>OY723402.1:20532783-23005283 GCA_963210345.1 Inga oerstediana
AACAGATGCGACTCCAACTCTTCATTATGGATCTTATTCTTTTTTATATAATCACACATTCATCTTATCATCTTCATCTCTCACTTTATGCTCATATTGTCCCTTTAAAACATTCATTGCCACAAGGGATTGCTGGTTTTATAATAATGAGATAAAACTCTCCTTTTATCTTATAACCTCCTATCACCAATAACTCCAGTAATATTTTATGTTTGTCCAAAAAAAAGAGAAAAGCAAAGAAGAAGAAACATTTGTGAATTTTCTTTTATTATTGGAAAGGTCAGCATGAGAAATACGTGAGACCCATTTGTTTTCTGGTGTAGTGATTTGCTGATGATACTCGCGTGGCTGAAATTCAATGAAGATGAGGGAAGATGAAGAGGGAAAAGAGAGAGAGAGAAGAAAAGGGGGTTCGCTTCAAATTCAACAAAAAAGAAAGATCAAACAATATCGGAGTTATATATACATATGGCCCTGATGCTTCCACAGTTTCGAGTGTGGAAAAATGGACCATCGCATTATTATAATTATTATTGGACCATCGCATTATTATAATTATTATTGTTATGGGCTCCAACGAAAAATTGTGAGCTTAGTAGTGATAGAGATTGAAGAAGAGGCCATGGTGGTGGGAAGAAAGAAACCTTCCAATCCCTTTCTGCTATGGTGGGTTCAAAAGGATTTGTCATCTCCCAACAACTTGGCGCTTCCAATATTCTTGGTAAATTACAAGTCATTGCTTTCGTTGTTGTTATCCTCTTTCGCTATAACTGAACCAAGAACAACCACAAGTTTTGAACTGTGCTTTTTGTTATGCATGTTACCTGTTTGAGTATATTCGCAAGAGAAAATTCTGAACGAGGTAACTTGTCAAATACGACTGACATTGCTGTTCTAGTGAACAACTGAAGATTTTTGCTTTCCCACGTTAAGTTAGCCAATAAAAGATTCTCCAAATCTTTGGGGAAAAAATGAGCACCAAAAGTGTTCGTTTTAATAAGATCAAGGGTTAATTATATTGTGACTATATATTGATTTAATTCCTCTAAACAATATTGTGGTTTGAAAGTGATGATGAGATAAAACGAAAAAAAGGGAATAAGTGAGGTCTAATTCTGTAGTCTTTCGGTGGCATAGGTGGATTTTTCTTATAAAATTCATTCGGATCATTGTATTGTTGTACTTTATATGCATCTTTCTGTTGCCTCTTTATTATTTTTTTTTGGTACGTATGATATGCAGTTAGTTCTATATTGAAGGGTTAAGTAGAAGTGACGGTTTGAACAATAATTTGATTTCCATTTGAAAGAGAGTAACTAATAATAATAAAATTTTTGGCTGTAGTGGAGATTGAGCTTTCTTTTGTTAAGTTATTCCGATCAAGATTCACCAAATCTGGGAAAGAAATATTGAGCCCATGAGAGCTAGATTTGTTTCTTCAACCTGAATGATAATTATAGCTGCATCAACCTTACTTTTACTTCAATATATTAATGATTAGTTGCTTCAACTGTGTTGTGTCACTTTACAGTTAAATGTTGAAAGACAGGGGCATCAACCAGTAGGAAAATTGCAGAGAATACAAGGGTATGGAAAAAGTGGTCACAATAATTCATAATATAAAATGTTTGTTCGGTGGGGAAGGATATGTGCTCTATTATTTATTATTTATGTTGAGTAGTGGAGTTGTTAAGTTTAAAGAATAATTAAAAAAATAAAAGGAAACATATATATGATGCTCTAGTATAGTATAGTATAGTATGTATGATGAATAATAGATGTGTTGTGGTCTGGATAAGAAGAAGAAAGTGGTTATGATGGACGTGAAGGATGGGATCAAATATGAAACTATGAAAGCTGACCCCATGCATTGTGGAGTTATCTGAAACAATTTAGAAATGGAGAGAGACAAAGAGAATCTTTTTGCTTTCTATTTTTTTTTCTCTCATTCTATGAACAATTTAGTTGTGTTTTCGTTTGGGATAGTTTATTTTTTTACTTATAAATATTTATAAATCGTGATTTACGGTATACGAGGTAAGTATGTGAGAGGAGTTTTGTCTCGACTTACGTAATAAGCACTTATTGCCCAAAAATAAGCTATCACTGTGTGTGTGTTTAGGATAGCGGTAGAAAAAATAACTTATTATGATTCTGACTTATTAAAAATGACTCAATAGAAAAGTCAATTTTTTAATATGATTTATGTTTAGATGAGCGATTTGGGATAGCTATTTTTAGACAATAAGTACTTATAAATCGTGATTTACGGTATATGAGGTAAGTATGTGAGGGGTTTTATCTCGACTTACATAATAAGTAACTTAATAGAAAAGCTGTAGTGAGGGGCTTATTTAACAAGTAGTTTATCCTACCTGTAATACAATTGTAAAAAACTGAACCAAATATTAAAAAAAAAAACGAACTCATTCGGACTTATTTCCATTAAAAAGGGACTTATATACCCAAAACGGATACCAAATACACGCTATGTAGTTTATAGTTTGCAATTGTTTGTTTATGTAAAAGCCCAAAATTCCACAAAGAAGAGGTGCAATGCCTCAGCCCTCAGGCCTTCAAAACAGTAAATGCATTTTATATATCCTGTGCAAATAGGACACTTCTTTGATATATTTATATTAAAATTATGTGTTTTCCATATATATATATATATATATGTGTGTGTGTGTATATATGTATGAGATTGTGTATATATGTATGAGATTTATTAGTTATGAAGAGTATGATTTGTTAATTATATATGTTGATATTGATTTATTTTTTAAAATGACATGTAGCTGAGAAAAGCATACCTAAGTATTGAAATCAATCAACTATTTTATCTATCAAAACCTTTTTTTTTTAATTTCGTTAAGGGTATAATTCATTTTAAGTCTTAAAGCATAAAAAGCTCTCGTCTTTTCAATTTATCAAAACCTTTTAAAAATTACTATTGTTTCCTATGTCATCAATTCATCTTTAAAATAACTGTTTTTAAAAAGAAGTTAGTGATTGAGATGAAAGAATCCATTCACTTACAAGGTTTTATGTAACGTTATACAATTACTCAGTGTGAAACTTAAATATCTCATTATATCATGTGAGTAGCCATCAAATTGTTTAATATTTTATTGGATTACAGTATCTGATTTTATGCTTTTTAAACTTTTTCAAGGGCAAAATTTATCAAAAACCTTCCTCTGACTTCTCTGATGCCCCACCACTGTCCCCCCAACCCTGCACTCTCTTCTCACCTTTGCTTTCCCATAATTAAACATCAGAACCCACGATCTCTCTGTCTGTCCCTCTCTCTCACTTTCTCTCTCCCCATTTACTCTTTCTCCATGTTTGAACCTTTTTCAGTTAAAAAATTAAAAATGAAAAAAAAGGGAATCTTCTCTCATCTTTCCCTCTATTAGTGTTCCGGAAACATAGAAAACTCAAACCTGTTTGTTTTGTCTTCTGATAAATTAGCCATATAAGCAACAACACCGCAAGTAGATGTCTCCAATTTCAAAGCAGTTCTCAGGTGAATTCCAAAGCAAGCTACTTCAAAATTGAACGGATATGAAGTACTTCTTCTTTATACAGTCATGCTTATATATCTCTACTCATTGTGTTCTTGTTCTTGCTTTTCTTTAGTCTCTCTCTTTGTTTTGTAGATAAGTTAGAATCACTGAATAGCGGAATTTAGTTTGTGGATTCTATCTTCAAACCTTCTAAAATCCATTCTTTGGTTCTTGTCTTTATCCTCCACTTCCCAAGTTTCTTTCTCTTCAGAGGCGTTCTCAAGAAATTTTTAGACTTTGAAATATCCCATAGAAGGCTCTCTGTCTTCAAAATCCGTCTTTGTTTCATATGTAATGTAAAGTCAAGATAATGTTGCCCCGGGATTCTCAAGGAGGAAGATGAAGCAAGTATCTTTCTGCATGCAGTTCTCTGTTTTTATGAGTCCGAGGTTTCTTCTTTTTCAGTGTTAATGGATTGAAGCTCACTCAATTGTGGTGGTCAATCTCTTGGAGTCATTTTTTGGTTTGCTGGAAATCTTGGATTCTAGATTGATTTGAGGTCAGATGCAAGTAGCTAATGTTACTATAAAAGATTTGAACAAAACTTAGTGATCAGATTTGTTTACTCAGGTCATGTTGAGAAGTTATAGAACTGTATTGTATTATGGTGTAAATCTATATTCATGCCATGCCTCCTTGGTAATTAACTCCCATAACAGATGGTTTTGAGTGCTACATGTGTCATGTTTTGGGGTTTTTCTTTGCCAAAGAAAAAGGAAAAATCCTTGTCAACTCTGAATAAACAGAATACGTTATGGGAAGGATTATGGGGATTGATGATGCTGAACTTTTTTCTTAAAGGCATAATCAATTTGTATTGCAGCAAAAATCCCCCCTTTGAGTCACAGATCTTTAGATGTGGCTTTTGTTTTGAACTTTGCTATCTATCTCTAGATCTACCATTAAAACAAATCCATGGATTTATTTTATATCAACCTCTACTTCATGAATGTTGAGAAAAAGGTAGAAAAGTTGGTTTTGCTGCTATCTTTCACTGATGTGGGTATACTCAATTATATATACACACACACACACACACACACACCCAATTGCTGGTAATAAGGTACCTATAGTTTTTGCTTTCTACCATAAACATAAGCTCCTTCTCGTGCTTTCAACTTCCATGAGTAATCCTACTTCCCAATTGGTAGAAGAGGCTATACAGAATGAAATACTTTCGGCCATGAAAATTCATGGTCAAGGCGCTTTGATCATGAGACATGTTTAGAAAAAAAAAAAAATCCTAAGACTAATATGTATTGTTGACTTGTTTTCACCTCACGCTGAATTTCAGTTATGTCTCACTTGGGTTTCCTAGAATTTGTTTATTCTCTGTATCTTTATGTATCCTCTCTGTGGGGGACAAATTGTTTTACATATGATTTGTGACCGATTTATTAGAATCCGGTGAAGCTATTCCTCAGATTAAATCTGAGTCTGATATTTCCTGTTTTGATGCTTAACTACGTAGAACTAATGGATATTCATTACCGCATGACAAAATTCCAGGACTAAATAATTCTTCTGCTTCAAGCTCTTCTTATTCTGATGGTTGATTGCTGCGTTCGCTTCACATATCATCACCTTGCAATTTAAGCAGAGCCAAGCCAAGTCATGAGACCTAACTTGGATCTTGAAGTGGAGGCTTCTGCGGAAAATGAATCCGAAATTAGCAGCCAGGTTGCATCCAACATATTCATTCATGAAATATCTGCAGGTCCTTCTGGTGACAACAGCCTCAACAACACATCAGACAACACAAACAACATAGGATTTCAGCCAAACAATGCAGATCCTCTTTCACTTGACTTAACTCTCAGCTTCAGTAACAACGAGCTTGGCCCCACTGGAGACTCCTCCGTGGGGCTCTCATTCTCTAGCACCAGTGAGAGTAGCAATGAACCTGCCTCTCAAACCACATCGGCCACCATCCAAAGAGTGTTCTCTTGCAACTACTGTCAGCGCAAGTTCTTCAGCTCGCAGGCTCTTGGAGGTCACCAGAACGCACACAAAAGGGAAAGAACACTTGCAAAGAGAGCCATGAGAATGGGGTTTTTCTCTGATAGGTATGCAAGTTTAGCATCCCTCCCTCTTCATGGCTCTTTCAGGTCCTTAGGAATTAAAGCACACTCCTCAATTCACCATGGCTATTCACCATCAATGGTGAGGCCTTATGAGATGAAAACTAATGCGAGATTCGATCAAGGGTATGCCGGAATGCCTGTGTTCGTGGAGGATGATGAGGCTGAACTGCTATGGCCTGGTAGTTTCCGGCAGGTTGGAGAGGTAAGTGATAATGATGATAATGATCATCATCATCATCATCATCAGAAGTTCGTGGTCACTGGAAGTTCAAATTTGAGTTTTGCAGAAGTGAATCCAGAAGTACACCTTGAGCTAGAGGACTCAACAACACCAGATTTAACATTGAAGCTTTGAAGGAGTTGGGTTTATCAACTTAATTTATAATATTTTTGTACAGTAAGACTTGGATGCAGTGGCAAGATTGCCAGATTGATTTTTAACACTATTTGGGCTTTTTTCTAGGAATCCCCCTGCTTTGGTGTTTCACTCTTTTGTTTCTCCTTGTATAAGAGCTCTGAGATGACACTTTTGAGAGCTTATGTGCTTGTTATATAAATCGTGTTTTTGTTTAGTGTAATTTCTGAGCTTCCAGTTTGTTTCTTCATCTTTTGTTTCCCTTATATTATGAAGCATACCTGTTGATGAGCTTATAGTTGATCACTAGACTTCAATCTGTGAAGAATGTGATAAAAGCTCTGGCGTACAGAACCGAAGAGAGCAAGTTTCTTGATCAAAGAGACAGAAATGGAGTTGATCAAATAGATTTTGATATGAAGGGGGAAAAGGACGGCAGCGGACAGAAAAAAAGAAGAAGGAAGTCAGATCCAGTTGAATCATTAAAATCTCCAAAAGTCAAAGCCTACTGAGAAATGTTGCTACTAATGGACAGCAGCATTGTTCACACTTGGCTCACTTGTCAGTCACAGCTGTCTTCAATTGTTGAGGCATGATTTGGATATTTGATCCTCTTTTCTTACTCCCTTATCTTCTTAATTAAATCATAAAAGAACAGTTATATGTAAGGTTCTTATCAGATGAGATATGAAGAAGGATAGATACACACAGTCTTACTCAGTAAGCAATTGTTGCTCTGAGGCTCACCTCCATTCGATCATATATTGCCATCAGTAGTCGGGGGAAAAATGACTATGGTGGGGCAACTTGCATGTCACATGTTTTTCGTTTTCATGGGTTTGGTAAATTTTTTCTGGTGATTTGATATGGTAGCTATGAACTGTGACAAGAAAATTGGGCCCCAGAATTTAATGTAATGGAGATTTTATGTACCTTTTTTTTTTTATATATTGATTTATTGGTTAATGTTAAAGGAGCTTAATAATATTTATAAATTAAAAGGGATATGACATTTAGTAATTAAACTTGATTAATATGCAGAAGCAATTTTACCTAGAAAAATAACAAATCTGAGCTGCAAACTTGCAATTATGTGCTGATGTCTAGGCAGTAGGCATGCTAATGTGGCAAGTTAATGTGTAATTATTTCTAATTTAGATTGGTATCAATTTGAATGGCAGCTTTCACATATGTTCTAATTGATAATTGGTTCAATCGGAATAAAAAAATTAATTACATTTATGCTTTCATCCCTCACATTTCACATCAGCCCTTTGAACCTGCACATAAGGAGATTTTCCTTAATGGTTTTATCTTTGGTTCTTCAGCTTAATTACCAGGTAAGAATCTTAGTTAATGATAGCCAAAAGTTTATGCCAGTTTGGACTAACTACTCATAAGAACAGGTCTTGTAGAATATGAGGGGTACTTTTATCAATTAAATTAACCTTTGTTGATTAAAAATATTCATTTTTTAGGTAACAAACTATGACTTAATTGATTAATTTCACATTGAATTTGAATTTTATTAGGCCTCAATTAAGAGAAACTTAATCAACATTATTTTGAATTATGAATTACGTAATTATATATATCTATATAAAAGGTTTTTTCCTAGCGCAAGGGTGAAATAATCATGTTTGAATCGCTATCATATATTAAATTCACATTGTGAAGGATTACCCTTCTCCGTTACTAGATAGATTGAACCCTCGTTGGCACTTTTAAGGTTTTTTTTTAATTATTATTGTTTGGATTGGGTAAGTTGTCATAACAAAATTATACCTATTTGTATAAAAGGGGTTTTGGGCCTCAACTCTTTTAAAGCCCAACCTTTCAAGGACCAGCCATTTGGAAATGTTACGGCTTAGTATTTCCCTGGATTACATATAAACTTTGTCCATTATGTGATTTCCAAGCAAGGTGAAAATAATTAATGTCTATGAAATTTTAACTTTCAATCAACATCTTGTTATTATGGTTTTAATCCGTAAATCAGGGTTTTCCGTAATTTTTAAATTTATTAAATTTCATTGATTTTATTTATTAATCTTGAATGACATTTCTGACTATGAATCAATCAATGGCGCCATGAACTAATAGAATGACTTTACATATATAGTGTGAATATTTAACACATAACGACGACTTGAATTTATCTGAAAATGGAATATATGGTTTTTGACAAAAAAAAAAGGAATAAATGAGTTTTAAATCAATTGCAAGACTCCTTTAAAAAAAGAAAAGAAAATAATTGTCTTGTTAAACATTTTGTTATCTGCAAAGTTAAATTTATTTTTTAAGAGTTAAAGGGTAAATTTGTCCTGAAAGTTTCTACCCAAGAATGCTGGGTATTTGGAATTTTTTGTGGGGTTCAATTTTATCTCAGAAGTATAATAAAAGGAGCAATATTGTTATAATTTAACAGATCAAAACAGTCAACTGTTTATTAACCAATTTATGGTGATGTGGCTTTGCCAAGTAGGATGTCGATCCACATATCAAGCCACATTGTCACTATCATCTTTCTGGACCATCAAGAAATACTTACATATTTTAGAAGAGTCATCTCATCTGTACTCTGACTAATTAAAATACAACAAATCATCCCATTTTAATCCCACACGGTTGATGAGGCATCTTAAGAAATTCAAATTTTATTATTTTAAAAAATATAAACTTCACAATTTAAAACAAAAAAAACAATTCCCTCTCTGGAGTTGTTATTTTTCAAAATCATAAAATTTGAATTTCTCCACATGACTCATATGTCATGTGGGATTAAAATAAAATAAGTTGTTATATTTAAATTAGTCAGAGAATAAGATGACACCCTGAAATAAGTAAGTATTCCTCCTTGACCATCAGGAAACTCTCTCCTTTCACTCCCCTCATCGTCCACGGATGTGAAGCCAAAGAAAACGGATTATATAACAAATCATATTTAGATTCAAGCGAAAATCTCTTAAAAATATCATCAAAATAGCTAAATTCTAAATTAATGTAACGAATTTGCGAAATCTCGGTTCATTATTGTGTCAGTGCTGATGAACAGTGTGGGTATACAAAAAGACGATTATGTCCTTCAGCTCTCCCTTTCGCCACTTCAGAATAACAATACTAGATTCTTAATAAACAACTGCTGCTTCTTGATTAACAACTCCAGTTTCTTCTTTTTACTTTCACAATAACAATACCGGTCTTGTTATTAACAAGTTCATATTCTACATTAACAACTCTCATTTTTTGTTTCACAACTTTATAATTTAAGTTTCAGGGCTAATAACAACACTTCTTTCTTTATTAACAACACCATATTTTACATTAACAACACTATATTTTTGAGATACGAATATGTGAAAGAATAAAGCGAATTTGTTAATCAAGAATCCGGAGTTGTTAATTAAGAGTCTCATGTTATTATTCTGAAGTGGCGAGAGGGAGGACTGAAGGGCAAAATCGTCTTTTCGCATACCCGCACTGTTCATCTATATTGACACAACACTGAACCAGGATTTCACAAATTCGCTACACTGATTTGGGATTTAGCTGTTTTGATGGTATTTTTAATGGATTTTCCCTAGATTCAAACTGTTACCATGAGTGAGCACATCAATATAAAGTATGAACCAATACATAATTAGGAAATAAAAAAGAGACAAAAGCAGAGAAGAATATGGAGAACATGAAGCAGGAAAGATGAACAAAAAGATCAACAAAACTGAGAAAGCAACAGACCTGAGAAATAAATCGAATAGACGAATTAAAGAAGTAGTCCTGAGATAGCCACCGTCGAATGCAGCACTGTCCCGAACCCTTTCCTTCTATAACACTCTCACAAACAAATCCTCCCCATAGAACTGGGCTTTCCTAGAAGCATGGAGTAATCAGTGAAGAAGAGAGCATAAATCCAGCAACCACAACATCATCGCCCTTCAATTTGAACGTTTCTCTCTCCGGATCCTCGATAAGAAGGCCCAGATTCAAAATCTGAACCGTCTGAATGTCGATTCCAGGAAGGTATCAGGCGAAACTTTGAGGATGATGAGGTGGCAAGGGAGAGAGAGCGGGGAGGGGGATAGCTCCTATGTTTGAAATAACTTATTTTTAGGATATAAGTGTTTATTATATAAGTCGAGATAAAACTATTCTCATATACTTACCTTGTATACCGTAAATTACAATATATAAGCACTTATAAGTAAAAAATAAGTTATCTCAAATGCGCACAATATATTTGTTTGGGATAGCTTAATTTTAGCTTATAAGTACTTTTTAATCGTGATTTACGGTATACGAAATAAATATGTGAAAATGGTTTTATTTTGATTTATGTAAAAAACACTTATAAGTGCCTTTAAGTTATCCCAAACAAAGGCAATGAGGTGGGAGGTGGCTAGGATTGGCTTCTAGGTAGGGGCAACATTCCTCTCTTTTTCATACCACCAGCGTCTAGGGGTGTGCAAGTTTTTCCCGTCCCGATCCCGAGCTCCCGTCCCGAAATTTTTGGGATGGGAAAAGTTCGGGATCGGGAAATTTTTTTTCGGGATCGAGAATGGGACTTCCCGATCCCGACTTTTTCCCGATCCCGAAAAAAGAAAAAAATATATATATTATGTATAATTTTTTAAAATATTTAAGAAAGCAAGACCAAATGCAAAATAAAATGTGAAAATTTCTAACACCTTCAAGGTAATATCTATTCTTTTAGTTAATTTAGTTAATTTTATTTACTATTTATTAAATAATTCTAATTTTTTGTTCTTGTCTTTGTGCTTTTTGTAGCTAAATCGACAACTTTAAGTATATATTGGACTAATGATATATTTGTATTGGGCTAATTTGGTACAATATGATATTAGATAAATTATATATTTATACTAGACTAAAGAAAATAAAACAAAAAAATTAATATAGGAATTTAAAAAAAAATAAAAGAAATTCGGGATCGGGAAATTCCCGATCCCGATCCCGAAAATTTTCCGTCCCATCGGGACGGGAAATTTTCGGGATCGGAATCGGGATCGGGAATGAAAATCATTCCCGAACCCTTTTCGGGATCGGGAATGGCATTTCCCGATCCCGAACACACCTACCAGCGTCCCTGGGTAGAAATTTTTGGAATAAATTTACACCTTAATCTTTTTTAAAACAATAACAGATTAAGTTGTATCCAATGTTTTAAAGTATTTTATAGTACATCTAGTATCTTGAAGTATCTTTTTTAGGTCCATTTGTCACCCTAAAATACTTTTTTATATAATTTTGCACTTAACAATTCGGATAATTTAGGTTACTAAATATATTTGAAAAAATAGTTTAGGGTGTTAAATATACAAAAAAAAAAAATTTATGATATTGAGGGTACTTAAAAAAATACTTCAAAATTTTAAGATACCGAATGCACTTTAACCCAACAATAAGTATATTAATTTTTCATTTTGATGATATATATATATATATATATATTCTTATTTTAGATTTTGAGATTTTAATTGAAGATTATTTGAAAAGTTAATTCTCAAATTATCAGAAATTTATTCTGTTTAACAAGTACAAGGACATCCCAACTTTTTACCTTTTTAACTTCTTTCACATCAAATCATTCATTATAGGAAAAAAAATAGGGAATTACCTTTAACCTTAAGTGATAGCTGAATTACTCAAATTCTAGATCGGGTTATCAAACTTAACAAATCTAAAATCAGATCGGATGCTCTAAAATAAAATTTCAGAATTTGATAATTTTAACTTACTATTTTGATTCTCTCTCTTTACCACTATCTCTCTTCCCTCCCATCCACCAAGCTATGAGCTAATGATCCTATAACAATTCCATACCCAAACAACATATTTATAATTTACAAGTGATAGAATTTTTGTCCTAGTTTCCTCTGTATTCTTGTACATAACAAATATAATTTAAATAATTTTTATATTATCATTAATATTCTTTAATATTTTGATTCTCACATTCTTGCGCCTAGCTTTTTTATGAAGAATGCATAAGTTTTGAATTGTTCTTTTAACCGGACTCCTTTGACATTTTCATTTTTAGATGTGAATAGTGGAAAATAGGAAATGGTGGATGGGAGGGGAGAGAGGTAGTGTAATAGCCTCCATATTTACTGTATAATTAACTGTTTCAAACAACTTATTAAAATATTGAGCACTAGTATGGAAGAAAAGGAAGAAACCGATTACAAAGGACTACTACAATAGAAATGATTTGACCAAAACATTTTAAGAATAACGATAGAAGAAAAAGAAATACGATAATTTATTATGGTTAAAAAGTATTGAATATTTGATTCAAAATCACATATCAGTCGATACTATGATAATTGGGCCTTAGGCAGTTGAAGCCCAATAACACAATTTACCGATATGCCTACTATCATTTCTCTCAAATATAATCTCAATAATCAATATTCATAGCTTTCCTGGATAATTTTATTTCATATAAAACCATACTACTCTCAAAAGTTCACAAAAGTGGATCCATAATAAGAATCACAATTTAATATCCATAGTTTTAAACCTCCTCCATCAATACTTTGCCAGAGTGTAGTAATATAAATCAACCATGCAAGTTTGAAAACTGTTTTATAATTCACATCAGAGTATGAATGAGCCTCAAGTGGCAATACACAAAGTCAACACATAATTAATAAACAGAGGAAGATTTACAAGGCGCAATTGCCAACCTAAACCTCAAGTACCTTCTCTGAACGTATCTCATGAGGAACTTTGCTTGAAAAATAATAATCAACTATGGGGTGAGTCACATAGACCCAATAACCACAATTCCAATTTAACAAGTATGCAAAGAATGATTACAAGATAGTTAAGCGAGCAAGATATACATTCATATAACAAAGTCTATATAATTTTTCAAAAATATTAGTAGTTCAAGAGAATCATTAAAAATGCATAGAACTCCCTCAATCATCTTATAACATCCTTATAATAGCTGACAGAACTCATGGGCTACAACACATAATGGGATTAGTCTATTTGACAAGACTATATCAAACTCTCCAACAATGAGATGTAGCCCCACCAAAGGCTACAGAACTCATATCAGACCATGGGTTAGCTTTCCATCGAATATGGAAAGGTGTCACATGTCCCTTGAGTTAACCCTTAGCTCGGCCGAAGGAAATTGTGATATCAAGGGCCCTGAAAATGTCAAAGTCATTCACTATGCGACCAATGACGGTTATATCATGTGGTATAATAACATCAATCCTCCCATAACCACAATTCCATACAATCCAACACATCTTAATATGCAGTCCAATAGTTCAACATCACAATCTAGTATCATCAGGTTATTTCTATAATCAATACTCAATGCCAAGCATTATTAATCATTCAAATAGACTATTTAGGCTTACTTAACTAACAAGTTTACTAAAAACATAATTCATATTGATATTATACATTTTTCATATATACAATACTATAACATATTTATAACAATTAAAAATACTAACATACACTTATAATCACCTCATCAAGCATATAAGGTAAATTGGAAAGTAGTTACCTCTCACCAAAGCTCATAAAGAATACAACAACTCTTGTGAAACCCCGTGCTCAACCAAAGCTAAGAAGTCTACATGATAAATGTGAATATTCATCAATAAGATGATAGCTAAAGAATGCAATGTTTAACAATTAGTAACTAAACCTCCAATATCCACTTAATTGTTCCTTAGAAAAACTCATAATATCTCAACCATTCATATGTTTACTATCCTAATGATATTCTCTTTATTCCTCTACTTTATTGCACTCATTAAAATCATTAACTAACTCTCAAATGCTCAACTTAAATTATAATTTCCCAATTATAAGCTTAAATGTTCAAGTTCAATCACCATGAAAATTTAAATACAAAATCCTTATTAACTAAAGTTTCTAATTGAAATAATTCCTCAGCCAAATAGTGTCAAAATTGCTCATTCCAAAAATACTTCAAAAATTCCCAAGAATTCCTCCATAAATAGAAAATCCACTCAAACTTATAATTTATTCACAAAATCATCATTTCAAATCACAAATCTTAAAATTTCTTAACTCTATTTCACTCAATAAAATCTTGAGATAACTTCTATACCATACTCTCACATCAATCACTTAATTTTATAAATTAAAATTTCACCTCTGACATACCTATAGTCATAAAATCATCAACATCAGCATCCTAGGCTGATCAAATCTCTTTTTCTAATTTATATGATCATAACCCAATTATTAAATAACTCTACGAACCTCACATAATCAAAATCATATAACTCTAACTCAAACATCAAATTCTAACTTATAATTTCATATAGCTCAAAATCTAATAAAGTAAATTAATTAAAATTTCAATAATACCTCTAATAACCCAAATAAATTATTTAAACCAAATTTAATCATAAATCAACTAAACAATAAATCTAACTTATTAAAATTAATTATTAATTATTAATTATTTTCTATATATCTATAGTCATCTATTATCAAAATTCAAAACTCTCCTAAAATTCTAACCCCAAAATTTCAATAATCAGCATAATATTACCCTAAACAGAAAGATAAAATTATATGGAATAACTTTTATGAAAGTAATTTGTTAAAAAGAAGTGATTTGATTACTTAAATTATTCTAAAAGCTTGTACCCTAAACTGAAACGGCGCTTGTGGAACCGACCTCACTTCTCTCTCACCCTCTCTGTGGGATCCGAATTGAAATGGTGGGGAAAATGAAGAAATAACCCCACATGTGACAGTAAAGGGGCCACGTGCCCCTTTATTTTTATACACACGTGCGTGTGGGGCCCCTCTTGATTTAGTTAAGGAGTCACGTGCCCCTTAACAATTATATATTTATCAATTTTTTTATTCATTTCGTTTTTTTAATCATATTTTAACTAAATCTTTTTTTTTTGTTTCAATAATTATCTGCTAAATCCATTTTTCATAAATACTTATTTTATAATTATAATTATATCCTAAAAATAAAAATAAAAATGTTATGTGCTCGTTTGGAATAGCTTATTTTTGGACAATAAGTGCTTATAAATCGTGATTCACGGTATACGAAGTAAGTATATGAGAAGAGTTTTATCTCGGCTTGCGTAATAAGGACTTATTCTCTAAAATTAAGTGATCCCAAACACACACTATATGTAGTGCTTGGAGAGACTTAAATGAAGGATAGTGTGGTAAAATTATCAAATTCTGAATTTTTTTTTTTGCCAGTATCAAATTCTGGAATATCATTTTAAGACATTGACCTACTTTAGGATTTGTATAGTTTAATAACCCAATTTAAAATTTGGGTAATTCAGCTGATTTTTAAAAGAATTTTTTAAAAAAATATCAAGCAATTTAGAATATATATATATATATATATATATATATATGCATAAGAGGGCGATACTTCTAACTGGAAGGGGATTCAAATCCCATATGCTCATTGTGAACCATGGCCCTTAAATGAGGTGGGCACAATCTAAGAAGACCGAATGTGATAATCCAGCAATATATAGACATTTGAAAAGGTTCCGGATATAAAAAAAAAAAAAAAGGACATTTGAAACCAAAAGGATATTTCAATCCACCTCTAAGGGCATTCTTTCTATTACTTCTCCAATTGGTGGAAAAGAACTCTATGCACTTCACTTAGATGGTCTCCACAGTGCTATTCAAGAAATAATTATACTACTTAATACATCTGGTATAAGAGAAACATTGCTACTTATAATAGTATCACTCAGACTGTACATAAAGTTTCTTGAGAAATTCTTAGTGTTTTAACTTTTTCAACTATAGTTTTCTTTAATGAAAAGATGGAGTCACTAATTACATTATCTAAACCAAGTGATCCACCGATAATTACTTCTTTGCCAAAATATTGGTTCATATTGATCCAAAAATGCAAAGATCATAAGAAAATGCAATGTGAGTAGTCAATAAGCGTCGGCTCGACCTTAAAAGACGGGCCCTTAACGAGTTAGGGTTTAAAAAGGCCAAACCTAAAAAGAACTACTACTATAAAACCTTGTTATTTTCAAAGCCCGGCCTTTGGACATGCGGATTCAAAACTGGCCCATGGGCTTTTACTAAATTGCACCAAATTTCCTTTTTTTTTTAATATTTGCAACAATAATGCAAAATATAGTTGGAAAAAAAATCAGAAATAAACTAGTATATACACTATAAACATTATATCATCATGTAATTATTGTTGTTACATTTATTACAATATCAGGTTAATTACTATTCTACAACCATACAATAACTAATAGCCATATGATAGTTAAGGAAAAAAGGGGTAGGGAGAATGTGAGAGAACTTTCTGTTTTTTGGATTACAAAAGGAAAGTTAAAAAACTTGAAGTTTATCCATCACATCAATGTGAAAGAATTTTGTAAAGATGGATCTATCTCACAATTTTCCAGGAAAACTCCATGAAGAATGAGATAACAAATTTCATTTCACCAGTTTGTATGAATATGTGAGGTGGATATATGTGTTTGGGAAACCTCCAAATCATGGTTTGTAAAAATCGAGACAAAACCCCTCACACACACTTACCTCGTAAGTCATAAAAACTATTAAAAAAAACTAATCCAAACACACACGTGCTTTGGATAAGAATTTGAACAAGAGCAAATTTAGGTAGAATTATGGGAAGCCTTGGCTGGCCAAAAAAAAAATCCTTTTAATGAGCAACACAAAAAATTTAAATTATCATATTTTATTAACAAAAAACTGATTGTGGGCTTAAACAAGTGGCCTTCGATCTTAAAGAGTTGACACGTTTATTTTCGAGCTTAAACGAGTTAGCCCATTTGAATCCAAGTTTCCTCTATATCCCGTAAAAGACAAGCCTAGCCCTTAACTAAAGTGAGCTTATTGGGCTCGGCTCCATTTTGACGGCTCTAAATATAATCATTTATAATTTAGAACAACCAATATTGCGTGTTTGCCTTTTTTGGATTGGGGGGGGGGGAGCTTCTTCTTCTTCTTTTTTTTTTACTTGATACTGGAGTACATTAATCCAACTAGGGATTAAAAAATAAGAACAACCTCTAACAGAGGCCCCACTAAAATCTCACATCAACTACCGCCTACCAAAAGAGCAGGAGGTGGGTGATTAAATATGACAAAATTCTCTCTACTACTATGAGCAGTCCTAGTTAAAAGATCCGCCTCAACATTATGCTCTCTAGAGAAGTGGTTAATCAGGACGCACCAATCTCTGGATAACCAAAACCTAGCCTCTTCGATAACCTCCTTAAAGGGATAGAGCACATCACAACCCCTCATGAGAAGATGAATGGCTTCAATACAATCGGTAAATAGATCAATATTCTTCATATTTCTATTCCAGCAAATTTGAAGACCCTGGATGATTGCGATAATTTCAGCAACAACCGGAGGAACCTGCATAAGTTTACCCATGAATCCACAAACCCACTCTCCATCTTCCCCTCTAATGACACCAGCGCTTGCACTTTGACCCGACTGAAGAACAGAACCGTCTGTTTCAAGTGTATTAAACCCTGGCCTCCTTAATTGTTGACTTCTATCTCCTCTACCAGCCTGAGTATAGAATTTGCACTGACTACTTAAATCCATATCCCAACTTGCACGAAAAAAGCTAGAGTAGGCATTTGTATAGTCAGCTTCAGCATCATCTCCAAACAGCTTCCTGCATCTGCTCACCCAGATATCCCAGCAAACGTATCCAAACAGAGTTGCCCATCTGATTTTCTTGGTGAACTCCCTTCCCGCTTCATGTCTGAGGTTCCATTCAATCCACTCCGTTCCCTGTAAATTAATGAAATTATTCCACATTGTAGGTTTGATTATGGATATCCACCATTCACGGGCATTGTCACAATCCCTCAAGAGATGCATCAGGTTCTCATCCTGCTCATAAAGAAATGGACAAGATGCAATTTCCGATAGTCCCCTCCTCGCTCTGAGATCTGCTGTATGCACCCTTCCATGTGCCACAAGCCACATGAAAGATTTAATCTTCTCTGGGATATCCCATCTCCATAATAATCTCCAAAAGGTTGTATTACTCTTATCCACACCGCCACTCTCTTGACTTTATTGCAATGAGGATTGAAATTAGGGCTCCATCTCTGAATTGCTAGATAGTGTCCCTGTATCGTCCATGGGCCATCAAAAAGAAGTTTAGAATATAGTGACTTCTCTGTTGTCCTAAAAACAAAATAGTTATTAGGAAGATCAATTAATTCAAAGTTGTTAGATCTGAGAAGCCCCTTGATCCTATCCTTCATCATGTGCAAGTTGGTATTTTTCCCCAGGACCGTCAATATTAGTGCATCTTTCCACAGCCTGCATAATTCCTTCAGCTTTTCATTTGGTAGAACTAGAGATGGTATTGTGCCCAGTGACTGTTTCTGATCTTCTGTTAGAACAGGGGCCAATTCTGCCTCCTCCTGAAGCCATTCCCTCATCTGTTCTTCGAAGCTCTTGTCCAGCTCCTTCTCCTCCTCTCCCAAGAGTTTTGCTTTATATGATATTTGGCTTCTAGACATATTTGATCCATTCTGTTTCTTTTGGCCCTGCAGATCTGTAGAAGTTTTAGTAATTGTATCTTCTATCATTGCATCCGGCTGCCTCATTCCTTCTTCCCTAGTTGGTATTCCTGTTGGCATTCGTTTAATGTTTCTTCCCATTAGGTCCTCCTCCTCTTTTGATGCTCCTGTTCCTCCGTCTGAAACGTTTCCAGCATTGTTCAAGGAAAGCATTGTTTTTTCCTTTTTCCAAGTCAAGCACACACAAGATGACACTGGCTGTTTTCAGCTGCAACCAAATCTCCGGCGAGACAGGGACGGTGAAGGCAGATCTCTAACGGATCTTTTCGGCACCACCGACGAGTTCGACAATCCGCAACCGGACCACAGACCACAGACCACAAAGCGATGAAGCTCACAATTGGCGTCTTGCAACCGAAGTAGGACTTCACCAGTGTGATTTCTTCTTCAACCCAAAGGCACACGCTCCAACGACTGCTCCACTTGCCGCAGGACAATCCGGCGGACCTGTGCAACAGAACGAAGATGCCGAGAGAGGAAAGATCAAGACAGATCGGAGACGGCAATGCAGGTGTGGGACATATCCGAGATGAAAATTAAAGACGAGGTTCAACGAGGTTCAACTTCAGGAGCTTCTTCTTCTAGTTATCTCTCAAGCTTCAATTTGCATGCTGCTCTCTATTTTTTTTTTTTGCTCAAATGCTGCTCTCTATTGGATTATTAGCAAAAGGGCAACTTTTGTCCCTACTTAGGATTCCTTGGAAATTTGTGCGTCAATAAGAGCTTTAATTTAACATCTTTTTTTTTATCATCGATCGGTTATTCAGCAAGATTTAAGAATGACACCTTAACATTTTACTAACATTTCATCTTCTTTAACCCCCCGGGTTTTAGGTCTATTATTAATAATAATGTACGTCCATATTATGAAGGGACTTTGTAAATTTATCGTCTGCTAACGTCATTTTGACTTTCATTCAAAAAAAAAAAAAAGATAAGGCTTGGGTACTTTTATCATATAAAATGGAACATGTAGATTTTAAATTCAAAAATAAATTAAAAATTTTAAGAATGAAAATAAGTGGGAGAATAAATAATACATGAAAAAAATTTACTTGTTTCAATTTTTTAAGCATTGTGAGGTTTAATTAGGGGTATTCTTCTGAAAGCTTTTTCTACATTCCCACATGAATTTAAATTTAAGGGTTGGAGCTTAAGTGGCCAAAGCCCTTTCCACTAGGAGCAATACCCATGAACAGGTCCAAAAAAAAAAAAAACAGAGAGCAATACCTATGAATATTTATTTCAATTTAATTGAAATGTTTCTCTATTCAAATGTTAAACAATTTAGCATTGCATATTCCAAGCATTTTATACACATTGAAATTAACTATGAACCCAAAATCAAATACCCCAATACATGAAAAAATCAATTATAAATTTAAAATTACGATTAACTCATGAGTTGTCACTATGTAAGTGTCAAAATTAATAATAAATCTAAAAGCCTACTTATTTCATAAGTGTTATGAATATTAATTATGTGGATATTCATTGACTTGTATTCTAGGTTTTCCTAGAAAGGTTTTTAATGAGACATCACTGAACAGAGTATTAATGAATAATGTACTCTTTTCTTTGGCTAGGTTTTTGTCTCACTGGATTTTTCCTAGTTAAGGTTTCTAATGAGACACATTTATCACGGACATCCAAGGGGGAGTGTTATGAATATTAATTATGTAGATGTCCATTGACTCATATCTTAGTCAGCATTCATAAATATGTTGTTGAGAAATTAAAATGTTATTTAATAATACGAAGGATTATATAGTATTAATTGTACCATTTATTGTATATTAATTGTGACCCTTGATAGTGACTTTTAGAAGCTATCAACAGAGATCTTATACATAGTATTGTTAATCACAAAAAACAAGAGTGGGTGAAAATTGCTCCCCTTCTTTATCCCACATTTTTTCTCTATCGTCTTGCTCTTCTCTATCTCTTATCACATATCTCTTTTATTTTCACAACAATAAACTACTATTATCAGTTTTTTTTAATATATATAGTAATTGACTTTAGTACGTACAAGTGTGCTTAGGAACTCTTGAGATAACCATGATTTTAGTTTATATTTACTTTTGGGTAAAAGTACACATTGAATCTTACAATTTTATACAAAGTTTCATTTTGGGATCTTAATTTTAAAAAGCATGTTTTAAGTCTATCAACACTTACACTATTTGTCTCAAATGATAATTTTTTTGTAATGGTACGAATAAAAAAGATATTTTTTTTTTGTAATGGTTATCAAACTGCCATTCAGCTAGCAATACTTTATGATGATGAATGTTGAGCTTTGAAGGGGTTACATAAGTACAAAGTGGGGGTTGTTGAGATAAGAATATTGAGATATATGTGTAATCATATAAGAAAAGATAAAATTCGTAATGAAATTATAAGAGCAAGAGTTGGAGTGACACCCATTAAACAAAAAATGATAGAAAATCATTTTGAAGCGGCTTGGATATATACAACGAAGGCTATTGATGGGCCAATAAAGAGGGGTAGAAGAAGATCCGAAGAGAATGTTCAATGAGCTTATTGAGTGAGATCTCTTAGTTAATAATAGCGTCATTTAATCTATGTAATTGACCCCATCTAGTGGGATTAAAACTCTATTATTGTTGTTATTGGTTATAATTATTTTTGAAAAAAAAAATTAATATGTCAATATTTGAAAATAATTTTTTCAACATTTAAAATTTCTATATCAACATTTTTTACTAACAGAGTTAGGGTTAAAAGACTAAAAAGTCTATAAAATTAAATGATCAAAACAAAACCTTGTATGAAATTAAAGGAGCACGTATGCTTTTGCCCTAATTTTGATATGCATGTAAAAAAGGGAAAGTTTAAGAAAAATATAATTAAAAATGAAAAAAGATAAATTTATACTGCGAATTTATAAAATCTCTGGTTAGGATTGAAGTAGGAATATGAGATTTTCAATTCTGACCAAATGATTAAATGACCCTTATTTCAGTTGTGAAACATGAAAGTGAAGTCGTTAATGTAAAATTTGATGTTGTTAATATAGATACAGATGTTGTTATTGACTCATGAAACTTGTGCCTTCAAAATTATCCCTGATTTTTGGGATATGAAGTTGTGAAATATGAAGGTAAAGTCGTTAATGTAAAATATGATGTTGTTATTGACTCTTGAAACTTGTGCCTCAAAATTATCCCTGATTTTTGGGATATGAAATTGTAAAACATGAAGTAAAATCGTTAATGTAAAATCTGATGTTGTTATTGACCCTTGAAACTTGTTAAACGAACTAAAGGCATTTTGATCTGATCAGAATTGAAAATCCTAAATGCTTACTTCATTTCTGACTTAAAACTTGATAAATTCAAGGCATAAATTTATCTTTTCTCATTTTTAATTATATTTTTTAAAAATATTCCCTATAAACAAAAGCATTTTTTGCGGAGGGAAAAAAAAAAAAAGCATCGCTTTCTGTTGCAGCCGCCCTTCTATTTAATTTTTCTCATTATAATATAATTATAATTTTTCATGTTCGCTCCTCATGCTTACGTGAAGCCTGTCACTGACACTCAACCACAACCCTTATATCCTCCGTTCGTCCCGAATCCAAAATGTCTCCTCTACCTTCGCCATCACAGCCTCGCAACGTTGCTGTGACGAAGATGGATTCTGAATTCTCTTCTGAATTGGAGTCACAGGTCTTCAAGATTCTAAGCTCTAACGACAATAGCCCCATGGAGGTTGCCTTCTCCCTTTTCTTCTCTTCCGACCAATCCCAAAAATCCCAGGCTGTCGTGTTCCTCGAATGCTCCAAGAAATTATACCCTGATTTGCTCTTCATCAAGCTCTGCTTCCTCATACGATGTAGCTCCGATGTCTACATCCGCGCCAAAGCCATTCGAATCCTTCAATTTCTTCGAATTTGCGATTTCTGGGCTAGATTGCGAGAAACGGCAAAATCCACTCTGAAAGGTCATTTTCTTGCGTATCTCAATGAAGAGGATTCAATAACGGTTTTGAGGATGTTCTGTGCTGTGGTGGCTGAAACATTATGTGAGATTTACAAGGATGGCAAGAAATGGCCAGAGCTTCTTGAATTTCTTTTGACGTCTCTTGGAAAGACGAGCGATGGCAAATTTCAGGAAATTGCCCTTTTGGTTTTAGCGAAATTTCCTAGGGATTTCCGGTCGTTTATTTGTGATTCTCTGAAGGATAGTGTTCAGGTTTTTCACTCGTCGTTCTTGGATGGGTTGGCTTCGGCGAGCCCTAATGTTCAGGTTGCTTCTTTGGGAGCTGTAGTGACATTAGTGCCTTTATTTACTGATCATTCCAATCCAGGGTTGTTTCATGAAATTTTGAGGGCTAGTATGGTTGGGGTCTTCACACTGTTGAGAAGTTCTCAAAATAGCTATGTTTTCTTGGCTTTCAAGGAGTTGATATCATTGGTATCAGAAGGGCCTCAATTACTGAAGCCATACATCGGTGATATGGTTTCAGACATGCTGCAAATTGCAGAGAACTCAGCATTGAATGAGGAAATACATTGTTATGCCGTTAGATTAATCATCACCTTGACAGAAAGAGAAGATTTTAAACCCATATTCTTAAGTCTGCCTTATCAGACTATGGTTAGGCTGTTCTTAGTCCCCATGAAAATGTTGCTCTGTATTAGAGAAGATATGACAAGTAATGAATTGAAAGGCAAAGAGGATGGAAGTTCTGGGAAGACTAATGTCTACAATTTTGGATTAGAAAGCTTGTATCATTTTTCAGTCATCCTGGGGGAGAATGAACTTATTCCAATTGCTTCAGAACTGTTGCCACTTTACTTGGAATCTCCAGAATGGCAGAAGCGTCATGCAGGAATTACAATGCTTGCTTTAGTTGCCAAAGAGTTCTCATTTGAAACGGTGAACTGATAATTCTCTAGTCCTTCCATAAATTGTACTGATTTGTTGTGCTGACAGATAGTACATTAGGTGAGCTATGGAAAATACAATAGGACAAAAGATGCATGGCAGGAACAACTAATGTTTATTCTTGATTTCTCTACCACCATATAGCCCAGGATGTACTTGTTAGATCCTTGGAAAACAAGGATTCTACCCTACCACATGAAACAAAAGATTGGTTAATTAAAAATAATGAAAAAAAAAAATCACAATTGGAAAGATAATTTGCTTCCTGAAGGGACCCAGATTAAAGTAAAAAGGTGAGAAAATTGAAGACTGCCTTAACCATAATGCATTTTCAGTGAGCTTCGTTGAGTTGGCTCTGATTTAATTCTTGTCTGAAAGAGATGGTTGACACATATGCACCTCAGAAAATAATATCAAACACATTTGCAGTATGGAATCAATTACAGCTTACTCATATTTCCATTTCTGATTTGTCATTTAGTCTAAGGTCCTTTCACTGGACCTGGTTGTAAAATTTTGTAGGTCGTTCATGTTGGTTCGGTTTCACTTTCTGGTGGTGGTTTCTTCTCACTGTCTAACATAGAATAATGTGCTTACATTCCAGCTGGAGTTTATGGACAACTCTCTGAGGATAATGTTCACCAAATTTATGAGATTATTTCAAGACACTCAATTTCAAGTTCGGTTGGCAGCTTTTAACTTTATGGCGACACCTACAATTTTCGTCCAAATGTTGCAACTGTATTATCATTCTAGGCTTTTGCCTGCATTTGTCACGGCACTTGACACTGAACAGAACGACAAAGTAAAGGTGCGAATGGATTGATTTTAATGTCATCTGTTCACTGTTTGAATGGATTGATTTTAATTTATGTTAATTTCTTCAAGATCTAGGCATATTATTGATAGTGAAGACCCTGAATTAATGAGTATTTGGTGGTTTAACACCTCGAAACAACAATAGCTTCTTGCTTTTTAGTTAAAGAAACAATGTTCCCCCGCTAAACTGTCAAGTTCTCCTTGTTCAGTTCAACTTTCCCCCGTTTTTGAATTATTTGAACAAGTGTAGAAACTCTTTTTCTCATCTAATTGGTTCTTCCTCTTTTGCTTTGAAATTTTTATAAAAGTAATGATTCTCCATTCATTTCATTCTCACACCTGCCAAGTACGACATTAATGTTACGTGTACCTTCATTATAATTTTTTTATTATTATAATATTAATTTTATATTGCTTTAATAGGAACAAGTTGCTTCTGCAATTCTATACTTCCTAAAGAACACTCTTCCAGATAGCTTTTCCTTTTGTGTGGGCGGGGATACGTTAATAAGCAAATTGCTGGTATCTTTGCAGGTAGAAAGCTATAGTTCTGTTTGATTCTGCATTCTTTTCATCACACATAACATTAAGAAATATTAAATTTTTATCCAGAAGATCTGGTTGTCGCTAAACTGAATTGGTACAAGTGAAAGGTTCAGTTCTTCGTAAAACATTAAGGCCCATGACTTCCATATCATACATGAATTCCTTTGGAGCCATAATATTATGTTTCTTAGGAAATCCTGATATTTGTTTATCTCAGACTTCAGTTTCCATGGACAAGTTACTGCTGTTTTTTTAAATCTTAAAGTAGCACCAACCTTGTTATTCCTCAATTTTTTGTTTTAAGAAAATCCAAGTGAATGTTTTCTATAAGTTAGTTTATGTCCTTCAATTTGATTCTTCCCAGCTTTCTGCACGCAGGGTGATGTGACTCCTAAACATAAAAGTATTCTTTTGTCAGCTTTTAATATTGTTGCCGAGAAGTGTGCTACAGTAGCTCTAAAGTAATATTTTCGATCTTTCATACGTTTTTATTGCCAGTTTGATTCATGCATAAATGAAATAATGTCATTTTTAAAATCTTTTATTGCCTGTTTGTCAACTTTTAATATTCTTGTTTTCTCAGCAGGTACCATAGTAGTTATCTTCCAATCTTACTGGAAGCGTGCAATGACGAGAATCATGAAGTCAGAGAGGTTTATTGTCTCCCCATTTCTAGGTTTTTATATTTGTGGAAGTTATTCCATTTTCAAATATTTCATATGAAATTTTCAGGAAGCAGCACGGGGAATTCGGATTTGTGCAGAGTCTGGATCACTGCAATTCAAGCCTCTCATCAACGGTATCTTAGTTTATATATATAATTTGTCAACTCAAAATACCATTTAGAACTTCATCTTTGTTCTTAACTAAGGTTTATAGACCCATATCTACTTCAGGTATACTGTCCAAACTCAACATTTTGATGCAACACCCAAACCAGCCACTTCGGAGTCTGGAGAATGCAAAAGCAAGTGATATAGCAGTCTCTGCTCTTGGAAGAATCTGTAAATGCCACCGTGACTGCATCGATGCTTCAAAAGTAATATATTTTTCCTTTTATCAACATGTTCTGGCAGGAGTAACTTCGGCTTTTGTTATTGACTGATAAGAAGAAACATCACATTTATATTTATGCATGTTGATTTTGAATGAGGTTATGTTCAGGTTCTTAGCTTTCTTTTATGCACGACATAAAACTATATCTTTGTATTTCTGTAGCATTTTTCTTCCAGTTAAAAGTATTTACTTTTCTGTTGCATAAGTAGCTATGAAAGAAGAGAATATAGACAGAGAGCAATCAGAATTTGCCATATTTTGTGCTTAACATTTATTTATATTGAAGAGATCGTGATGCTATAACTAGTTGCTAATAGTTAAAATTCAGATTTGATTAATACTTTCATGGGGCTATTAAGCATCATTAAAGATCCAAATAACAGCTGTATAGAGAGCGAAGTATTCATAATTTTATATGTGGTTCCTAATGCAGACATTATTAGGGAAAAAAGGACAGGGAAGGAGGGGACTTAAAGTAGCTCACAGCAACAAATATCACTGATAGATAACTGTTAGGAATTAGATAAATATATTAGTGGACGTCATTTATAACATCTTAAGATCTTAAGTTAAAGTGAGCATTGACTTAATATTAGAACCTCTATGATTAAGTAATTCGAAATTCTATCCTTTTTGCCTGCAATTGGTCATAATGAAATGAAACTTCATCACAAGGGTAAGGTAGGTAAGTATTGCTTTGTCCATGTTTCAAGCCTAAGAATTTTCATATCAAGGAGTGTTCTGTGGATCATGATGAAATTATTTGTTACCCTTCACTAAAACTTTGAAGTTGAAGTTTCTTTGAAAATAGTATGCATGATCGACTTATGCTACTTTTTCTTTAGGCGACATAACCAAGTGATAAAGAAAACGTTTGACCCCGTTTGCATAAATCTGCAGCTTGTTCCTGCCTGGTTAAGCTTTTTGCCCCTTAAAGAGGACTTGAATGAGGCTAAGATTATGCATGAACAGCTCTGTTTATTGGTTTCTGGGTGAGAAAACTTTAAACCCCATAAGAAGAATCTTTTATGAAAATGATAATTCCAATAAAAAATCAAATAGTTTTGAATGCTACAGCAATTGATTAATTGAATGCTTTATTATATTTCAGGTCAGATATGGATCTTTTAGGTCCTGGCAATCAAAATCTTGCCAAGATCATAGCAGTATTAGTTGAGGTGAGTTGACAGCGTATGTACATTACATCTGCTTTTCTTTTCATGTTAAATGAAAAAGCAAGCAAACACTGGATAGGATACCAATTTATGGCATGGGGCAATTTTGTTAGAAATTAATCTTATGCATCTAGAGAGTGAGCTCTGGAACATCTGTAAAGTTGTATTGGAAGCCCACACATAATTAGGGGCAGATTTGCACCTATTTTAATCTTGGTAGTTACCAAGATTTTAGGATTTAGTATCTAATTAGATATTATGAATTTCTGAATTTTGTATTTTGCTGATTCTGATTTGTAATCCCTAGATATTAGGATCTATTTTATGTAATCCTTAGATATTAGGATCTACATCACTAAACACTATGTATATAATTTTCTAAGTGCATAGTGAATAAACATCATTGGAATTAAATTCCCTAAACATTACTTCATCGTGGTCCTCCTTCATGGTATCAGAGCAACGACAACGGTGATGATGTTCGGATCAGTCAACGAGGAGCAGGGGTCGAGTCCTCTCCCATGTTCGCCTCACTCAGCCGCAATGACAACTAGCGATTCCTTCGTCACCAGCGCGTCCTGTATTGTGACCTCTATCGTTGAAGGATCAACCGTCACTATCATCCCGGAGAAGCTAACTGGCGACAACTATCGAGAGTGGGCCCAGTCTGTCAATTTCGCCCTTAAAGGCTGTGGGAGGCTCAGGCATGTCACCGGTCGAACACCACCTCCTCCTTCCTCCGACGAGAAGGCCACCGAGAGATGGCAAGCCGACGACGCCCTAGTCTGCTCTTGGCTTGTAAACTCGATGAATGCCACCATTAAGCGATACTTCATGTTCATGTCTACAGCCCGTGAGATATGGGATGCCATCTGTGAAGCCTACAACAATGGAGGTAATTCTGCCTATGTTTTTGATTTACAAGCCATAGTCTAGGATCTTAAGCAAGGTACTCTGTCTTTGGGTGATTATTATCTTGTTAAAAGCACCCTTTGGCAAGAACTCGATCTCATTAGTAAAGACGCTCCCTGTTGCACCTCTCATGCTGCGCATCATGCCAAACAAGTCGAAAAAGTGTAGATGTTTGAACTTCTTGCTGGTCTAGATAAGTCATTTGATGATGACATTCGTGGTAGAATTCTGAGCTAAGTCCCTCTCCCAAGTGTCAGAGAAGCATTTGTAGCACTCAGGAATGAAGAATCTAGAAAAAGGGTCATGCTTAAGGATGCCTCGGGATCTCCAAACTTGTGCCCCTCTTTTCTTCCAGAACTATCTGCGCTTGCTGCCCGCTCTATTGAACCTCGTACTCCCAAGATTCGCCCAACCTGTGATCATTACAAAAAGGTGGGTCACACCAAAGACACTTGCTGGGATATTCATGGTAAACCACCCAACTGGAAGCCAAAAAAACATCGGGGCCACGGCTACATTGCTGAAACATCCAACGAGGATAATTCTGGTACTTCTCCTTCAACCCCACAAGGTGATAAGTTTGATAAAATTATTGAACAATTATCTACATTGCAACCTTCTCCACGACAACCCACTGCTACGGTAGTCAAACGAGGTAACTTCTTTAAGGCTTTATCTACTATCAAAAGCATAAGTGCTGGAAATTATTGGATTGTAGACTTTGGAACCTCTGATCATATGTCTGATAATGCTTCTTTATTTATGAACTATACTCCAACCACCACACAAGGCACGTCTTGTAGCAAAAGGCTTCTCTCAAATTTATGGAATGACTATACCGAAACATTTGCCCTTGTGGCAAAGTTGAATACAATCAGGGTTTTGTTATCAATGGCGTCAAACCTGGATTGGCGCTTACACCGACTCGATGTGAAGAATGCGTTCTTGAATGGAGAACTAAGAGAGGAAGTGTACATGAAACCTCCTCCAGGGTTCCCTGGGAAGAAAGCAACTCAGGTATGCAAACTCAAAATATCACTCTATGGTTTCAAACAATCCCCCGAGCTTGGTTTGAAAGATTTATATAGGCATTGAAGAAACAAGGATACATACAAGGGAAAAGTGATCATACCATGTTCTTCAAACATACAAATCATAAGGTGGTTGTTCTAGCAGTATATGTAGACGATATTGTCTTGACCGGAGATGATGAAGAAGCAATTGACCAGATTAAACTAGCTCTAAACTAGGAATTTCAGATCAAAGATCTTGGAGAAATGAAATACTTTCTAGGAATGGAGGTAGCCAGATCAAAAAAAGGCATATACATTTCTCAAAGAAAGTATATTCTAGATTTTTTAAAGGAAACTGGTATGTTAGGCTGTAAACCAAGTGTTGTTCCCATTCGGGCTGACAACATTAGGGATGATGAGGAGCTAGGAAAATCTGTTGATATAGGAAGATATCAGCGTATGGTAGGAAAACCGATATATCTCTCACACACTCGACCTGATATAGCATTTGCAATCAGTATGGTAAGCCAACATTCTCATGATCCAAAACAGCGACATTTGGATGAAGTCTACTTAATAGTTTCTTTAGATATTTGAAGGGCTCTCTCGGACGTGGACTCCTATTTAAAAAATCTACTCAAAGGAATATAGAAATATTCACAAATGCAGACTGGGTGGGTGATCAAGATGATAGAAAATCAACCTCAGGTTATTGTACTTTCGTTTGGGGTAACCTTGTCACCTGGAGAAGTAAGAAGCAAAGTGTAGTAGCAAGAAGTAGCGTAGAAGCAGAATTCTGAGCAATAGCATTAGGAATTTGTGAAGGCATATGGGTGAAGAGGGTGCTTGAAGAATTAAAAATGAATGTAAACCCTCCAGTCAAGCTCTACTATGACAACGTGGCAGCTATCAACATTTCATACAACCTAGTACAACATGATAGAACTAAATATGTTGAAATAGATTAGCACTTCATAAGAGAAAAGATCGATAATGAAACTATCAGCCTCAAGTATGTCCCATCTAGAGAGCAGACTGCAGACATAGTAATAAATGGATTAACAAAGGACAGATTCAAATTCCTTGTTAGCAAGTTGGACATGATCAGTATCTATAATCCAACTTGAGGGGGAGCGTTGGTAGCCCACACATAATTAGGGGCAGATTTGCACATATTTTAATCTTGGTAGTTATCAAGATTTTACGATTTAGTATCTAATTAGATATTATGAATTTTTGAATTTTGTATTTTGCTTATTCTGATTTGTAATCCCTAGATATTAGGATCTATTTTATGTAATCCCTAAATATTAGGATCTACATCACTAAACACTGTGTATATAATTTTCTGAGTGCACAATAAATAAACATCATCGGAATTAAATTCCCTAAACATTACTTCATCGTCGTCCTCCTTCAAGTTGTTGTCTTGTGACTTGGAGGTCATAATTAATAGCCTCTTTTTTTTTTTTGTGGGGGTAAGGCTGCATACATCTATATCCTCCGAAATCCTCACATGGTGGGAGTCTTATGTATTACATTGCCCTTTTTAGTCTTGTGCATGTTATGCTCTCAAGCCAAACCCATCGCCCTAATGATAAACAAGAACTAAAATATATGTAAGATTGAAATGGATATACCAAAGCACAAATAATATCCAAATGAGTTCAAAAGAAGAAGAACCTTATCTTTAGGACTAGATTTCTCTCCCTCTATTGATAGCTTTAATTGTTCCTTTTTATGCTGTAAGATTTTGTTTTTATGTCAGGTTATTGATAAGGGTAACAAATTAGCTACACCACAAACTGTGAAGACGATGAGTCATTTGCTGAGGGAGTTTAGAAGGGCCATTCCTCGTAGTTCTTGGGACTAAATGTTATCCATGAATTCCCAATAACAGCAATTGTTATTGTCCTTGGTATCATCTTAAGATCAGTCATCTTGATGAAAGGTATTTGGAATATCTAGCTACATGAAGATGAATGTGTTTGGTACACTTGTATATATGCAAGTTAACAAGTGTTATCCAAAATACTAGAATGTCATAAAATGATTGTATTCAAAATTCCTGAGAGCATGTGAGATATAGGTGTACCAAATGCTTCCCAGTGTTCATATATTTTTCTTTTTCTAAGAGAAGAAATGTATCATCACTCTTGAGGCATAAGAGAATTCTTGTATTTTTTGAGGCATTGAGAGATAAGAGAGTTAGGATTTTCCTTCTTTTTTTGGGGTGATCGAGGCATATTCTTGCAGAGTGTAACTGTTTGTACAGATTGGCATACATAGTTACATTACTGACATAAATGGTTTGTTCATTATGTAGTACATTGCTGAATTCGTTGGAAAACCTCCCAACTAATACACCCTTTGAACCCAAAATTTAAATTACTTTTATCTTTTTTACAACTATTCGATAAAAGTTGTTAGAATATTTAATGAGTTTTTTTTTTCATCTTTACCCATTATTAATTATATTTATATATATTATATTAATTAAAAGGTTGGTGATATTTATATTTATTTTGTTTATCTCTCATACGTGACACTTATAAATAAGGCATACTTAAGAAAAAATTTATTTAAGACATATTTATTATTTTTTATTAATTTTAACCATTTTCTCAAATCGCATAATTTGATTATCAGGTTCTTATAAATATGACCCAAGAAGTACTAGCAGTAATGTTTTTTGAAATAAAATGGCTTGGTTAATTGGAATTTCTCTTTAGCTTCTTTTCCGTTGGTTGAGCGAGTTTGCTATGGGAGAATATATTTTTTCATTCATGTAACTCAAATGCAAGATCATATAGGCTTAAATGACAGCAACCACTTCTTCTATTATGATCAACACCTACAAATAAAATAATGTATTTTTTAAAACTTTAAAAGAGGTTATACTTTTTTACTCTTCCTTTCAAGATATAGATACTTTTAGAAAACAGCTTGTTTCATTTTATATATTCCTTTAAAGTATAGTTCAACGTATTATTTATTGATACTTTTTTTTTATTATATCTTCATTTATAATTTTAATATAATATATGAGTATATTTGTTCCTTTTTCATAAAATGAATTTAGGATAAATTTGAAAATGAATAAGAAATTCTGCTATATTAATCATAGGGTAAAGGTGCATCTTGCACCCTGATCTATTTTTGGAGATGCAATCAGCACCCTAAAGTATTTTTGGAGGTGCAATCAACACTCAAATGTATTAAAAATAGAGTAATTACACTCCTTTACTAAAAGAATACTAACTCCGTTTGCTAACACACTTTTTCCTTTCCTCTTTCATCGATCTTCAATATGTTCATTCATCCTTTTAGTATTTAAGGGTGCAATTTTGCCCCTAATATATTAAAAATAAAGTAATTGCACCCCTTCACTAACAGAATATTAATTCAATGTTTGGAGTTTAAGATCGATGAAAGAAGAAAGGAAAGAATATATCAACAAACAGAGTTAGTATTCTGTTAATGAAAGGATGTAATTGCTCCATTTTTAATACGTTAGGGTACTAATTGCTCCTCCAAAAGTAGTTTAGGGTGCAATAATATTTTAGGGTGATGATTGCACCTCCAAAAATAATTTAAAATGCTTATTACACCTTTAAAAATATATCGGGGTAGTGGATGCACCTTTACCTTTAATTATATGGACAAAATTTAGGTCCATTTGCTTAGGTCCCATTCTCCAATTGAAATTTAGCACAAAAGTTTTTTACATTTTAAGATTAAATTCAATAAACTAATTGATAAATTTAATTTGATTATAAATATAAGATTTCAATTTCTTTATTATTGTTTTTTTTATTCTTATTTTATTACACCCATCAATGCGTCTAATAAATAGGAGTAGTTTTTAACATAAATAATTAAAAATATATAATTTTAAAAAATTAATATACAGTTTTTATAAATAATTTTTTTAAAAAAAAATTTAGTGTCAATTAATAATATTAAAAAATAATTAATATAAATTTATAAAATAAAATGACAAAAAATTCCTTCAAAAATATTTTTTATAATTTAAAACGGAAGGAGTATAATATAAAATTTTAAATTTGAGAAGAAAAAGGCAATTGAAAAGAATTTGTTTGAAGAACCGGTGGCCACCATGGTCAAAAAAGAAGAACCTAGGCCCATGCCGGAATCAGCCCATAGCCGATGTGTATAGCAAAATCATAACGGTATCAGTAAATTCAGGACAGAACCCGCCTGAGTTGTTAATTGCATGACATTCTCTCTTCTTCTTCTTCATCTTCCTTTCCGAATTCTTACGGTTACTCCGTTTTCATTTTCATCTCCAACGATCTCCCCGGTCTCTCACTGGAAATGGCGGAGCACTATGATTATTATCTCGATCAGCGCAGCCTGAAAGCAAGAAACGCCGGAAAGAAAGACGTAGATGGAGGCTCTCAGACGACAACACAGGACGTAGATGGAGCCTCTCAGACGAAAACAAAGGGTGGCTCCGCCAACGAGAGGGAGACCTTGTACGAAATTCTTCACCATATGGTTTCCGCAATTTTCGTCGGTGATCGGGGTTACAACCGTGCAACCTTTCTGCACCGGATCAAGACCTCCGTTTCTCAGTACGCTCCTCGTATTCCTGAAGCTTCTATGAACACCGCTCAGGATGTTCTTCTCTGGACTCGCCAAGGTAGCCCTCTCCGGGCTCTCTTTGTCATCTTTGTAAGTATTTGTGATCGCTTTTGTGTTTTGCATCACAAATTTCTCAATGCGTTGTTTATGTGAGGTTTTTAAATTGAATCTTGTTTGTGCATTGTGGTGGATTGCGTGAATCTTGTTTATGTGAGGTTTTTAAATTGAATCTTGTTTGATATTGAATTTGATTTACTGTAAGTTTGGATGTGGAGCTTGTAATTTATGAGGATATTCGGTCGCTTCTGTGTTTTGCATCATAAATTTCACAATGCATTGTTTATATGAGGTTTTAAATTGAATCTTGTTTGTGCATGTGGTGGATTGCGTGAATCTTAGGCGAATACCTTGTGAGATTATTCACTCTAAGTTTGGATGTGGAGCTTGTGATTTATGAGGATATTCGGTTTATCGATTTTTTTTCCCTCAGAACTATGTGTGTATGCATGATGCAAGCATAGCAACAACAGAGGAAGGCACTAGATGATCTTTACAGTGTTACATATGCTAGTGAAATGGCTTATGGCCTCTCTATCGGCTTAAGCTTTGGGGATTAAATATTCACATTGTTCTTGACAAATTAGTGTGCGATTTGGGTCCCACGCTAATTATATAATCCCGATTTTTATAATCGATCATCCATGATATGTTCAGTTTCATGTGGATGAGCAGACATTGTTCGTACAAGTTTTGTTGGATCATAATAAACTGAGTCTATACATTTTTGGTTTTTGATCCTTGCTAAATGATGTGGCTGTACGAAGTTATCCTCAAATGACTGTTTTCTAATTTTGCTGAATCCTTCTTTGATATTGTTTCATTTTTATTCTCTTGGTATCGTTGGGTGACAATTGGAAGATTCTTCTTCCTTTTCTTTTTTATCTATCTATTATATTCTTCACATGTGGGATAGGGCCATATCATCTGTTGCTCTTCTTTGGCCAAAGGCCAAGATCTCTTGCAGTTTGAATTTCCTTGGCTTATCCTTGTGCAATGAACATCACATCTTAATCATTTAAAGCTGATGAAGAGATATGTTCTTGAAGAAAGATACTCCTGGCTAATTTTTTTCCTAAAGACCTATAAGCATGTCTGCCCTGTTCTCAAGCTGCCCAAGTGAGAGTGAGTGTTTTGAAAACAGAAATACAATTTTATTTCGTTCATTCAAAAACCTTCTTTTTCAATCCCACAGCTTACACTCTTTTGAGAGAAAAAAGAATGTTATATGATTGCCATTGCAGTTCTAGTTAGATTTGAAGTTTGATAACTCTGCTATATGGTAATATTGAAATGCTACAAATCTGATCTTCAGGACCCTTTTTTAAACCCTTGGAACGATTTATCTGATTTTTTTGTGTATGTTTTATTTCCAAATCTTATATGTTGTGATGCTGCAGTTCTAGATGTTACTTCATCTATGGGATGTTACCATCCATTTTATTAATAACATACTTTTGCTATTTTGAATTTCAATTTTTGTTTGGCTCATTGAACAGGTGAATAGGAACTTTCCTCAAGTTCATGGGGTACTAAATGCATGATTTGTGCTTATGTGTGATTTCACCATATTACCTATGACAATGTAGACCTTAGGATGTCTTGTTGGCCTTCATGCAATTTCAAAGCTCAAAATCATCTTGCTTGTCCTATACTTTATAGCTACAAAACCAACTAGTTGCCTGCCTAAGATTCCTGCATTCTGCTTCTCTGTTGCCTATAATTTAGATTTTCTTGTAAAATTGTAAGAACAAGAATTCATATTGTTGCCGTAAGCTGCGCGAATCAATTTGTCTGCCTGTCTATTCCAAAAAGTACCCGGATTGTGCTAATATTCATGCTGTAGTTGGGCTTTACTGACGGAGACTAAGACCACAACTCATATATCGGAATAGGTCATCTGGCACTTTCATTGTTTGGGTGTTCCTTCAAGAAGAATGAAATAAGGATAGCATATTCCACAACAACACGGGTAATACATCAGACATTGATATGGCGGGTTATATCTAAAGTTGAAAGTCTCTTGAAATGTTTCCAACTTTTTTCCTCAAAAATAAATTTGCATTTCAGTTTAAAAAATTACGTTCTTATTTTTTTAAAATAATAAGAATGATGCTCAGAGGGACTATACTTCAATCATTCATCTGTTCTTAACCTTTAGTAATTACAATGTTGACATGAATTGTTTTCACTACCTATGCATGATGCATAAATAAATAATCGACGCTCTGAGAGGAGATTGTTTGGCAGCAAGATTTCCATCTGAGAAGTTATGATATCAAGAATATTCGGTGTTTATTTTATTTTTCTATTGCTTCGAATGTTGTATATCTCATTTGGTTTCTTATGATTTGCTTCCCGGTTTGTTGCAGGGTGGGATGATGACTCTTATTACCTTGGGTGCAACTTTCCATGCCATTGTTATTTCACTTTTTGTGTTATTGGCAATAGCAGGAGGGTTCTTGGCACTTCTCTTTGCGTGTGTAACAGCTATATATATTGGAGCATTATCAATTGCCATATTCGCTATTTGCACTGTTACATTTTGGGTGAGTGTGGCCATACTCACAGCTGCAGGTAAGAAGTTGTTTGATCGCCTCAATTGTATGATTTGGCATTCTGACTTCAACTTTTTAACTATTTCATGGCACATGTACCTTTATAAATTCGTAACTCTAAATAGGAATTAAAGCAATACGATATGAATTTCAGCTGAACTCAATCAGAAATCAAGTTAATGACTGAACATGATTATTGTCGTGCCCAACAGAGATAAATTTTAGCCTACAAGACATAACATCTGGTCATGAAAAGTAAACAAATTAAAATAGGTTTTGGTAACTTAATGTATGCCTACAGTTTTGCATTAATTTCATTGACACCAGGCATATGTGCTCGTATGGAACCCATGTCTACAAATTTGCATTAGCTTCAACTATACTAGGCATATGTGCCTGTAAAAGGCCAGCTATCGAACTTTTTATTTGGCTTATCTATGGACAGATTAGATAATTGCCCATGGGGAAATGTTCTGGCATCACCATACAATTCCACTGTAACGACATTTTCTTTCCTTCATTAGATGATAATTTAGGTTTCCCCCAATGGATTTGCTATAATGTTACCCTTTTGGGTTAATATTAATGCTACAATGTTTCTGGTTGGCGCCCTTTTCTAAAAATATTGAAACTAATGAATCAGGTTGGATTGGATTCTTCTGCACTTTGTGGTTGGTTACAAGCAAGAGCTATGAACTGGGCCGACAATTCTTGACTGTGACCAGCTCCGCCATTGCGAATTTTGCCGATGCTCGGCATCCTCCCAAGATAGAAAACAAGGACTCAGATTGAGGCTTTATCATACATAGAAGGTTATGCACAAATCTGCATATTGCTGCTTGGTAATCATGCTTTTTGAGGAGTCACCATCTCCAGTAGACCAAACTCCAAACTAGTCTTGTCGTCCATATATACCCCTCCTGGATCTTACATGGCTTCGATTTAGTATATTTTCGCCATGGTATGATAGGTTGATGTTTGTGTGACTCGAATTAAATACTGGGTTTTCTTTCAACCAACAAATTTTTTCCAGCTCACTGTTGTCATGCCTGTCAATTTTATCTTACATGTCTCCGTGTTGTTTTTGTGTTTTAGGCCAACCATGTCTGGGATCCTTGAGGTTGATTAAATTTAAATTTTATTTAAAAAAAATTTAAAAGTAAGATAAAAAATAATAAATATTACGTTGGTGAACTGAGTTTATTTTTTTTGGGGGCCCTTTTTTTTGTGTCTGAATCGAATTTATTTTAATCGTCGTGACAAATAGAATGTGAGTATTTTTCATTTATTTTTTTATGTAAAACAACTAGAAAATACTCCCTCACACTCGTGAGATTGATCCTGAACAATCAGGTCAAAAAAAAAAAAAAAAAAATCCTGAACAAGTTGCTGGCTTTTTGTCAAGTTACTTGACGGGGTTAATAGAGAAATTTTGTTACCATACTGTAAAATTTGAAGGACTAGTAAGAAATTTTGTGAAGTGAAAGGACCGGAAACATGATGTGAATTTAAGAGGGTAAAAGTATACTTTTGCCTCCATGTTATAGATGTTGCACCATCTGCCGAGTTATATAAGTGCATGTTTGGATAATTCTGAAACTATGGTTTCAAAAACTTTTTTCTGTAAGCCGAAATAAAACTTCTCTCACAAACTTACTTTATAAATCGTAAAAGCTATTTTCCAAAAACTAATCCAAACACAAATTAACTTGCTGACCTAGGAAAAAAAGGAAGTGATTAGCTTGGTTTTTATTTATTTCTTTTTCATCAAAATAATTCTTAATATTTATAAAATAATAAATACGTATTAAGTTAAATAATATTGAATGAAAAATTTTTAGGTAAAAAATATACATTTAGTTTCTTATTTTTGAATTAGGATTTACAATAGATTTTTTTAAAAAAAACAACTTATTTATAATTTTTAATGTCTTTAATTAATCTATTTTAAGTGAATAATGGGTTATACAGGCTTATTGGCTTGAGCTATGGGCCGGACCATGCCGGCTTGTTTTAACCACTCTCTATTTGTATCTTAGGTAGGGTCCATTTTCAAAATGTCTGTATCAAAAAATAAATAAATTAATTAAAATGTCTGTTGGTAACTCTGTCAATTTTTTTATATAAAAATATTTTAGGTGATTTGGGTCTCAGAGCTCTCTAGGGACTTTGCATGCCTCGACGCTCATTACTAACAAGATCCTTACATTGGTGGGATTTGAACTCACAACCTTATAATTATGAGCACAACCCTTTCCCCAATTGGACAAACCTTTATTGTGTTATCAATTTTTAATATTGGAGTTTTATAATTAAAAGTGATGTACACACATTTAAAATAATGAGATGAATGAGAACGCCTTATCTTACCCCAAATTTCTTGTCACCTTCGTCTCCCTCATCCTAATTACTTGTTTTTAAAGTTTTCATAACATGTCTATGACAAAAAGTTTTTTTAATCACATTTTTAAAGTTAAAAGATTAGCATAAAGCAAAATAAAATTAGACCAAGGGTATAATTTACTTTTTGCCTACATTTATATCCTGGGCCATAGAAAGCTCGCTAAGCAGTCAACAAATACGGCAACCTTGAAAATTGGGGTATGGAACATACATCTTAATCCAAACTTTGTTTGAAAAAAACAATAGAGAGCACCTGAGGGAGGCCCAACAAGGCCCAACTCTTCCTAGACCACTTAACACAATACCTATTTTCATTTTGAAAGTTTCAGGCCTCCATTGTTTTCTTTTTCCGCTTTTGATGTTGGTCAGTTGGACTGGATCAAAGCTTGGGCTCTGAAGTGTATCAATACATTTACAATTACACACATGACATACATTATTGTACCAAAAATATTTAAAAAGTATTAAATTATTAAAAAAATTAGTGTGTTGGATCCCATTTATAACTTTAACCGTTTAACCTATGCTCCTTTAATTGAAAAAAACAGTTTTCTATATGCTTTTGAGTCGGTTTATGATATTTTAAAGGAAAAAATATATTACACTAAGTACAGTATGATCTCTTCCTTTTTTTTTTTTTTGATACATAAATCGATCTCTTCCTATTTCACATTCTCTCATTGAAATATTAGTAAAGGATCAATTTCTCGTAGATTAATTAGTTATTTTTTTAATATTTAATAATTCAACATACCGGTAAATCAAATTTATATTTCATTTAGGGAAAATGACATCAATATCCTAACCAAGAAAAATAATATAAAAAAAATCTCATAATTTGTCAATAACAAGTGAAAAAATAACTATTGAAAAGTGAAATAACTACTATTGACAAATTATAGGACTTTTATAATATTATTTTCTTTAATTGAGACCTTGGTGTGATTTTCTATTTCATTTATCCACCCATCATCTCTCTCTTTCTCTCTAATTTATTTCCTCAAATTAAATACCTAAATATGTTTGGGAAAATTATTATGAGATCCCATAGAAAAAAAATATAGATACCCAAAAATCCAATTGCCTTGTGATTATAAAAATTTTTCCTCATCGTTATTGCATCACAAGAGCAATTTCGTAATTTTCGTTCTAAACTTATTTACATATGAGTCCTAGAGACTTTAGAGTTATCCTATATTTTAACACCTACTTTCCCTATTTACTTTGCACACTAAAGCATATAGTGAATTAGGTCGAACTGAAACAATAATTTGATTAGCAGCAACCATTTTCTCATATGCACACGTAAATATGCCTGAGTACTGTCTCTTACTAAAAGATTCTCCTAACCAGTGCAGTTTTGTCCCTTAGAGGACGAGCAGACGAGCTCAGATAACATAATAGTTTCTTAGGAAGTTCTATATTCCATGAGAAACATGATTGGTAGTAAGGGATTCATGGCCATTAAAATTGATTTGGAAAAAGTATACCATTGGCTAAGAAGGTAGCGCATTATAGAATGCCTTGAGGAGATTCGGGTTCCAACAAATATATGAGAAGTCATTCACTCCTTTATTTATTCCCCCTCTATGCAAATTTTCCGAGAACAAAGTAAAGCGGACGTGTTTACCCTATCTTGGGATCTACTTATTCAACATGAGATGGCCGTTGGGCGGTGGAAGCCTAAAAACCTTAGTAAGGATGGCCCCGATCTCCCCTTTGTTTTTGTTTTTTTGCTGATGATTTGTTGATTTTCGTAGAGGCTAACTTGGGGCAGGCGGATATCAATAAATGCTGCTTAGATTAGTTTTATGCTCTTTCAGGACATAAATCAGTCAACCCAAAACCAAGATATTCTTCTCAAAGAATGTGAATCATAATAGGACAACTCATATCAATAAGGAACTAGGCATCTCTTAAATGAAAGATCTTGGTAAATACCTGGAAGTTCCTTTGCACCATGAGCACGTTTCAACAATGACTTATCAGTTCATTATCATTGATAGTCAAAAGTCATTTGGGAAATTAGAAAATAAATAACATGTCCTTTGTTGAACGAGCTACAATGATTGAGTGAGTAATTAATGTTTTACCTACCTATACTATGCAAACTTCTTACCTGCTGGATAGCACATGTGAATGCATTGAGAAGAAAGCTCAAGACTTTCTTTGGGGGTCGTCGGAGAATTAGCGAAGAATGTATCTTATATCTTGGGACAATTTCTGCTGAGATAGGTGGAAAGGATGACTAGACATGCCCCATATAAAGCAACATAATAGAGCTTTTATGATGAAGCTTGGATGGGGACTAATAAAAGAATGAGATTCCCTTTGGGTGAAGGTGATGTGAAGTAAATATGAAGAGGAATACGAAACGATTGGCAGCATGTGCTCGTAGGGTTGTAGGAAGTAAGCATAGATGGGACCATCAATGTTAGGTGGAAATGGGAGACGAACAACTACTTTACTCCTAAATTTGCATATAGGGCTCTTGATCTAGGGAACAACGTGCCCTCTCGAAGCTGAGAAGCAATTTGGAAGTTGAAAATCCTCTAGAGATATAAAACTTTCTCCTGGCTATAGGGACACTAACGAACCATAACAAATAAATGCAAATGGAAGAGCGGACTTCATCAGGATGGTTATTGTGATGAGTGTAAAGAGGCAATGAAGGATGAGCTTCATGCACTGCGGGATTGTCATCAAGTAAAATTGTTCTAGAAATATGTCATTACACCCAAATTTCACGATGGTTTCTTACATTTCACTATCTATTGGCTTCTATGGTGAGACCGTCATGAAAGCACCCATAATGGATATGAAACAAGGTTGAATACGATTCTGGCACGAGCAATTGCGATTTTGGGATGCATGCTTCATACATCTACTGAGCTCCATGGAGTGAGGATTAACTCACAGCAACCCCAACCACCTGTTCTTGCTTCTGAAGAGACAAACGGAAGGCCCGTGGTCGAGGTCAATGGTGCATTATCACCCTATTTTGGTAAAGTTGCGTGTGGTAGTGATGTGAAAAAGGGAAACATGTCCTTGATAGAAGAGTTTCTATTCAGGTTTGAAGAAGGTGATTACTTTATAACTGAAATGTGGAGATGTCTAATGCGCGCGGTTCGAAAGATCCTAGGATTGGGGTGCTAGAAAAATAATCCTAAAAGGTGACTCTGCTGAAGCTGTTCAACTGATGATTCTCAATGACGTTCTAGTAACTCATGAAGACTAGAGAGTAATCTCTGAAATTAGAAGCATGATACAACATTCTTGGTAAGTGGAAATCCAACATATGAGTAGAGACGTCAATATCATGGTGGAATTTCCTGAAAAAAGGGCTCTAAACGAAGCCGTTGAACTAAAAATTCTCAATTCAAAGTTACTAATAGAGATTTTAGCCTATGATGTTGATTCTTAATTTTCCAGTGTTTAAGTTTTGCCTTTATTTCTGGTGTATTAAAAAAACTAAAGTATTGCATGGGATTTTTTTTTTGTTTAAAAAAAAGTGACTCTATGAACCTGTTTGTAGTTTAATTTCTAATGAAATGAGGCATGAGGCGTGGAATCACTACTATAGACAATACTTTTAACGTCTGTTTTTTAGCCCTTTTAATGTTTGAAAATAGGAGAACGTCTATGCTGGGGACATAGTAAAGTAAGGATACGACGTCCGTTAAAAAAAGATATCTAAAGGTTCTTTTTTTTTTAAAAAAATGTTTATATTTTTCACTGCCCATAAATTAAAACCTACAGAAATAGGATTGAACAATTATACATAAACGAAAATGTCCTTACAATAGTAAGGGAACATCCAGCACTAGCTAATTAAAGTGTTGATTCCTACTAATATAATGTATAATAATTACCACAAAGTGTCAAAAAGTTGTCTACACAACTACTAACTAATAAAAATAAACTTATCAATTATCATCAATTTATCACAAAATGCCAGAAGTGAAACTCAAAATTCAAAAAAGATTAATATTGGTGAAGGATGATAAATCAAAATGTATCTACAACGATGATAAATCTAAATGACAACACCAACAAAATGCTTCTACAATAATCCTAGTTCAGAACTTAGTCCATAAAAAAAAAATTAACCATATGTTTTGACGATGGTGGGAGAGGGAGGCCAACACAAGAGAGGGAGGGAGAAGGAACCAATGGCGTCAAAGATTGAGGAGGGACAATGGCAACGAGCTTTAATAGTGGGGAGTGAGAAAGGAGGACGCCGGAGGACGGTGGTGGAGAGAGAGGAGGACAACCTTCAAGAAAGAGTGACGGTAGTGAGAGAGAGTGACGGTGAAAAAAGGAGCTTCAAGAGAGTAATAGTGGAAAGAGGAGCTTTAAGAAAGAATGAAAGTTCTGAATAAAGGAAGCTAACTTACGGAGGTAGGCATGACTTTGGAGGGAATAATGTCAGTTTGATTGACATGTATTACTTTTAGGCGTTCTTTTTTGAATTTGGGACACCTTTTTTTTTTTTAGGCGTCCCAAATTCAAAATGGGACGCCTAAAGTTACCCAATTCCCATCCAGAATTACAAAAATGTCATCGCTTTTGTTTTTTACTTTCCTTTTTTAAAAAGGAACATCATTTAGGGTAGTAGAATCTATATCCTATAGTAGTGAATAAAAAGTCACTATAGAGAAGTTCCCTAAGTTATGAAGGCAGTAACTTTAAACTCATAAAAGTCATGGGTTGAAAATAAGAATTAGACTTTATTAGATCTAATTTCTCGTCGTTGCACGCCACCTTAATGGTAGAAAAAGACAGGACACATTATTCTCTGCCCCTCTTTAATTACTTTTAATCTTCACAATCAATATTAAATATAAAAATGGTAGGGAGTCACACAATTAATCTTGTGAGCAAGCTGTGTCTGTGATTGGGATCAATAAGAAATATTTGAAACCGTAAGATGGTGTGGTTTCTTTCGCATTTAATAAAAATGCACATACCTATGAGTCTTGTTTCTTTTTTTGTTGGAAAAAAAATATAGTTCTTACTGCTTAGTACTTCTGGAGCTACGGTCAATAATCAAAATCCCTAGAAGTTTTTTTCATTACGAAATCAATCCTTATAATTATGGTTAGCTTTGGTCAAGACGGCTAAAGATGACACACACACACACACACACATTTCTTATGCGACAATGATATTTGGTAATAATATAGAGGCGTTAACAAAAAATTGATGACAATTCTAAATACTTCCATTGGTCTTCAATGCACGTAGGATCTAATTAGAAAGTTTATATTGATTCTAAACATAAGACATATTTTACTTTTTCATTTATTTTTTTAAATTAATTCTATTGAAATTCCTTTAACAATGATCAAGTATGAGAGGAGAGGACAATATTAAGGAAGATTAATAAGGTGTGTTTAAGGGAAAAACATATCATAGTAACTAACTTAACTAACATTCTTAATCTACTCAATTTAGTTAATTAAATTTTAAATTAAGAACAAGATAAGTACTAAGTTAGTCTATCATAAAAGTTTTGGTAATTAAGGGTCATTCACTTGAATCGACAACAACTCTATGGATGAAATGCAAAATGAGCAAGCCAATTAACACAAAAATTAGCATATCTCTATATATGGTTTTTTTTTTTTTTTTGGTTTAGATTTAAGGCACATGTACTGATTATAACTGCCTGAAATTACATAAAAGATCGAACACACGACTTCTCACTCATGTGAGAGCTTTCATGCCACAAGTCGTTATAAGGCCATTGGCAAAATTAGCATCTCTCCTTGAATGTGTTATTATCATACATGACCATCCAATATGGTAATTTCTCCAATTAATTTGGATTAATATTAATTAGATTAGTTGTGACTACATAAGCAGTCATTAATTAGCAATCAGATTGATGAGGACATGTTCCTGTGTCCCTAGTTCAGTAAGGCAGGTATACTTTCAGCTTCACACACATATATATCATCAAAAGTTGCCTTCACTTTGAAATGATGATTCTACATTTCTACCTGAAACTACTTCTTAGATATGCCTCAATTATTACTCCCTCTAGTCCTTAATATGAAACTTATTTGGAAAGTTGATCTTGGTCCTACTATAAGACTTATTTTTTATATTTTTCAATCTTTTCTTAATTTTCGCTATCAATGCTTGATCGGGCCTTAATAATAATCAAGGAGGAGAGAGAATGAGAGAATTAAGAAAGATAACTATGGTGTTTTAAAAAATACATGTCATATTAACTATACTAACTTCCTTAATCTAATCAAATTAGATAAATATGTCTTATATTAAGAACTAAATAGAGTATTTACAATCATATATATGACATGCATAGTTTACTGAATTAAGTACAATGGAAGTAAACGAGAAGAATCTGTGAGATATTCTCAAGACATCCACATATGCAATAAGAGATATGTGAAAAAGACAATTAACAGAATTTAATGCATCTCCACCTCAACTTTTCTTTCTTTATATAATAATAAATTGCAAAGCATCTTTTATTATTAATTCATCACTATTTTTAATTTCTAGAACATGAGATCTCCAATTCCAACTCAAACTTTATATTAATTAATTAACACGTAATTATTTAGTGTGCATAAAATAGAAAAAAGTTTGTTAAAATTTCAGCCGTCAATTAAATTTATCTCATAAATAGAATCAGATCATCCCAAAAATTCGTATCTTATAATAAGACAGGAGGGAGTGTACTTGTTAGCACCTCAAATATCTCAATCACACCCTTCGACTTAGGGATATCTTTGATCAAATGAAAAAAAAAAATATCTACATGGAACAGACATGTGTGTTTTCATCCTCTTCTATATATAAACCAATGCAATTCTCTTAAAATTTTAGTACACACATTTGACATAACATAAGTGAACAAAGAATCACTCTCATTTTTTATTCTCCAGTCCTCTCTTGTCTTCGTCATCTCCATATTATTCTAATTTTTTTTGTCTTATTTATTATCTCTTATATTTGTTATTTTGCATCATCAGGGACACTTAGCATCTCATTGTAAAGCTCAAACCCTTCAAAAGTTCCTTCTTAGACACTGATTTTCCACCTAAAGCATCGAAAATGACACTAATTTCTTCTTCGCAAATGATATACACAAAATATTACAACCATATTATAACACACACAGTTCTTATGATGGAAGTGATATTATGGACAAGTTTTAGCCAACTTGATTTACTTAAAACAATTGAGAGACTGATCTGATGATTGGTCCCTTTTTTTCAAACATATTGACATGATGGCTTGTTTGCTAATAGCAAGTTTTGGACTTTGATTTGTGTGCTTAATTTCAAGCATTGAAAATACCGTCTTAAAAAATTAATTAACTGATTAAAGCAGTTATATATGTAAGGGATATATAATCTGCAAGATTTGATTTCTTCAATTAGAGAAAATATATTAATTCAAAAACTAGTTATATTATATTGTGAATTTATCCGGTGTCATAGTGTAATGCAATATCTCATCATCACCAACTTTAAGACTGGATTATAAAAACATTCACTCAATCACGCTTTCCGAATCTTAAAGAAAGCAAATTCGGTTTATCGTACGAGATACATTATGCTGGTTCCTAAATTAATTATATTTTAATTATTTATTTTCTTTTTCAAGAGAGAATATATGCTCTCATTCCGTAATAACATTTTTAAAACTATTGGGCAAAGGGGAGAAATATAATAATGGAGAATAATATTGAGAAATTAAAACAAGAAAAAACTTTCATCCATACCTTCATCTATCCTATGAAAGCTTCTTTTTTTGCCCTTCTTGTACATTTCGGCTCCAATAATCAACGAAAAATAATGAAATTAAAAAAAAAAACTCAACAAAAATGTCCATGAAATGATCATAATTAACAAACTTCAAGAAAGAAGCTAATTAAATCACCAAGGTAGAACTATATATAAAAGTGTACAAGAAGCTGGCCCTTCAATTGATGATCTTTCTCCAATGGGAATTAAGATGATGAAGAAAAGCACAAAACTATTAGCTAGTATAAATTTTTTAGATCAATCGCGATATGGATCAAAAATTTATTAATTAATTAGGCATGTCATTTGCCATCCCAATCTGGTCTTCCTAACGTAAACTCCAAGCTTGGGTTCTTGCACTCCAAATTAGAGCTTGATATGTTGTTCTTCACATGCCTTGAATCACACTCCTGCACGTTTTGTTGTTATTTTCCAGAATTTATGAGAAGAAATTAAATATAAATAAAGAAGTTATATATATATATATATATATATATATTAGAAATTAATTAATGGTACCTGAATTTGATGCCTTGATGATGATAATGGTGGTGTCTGAAAGGCAGGTCTCGGACTATCCATGTCTTTGGTACTATTTTGAAGCCATGGGTCTCTACTACTGATTATTTCCAAAAGAATAACAAATTAATTAAGAAATGCCTTAACTATATATAATCTGATAATTTTGATAATCTGATAATACCAAAGTTCTATGTTTTTTAAATAAACTACTCAGAGATTAAGGAAGGATAAAAGTATAATGAGATATATGTAACTCTCTAACTTGTGGGGAAACTTGTGATGTAATTGAACCTCCTTTTCCTTTCCAGAAATTTAAGTAGATCACATAAATCAGTTATTATATTATGAAGTTGGTTAATATCATACGTAGTGGAAACTTATATATGCACGTAATTATTATATTCTAGCTATATATTGTGTAATTCAAATTAGATCTCATCAGCTTTTCCTACAAAGCATTAATAATCTGCAAGTTCATAACTTTTATATATCACGACGAGCAACTTTTTATTATATTGATGAAATTAAACTCAAATATGTGTTATTATATTTATTTAATTGATTGTGGAATGTTTTTATATATATTACGATTCGAGCATTGTCTTCCCTGAGAAAATTTCTTCTACTTAAAAAACAAGCAAAACTAACACACTCACACGCACTTTTTCCCCTAACTAATGAGAATATTTAATTTGAAGAAATAAGAAGCCCTCAAAATGAAGGAATTAATATAATCTTTTTTTCTTTTTGTTATTCGCAATCTCCATGGAATAAGAACCAAATTTTTGACAAAATTTCATACATAATAGACAAAAAGCATAATTAATTAATTATATATAGACATGTAAAGGAGGGGAAAAAAAGAAAAAGTGATTATGTGCATATATTCAGGTGTATGTGGGGGGTGCCTTTAATTCCTTTAATCCTAATTAACGTTTTGATTATGTCTTGTAGCTTTCCTTTATCATGCCCAAAAAAAAAGCTACATATGTTCCTACGCAGAAAACTTCTTTGGGGTACAAAAGATCACACACACACACACACACACACACACACAAAAGAAGCAAAAAAGAAATTAAAGAAACAAGAAGAAGCCAAACACACAAGCAAAGCAAAAGCTGCCACACACAAACAACACCCTTTTTATTCTTCAAGGAAAAAAATATAAAAATGTTCCATACAACCAAGGACGTGGGTTTCTCATTGGGTTTTAACAGTAAAACCATGCAAATTTAAAGCAAAAAAGCAATGCAAATTGCAAAGTCGTACTAGACAGCATCTCACAACATAATTATATATATTAATCAGAATCTATATATATATATATATATATGAACTTCTAGAAGGGTACGTGTGAATCATATTATATCATTATTCAAACTCAGTCCAAAGATATATGCTTGATTACTCTTCTCTGAACATTATATTATTCTAATACACACACACACACACACACACACAGTACATATATAATTTGTAGGTACCTTGAAGAATTGCTCCATAGTGTAGTGGTAGTAGAAGAGTAGTCCATTTCATGCTGCACTGACCTATCTGTTCTGCTTCCTCGTTGATCTGCAAATATTTCATCTTCTCCAGACCCATCTGAATGGCCTGCATCATAAACCCAAAGCCTCCAACATCAAATCCCACAATATGCACACACACACACATATATATATTAATAATGCACTTTTAGATGTGATGATTATTTATATGTGTGTTGCTGAATATATATATATATATATATCAAGGTTTTGAAATGTACATGTGAAATCTATTCGTAAAAGGACTAAAGGGGTTTGAGTCTGAAGTAGTGTAAAGGTACATATAGAAGAGAGGCAAAAGAAAGAAATTAAAGGAAGGAACGGTGTAGTGTGTTTACAGCGTGAAATTAGAAAAGCCAGGGGTGAAAAAAAACAAATGGGTCTGAAAAGAAACATGCACACTCATGTGATCAGTGGCTCATTTTTCTTTCTTTTCTTTATTTGCTTCATTAACATTCATATGACTAAGTCTCTGAGAGAAAAGAAGAAGATAAGGCTGCTAAAATCACAATTTTATTGAAGAGATCGAGCATTACATAAAGGGGTTAAAGCAACTACGAATTACCTGAAGAAGCTGCAGGCTTGTCAGTGGTCTTAACAGTTCGGTACATCTGCACACATACATTTAGTTACAACAAATCCATTTTTACTTTATCAGGTTAGAATAATAATCAACATATATAATAACTCTTAAAAAAAGCCCAATCGTTAGCAAATTCTGAATTTTTTTCAAAAAAAAATCGATTCTATACCATTTTAAAAAATTGGAGATGAGTGTGGGTTTTGGTCATTAATCACGAGGTCGATGTTTGATAAGGTTGTAATTGGAGAAGTGTATTATTGGGAAATGATGATTTTTGTCTTGTTATCTCTCTCTCTCTCTCCTCTCTTCTATCTTCTCTCTCTTGTATTGAAAGCTGAAGAAGGCTGTGTGTGTCTGTGTGGCCGTCTCAGACACACAGACCTTAAAACTTAAAGGCTCCTTCCTAACTGGGCTCACTCGCTATTCATCACTAGTCCTTTTAATTAATATTCATTCACTACCTTTTTCTTTCTTCATCGGCGTCTGTGCCGCAAGGATTAGATCATAAGGCCATATCACAATAAAAACATGACAGTAGAGAGAGAGAAAATGAGATTAAGAAAATGATGATGGTGTTGGATCGATGAAATTAATAATAACAATTATTATTATTATTAACTAATAATTTAAACTAACTAGCTAGCTATAAGTATTGTCTATATCTATACCTGTAAATGGCTTTTGACATGAGCCAAGGTAAGATCCTTCACATCCATCAGCTCTAGAACTGATTTCGGAGTTGCTCCTACATTCAAATTCACACCTTTTAAATATCAATACAAGATAAGTACCTCATATCATACTCTTGTGTGTTTTAGAAACAAATTAAAAGAGAAAATTATAATAAAGCAACCTAATTCATCATGTACTAATGTCTAATAGTAATATTAAGCGAATGTAATATAAGAAGAAGGAAAAAGTGTAATTAGTTGGTTAATTACTGACTTTCGTGGCCGCCGAGGAGCTCGACGGCATGAACGAAGCGAGCGTGGAGGGTGGTGGTCCACCGCATTCTAGGAGCTCTAATGCTGCGCTTAGTGGGAAGCTTAGGCAAGAATCTGGATCTCATCATGAGCCCAGTACTGCTCGGAGATGACGAAGAAGCCTCATGTGAAGAAGAAGATGGTCCCACCATATTCCCATACTGATGATGATTATGAGGAGGAGATTTGAAGGCATCTCCAGAAATCCCATTATTAAACCTGCCGCCCGCTGCCGCTGCCGCTGCCGCTGCCCTGTATGCCGCCGACACGGGATCCAAGCCCCCGGCAGCCGCCACCGCCATGTACGGAGAAGAGGCAGAAGAAGGATTGTAGAAGGACATCTTGGTTTGCTGCTGCCGCTGATGGTGGTGGTGGTGGTGGTGGTGGTTATCCACCGCCGGCAAGAAAGGGAAGGAGCGGTTGTGATAGACGGGAATCCCTTTGATGGGCGTCAATCCGTCGGAGGAAGAAGGAGAGACATCAAGCGATGAGATTCCTCCATAGTTATTCATATTCTGGCGGAGGAAATGGTGGTGGTGGGCGGTCTGAAAGTAAGGGTTGGTGTTGTTGTGTTTGGTATGGTGGTGGAGGGTTACTAGTGGTTCTTGTGTTGAATTAGAAGTGGTGAAATTGGTAGCGAGTGAGAGTTCAGTGTGGGCATGAGAGAGAGAAAGAGAAGATGAAGGAATATAGTGCCGAGCTTCATAGTTGTTGTTAGTGTTGCGGCAAATCAAAGAAGAAGAGGTTGAAGAAGATGAAGGAGGGCTTATGTGAAGGGAAAGATCAGGAGTAGCAGAAGAAGAAGCAGGTGGCTCTATGAAAATCCCTGCTTCCAAGGGCATCTTCTTAATAGAGAGAGAGAGAGAGAGAGAGAGAGAGAGCTTGAGATGGATATATATGCCTCCTCAGTTATACAAATATATCTCACAAAGAGAGAAAGAGAAGAGAGATTTGGCTTTTTATTCGTGTAGAAAAGAATAAATCTGATGATGATATATGAAACAAACACTAAAGCAAAGTGCAATAGTAATTCACAAGCTACCTAGCTATCTATACCAAACTCCTCATCACTACTGCAATCTCTATATATATATAATCCTTTTGTTCAGTTGTCGCCCAAGATTATTGCAGTCTCTCTCTGTCTCTTGCTTTTTTTTTTTTTTTTGTTCTGCAATACTCATAAAAAAAGGATCTGGGTTTCGTGGAGAAGACGACTGAGAGAGAGAGAAGCAACAGGCTAAGAGGCAAAGGAATTGAACTGAGTTGAGGAATTGGCGATGAAGAAGGAGAAGAAGGAAGGTAGGTAGGAAGCAAAGAGAAGGAATTAATGGACAAGAGAGAGAAAGGAAGAGAGAGAGAGAGGTGGGTTTTGGGGGATACTGTTCTCCTCGAGAGTATATCTCGGAAAATGACACTACTACAATAAGCAAGATGATGATGCTGATGAAGGCGATGATATGAAGGAGGAGGAGGAGAAGATAACATTCTCTCTCTCTTTCTCTCTCTTAGAACAATTCATTATTAATTTATTTATTAAGGAAAACAAAATGGAACCCAAAAAATAAGGTCACTTTGGATTTTCCCTTCTCCGGAGACGACGGGATAAAAAAATATTACACCCTCATCTCTCATTCCTTTTCCCCCACACTCTTCGCTCTCCTTCTGTCTTTCAGTGTTCACACACACACACACACACACACATATATATATATATATATATATTTATACAGGACACTTATTTCTTTGCCCAAATGGGAAGGCTAAGTCATAGCACTGTTACTTTCCTGTCTCTAAATAAGCCATGTAATTTCAATGCCTTCCTCTCTTTTTTTTTTTTTCAACTTTACTTATTCGTCAAAGTATACATAATGTGTGTGTGTGTATACTCTTTCAAAAAAACATAAAAAAATATTATTTAAAATTTAATATTTTAAATCAATTTTGTTGCCTACAAAAAACATAGATATTGACTATATTTAAATAGCAATTGAAAAATCATTTTAAAATAAAATTTAAGTAATATTTTCTTATCTTTTCTGCTATACTTTTTCTGTTTTTTTATAAGTTACAAATTTGTGAATAACTTAAATATTTTTTTATATATTTACACATGTTTAAAATGTTAATACTCTTTTGTTTTCATTTTTACACCAAATTAATCATAAGCCCATGCTTTAATTATTACAATTGGTTACTTGTTCCTTCTTTCTTTCACTCACCCTCTCTATAAATAATGGTGTATTTTAAAAAAATATAGTTTTTACGTACTTATTAATTTTAAATGGCTTCTTAATTTACGTGGGTATATATATTAATCTCCATTGGTGTTTTCTCATAATTAAATTTCTTTGAGTGGGTAAAATATTATTTTAAAAAAAAAAAAGGTATACACGTTGGACTTTTTTTGGTGATCCATGTGCAGAGTAAAATAACACAGTGAGTAAAGGCACTGACCTCAGTGAAAGTGAGAAACAACCAAACACAAAGGGTTTTTGTTTGCTTCTCCATTTGTGTGTAAATATGTGTATATATGCTTCTCAATTCTTAAACCATACTATTGCCCAAATTTTGTAAATACTTCTATTACACACACATATTTCAGTTCCTTATAAAATGCCTTCCATCCAATTATTTCCAACTGCATATTCCTTGAAGGAAAAACCAATAATTGAATTCTCAGATTTCACAACCCAAGTGCATGGTCTTTTTTTTCTTTTTATATATTATCATCCGGCATTTGGTTTGGCGTTCATGACTGCCCCTCCCAACAGAAGTGACTTCTCTAGGACTTGAACTTGAGACTCAAAGGGATCTAGCGGGGCCTTACACTACTAGACCAACTCTATGTTGATAGTGTATGGTCTTTTCTATGTGCATAGGATTTAAAACAAAAAGTTTATGTGTGTTTTAGCACTAAATTTTAAATTTTTAGGTATTATGAAAAATTATTACTATTATTATTATTATTATTATTATTATTATGTTACTGAAATATATAACACACAGCTGGATGAACATCTCTTTTACCAAAACCAAAAACTAAAATAATTTTTCCCACCATTACAATAGAGTGTTTAGACTTAAATAATGAGAACAAAATAAATCACAGTAAATAAAATAAAAATACCAATTAAAAATTTTTCAATTAATTTGAATTTTAAAACAGTAATATATATATATATATATATATTCTAATTAGGTCCCTGCAAAACCAACTTTTGTTATTAATCCCTGCTTTATTTCCTTCAACACAAAACACCAGTAACGAAATTTCAAATCTATGCCCTTTTAAAAAATATTTTAATTTGTAAATATAAATAAATAAATATATATATATATATATATATAATATTTAATATTACTATATAATATATTAATTACTATTAAAAATAATAAATTTTTATTAAGAAGGTTTGAACTTCGACCTCTCTCTTTTTTATTTACTTTGCCCATGATCTTTGACCTCCCATCACACCCTTTTTTATTTATGATCTGAGTTAGCTTAAATTATTTACAAGTATTTGTTACAAGCAATATCATGGGATCATTAACTCATTGAGAACTACTAGGCCCTTCTCTTAATTGCTGACAACGTAGATAACCTAGCAATAGCACCAGGGCTGTCCACGTATAATAGTAATATTTAATAATTAATCAAAACTGTTAGTAATTAATTAATGGAGGTTTTTATGTACAGTAGTGTGCCAGACGACAACACTAATTCATAGGTAGTGTTTGGAAGGTTCAATAAATGCCAAACAAAAAGGTAAAACAACTCCTCATGAACAATAGTACTCCATCTACTAATTCATCATCTGTAAATATTGCCTTTTGATTCTTATTAGAAACCCTTTTTGTGTGTGTGTGTGTGTGTGTGTTTTCTTCTTCTTCTTCTTCCATTCTTTTTCCTTTTTCTGCCATGTTTTTGACTCTTTTGTGCAAGAAATGGTCTTTGCCCGACATACACAGAGAAGTAGTTAAATACTTCATTCAAATTGTTCGTCGTATAATGGCAAATATTAAATAGTGACAAACTCTTCACTACTACATCACCTTGGAGTTACATTATCAGACTTTTGTCCCCAGCACACTAAAATTTTTGGAAATATTTTACAGGCGTTTACTTAAACTCCTCAACTCTTTCCTTCTTCCAAACAAGTTTATCCTATATTAGACTTTCCCTAGGGTTTTTAATTTCCCCCATGCAAATTGGTGGTAGTTTAGTCCCACTCCTCCGAAAACACACTCTTTAGTTAAAAGGGAATTAAGTTTTGTGGGTGAAAAGACAACGATACCCTTATTTTATTTGTCTTATGAATTGTTGTATTTATCTTATAAATTCTCATATTTATCTTGTAAATGGCCAAAATATTTTTAACATCAAGATGCTTAACACCAAAACGGGATCCTATTGATTATAGGGCAAAGAGAGAGTATCTTCTTCCTCAACATTAGTTTCCACATTAAATTTATTATATGAATATATTTTTATGATCCTATTTATAAGATAAAGAGAGATATTTTTTTGTCCTACTATTAAGCCACATCATTAAACTTTTCATATGAATGTATAAGTTTATCCTTCATTTATTATTGTGTATGACACATTCTCATGTACTCCCTCCGGTCCTAAATATAATATTCTTTTTTTTTTTTTTGCTCAAAAAGTCCTAAATATAAGATTCAATTGATTTTTTTTTAGAGGTTAAAGAAGTTAAATATGTTACTTAATCATAGTATATGTTCAATATAAATAGATTATCTATTAGTTCATAAGTCAGATTAATTAGTTTGAAGAAAAAATAAAGTATATAAATACTTTAAAATAATTTATTTAATTTCCTTAATCTTTCAGAAAAAGTTAACTGGATCTTATATTTAGGACCGGAGGTAGTAACATATAATAGATATTAAATAAGAGTAAAGTTAACAAGTTGTTGAATTTTAAAATAAATTTAATGAGGTTCAAGATTTTTTTTTTTATTTCGGTAAAACATGTTGAAAGTGATTTATAAATAGAACTAAAGAAGTATAATTTTACCTATGATTTAGGGGTAATACCATCTTTGATCCTAATAGTTTACAGTCATTTTGGTTTTGATCCCTGAAATTTTAAACAGGTGATTTTAGTCTCTCAAATTTATTTCATTTCAAACTGTTAATCCCTATTGTTTGAAAAGACGTTAACAGTGTTAAGTTTAAAAATGTGGCATTAACGGCATTAAAGTTGCTTATGTGGGTGAATGACTCGGTAAGAGGACTTGGTAATTTTACTTACTAGATGATGAAAATTTGTCATTTTAAAAAAAATAAAAATTCTTTTCCGTCCACCGCCCCTCCTCCCTCTTTCTCACACCCTCTCCCTTCTCAGAAAGGATCTGCGGCCGACGAGCGTCTGCCTGAAAGCTTCAGCAGGGAAGATCAAGTTGGAAGAATGCCCAGCTCTTCAGATAAAATTAATAGATTGCTCTTTCCAAAAGCTCAAAAACACACAGAAATTTTTATTTTTAGCAAAGACATAGTAATAGGATATATTATCTTTCAATTCAAAACATCTTTGCGAGACGTTGCTGATTTCGATCATTAACAACCCCAATGAGCAATAAATAGAAAGCTCGCACCTTTCCCTTCAAAGACTTTTTCTTTTTTCTGTCATATTTCTTTCTCAGGAATTGTTTGTGTGAAATTTCTGTGGGGATTTGTGCTTTTGGTTTGATATCAGCGATTACCTGTTCAAGCGTTCTGACAGAGGCTTCTGAGAGGAAGAAGGAAAGAAAGAAGAGAGAAAAGCTTAATTTATTCAATTCCAAATTAAATTCATTCAGAGATGGTCGGCGTTCTTGCAGAGGTTCGCCGGCTGCAAATCGTTCCTGAGATGAAGATGAAAGGAAGAGGGTGTGAGAAAGATGGAGAAGGGGCAGCAGAGGGAAATGAATTTTTATTTTTTTTTAAATAACAAATTTTCATTAGTAAGCAAAATTACCTAGTCATTTTGCCCAGTCAGTCACCCACATAAGCAATTTTAATGGTGTTAATATCACATCATTAAACTTAACACTATCAATATCCTTTTCAAATTATAAAAACTAGCAATTTGAAATAGAATAAACTTAAAGGACTGAAACCATATATTTAAAATTTTAAAGATTAAAGCCAAAATGAATATAAATTATAAGAACAAAAAATGATATTAACCATATAATTTATTATTTCTGAACTTCTCATCAGTTCTCACTCATTCATTCATATCCCCTTTGGGTTCAAAATATAAGTGAGAAACTGTAAAGTTTTTATAGTTTGGACTTGTATGCTCATTTATTGAGTTTTCCCCCCCTAATTTTGCCACACTCTGATTACTATTTTTTCTCATGTATACTTTTTCATCCTCTTTTTTACTTATCTCTCTCACATATTCTCTTACAAACTAAATAAGAGCTATTTGGAAAAAATAGTAAATATCTTACATATTTATTGCTTTATATTTTTAAGTGGATAGAGTATTAAATAGAGGTAAAGTTGAAAAGTTATTCCCTCTGGTTTATTTTATAAGAGCCTGATAATTAAGTTATTCAATTTAAGAAAATGGTTAAAATTGGTTTAAAGTAATAAATATGTAGGGATTTATTTTTTTTCCAAGCACACCCTTATTTATAAAAAAGCAAGTAAGAGAAAGAAATAAAATAGTAATAATAGTGAGAGAAAATATGAATAAGAATATAGTATGGATAAAATACGAGGAGAAAGAACGGAATTATTTAGGGGTAAAGATAGTAAAAACACATTAAATATTTAAAAAACTCTAAATAAGATTTTATAAAAAAGGCAAAAGCATTTCAAAGTTTATATTGTTAACTTCTCATAAAAAAAACCTGAGGAAGTATTCATCAATTTTAAGATAAAGTCAATAAGGTATAAAATTCTTCTTGATTTCCCGAAAACATGTTCAAAGTACCTCATATAAACGACCAAAAGAAAATATCCGAAACAATAGAAGCTAATTTCTCCCTCTCATGATATAGTGAGTAAAAGGTAAATATTTTTCGACTAACTTTCTTTCATACACAAGCCATGAGAAATCAAACCCTAACTATTACTATTTACTTAAGAAATGAAAGCTCTGCCACCGGCATTAACTTTGATTGGTGTGGCTCATTTTTAAAAGAAATATTATGCTTTTTTCCTGAAAAACTATATTAAGATTTTTAACTATGTATATATTTAATGAGATTTATTGGTTTTTATAATTTATTTTTAAAATAAAATCATAAATTGAAATTAAAAAGACGGAGTATTGGGGCAATTAGCACGATTATTGTAACCTAGGGGAAGATCGTAAGTGACTGGGATAACCATCGAGATATAAAGTTTCCCCCAAATCCCCAAATTGAACGAGGGCGCTAATTTAGCCAGTAGGAGTCAGATCAATCTAATCACCGATTAAATCAATGTTCTCATCGGCAAGTTTTATGTTATAATCATGATTCATGAATTTGAGGCTATTTTGTACTTATTTCAGCTAAATTAAATTAATTCCACTTGAAGGTAAGGTAATTAAATCCAGATTGATTACTGAACCGGTAGAGATATTAGATTAAGGGTTAGTGAGTCAGATTGGAGTCAAACAGGAGCTAACACAAGACCAAACCGATGAAAAATTAAAAATTTTAAATTTATTAATATAAATTTCTAAAAAAATATTTAAAAAATTGATTTAAAAAAAAATAAAAAATTCCAGACCAGAACGGTCTACCAAGAGATTGACCGGTTTCCGGTCCAGGTTCTATTACCATGCTTGAATGACTTCTCCTTCTCAAATACGGGTGGCCAAATATGAATGTGTGTGTCAACACACACTATTTCCAACATATTTATATACTTCAATATATTTATATATTCCCTCCCATCCATTTTACAATACCACTACGGTCTTTATTAGAAATTCAATTTTACCAAACCTCACATGTTAAAGGCTTATTTGAGAAAGCGGTGAAAAAGTATGTTTACGTAAGTCGAGACAAAGCTCTTCTCATAAACTTCATATACCATAAATTACATTAGAAAAGCAGCTTCTACCACTAATCCAAACAGATACTAAGAAATAGAAGTTAAAATATTGAATATAATTAAATTGATCAAAATTTTCAAGTTTGCCCTTATTTAAACATAAGTATTGAAGAAAAAGATGTTATTGGTACCTATTTTTCTCATCTATTCAATATGTGTAAAATTGAAAAACAGTCATTAATAACTCTCAAAATGTATTTATATTTAGGAAAACAAATTTTTGACCAACTAAACTTATAGTAATAAGTACCATAGTGGTATATATGCCTTCTGAAAAGTATTTCTGGTCTTTCACAAGACATTTTGATAGTTTTAATGAACATTAAAGGTTTAAGGTATAAAAATATCCATGTACTATTTGCATTTTTGCATCTAGCACTATATGCATTGCTGGGTTCAAAAATGCCCATTAACATCTCTAAATGAGACAAAAATACCAGCTTCATTAATCAAATCAAATGTCTGTTAACTTTTGATTTTGTAGGCCCCGTACTAATTATTTTTAAAGGTTAAGGTGAAAAAATGCCCATTTACCTTTTTTCAAATGTGCATCTGGCATTATATATATTTCTTGGATGCAAAAATACATATCAACTTCTTCAAATAAAACAAAATGCCATATTGAAGGTACTGCCATACATGCCTATTAATCATTGTTCTTAAAACCGGACCGGACCGGCCGGTTCGGACCGGAAACCGGCGAACCGGCCAACTGGCCGGTCCGGTTCAAGGGTTGCCTCTTTTTTTTTTTAAAAAAAAAAAACTTTGCTTTTTTAAGCTCCAAATGACATTTTTCTTACTTTTTTTTTCAGAAAAATTATTTTCCTAAAGTTTTTTAATTTTCAATGAGTTTTAAAAGGATTATGGAATATTTTTGGCATTAGTTGGAGAAACATTCTTATGTACTTAACAATATTTTTGTGGGTATTAGGTTTAGAAGGTTATATTGGACTATTGGTTAGAAAAAAACTCTTATTTAGTTTTTTAAATGGTATGGATGAATATTTAAATTATATATATATTTTTAATTGACCCCGGTTTGACTACCGGTCTGACTCCCGGTTTGACTCCGGTCTGACCCACTGACCCTTGACCCAGTACCCCGACCGGTTCAATGCCCGGTCCGGGTTTTAATACCCTGCTATTAATACTAATTGATCCATTTTCGCATTCGCTAATTGAGGGAAGAAATAAGGAAGATATGTTTTTCCTGTTAACACTATAAATAACCCAGATAATGTCTCTTTTAGTTAACTTCTTTTGTTTAAAATATTCAAAGGTAACAAGCTATAACCACCATACATGCCTAGATCATTACAACAACTTGCATTAAAGTTTGTAAATTCTCGCCAAGAGTCGATATCACCTTTAGACCGTGTTTTGACTCTAGAGCTAGGTGAGCTAGATGGTCTGTTATAGTGTTGGCTTAAATCATGGAAATCCGATTCAACAATGATCCTACGGCAACCAAAGTGAAACCTGGTGAAAGAGTGAGAGAAATGGCAATAATCCGGTGGCATCAGGTAAACAAGTGAGAGAGAAGGCAAAGAGAGAGAGGAAGGTGAGTAAGAGGAGAGAGAATTAATAGAGATGAGGGAAGATGAAAAAAGGAGGGATTGACACGTGGATAAGTGTTTATATGTATTTTTGCATTGAAGAAATATATAAGGTACAAGATGCACATTTGATAAAAATACATGGGCTTTTTTACAATTTATTGGATTGACATTTGGAAAATAATGTGGGGCCCACCATTAAAAAGTAATGAATGTTAGCTTAAATAAACGAAGTTGACATTTTTACAACTTTTTGCAATCTTTATTTGTATTTTTGTACCTAAGTTAGGTGCACATTTGAGAAGAGTGCATGAGCATTTTTGCTCCTTAACCTAACATTAAATATTTTTTTATATATGCTCACACTTAATAAGGGTGGTAAGAGAAAGTAAAAATTAATGTGATATTGAAATTTAGTATAATTAATAAGGACAATATTGATAATCACTTAAATTTTATAATAAATTTAACACTTTTAACTATTTTTATTTTTAAGTGTAAATTTGTTAGAAAAGTTTGATAGAACGGATCAGATGATGGAGTACAAGTTTTGATAAGCACCACAATTATTCATTATCAGGGACCTTTGATCCCAAAGATCTTACTAACATAAATTAAACCAACCATACCTCCATGTCAATGCATGCAATTCCATCAAGCCCTCTGGCTAATTATCATTTCAACGATCTCTGTTTTTTAATTATTTTTTATTTTTTATCGATTAAATAATAAATGTGAATTATAAACCTCACGCACACGTATGTGTGAATATATAATTAAATTATTTCCCCCCCTCTCATACCTAACTACATACAAGTATATTAAACAAGTACTCTCACCAACAGCGAGAAAGAATCAGTAAAATTAAGGAGTGGAAAATTTATTAAATAATTAATTTGGGTGGCATTTCTAACATACAATTCCAATTATATTAATGATAAATCAATTTAATGAGTTTAACTATTTTAATGATTTTTTCTTATATGAGATAAGTATGATGCCCTACATATAAGACTAGAAGTAATAATATTATCAAAATTAAAACGATCTGATTATATTCCTTAATTTTCATGGATGTTCCAAACTGGTTAATTGATTAAAAAAATCACAGGAAGTGATTGAATTCTATAGAAATATGATCCACGAGGCAGCCATGAGATTAATAGGTAGCCACAAATGAAGAGAAACTCGAGCTTGGTTTGCCAATTTATTTGTGGTCTGATAAATTAAATTGTAACAACTCAATTAACATTAATTCTAGTTGACTGCTCATGTATTTCATATTTTTATTTTTCTTAAAAAAAATGAATCCATTTGCCCTCCAAACCTCGAAAGGGGAAACCCTTGATATCAAAAAAAAAGAAAAAAGAATTCCTTAATTAAAATTTCACAAGTAATGAAAAAGTGAATCTTGTGAAGCCTATTAATTTTATTAACATGCCAACTAATAATTAGGAGGTGCCAAATCAGCTCATAAGTTGTTGTATTTTAATTAGTCAGACCACAAATAATGTGGCAAATCAAGTTCATACAAGAATTTCCCACGAGTGAAATAGTGAAAATTTCAAGATGGTAATTGATTTTATTGGACTTTATATTATAGGGATAAAAAATATGGGGAAAGGAGTCTCTCCACTTAATATCTCAACCATTAAATCATGTTTTAATGGGTGTGATTTAATGTTATGTATTAAATAGTATTATAATATTAAATATAATAAAATTCTACAGTTAAATCTTATCTATTAAAATATGATCCAATGGTTAAGACACTAATAGCCTATTTGGGATGGTGTTCTGCCATCCCAAATGTAGCTTTTTTTTTTTAAGAAAAGCAAAAAATAAAAGCCCAGTTTTAACTAGTGTGTTTTAGTTAGCGTTTTGATAACTGGGGTTTTTTATTTCCTTTCCAAAAGTAGCTTATAAGAAGAAGCTTAAAAGTTTAGTTTTTTTTTTTTTTGAAAAAAAGCTACTTCTGGCACCGCCAATCCAAACACAAATCACATTTATAATCTGACTTTTATACTATATTAAGTTTGTAAAAGTCATATTGAAAAAATGTCACTTCTGTCATCACTAACCCAAACAGACCTTAAGTAGAGAGAAAATGGAGAAGAAAATTAGTGAAGAAACCCCCTTTACCCAGAAAAATGGTGTACTAGTGTAAATCTACAGGTTGGCAACTAATAACTATAGGTCCTCTGAGGTCAAATTAAAATGAAAAATACAACTACATGACTTGTATTGGGTGAAAATTAACATATACTCATCTATCCCTATTTGAGAAATAATGGTTTGTTTTAGTCCTATTTATTAGTCAAACCATTAAAATTTTAAATGAATATAGAATTTCAATGTTCATTTATTATTGAGTTAACTTTTTGCTCTTAGGGTGTGTTTGGTGTGAGGGGAGGGAGGGGAAGAGAGGGGGGGTTAAATTATCTTTTTAGGTTGAAGATATTTAAATTTTGGGCAGGAACCCAAAATTTAAAAGGAATGAAAAAATAAATTTTGGGCGGGAACCCAAAATTTAAAAGAATGAGAGAGTAAATTTTGGATTTCTCTTGTCCAAAATGGTAATTTACCAATCTTTCCTCCCTTCAAACCAAACACACCCTTAGGGTTGACTGTGTATTAAGTAAGAGTTAAATTTGAGAGTTAATTAAATTTTAAAATAAAATTAATACTATCTCTAGTCCTAAATATAAGACCCAATTGACTTTTTGGGGGAAATTAAAGAAGCTAGCTAAATTACTTTAAATTATTTGTATTTACTTTTTTTTTCCTCCAAACTAATTTGTCTGCCTTATAAACTTATATCTAATTCAATCATACACAACATATGATAGGATTAAGTATCTTATTTAATATCCTTAATCTCTTTAAAAAAATCAATTGAGTTTTATATTTAAAACCGGAGGTAGTAGAATTTAAGATTTTCTTATTTTCAGTTAATTAAACATGTTGGAAGTGATCACTTACAAATAAAACTAAGGAGCAATGAGGGAACCTATGAATTTAATTTGGAGTTACTTTCTCTAGTTCTTAATGTAGGAACTAAATAACTAATTTGTAGAGATTAAAAATTTAGTTAAATTAGTTATACATAAAAAATATGTGCTTATTTTCCTAAATTACCTTATTAGTAATTATTTACATTAAAACTACTCATCATGTAAACCTCATGTAAAAGACCTTACAATTAGAGTCAAAATAAATCTCATGACTAGTTTTTATATTTAAGATTAGAGGGAGCGTAGCCACAAAGCAATTTTACAGAAACAATTTTAAAAAATTTATTTTATATATAACGACAATGATGAGTTATATATGTTGGCAAAAACACAATGATGAGTTAGGAGAGAAATACGCCTAAACAAGAGAAAAGTGTAATTAGCAATTAATTTGTCATCATTGTTCAAAAAAAAAAAAATTTGTCATCACTTTCTTTTTCCCTATTCTGGTATCTACTATATATATATATATATATATATATATATATTTTAATAGCTCTATATAAAAGCACATTATTTTTTATAGCCACGGGTATCCTCTTACTTGCGGTTTTGTCTTCTGTGTGGTATATCTGTGACATAAATTTTACAACGAATTGTATTTGAACAACCTATTCTTTATAATTTATATAAAATATATGACTTATATTGACGTTTGAATAATTGTAAATGAAGCAAGGTAAAAAAATGTAAATGAAGAGAAATAACTTAGAGAGAAGGAATGTTTTGAGAAGAAAACAGAAACCAACAAACAATATAATTTCTTTGAAAAATAAATCTATCTTTTTTAAAGCAATTATTTTAGTGATTTTGTGGTTCATACTTGGAAAAAGCTCCGATCATTTTATAACAGGCTGCACTATTCATATTACACGAAAAAGATGTGCCTAACTTATATTTAAAAAAAAGACAGATCGCGAGTAGAAAAGATATGAAACAAATCAACATAAGTTGATAATTTTTTTTTTATTTTAACGAAAAATAAATATCAATCATAATAATTTCACATCATTTTTTTAAACTTTCCTCCCACTAATTCTCTTCTAATTTTCAATTTGGGAAAATTCTTTTATGACGTTATTATTTTAAAATTTATGCTTTGAGCTCGAATTCAATATATGCTTTTCTTGCACGTTAGTGGGTCTTTTGCATATATGGATATGTTTTCTATATAGGAAAAGAAACATAACGGAGCAGAGGCAGGGTTTTATTTTTGAAAAAAATTAAAAAAGGATCAAAATACACAAAACCCCCTACCTTTAGCTCAATTGCATATGATCTTCCTCGTTTTAAAAGTTTGAAAATGACGCACATGACTTTTAGATTTTATCCATCAAACGCCACCGTTAAAATGACCATTAAATTTAGCAGAATGTAACCCACATTATATCATTTAAAATTACCTGGTAGATGACATGCAAAAAAATTTTTTTAAAAAAAATGATTTTCTCGAGAAGCTTAATATTTTTTCACATCATTTATAGTCAATATATGGTGCTATTTCATTGAAAATTTCATATACTGAAGTATATCATTATGTTTTTTTTGCCAAATAGTATATCATTATGTTGATAGTTAGACTTATTATGAATTTTGTCAACACCCGTTTCCATTTTGATAATCGAAGAGTAATAAAGACGGAATTCTATGGGCATATAAAAAAGTGCATTTATACTTATAAAAGTATTCGTTTACAATCCCAAAGATTATTTTTCCCTCCATTTTCTTCATGCTAGGCGAATTTACAAGAGAAAAGGGAAGAAAAATTGTTTCAATATTTTCCATAATTCAATTAAATGAATTATGCATAATTCTTTCTAATTTCACAACTCTTGATTTATTCTTGATGGAATATTCTAATTATACATTTTTCTTTATTTTTCTTGATTAATTGAAATTAACTTCAATTAATTGGAAGATAATTAATCTTGGCTAAGTTGGAAAAATTATGGTTTTGCTATTACCATTGAAATCTAATTCATTTCTTGAATTAATTTGCTCATTTTTCCCATTAATATTCACCTTTTTATTGAATTTTTTGAATAATTATAATATATTTGGTGAATATAAAATTTGGGGTGTTACAAATTTATTTCTTATATCTTTCTTTGGTCCTTTATATAAAATTCAAGTAACTGAATGGTGTAGTTTAAGAAATCTATTAAAATTAGTTAAAAAAGTAATAAAAATGTACCTCTTGTTCAATATGCCTTATTTATAAGAGGGTAAGGGGAGAGAGAGATAATGAGGGGGAAAATGAAAGAGAATTTGTGGGAAAAAGATAATGAGTGATAATAGAATTAGTTAAGGGTAAAATCAATAAAAATACATTTAATGTTCATAAAGCCCAAACTAGATTTTATAAAAACTAAAGAGGATATTGGCAAAAAAAAATCTTATAAAAAGGATCAACCAATTTAAAATTTTGAATCTTATAAAAAGGATTAGAAAGAGTATCATGTGTGTATGAGCATTAGCATATATTATTTTTATTTATTTATTATGTTACTAATTTGACTGGTGGTTAATCACTAATTTTTTTAATTGGATGTCCGGGTCCGCCTTTGAAAACATTATAAATATAATGTAAAAATAATTTTGTGAGAAATGGATAAAAGAGTGATAAGAGAATAAGAGATAAAAGAATAAAGAAGGAAGGGGCAGAAGGAAGTGAGTAATTGGATGTGAGACCGACAAGAATGTATGGTTAAGGCTTGAGAATGCGGAATAAGTTGTACCCTTAGAGCCGATAATTCGGACTGAGTCAGTCGGGTCGGTTTATTTAGGTTCGAGTCCTTTAAGGGCTGAGTTTATGATTCAGAGGTTAAAATAGGAAACGGACCTAAAAGGGCTAGCCTTGTAGGGCCGCAGGCCCATTTAATATTTTTTAAAAATAAATTAATATATATAATATCATTATATCAAATTATCAATATGAGAGACACCTAAGTACCTAATAAAATATTAATAACAGGTAAACACTTATTAAATGGTTTGATTTATTTTATTTTCTTTAATGGTTTATTCATTTAAACTTTAAAAAAGAGGCTAATTTAAAGTTTAGATGATTATTTTAACTAAAAATTTATGAGTTTTAAAAATAATGTATATCAATTTAAGGTAAAATAATAAATAAATTGTAAAATTTGAAAAATATTTTTTTTAATTAAAATGAGTTCAAACTCATTTAGGCCTGAGCCCGTGAAGAATCAGCCCTGTAGGACCACGAGCTTTAAAAATCGGGGATTTTTTATGAAGCGGGCCTAAACAGACTGACCTATTTAGGCCCGAGCCTATAAAGAACCAACCTTATAAGGCCGGACAGATCTGTATTCCCGGCTCTATATACCCTCCCCTCTTCATGATGTTTGATACTCTCTCTCTCTACTGCCTGGGCCCACACATCTCTCACCCTCCCCCCAATTAAATAAATCACCATAAATGACCATCATACTCCATTAAACCACTCAATAGGACATGCGATATATAAAGTATTTAAAACTTTTTAATTCCTCCCTTAATTAGGTTAAAGTATATTTTTTATCTTTAAATGTAGATGAAGTTCCGTTTTAGTCTTTTACCTTTAAAAAATGTGTTTCTAGTTCTTTTAAGTTAACACCGTTAATTTCTCTAACGGAAAATGATAAATAGCAAATTTAAAATGCTGACATAACCAAATTTTAATTCTTTAATATAATTAATTTTATATTTTAAGACATGTTAGCATTTAAATTTGCTGACTCAATATTGTTTGTTAATAAAGTTAATGGTGTTAACTTAAATGACTAAAAATATACTTTTTAAAGTTAAAAGATTAAAATGAAACATTGTCTAAACTTAAAAGAACAAAAGTTTACTTTAATCCCTTAATTAATACTAATGACATGAGTATTATTGATGCAATAAGTTGTGCATCTATAAACTTTCTTGTTTTTCCCGTATTCTTCAAATTAAATTTATCATATAAAATGTGCATCTCTGTTTTAATCCGTGACTATATATGCTTTTTTTAATATTTATATAGATTAAAAAAGAAAAATCCAATTTTGTACAAAAATCTGAAAACTAAAATTCTCCTCAAATAACACACACACACACACACACACACACATATAAGCTTATTAAGTCATTATTAATTTTTATAATTTTTCAAAACTACTCTGGATTGAGAAAGATAATGCTTATATATCAAGTTCATTTACATTATACCTATGATGTCAAGTCTTTTTAATTACTGTCTTATCTTTTAAATATTGTCTTTTAACTATAAATTCATATAAAAAAATATGAAGATGATAATTTATGATTAAATAACTTGATGACATAATAGGTGAAAGTAACATAAGTTTTGAAGAAATATAATTATAATTAGTTGAAATTGAGAGTATTAACATTAAGAATATGAATTTTTAAGTCTTATTTTTTCTATTCTTTATAAACATTTTTCTATTTTTTCATCAGCTAATTTAGTACTAATTATGCTAATTTTTATTTCAGGTAGCGGGGTCCATCAAATAAATGATGGTTTTGATATATCCTTCTCTTTTTAATACCGTCTTCCTGTTAGTTGATGATTGAGCAGTCATGACCGTTATAATTAATATATTTTATTTTAAGCATAATTTACATCCTTTGAAAATTCAGAAAGCTTATAAATCATTAGAAGAAAGAAAACAAAATTTGACGCATTATTTATCCATACTACTCCTATCTTGTTAAATTTCAAAATGCCAACTTTTTTTAATTTTATGCTAAACATATATTTTCATTTCAATAAGATTTTTAACGATATATGTAGTTATATGCAATAAAAGCATATGCCGACTAATAATTTTTTGTGTATGTTTGTTCAGACATTAAATTATTTTTTAAGTTGATACATATTCGCCTATTTGATAAGGAGTTGGTATTCTTAACTCAGAAGGTCATTGGTTCGAATCTTACTACCTATGTGAGGACTTAATTAATGGACGTTATGTAAGTACTTCTGTAAGTATTTTTTGAGCCATGGCTTTGATGGCCCTGAAACCCAAATCACAAAGTGAGATCAAATTTTTATTTCATTACCATTATATTTAAATGTTTTTGTATGGTTTCTTTAGCCCCTTCTTGCACCATCCAAGTTGATTTTGAATAGTAAATATCCCACTTTAATTTTTTATGTTTTCAATATTTTTTATTTTATTAATAGATTCATAATTTAAAATAAAGATAATCTTATAATATGTAGTTCTTAAAAATATATTAATCATAAAAATTATTGATTAAAAATTTAAAATTTAAACTGTTCAAATCATATTTTAGATATTCTCTCTTAAGATCTCTCTTCTTATATATGTTATATTTGTCAATTTGATTGTCCATTTGGCGACCCATATCTAACTGTGATACTAAACTAAATATATTATTAATTTAATTACTAATGATCTTGTTTTAAGAAGGATTTAAGTGATAATAATAAATGTGCAACCATTAAATCAAATGGATGGATGAGATCGTGTATGGAGAGGGATAAAAAGAATGAAGAGAATACAAATTCAAATTGAACCCTTAATCACTATCCACATCCCACTTCATCTTTATTATTTCTTTCGGTCCTAAACATAAGACATATTTTATAGTTAAGTTTGAACTACAGAGTGGGTTTTATAGGAGTAACTAGTAAATCAGCTAGTCTCTAGTGACATTTGTTTTTATATCATTTTATTAAATATAAAATGTTAATATGATAGTTGTGCAAAAGAAAAAAAAAAGGCCAAATTTTTTTTTACTTCAAATGAAATGTCAGTTTAAATATCTTACGCATCTCACAGACATGAGCTGTCCATGAGTTTTATTTTATTTTATAAAATATTTACTCTCAAGTTATGTTTATTTTACATGACAAAGTTTCAAATGTGAGAGTGTGTAATTTACTTTTTTTTTATTCCAAAAGTAGCCTGGATAGATCGGATAATCAACAGAAACCAAAAATAAAAGAGAGAAGTAAAAACTACTACACACCATTAAATTCTTTCCTCATTTAACTAAACAACTCTACCATATTTCGAAAGATCAACCAGGTTTCTTAAGTCTTCATATATTTATTTAATATATATATATATATATTTATATATATATATCTGTGTGTGTGTGTGTGGCTTTTTTCCTTTTACAAGAGAGTTTTATAAATGAAGGGGTAAAATGGGAAGTTTCGTGATTTTATGAGCACATTTGTTCTAATTAAAGAGATTATAAATTAAATGCATTATGTATGCTATTATTGTTTAAGCTGGAATATCAATTAGAAATGATTAATAATGAACTAGTTGGTTGCATCTAATGGAACATCCCATAATTGTGATGACATTAAATTGGTTAATAAAAACCACACAATATTGAAATTAGCTATATAGTATATAGTTTGGATTTGTCCATTAATTATAAATAATATTTAATTAGTGGATTATATGGCTTAAAATCTATTTAACATGAGTAATATATCAATCATCTTGTTGTTGTGTGTGTCTCTATATATATATATATATATATATAATCTAACTCAAAGTTCAGGACGATATTGTTCATTTGCTTCACTTAGTGGCAAGACAATTAATTTAGATATAAATTGAATATCTTATTTTTATTTAATTTATTATTTTTTATGGTGACAGTTAAAAAATCATTTTATTGAATATATTAAATTTTATATAATAATAACAATAATAAATTTATCTGAGTAACTTTAATATATATATATATATATAAACAAACACATTTTTAAGTTAATTAATTTTTAAAAAATGTGTACATGCTTAACTTAGGTGAGAATTACAGAAAATTAAAGTTCTTCAAGCGGGTTCCTATGTGTGTCTTTTATTGAGTATGTTTGTTTCAGCGATTCGATTACTTATAAGTTGCTTTTTAATAGTGATTTACGGTATACGAAGTAAGTATGTGAGAGGAGTTGTGTCTCGATTTACGTAAAAAGCAACTTATAAGCAAAAAAAAGCTCAAACAAACATGCTTATTATCACCATTCGTAGGGTTGTCAGAAAATAAAGAGAAAAAATAACAAACCCTTTATGTTTAATTCGATTAATAAAATGTCAATAGACTTTTTTCGATCAATAAAATGTCAATATTACATATTGTATAAGATAAAAAATATGTAATATCCAATCAATAAATGTCTAGATACTTTACAAACTCATTTACAGTTACACATTATTCTTCCAAGACAAGACAGATACATACACGCAATTAGATCAATGAAGAGATTCATTAACCAACTAAAATTAGTTACACATATATTTCAATATGGCATTAAGAATAATTTATTATATGCACGATAGTTTAGTATATTTTATTTTCATGGAACACATCCTTAAAAACTTTAGTCATAAAAAAAATTTAGAGCTCATCATGAATTTATTCCAAAAACAGTTCTAAAAACTTTGAATTTAATTAATTAATTAAGAGGAGGAGGAATTGGGGGAAAATGTAGAAGCAAAGAGGGATGACCCTATCTCTAAGAAATCCCAAAAATTTGATATATATGACAAAGTACAAACGAAACCTAACTAAGAAAAGTGTTAAAGAGGGATGAAAACATCATTTTTAATTTTGTGAAGCTTAACAAGAGCAACAAACCACATGACACAAACATCCATTCATGTCACTTTTAATGGCAAAAATTCAATCTCCAACGTCTTCTTCTCCCTTTCTCCCTTCTAATTATTAATGCTCCTCTTCTTTCATTCTTATGTGCATCTAACTTTCCACACCATACCACACTCACCCACTTTCAAATTTACCCAAAAATAGATTTTTTAAGGGAAAATTGTGAAAAAAATACCTCATTGGAAACTTATTTGTTAAATAGGACCTTCGCGTGCAGAATATCTTCCGGTTGTGCAGAATATCTTCCCTTATGTGCATCATATCTTCCTTATGTGCAATATTCTTCCCTATACTTGTGCAAAAATCTTCCCTCTATGTGCAGATATCTTCTCAGGTCCCATTTGACAATTAAGTTGCTAATGAAGCCTTTTTTAGCAATTCTCCCTTTTTTTAAACATCTTTTCAAAGGTATTTGTTTATCTAATTTGAACTACTCAAATTATATCTGAGTGGTCCTGTTTTAATTTTTCGTTTTAAAAGAGTTAGATTATTAAAATATGATTTGAATAGTCCAGATTGGACATGTGTGTGTGTGTGTGTATATTAACACTGATCTAAATTGTTCATAATAGATGCATATAGTTTTTGGACAAAAAAATCTAGGTTGGTTAGATTCCATTTATTTGTTTATTTATTAAAAAATAAAACCATTCAATCTAATTTAAATGGGTTGCACAAAAAACACATGATTCAAGTTGCAGAAAAAAATTGATTTAAATCAAAGTTTTGCTTATAATTGTGGTCTAATATGTCAACTACAATGGTATAATAATTTAAAGGTAAAAATATACCTTTAGTCATTTAACGTTATATAAAGTTGTAGTTTGATCCGTTAACTTTAAAATAAGGTTTTTAAAATCATTTATCCCTATTAGTTGTTAATAAATGTTTATATTAAAATTTTGATGTTGGCAAACTATTATCAAATACTAACCTATAAAGTTTTATTTTTAAAATAATTATAATTGTTATAAAGAATCATCGTTTGAGACCAAGGACATTAGGGTTAAAGGATTCAAAAGATATATTTTAAAATTAAGGGATCAAAACGAAACCTTAGAGAATCAAATGCATATACTGTCACCTGACCCAAATTTTACATATTAGATTATATGGTTTAAATTAATTTTATTCATTTGTTTAAATCAAAACTCGATTTGTTGATGAGTCAGATAAGATGGGTATTCTGTATATTGTTAAGGATGCAGGGATTCAGGAATATGGGTTTGCCTTTTTTGAAGTGATTGGACATTGGCTTTCTTTAAAGGTGATTGAAGCAACTTGCAAAGTGGTATTATTATTGGAAACTTAGTTTGGATTTTTATGTTGAGAGTTTTTTCCTTTTCCCCCCTTTGTTGTGTTTAGTTGTCACCATAACTTTGTGCCTTTCTAATGTTGTGTAACATAAAAAGGAGTCGATTCTTAAATACACTATTGTTTTTTTATAAGTTATTTTCAATATATGTTACTAAAATCAATGGAAATCATCAGTTTGGTACGAGGAAAATAGTTATAGAAGGAGGGAAATTTTAATGGGTTTGATTTTAATCATTAAAAATTTTAATGAGTTTAATTAAAAATATTTAATTATTTTTTTACTCTTTAATCTTATATCTTTTTATTAAAATTTTATGTAACCATTTCTCCTTTTCTTTTAAATTAAACTCACTGAATTTTTTTCTTTCTTCCAATCCCGTCCCCTCATACCAAACAAACCTAGAGGGGAAGGGAAGTAAGATGAGGAAAAAAGTTTTTGTGTTGGATTAAAAAAAATAAAAAAGTGAGGTTAAAAATTTTTAATTAATTTTTTGTATTTTTTTATCTTATATTTTCTTTAAGTATTAAAATATTGTAACCTCATTTATCTAATTTTCTTAAAGTCAACTCATAAAAAAATTTTCCTCCCCTCTCCCTCTAAATCCCTCATACCAAACATACCCTAAAACTCATTAACTCTTTCTAAAATTTGATAATTTTTCAACTTGGTCAGTATTAAATATACATACTTTAAAAGTAAAAAAAAAAAAAAAACATACCCAAACGTTTAACAACGGATAAGATGGGAAACTAGTAATAAAAAATTAGTAAGATTCCTTATAACTATTAAGACGAAAAAGTTTCTTCTCTTTCTTTGTGGTATTAAATTATAAAGGGAGAATCATATATAAATCTAGCTGAAATACCAAAATCTAAATTTAAGCATTCATTTTTTACAAATTCTTGATCAAGCCGAGAGGCCTAATTAGGGATTTCTAAATGTTGTTAAATGACCAAGTTGCCCTCTCACATTCATCTCTTCTCTCCCAAATTATCTCTGTCTACTAATTCAATTATCTCTTTTGATCTTTTATTTTGAGTTATGATTATTAGTAAAAACCAACAAAATCTACTCCATAATTTAATATGTGATTAAAAAATGGAATAGGCACATTGATGTTCATTAATTCTCTCTAGAAGAATGGAAATTTCTTTATGTTGAATATTGGATCAACGTTAGATACATGGAACAAGGGAAATTTTCTAACCACCACATGCAAAGGTTTTTGATAAAATAGAAGAATGAATCCACCCATTATATTCTTATATTTATATAATATCTTGGTTGGACAAATATATTTGTTGTGATTATATAGGATATACAAATTCTAATAATTTTATATCGATAAATAGTACAGGTTTTTTTTTTAAAAAAAATTATAGTGCACATATAGATTTATACTTATATTTATATAATATTTTTTCTTGACAAAAATATTTGTTGCAATTATATAGGATATATCCAAATTTGAATAATTTTATTTTGATAAATAGTAAATTTTTTAAAAAAAAATTTATATGATATATACAGATAAATATTTGTTTGTTTTATAAAAAAAAAATCATAAAACAAACAAACTAATTTTTTTATCAAACAAACAAAAAAATTAAAAATAAAGATAAAATATTAATTAAATACCGTTGAAATAATAAAAAAATGAGTTGCATCTAGCTATCTTCAATTTTCCTTTTTAATTATAGGAGGGTGTTCTAGTATTTTAATAACATTTAAAAATTCTTAATTAAGCCTATTAGCATCATTAATAATTTATTAAAAGTGTAGGCCTGGATTTAAATTTTAATATTTCAATTGAATTTATATAGGATTCTACCAATTATAAAATATGAATTTAAAGTTTACTCCTTCATACCTTTATTACAAGGTCTTCTAGCATGTCTCTCATGTAACATCAACATGTCTACAATGAAAGATTGTAATTTAAAAATTATTCATGATAGAGCAATGTTGAATGTTGATCACATGTGTGTAATGTCATACATCGGTTAGGGGGGGAATGAAAGACGTCTTATAAAGATTTGAATACCTCCCTCCCCTTTATATGCGTTTTAAAACTATGAGAGGTAGAGGACCCTAAAACAGACAATATTGAGGGTAAGGTGCTAAAATGTTACAATTAGATCAAAGCCATGCTCGGGTTGTTGTGGACCAATGTGTCAGTGAAGACATTGGACCTCAAGGGGGTCGAATGTGATGTTCCACAAATGAAAAATGCCTTATAACTTGTTGGGATGTTACACAAAACATTCAATTCCTATGGTCCTTAATAAAAAAACATAATTAACTAATTTGATGATATTAACTTAAGTTAGTTAGTATGACCTGTTCTTTTTGTCTAAAACACCTTAGTTATCTTTCTTAATACCCTCATTTCCTTTTTTATTTGATTATTATTGAGGGAATGTTAATAGGGCTAATTTGAGGGAAAAAAAGGTAAATATGTGAAATAGATATTATATTTAGAATTAATATCAACTTCTCAATTATGTCATACATTAAATACGGTAAGAGTATTAAAAAAAATGTGCACACAGAAACTAAATTCTCACGCAAATTTAAGTAAAGAGCAAGTGACATTGAACTGAGATATGAAGAATATAAATTTTTCCTAATGCATGTGTATCTTTAAATAAATTAATTAAAGGAGTCGGATCTCTAAAATCTAAATAATTAATTAAAATGTTTGGCTCCTTCTTCTTCTTCTTGTTGATTTGAACACTTATTTGTTCATGATAGATGTGTCTGCCCTAAAAATCTGAGAAAAACAAACAATTTGTAGGTATAAATGTAAGTATCGAGTGCATGTTTTGCAAATTAATGAGATTTGTTATGAAGTCAACATCATATAAATGATTAGGTTATCAATCCATTTTGTTTAAATAATAATTGAGATTCACCGTCTCCCTCTCCAGAGTGAAGGGAGATTAAAACCACAAGTGGCCTAAAAAAATAAATTGCAATAATATATATAATAATAATTTGACCAAGTACCCACTTTAATTATAAATATATAAACTTTTCAACCTCTATGCTATATAGTAGTACTTGACTTCTTGGCAAAGTACACGTGTTTTTTGACTCTTTTTAAAATAAATCTATGACTAATAACGCGTTAGGACGCATATGCTAATTCATATAATTGATGGCCTAACTATCATATTAATTATTGAATAATTTTTTTGATAAAGTGAGTAGTTTTTTTTTTCTATTCTTCAAATAATAGTTTAGTTCAATGATTTGGCCTTAATTAATGATAGTGGAATTATACTTTTAGGGTTGGATTTTCTCTACACAATATAAAGTGAAGATCATAACTTCAAAACTTTAACTTTGGGATATTATACTGACCTTTCTGACCTGTGAACACTGTTATTCACAAATAAATAGAGCATTGAAATATGTGATGAACAAAAAAAAAAAGAGTAAGCAAAGTTCACAAAAAACCCAACTAAACATGGTAAAAAAACCAACCAGATATGTTAATTATTTTTAAACAACAAACTCTATGAGTTTAAAAGTTATCGCATTTTTTTTAATAAATTTAAGGATTAAGAGTTTATTTTGCCTCAGAAGTTGTCACAATGGAGCAATTTTACTGCGGAAGTTTTTTGGGGTGTAATGTCCCCGAAAGTTTCCAAATTGCTCTGACTGTTATCTTAGTTAAGTTTGACAGTTAGTTAACCAAATATGCTGAATTGGCAGTCCGCGTGCCATCCATGTCATTTTTGTCAAGGTATAAATTTACTCTGAAAGTTTTCACTTAAGAACAACAATGCCTCGGAAGTTTTCAAATCGTAACAATGTCATCCTGACAGTTATCTAGTTTAGGTTTGACTGTTAGTATTGAATATGTTGAGATGGCAGCGTGAACAACAAGGTAGAAGAAGAAGTTACATATGGAGGAGGAGCTCATATTTACTAGAGAGTAATTAAGAAACAAATTCAATCACTAGATGAATAACATACTAAGGATGATTGTCGAGAACAAGACCATCAAAAACTCTCCATTGCTGTACCCCAATGACGCCAAGATAGGCAAATATCTTTTTGATTTTCTCTTCATCGTACAAAATATTTTCAGCTATTTGATTTTCTCTTTATCACATAAGATATTTTCACTTCTTTGATTGACTCTAATCCTTCATACATGATGCATTTTTTTACTTATTCTTTTACCTAAGTGGTTGACACATGGGCCTGCCAAATAAGTATATTTAGTCAACTAATGGATAAACTTAACTTAGATAACAACCAGGGTGAAATTGCTATGATTTGGAATTTATAGAGTAACATTACTTGTGCGTGGAAACTTTTATGGCAAATTTGCACTTAAACCCAAAATAAAAATGACGTGGATGACACGCAGACTGCCAGCACATCATATTTAGTTGACTAATGATTAAACTTAATTAGGACAACAGTCATGACAAAATTGCTAAGATTTGGAAACTTCTGGGATGACATTGCACACTGAAAAACTTCCATGACAAAATAGCTCTACTATGACAACTTTGGAAGCAAAATAGACCTTTAACCCTAAATTTAAAATTTAATATGATAATACAAATCAAAATTGATAATAGTCCAAATCAACAAAATTATATAAAAATTAGTATTATCATTTAAACATTTGCAATATATATACATCATTATTGTACATATTTAAAATTTTAAGTTATTTAGTCTGTATTTGGGGGTTTTAGAGAGATATATAAATTATATTCCTTATGTACTTAATATAGGGCATATTTAGAAGAATTGGTCTTAAATATTTCCATTGATATCTCTCTCCATTTGTTTTCTATTTAATGTCTCCACCATTAGATTAAATTTTAATTGTTGAAATTTATTCTATTTATCATGATAGAATTTTATTATATTTGATATTATAATAATATTTTTATATACTATTGAATCTTAACCATTACAACTTGATTTAATGGTGGAGACATTAAATCAAGAGAGAAATCAATAAATACATTCCTCTCCCAGGTTTTTATATTTACAGTACCAATGCTTTTGAATCAATTTATAACATATCGATAAATGATATACAAAAATTAAGAAAATTAGTTAAATAAATTATTTATAAAGAATGTGTTTTGGTTTATCTAAAGTATCATTTTTAATTATTTACATTGAAATTATCAATCGATGAAATCCACTTAATTTGTACAATCTATAGATCATATATAGTTTTAGAAAAAAATTTAGAAGACAAACTAAATTGAAATTTTACATTGATAATCAAAATAAAACTACTAACTAATTCTTATATTTAAAACTAGAAGAAGTATCAATCAATTAGTCAATCATAGACTCTCAAAGTACGTACACCATCTAGTTTATCATGTATTCATTCACACACACATGTGAACGTTAGGAAACTTGAGAAAAGAATAATTAATAATAATTCCAAAATTTTGTCCTTTAACTAAGAAAAAAGAATTAATATCACAGTTGGTTAGACATATGTGGAGAATAAATTATATAATTTCATAGTCACGACATTCACTAAATATTCTTGATGGTAATATATTAATGAGTAGTCAATTTGGAATGAACGTTTGGCTGTTCAAATTTCCTTCTCCGACGGGAGTTATCTGTAAAGGGGTCCCAACTTTCCAATGGCTTATGAAAAGTCATTTTATAGACTTTTCGCCTTCATCTATACTCTACACATGAACAAATCATCCTACTATAATATAAATAAATGAATAAAATTAAATTAGTGCAGGAAAATCATATGGGTGTAGACATTTTTGTGTCATTCTCTTTTACTCCCACCAATTTTAAAGGTTAGAGTGAGATAACTAATTTGCTTAGATTATGATTGTTTTTTCGCCCACAGCTTAGGTTATGATAGTTATTTGTAAAAAAATGTGTTCATTTCTTAAAACACCTATTTTAATAGTTGGAAACTATCTCCATAATAATAAAAAAAAATCTTAAATATGTGCAATCAATATGAAGAGTTTTAGGGGGAGAAAATTATAAGTTTTGGACACAAGGTAAATTGAAGTCTTATATTTATGAATATAAAAAAAAAAAAAACGAGCTCTTACATTTAGAACTGAAAATATTACTTTATTGAAATATTATATTAGAGTTTTTCCCTATGACAACCTTTTAAATGTGGTTAGTATAGATATGAGAATTATGAACTTCAAATGAGATAATTATGATTTTTGTTTTCTTTTACAAGATTTGAATTTTTCTTCGGCATGTCACTTAATGCACATGCATGCATGGCCAAAACAGATCCATACACAAAAAATGATAGTGAAATATCATACACTACAACTGCATATAGTGCCCCCTTTGATTTGATCTATTCATAACAGGAGTAGGACAATTTAATGATTATCTTTTGAGGATTTTATACTCAAACATTTTCTATATAAGAAAATTATCAATGCACTTTAAATTAAATATCTTAACTGCACAATAACTTTACTATACTTATCTTGTTAAGATAATGCTTTAACGACAGTTATTTTATCTTGATTTTTTAATGTGATACTTATTAATAATGTATGCATATAAAGTTATAAATATATGGATTAAGTTTTTTTACACAACTTAAAATTTTCAAATAAAATTATGATGAAGAAAGTACGAAGCAGCATCAAATAAAATTATGGTACTCTACTTAACAAGCACCACACAAAACATTCATAAAAAACAAAAAGGAAAAATGCAAGTCTGAGCTGTGAGGCTTTCTTAAGAAAGCGTCATAGCTGGGTTATTTTTAGGAGATATTTTTTTTAACCAGAGAGTTAGATTTATTATTTATAAATTTTATTTTTGGAGCCACAGGCTTTTGGCTTTGTAAATTCCTTCTTGAACAATAAAGAGCATATAGTTCTTTGTTCATCCTTTTTCCATATGGTTTATAATTGAATATCTCACTGTGTCCTCACGTTTTCCCCCTAATTCTTCTCATATAACACATACCTAATCTCTACTTTAGGTATGTTTCTTATGTTACTTGCTTCACGGACAAATATAATGTCGCTTCATGTATGTTATTCAATTTCACCATTAACGTGCCTATGGCCTTGGCAGACACATGGCCACAGTCGGCCTTGGTGTTTTGCCAAGGCCATTATGGCCATGTGAGCACTACAAAAAAAAAGATAATTTGTAGCGGTGGACTTGTAGCGGTTATATTAAACCGCTACAAATTATGACATTTGTAGCGGTTTTTACCTAAACCGCTACAAATTTGTAGCGGCAAGAATATTTGTAGCGGTTTCCTACAAAAAACCGCTATAAATTTGGCGCGAAATTCCCGCCAAAACTTGTAGTGGTTATTTTGTAGCGGTTAATGCACAATAACCGCTACAAAATACCAAAGGTCAGAATTTTGTAGCGGTTTTGGGCAAGAACCGTTACAGAATTTCAAGAGACTCCAAATTTGTAGCGGTTCTGGGCAATAACCGCTACAGAATTTCAAACGTTGTGAAGATTTGTAGCGGTTATTGTAGAACCGCTACAAATTTAATTATTTGTAGCGGTTAGAGTAGCGGTTATTTTAAATAACCGCTACTAATATGTGGCCTATTTAAACCCCTTGCCTCCTCCATTTCTCATTTTGCTCATTTTGTTTCCTGAGGTTTCTCTGAGTGGTTTATTCGATATTTGAGCGTTCAGACGAGTCTATAGGAGTTTTTGGTCAGTATTCCGCAGTATTTACACTTGAGGTACGTATATAACACGTATTTTTATTTATATTTGTATTTTTATTATATTTTTGTATAATAATGGACTAATTTTTTTTTAATTTGTACAGTTGATATGGCTTCAGGACAGGATAAGGGGAAGGCCCCTATGCTCCCCAGACCGACTTTACGGGGTGGCAGCAGCCGGGCAGGGGGCAGAGGGAGGGGGCAGCGCGCAGGCAGGGCTACCGAGGCATCTCAGCCCATCCCTCCACAGGAACCGCAGACGATCCCACAGGCGACGACCACAGCTGAGGTGCCTGAGGTGGAGGTGCCAGAGATTAGCGTTGAGGACTTCCTCAACGAGGAGGAGTTCGAGATCCCGATTAGTGGGTTCAGGGAGATGGAGCAGTTCCTCGATGAGGAAGAGGCTCGGGAGCAGAACAACCCACGAGGGTCGTCTTCGCGGTCCACTGGGTTTGAGGTGCAGGTCGAAGGTAAATTATTTAATTATTTAATTTTTTAACTTTTTAACTTTGAATTATAATTTATCTAACGTGCGGTCAACTGTGCAGATGAGCAGGGGAACGTGTCGATGAGGAGGCTGGATGTGGCCGGTCTGAACAGCATGGACCGGTCCCTGCGAGTTGTAGTGCCGTGGAACGAGGGCACTGACCAGCCGATCCACAATGGGGGTCACCTGCTCAACCGCTTCCTGAGCGACCTGGGATCGAATTGGATGCGGTTCCCCCTTCACTTCCCGACGTGGAGGCACATTCCGAAGGGCCCGAAGGACCAGGCTTGGGAGGAGGTGGTTCAGGTAATTAAAACTATGTAATTAATATTTTTTGTAATTAATTCTATTTAATTATTTTTTTTAAATTATGGTTTTTATAATTATTGATATTTAAATGTATTTTTTTCAGCTGCGGTTTGCCGTCCGGGCCAACCGGAAGAGGTACGCCCTCGTGAAGATGGGCGACGCCTGGAGGAACAGGAGGAACCGTCTCTTCCACAGTGTGGATAGGGACGGGACGATGCCTCTGGAGCAGCTGCAGGAGAGCGTCCCGGACGGCGTGCCGCCGAACGACTGGGCGCGTTTTGTCCAGTTCAGGAGGAGCCCTGAGGCGCAGGTAATGTATTTATTATATTTTTTATATATAATTTTGTAATTGTTAAATATTAAATTATAATATCAATTTATTTTGTATTTAATTTTAAATTATAATACATTTAATTTTTTTTTCCAGGAGCTTGCTCGGAGGAACGCCGCGATCCGGGCGCAGCAGACGATCCACCACACAGCAGGATCGAAGACCTTTGCTGTGACCTACAGCGAGCTGGTAACTTTTCAAGTGCTTCACTTACTTTTAGTTGATTATTTCATAATACTAATTGTTTTGTAATTGTTTCAGGAGACGAGGGCGCAGCAGGAGAACCGTCAGACGGACTATGCGGAGCTGTACGCCATCACACACAGACACCGTGACGGGACTGCGACCTCTCAGCAGGCAGAGGCGGCCATTGTAAGTAATTTTATTATTATATTTTTTATAAAACCAAGTTAATAATGAAAAATGGTAGTTATTAATTGTTTCATAAAATGGCAGGAGCGGATGCAGCAGTCGCAGGCTGAGCTGCGACAGACCCAGCCTGAGGAGTCACAGGGGTCAGTGGACCCGACGGCTCCTCTGAAGGCGGGTCTGGCTCAGCCTGAGCACCCCGGACGAGTGCGGGGGATGGGGATAGGCGCCAGACCCAGCATGATCTACGGCAGGAGCGCCGCCTCTGAGGCTGGCAGCTCTAGAGGGGTCAGACGTCAGAGGGATGAGTCGATTGACCAGCTGCGGTCAGATTTGGAGCAGACGCAGCAGCAGATGGCGCAGCAGCAGCAGCAACAGATGCAGCAGATGCAGGTGCTGCAGCAGCAGCTGCTGCAGATCCACGCAGACACTATGTACGCACAGCAGACGCAGTGGCGTGAGATCGCGAACAATATGCTCGAGGGAGCATGGAGTCGGCTGTTCCCGGACGAGCAGCATCCAGCGGTCCCCCTGTCCCTCGCTACGTCGTCCCGAGCACTACTCCGCCTCCTACAGCTCCTCCTCCTGCTGATGAGGATGGTGCGGTTCAGTCTGCGCAGCGGCCCGATCCAGCGGCATCTGAGGGAGCCCCACCTGAGGGAGCACCAGAGGATCAGCCCCCAGCTTCTTAGTTTAGGACATTTTCTTTTCTTTTAAACATTTGTAAATATTTATGAGATTTTATTTCAGAATTTTCTTATTGTGTTTTATATAATTATATTTATATTATTATATCGCATTGAAATAATTTATAAATGATTTAAATCTAAATTTAAAAAAAAAATTATATCTATATTTGTAGCGGTTTTAAGTTAAAACCGCTACAAATGTATCTATTTGTAGCGGTTATTAGTAAATAACCGCTACAAAGTTGAATATTTGTAGCGGTTTTTAACTCATAACCGCTACAAATTTACTTATATATTTGTAGCGGTTTCCCTTCAGAAACCGCTACAAATATCTATCTTTGTAGCGGTTATTTACTAATAACCGCTACAAACACTCAAATCATTTGAATTTTGAAATTTGCCGCCTTTGTGCACATTTGTAGCGGTTATCTTATGTATAACCGCTACAAATTAGAAAATTATTTTTATATTTAATGTACAACGGCTTTAATATTAGTAGCGGTTTCATATATACAACCGCTACTAATTCGTTGAACATTAGTAGCGGTTATATATATAAAACCGCTACTAATACTCAACAAGTACATTTTGAATTTCCCACCAATTAACGGCTTGAATATTAGTAGCGGTTTCATATATGTAACCGCTACTAATATTTTATAATTGTAGCGGTTGTATATATATAACCGCTACAAAATTATAAACGTTGGAATTTCTGTAGCGGTTGGTGTAGCGGTTTAATAACCGCTACAAAGTTATAAACGTTGGATTTTCAGAATATAAGGTTCTAGGCATTCTTCATTATCTTCTCACTCATCTTCTTCTCTATACTTTCTTCTCTCTCACTTGTAGCTATGGATAAATCTTGGATAAGGTTGCCGCGCAATTCTCCTGAATATTTGTACGGATTAAACAGTTTCTTAGATTTCGCATTCACTCACGCCAGCTGTAACGGCAAGATCGTCTGTCCGTGTCGGAAATGCAAGTTCAAGAAGTGGCATCCACGAAATGTTGTGAAGGAACATTTGCTTGTGAAGCCTTTCCCTGAGGACTATACGTTCTGGGCAGTTCATGGTGAGAAGGCCGGCGTTAGATATGACGAGGCTCTTCCTCGAAGTTCTCAAGTAGGCGTTCAAGTAGATGAAGATGATCCTGTGAATGATGCTGTGCGTGATGCGTTTGGATTTCAAGGCGACAACTTCAACGAAGAAGTGCACGGCTCTGAGCCGGCTTTTATGGGGAATGAAGCAGCTCGGGATTTTTTCAGCTTGATGGATGAGGCAGATCGTCCTTTATATCAAGGTTGTCGCAAATATTCTAAATTATCTTTCTTGATCAAATTGTATCATATCAAGTGCTTGTGTGGGATCACGGATAAGGGAATGTCGATGTTGCTCGACTTATTACAAGATGCATTCCCCGACGCCGAGATTCCCACAACCTTCTACGAGGCCAAGAAGATCATCAACAGGTTGGGGTTGAATTATCAAAAGATTGATGCGTGCCCAAATGATTGTATGCTGTATTGGAGAGACGATTCCAGCAAGGAGACGTGCAAGAGATGTCACACATCGAGGTACAAGACAATTCGGAAGGGGAAAAAGCAGAAGAAGAAACCCGCAAAGATTCTCAGGTATTTCCCTTTGAAACCTCGTAATATTTGTAGAATTCAAGTGTAAAAAAAAATTAAAATAATATTTGTAGAATTCAAGTGTAAAAAATTTTTCTTTACAAAAAATGCAAAAAATTTGTGTTAAAATAAAATGTAAAAAAAAAATTTTAAAAAAAATTAATATATTATTTGTAGCGGTTATTAAACCGCTACAAAAATATAAATAACCGCTACTAAATAAAAACCGCTACATTAACCGCTACAAATAATTAAACCGCTACAAAAATATAAATAACCGCTACATTAACCGCTACAAATTATACGTGAATCCCTATAAATACCCTTATCACAACTCATTTCAAACACCCCCCAATTTCTTTTCACCTTACCCTTCTTTCATTTCCTCTCATTTACAACTTCTTTCATATGAGTAGAGGAGCTGAATAATACGATCAAATATGGTAACAAGATTTTCAATATCTTTTAGAATACTTCTTTTCTTTCTATAAAATTTATTCTAACCATTTTTTTTAGATATATCATAACTCTATCTCATTTTCATCTATTTTCATATACAATTACATTATATTATAAAACATAATAATTCCTTATTACCTAACTATCCTTAATAATATTATTAATATAAATTTTATACTAATCATATTCAATTACAATTTTTCTTTTTAATTTATTAATAAGTTAAACTATTAAATAATAAACTAATTGAAATAGATAAAATAATAACAAATTAAACTATTTAATATAATATTGAAAAAAAAGGAAAAAATCAACGTATATTTTTAAAAATTTTTTTAAATATTTGTAGCGGTTATTAAACCGCTACTAAATAACACGCCTTTATTTAAATTTTTTGGCGCTAAATTTGAATTTCATGAAATTAGTAGCGGTTTTAAAAACCGCTACTAATTTCATGAAATTCAAAATTAGTAGCGGTTTCTTAACCGCTACAAATAAAAAATATCATTTTTAACAAATTTTCATTTTTATATATTTGTAGTGGTTATTAAACCGCTACAAAAAAAAATTTCTTTTTAATACAATTTTTTATATTTGTAGCGGTTATATAACCGCTACAAATATCTCTTGGTGTTGTAGCGGTTAATATGAACCGCTACAAAGGTTGTAGCGGTTATTTTTTATTGAGTAGCGGTTTTATAGAACCGCTACAAAACCGCTTGCAACGTACGATTTAGTAGCGGTTTTCGTAATCGCTACTAACCTAGTTTGTAGCGGTTAGAACCGCTACGAATACCCATTTTTAACCGCTACTAAATCACGTTTTTTTTGTAGTGGAGGGCCTTAGCCGGCGCTTGCTCGATGCTTGATGGGGAAAGCACCGGCCAAGGGCATTAATCTTGGCCAGCGCTTTTCCCACCAAGCCCCGCCCAATAAACCTTGGCCGACGCTTGGTAGGGAAGCGTCGGTCAAGGCCACTTGACACCACCATTCCTGCCAAGGCTGCTAGGCTAGCAGCGTTGGCATGCATGCAAGGCCACTGTGGCCTAAAAGTTACGTTCTCTATATATTATCTATAAGGAGAGAGCGAGAGATTAGACACCGCACGCATAGAGACTGAGAGTTAAGAGCTACTGCCACCATAGCGAAGAGATCACAAAAGGCGAGCTTCGATCATCACCTTTATTCCTCCTTCATATGTTAAGGACATGCAAGCTGATTATTAGCTAAGGCACCCGTTAATTAAGGAAAGCTTCAACATCTTCTTTCCTTATTTATTTATTTATTGCCAGTATCATTCTTTCTTTATTTAATTTATATGGTTTTGGCATTAATTGTCTTAGTATCTTTATTTTCATTTAATTTGTCAATACTTTAATTTCCCTTAGAATTATTTCAATAGGGGGAATTTAGATTATATTTTTTGTATTTTAACTTATTCAATTTTTTTCGTTTAATTACAATATATGAAGTTGGTAGTTTCACTGTCACCATTCATTTCTTCACTTAGCTTTCATGTGAATAATAGAGACAATAATATATACTGTACTTTCTAGTCTTACTTTTCATTTGTCTGACTTAATAATAATAATAATAATAATAATAATAATAATAATACTAATAATAATGGTAATCACTATTCATTTGTCTTACTTTATATCAATTAAGTTTATGTTTGAAGGCTAATAATAATAAGGCGTCTAAGATAAATTAATTTTGAAAGAATTAATGGTTGTTAGATTAAAGCAAATATAATAAGGGATGCAATGGCGCTTGCACGACAAGCATCATAGCTCCCTTCACCATTTAATTAATTAATTAATTAATTAATTTTTATATACTGAAGGGATGCTATGGTGCTTGGTCACCAAGCGCTGTAGCTTTTATATACCTTCTATGGCGCTTAAGGTAAAAGCGGCATACAAGGTATACAAATTTTCTACCCCTGCTGTCATATCCTTATTTTATTTTCATATTTTTTAAAGTCTTTGCCGAAAATGATACGTACTTCGATGGGTAACACATGTATAACATAAATATATTGATAATATGTGCATGATTATAGAAATTTCCCATAGGGGTTCGTACATGATAATTACAATCAATGTAGCCGCGTAGGGCTATTAGGGTGTCTAAACCCATCCCAGTGAAACAGAGACATCTTCTCATCTTAGTTCCACCACTGCAATATTCTCTCTGTAGTTTGCTTTGCTGATCTCTGCGTACCTTCCGTATTCACCTGTCTAAATTGTTGGTAGGGGAGGGTGAGATTCTAGAGAATCTAGTAGGAAAATAGTACCAATATGCATGCAAGATAAGTGCTTAATGCATGACATGCTTGCATTACATAACCCATGCTCACACAATGACATATCTGCGTGCTCAATGTTTCAATCAACATATTTATGGCCATAGCATAAATAGAAACAAAGCTTTAATCATTCATAATGTTTCATATAATCAAGCAAAGCAATAACATGTATCAATTCACCAACATAAATATCAAATACATGCAGAAGAGATAAGTTCCTTACCTTAAACCCTTTTTCCACCTCGAATTACGTGCCTCGTAAAATGTGTAGCAGCTTGGCTCTCCATTCAGTCCTATATTTCCAAATGAACCATTTAGATACTTCCATAGTGCTTCTAGGGGTTATATGAGTCTATATTGAAAAATGACCAAAATGCCCCTGGGACCCCAGCCTGGCCCCGCCTTACCCGGTCTGACCGCACTTTTCTTGAAATGTTGACATGGGCTATTTTGACATATTTTTGTCCAAGGAATCCTTTTTTGACCTTGGTTTACTCAAATTCCAGACTCAATTATGAATTTACCCCTGGCAGCCCCTATGTTAGGGTTTTAAGGCTATTTTTGTCATTTCACTTTCTATGGTTTTTCTCACTTCGCATCCAACATGAACCCTACACAATTTTCCATTCTAAACACAATGGAATCATTAAAAAAAAAACCAAAATCCAGTCTAAACACAGCCCAAAACAGATCTGAACGAAATTCCATAAAAATTAGAGAAAATGGAGTTTTATGATTTCAATTCATAAAACATCTTCTTATCACCTTTAATCACTTGTTTAACCACTTAAATACACTTTCCACATGATTAATTCAAATTTGGGTTGCACCTCCCCTTAGGGTTTAAGCTTCTCAAAATCACAAAGTCATGAAAACCAAGCCAATACCAACCAAACCACCAACAACCAACATAAATCAACATATTAGGCAAGGTTTTATGATTTACCTTTGATTCTTCCTCTTTCTCTCCCTAAAACGTCACTTTCTATCTCTTCTCCCTTGAAGATTAGCTTGGCTAAACATGATTTCTATGGAGATTAAGGGTTTAGAAGAATAATTACACAAGTTGGAAGGCAAAATCACTTGCACACACAAGTTCTTACTTTAGCTTTTGCTTCCTTAAGCTCTCATTCTCAAAGTCTCCAAAGCTCTTCTCTCTCTCTCTTGTGTGTATGGGACGTGAAAATGGAAGGAAGGAAAGAGATGTTGATAGCTTAAAATATATCTTACACCCTTTAAGAAATAATATTTTATTAGTTTATAACATGTGGTTGAGCTTTGGCTTTATCTCTTGCTCATTTATGTCATAAATTCCCATTCCATTTGGACTAATTTTTCCTCTCCTTCCTTGGCCCAAAATGTCACACACAAGGCCCTTCACAAACCAATTTGGCCTCCTTCGATTAGCCTAACCAAATGTGCAATTACGTATTATTTTATAATAATTATACATGTGCTTAATTTACTTGGCCAAAAATTTTCCTTCTTGAATTAATCCTAGCCAAGTAAAGTATTTTCCTTTCTTGCTCCCTACTTCACCCATAATTTATCCCATATCATGAAGGAAGGGGAAAATATGGGCTTTAGATTTAATTTAGCCAAATGATTATTTTGCCCACACATTTTTGCCATTTTTGCACTAGTTGGCAATTCTAGGCAGAATTTTCACCAAACTTTGAAAAATCATAACTTTATTTGTAGAACTTGTATAGAGTGATTCTAAAGGCTATAGAACTCTTATTGAGTCTATTTTCAAGGAAAAATATAGAATTTTGCCAATTGGAAGCACAAAAATCCCAGAATTTAAATCTTTGAATGCTATTCTAGAAACTTTCCAGTTTTTCTGGATTAACTTCAAAAATTCATAACTTTTTATATATAGCTTAAAATGATAGGTCATTTTAAAGCTTAGGATGTCTACTTTAACCTTGTAAAATATCATAAATTTTTCTCATCATTTGGCCATCCAAAACCACATGAAAAACTCACTGCCTCAGAGAAAATTTCACTGGAAGCATAATCACATTCTTCAAAATTCACCATTTTATTCCCTTTACTACCTCAAAGATATAAGAAACATTAGGGAATAGATTTGAGACATTGGCTAAACCAAGGGTTAGAAGTCTACTTAATTCAGGCTTATTCTCAAACCTCCAGTCCCAAAATTCTGGGTATTACACCCGCCATTATTGTCGTCTTTCTCCCGCATCCTCCTGTACTCCATTTTCCAAATCTAACTGGTCCCCACTCTACCTTTCCTTATCCATTGTCCCCACGCACTCCTCTCTTTAACGGCTGGTATTGGAAACTTTGTTGGTCCCCACTTTTTTTTTCTTGTCTCCGCGTGCGCATTTCTTCAAAAATTTTTGGTTACCACACTTCCGTCACAGTACAAAGCTTGGTCACCCACATGTTCTTTCCTTTGTCTCAGCCTCGTACAAGAAGTTTCCCAGCTCCCAAGTTTTTTTTAGGTACGTTTTCTTCTTCTTCTTATTCTTCTTTTTTGTTTTTTTGGTAAAATTTGTCGTGAATATGATATGTGTGATCATGATTTTTGTTCAAGTATTTATTTGAAGTTTTAACTGTCTTCTTAAAGTTTGGTCTCCTGGTTGTTTTTTCCTTCATCCCGGCCTCTTAGAGAAGTTTCTAGCTTATAAGTCTTTAAGTATATTTTTTTACAAAACCTTAAGTCATACATTTTCATGCACCTTTTTAAATTTGGGTACCTGAAGATTTGTCATCAATTTAGAGTAGTTGATTACCTGAAGATTTCTCATGTGTCCTGCCAATCATTAAAGGAGTATTAAACTAGTCAGAGCATTAAATATCATTGAATTATGTAATATTCTTTTGATCTATTTTTGTTGTAAGTTGTGAAAACTTAGTATGATTCATGCTGTGAGAATTAATTGGTTGATTATTTGTGACTTTCATAGTGTTTGATACTTGAAAAACTTCAATTTTGATGATATTATACTGTCGAATTTTGTTGTGAAATAAATGGCAGAAGATAAAAGTAATTAGTAACTGCAAGAGGCAAGAAACTAACTACTTTTAAAAATATATTTAAGGTAAAGATGGATCAAAAATGGATGTCATCTAATTGATGCTCAAGGGAATATATAGATGGGGTGAAAGAGTTTATTAGATTTGCAAGCAAACATACAAATGATCCTAACAAAATCTTGTGTCCTTGCTAATCTTATTGTTATGGAAAGTGGATTAGTCCACTTGATTTGCTAGATCATTTAGTGTGTCGTGGAATTGATCAATCATATACATGATAGACAAGGCACGGTGAGATGGATGATACACGTACTAATCGAGTGCATACCATGATCGGTCCTTCTAATGAGTTTGACTCAAGGAGATGTGATGATGAGGACAATGGTCTTCAAGAAATGCTAAATATAATTGAAGGGGTGCTTCATAACTTTTCTCAAGAATTTAAGAAGTTGAAAGGTGTTGCTGAGAAACCATTATATGTTGGTAGTACTAAATACACAAGATTGCTAGTAGTGTTGAAATTGTATAACTTTAAAGCGTGATATGGATTGAGTGATTCGGGTTTCACTGTACTGCTTGAACTTGTGCAAGATATGCTCCTAAAAGAAAATATACTTTCTACCAAGACAAATGAGGTAAAGCAAATACTTTGCTCTACAACTGACATGGGTTATGAGAAGATACATGCATGCCCTAACGATTGTATATTATTTAAGAATTAGTATGCAACATTAGAGAAGTTCCCTAAATGCATTGCATCTCGATATGGGAAGAAGAAAGGAAAAAGTACGTTGAAGGTCATTTGGTACTTTCCCATTATTCTGAGATTCAAGCGACTATACAGTAATACGTAGATTGCTAAGCTGTTGATGTGGCATACAGATGAAAGGGTTCAAGACATAAACCTTAGGCACCCTGTAGATGCCCCTCAATGAAAAAAAATGATCATGACCAACCTGACTTCTCGAATGAAGCAAGGAACCTGCTCCTTGCAATGTCAATTGATGGAATCAATCCATATAGGTTCAGAGTAGTATATACAATACATGGCCAATGATATTGATGATTTATAACCTTCCTCCTCACTTGATCATGAAACGTAAGTTTATGTTGTTATCCATGTTAATTTCTGGGCCAAGGAAAACCTGGGAATGAAATAAATGTATACTTGGCTTCTTTAATTAATGACTTGAAGCTGCTTTGAGAGGAAGGCATCAATGTATATGATGGGTACAAGAAAGAAAGTTTCAATTTGAAAGCCATGTTGTATGGCGCAATAAATAATTTCCCTGCTTATGGTAATTTGTCAGAATATAGTGTCAAAGGATATTATACGTGCCCTATATATGAAGATGACACTCATTCAGTGCGACTAGATCATTTTAAGAAAAAAGTTTACATCAAACATTGAAGATTCTTACCTTCAAAACATCATTGGAGGAACTGGAAAAAGGCTTTTAATGGTGAATCAAAAGAAGGTAGCCTACCGACGATGTTGACCAGTGTTCAGGTTTTTGAGAAGGTCAAACATTTGGATAACAATTTTGGCAAGCCTTTGGCAAAACAAATCGGGACAAGGGGCTGAAGAAGAAGTCTATTTTCTTTGTACTTCCATATTGGAAGTCCTTATATGTGAGACATTTTCTTGATGTGATGCACATAGAAAAAAATATATGTGATAATCTAATTGGCACGTTGCTCAATATGCAAAGGAAAAGCAAGGACAATGTGAATGCTAAGTTGGATTTGGTTAACCTGGGAATCAGAAAAGAGTTGGCTTTGGTTGACAAATGACACCGCACTTATCTACCTCCAACGGCTTATACTCTGTCGAGGAAGGAGAAGAAGTTATTTTGTGAGTTTCTCGAAGGAATCAAAGTTTCAGAGGGCTATTCTTCAAAAATAAAGAATTTTGTATCAATGAAAGATTTGAAGCTAAAGAACCATAAATATCCTGATTGTCATGTACTTATGCAGAATTTTGTACCGGTTGGTATACAGTTAATCTTATCTAAAAATTAAGGAATTTCATAACTAAACTTTGCTTGTTCTTCAAGTTAATTTGCAGTAAAGTGGTTGATTCAACAAAGTTACAAGATTTGTAAAGGCTGATTGTTTGTACTCTGTGTGAACTTGAAATGTATTTTTTGCCTTCATTTTTTGACATTATGGTCCATCTAACCGTATACTTAGTGAAAGAGGTTCAATTGTACGGTCCAGTGTACCTGAAATGGATGTACCCAAATAAGCGATTTATAAAAATTTTAATAGGGTATTTGAAAAATAGATATCGACCAGAGGGGTGTATAACTGAGCGTTACATGGTTGAAGAAGCAAGTAACTTTTGTGCTGATTTTCTATCAAATGTTGACCTTGTAGGGATCCTAAAGTCTCATCATAAAGGGCAAAGATCAGGGAAAGGAACAAGTAGGAATGATGTAATCTGAATATCAGTGACTGAATGAGTACAAGCTCACTTGTATATGCTACATAACACTGATGAGGTTAAACCGTATGTTGAAGAATATAAGGATGCTCTTCGATTAGTACATGGTGAGAAGAATGAAAATTTGATAACAAAAGAGCACAATCGACATTTTCCAGCTTGGTTAAAAAGGCGCATTAATGATGAGGTAGAGAGAAATTCTGATTTAGTTTCTAAAAACTTAAGATGACTATCAATGGACTTAGTTTAAATGTATTGTCTTATAATGGTTATGTAATCAACGGTTACACATTTTACATACAAGAACATGATAAAAGGAGAAGAATAGTGGAGTAACACTTGTTGCTGATTCGTGGCATAGATTTGTGCCAAAGATGTATACCTTGTCTACACAATAATGTCATACTTTGGTATAATTGAACGAATATGGTAGTTAGATTACACTATGTTGAGGGTCCCTATATTCAGATATAAGTGGATTAACAACAACAATGGATTGTGAACAGGTGATTTAGGGTTTGTTCAAGTGGATCTTTCTAAAGTTTGGTATATAGATAATCCTTTCATTTTAGTATCACAGGCACAACCGGCGTTTTTCATTCAGGATCCTTCTAAGAAGAATTGGTCCATTGTACTTCCATCGAACAAGAATCATCAAGAACAACTTGATAATAAAAGTAATGAATATTTGAATATTCTTGAGGATGATCTCTCCTTTGAGATGTTGTGGTCAAAATATGTTGATATAGATAAAGATGAAAATGAAGATGAACCCTTATACATGAGACATGATCATAAAGAGCGGACTTGGTATTCAAATTAAACAAAAAGGAGGAAAAGATAATAATGAGTGCTTTGATTTTTTGCCTTGTATGTTTTATTACATGCATTCATATATTCAACATAATTTACTTTCATTGCCATGTGCATGCTCTGATGGTTTGTTTGGTTTATTTAACTTGTAGGAAATTGGATCCTCACACAGGAGATGATATTGTTCACATCGAACATGATGATCAGGCAGCATTTCATGCCGAAGTAGCCTGGGGCAAGACCGTAATGTTCAAACTAATCAAACTAAGGAGTAAGGGCATTAGGTTATAGCTTCAGTGGAATGAAAAGGGAAATCCAATCAGACCGAATGCTAGCTTTTTTATTAATTACATTGGGACATTGGTCAGAGAAAGAGTACCTATTACAGTTTCAGATTGGCACCTGATATGCTCTTCGATTTAGTCAAGGTAAATATTATTTACTTTATTATTCAGGTTGTTTTGTATCATAAAATTACAATCTAACAAATTATAAGTGGTTTTTCTTCCAGTCTTGCTTCATATTTGAAGAAAATAAAGAGAAATTCGTGCTGCAAAAATATGGCAACTTTTGAGACATTTTCGCTCCACTCTTGTCAAATTCTACTTACGGAACGACAATGATATTATCAATTGTACACCCCCGGAGATGTACGATAGAATTATAACTCAAGAGCAGTGAGATGAGTTTGTGGCCTCACATACTACTCCGCAATTTGCGGTAATATAATATTAGCCTTTATGTACTTGTAATGTGTAGTAATTAATATTTATTGATATGAATCATTTGGATCTAAATACGAAATAAGTTAGTGAAATTGTGAAATCGCAAAAACGCATCAAATATGCCATATCGATACATAAAAGGACCAGACTCTTATGCAACGTTGGAGCAACAATTAGTAAGAACTAATATTATATCATATGAATATAATATCTATGACTAAATTTTAAATACAACTAAGTTTGATATGTAGCTGCAAGAATCGCATTCTGATGATGTCACACATATACATCGACATGATTTGTGGTTGGCTGGCTGAATGGACAAAAAAGGAAAAATTCCCAACGAACAAGCTAGAAAAGTTTCCAAATATTGTGTTAGTAGTAGATTATGCATACAATAAAGATTTACTTTACTTAACTGATTCTATTTTATAATAATTAATATTGTTGTAATTCTTTTTGTGATAATGCTTAATGACATAGGAGTAGCCAGACTTGGTGCATTATGTTGGTCACGACGATTTGCTCAGTAGAGCACTTGGAGTTCCTGAGTATGATGGTCATGTTCAGGGTACCGGTTTTACAGTGACCCAAACATAGTACTAGGACCCAAAAAGTGAGCCACAAAAAATGACGTACTACAACTACAGGAGCAAATTTCTGACTACAAGCATCACGTAGACCAGAGGATTAGTGGCTATGAGCATCAAGTAGAACAATTCACCGATCATACGTGTTTGATGCAAGAGAAAAACATGTTATTGAAGGCACAAATTGAAGACTAACTACAATCTAGGCCAGTACCGAGTCTAGTGTGTGATAGCACAAGTGCGAGGGATAGTTGTCCCTCCATGCCTAAAGTCCCTATTCCTTTGGTAATTAATTTCTTCTCCACTTTACTTTTTGTTATGTTATATATTAGTGTACTTTAATATATTAACTCTATTTATCATAAGGGCGAATTGGAGTGCAAGTTGCACGTCAATGATTCTTTCAAGCACACGGTTACTGTCGGGGTGGCCTACAAAACCAAAAGTGATATCTTGTATAATTCACTATTACCACCGAACACACTCAGAGTAAGGGTCGATGTATGCACAAATGATGATGCCCCCTTACCAATCCCTTCTTTGGATGAAGCAACAATGGTGAAAGATATCGTCGGTGGTTATGTTGCATGGCCAATAGGTTTAATTGAGCCATAAGAAAGGTAGTTAATTTACAATTCCTTTTACTTTTTCTATACATTTCCATCTAAAACCACATTATTTAATTTCATGTTTTTTTAGGTTGCTGCTTGTCCTAAAGGAAAACGAATTGAAGGGCGTGGGAAGAACTCAAAGTGTTCATCAATAGAACATAAGTCCTAACCCTCAACCAGGAACCGAAGCAACCGAAAGATGCCCTCATATCTCCAACAATTGGCATCAATGGCACTAGCTTTGATAAGCAAAGGAGGTTAGTCAATACGTTTCGATATCGACATCTATCATGCAGTTATAGATGATCATGTCGATAGTAGTGTGCTGAACGAAGTGCTTAGTCGTGATTGGCTTAGTGTGATGGCCGTCAACATATGGATTAGGTACTTTATCATTATCGTCTATCATTGTTATTATTATTATTATTCATCATTAATTTTTTTAGGTTTTAATGACATTGTTTATTTTTTATAAAGGCACTTGTACCACAATCTGTTACTGCATATAGAAAGTGTGCATAGATTCGTATTTGTCAGCCTACACCTCCTTGGCCAGCATAGATTAGATGTGGAAGCACTATCTAATGATGTTAGGGACATCTTCATGCGAAGAGCAACCCCTAATATGTTCTTTATTGTGCTATACAATTCGGGGTAAGTTATTTACAATAGTATTTTAATGTATATTTTTTTATTCTTCCAATTTTACTATAACATGATTATCGAAGTAAAATCTTCAAAATATTTTAGGGGACATTGGTTTTTGATTGTTGTCTGTCCAACGGTTGCTGGAGTCCCCGGGATTTACTATTTGGATCCTATAAAGACTGGTTATCCAGACAACTGGCGTGATTTGAAGATTATAATCAATAAGTAAGTGCATGGGTGTATGTGTAAATATTTGTCATTATTGAATTACCAAAATTAATCAATCACTACTTATTTTGTTAGTGCATTGACCGCTTACAGAAGCAACGTTGGATTGAGCTATTCTACACGCAAAGACCCAGCCAGTAGCTATCTCTGGAGGAAGATTGCGGTACTTATATATATGAATTTAATTACTTCTATTTTGTTATTCAAAAATATTTCTTCAAATGTACTTACTTAACTATTTCATTGTTTTGTCAGTGTCCATTCTAAATAAACAATAATGATTGCGGTTATTACATTATGAAATTTATAAAAGATGTATTTACCCATAATAACATTTCTGTTCCTACACAAGCAAGTTCTTTTACTTGTAGTTACTGTGTTTTAAATTTAATTGACAAGTGTCTAAGTTAATTGATTTTTAGTGATTTTAATTTTTTCTGCTCATGCTTTTTATGTAGTATTATGAAGATCAACGTTGTGACCAATTGATTGACCAACAAGTAGATGAAATTATTGAAGAATGGTGTGAATATATAGTCAGGGAATTAGCTAATATTTAGGTACATACGTAGGTTGTTTCTTGCATATTTATCTTGGTTATTTATGAATTAGTTGTACATTAAAATTATTTCTTGCCTACATTCTACATACATAGGTACTTACAATTAGTTGTATATTATTTGTTATGTTGTAATCAAGTTACATTAGTACTGGTTTCATGAATTAATTATTTTGATTCGAGTTATTTCATTTTGATTTGGTGTGATTCTGGCTTCTGTTTTTGTTGTTGTGGATTTGTAAAATGTAAATTGCTATGGATTGAATACATATAGGCAGGTTTAAAAAAAAAACGTACCTCCAACGGCGCTTTCGAGGGGAAGTGCCATTGGAGATAGTAAACTTCCGCCGGCACTTGTTCATAGAAGGGCCGTAGGAGGTGGACTTCCTATGGCGCTTCTCTGGACAAGCGCCATAGATTTTTATTAAAACAAAAAAATTAAATACTCAAGCTATGGCGCTTCTGTATATTTAAGAAGCGTCGTAACTTGTTTTAATGGCGTCGGAAGCTATGATGCTTCCTAAGCGCCATAGTGTTCTCTAAATTAAGCGTCATAGCTTGTATTTTTTGTAGTAGTGTGTAATCATATTTTTAAAAAATATTAAATCTGAACCATTCATTTTTTTGATTTAAGGGTGTAGATGAGATTCTGAGAAGAAAAGAAGAAAAAAGATTCTGCGAGTATCCTCTTCCGAGCTTGAACGACTACAATAAATAGTTTTTGGCATTACATAAAAACCCATATCTTTCACAAATATACTATTTTATTATATAATGAGTGGATTTAATTATTATATAATACTTTCTTGTTTCAACTTCTTGAAAAAACTTTGTTCGTGCTTGTAAGTATGGATCTGCTACAAGACCCACAAGTGATATGAATGAGGGCCAAGGGGGAACATGCTGGTAGCTTACATAAATGGCCATAAGTTCTGTTATCTCAACTTCCAACCATCTTTTCATTTACATAATTCTCTTATATATAATTTCTAAATTATAACTTTTGGGGATTGAAGTATGATCCATGGATTCTCATCACAAGAGGTATACACGTTTATTTGAAAATAGTCGAAAAAAATATATTTCTGAGATTCATTTGTCAGATTCACACGATGTCTATCATTTCCATCTCCCTTGTTGATTGTTATGATTCTTTTTTTATTGATTATATATATATATCTATATATTGCAGCTGCAGGACTCGTCATAAAGACTCTATGATTATTCTGATATATCATATAAACATATAATAAAAGTAATAGTTTTTAAAATATTTTTGCAATAGAAACTCTACCTTTTTTTTTATTGGAAAGTCGGAAAAAATTTCTATTTAAAGATTTTATTGACTAGAAGAACTCGATATACTTTTATACAAAAAAAGTAACCATACTTTGTAAGATTTCATACACACAAAAAAGTACCAATACTTAAATTCAGTTCCTTCTTACTAATAAAAGTTTTAAATTGGGACTTTTCACTGACTTCCACTTTAAGTTTAATAATAATTAATGGGAATTTAACAATTTAACCTGACTTTACTTTATTGCATATAATTATTATTAGTTCCTATATAGATGATAATTTATTGAGCTAATTAGCAGTCCTTATCTTTCATTTTATAAAATATGTACTTATTATTATTATTAGTATTATTATTTTATTTTTTAAAATTAATATCGTGCGTGTGCGTGTGTGCGCGCGTGTGTAAATCAATCAATTAAAGGATATGATATGAAAATATTTGTAGGCCAAGAGATTCATTCGCATTTATGTATAGAGCCAGGGTTTTAAGGAGACACCCATCAACCAATGGAAGTTGGCGCAGATGGGTAGGCATCTGCGCCACACCAATCCGTTCCTGGGTTCGATCCCAGGAAACGGAAGGTGTAGAGAATTTCTGTTGGGAGCTCTCTCCCCTGGGCGCCTCAAAGAGGTGAATTCCTGTCAGGCTTATCAGATTGGGGGCGCCAGGACTAGTCGGTTGTCGGGGGCCCATGTCGGTAAATCCGGCGTTGGCCTTCAGGTTAACGCCGGATACCTGGAAGGTGGGTGCACCGAAGGCCAAAAATGGTCCATTGCATAAACTATAAAAAAAAAAAGGAGACACCCATCAATAGGATGATTCATATGAAATGACAATTATGGACCCCAAATGTATGTGGCCTTACACAGACAGGAAAGTCAGCATAGCACAAGTCACCATTGACAAGCTTGGCATCTACATAATTCTAACTGACACCAATATGGAGTACCCTTCACCTTTGTTTTTACCTAGCTTCCATCTAAAAAAAAAAATCCTTTTCATTTTTCCAATTAATGCAATTTATAATTATTTAATTATGAATGGTTCACTCATTGGAATAACTTTTTTAATTAGCTGCACTTGGATAATTAGCAGGCTTTCATGACTCTTTCCTCACACAAGGGCTCATTTAAGTTGCACTATTATTGTATTATACCATTTATTATTTAAGTCATATTACACAGACGACCATGGCAATTTTTTGATGTCCTTGAAACATTTCAATCTTTCTCAATATCCATTTCATTAAATACAATTGACTTTCTTACTATGAATGAACCAAATTTTTTTATATTTATCCTGAACATTTTTTTGCTAGGCACAATTATTTTCCTGTTTGAGACAATCATTTTCGATGCACTGTCAGATAGAGTTGGTAATATGGGTTTTAACCGTGAGACGAACCCGTTCAACCCAAAAAAATGGGCAGTTTGGGTACTGTAAAAGTGGAACAGTTTTGATGCAATTCTTTTTTGCCTAAACCCATATAAGCCTAACCCGCGGTGGGTTGGACCGTTTTTATTTATTTTATTTTTAAAAATCCGTGATCTCTGAGAGCATTGTGTAACCTAACACTATTAATATCAACTAATTATTGATTGTATTAAATGTTAATGATGGCTTTTAGACTTATGTTTATTTTGTAATGTGTGGACTTGTGATGAATGCTTAATTTGTAATATTTGAAACTTTGAATTTCATGTTTTATTATCACTTTATGATTTTGTAATGTATTTTTAATTTTTTTTATGGTTTAGGTTTGTAGAAAAAAAATTCAGTATATTATTTAAAAAAAAGTTTGAAAAACGCGGTATAAAAATAATAAAAAAGGAGAATAATATAGTTGGGAAGGCTAACCAGCCAACCCAAAGGTTATGGGTTGGGTTGACCAAATGTCAACCCATATTAATGCGGTTCTTTTTTGCCCGAACCCATATGGTCCCAACCCGTGGTGGGTTAGCCTGAACTTTGTGGTCCAGCCCATATTACCAGCTCTACTGTTGAACACTAAATGTGGACATTTTTTCCAACGAAAATTTGAATCTTAGCTCGCCACATTGCAAGGGACTAAACCCTTTCGCTAAACCTAACTCTGTTGTTACCTAAAGCATGTTTAGGATACATACATCAATTACTCATCATATTTTGTAAAATGACTTATAGAAAACACAAGATCCTTCAAAATGCTTTTGGGGTATACATTATTAACAATAATCATAGGATTGAACTTTAATAGTTAAGTTTTTGATTGTATACTAGCCTCATCGTTAAGATAAAAGCAATTGGATAAACACCACCCCTATCATTAAGATAAAAACAATACACTACTACAGGGAATATATTTTACTACCTTAGAAGACATCTGCTTTTAAAAAAAGGGAAGTAAAAAAAACGCGATGGTATTTTTGTAATTTAAGGGCGAATTTTAAGGCTTTTAGGCATCAAAAGGGACCCAAACCCAAAAGGGACGCCTAAAGGGTCCCTTTGGGTTAGGGAGGCCCAAAGGGTTCCTTTAGGCGTCAAAAGTTTGACTTGGGCCACTTAAAGCGTGTCCCTGTGCATGTCAGACATGTGTCTGACAACCCCTTCCCTCTGTTCATCACATTTCTTCACTCAACTTTCACTCACCGTCACTTCCTTCCTTCTTCACTCACCGTCGTCATTGTCATCCCTCCATACCTCCAACGTCTTCTTCACTCTCCTTCTTCCATTGTCATGCCTCCATCCCTCCACCGTCTTCTTCACTCTCCTCTTTCCATTGTCATACCTCCATCACTCTCACCGTTGTCCTCCCTCTCACCACCATGTGTCGTCTCTCCTCAGTGGCACACCAACACCGAGCTCCTCCCTTTCCCTCTACATCGTCGGCCCTTTTCGTCGAGGTTGGTTTTTTATTTTAAATATAATGCTTTGTATTAATTTACAACTTGAGAAAATAAATTTGTCCGCTCTTATTTTACATGATTTTTAGTTAGGTTTCTATAGTGTTTTTCCCTTTTTCATTGGGTCTTTATAGTCTTACTTATTATAGATATTAGTTCATATACTCGTAATTTGTCAATTAGGTTGGTATAAGTATTGGCTAAGTAACGTGTAAGTTTCACAAAATACAAAATAAAAAAGTAGTATGATGAAATTTATTATGTATTATCAATATAAAAATAAAAAATTTTAGCATCCATATATAATATGCAATATGGTTGTTTTTTTATTTTATTTAGATTATATGACAAAACTAATTCATGTATATAATGAGTGATAGTCTGGGCATCAATTATTAATGTAGTTCCCTGGCACCAACAAATAAACAAATTATGAGTATAAAGACCAATATATAGTATCTATAAATCAGAAAACTACAAGGACCCAATAAAAAAAAAACTTGCTTTGTTAGCTAATTTAAATATTAGCTTGCTTTATAAGCCACAAGAAGATGATGACAAGCTTGTGCAATGGAGATAGAGTTTATTGAATTTTTAACTTGTACTAATTTAATCCTCTCATTTTAAAACTCGTGGATAATTCTTATTTAGGAACTATTTATAATTCTCTCCTTTAAGAAAGATGGTGAAGTCATGATAGAAATTATTGTCCCTAATGAGAAAGTAAATAAAACAAAATTAAATCATGCTCTAACTCTTAATGTGTTCATTTATACATCCCATTAATACAAGCCATGTTCCCTAAACACTACAAAAAAAACGTGATTTGGTAGCGGTTAAAAATGGGTATTAGTAATGGTTTTAACCACTACAAACAACATTAGTAGTGGTTAGCAAAATCGCTACTAAATCGTATGTTGCAAGAGGTTTTGTAGCAATTATATAAAATCGCTACTCAAAGAAAATAACTGCTAGATAATTTGTAGCGGTTCAACCCAACCGCTACAACATCTTCATGAGTGAAATTTTTTTCAGAGATATTTGTAGCGGTTATATAACCGCTACAAAAATAAAAAAATTGAAATTTTGAAGGCGGGAAAAGAGAAATGAATTTTTTTTTCTATTTTGTAGCGGTTAAAAAACCGCTACTAATTTCATGAAAATTCAAAATTAGCGCCAAAAAATTAATTTCAGTTTAAAAAAGCGCGTTAATTAGTAGCGGTTTAACAACCACTACAAAAATTTAAAATTGTTTTTTAAAAAAATACGATAATTTGTTTCTGTTTTTTAATATTAAATTAAATAGTTTATTTTTTATTAGTTTATCTAATTTAATTAGCTTATTATTCAATAGTTTAACTTATTTATAAATTAAAAAGAATAATTTAATTTAATTGGATTAGTAAAAAAATTGTATTGATAATATTATTAAGGATATGTAGGTAATAAAGAACTATTATGTTGTTGACTACAATGTAATTGTGTATGAAAAATAGATGAAAATGAAATAAAGTTGTAAAATATCTAGAAAAAAATGGTGAGAATAAATTTTATACAAAGGAAAGAAGTATTGAAAAAAAATTAAAAAACTTGTTACCATATTTGAATGTATTGTTTAGCTCTTCAACTCATACAAAAGAAGTTGTAAATGAGAGAAAATGAAAGAAAGGTAAGGTGGAAAAAAATGGGGGAGTGTGTGAAATGAGTTGTGGTAAGGGTATTTATAGGGATCCACGTACCATTTGTAGCGGTTTTTAATTTAGTAGCGGTTATTTTTATTTTTGTAGCGGTTTTTAATTAGTAGCGGTTATTTTTTATTTCTGTAGCGGTTATTAAACCGCTACAAATATTAATTTATTTTTTTAATTTTTTTCCATTTTTTTTAAAAGACAAAGCTTAATTTGAATTTGATCACTCATCGTCGCCATCCCTACAGAAATTATGTAGAAAAATTATTGTTAGGGATGTATTATTAAATTTAAAAAATTTAATTTAAATGATGTGGACTTAAAAAAACTCACCGCAGTAGAGGTAAATTGTCATCGCCTTTAGGGAAAGAGTTTTCAAAATCGGCTGGCTGAAATGACTCACTCTCGTAGGCAATGTTATCACCTTCACCCATGTCATAAAGGTCTCGTGGCTTTAAATGAACGACCATGTGCCAATCCTTGTGCCTCTCATCCTCGACATAATAAACCTGATGTGCCTCTGAAGCAAGAATATACGGCTCATCATCTTGAGAAATACCAGTATGAATCAGCCGTGAGAAATTGACTGATGTGATCCCTAAGTTGTCAGTTGTCAGTCCCTGAGAAGTAGTGGTATTTGCCCTTAAACACTTGAACAGCGTCATGGTGAAACAGCCTTGATAATTAAGTTCGACCACATCACGAAGCTTTCCATAGTAAGGGACGCCTCTGAACTGTATGTTGGCGTCACTGCTGCTCGCATAACTCCTTATCCCAAATGTGCCATAAACACCCGAATTCTGAGTTTGCAATCCTTGATCCTGTGAAACAGTGCAAAACTTAAAACCATTGACATTGTATGCTGTAAACCTTTTTCCATGATCAAGAGGGCCGATTGCGAGAGCTCTGAAATCTAGTGAGTGTGGGTTGTGGTCATTTAGTATTCTGCGCGCAAACTAGCTCGGGAATTCTCTGTGGACCCTCCTATCAACTTCTAAGGATGTTTGTGTACGGATCCTGAGTTGACGCTTAACATGACTTCTGAATTTCCTGCAATTAATAATGGAAAGGCGATAGTGAAATGAAAGTGAGAAATGTTACGAAAGATATAAATAACATGTGAGTGTACAATTCTTACTGTATGAAAGGTTCAACTTGAGTGCAATTAATCAAGACATGTCTATGTGCTTGCAACTTCTCAGTTGCCGTTAAATTGAAGTTCTCAGTTGCTCCAACCGGTTTACCAACACGAGGGATAAATTCTCTTGATGTCGGCGCAGGTTCGGGACAATCATTAACACGAGGTGGGAGGTTGAAAGCCGTCTCAAGATCATCAAAGTACCTTGAACAAAAATACAGCACCTCATCCCCTATATAGCCTTCAACTATAGAACCTTCTGGCCACGCCTTATTCCTTACGTAAAATTTTAATTTCCCAAGGAACCTACGAAGTAAAGAAGAGAAAATTGATACTAAATGCTGAAAAGGACGACTAGCAAACATTAAATACGGAGAATAAAGCACATATTTAAAATGAGCACCTCTCAATCGGATACATCCATCGATATTGTACTAGTCCAGCGAGCTTTGTTTCATGAACGAGATGGACTATAAGGTGAACCATCACAGTAAAAAGGGACGGAAGAAAGATCATCTCTAAATGACAAAGAGTAAGAATGATTTTGGACTGCAACTGATCGAACTCCTCAATGATCAAAACCTTAGAACACAGCTTCCGAAAGAAAGAACAAAGTTCCACCAAAACGATGGAAACATAGGGAGGAAGTGCATTCTTTATAGCCAGAGGGATTAACTACTGCATAAGAACATGTGAGTCATGACTCTTCAGGCCAACAACCTTTCGAGCCTACAAGTCAACACATCAAGAAATGTTGCTTGAATACCCATAAGGAACTTTTAATTTCTTCAACGTTGCGAGGAAGAATTCCTTGTTCAGTTTTGTAAGGGTAAACTTTGCCGGCTGAAATTTGTCATGCTCATCTGGCCAAGCGTCTTCACGAACTCCCATGTCGCGTAAATATTTCCTCGCTTGAAGGTGATCTTTTGTCTTGCCAGGTTTATTAAGCAACGTATATAGTACATTGTCGCAAACATTCTTTTCAATGTGCATGACATCAAGACTTCAGTGAAGTAAATTAGATCTCCAATATGGAAGAGTGAATAAAATACTTACCTTCTTCCACTGCTGCAGCGCCGAAGTCCTGCTCGTCTTTTGGCGAGTTTGTGCTGAATCGTCGCTTTTTCCAAACTCAAAGTCAACATGCTCAAGCTGCTGTAAGATATCTGTACCGGACAAACTCTGAAGTGGTCCTCTTTTTCTGGTTTTCCATTGAAGCGATTCCGTTAAAATCTAAACTTATGCGTTCCATCGAGAAACCTCTGATGCCTCATAATTGCAAGCTAGACATGCCGACCTAGTATGCACATTCCAACCAGATAATGTGCCAAGGCCAGGAAAGTCACTAATCGTCCACATCAAAGCTGCACTCAAGTTGAACAAAGTCTTGCCATAAGCGTCGTACGTCTCTATGCCGACATTCCACAGGTCAAGCAATTCTACAATAAGCGGTTGAAGATACACATCGATATCATTGCCCGATGCCTTTTTGCCTGGAATGATCATAGACATAATGAACAAGCTTTGTTTCATACACATCCAGGGGGTAAGTTGTAGGGAACTAAGACTACCGGCCAAATACTGTAACTTGTGCTAAAATTCCTGAAAGGATTGAAACCGTCGGTCGCCAACGCAAGCTGAACATTTCTGGGATCTATCACGAAATCTGGAAAGTAGTTGTCAAACATTTTCCAAGCGTCTGTATCCCGGGGATGTCTTAATTTACCGTCTTCATTATTATCAGCGGCATGCCACCTCATGTGCTCCGCAGTTTTAGACGACATAAATAATCTTTGTAGGCGAGGTTTCATAGGGAAGTACCTGAGAATCTTTGCAGGTTTCTTCTTCTGCTTTTTTCCCTTCTGAATTATCTTGTACCTCGATATGTGACATCTCTTACAAGTCTCCCTGCTGGAATCATCTCCCCAATACAGCATACAATCGTTGGGGCATGCATCAATCTTTTGATAGTTCAACTCTAACCTGTTGATAATCTTCTTGGCCTCGTAGAATATTGTGGGAATCTCAGCGTCGGGGAATACATCTGGTAATCATTCGAGCAACATCGACATTCCCTTATCTGTGATTCCACACAAGCACTTAATATGATACAATTTGATCAAGAAAGATAATTTAGAATATTTTCGATAACCTTGATATAAAGGACGATCTGCTTCATCCATCAAGCTGAAAAAATTCTGAGCCACTTCATTCCTCATAAACACCAGCTCTGAACCATGCACTTCTTCGTTAAAGTTGTTGCCTTGAAATTCAAATGCATCACGCACAGCATCATTCACAGCATCATCTTCATCTAGTTGAATGCCTACTTGAGAACTTCGAGGAAGAGCATCATCATATCTAATGCCGGCCTTCTTACCATGAACTACCCAGAACGTATAGTCCTCAGGGAAAGGCTTTAGAAGCAAATGTTCCTTCACAACATTTCGTACATGCCACTTTTTGAACTTGTATCTCCGACACGGACAGCCGATCTTGCCGTTACAGCTGGCGTGAGTGAATGCGAAATCCAAGAAATTGTTTAATCCGTACAAATATTTCGGAGAATTGCGCGGCAACCTGATCCATGACTTATCCATAGCTACTAGTGAGAGAGAAGAAAGTATAGAGAAGAAGATGAGTTAATAGAGAATGACGAATGCCTGGAACCTTATATTCTAAAATTCCAACATTTAAAATTTTGTAGCGGCTGAAAAACCGCTACAGTACTACAAATTTGTAGCGGTTATATGTATAAAATCGCTACTAATGTTCAAGCCGTTGGAATTTTGCACAAAGTGGTGGGAAATTCAAAATTTAAAAGTTGAGTTTTTGTAGCGGTTATATGTATCAAACCGCTACTAATATTAAAGTTGTTGGAAATAATATGGAAAAATTAGTTTTAAATTTGTAGCGGTTATACATACATAACCGTTATAAATTTGCACAAAGGCGACAAATTTTAAAATTCAAATGTTGAGTATTTGTAGCAGTTTTTACTGTTAAACCGCTACAAATATGGAACGTTATTTATAAGTATAAAAAAAATAAATTATATGTATATTTGTAGCGGTTTCGCCAAGAAAACCACTACAAATATAACAAAATTTTTTTGTAGCGGTTATTTATTGTAAAACCGCTACAAATATATATAATTTATTTATTTTTTAAGGTTTAGAAATATAAACAATATTGTTGCAATTAATTCACAAATTCATCAACGCAGTCTGAGAATATAAATATAATTATGGTAAACACAATAAGAATTTAAGTTCTGAAATACAAAATTATATATATTTATTTACAAATATTTCAACAACAAATAAAAAAAGATGTCTTAAACTAAGTAGTTGGGGGCTGATCATCTGGTGCTCCCTTAGGTGGGGTTCCATCAGGTGCTGCTGGATCGGGCCGCTGGGCAAAGTGAACCGCATCATCATCATTAGCAGGAGGAGGAGGCTGTACGACGAACCGAGGAACAGGCGGAACCTGTGTATACTGCTCGTCCGGGAACAGCGACTCCATCCGTGCTCAAGCATGCTATTCGTCATATCACGCCATTACGTCTGCTGAGCGTAGATCAAATAGCATGCTCTTGCATTTGCTGCATCTGCTATAGCTACAGCTGCTGAGCCACTACAGCCCGTGTCTACTCTAAATCTAACCACAGCTGCTCAACAGACTCATCCTTCGGACGTTTGACCCCTCTAGAGTTTCCAGCCTCAGAGGCGGCGCTCCTGCCGTAGACCATGCTAGGTCTGGCGCCTATCTTCATCCCCCAAACGCGTCCGTGGTGCTTAGCCTGAGCCAGACCCACCTTCAAAGGAGCCGTCGGGTCTACTGGCCCCTGTGACTCCTCGGCCTGGGTCTCTCGCAGCTTAGCCTGCGATTGCTGCATCCGCTCCTGCCATTTTATAAAACAATTACTAATTAACATTTTTCATTATTATGTTGGTTTTATAAAAATTATAATAATGAAATTACTTACAATGGCCGCCTCTGCCTGCTGAGAGGTGGGAGTCCTGTCACGGTGTCTATGTGTGATTGCGTACAACTCCTCATAGTCCGTCTGATCGTTCTCCTGCTGTGCTTTCCTCTCCTAAAACAATTACATAATTCAATTACTATTATGAAATAACCAGCTAAAAGTCAGTGATATTTTGAAAAGTTACCAACTCGCAGTAGGTGACAGCAAAGGTCTTCGATCATACTGTGTGGTGGATCATCTACTGCCCACGGATCTTGGTGTTCCTCTGAGAAAGCGCCTAAAAAAAACAATATTAAATGTATTAAAACAATATAAAATATTTAAAATTAATTACATTTAAATTATAATTTAATAATTAATAATTACAAAATTATATATAAATAATCTAATAAATACATTACCTGCCCCTCAGCGCTCCTCCTGAACTGGACGAAACTTGCCCAGTCGTTTGGCGGCACGCCATCCAGGACGCTCTCGATCAGCTGCTACAGAGGCATCGTCCCGTCCTTATCCACCCTGTGGAAGAGATGGTTCCTCTTGTTCCTCCAGCCGTCACCCATCTTCATGAGGGTGTACCTCTTCCGGTTGGCCCGGACGGCAAACCGCAGCTACAAAAAAATTATTTAAATATCAATAATTACAAAAATCCTATTAAAAAATATTAATTAAATATAATTAATTACAAAAAATATTAATTAAATACTATTAATTACCTGAACTACCTCCTCCCAAGCCTGGTCCTTCGGCCCCTTCGGAACGTGCCTCCACATCCTGAAGTGCAGGGGGAACCGCATCCAATTCACGCCCAGGTCGTTCAGGAAGTAGTTGAACATGTGACCCTCATTGTCGATAGGCTGGTCCGTGCCCTCATTCCATGGCACTATAACTTGCAGTGTCCAATCCATGCTGTTCAGACCGACCACATCCAGCCTCCTCGTCGACACGTTCCCCTGTTCATCTGCACAATTTACCGCACGTTAGTTAAATTGTAATTCAAATTTAACATTTCAAATTTAAATAAATCATTTATTAAATAAAAAAATTATTTACCTTGGACCTGCACCTCAAACCCAGTGGGCCATGAAGACGACCCTCATGGGTTTTTCTACTCCTGAGCCTCCTCCTCATCGAGGAACTGCTCTATCTCCCTGAGCCCAATTAGGATCTCGAAGTCATCCTCATCGTAGTCCTCAACGCTGATATCTGTACCCCCAAACTCAGGCACCTCTGGTGCAATCATCTCCTGTGGGATCATATGTGGTGCTTGTGGTAGGGCCAACTCCTGTGGGGGGATGGGCTGAAATGCCGCGGTCACCTTCCCTAAGCGCTGCCCCTTCCCTCTGTCCCTTGCTCTGCTGCTGCCACCCCGCAAAATCGGTCTGGAGACCTCAGGTGCCTTCCCTTTATCCTCTCTTGAAGCCATATCAACTGTAAAAATTCAAAAAAAAAATATTTTAGTCACATTATTATGCAAAAATATAATAAAAATACAAATATAAATAAAATACGTCTTATCTCCTTACCTCAAGTACAAATACCAAGAAATACTACAGCAAAAACTCTTTCACAGATGTCTGAATGCTCAAATATAAAGAAAACACTCAGAGAAACTTCAGGAAACAAAATAAGCAAACAGAGAAATGAAGGAGGGAGGGGAGTTTAAATAGGCGGAACAATTGTAGCGGTTATTGAAATAACCGCTACATAAACCGCTACAAATCACTAGGGGCGGCTAAACTTTATAGCGGTTCTAAGATAACCGCTACAAAGTACAAAAACATTTGAAGTTCTGTAGCAGTTAAGGTATAGAACCGCTACAAATTTGGGGACCTTTGAAATTCTGTAGCGGTTACAACCTAATAACCGCTACAAAATACGCGACGTTTGGAATTTTGTAGCAATTTGATTGGTCAAACCGCTACACTGTTGGCGCGTCTTGGTCACGCCATGTGGCACGAAAACTGTAGCTGTTACTATTTATTAACTGCTACAATTAAACCGCTACAATTAAACCGCTACAATTTTTGCCGGGAAATTCGCGCCATATTTGTAACAGTGTTCCCTAGGTAACCACTACAAAAAACACAGTCAATCTGTCGCGCGACTTGGCGTGTAGCTTGACGCTACAAATTTGTAGCGGTTTAGGTTAAAACCGCTACAAATGTTAACATTTATAACAGGTGATTATAACCGCTACAATGTCACCGCTACAAAATACCTTTTTTGTAGTGAAATAAACTCAGTTATATATCATTGACTCTTTATTCGGCTAAGAAATTGCTTATATCATAACCTCATATTAGTTCCCTAATGAAAAATTGTTAGATTAAATCATTGATATTGTCCTGAATTGCCTCAGTTAGTTTGTTTTATTTGAACTAAGTTGAAATGATTTGTTATTGAAATTTTGGGATGTCTTACTTTTAAGGGAAAATGCTGCCGAGTTGTTTTTTTTTTTTTGAAAAAAAGTGAAAAAAGGCAATTCCATCGTTGACAATTGTTCTCAACTTGAGTGTTATTGGGAATGGCTTAGGTGGTACTAAAATGGATCATAGTTAGATGAATGCTTTGAGAACTAGTAAAGAATATGAGAACGAGGTGGAAGAGTTTATTGAATTTGCTAGAAGGATGATCCAACAAAAAATGGGATGTATTTTTATCCTTGTGTCAATTGTTTAAATGAGACTCGATGGGATGTTGATGTTATAAGGGATCACCTACTTTGTGATGGAATAAATCTTCGATACACAAGGTGGATATGGCATGGAGAGGAAGTAACTGATTTTTTGTCACACAAGAAGGTAGCTGCGAATGTCATAAATGAAGATAGAATGGAGAAAATGATTCACGATATTGAGGTAGAATCCTTTACACAATCGCATGAATATGACAGGCTGCGGAGTGATGAAGAGACACTATTGTACCTTGGAAGTAAGTACACACGGCTGACAGGAACATTGCATTTGGTTAACTTAAAGGCAACTTGTAGGTGGATCGATAGTAGTTTCACATTGCTACTTGAATTATTATGTGATATATTTTCAGAAGATAATGTACTTCCAAATTATATGTATGAGGCTAAAAAAATCTTGTCTGCAATGGGTATGAAGTATAAAAAGATACGCGCTTGCCCTAATGACTGTGTACTGTATAGAAAGGAGTATGAAGATCTTAGTAAGGGTCCTAAGTGTAAAACTTCACGATACAAAGTGAAAAAAAGATGGTAGTTCTGGCGATGGGACAACTAAAAGGCAACCTTTATAGATTTTATGGTATCTTCCAATAATACCACGATTTAAGTGTTTGTTTTTGCGAGTGCAACAAAAGTGAGAAGTTGAAATGACATTCTGATGAGAGAATATCTGACGGAAAATATTTTTGGTTCCCGGCTGACTCTCCATAATAGAAGAAAATAGATGAAATGTTCCCTCAATTTGGCAGCGAGATGAGAAACCTTTAGCTTGGGCTTTGTACAGATGGCGTCAATCTATATAGAACTCTTACTAGCACATATAGTATGTGGCCAGTTCTCCTTATAATATACAACTTGCCTCCTTGGATATATATGAAACACAAGATGTGATGCTTTCTATGATGATTTCTAGACCAAAACAGCCATGGAACGATATCGATGTTTACTTGACGCATTTGATTGAGAACTTGAAGAAGTTGTTGGAGGAAGACATAGATATGTTTGATGAATATAAGAAGGAGTCATTCAAGCTACGTGCAATGATTTTCACTACAATAAACGACTTCCCTACATACGGAAACTTGTCAAGGTACAATGTGAAGGGGCATAAAGCATATCCGATCTGTGAAGCAAACACACACTTCCATCAACTTAAGCATAGAAGAAAAATGGTCTACCTTGGTCACAGGAGGTTTCTCCATCGGTTCTACTTGTATCATAGGTTAAGAAAGCGTTTTAAGAAGAGTTGGAGAAAATGAAGGAAGTAACCAAATTAGATCCTAGTGTTGTTGTCTAGGGCTCGGATCATCCTCCACGTCAAAAAAAATGGAAAGCAGGGAGGATTAAGGGTGGGAAGTTTGTAAATTCGGCTATTGCTGAAGTTTCCACGAGGATTGTAAGTAGTTAAAGTATACGTATTTAATTTTGAAATTTTTTCATATTGGGAGTGTTTAATTCTCATTTACGATAAATTGTATGCTATAGGATGAACTCAAAGATTAGAGTAGCCAAGGTTCGTTCACTCTAAGTGGACGGATGGACATCTTGTCAATGGCGTTTGGGAAGGCAGATCACCTAAGTCGTGTTCGAGGGAAGCCAAGGGGAGTTGGTGATGAGAAGTATTTTAGACGGGCCTCACATTATTCATCATAAGCTAAACCTAGTAAGGAGCTTGTAGCCAAAATTTGTGAGGAAGTCGAACAAGAGCTCAAGGCCAAAAACTTCATGACAAGCTCCGAGAAGAGCTGTTGCCAGAGCTAAGTCGTAAAATGAAATATATGTTTGAATCGAACATGGCAAGTGATGAACGTAAAACCCAGGAATCCCTGGCCTTCCCAAACACCAAAAGAAGTTAAAACCCGCTAGAGGAACCACTTGGTGACCCTTTTCCTACTCCAGCACTGGGAGAACCTTCCACCCTCTATTTGGATGCCACACTACTGCGTGTTGTTGCCGATACTCTCGTTCACACACAAGCTGTCACCTACCATCATACGAAAATTCCATAGCATTTATGTAGGGTGACTGTGACATGTGTTTGAGAGGGGGAAGAAGGTGCAGTCGTCCTTGTTCTTGATGAAGAGGTTGCCACGATAGGTCAAGCGATAGGAACTTTCATCCTTTGGCCTTAAAATATTATTGGCATAATGGCAACACCTCCAATCGTAGGAACTACCTTACTATTACTTGAGATCTGTTGGTATCCTACTAATAATCTATTTTTTATGTTCTAAAAGGATGAGCAAGATGTGGGAAAATGGCCCTTCTTGGCAAGACTGCAACAGTTCCACAAAGGCATTCACCAGATTGACTTACACATGCCTCCAGGGATTGTGGGACTAACATTGGAGTATCCCTTTATGATTGACAAGAAAGGTCTCAAAGAGTTCATTAAATTGGAGGAGATAGATGTAGGATAGGTTAAATTTACAATCCGGTAAGGTTTTTTTCCCCCATTTTTTCCTTCAATCAATGTAGTGGCTTTTTTGGTTTCATAAATTCAATAATTCATTTATTATTTTAATTCTATTATAGCTCTTTCCACCACATATGCATCGACATGGAAAGACATGATTTATATGGATTCTTATGTACTGTAAATACGATAAGAGATACTAATACTTTGGAAGCAAAGACGAGCTATGTGGGCTACACAATGGGATAGACCAAATTTCATTGTTATTTAGCACCAATTGTTCAAGGGTATATATTTTAATTTTGTCTATTTAAGATGTTTAATAAATAATTGTCTTGTCATTTAACTTCATTTTAATCTGTATATGTTGTTATAGTTACCATTGGAGTTTGTGTGTTGTCTGTCCTTGCCTTAACAAAATCTATTAGTTTGATTCCTTGGGTAAAAATCCAGACACAAAAACAAAATTCGTCTTCAACACGCAAGTTATTTTGTTTGTATTTCATTGATTCTTGACTTAAATGAATAATTCTAATTTTTGTTGATTTTCATTTTAATGATAGTGCGATCCAAACATATATAATCCTGGCAGGTCACGCGAGGGTAAAGTTATTAGAGACCCAAAGTGGTTTTATCCGAAAGTAAATAGTTTTAATTTGAGTTCTTTTATTTACGGTCATTTTAGATATGCTTTTATTGATTTTAACCATTTGCTTTTGATTTATAGTGCCATTGACAACCAGGTAGTACTGAATGCGGATAATATGTTATACTTTATATGTATAACATCATTCAGAGCGGAATTACAAATAATTTTGAACAAGTAATCGCTTCTTCATTCTCAAATGATAATATTTTTGGTGTTGTAATTGAATTGCTAATTAATTCATTCACTTGATTCATTTTATCTAAGCTTATTTTCTAATTTGCATATTTTTGACGATGAAGATGCCTACTTATATGAAGACATTTATTTGATTAGAGATCTTTTGGTTGGACATCTTCTTCAACAACATATAGATCAATAAAATTTTTATTTATATGAGTTAGTAATTGTGTACTAGACAACTTTTTCACACTTTGTAGTGGTTATTGTGCATAGTATTAGGTAGTAGGAGTTAACAATTTAATTAGCTAGTGATGGGTGTTTCCTTACCATTTGTAAGGACATTGTGGTTTATGAATAATTCTTCGATCCTGTTTCTATAGTTTTAATTTGCTGGGCAGTGAAAAATATAAATAATCATTTTTTAAAATAAAACCTTTTAACGTCTATAAAGAAAAACATCCGCCTAAAGTGTTTAAACTGGACACTTAAGGCGTCCCTTTTACAAAACAGGATGTCTAAAGTCCAAACTTTAGGCGTCCCTTTATTAATAGATGTTATTGTCATAATTTACTATGTCGCTTACATATGCATCTTTCTGTTTTCAAACATTAAAAAGATTAAAATAACAAACGTTAAAAACGTTTTATGTAATAGTGATAGGAAAACTTATCCACTTCAGTAATATACAAAATCACTTTCTAGTTTTTACTGCTCGTGTACTTCTTAACCGAGCAATTATTAATACATTATATCAGCAATTATTAATACATTATATAAAGAGAGAGAAACATTACTTTTTGCAGCAAGAGCATCCGATGGTAAACACTGCACACGTAACAGTAAGACCAATAAATGTGGTGTATTTAATCAGTACTCTCTCAGTACGTGTATTTGTCAATGTGGTAGTAGAGAGAAACCAAGCTAAGGGTTCGTAGGGAAATATTTATTTTCAGAAGAACCCCATCCCCTTAAAAAAGCACTGTATAAATACACACACATGGCAGTGATGAAAGCAACTGTTGATATAATGAAACCATACATGTTGACGGAATAAGGGATTGACTTTAGGGAGTCACAGGGACACATTCTGAAGATGTGTACCAAATAGAAAATTAAAAGCAAACCAATGGTTGGTCCCCGCATATATTGGTCAGTGTGGGTGAATGAAACAAAGGAAATACATATATATATGACAAACACAATAGTCCAAATAAATTAAAAGGATGACTCCTTTTTTTTTTATTTGCTTTTACCATGAACCCTATGAAGCCACAGGTGAAAAATATCTGGGCTAAGAAAGTGCTTGTTGAAACATTATGCAAAAGGAAACAAGAGTACAAAACAGAATAAAAGCAAAGCATAGCAGAAATAAAGAGAACATGAATGCTCGCTGACTCTGTTTTTGAGAGAGAGAGAGAGAGAGAGCTAATTAAGTAGTAGTAGCTAGAGTGAAAGTGGACATCCCCCCTTATAAGAGGGTATTCTGAACTTTACAGCAATAATTGAGTGATGATGGCAATAAGAGTCAAAAGAGAAAGATGCAAATCAGACTTGTTGGGGGAAAAAGGAATTTGGGATTAAAAAGAAAAGGAATACATAATAGTTTTGTGGATATTGCTTTTTTGTTCTATGTCTTCTATTCTCCAAAATAAAAAATATATTTGGGGAATTTATAAAAACCTCAGTACTTTAATATTGGGAAGCTAGCTAGATTCCCGGAAGTCATATGTAGAGGGGAGGAGAAAGAGGAAAAAAAGAAATTAAGATGTCGCCATGTAAACAATCATAAACAAAATATAAATATGGGAAAATGTTAGTGTATGAGTAAAATTTTGTTGATTAGTGGTGGATTAGGGCCCAAGCTCAATTCAAAAGGGTTTCATGGAGAGACACAGGTTATAAAGAGTGATACTATTTGTGGTTTAAAGATTACATCTATTCTTATATAACCATACGTTTAAGGGTTGCATCTATTCCTATGTAACCATACTTACACTATATATATAAGGTGTGGGATTAAGGGAGAAGGCTAATGATGATATAATACACAATTCTTCCTCTAAAAGATTTTCTCATAAGAATATTCTCTTTTCTTCTTTTCTTTGGTGTATTTGTTGTGTAACGTGATCGGGGTCCGCATCAATGCTCCGGTTTCGTGTGGGTACTTCAACGAATCAATCAGATTTCAGGTACGCCTAAAATTCTTACAAATTTATTTGATGATTAATACAGAATTAGTTACTCCAATATATTGTGCTTATAATATAGTGTTGGTTTGTGTGTGTTGGTACCTTCTCAAAGCAAACTCTAGGGAGAGAGAATATATCGGGGAATGAAAGTCTCCGATGATTCTGCCAGACCCTAGCTTTTGACTCCTCCAAATTCCAAAACAATATTATTTTTTGTGTAGAGAGAGAGAGAGAGATAGAGATAGAGATAGAGAGATATCCAATCCAATTGTGCATAATAATATTTTTTTGTTTCTGTGCTTCTTGTGCATGCAGTGGGATGAGTATATATACATTACAAGAGTTCAATTTCAACATTCTTTGTGGATTCAAAGCAACAACACATGAGACTATGGTGTCCAACACAGCTGTCCCAACCCTCATCTCTACGACTCTGCGTGATTTATAATGCCTTTTCGTTTTGGCCCCACTTCTGTCTCGTATCCTAATATCACTTTGGAAAAAAAAAAATAAAGACTTTGCTTCCCACTCTCTCTCTTTCTCTCTGACTCAGAGGAGAGAGAGTTGAGAGAGAGAGAGAGAATGGGAATGATGATAGAGAAATATATAAAAGAAAGGTAAGAAAAATAGCTTTCGTGATTCCCAAAACCAAAGAGAGCATTATGGGAAGGTCCTTGTTCTTTCTTTTTCCCTCTCTGCCTGGTCTCTCACGTATATAAAATGCTTTTCACTTTCACCAAAGCTACTTCACCCCACCCAACCATCCTCTCCTTTCCCTAAAGTTATATACTATTACACACACTCTCTCTCTCTCTCTCTCTCTCTCTCTCAGTTCTTTTGCATGGAGGAATATTTCAATCTGGGTCTTTTCTTCTGTAGAAAATAACATCTCCATGTAATAAAGCCACATATATATCCTCATACATATAACTACTAGATTTGGGTAAACTTGGGACTTCCAATCTTCCGTGCACCTTCTTTCAAAAAGTCGTCTCAATTTTTCAATCAACATATAATAAATTAAAATTCTATAATAGGCCACGCTGCTCACAAGCTGAAAATAATTGGGCTCATTCTTTTTTTCAGATTAATTTTCTGAAATGCACAAGGCCTCTACATATATCTCAGGTGAAAGCTAAAGCTAAGCAACGACCGTAAGCCTATGACAGCTAAAGAATGGAGGAGGTCAGGTTTATATTAAGAATCTTATGGCTTCTTTTATGGTTTAGGCTTATTTCATATTTAATGATAACTCCCTATCGCTTAAAAAAGAGAGATAAATTTGTCAATTAAATAAATACTACTATAAACGAAAATAATTTGGTCTCAGCTAACGTATTGGTTATTTCAACAGCAACTAGTGTGGAAATATATATTAAAACATCATTGACTCGATCACGTGACGTTATAATTGAAAATTGAAATTGACTTTACCAATTTAGCCATTTTATTACATGAGACTATATATATATATATATATATATATATGAAGATGTGCTTCCTTCATTTTAAAATAAAAGACTTCGATTGCAGGGTTCGGAGACCTATGTTTGTGACTTTGAAGATGATGATTTTCCTAATCTTAAGGAGAGCATCTCGGTGATTTCTCGGAGGGGGTTTAAAGAATAATCAAGCTAATGTTTTAGTTGCCCAAAAACTAGAAAAGTAGGTAACTTCTAATCCATCAGTCTAAAACATAAAAAAAAGGTAAAATAAAAATTAAAAAGAATACAAGAAAATAAAGACTAACCTCAACAAATTTGCTGGATCTGTTAAGCAAACGTACTTGAAATCCTTGATTCTTATTTACATATACATACATATATATATATATATAGAGAGAGAGAGAGAGAGAGAGAGAGGTAGAAATGTAGTAAATGTAAGCTCGTGGATCTGCATGGTCGGTGTCAGGATAATGTACCTTGCAAAGGACAATATATTATACTGGCATGTATGAATGATAACCAACAAAAGAAAATGTCCACTTGAACTTTGTCTACCTTGGCAAATACCACAGTTATATATTGCATAAAATATCAATTATTGTTGGCTAAAATTTACAGAATCTCAGCAAAACTCAGATATCAATGATCAGATTTTAATGTAGAAGCTATGCAGTCCAAATTTATGAGTTAAATTTTAAATGGGTTTGACATTTCAATTCTAGAAAGCTATACAGAAGTTGATATCGTCAAAATGCTTCTGGTAAGCTTTGAATTTTCCTTGAAATTAAATTACACTCAGTTTTGTGATATCCATGTGTAAGAAACTATGTAAAGTAAAAGTCACGAATATATAAGCATAGGGCCACCCAAAAAATTAACATATCTTCTATTAACCTTGGTTCCGCAATCGAGGTGAGATTTGTTACTTGATTATTAAATCCGCAATGAAAAAGTATAGTTCCATCCAATCAATTAATCCAAAATCTCCAAACCATAGTCTTGGATCTTAGTATCTTAGTGTTCTTAATTTATTATTTGCAAAACCAAAATGGGCAAAGTGTTCCTTTTGTACCTAGTTGTGTTATAGCCAGATGTCATCAAAGCCAAAACCAAATCAGTCTGATATATATCAAAGAACGTTATCTAAATATTATAATACAAATGATGCGCAGTTCCAAGTTCTCACTGAAGCCAACCTGGGATTATTCTAACGTGTAACACAATCTCTTCAAATAAATAATCGAGTCATAGAGTTTTGGCTTCAAAATCTAGATGCTCTTGCTACCACATGATTTCTTAGTAAATAAATGAAGTTTTATTAATTAGTGCATTGATTGGTGTAGGCATCAATTCTCTTCCACTCGCATCTGATTTGTACTGCTGGATACCAATTCCACTAGACTAAATATGGGGGAATTTAAGTCACTTGGGACACATTTCAAAGAATATCTTAGAAAAATTAAAGTAACGTAAGGGGGCAGGGATGTCTGTAAAACCTGTGACATAGTTAATGTTTTCATGTGGCAATATTTTTCTTTTTTTCTTACAATAATATAGAAGCTAGTACTCTACCTATAATATTAAATAGACAATTTCCAATATTCTCTGGGTTTTACTTGAAATAATCTCTGTTACTTTTAGGCAAAAGCACAAATGTCAAGGTTCAAGACTTCAATTATTAGGGCTTGAAATTTAAATTAATTAAATATTAGGAGAGTATATAGATTGATTAATGTCGCAAGAGGGAGACAAAGTTAACAGGGACCTTAATTATCATTGCCGTGCAAAACGTGATTTGCAAAGTCAAACTCCTTGATAGTAGTAAAATTATTTGTCCCTCTGATTAACGTGTAATTGAAGATCAAAGCATAAATATAATAATTAATTTGTGGGGTCCTTCTACTAGCATATAGATAACTTCTTTAATTAAAAGAGAAAAGGGTTTTTCAAGGGGAAAAATATCTTATTTTACAGTTTTTCTTAACCCTCCTGATAAAGAGAACCACAAAGGTTTGATCTTATGATGCATACAAATTACTGTTCAGTGAAAAATCATAAAATTTGACATGCTAAAATCTGTCAAGTTTTATTAATTAATGACCTGCATTAGGAAGGCGAAAACTATTAGTACCATTAATTATCCATGGGAATAACATATCCTTGCAAAGTTTTCACTCTAGCGAAAGCTCAATTATTAATGGGTTTGGTTGAAGAAAAGCAATTTTCTTCCGCAATACTAGCTTTTCTATCCATATCACATCCATCAATTTTTTTGCATAGTATTTGTAATAAATTAATCAGATGTCTTTATCCTTTAGGGAACCCGATAGATTTATGACGGTTTATATCTATCAACATTTAAACTACATATGCACATAATACCTTCCATATATAAACTCCATATTCTTTTTATGCTTATATTCTTCTAGAGCTTGATAAGTCAAGAATAAACCTCACGAGTTTATATATATATATATATATATATATAATTTCCCCTTGTTTTTGTCACTTACGAAGTGTAGAGTTTGTACCACTGAGCTAAAGGGGAGCAGCTAGAATATAACTCAGGAGATTCCTCTCTGAATTCTAATTTCCAACACTTCAGGCTTATTTTGCTGAGAAAAATGCTGTTTCTAAAAGTCCTATATAGCAGCATCAGTGAACACTGAACAATTCTTACGGCAATAGGTAGGAGAATAGCTAGCTAGGCGTGCTACATACATGCAAATATATATAAAGGCAACAGTTTCATTAATTAAACTTTGAAGAAGGAAATTGAAGAAAAGAAGGAAAAGTGTGAGAAAGACATGTCAAAGCCCACTTTTGTTGTGTGATGGATATATGGGAGAGGAATTGAAGAAAAGGAGATAGTGGGGTCCAAAATTTGTCATCCCTCTTTGACAAGCGAATATATTGAAGGTGAAAGACCACCACTCTCTCTCCTAAAGAATGTACCTTGCAGTTTCCACCACCTACATACCCAAAAACTCAACCACCCCCACAAACCCAATCAATCAAAATGAAATTATTTGAATTGACAACCCTCTTTGCTCTTTGTGCATACTTTTAATAATGGATGTCTATATAAATACCCATTAATTATTTCCCATCCTAGTTGTCCTTTTCCATCTTTTAATTCCAATAATTCTGAATATATTTGGTAACATAAAGTTTCACAAGGAACAAAATAATCAAATGAGAAGAAAACGGGAAGATTATTATATCATGTTCATCATGAAATAAAAGTTCATCAGAGAAGGAATTGGAGAATGTAACACGCGCGGTTCTGAAGGAAGAGACGAAGAAATGATCCAAATGTATTGGCCAAATCAACAAATGGGTAAGGGGAAAGTCATAAGCCAGCATGCATTATTACAATTGACACATGGAACAAAGTTGTACGCTTTGAAGTTGACATGTGAATGTGAGCATTGAGAGAGAGAGAGAGAGAGAGAGAGAGAGAGAGAGAGAGAGAGAGAGAGTTGAGCATATAGCAGAAGAAGAGGTGTGATGGTGGTGGCAATGGTGGAGAGATGTGAGGTGTGGTAACCTTATTATGGCCCATTCCTCGAAAAGAGAATAATAAATGCAAAGGAGGGGCAGAAGGATACAGTACTTTTTTGGCAGAACAGAAAATGGGGTCCTGATTTGAGAGGTGAGGAAATGATTTTGTAATCGATTGCTTTATGATTGATGAACATTGAAAAAGTATTCATTTGACAGAGAGAGGGGAGAGAGAGAGAGAGAGAGAGAGTGGAGGAAAAAAAAGCCCTCTTTTTTCTCGAACTAAAGCTGCTTGGTATTTTTTAACTTTCACTTTTTCAACTCTGACATGTCAAGACAATTGAACAGATAAGGGAACTATTAATTAGAAGTTTATAGAAAAAATGCAGTGTATGCATGCTTGGTTAGCTTGATTAGGGCGGAACCTTTGGTACTCTGCTTTGCATAGGACAGATTGGTGGCCCTTTTTATTACACGTTCCCCTCAAATTTTTACTACTCAAAGAACTCTACTCTCTCTCTCTGCTCCATAATATTTGAAGTTTTTAAAAAAATAGCTTAGTCTAAAATATTAGTCGCTTATAAAATAATTAATACTCATTTTTTAGTTTTATTCTTATAATGAATGCTCGTTTCCATTTTGCCCACTCATTAAATTGTTAAATGCACTTTCTAATAAGGATAAAAGTGGAAAGAAATGTTCAATTTATAGCATATTTAATGAGCTAACTATCATTTCTTATTTCCCGTAAATTAGTTAAAGTGCCATATATTATGGATCAAAGGGTAGTCCTGATATGACGGTAAGTTTAGGTTCAAATCCTAGAAACAACCTCTCCACATAAAAAGATAAGGATGTTTATATATATCCCTCTCTGGACCCACCTAACCTGATGCAGCCTTGTATATTGGGCTGTGGCCCTATATTATGGATCGGTGGGAGAACAGCGAAGGAAGAGATAGAGAGAGGGAGAGAGGGAGGGAAATAAGGGAGAGAAAGAAGGGTATGTTTTTGTAATTTTACATTGTGGGCGTGTGTGGGTGTGTGCATGCATGTGTGGGGTAGGGGTGGGATGAGAGACTGAGGTTTCACATCAAAGGCTTGTTAAGGGCACTGAGAAGAGAGGCTGACATTGTCCTTCACGAAAGTCGCTGACTCTATTGTCAGCCCCGCATTTAAAGCGCGCTCTGTTTCTGTAATGTCCAAAGCACTTTTGTATCTTTGCACCGTATACCATGCCATATATACTGCCATTCTATATCCACCTTTTTCTACTTTCTTGATTCTTGGTTTCCCCTTGGAGACACCCAAGTTTTTTGTTTGTTTGGTGTTTCACAGTAATAATATCACATCGCAAGAAATCAGAAAAGAAGCTGGATTTAGCCTAGACAGGTTTTTTTATGGCTAATCTGGGAAAAAAGGCCAGCAAACTCTCAAGGGCTAATTTTGGTTTTCTTTTATGACTGAGATTTCAACATTCTGTAATTAACAGAGACACATGAGTTTGTCAACCTAGATTTGACTTGCTAATGATTGCCTGCTATAACCAGGCTGATACAATACAGCCTTAACTTCTAAACAAGTTTCTGCAGACAAAATTTCCAGTTCCTTCTTTTTTGGGCCTTCCAGTTTATGTGCCAGAACAGGAAAAACGAACCTAAATTAAATTTATCTTCTGAGATATTTCATCATGTTGGTGAGATAGGATAGAAGACGAAGCAAAATGGTTGAGAACTTGTCAGGAAGTCTATTATATTTTTGAAGTTTAGAGTTTGATCCCCAAGTGTTTGTGTTACAGGGTGAAGAAATGGCGTGCACACCCAGTTTGTTTTAATGGAATTTTGGTACCACATAATTCTTCAGGGAAGCTACTTAAGCTAAATATGAATTTGAAATACTTCGTGGCATGGACCTTGTGGTAAATGCGGTCCTTTCCAGTATTAATTTTTCCAACCCTGAAAAGCTGAAAAGAGATACATGTTTTTACTAATGGGGACCAAGCAGGTATACAAACAGATGGAGGAGTGGTCCAAGCCTATTTTGCTGGACCAGGCCCAACAACGGTAACTGGATTTAGAAGGTTCCCATAAGAGTCCTTCGTGCCACACCAAGACTTGTACTATTGTCAGTCTCTAATACTCTTCTATTTTGGAATGACGGGGGGTGGGACTTGCATAATAAATCAGAGCTTAATAAATCAGAGCTTAATAAATCCGGACGAGACAGTTAATAATTTCATTGGCACTGACGGGGGGTGGGACTTGCATAAATGGGCCATGTTTTTACCATGGTGGGTGATTGAAAGGATCAAAAAAGTCTCTCCTCCTTCCCAATCAGGTGACGATACTTTCTGGTGGAGGAAATCTACTGATGGAAATTTCAGCGTCAAATCTGCCTATTCTATGATCTACTCGTCGCTTGGGGAATCCCGCGATTCTTTCTGGCAACGTATCTGGAAGTGGCCCATTCCTGAGAAAGTCAAGTTCTTTATGTGGCAATTGTACCAAGAAAGAGTTCCTACAAACTCTATTCGCGCCAAGAGGGATGCGAGAGTTAGCCCTGAGTGTCCATTCGAGTGTAACCGTGAGGAAACAGCAATTCATATTTTGAGAGATTGTGAATATGCAAGTTCAGTGTGGCTTTCCTGTATTAACCCTATTTATTACTCTGTATTTTTTTCTGGTGATTTACAGGTTTGGCTAAATTGGAATGCTCAGCACTCACCGGGTGATCGCAAGATGTCTCAATGGCCCTGGTCTAGGGTATTTGGTTCTATATGCTGGTTAATCTGGAAGAACAGATGCAGAAGAGTTTTTGAAGGAACTAGCGACATTCCCCAACAGATACTTCACAAAAGTCTACACTTTCTCCACGAAGGCATCGAAGAGGGGCGACTCAGACACAAGATATTCAGAGTTCCCGATAGAGACGCAGCCAGATGGAATGTTCCTCCAGTGGGTTTTGTTCGGGTCGATGTAGATGCAGCAGTAGACGAGCACAGGAACTCTGCGGTGGGTGGTGTAATTCGTGATAGCTCAGGAGCATGGATTTGCGGATTTCAACAGAACCTGGGATTCACTTTCGGCTCGACAGCTTCAGAGATCCAAGCCATAAGATTAGGTCTTCTAACATGCAGAAGCAGGAATTTCAGGAAGGTCAGATTGCATACCGACTCAACAGAAGCAATTCAATTGCTATTCCAGCCAGGGGGCAACTATCATCCGCTCCAGAATGAAATAGAAGAAGTCAGACAGCTAATATACAAGGATTGGGACTTAGAGATACATCATTGTCACCGAGAAGCCATTTCATGCGCTGATTTCATGGCTAAGACGGGCCTCGATTCGGCCAACGAACTGTTGATTTTGGCACAACCGCCAGATTTTTGTGCTTTTCAAATGTTAGCTGATCTAGCTAATATTTGATTTCTGTAGTATTTCTATGTATGGAACCTAGTGTAATGACCCGTCGTGGTCTCAAGAGTTTTCTCTTGTCTCTGAAATTCAAAAAAAAAAAAAAAATACTCTTCTATTTTGCCGGGTCACCTCAAAACAGGGGTGGGATACGTCCTCGATATATACCAACTAGGGGTATATCTCTAAATACCTACATGCTTAAAGGCCTGACTCTTCAGGTTGTTGAGAAACTTATTAATATCAACAACAAACAATAATTTCAACTAAGTGTGGGCAAGAGGGACTGCACACACTCACACACTCACACACTCTACAATAAACAGAGAAGAGAATGGAATAAGGCATAGGGGCTGGCATTGTTTGACTCATCAGAGCCTTTCATATTATATATATGTGTTTCATTGGGCTCTTGTGTGGCTGGGGTGTACGATCTAGAAGAATGGTCCTGAGTAGATATGAAAGCTTATATGAGTAGAAGGGTTTTTTATTCACGAGGAATTAATCATGTCCAGTCCCTCTCCTATATTCATCAATAGGAGTAGCCGGGTTTTCTTTTCGATCCATTATTTTGTTTTTTCTTTTCTGAGAAATGAAAACTGTGTTTCCCTCATTTAACTTAATCCTCAGTTCCTCAAATTTCGCTTTAGATCTCCCTGAAACTCGTTTAGGCATTTGAGCAAACACTTTGCCTGCAAAGTCTACGATTGACTAATTATATCTTGTTGAAGAGTTTCCTTTACTTTGAAGAACAGTCAAAAGAGAACAAAAATCAAAACCAAAACTAACAAATCAACCACAAGTTCGTCCAAAAACAAATCAAAACGGGCAAAAAGAGAATAAAACCATTAGAGAAGCACATTGAAGCATTTATGAAGAAACCAACACCATTAATCATCACATCAATTATTAAAAGGCGACCTCGATCTCGATTCTCGATGCGTACCTACGTTGCCAATTCAATCCTGAAAATCTTTTCGTTCATCGTCTCCATCTGGTCACACCAAAATTTTGTAGATTTTCAAACTACATTAATTAATTCCTACGTACATATATGCAAGAAGTCAAGCAAATAATTCCTACAATGCAAGTTGATTTTATGAAGCCAGCATTAAAAATCTTGGTAAATAATTTTTTACGATGGCTGGTAATTTTTTTACTCTGCAATTGTACCCATGAAAAAAGAAGAAGCAATATTCATCTGGAAAAAAAGGGTCCGGAACTTAATGGGCTTGGTAGAAAAGGACCCATAAAGCTCCCTAGCAATATGGTTTTTCCCCCCTTTTTTTTATAAAAAACATTGGACCTATGGGTATAAAACTTTAGATGGCCTGAAACGTATATGGGCTTCTTGCTGTCTTAATACTCCCTGGATTTTGGAGCTAGAAAAAAGCCTCCATGGATTCAGTGTGTGAGTTTCTTCGAGCTCCTTACCTACACATGATCGAATCATCTGTACCGACAGAAGAAATAAAAAAAGAGAGCAGAGAAGCAGACGCCAGAAGGCACAATCCCTGTGAAATGTCGAAGGGATTGAAGGAGGCGGAAGAAGAAATCAACTCCAAGAAGTGAAGCACATCGAGGTAATCTCTTTTACCGCGATACTTCTTACTCTGTTGTTAAATGATTCTTCTCCAAAGTGCTCTGGTTGTAGGGGGATTTGGGTAAATTAGGATACATGTTCTTCCGATGGGTGTTTATCTCTTGGGAGCTGAAATTTTAGCTTTTCTTTTTCCCTCCTTCGTGCTCTGGATTGTTTCTATGGTTGTGTTTGATCGGAGGTTTTCCTAGGCTAGGTGAGGTTGGAGTTGGGATAGAGATTAAAAACTAAGGTATTTGGTTGAAAGGAGGCGAGGGTTTTTAGGAATTTTTTGTCTTTTTAGGTGTGTTTGGTTTAACAAAGGCTAGCATAAGTGAGATTTATTTAAGTTAAGTTAAAGAAGGTTATAAAGTTGAGGAGGATTTATATCTTATTTGGTTTTGAGGTGAGTTAATCATAGGTATAGGTGGACAAAAACACTATATTCCTTCTTCTTTATATCGTATTTATTAATAATTATTATTTATAAAATAATTATTCTAAAAAGTCGAGGGAGCTTTATTTTCGCTTATCCCTTGACCAGATGGCGCGTATATGAATGAGCAAAGGGACATAGAACAAGCTCCAAATGTGTTTCTGCAATTGCTATGTGATTTGCCTCCCTCTGTCAAATGAGCCTTTAATATTTAGGGTTAAATTGGATCCACATCCTTCCATTTTTTTTTTTAAAAATTGATTGCCGTCAGTTTTCAATTTGTTGTTATCCTTGATAGCATATCTATATTCTTTTGTATCATTTGATCTGTAAACTTTGCGAAATTAAAAGAGGGCAGGCCAATGTATCAAAAAAAACAAGAGGGCAAGTCAATTAAGTACTCAAATGTGTAGAAATTTAGAGTTACAGTAAGAGTTGTATCGAATTTGCTTCTTTGCCACCAACAAAGCCAGTTTCTAAGAAGTCAAGCTACACTTTCAAAGGAAAGATTTACCTATTTGAACTACAAGCGGATATGTGGAACAGAAGAAAAAATTACAGTATCATTACATTGTTATGGCCCAAGGTTTTGGATCAACGCCAATTCTGCAATGAAGAGAACAGCTCGGTTTTGTAGACAGCAGCAGATCTGCCTCCATTTCTTGGATTTTCGTAACTTTCATGTCCTGTGTTATAAATGGATCGAAAATGCTAGAAAATCGTCAAACAAACCACATGAACCCCTTGAAAAATTTATATTGGTGGTGCAGATTGCAAGGTGTAAGAAAATGTCAGCCAGAATCTTCTGAGACTTCAGTCTCCTCAGCTCTAGAGTCGATAATAGTATTCAGGTTCAAGGTTTATTCCACCTGAATTTGAATTCAGATTATCAATCTTGGATATGGTTTAGGACATGAATCCAGACATCAGAGTTGCTTGGCACAAGGCAGAGGTCGGCCGCATATTCAAAATACCCAGAATCAGTACCAATGACCAGCAGCTCCACTTTGAGCAGCGGCAACTTTTCTTGCCATATACTGAGGCTTTGTCGCTTTGGCTACATTCTGTTAGAAGTTTCAATTCCATCATCTTCTGCCTTCTCCTTTTTACAGCTCGGGTTTCTTCTAGGATATGAACAACTTGAAGCAGCATAATGGGCCGGGACAGAGGGGTTTCTAATTATCCCCCGCTGTTGCTACAACCCCACAATTGTTGTATCGCAATGCAGAACCAACAACTTTCCCAGGCCTCGCAGTAACACATGAAGCGAGTAATTGCAACAGCATGAACCAGGGGAAAAAACAAGTCCAAGAAGCAGAACAAAAGAAAAGCAAGGAGCATCTGCGCAAATACAAGGATCTCCATATACATTTATATCCAAGGACCATCTTGCAATCTCATTTTAAGTCAGGGCGGGTGACTCTCTGTGTGTGTATGTGTGTTTTGTGCGCGCCTAGCACATAGAATATAATCACAGAAATGTAAGCCATAAATAGAACCAGAAAGGCACGTGCACACAGATGCAGATCTCATAACTGATAATGGTTAACTGCTGGTGAAAGAATTTGAAACAAGCTCAAAGAAAACAGAACGTTCTTTTGAGATAAAGATGTGCATGTATGAGAAGCAGGGAGGAAGAGAGAGAGAGATGGGGAGAAAAATATATCAAACCTTGAACATTTTGAGCAAGCCGAGCCACAGGTACACCAGTGGTCCTATCTATGGGTGGCTTCCCCATTTCCTTGATGCTACACTTGGAGAGATTATCTGCAACCTCAGCTGTATTCTGTACTGAGTTATCAGAATGTAACACATGATCTGCATGCACAACCTCAAATAAGTGAAGTGGTCAAGAATAGATAAATACTCAGAGAAGAAAACCAATAACAAAATCAATAGTAATAAAATGACCACATATAGTAAATATTAGACTACATAAACGTATCATGACCACATATATTACTGAGAATGGAATGATGAGGCTTAGAGATGCACAGAAAAATAAAATGACCATCCTCAAGGTTGATTTCACAAACATGAACACGTGACAAAACATATTGCACCTTGGAGAAAAAGAATCCACACAAATCAGGAGCCCTATACCATCTTGTTGCAACATAATCCTGTCAACAAACAAGTGGGAATAAGATGACAAAAATAGAAAGAAAGCACGTATTCTGTATTCACATTGATAGTCAGGACGAGATTCTTACAGTCCAGAATATGGCAGTTGGCGTATCATTAAAAGTTTCTCTGGCAAAAGACCAAAGTCACAGATCTTAAGTTTACAGTCAGCATTTACTAAAATGTTTTTTGGCTTTAGATCTCGGTGAAAAACATTGGCTACAAGACAATTAAAAAGTCCAAAATCAGCCAGAATGATCATATAAATTAGCATCTAGTTTGTTATATTAAAGCCTTTAATATCCAAAAGGAAAAGTAACAAGAGCTACTGCAGTCATACTAATAGAGCCGGGAAAACGGGCCGAGCCCGTCGGGTCGGCCCTTTTAGGCCCTGGCCCTTCAAGGGCCGGGCTTGCAAATTGTAGCTTCAAAAGGAAGTCGGGCCTAAAAGGGCCGGCCCTGTAGGGCCTCGGGTTTAAAAGGGCCGGCCCTGGAGGGCCTCGGGCCGGCCCTGTAAGCCCGTTTATTTTTTAATTTTTTTGCTTAGATAGGAACTACGTTACATTTTTGAATTGCCTTATTGAATCTATATGTCACTCTATCCTTATATTGTATAAAGTATGATTTTTGAGTATATTGTTTTGTTTAATTGAATCATATTGTGATTTTTGAGTATGATTTTTGAGTATATTGTTCTGCCTATTTAGAATAAAATCATATTATATACTATTCTGCCTGATAGAGTATAATTTTTTATGGAGGTTATGATTATTTGACTACTTGAACCTACTGCTCAAAGTGAAACACAATCAAATGTCTTTGAAATTGATAATAGTGGCGAAGAAGGTGAAAATAATAGTTGTCATACTCATTGTTTAGAGGTTAGAATATTGAGTTCTTGCTTTCTTATATTTTGGCCTTTGTGTGAGTTATTTATGGACATGATTTTATCTTTGATTATACATTAGTAACTCTGTTTGTTTGTTGCAAGAGACGTGTTATTTAAACCTTAATGTTGACAACATTTATGTATTAAATTAGAACTTTAATCGTTGTTATTTATTAATTATATCTCTCTAGGAAAAATACCCAGGAAAAATAGTTAAATATTGTGAAAAGGACTTCCCGGCCCTGCGGGCCGGCCCTGGCCCTGATGCTCTCGGGCCGGGCTTTGAAAAATTGTAATTTTCTTGACCCCGAGCCCTTTAGGGCCGGCCCTGTTAGGCCCTGGCCGGCCCTGATTCCCGGCTCTACATACTAAGATAGATAATCGAACTGGAACAATCATGATTCACCCAGGAAACAAAAATATATAACGAGCATAACCTGTATCCACCCAAAACTAGAGCCCAAAAGAAATATAAAGGAAAGCCTAAACATATACTAGAAGAATGCTACCAAATAGAAACGGAAAAGACAAACGGCGGTGCCCTGCATCAGCCCAAAACTAGAGCACCATATTAGGTGGTGTGACAGGAGAAAATCTCAGTCAAGCAAGAATAAATTTTGTGGTACGTAAAATGCAGAAATTACATATCAAGCAGCAACCTTGATACCATCAGTCAATAATCCAATTTTCTAATTAAACACCTATTTTTAATTTTCAACCCTCCCCAACTTCATCTAACTTAATAAAACCTTCAACCAAATATAACCTTAATGCCTCATTTGATAGATGAGAATAGATGAGAATTAAGGTAAGAGAAGTGTAAATGGAAATAAATTCCATACATTAATCTGTTTGATTAGTGGGAATGCGCTTCCTCATGGAAGTCACTCACTTCCATGGGGAGTTTCATAGGTTAATCCATGGAAATCTGTTCACTCCTTTGGAAGTGAAAAATTTTGGACATTTTTACCCCCAAGTTAGGAAATATCTGGACCATGTTGCCCCTGCCCCAATATAAACTAAAAACCCTGTTTTGAATTCAAGAAGTCAGACCTCACATCTCACTCTCTGGTCCAAGAGAACCGAGGCAGCGAACATCACGACAGAGACGAGCGGACGTCGCGGTGGAGACGAGCGGATGGCGCGGTGAAGAACAGCGTACGTCTCGGCGAAGAGCAGCGGACTTTACGATTTTCTCGGATTCTTGTACCTGAGAATTGTCCGTCGCGAAGAAGCCCTAGAACGCAGCAGCGGTCTTCATCAACTGAGCTATTTCCGATTGGTACGAGCAAAAGCATCCTCCTTCTATTTCATTGGAATAAACATATATGTCCGCGTTTCTGGGAATCAACTACTCGCTAGCTGCTGCAAATATTAGTCTTTTAATCATGAGCAAATATTCGCTAGCTGCTGCAATGTGTCATTTTAATGTTTGTTTGAGCTGTCTTGTTCATGAAATGCTTACATTGATGGTGTTATTATCATATTTTATATTTTGGATAAGGTGAAGGAAGGTAATTGCAGTTAGGAATAACATGTTTAACCCTTGGGATGATTGGAGGGAGGGGCAAATGATGGCACACATCTAATTGAAAATCAGCTCTACAATTCCATGTGTATGTGTGTCAATCCTTAACCATTCGTTTTGTCTTTGATTGCAGTTAGGAATAACATGTTCTCTTTTTAATTTGCAATGAAATTAGTACTTGGGATTCTAGTGGCTAGCCCGTCCTTCTGTGATAAGATATTAGTCAAGTTTTTGGTGTATTATTTCACCTACAATCAGTGGATCTGCTTGAACCAAGGTTTTAAAGTAGTTTATTCATGCTATGCTAATGCTTCTATAATATGTGGGTTATGCCAAGTACTGAATCTTTATAATTTTAGTTCTAGGCAGCTATGTTTGTTTTAATTACTGTCATTTAGAGCTGGGGTTTATATCTATCTCAGTTAATGCATGACTTGACTTAGGTTACTTGATTTTTCTTCTAGTTATCTTTCTAAATTGTTTCCCATTTGAACAATACACCAAAAACTCGACTAATATCTAGTTGTCTCTGCTTGAATTGGATCTATTGATTATGTAATTAATTTCTGAAATGTACCCAGTTACAGTACTAGGTTGAACGTTAACAATCAAACTGAAACGAATACTGTGTTGACATTTTTTAAGGCCCTGGCTAGACAGAAATGAAATTAGAAAACTGCGTTTGGTAGGATTAGAAAATGGAAAAAGGTAGAGGTTGTGAGATTTCTTAACCATTTAACTGAAATTGACAATTCTGTACTGCTTTTAGTTTAAACTGAAGCAGATTGTTCACACACACACACACACACACACATTTCTGATTTTACTGAACCAAACAAGATACCACCTCTCCTCCCCTCTTCTTGAACCAAACAAAATTATAACCTCTCCTAACCTAACTTAAGTAAACCTTACCTAACTTAACATCCGTTGAACCAAACACATCCTTAAGCTATAAACTGAGGAGTAACTTGTTAAGTTTCTGGAAGGATTTTGAAGCTGATAGTTTGAGTGGCCTCCCTTTGTGGTTAAATTTCTTTTGTAATTGGTGTTGATTGGGACTGTTGCCCTTGTGTGAGGAGGATGGTACTCGTGTGGTGATTGTTAGATGTTGTATTATTGCTAATGCTTGCTGAGTATAGCCTTGAAGTCTGGGATTTATGCGTTGTTCAATGTTCATAACCAGGTTCAGTTTTGGCACTCAGATAAGGCAAAACTAGGGTGTTTACCATTCACATAATGCAAATTAACAACTACAAGGATATTTAACACTATATCACCCAAAAAAAACAAAAATTTGCAAGTGGAGTAGTAAGTACTTATGAATTCGGTTAGGTATAATTTGCCTATATTTGATAGTATTATGTTAATATAAAATATATAAAGTTTAGAAAATTAGATGATTCCTAATCTCGTTTTGATACTGTATAATGTAGACGTTGTGTTGTCCTCAAAAAGTCTCTGGCTCTTGTGCTAGCTGCTCTATGTGTGCTCTCTCTCAAAACCTCTGCACCGAATTTCTGATTTCACTGACCTCAGCTTACAGTGCTGTTTCGCCACTTCTCCTATAATTGACCAAGGTTCCTACCTCTTTTTCTCTTGGCTTGCTTGGAGCATTAAACCCTAGATTTTGTTCGAGTTGGAATGCATTCTGTTCATTTGTTTATGTTATGATTATTCATTTTCAGCTGCTGACTTAATTTCAGTACATTGACTCATTTAAAGAATCAAACTATGCAGTCTCAATCCCAATACTCTAGCTGAATAATTTTTTCTTTAGTCAGTTTTTGCAAGTATTAATAAAGTTCAGCTATCATTTCTCACCTTCATTTTATCTTCTTCCTAGTAGTGCTGAATGTCCTTTAATTGCTGGAAACTCAGTCCTGGCGAAAATGTTGTGTTCAAGGCTAATTAAGAGATCCCATCCCCCGCTGTATCTTAAGAATTTGCAGCAATTGTCCCCTGAATCCAGGTAATACAGTACTGTATTCAGAAGATTTTATATATTTTTGTTTTCATTCCTTGATTGCTGATAAAATTTTTATGGGGAAATCTTCCGAAGCTTTGTTGTAATTAAAACATGTGCACATGTTCTATGATTTGCACTAAATTTTGTGGTCTTTTGCAAATGAAGAGATGCCCTTATTCCTCTCCAACAGATGCATAAATTTCTGCTGCCCCTGAGCTTTATTTATTACATTCTAGAAAACTATACTTAACTTCTTTCTATTGATTTTTTCCTCTCCCTTCTCTTCTCCCTTTGACCAAACAACTAACAAGAGTTAGCTTCATTTTGACGCAAGTTCTTTTGATAACCTTCTTTATGATTCAGGTGCCTTTTTAATGTTACAGAAGGTTCAAGCAAGACGTTCGCTAATTCTGTTAATGGATTCCAGCAGAATTTATGTTGTAATATATGGCTCTCAAATATTCAGAGGCAATTTTGTACGAAGTCTCTATATCAGAGTTACCGTTCTTCAGCTTTTGCTGCAAAGAGTGGTGGCAGGTCATGTGCTCTGCCTAGGTTTCGATGGTTCTCATCCTCTCATGTGTCCAGAGAACAGAAATCACGAAAGATGTTCTTTTACTTAAGTGCTTTGGTTGTTGCAATGGTTGGAGGTAGTTATGCTGCAGTCCCCTTATACAGGAGATTTTGTCAAGCAACTGGCTATGGAGGCACTATTCAGCGGCGAGAGGTTTGATTAATTTTTTTTCCCCAAAACGAGCGCCAGTAATACTTCTGTCTGCTGACTACTACATTTTAATTATATTCAGACTGTTGAAGAGAAAATTGCGCGACATGATAAAGATAATACAGTCACCACAAGGTATTATCATGACATCTAAAGGTGGTTATTCTTGTTCCTCTATTTGTTGAATTATGCGTTTGAGTTTGCCGTTCAAGTTCCAACAATCTTTTATCATTTTGACATATTATTGTGTCCCTGCTCATTTGATGGAGTCCTGATTCAATTTCTTTATGCTTCTCCTTTCTTCCTTTATGTTGAGAAATTGTTGTAGTATTCTCTAATCTCTAGATAAAAGTGAAAGCAAAGAAAGATTTGCCAACAGATATATTATTTAGCTTTATGCTTTACTCGAAGAGAACTTTATGCAAGGAATTAGCCTCTTTTAAATTGGGAATTATATTTCTCTTCCAGGTCTATTATGGCTTGTTACAATTGATACGTCAAAAGGGTACTAAGTGATGATCTTGTGTAAACTACCTAGGATGGTTATTCCTTTCGCTTTATTAATCTCTAACTATCTATATGAAGTTTGCTTACAGTATATTATTCAGTATACCTCAATCAGAATTTAGGCTTATGATATCAGACCGTTTTCAAGTGTTGATGGTTTGATGAGTTGCAATTTATATCTTCTTCTAGGGAAATTGTGGTGCAGTTCAATGCTGATGTTGCTGATGGTATGCCATGGAAGTTTACTCCTACTCAGAGAGAGGTTTTTCTTTAATTAACATCATGGAACTTCTAGCTAATGCCTGCATATCCAATACAAATTAGAATATGATAATAGTTGTAAAACTTTTCTGTTATAACTTGAAAATTTTGAATTTATATCTATTAGTCTTTGAAGTATTAAAACTGGCAAAACAATAAGGGGGAAGACACTAATTTTCTACGGGAACGTCTTCTTTGACCTGAAAAGGCTTATTTGTCATAAGTCAATCATTTAGGGAATAAATATGTTTCATTTGTGTTCGTACTTCGTACCTTTGACTTTGAATCCTCTAAGTTGGCCACTTGTCATCTTGTCAGAAGTTAACTAAAACTGAACTGATACCAAGTGCACCTTGCATTCATGACGAAGTTGATCCATCCCCCCCCCCCCCCCCCCAAAAAAAAACAACCCAAAAAAAAAACAGATGGGAGAAAAGTTCAAATGGTAATGTATCTAGTCACTTGTTCTCTCAGGTTAGGGTCAAGCCTGGAGAAAGTGCCCTTGCATTTTATACTGCTGAAAACAAAAGCTCGACTCCAATTGTTGGTGTTTCTACATATAATGTTACTCCTATGAAGGTATTCATGAATACTCTATTTATGAAGACAAAATTCCTGTGCTTAAATCTGAATCTCTGAGCTGAATGGTAGTCTTCTCTCTCTTTATAGTATGAAAGATGCTCGGTTCTGTTTGTTTGGATTTCTTGATGGCATGAATGACTTCTGCTATGATTCCTTGCCCCCTTCTTCTCGCTCTCTCTCTATTATTTTTTTCATATCCAAGTGCTTTGTGTCTAGTTCCTCTGAGTCTCCATTACCTTTGTGGCCTTATTTTATTTTTCTTGGTGATGTGTGGCCATTGGACTTGGTTTAAGAACCTTACAGTTTTCAAACCTGGTTAGATCTCTTCTGTGATTTTCTTCTCTCTGGGTGTTCTCATTTTGCCAAGCTAATGGAGAATCTTAACTTTAAATAATTGGTCTAATTTTTTATTTTTTCATTTCGGTAACTAGTTTAATTTTTTTCTTCATTCTCTACTTCCGCACTTCCCCAAAATAATCATGGAAGAAAAACAAGAAATTTTGCTCTCTTTTTTTCTCTCTTGGAATCCAGGCTGCAGTTTACTTCAATAAAATACAGTGTTTTTGCTTTGAGGAGCAGCGACTTCTTCCTGGCGAGCAGATTGACATGCCTGTAAGTGTTGCCAGACTGAGATTTGGTGTTAAAATGTTGGTCATGCCTTTTGACATTATGCTTCTTTTATCCTAGGTATTCTTTTATATTGACCCGGAGTTTGAGTCAGATCCTCGAATGGATGGTATCAACAACATCATATTATCCTATACTTTCTTCAAGATGTCAGAAGGATAAGAGCACCTCAAAGGAATTGTTGCATGAAATTACATTAGCAGCTCAAGGTCAAAGGTCGAACCTTGCTTAACACATTTGTAACAATTAAATTATGGAAGCCTTTCTTGTCATGTTTTGGTTCATACCCATTTTTGGACTTTGGTTTCAATAATAAAAAAAATGCTGAGAGGTTAGAGCTTCGCTACAGTATTTGTATGCTATGAAAGAAGAGTGAAATGTTTTTGGCACAAGGAGTTAATTCACCCACGGAATTGGCAGCTATCATGTCCTAAGATAGATCACAGGCATGAGAGTTCTCTTATATCGAAAGCTTACGACTTGTTATTTAATGGTTACTTGATTGATTGTTTGACATCCATATTTGTGAGTTGTGACGTTATATTAATAATGGGTGAACATATTTTTGATGGCTTCCTGAGCAATTGTGCACGGATACGTTGTTTGAAGGACTTGGTAAAAGTTCAGCTGTTTAGGGGCACGTACAGAATATTTGAAGAGTGGTCTAAGAGAGTGTTTGGATGTAATTAAAAAAATTGCTTTTGAGGCCAAACCATGGTTTGGAAAAAAATTCATCCAAACACTCACAATTTTTTCAGAATCCATTTTGCATGTGAAACCATGGTTTGGGAGGCCCAAACCTTGGTTTGGGAAGAATATATTTTTTTGAGCTTTATCTTTCTCTCTTTCTCTTTTTCTCTATCACTAATAAAAGCATCATCACTCTTCATAATTATCAACGTCAGGAATTCGTTGGCCCCTTTTTTTTTTTTTCCTGCCAATTGTTGGCTCTTTGTTAATGCTTCATATCACGGACCAAATTCATTTCCCTCCATTTATAAAAATATAATATTTATTTTTAAATTCATCATTTTTTATAGATTAAAGTATATATTTAATCATTTAAATTTACATCAAATTTCAGTTTAATTCATAATTTTATATATTTTTTGATATTGTATATTTGACTAATTTTATTATTATAATTTTTTAAAAGTTTATTTCAAATTTTTTTTTGAATTTATTAAACATTTAATGTTTAATAATGCATATAATATAAATTTATCTCTTACACGTAATTATTCAAAAAACTAATGTCCTTTTTAGTAATTTGACCATGAAAAAAAGTTATTCTGACCATAACATCCAAACACTCTTACTTTATCAAAATCATTTTTTTCTCATAATCTATTCTTCTCATAATATATTCTCTAAAAGCTATTCTTCACTTTTTCTGCAGAAGCTATTAAAAAAAGCTTTGCCAAACACACACTAATACTCCTCTGGAGTACTACAAATTAAGTCTTACATTTAGGACCGGAGGTAGTACATATCTTTAATCCCCCCCCCCCCCCCCTTTTAACAGGCCAAATGGGGCCTAAAGTTTCACTTGGATTACAATCCACTTAGATTTTCTATATTTTGGACAAGTGTTTTCTGCATGTTATTTCCACTAATGTTATAAGATAGAAAATGCTTAACTCATTTATGCTTTCAGTCTCAGGCTCTCGCAGCTGAGCGTTGGAGTGGAAGTTTGGAGGAAAAAAGAACTGATAAATGGGACAAGGAAAAGAATAGCTGGATGCTGATAAATAATCCATTTCCCAAAAATATAAAAAAAAAACAATAAAAAAGGAGAGCTAGCACAAGGTTGAATCAATGATAAGATCAGCAAAGATGGTGTTAGTAGTTCCTCCTGCAATCACAGAGATTTTAGCCATTATCCAAAGATTTCAGATTTGCTGGAGCAGAGGATACAGAAACATTATGATCCACACTGATTGTATTGAGGCTATCAATTTGTTAACGAGAGGTAGAGAGCAAAACCACCCTTTCAGTGTTATTATTGTAGAAGCTAGACTATGGTTGTCTAGGGATTGACATGTTTTGTTAAATTACATTCCTAGAGATCAGAATAGGAATGCTGATCATCTTGCTAGATTAGCGCATACTAATGCGGAGGTTTTTGTCTTCTTTGATCAACCACCACCTTCATTGGAAGAGGCGGTCGTTAATGATTAATTCGGGGTTTCCCCTTTTGCTTTGTATTAAGTTCTTTATTGTAACTTAATGAATTCCAGTTATCATTCAAAAAAAGTAATGTGTCGTTGAAACAACAACAAAGTCCAAACAAAGTTAATACTGTGTAAAAAAAAAAGGAAATGAGAGTAGCAAGGTGTTGAACCATACAGAAGAATAGCCAGAGACGGGGTAAAAACACAGCATCATGACATAATGTCTCAAGAGAATGCTTATAAGTGGATTGAATAGCACATTTTCATTAAAAATCTTAAAAAGTATTTTTTTTTTGGAGAAAAGTTAAATGATTAACCTTATATAATTAAACTACGTGTTTCTAATTAAATTAGAACATGTAGAATTAAATTTTTAGTAAAGAAAATAAGTGTTTTTAACAAAAATTAGTTAAAGGGTAAATTATGTGTTAAAATATACGCGCCCTAATTTAATTAAAATAGGTATATAAAATTAAGTAATTGATTTTTTTTAATTATATAGCTCTGGGTTCATATTACGTTAGCAATTTTTAAAATAATTTTTGTGAAAAAATTTCCCAACAATTCAAAATTCCTATTCCTACTATAAATTATACTGCTATAATATAAGCAAGCATTGACTTCCCCGCGCGATGCGCGGGATGCATTAACTTCAATATTTTAAATGAGAAATTTTAAAGGGAAGTGACCCTCTACGTTATGTTTGATTTTACACTAAATGCCTATGCACTAAATTATTAGCATATAAGTGTAGATAAAATTGGCAACCACATTCATCCATAGTGTACTTTTTATGCCTCATCCTTCAAGCAATGCTTAATGACTAGCCATATAAAATTATAAGCATTGAAATAAAAATCCCTCCAAGTAAATACACTCAAAAAAATGTCTTACAAAAAACAATCAAAGTGATGTGAGTATCCATATATAGATAACATGCATGTGCTTACTTTTGTAAATGTCATATCATTTGTATTCCCACAATTGGTTCACACTTCACACTTAAGAAACACAACATTATCAATGACCATTACTCAATTTTATAGGAAAAATAAATTGATTAAACTTAGACATATTTTGACTGTATAACTTTTGAACTCGCAAAAAACATAATAAAAAAGAAGTACATGAAATCATCGCATTATGAGTTAACCACTATTTATAAGATAAATTGGATATGATTTGGACCAATGTGTAAATACTATTTTGTTTTGAGCTTTTCCTTGACCTCATTTAAAGGGAAGCCGCTGGGTTTGATTTACAATAGATCTTAGATAACTAACTATCACTAAGTCTTGATCATAGTTAACGAAATATGAAAAATAGAGCAAATAACAATGAATCAAAATTTTAAATTGTATTCATAGCATTGACAAAATTCATGACAAATGCCATATTTTCCACTTCAAAACATCCACCAAAAAACACGAGTTGTCAATATTGAATTACATTACAACATATTTGAACAAAAACCTAAAGATGAGAAAACTTATTACAAAGATTAAAAATGGTCTTTAGTGACCATTTATAGATTCTTCGCACATCAAACTATCAAAAAAGTGATTCAACACAACACAGACCAACTCATCCCCTCTAGCTGTCCGCCAACAATGCTTCCTCACAAGCATAATCTCGTAAGAAATTAGGTTCCAAAATACCCTTGTTACAGAAAAGTAGTCTGTCAAGGATGAAACCCCTAGAGATAGAACAAAACCAACCAATTCCACTTATATAAACTTTGATGACCATAACATAAAAAAAAAACAAAAACCAATCAATTCCACTACCCTGTCTTCTCTTAACCTATGTACTTATGAAGTCTGCTAAATGGCTTGAACAAAATATCCACATGAATTCACTATATTATAATGATATGGGAAAATTGTGAAAAAATCCTTCATTGGCAACTTATTTGCCAAATGGTACTTTCACGTGCAAATTATCTTCCTCGTGTGCAAAATATCTTCCCTGGTATGCATATGATCTTCCCTGTGTGCAAAATTCTTCTTTATACATGTGCAAAATTCTTCCCTACATGTGCAAATTAAAAATCTTACCTACGTGTGCAGAAATTTTCCCTACGTGTGTAGATATCTTCCCAGGTCCCATTTGATAAATAAGTTGCCAATGAGGTTTTTTTTAACAATTCTCCCTAATGAGATTACCATCAGCTCTAGCATCCTCTATAGCATGAGTTCATGACAAACAATGGCAAAAGGCCACACAATATATGCCACACCAATCACCAACTTGTGTAATATACATCGCATCAGCAATCACATTACAGTCCCAAAGAAAACTCTTATTCAAATATAAAATATCATAAAATTGATGGTTAATGGATTCAACAAACTATCTAGCTCTCATGAAGCTTCATAATAAAAAAATATGATCATGAAAAGGGTGGATCGGATTATTACACGCATAATACAATTTTTGCTATTAAAAATGTAATTTATTAGATAAATAAATGATAAATGATAAAATCATATTCAAATAAAGAACAAAACAACACCTGCTTGTAAGGATCTTTAAAAATGAATGTATATGAATCACACCAACCATCAAATAGTCAGCCTCTTTAGATAATTGTGCTATAATTGAGACAGCACCGGACCTTGTACCCCCACCCATACCAGCAGTTATGAATACAAGATCTAAGCCTTTAAAAGCATTAGCAATTGCTTCTTTTGACTCCTCTACAGCTTGATCCCCTAAAAGTGGGATTCCCACCAATACCTATACTTCTCTATCAAGTAATTTGAGTCAAAGGCCACACAAGTATGGATTTGAGTCATGTGCATAATCATTCATTCACCGTCCCAATTATATGAATATTACTACCTCCACTTTCATGGTGTAACAACTACAAAAGAAAACAAAAGAGGATGATTACGTGAAGACACACAATTGGCAAGAGCAAAAGAAGACAAAAACTATATAATGGCCGATCCATGAATACCTTGTAAATGCAAATATTTCTTTGAAATTAAGGTATCGAATTTTCACAAAAACAATTGGATAGACCCGCATCCCGTTGGCATGATGACATTTTAAAAGGGACTCAAATATGGTGGCTTAGTCCTTGGTATAAATAAGTCATTCAAATTTTTCGAAGGAAGTTTTTCTTAGCATGACTCGCAACTTATGTAGGGGTCCTTGTTTTCACCTAATTCCTTGAGATCCCTCCCTAATCGCTCTTCCCTACCTTCTGAAAATCCTAGCAAGAACAGCCTGTGTTCGTCCTCTGTCCATGGAACCCCTAATCAAGCACCCACAAATATCTCTTATTACACTGTATCAAAAGGCATAGTTCGTTTTCAAGTAATCTAGAGATTTCAAAAGTCTAACATTATCCAAATAGGCTAGAAATTTTATTGGAAAAATCAATTGTACTCTTATCAATAACAAATTTCAAATAATAAACCGTGACAGAGATATTTAAACTAAACATACCACTTTTAGAAATCTATGGAGCATATAATACCAAATACAAAGCAAGCAAAAAGAAATTCCAAATACTTTAATGATCCAGGAAATTAATCCGACCTTGTTTGCGCTCATGCTCGTGGTGCTTTCCAAAATTATGAACAACAACATCATCGGCAGAGGCATAACCAGTAGCTAGAACGTCATCCTTATTGTTATTCGAGCCATTTTGAGGATGCTTGTGCTGCAGAGATTGTTCATACTCACACTCTTCCTCATGGAATTGACGACTCTAACACCGAACAACATGATCTCACTAGGAGGAGGTAGGGTAAGAAGCATCACCGTCAATGGAAGTAGTAGAGAGTGATCGAGACATGCTGAGATCAGAAGTGCTTGGGCTTGGGCGAAGTGATGAAGCAACCTCATCATTTTTGTGGAGGGAGTCAGGGAGACGGAGGATACAGAGGGAGAGGTTAGAGAAAGACATATTTTAAGAGAGAGGGGAGATAAAAGGATGCAGGAAAGAAAAGTGAAACTACTAATAGAGTAGGGAATTTCAAAATTTGAAACCATCTAGGAGGGAAAAAATAGGCATGGAGCTGCAAGCGCAGTTCACGAGCTGCTACTGTTTATATGAACAGTAAAATTGTTATTGAGATTTATTATTATATATATATTCTAGAAAATTTCACAAGACTTCAACTAAAATTATTACTTAGAGGAAAATGATGTTGAATCACTTGAAGTAGGCAGGTTTGGAATTTTGAATAGTGATTTAAGAAAAAACATGAGCTATTATATTTTAAGAAATTATATTCATACAAAAAGCTAATTTAAATGTTAAGATAAATAATAAAAAAAATTTATAATATATTTTCAATATTGAAGAACAAGATAATGCTTGTTAATTAAGAGAATTATCGAAAATAATGGTCAAGTGTAACTCTCTTCATTGGGAAAAAAAGAGACATAATTCGATGGTAAAAAGAGAAGAGATGGTGATATAATTAATTTAGTTGCATTTGACATTTGTTGGCCGGTCTGGTTTGAATATGACCTTGACCGGTTCGGCTTTTATATCTAGATTACTTTGTTATTTTGCCGATGTATCTAGATTACTACTTAGCCCTATTTGCGCGTCGTACTGCTCTCCTCTCTCCTTAATCGAGCCTTCATCAACGTCAGGTTATTGTTGTCTGGTTTTAACTCTCGCTAATCCGCTTCGAATTAGTTGCAACTTGCTAGTTCCTCTCGGTGGGTACTTTGATCCTTGTAAATTTTCTGCTACGTGCTTTCTAGGCTAATTTACACATTCCATTTGTGGATTTTGAAACCCTATTCTCAAATTTGGAGCCAATCGCTAGTTTTCATTGAATTTTTTCTATTTAAACTTGAAATTTAAATTCTTGTTTTAACACTAGGGTTCTTCAAAAGTCTCTGACTTCCTACCTTCCATTTTTCATTCATTATTTTTTCCCGGTAATTTCATTCTTTTTTTTTTTTTTTTGGAATTTAGCTTTCTTTCTTTCTTTCTTATTTGGATTATGACTTTAAGTAATTATTAATGTGGTTTCTTTTCAGATTAAACTCCTGTCCCTACCTCCAATTTAACGTATATGCTTATTTATTTATTTATAATTCAGTGGTAAAAGTGATGACTTTTGGGGAAGGGGATTAAGATTTGAGCCAATGATTTTTCTGAATTAAAATTGGTATGCTTGCTCCATACTTTCAAAAATTTCGGTTTATTTGCCATTTGCTGTAGGAATGGGATTCTGACACTCACTTCATATCATAGCTGTGAGTTGACATTATTTAATTTAATTTAATTGTAGGCGCACATTAACTTTCATGATTCATCATGGAGGTACGGAATTGTGGCAGGCCAATTGATTCCGTGATAGAGAAAGTTCTTTGTATGAATATTCTGTCCTCTGATTACTTCAAGGAACTCTTCCAAAAAAAAACATACCATGAAGTCATTGACGAGATTTACAATCACGTTGATCATGTGGAGCCATGGATGACAGGGAATTGTCGTGGTCCTTCTACTTCCTTCTGTCTTCTTTACAAATTTTTTACAATGAAGCTCACTGTCAAACAAATGCATGGGCTGTTGAAACACCCTGATTCTCCTTACATAAGAGCGGTATGTGGAGGTTTTTGGAAGTTTATATTGGCCTTTTCTTGTGTATTTTTTTGAACATACCGGAACTTTGTGTGTTCATGCTTGAGGTGCATGCTTGTGATTTATCTGTTTCTGTGGTTACAGCTTATATTTCTTCTTGTATCCCAGCGAAATAACACATTTAAAGTTGGTTTCCTTGCTTGTAATGTATGTTTGGCGTTACAGAAAAGGGAATTTACAAAAATGATCTGTGATTACTATTGTTTATTCTCTATATAGAACGGGTGCTTTGCAATCCATTTATATGCTTTGCATATCTATAGATTGGATGTATTTTTCCTTTCTATTTTATAACTCTAGACCGTAAGTTAATTTTTGTTTGCATTATTTGGAAAATATACACAATTCCTGGCTTGATGCATTCCCATTTTTATTTTTGATGTCTATCACATAATAGAAATCTGTACTTTTTCATATTTAAAAATCATTTTCTCTCAACCAACATAGAATTGGTCTAGCGGTGTAAAGCCCCGCTAGATCCCTCTAGGGTTTGAGTTCGAGGCTCTAAAGAGATACTTGTATTGGGAGGGGCAGCCACGAACCCTAAACCAGATACCGGATGATAATATAAAAATAAAAGATCAGTTTCTCTCATTCTGTTTCTATCAGTGTCTATGGTTCTTGTGAAACAACATTCTGGGGCTAAATCATTTTAAAAATACATATTATATTTTCATAAAACTACCTGATGTTTTAGTCTAACAAAATTCTTGCCTTTCTTAAATTGCTGCTTGAAATCAGTTACCTCCTCTCTGTTTAAGTTTCTGTAAAAACATGATAAGATGCTAACACTACATGTTTCATAGTTTGGAATCTAAAGATGCCCCTTACGAGTGAGCAATTGAAATATATAAATATTGGGACAGCGGGTAGACAAAGGAGGGTGTGCATCCTTCTTGAAGTGATTTCTTGAATAATTGGAAAATATGGATATTTATGTATGCTATGCTAAAACACTAAATTCAATGGAGAGTTGGTATTTGCCAATCTTTCTGTTAAATTTAGTCACTGCTTCTACTTGATGTTGTCATTATGGTCGAAGTTGAACTGCTTTAATTTGCATCTTTTATGCCTTTTCTCTGGATCCAATTTCTCTTAGCATCAAAATGGCGAAGCTGTGTTCTGTTGCCAATATATAATTGGCTGTTGATTTTTATTTATTTATTTATTTATTTATTTTTTTGCTTTTGTATCATATAACTGTGTGTGAAATGCATGTTCATGGCTTATTCACTGTTTCATACTGAACTGGAGTGTTAATGCTATGTAATTCTCTGAATATATTTGCAGGTTGGATTTCTCTACCTAAGATATTATGCTGATCCTAAGACATTGTGGAACTGGTTTGAGCCGTATGTCAAAGATGATGAGGTATGAGGGGACACACTTATAATCTTTGGTTTCTCATTGCTTTGGAAATCTATATTGCAGTGATATTTATTGAGGTTTTGTATGATTGTTTTGTGGAATGAGTCTATTTATACTTTAGTTTTTCTGTTTTTTTGCCAGCCTTTGATTTTCCTGTTGTACTTGGTGTTCAATGTGCTCTTTTTGTAGAGGGTATCTTTTATTTCTTTTAAAAAAAAGTTATGTATCTTATTGACTTCTCTCTCTGATTATATGCTGATGTTCAACCTATAGCAATGGTGGTGGGAGCAGAGGATGTAATTTTGTCTGGTTTCCTGAATTTCCATGGGTATGCTTTTAATTTTGCTTTGCTTTTTAGTCACCTAGGAGAATGGGGTACCAGTGGTTAGAGAGATGGTTTTTTTGTATGCCTCAAAACAACTAATTTTACTTGAACATTACCTGCACGAATAACTAGTTTTTTCAGGACAGTTGAATTCGGTAGGGAAAGATAATGAAGAAAACTCTATTAAATTGTGAAATCAGAATCTAATTTCATAATTAGTAAAGAATAGGATAAAGATAAATCTGTAATAGTGACTGAGCAAGAATCTTAACTCATCTAACTAATAAAGCCCAGGGAGAATCTCCCATAATTAGAGAAGGAATTCTCTAATGATTTTCCATATATTTCAGACTTCCTTTACATGGAACGAGACTTAGATATTTATAGATAAAAAGATAATAATGACTCCCTATAATTTAGGACCACTAACCGCGATCCAGAAAAATAACAGACTTGATTATATTTAATTTAATAAATAAAATACTTTGTTTCAGCATATAATCCTAACTCACTCCTCTTAATCCTAATCCCGTGCAAACCACCGCTAAAACAACTAAAATAAATATTAATAAAATAAAATCATACTAATTCAATCCCCTAAATTAACTGTACTAGATTTTCAAACTTGGTACTCTATCACAGTATCATGCAGCAAAGGTGCAGTATGGCGGCATATGTCTGTAATGATTAATTAAGTGTGTAGAGATCTCAAAACCATTTTCTGTTGGACATATCGAGTTTCGAAGAGGATTATTGTGGATTCTAGTTTTTTATTAGAAGGCAGTGATCTTGAAATTGATGGATATTATGCTTGAAAGGAATAAGCAGATGGTGGATTTGGGTGGTGACTTGGGTATTTCTCCCTTTATTTCAAAATAAGCAGCACTAATCAGGCTGCCCTCTGATTCTCATGTAAATGTTACTCCTTTTGTTCATAAATCTGGAGATGTTATACTTGACACTTGTCTTGGATTGAGTTGTGTTGTTCTGAATTCCACAAAGAATGGGCTTATAAATAGGTAGTCATCACTCTCTGATGATTGGAAGTCGTAGGCCTAGGATTACATTTAATTTTACCGGTATACTATTTTTGATTGATTCTATGCAAGGAAAAGTATCGGGGAGGGACATTATGGATGTGAATCTATGATGAAAGAGTCACATGGTTGGTATTAAGAAGGGATTTCTCGTTTTTAACTAATTGATGGAATACAGCCAGGTATTAAGGAGGGAAGACCATTATGGCTATGTCTGTTTTCCTTCAAAATATAAGATCAATCAAGCATGTAAGGAGTAGGTAGTAAGAATTGATATCATATTAACTTGGGAGCCCTAAAGAAGTAATTGGATACATACTTTTATGCTTGATTTCTCATGGGAGAGAGTGCAAGACATGCAAGACTCGTGCACACAGATAAAAATATTGTCTAAACAAGTCACCCACGTGGTTATAACTAAAATGATGTAAAACAAAAGCTGACAATATGGAGAAAAAAAATAAGAGAATGGAGATCAGATATATTACGATAATAGGATATTCAAATTACTGACCTCACCAAGCAGAATTTTAATTCTGTTACTAGTTTGTGCCTCAGGCTGATTTCCAGGTAGTCAACAGAATAGAAGGATGGATGCCTAGTTTGCATTGAAGGCTTCCATTAATCAATAATCTTCCGTTTCTTGATTGTCCAGCAGGGTTGGAAGAGTTCTGACTTGTGCTTTTGCTGGGGTTTGTGGCCCTACAGTTCAGTTTGGTAGAAGGTTGTTTTGATATGAAATGTCAGGTAAAGCAGCATTATGTGGCATCTTGAGTGTAGTAATTTATGTTATAGTTCTACATTCAGTATTCTTCTTTCTGAGCGATACATTTAAAGACTACTTAATCCCTTTACCCCAAAAAAAGAAAAAAAAAAGGACTACTTAATTCATTGCAAATGATGTGGCATCTTGTTAGATTGTTCTTCCAATATGGTGCTGCTTATTTATGTGATTCTACTCAAACAGACTATGCAATTCATTGCGAATGATGTGGCACCCAGATGGCAATGACTGTTCTCTCCATGTGTGCTGCCCATTAGCATTAGTTGTGGCCTCTGTTAATTAAATTGCATTTGTACGTCTTTGCCTCTAAGTGTACAATATGTAGTCCTTTACGTGAAGTTAGAGTTTTGGATAAAATATGATGTTGTGGCTATGTTGTGATGATTCCATTGTTTCCACTTAGTCATATTTTTCTGTTTGTACTTTACTGCTTTTATTCAAATTAAATAATGTATTTTTGGGTTTCTATGTGCTATCTCGTTTTGGAGAATAAATGGTAAAATTGCTTGTGTGTCATATGCATATCATTCTTCATATCAAGTTTGATACTATATTTCAGGAATTTTCTCCTGGATCCAATGGACGAATGACCACAATGGGTGTATATGTCCGTGATTTACTTCTTGGACAGGTCAATTACTACTAAATCTATCACACTATTTTACCTGGATATGCTTCCTAGTTTTTCTGTTTCTGGCACATGCTTTCTTCTTGCTTGTAGAATTAAATCATCAAATAATATTTGCAAAGCATACCCTGAATACTTGATAATGAGATTGTTCAATGTGGTGTCACACAGTAGCTAGCTAAAATTTCATGTGACTCAATTAAACTGAGATTTCTGTCTTCAGAACTCTCCTTCCAGTACCAGATACATCATAACGTTAAAAATGTGGATTCGTTTCTTATCATTGCATATTTGGAGTCACAGTTCTGTGTGGTGCTTTCATTATCTTTGATGCTTACAAATGGGAATATAATTTATTGACGACTGATGTTTACTGATATACTCCTCTAGAGTTGTCTTAAAGAAAGAACCTGGCTATTCACTTGTATCACTTGCTTTTTATGCAATGATGGATCTTAAAGTGAGTTCAAATGCTTCTAGCATGTTGCAGTCTCTGATTACCACAGATTTGGAGCCCACACCAAACCGGGAGAGGGGCCTCTCCACTTCTCTTACCGTCCACTTCCCTCCATTTATTTATTCTCACCATTAGATTAACTCTAAACGGTTGAGATTCAATATCCTATACAAATTAAAAATTATATATAGAATACTTTAACAAAAGTATAAAGATATGAACAATTATATCAAATTTTAATGATTTAAATTTATTTATATATATTTTTTATTTAATATTCTAATAATATTTTTATAGATTATTAAATCTCAACCTTTCAGAATTAATCTGACGGTGAGAATAAAGAAGTGGATGGAAGTGGATGGTAAGGAAAATGGAGAGGCCCCCCGGAAAAAAAAATAAAATAAAATAAAAAACCCTGTCCTCCACCTCTCATCTCAGCTGTTAGATTGGAATCTAAAGAGGTGGGGGGAAAGAAACCAAATCAGATTACCACCAAAGAATTTCCTTTTTAAAGAGAATTTCTGTATCCGGTGCTCCTTTTTGGTTATTATGTGTAATTATGGTGCATGCAATAATTTTTTTGTCCCATACTGTATAGTTTTCTCCATCTTCATGAGTTCCTGAGGAAGCAAGGAACATAAAAAGGGTCACGGTTTTCTGGCGCAGTTCAGACACGTCTGTAATCCTGTATCAAACAAAACACAATATGACATTAAAACAGCCCCAAGTTATATATGAACAACTAAAATTTTCTGTTGTTGTTTTGCCTGAGTCCGTGCTTCCTAAACTAAGACTTATTGTACGGTTAACATGTCTTGTTTTTACAATGCTAAATTCTTACTACTCCTTTTAGCTGGTTTTTATTTTTGTGGATGCTTAATTTTGATTTTTCATGGCTTCCGCCTTTTTTGTTTGCTTGTCACTTATTATGCCCCAATTTTATCCTTATTGATTAGTATAACCAAATTTCTTGGGACCAAGCTTCAATGCCACCTCATTTTGACTCCTGAGGAAATGCATTGATGAGTATGTTCTGCTTTTATGTTGCAGTACTACTTTGACACCCTGTTTCCACGTATCCCTGTTCCCGTATTGAGGCAAGTTGTGGCTAATCTTGAGAAGCTGAGGCTTCCGACCAAACATTCCGGTTCAACAGGGGAATCCACCCGTCATGGTTCTGATGATACTGCCCGCCGGCCACCTTCTGTGAAAGCATCCCTTTCCGTCTCATTTGGTCAGCGTGCTCCCCATCGTGCCATAACTAGGGACTCATCACCAATTCGCCGCAGTGTACCTCACCATGAAAGAAATGGCAGTGATGATCCACGGAAATCTCCAAGAAGAAGCGGTCACAGCCAGAGCCATGGATATTCTGACAGGGATCGGGACCGAGAAAGGGAAACGCTTGGAGATCATTTCCGAGCCAGGGATAGGGATCGGGATCATTATAGGGGCAGGGGCAGGGACCGTAAATCCGAGAGGGGCAGAGACCAAGACTTTGAGAGAGACCGGGACACTTACAGGGACCGGGATAGGGACAGAAGCAATAGGGATGGGGAAAGAAGAGATAGAAGGGATAGGGACAGGGAAAGAGAGAGAGAGCGAAGTTATGATTACGATAGGAAGTCCAAGTATGCCGAGAGAGGTAGCAGCCGGGTTGACAACCACAACTATCGTAGCAGAAGCAGGAGTCCGAGTAGAAGCAGAAGTCAAAGCTTGCAAGCTCATGCTCCTCAATTTGCATCTGGGAGCAAGGAGAAGCTGTCTTCATCAGGCAATCTGGCCAAACTTAAGGATATCTATGGTGATGTAAATAATAGTAAAGGAGATGCCAACAAGGAGAGAATTTCAAGCAGGGTTAACGATGGCGAAGAGGTTTTTAGACTTGGTGGTTCTTCTTGGAAGTATTGAATGATTTTGAATGTTGGATAACCTGGTTTCTCTGAACGGATAAGTCTGGATCTCTCTTCTGTTTCTTGTCCTTACAAACTTTATTACAGTGATACGATGTAATAGTAGAATTTTATTTCAGAATTTTCTGTGATACGCATTATTTTATGCTTCGCAAGAGGAGAGAGCTTTCTTTGGAGTCTGAAACTAACATGTGCTTTCATATATTACCTGGTAAGCCTGATGCATAGCCCGGAGGATGAAAGGGTTGTAAAACCCGACCTTACTAAGGATGAGTTGGGTAGGGCGGGTTTCCCTGCTCAAGTAGTAACTCCTTAACTAATACTATAGGTATAAAAATTTTAATTATACTTAATAAATATTATTAAAAATTTCAAATTCATTTCATAATTTCACGTATTAAGATATCTCAAAATAAATCTATAACTTGCATTTTGAAATTTAAAAAAAAAAACTACTATGTCTTAACAATTATATAACAAATTATGAAGTAACATGTTTGTGTATGAATAGAGTTTGATATGAATAGGTGTAATTGCGATAAAGACTTTAAAAAAACTAAATTACTTGTTTCTTATCTTAATTTTTTAATGTTTTGTATCATCCATCTAAATTAAAAACCCACCTCCAGCCAAAAGGAAATGACTTATATATATACTACATATAAAATGTTTCATAAATAACATAATATATATATATATATATTTTAAATAAATTGTATATAATTTTTTAGATAAGGCCAAATAGGCAGGGTGGTGCCCCCTGCTCGATGCCTAGCCCTACCCGATAGTTATAGCCTTGCCCAAAAATACCCAAATTTTTTTTGGGCTAATTTTTTTAAGTTGGGTAGAGCAATTTTTGACTAGGCTTGGGTGGATATATTAGGCGTTTGGGCACTATGCTCACCCCTATTGCCTAGGGGTCAAGGGTACATTTTAAGCTGCCTTGTTGTCTTGTCTCTGAATTAAAAACTTTTTTATATGAAAAAAATGTGACTTGTACTTGTATACTACCTCCTATCTTTAATATAAAATTAAATTGATTTTTTTGAAGATATATTGAGGAAGAAATAAATTACTTTAAAGTATTACATTTATCATTTTTATTAAAAACTAATTTGTCTGAGGTATAAACTAATATATAATTTAATAATATACAACATATGCTATGATTAAGTTATTTATTTGATTTTCTTAATCTTCCCAATAAAAATCAACTAGATTGGGTTTATATTAAGGATAGAAAAGAGTATTGATTTTTCTGGCATCTATTGAGGGATTAGGGGAGACATATTCTTACTTGAAAATGTGATAAATATGCATGAAAATAGACAAAAGGGCTATAGGAGTATTTTCCTTAATAGAGTACTTCAATCCTTAATATAAGATATAGTTAACTTTTTTCTGAAAAGATTAAGGAAATTAAATAAATTACTTTAAAGTATTGATATTTATTATTTTTATACTAAATTCATTTGAGGAAAAATACAAGAAAATACTATTTAAACTTCAAAATCTCAAATCAGTTTTGTTGCCTAAAAGAATATAGGTATTGACAACAAGAGTATAGAATTGACAACTCATTTTTGTAAGAAATCACTGATTTGGGATTTTGAAGTTCAAATGGTATTTTTTTGTTTTTTTCTCATTAATTTGTCTGACTTATAAACTAATATATAACCAAATATTACACGACTATATTATGATTAATTAACTTATTTAGCATTTTTAATCTCTAAAAAAAAAGTCAGCTATGTCTTATATTAAAGACCGGAAAAGTAATAAAATTTACGCTGACATGTCATTATGGGCCCTTTCTGAGTAGTTTGAATGTGCCTGCAAAATTTTAAGCTGCTCCAGCTATCATCTTTTGCAGTCTGTTTGGCTTAGCATCTTGCTGTGACTAACAGTAAACGGGGTGTTTCACCTGTAGATAAATGATCAAAACAGGTTGTTGCAAGATTTTCCTTCATGACATCAAAATTCTCCAGTAAATCTATTGCACTGATAAATCTGGTCATATTGTATACGATACATTGCCCTAAAGGCAAAGCGATCTCTTATATAGAGGTAGTGGTGGGTTCAGTCTCACAAAGGACCAGTTTGGTTTCCTTTCCAACTCAAAAAATTTGTTCCTATTATTGAACTTTCTAATTTTGTAAAGGAATGGGACAAGCTTTAAAATTCTACAAAGTTGTGCGCTAGCCTCCCAAAAAGCAATGTACAAGAACTCATTCCTGCTGCAAGGTGCTGATTAATTTCAATTAGCATTTGACTATTCAAGCTTGATGGGTCGATGATACATGTGACGCACAAAGATTAAAGAAGCATAGAAACCAACAGCTCAAGCATGAGGAAGAGGCCATAGCAAAAGCAAGCCATGCATCCAAAGAAGAGAGATGTTTGCATAAAGCCAGATATATATATATATATATATATATATATATATGATCTTGCATGATAGAAATAAAAACTGTAACCATATATGAAGAAGCTGACTGATCCACCATATAGGAAAGACCTAAGGTTCATGTCAAATGCACATTAGTTAGTCTCCGTAGAAATTATAGAAATAAGACCATCTTCTTTAAATTATTTGTATTCTCTTTGGTTGTTAAGGAGAATAATACTTTGGTATGCCATCACAAGATATAAAGTGGTATTATATATGCTTGTAGTGGTGATTTGTGGCACTTATAGAATGGAATGTTAATCTTGCGTTTTAAATTTGGATAATCATCTACTTTAATAAAATTCATAATCTTGTAAAATTGTTGCCTTTTCATAATTATAGACCGTAGTTTTATGTTGCTTTTTCAAGTCGCTAACATGAAAAATTGTAACATTGTGCATTGAAGCAAAAGATGTTAACGAAAATGGGATTGCTATCGTACCACTTAAAACATGTACATAATTTTCAATATCGGCTCCTAATACGTTACATCCAGTGCAAGAATTGTATCTAACATATATGAGCCGTTCTATGCATAAAACTAAAAACACTGCTCTCATTTATCAAAACTTTTATCTCACTTTTCAATAAGGCCTCTAGAGAAATTTCCATTTTTATGATTATTCCATCTAAGCACAAGTTTCAGAGTTTGATTTCTCTCATTGTCTATTTTCTCATCATCTCTCATAATCTCTAGATCATGTCCGTCCAATGAATCTGAAAGATAAAAAATGAGCCACGTCATTAAGTTATTACTTCTTCAACTTTTCTCTCCTCTTCCCAATCAATGGTCTAGATGGGCTACTCTTCCTAATCAACGATTCAGATAAGCTCATGAGGGATGATGAGAAAATAAGATGATGAGAGGATCTGCTTCCCAAGTTTCAGCTATCACTCTGTAATGGTAATGGTACAATAAGCCTCCATGTCTAGCCTAAATTCTAATGAATGAAGAAAGAGAGAAATAACTCAATGGACAAGGGACTCTTACCTCGATCACCATTCATGATCCTCGGCAGCAAGCTGCAAGTATGTCAATGCCACAGTGCTGAAAGCAGTGACAACCAAGAGAATGATGAACGCCATAATAAGTCCTAATGCATCTTTACCATATTGATATTCAAGAGAGGAGAGAAGAGGGAGCTGGATCTTAAGAAACGCAAGGAATGATGAGTTTAAATAGAAAAGAAGGAAGAAGACTAAATTTATTGAAGTGGTTTCAGATTTTGAAGAGACCAGTACTTGAGAAGTTTACCTTAGAAGCTGAAGAAACCCTAAAACATTTAAAACCGGGTATAAAGAAACGACGACATCTAAAGGATATTTAAACAGGATGTAGAAGCATTTGTTCTAAAAAGAATTTAAATTTTTAAATTTTCATAATATTTAATCATTATCGAGACTTCATTACATTACAACAGGTCTAGAGAGTATTATTTAGATCATGCAGAAGAGCGAATGGTCTTAAGTTGTATCAATATTTATAAAAATGTCACCGGTTATACTTTTTAAACCGTCTCCATCTATAGAGTTTTAGATGTCATAATCTTATAAGCCTTTTTTCTAGTAGTGTTGTGTGAATCGGTTGATCCCACACGCATGCAAATATGTTATCGAGTTCAACATAAATGTGAATAGCAGTGAAAGGCACCCAACCAGCTAGAGCCATTTGGGCAAGGGCTCTATGGTGCCAAGGTAGCTGAGGGATCTTCCTTGGATAAGGAGCTTGAAACTCTTATATGCTTTTCTCCCCAACAAACCCAATCCATGATAACAAATACGAGGTTACAAGAATGAGGAAAATATCATCAATTGTTCCAAATGGAAGTGTTGCAATGAAGTTAAAGAAGGTCCGGAGGATAGGCTTACAATCAATATCAAAGTTTTCACCTAGAAAATCACATGAGCAGTTAGCATACTTGTTCAAGTTCGTATGTAGCTTCATTTCTTTGAAAGGAGACAGATTAGAGAAGAAACTTAAACAACAACAACAGAGGGGAACAAAAGATCTTTATAAAGGGTTTGGATACCTCCCTATTGATGCGTTCTAAAATCGAGCGTGTTGGAATAAAAAAAGGACAATATTGAGAGCGAGGTGCTGGAATGTTACAAATGATATCAGATCTAGGCTCGGGATATTATAGATGATATTAGAGTCAGCCTTGGGTCGATGTTGGCAATGTGCTAGCGAGAATGTTGCACCCGTAGGGGTGGAGTGTAAAGTCTCACATCAGTTGGGAGGGGAACAAAATATCCTATAAAGGGGCTTAGACACCTTCCCTCTCCATGCATTCTTAAGCCGTGAAGATATCCGGGGTCAAAAGCGGACAGTATCGAGATCGAAGCGCTGAGATATTATAAATGGTATTAGATTCAAACTCAAGTTTGCAATTTGCTAAATATGAAATTAGAGCATCGAAATTCTGTTTGTTTCCTCCTTAACTAGCTTGTAGGTTGCAGGTTGCACAAGATGACACGAAAGTGAAGGTTAAGTGATTTCGAAAACTGAAAAATAGCAAGAAACTCAAATTTCAGAGGATATCAATTGGAAAGAATTCCACATTCTTGAATTTTGGATGAATAATAGCAAAGTCAAAATTTCCTTAGAATTAGGATTGATTTGAAAGTTTTTTCTGCCAAGACGAGATGAAATTATGAACGAGCTAGGTGGAACTGGAGAATGAAGAGTGATTCAACGTTACCTATATATGATTATTGAGTGGTCCGACCTTGTTGACGTAAAAAGGAGCGGAACTCTTCTCTTGAAGCTATGATCATAAGCGTCAAACTTGACAAGGCATAATAAGTAGAGGATGACACTGACGGCAAGCAAAGACTCCATTTGTATATAACCCTTGTTTCAAAATTTAAATTAAACCTTACCGATATTTAAATTTTTGACATTAGACCCCTATAGTTAAACTTAAGATTAATTGTTAATGGAAACAACCACATTAGATTAACAAAGCTGACTAGGCATTTGACACGGATTAAAAATTTTAAACTATAATATATAAAACCCTCTAAATTTTAGAAGAGTTGCAGTAGCTCTCTTAACTTGTCAAATTTTAAATTCTTTTTAACGGAAAATTTTAAATTATTTTTAATTGTAGGACACCATGTCATCCTTATACTATGATGCGACAGTTTTTGTTAATAACTTAACCAAAGTTTTCTAGGGGATTTTGAAGATTTTAGCCAAACTTAAATTGAAGTTATCATTTAAATATAATCCCACATGGAAAAAATAGAATATATGATCATGTGTGAATGGAGAATTTGATATAATAGGAATAAAGAATTTTAATGCAAGTATGGTGCTAAAATTTATTATAATTAATCAACTTACCAATTTTTTAATTTAATCAAATTAATTAAATATGCCCTATATTAAATATCATAAGAGTATTGATTTAAGTAGCATGATTGTTATGATGCCAAAGGACTTATATCTTCTTTGCTTCGTTTTTTTCCCATTTGGATATAAGGAATTTGATTAAGTATGGTGCTAAAATTTATTACAATTAATTAACTTTTCAACTTTTTTTTTTAAACTAATCAAATTAGTTAAATGAAAGAGTAATGATTTAAGTAGAATGATTGTTATTATGCCAAAGACTTATATCTTCTTCACTTTGTAGTTTGTATTAATTCATACTTTGACACCTTCCCCTCCCCTACTAAATCCTTCACTTGTTTAATATTTATATTCTCCTATTCATCATCTAAATTTATTTTTATTATTTTCCACACATCTAAATTTTTTATCACAATAACAAAAATTAATAAATAATTTTTATATTATTAATTATCCTTGTATTTGATTTCCGCCCAAATCTTGGATGACCTACCATAATTTCCTTTTAAAAAAGAAAAAAAAAAGAAAGAAAAATACCATCAAAATTGATAAAACATAAATAAATATCTTGAATTTCAATAATTCCAAAGTGACTAATTTTCAATTTTGATATGTTGCAAAATGTGAGAAATTACCTAACTACCCCTACTTTTTTTAGTAAAAAACCCTTAACCCCCTTGCTGGTAGCTAGAGCTCTGACATTGGTGACCTGTGACGATGGCCGTCGAGAGCTCTAGTGACCTTGTCAGCGACTCCAGGGGCCTAATATATAATTTTTGAATTTTTCAATTAAAAGTAGTCAATATATATACTAAAGTTGTTAATAACGATATTAAAGTTGTAAACGACGGCATTCTTTTTTAATTTCTCAGGCAAAAGCTATCAATATTGATACTTGAATTGTTAATAGTGATACTAAAGTTGTAAATGGGGTATTTGTTGAATATTTCCTAATAAATTTTACCGGAGCTCGACCCTTTTTTTTGTTGAATTTCTCTAGCTGAAGTTGCTAATATAGATATTTGAGTTGTTAATAGCAATATTAAAGTTGTAAGCAGGGTATTTATTGAATATTTCCTAATAACTTTCACCAGAGCTCTGACAGCTAATATATATATATTTGAATTTCTGAGGCTAAAATTGTTAATATCAATACGTGAGTTGTTAATAGTGATACTAAAGTTGTAAACGGGGTATTTTTTGAATATTCAACAAATACCCCATTTACAATTTAAGTATCGCTATTAACAACTCAGGTATCTATATTGACAATTTTTGCTTGAAAAATTTAGAAAACATATATTTGACTGCCATTTAAAATTTTAGTATCGCTATTAATAACTCAAGTATCTATATTGACAATTTTTGCTTGAGAAATTCAAAAAAATATATTAAGTCGTCGGTGAATAGAACTGGTAATTCGGGCCAGGTTGGCGGTTAAACCCGTTAGTCCTTTAAAATAAACGGGTTCAGGTTAAGAAAAGGTGAGATCGTTTAATTTCGAGCTAAACGGGTTTAACTCGATTAACCCATGAGGTAATTGGGTTAACCTGCAGGCTAAACGGATTAGCTCGATTACCTTATTAAAAAAAAATTTGACGGAGAGAACAGAGACACAAAGTCGAGAGTTGAGAGTCGAGTCATTCATATTTCAATTTCAATTTCAGAGTTTCAGTCTCTATTTCTCATGCTCACACTCATCCCTGTCCTCACTGAGCCCTAACCCTCCTCTCCCTCTTCCTCTCGTCTCCTCTGCTCAGTCGAGCTTGAGTAGCGACTCATGGCTTCGACGAATGGCATGCTAGTGGTGTCCCTTCTCGACTCGTCTCCTTTGGTCCTTTGAAACCGAACCCTAACCCTCCTCATCCTCTTCCTCTTCCTCTCGTCTCCTCTGCTCTCAACACAGTCGAGCTTCAGACCCGACTCATGGCTTTGGTGACTGGTGTAATGGTGATGTATCCTCTTGACTCATCTCTTCTAGTCCCTTGAAAGTTGAAACCTAACCCTAAGTCCTAACTCTCCTCTCGGTGATTATGTCTCATGAGTGATGATGTTGCTGATGGTTGCTAATGCTATTGCCCTTTTCCAATGCCCTCTCCGATTATTTGAATATGCCCTTCTCCATTGCCCTCTCTGATTATTTGAATATTATTTTTGTTGAATAAATTGGTTGTCAATGCTATTGCCCTTCTCTAGTACCCTCTCCGATTATCTGAATATACCTTTCTCCAATGCCCTCTCTGATTATTTGAATATTTTTACTATCAAATAAATTGGTTGCCAATGCTATTGTTATTGTTAAAGTAATACGTTTGCTGACTTGCTGTTGTTATAATTCTCTCAGGTCTCTGAGATGGATGTACCCGAATGAGCGATTCATGAAAATATTAAAAGGGTACGTGAAAAATAGATATCGCCCAGAGGGTTGTATCGCTGAAAGGTATATGGTTGAAGAAGCAAATGACTTCTGTACTAATTTTCTATCAAAAGTTAACCCTGTAGGGATCCCCAAGTCCCGTCATTATGGGCGAAGATCAGGGAAAGGAACAACTGGGAGGGAGGTAATAACGATATTGGCGATTGAACGGGAGCAAGCCCACTTGTATGTGCCACATAACATTGATGAGGTTGAACCGTATGTAGAAGAACACAAGGATGCTCTTCGATTGGTACATGGTGATAGGAATGAAAATTTATTAACAAAAGAACACAATAAACAATTTTCAGACTGGTTGAAAAATCGCATTAATGATGAGATAGAGCAGAATCCTGATTCAGTTTCTGAAAAATTAAAGTGGTTGTCGAAGGGACCAAGCTTAAATGTATTATCTTACAATGGTTATGCAATTAACGGTTACACATTCTATACACAAGATCATGATACACAAAGCACGATGCAGAATAGTGGGGTAACACTTGTTGCTGATTCTTGGCATAGATCCAGTGCTAAAGACATACACCCTATCTATGCATCAATGTCATACTTTGGTGTCATTGAACGCATATGGGAGTTAGATTACTCTATGTTCAGGGTCCCTGTCTTTAAATGTAAGTGGGTTAACAACAACAGTGGATTGAGGATAAATGACTTAGGCTTTGTTCAAGTGGATCTTTCTAAAGTTTGGTATGAAGATGATCCTTTTATTTTAGAAGAACAAGCGTTTTTCATTCCGGATCCTGCTAGAAAGAATTGGTCTATTGTACTTCCATCCAACAAGAATCGTCAAGAACAAGTTGATCTTGAAAGTAATGAAAATTTGAACATCAATGATGACGATCCTTCATTTGAAAATTTGTGGTCAGTAGAGATTGATATAGATGGAGATACAAATGAAGATGAAGATGGAGATGAAGATGGACCCGTATACGTGAGACATGATCATAAAGAGGGAACTTGGGTCAAGAGAAACACAATTCTCAATCCAACATGAATTCTGAAGAATAAAATTTTAAATCAAACCAGAAAAAGGAAAAGATGATAAGTGCCTTGACTTGTTTACTTGTACGTACGTTTTTATAAATTTCAAAATAATTTGCTTTCATTGATATGGTTGACATTATACACTGATGTTTTATTTTGGTGTATTTCACTTTCAGGAGTATGGACTCACCACACGATGAAACTGCTGATGATGTTCCTCAGCATATTGGTAGACAAAGATTTGAGGCGAACGTAAGACGTGGCAGGACAGTTATGGCGAGATTGATCTAATTGAGAAGTAATGGAATCAAGTTACATCTGGAGTGGAATGAAAATGGAAACCCGTTCGGCGAGAATGGTAAGTCATTAAATAACTTAATTGGGACTACAGTTCGAGACAGAATCCTTATTACAGTTCAAAACTGGAAAATGGTCAAAAAAGATTATGAGGATAACATATGGGGTGAAGTTTAGGTAACATATTAATTATATTATTGTTCGGTTTGCTATGTTTCACTTAATTTCAATCTTACATATTATATATGTTTTTATTGTCACAGAGCATTTTTATTATTGATGATGATCGGAAGAACTTCGTGCTAAGAAAAGCCGGAAAACTTATGAGAAAGTTTCGATCTAATCTTGTCAAATACTACTTGAGGGATGATGATGACAATATCATTGATACACCGCCTTATCCATTGTACGAAGGAATCATCACTCAACAAATGTGGGATAAGTTTATCAAAACACATACAACTCAGGAATTTCTGGTAATATAATTTGTTTTTCTTTCCCTATTACTTGTAATGTACGTATTTGTAATTAACATTTGTACATTGATATGAATAATTTTGATCTAAACAGGAGTTGAGCGAGAAAAATCACGCTAACGCGCTCAATATGCCATACCGGTACATACAAGGACTTGTTTCATATGCACAGTTAGAAAGAAAACTGGTACAAACTAATTATTATTTCATTTGTAAATAAATTATTTGAATATCATTTAACTTTAACTAAATTTGCCATGCAGATAGAAGAATCAGGTTCAGGTATTACACAGGTTCCACGACATGATTTATGGATAGCTGGTGTCACAAATAAGAAAGGTGAAATTCATAGTAAGGAAACAAGAAGAGTAGCTGAATATTGTGTAAGTACTGGATTATGTGTACAATAAATAATTGGCTTTACTTAAATGAACTTGATTTATAATAACTAATATTGTTGTAATTCTTTTTGTGATAGCGTCAAGTGTCACAGGAGGATCCTGCGTTGGTGAGCTATGTTGGTCGGGACGATTTGTTGAGTAGAGCTATGGGAGTACCCGAGTATGATGGTCGTGTTCGGGGTACTGGTTTTGCTGTCACCCCATCAGCATACTTCGGACGGTAGAAGCACCATAGTAGAGGTGACGTTTCCCAGCTGCGTGACGAGATGACTAGTTTCAAGAGTCAAATTCAAGAACTTCAAGAACAAATGCGCCATAAGGAACAACGAGAAGAACAATTCTTAGAACAAATGCGTTTGTTGCAAGAACAAAATATGTTGTTAACAACGCAAATACAACAATTTGTGTAATGTAGGCCAACACAAAATGTTCCCTTCTGTGATAGTCCAAGTGTCAGAGATAGTTGCACTTCCATGCCTAAAGTCCCTTTTCCTTTGGTAATTAATTTCTTCTATACTTAACTTTATGTTATATTATAATTTAGCGAACTATGACATATTAAGTCTATTTTCTATAAGGTGAATTCCAATGTAAGCTATATGTCGAGAAGCTTCCAAGCACGCGGTTGCAGTAGGTGTTGCCTACAACACTGATAAAGACATACTACACAATTTACCACTGCCTGACAACACACTCCGAGTGAGGGTTGACGTCTGCACGAATGAAGACGCCCTCTTACTGATCCCGTCTCGGGATGAGCAAATAATGGTCAAAGGTGTTGTAGGTGGCTATGTTGCTTGGCCAATAGGTCTTATAGAGCCATATGAAAAGGTCGTTCATTTACAATTCCCTGCATTTTTCCTTCGTACTTCCATATAAAACTATGATTTAATTTTTTTATTTTCGCAGGGCAAGATGTCAAAGTGTTCGACAACACAACCCAAGTCTAAAGCTTCAGCTAGCCAATAGAGCAGAAGGAGACCGACCTCATATCGTGATCAATTAGTATCGATTACACCACAATTGATCGGTGTAGGAGGACGGGAAATACGTCTTGAAAGACATATCTACAATGTTGGCGGTCTAGTTTATTATGTTACTGCCGAGGTCGTGCACGACATATGTACTCGTGATTGGGTTAGTGCTTCAGCTATCAACTTTTGGATAAGGTACTTGACCATTATCGTTTATCACTGTTATTAATATTTATTGTTCCATTTCTTTTGTTTTTCATAACATTGTTTGTTTATACCAAGCATTTATACAATGACTGCTTAATGGATACAAATAGGGTCCAATTCGTATTTGTCAACCCTTATCTTGTTGGCTACCATGGGGGTAAAGTAGATATATATGCGCAATCTAATGATCTAAAAGATTACTTTAGAAAGAGAGCAACACCGACTACGCTATTTTTAGTGCCATACAATGCAGGGTAAGTTATTAGTGGTACAATTTTTCTTTTTATTGTTTAACTTTTATCATACCATGATTGTTGAAACTAATTTTTTAAAATATTTTAGGCGCCATTGGATATTGATAGTTATCAATCCAGCGGAACCTTCAGGCCCTCGCATTTACTATGTGGATCCTCTAAAAGATGGTCTTCCACAAAACCGTTCTGATATGTTACTATTGTTTAATGGGTAAGCGTACGTGCATATGTGTAAATATTTGCATGTGATTGAATAATCAAAAGTCATCAGTTTCTATTTGTTTTGTTAGTGCATTGACTGCGTATCGGTCCTCTATCTCGTTAAGTTACTCTAAAGCTGCTGACCCTCACTTTAACTATCCTTGGAAGAAGATACTGGTATTGATATATGAATTTACTCAAATTTTGTTAGTAAACAATTTTTATTCATAAACAGAGTTAATTATTGCATTATATTTTTGCAGTGCCCTTTCCAACCCAATGATAATGATTGTGGGTATTATGTCATGAAATTTATGAAGGATGTAATTATGCATGATCAGGCATTTATTCCTCAAAAAGTAAGTCATTTAGTTGCACTCCATATTGAGTTTTAATTAAATTTAATTAGTTCTTGATAATTACATTTTGCTGATTTTAATTCGCTTTAATTTGTGGCTGATTGTATATATGTGTAGTATTATGAAGATCAACGTTGTGACACTTTGACTGACCATCAGCTTGATGAAGTGATCGAGGAATTGTGTGAATATGTTTTTAGGCAAATCTTTAGGTAGCTATATTATTTAATTCATCATTAGCTGCTGGCCTTTGTTGTATTGTTTCTTGGCAATTGTTATGTCATTCATGCATGTAATCAAGTTGAATTTGTTATATAATTAATTCACGTATAATATATTGTATAATTATTTCATGTTCTACTTTAACTAATTAATCATTTGTTTGTATCATTTTGAAGTTATCTATTATTGTTGTTTGCTTTTCTTCATTCTGTAGTATTGTGGATATAGATACAAAATGTTTATTAAATCATGCAGTGTGAAATATTGTACAATTATGGGAAATATGATCAAACAAAAACAATAAAAAGAGTTTTTGTGGCACTTTTTTAAATAAGGGCCATAGGAAGAGTCCAAAAAAAGAAAAAATGAGAAAAAAATACCCTCCTGTGGCGCTTGGTGGGGCAAGTGGCACAGGAGGGGGGGTCTCCGTGGCGCTTGGCCCACCAAGCGCCACAGGAGGTGGGTCTCCTGTGGCGATTGATGACGCAAGCGCCACAGGAGACCCCCTCCTGTAGCACTTGCCCCATCAAGCGCCACAGGAGGGTATTTTTTGAAAAAAAAGAATTATAATGCTGTAGCGCTTACCAGCGTCACAGCTTCTTTTAGTGGCGTCCAGATATGTAGCACTTCTCTAGCGCCATAGCTAATCAATTTATAAGCGTCACAGCTTTACTTTTTTGTAGTAGTGAAATTCCACAGCATTTGCGTAGGGTGATTGTGACGTGTGTTCGAGAAGGGAAAGAAGGTACAGCCATCCTTATTCCTGATGATGAGGTTGCCACGATAGCTCAGGTGAGAGGATCTTTCATCCTTTGGCCTGTACATCTTATTGGCTTATTACCACCAACACCTCCAATGGTATGGAACTACCTCACTTTTACTTGAGATGTGTTGACATCCTATTAACAATATGTTTTTTTATGTTCTAAAAGAACGAGCAGGAAGCAGAAAAATGGCCCTTCTTAGCACGACTACAGCATATCTATAAAGGCATTCGCCAGATTGATTTGCATATGCCTACAGGGATTGTGGGACAGGAATTAGAGTATCACTTCACAATTGATAAAGAAGATCTTAAACAGTTCATTAAGTTGGAAGAGCTAGATATTGGATGGGGCAAATTTGCAATCCTGTAATTTTTTTATTTCTCATTTTTTCCTTCATTTAGTTAAGTTGATTTTAACTAGCTAATGCATTCATCATTTTAATTCTATTATAGCTCCTTCCGTTGTATATGCATTGACTCTCAAAGAGTTGATTTATATGGATTCTTGTCTCCTGCACATACGACAAGGAGTGGGAATACATTGAAAAGAAGGACGAACTATGTGGGCTTCACAGTGGCAGAGAACGACTATCGTTGTTATCTAGCACCGATTGTTCAAGGGTACGCATTTTAATTTTGTGTATTTGAGATTTTTAATAAATAATTGTCTTGCCATCTAACTTCTTTTAATCTGTATATGTTGTGATAGTTATCATTGGAGTTTGTGTGTTCTCTGTCCTCGGTCCCACATTGTTTACTAGTTTGATTCCTTAAGTAGAAAACCAGACAAAGAAACTAAAAGCGTCTTCAACACGTAAGTTATTTTTTTGTATTTCATTTCTTCTTGATTCTTGACTTAAATGAATTATTCTAATTTATGTTGATTTTCATTTTAATGATAGGGCATGCACGACGTATCGAGCGCTTGGCGGGCCACGCGAATATAAAGGTGGCAAAGAACCGAGATGGTTGTTTCCAAAGGTACGTAGTTTCAAATCAAGTTTTTTTTATTGACGGTCGTTTTAGATATGCCTTTATTGATTTTAACCATTTGCTTTTGATTTATAGTGCTTTCGACAACCTGGCAGCTGGGACTGTGGATACTATGTCTTACTTTATATGTTTAACATCATTCAGAGTGGCATTACGACAGATTTTGAACAAGTAATCGCTTCTTTATTCTCAGAGGATAATATCCTTGGTGTTGTAATTCAATGGCAATTCATTCACTTGATTCATTATTTTATCTAAGCTTATTTTCTAATTTACAGATTTTTGACAATGAAGATGCCTACTCATATGAAGATCTAAATATTATTAGAGACTTTTTGGTTGGACATCTTCTTCAACGTATACCAGAGTAAAGTCTTTAGTAGTTTGTGTAGGACATACTTTTGTGGTAGTTCTATATATTGTACATATAATTAGCGTTATTGTTGTTGGATATAGATTGGATTTAGTCTTGGTTATTGTACAAACTGGGGACTTGGATATAGTCTTTTTAGTGCAATAACAGACTTGGATATAGATTGTTGTGTAGTTTGTGTGGTTTGTTAGTTAATTAGTTTGCTACTCCTTAAAATTATTGCATGTAGTAGAGCCTTGGGTTGATCACTGTGTTTTAAGTTGTTGTTTCTATTCTGCTGAACTGCTGTTGTTTTATTCTGTTGTTGGAATCCTATTTCTGCAGTTTACATTTTCCAGACAGCGCAATATGTAAAAAGGCCATTTAAAAAAACTTTTAACGTCCTTAAATAAAAAGGGACATGGTAGAGTGGGTGGCGACACTTTAGACGTCCCCAGTTAAAACTGGGGACGTCTAAAGGCCACCTTAGACATCCCCAGTTGGAACTGGGGACGTCTAAGGTGGACTTTACACGTCACCAATGCCAACTGGGGACGTCTAAAGTTTGCCTTTCACGTCCCCTATTTTACGGACGTTATTGACATTTTTTCCATAACCCTCAGATAGACGTCCCTCTATTTTCAGACGTTAAAAGGCCAAAAAAATAAACGTTAAAACCATTTTTTCTAGTAGTGCTTGATACCTATGTGTATGCCATGAACGCAATGTGTATGCTACGGAAGCACTGTATAAGCCATGAAGGCAATGTGTATTACAGCGTGGGCAGTCTTGGACATGACACAGGTCACACCTACCCCTGCCGTTGTAAATGTGTAAGCCGTGAAGGCTATGTGTATGCTGTGAAGGTCATGTGTATGCTGCTACTGCTTGGTGATTTACTTGCATGCAATGTGATTATATGTTGTATAAGTGATTTGTTACTACTGGGATTCTCTTGAATCTCATTCTTTCCATTGACTAACCTACAGCCAGGGCGAGCGGCTCGAAGGAGAAGCAACCAACCAAGGGCGGCTAGTTTTCTTTAGGTTGATGGATGGTTGTCATATTTTGGGATTGGGATTACTGTATATATACTGTAAATGTTATTTTGGAAAAGGGTATGTAATCCCCTGAATGGGAAGTTGTAAGGGGCGATTATGCCCCGTAAACCCTTTTGTTAATATATGGAAACCTGGGGGTTGCCAGGAATTTTGGTTTACACTCTGATATGTATGAATGCAACTTAACTACACATGTTAATTATATTCAGAATATGAGTATGAGATAGGATCGAACAGGTTTTGAAAGAAATTTTGAAAATCCACTTTATTTTAGGGCAGGTCCTTGTCTTGAAGTGGGAACTTAAATAGATTTTGTATTAATCATCGGTCTCTAATTTAACTTAATTATGCATTTTTGAATTCTAATTACGGATTATAAGGTAGGGGGTTACACATTTGGTGCATGCTTTATATATGTTGATGAAGCTTGGCCCAACTTCAACCTCTATTGTTGTCAGTGAATGGAGCACACTCTTTGTATGACTCTCATATGATCTTCTCAATATCTATGGTATCAAAGCTAGGTGTCAAACACGGATATGCAGGAATTAGGGATAGTAAGGGGAAAAGAGTAGTTTAGTGAATTAACTTAGTATTTATATAAATGATGTATTGAAAGATGTACTCTTTTACCATTTCATTCTCTCTTTACCTCTATCAAAGATATCAGAGCCAGGTATCTGACAATGATATGTGATGATTAAGGATAGTAAGGACAAATGATAGTTTAGGAAATCATCTTAATATAATTATAAATAAGGGATTGGAAAATGTACCGAGTGTTTAGTGAAATATACATATTTTATTGTTTTGTTTTCTCTTCTCTCAACTTGTGTCAATGGTATCACAGCAAGGTGTAAGACATCGATATGTAGGGATTAAGGATAATAAGGGAGAAAAGAGTAATTTAGGGAATTATCTTAATATCTCTATAAATAAGGGATTGAAAGTTGTACTAGTGCCTAGTGGATATATATTGTTTCACTCGTTTTTCACTCTTTGCTTCTATATAGGATATCAGTGTTATATTTAAAGACTTGATACAATATATAGAGATAAAGTGATTGGATGCTATTAGATAAAGCAATTCTAAGTTAAGTAAACTAATAGTTCATTTAAGTGAGTGTTTGGAAACCACCAAAACCATTATTTCAAAAGCCATTTTTCGTCGAGACAAAATTTCGTTCACATATTTACCGTAAATTATAAAAGTTATTCTCTAAAAGTTAATCCAAACAAACGCTAAACATAGATCACAAATCCATGGTTATATATATAGCAATAGAAAATATTAAGGGAAAAAATACACAACTTTCAAGAATGCATCGAATTCGAAAATTTATGCATTCCATCATCCTTTCAGTGTTCTCCAGTGACTGCTGTAAATATCCTGGCAGCTTAGACAAAACATTTTGTTAACCCAATTTAATACCTTTCCAATATATATCAAAACTATGCAGAAGAAAAACATCTTTAATATGAATTATATTTTTCCAATTTAATACCTTTCCGTAAGGGCTGGAATTTGGGAGAAGAAACAGAGATTGTGGAGATGAAAGATGATGCATTTGTCTTCACCTTTTCTAATTTAAAGGATAAACACCGTATGCTGCGTGGGAGGCCATGGACGATTCAAGGGGCTATCATGAGTATCCAAGAATGGTCAGAATATATGGTGCTAAGTGAGGTATGTTTTGACAAAACTCCTCTTTGGGTTCAGTTTCACAATTTGCCATTGGGTTTGTTAGAGGAGGAGGAAAATATTTGCAATATGGGTAACATGGTAGGAGATCTTGTCTGGTATGAAAAACCAAAAATTCAGGACAATTTTTCTCGCAGCTTTGGAAGGGCACGTATTCTTATTGACATAAATAAGCCTCTGGTTACTGGTTTTTGGGTTGATAGACCAGATGAGTCAGAAGTATGGGTCTTTGTGAAATATGAGCGGCTTCAATCCTTTTGCTACAAGTGTGGTATGATTGGTCATGATAATAGGTCTTGCAAGGGTGATATTATTATTGATGAAAATGGTGAAAAAGCATATGGACCATGGCTTAGTGTTACTGCTGAACGAGATAAAGAAGAAGCAATGGTTAAGTTCTCTGTTTCGTGGAATGAGGAAGATTTCAGGAAGGTGGTGCTGGAGCGTGACATACACTCTACTAAGTCACGTGAGGGGAGTACTGAATCACAGTCTGCAGTTTTGAAAAGGTTGGTAGACACTAAGGTGGCGTGGCAGGTGGCGTGTACGTCACAGACAATGAAGGATGTGAAGTCAACAGACGAAGAAGGAAGGTATGGGGAAGAGATTGAGCAGAAGAGTAAAAGTCTGAAAGCTAACAAAAAGGCCCAAAGTGGGGAATATAGAACAAACCCAATGATTAAAGATTGCTCCCATATTCTTAGTGACGTAGACCGCAGCCCAACCAAGCAAATGGATCTCTCTCAATTGGGCCGAGCTGAAAGTACTGATCCGACAGTTGAAGATTTAAGTAAGGCCTTAGTACCTGTCTCTCATCTATCTCCAGTCTCTGATATGGTTAGAAGGCTTGGTGGGTTTAATCTGAAATAAAGTACTGCTGATCCTGAATCTCCTGGCCCATGTAAAAGGAGAAGGTTATTTGTTGAGATAATTGAATGCAAAGATATGGAATCAGATCAAAAATCGTCTACCCGGAGAAAGAGTGTGCGAAAAGTGAAAAATGACATGCGTGGTAAAGTTGTTACAAAAGTATCTGCATTAACTGAGGTTCCAGTTGCATGCAAGATTGACTTCTCGGAGGAATGGTTTAGGTCTAATGGAACTCAAGGTTCGGGCGACAAAGATTCTTCGGTGGTTATGGGTTCTGGTGGCTGTCCTTTATCAGCCACTAGAGAATCATGAGTATCATATCTTGGAACTGCCAAGGTCTTGGGGCGACCTTGGCAATCAAAAACCTCAAAGAAGAGGTTAGAAAAAATAAGCCCCAAATAGTCTTCCTTTTGGAGACGAAGAAGCAGAATCAGTACCTAGAAAAAATTCGCCGGAGTTGTGGATTGGAAGAATGCTGGTATGTTCCTCCGATTGGTAGATTAGGAGGCCTGGCCCTCTGGTGGATGACTGAAGTAACGGTCAATATTGTTCATAGCTCAAAAAATGTAATTCACACTAAGTTGAGTGCAGGGAGTGGGAATTTTCCTGAATATATTTCTTTCGTTTATGGCCCTCCAAGAGAGTTTGATCGCATATGAGTGTGGAATCAGTTTCGGGGTATTGCTAGATCAATGTCCTCCTCATGGTTGTGTGTAGGTGACTTCAACGACTTGTTATCACAAAATGAAAAGATTGGAGGAAATCCTCATACCTTAAGATGGGTCTTCAATTTCCAACAGTTTGTCTCTGACTGTGAGCTTCTGGGATTGAGGCTAAAGGATCTCACTTTACCTGGTGCAACCAGAGAATAGGGAATGACCATGTCAAAGAACATCTTGATCGGGCTATGGGTAATCTGGAATTCAAGGAACAGTTTCCAAAGGCGCTGGTTTTCCATTTAGAGCCAGTGGCATCTGATCATCATATCCTTCTCATCAATATGTGTTTTAACAGCTTAAAAGCACCCTGGGTCTTCAAATTTGAAGCTATATGGGTTACTCATCTAGATTTTAAAAATATTATTCAAGGATGTTGGAATTCTGGAATTGGTAATTCTTCTGATGGTATTCTTGCTTTCACTAGCTGCCTGAATCATTGCAGAAAGGAGTTAATCAAGTGGAGCAGAAAGGCCTTCCCAAACAACAAATGTGTTATCTCTTATTTAATAAAAAAAATTGAAGTTTTGAAAGATGAAATTTATATAGAGGTCTCAAAACGAAATATTGAAGCTCTAAAACTGTAATTGGAGCAATTCTGGAAGAGGGAGGAAGTATATTAGTGGCAAAGAGCGAGAACTGACTGGCTGAAAGCAGGCGATTTAAATACAAAATTCTTCCACCGAACAACCATCATGCGCAGCCAACGGAACCTAGTTATAAAGCTCAAAGACCATGATGGAAATTGGGTTGATCAAGAAGATGTGGCCAATCTGATCTCTGAATTTTACTCTTCACTGTTTCGGAGTAATGCTAGAGATCAAGCAGATTCTGTGCTTCGCTATGTACAGCCAAAAATTACTGAGCAGCAAAATCAGTGGCTTGTCCTCCCTGTTACTGAAGCTGAAATCCTTGAGGCAACGTTCCAACTTGGGGCTTTTAAGGCTCCTGGGCCAGACGGTTTTAATGGGCATTTCTATCAAAGTTCCTGGGAAGAGGTAAAATTTTCTATTGTTAGAATGGTTCAGGAATTTTTTGCCAATGATGGGTTGATGAATTCACTAAATGAAACTAATCTGATTCTTATACCCAAGATAGATCACCCTGAATCTGTTAATTACTATCGCCCGATTAGTTTGTGCAATTTTGCTTACAAGATAGTTTCTAAAATTCTTGCTAATCGGTTGCGGTGTGTATTGGACGATTGTATCTCAGAGCAGCAGAGGGCATTTATTCCTAATCGTTTTATACAAGACAACAGTATCATTGTCCATGAGGCATTCCATTATCTCAAGAATAAAAGAGCAGGTAACAAATTTGAATTAGCTCTAAAAATGGACATGAATAAAGCCTATGACAGATTGGAATGGAATTTCTTAGAGGGCATGTTATTGAAACTAAATTTTAGTAACAAGTGGGTAAATTGGATTATGAAGTGTGTTACTAGTATTACCTTTAATGTGCAGCTATCTTGCAAGACCATTGCTCATATTAGTCCTCAGCGTGGCCTTCGGCAAGGAGACCCTTTATCTCCATATCTTTTCATTCTTGCCTCAGAAGCTCTTTCATCTATGCTGTCCTTCCATGAGAATCATGGTAATTTAGTGGGGATTCGACTTGCTAGGGGTTGTCCTATGCTAACACATTACTTGTTTGCTGATGACACTATTGTTTTCTTGAAAGCAAATCAGTCAAATTGTAGGATGTTTATGAAAATCTTGCAGGATTATTGTAGTGCATCTGGCCAGCTGATCAATTATGATAAATCTAATCTTTTCTTCTCAGAAAATACCCCTTATGATAGGTGAGTTGAGGTAGCTAATTGCCTAAATGTTGCTGAAGTGGAAGACCCTGGTAACTATCTTGGTTTACCAATTCTGTGGCGAAATTCAAAGCATAGGGCCCTTACATATATGCAGGATAAAATGGGAAGGAAAGTTCAAGGCTGGTAGAGGAAGTGTCTATCTTTTACAGGCAGAGAAACTATGATCAAGGCTGTGGTAAGTGCTATCCCCATCTACTCAATGTCATGTTTTAAATTTCCAAAGAAGACTTGTATGATGCTTGACATCCTGGTGTCTAATTTCTTTTGGGGCAACTCTAGTAGCCATTGTAACATTCATTGGAATGCCTGGAAATCTATAACTCGAGCAAAAGAGGAAGGTGGAATGGGTTTCAAGGACTTTATAGGATTCAATGATGCTCTTTTAGCCAAAACTGCATGGCGAATATTACAATTCCCTGATAGTCTTTGGGTGCGTATACTGAGGAGTATTTATTTCCCTGCTACTTCCTTTTTGAATGCTGAAAAGGGTCATAAAGCCTCATGGATGTGGAATAATATTCTTACTGGGAGAGAGGTATTGAGGGCAAATATGTGTTGGCAGGTGGGTTCTGGTCATTATATTCAAGTTTGGAAGGACCCTTGGATACCTGAGGCCAATAAATTCTTGCTACCAAAACTGTCTAATACGATGGTCAACCAGGATATGTTAGTTGCTGATTTGATTGAAAAAAGACAATGGAAATTGAATCCAATTGAAGGGGCTATTGAACCACATTTTTCTATGCTTATTAATAATATTCCTCTCTTGTCTGTGCCTACTGTTGATAAGCTAGTTTGGACAGGAACAAAAGATGGGAGCTATAGTATGAGAAAGGCATACAGAATAGCAGCAAAGGAAAAGCTTGGAAACTCTATAAACCAAGCCTCTTCCTCACATCCAGTTAGTGAAAAAGTTTGGCAACTGATTTGGAAACTCAAGGTCATGCCAAAGATAAAGAACTTTATTTGGCGCATTATACGTAAGGCTCTAGCTTTAAAAGAGGCCTTGTTTAAACATAAGTGTGCACTTAATCCTTTTTGCCCTATTTGTGATTGTGAGGTGGAATCTCTTGAACATTTATTTTTACTTTGTCATTAGGCTCGAATGAGTTGGTTTGGGAGTCCTTTAGGCTTTCTGTTTGATTCTTTTAATGTGCACAATATTGAACAATGGCTGGAACACATTCTCCTAATGGATGTTGATAACTCAGATTATGTGCAAGCTTATGTTGCTACCCTCTGTTGGTTTATTTGGAAATTAAGATGCAAATGGGTGTTTGAGTATAAGGCGCCTGATCCAATGATTGCTATTGAATTAACTAACCAAGCAATGTATGAATTTTGGTTTGCCCATTCTCTGCTAGATCCCATCCTAAAGCCAGTGGTAGCCAAAGCTTCCTTTAAGTGGAGGAAGCCACAGGGTGATATTATTAAAATTAATTGTGATGGAGCTTTTTGTAAGAACATGGGTAAAGTAGGCATTGGAATCGTTTGCAGGAATAACGAAGGCCTTTTTCTGCGAGGGTGGGCGGAGAGTTTCAATGCAGATTCAGCCTTCTTTGCTGAATTAAAGGCTCTTCATCAAGCGGTTATGCTTGCTAATTTCTAGCCTCAAAGACCAATTGTAATTGAGCTTGATTGTAAGGAGCTGTTTACTACTGTAACTTCTAGAAAGCTTGAGGGATGTTACTGGAAGTACCATGGAGCTTTGCTAGAGGTCTTTAACTTGTTGCAGAATTGAAGTTTGATCTCCTTTTCTCTTATAACTCGTGAAGGTAATTGTGCTGCCGATTGTTTGGCTGCTTTGGCTTCAAGGGAGGTGAAACCTCACGGTTTGATTCTTGAATCACCACCTCTTCTAGCTTCTATCCTTCTTCGAGATGCTCGAGATGAAGACGTTTCCAGTGAGATCCAACAAGTTCAAGAGGCTAATAGGGAAGGAGTTGGCTAATGTACAATTTGTGTCCCCTATCTCTTTTTGGGTGTCATTATTGTAATTTATAATTCTCGTACACTATTTCTATCAGACTGCATATGTATGTTTGTATTCTGTTAAGCAATGAATTCCTATGTTGGCAAAACAAAATGGTAATCTATTTGAGATCATCGTGTGTCTTTGGAAACTAGCCATATGCGTAATCTGAATCAATGCTTACCTGAATGAAAACTAATACTCTTATATTCTTAAACGTAAGTGTTAATAAATAAATTTGTTTTGATTCTAAACATAAGATCTTAGTTCACCTTGTTTCTCAAATTTATAATTTTTATTTTAAACTTCCCTATTGATGGTATATATTTGGTAGTTTTCTGTCGAGGAGTAACATCCAAAGCAAATTATAAAAAAAAATATCTTTTTTGTAAGATAAAAAAGTGTACTAAGGCTCTAAATAAACCAACACATTTTTTTACAAACAACTTAACTATTTTTTTAATTTCTGAAAATTAATTATCTAGCTCCTATATTTGAATAAGAGGAGTTTCTATTTTCATTCTAAGCGAAACAAAGATATAATATATCAATAATATGAGAAATTTCAAATTTTGAGAGGATTTCTTTTTTGGGTAAACCAATTTTGAGAGGACTTCTGAATAAAGAAACAATGTGGTGGGTAATTTATCTTGATAAAACTATAAAGTGCAGGCCGAGTAATTTATGACTGAACTAAAGCCCAATAAGAAACAAGGGTTCTAGCCCAAATATTTGTAGCAACAATGACCCAGCCCTATGATAAACGCTTAGGTTTTCTAATCAATAATAGTTTTTCATAGGGTTGAGTAAAGACTGGGCTGGACTGGGTTACCCCCTAACCCGTTGTCTAGTCTGAAATATCATCGGGTTGAAAAAATGAGTCTGTGGTCCAGTCTTACCCAAACATAACCCAATCCTTACCTACACCAGACTGGGTTATACTACACCTTCGGGTTGGTCAAGGTTAACAGGATAACCAAACAAAAATTAAAAAAATTAGAACAGCCTAAGAAAAACCTACGGCAAACCCGTTTCCTCTCTTCTAGCTCCTCGCAACCAAATCTGAGATGCAAAGTTTCTTTTTTTTTCTACTTATGTATATGTTATCTACCTTTGAGATCTAAGATGAAGTTGAAGACGAGCCAATATCTAAGAATGAAGGGGGGTCGAGAGTCTAAGAACAAAAGAAGATGATGTTGTTGATTTGAAGGGATGAAATCTAAGAAAAAAGAAGGAGAAAGAGGAGAGGAGGAAGAGGAGATGATGATGATCTGGAGGGCCAAAATATGAGAAAGAAGGAGTGTAGAAGATTTAAAGGGTGAAGACTTAAAGGCTAAGTCAGGGAGTGGCTTGATGACGCTGCAATCTTCTGAATAATGGAGGCTGCTAAATGGTTAAAGGGAAAAAGACAGGATGGGAACAAAGCATAGCCTAATATTATAAATAAAAATATAAAAAATAGGGAAAAAAAGATATGGGTCAGACTGGACTGAACTAGACTACTTGGTCCTAATACTCGACCCGAAACCCGGTCTGACCTGATGACTTAGTCTGGTCCAGTTAGTCCAATTATTCCATCGGGCTATTTTTTTCCTCTTTAGGTAGGATCGGGCTGGGCTAGACCAGGACGGGTCAAACTGGAGTTTGGGTTTTTTGCACATCCCTAGTTTTTCACATCTATTTAAATAAAATTAATTAGCATATACTTTTGTTCTTTATCTATCATTTTTACCAGTCATTTTGTTAGCTTGGCTTATTATATTAAGTATTAGGTTTTTTACACATTCCTAGTTTTTCAAGCACCGTTAAAACAAGCTACAACGCTTCTTGAATATATGGAAGCGTCATAGCTTGACTAATATTTTTTTTTAAAAAAAATCACTTCCTATAATGCTTCTCCAAGGAAGTGCTGTAGGAAGTTATTTAACTTCCTACGACACTTCTCCAGGGAAGCGTCGTAGGAAGTCAAATATGACTTCAGGAAGTCTTTTATTTTTTTAAAAAAAAAATAATTTTTCATAATTATTTTATTTTCCTGATGAAAACTTCCATTTACAATCCAAAATTCACAATGTGCAGCAAAATGAAATAATATTCCACGTATCTTTTGCAATATTACGTCTTCATTTATCAAGTATAAAAGAACTCCAACATTTAAGCTGCTTAAACTTGAGCCATATATATTACTTCTACGGAGGATTAAACTAAGTATTATTATTTTTGTATGCTCAAAAATTAAAAAACTTACAATGTATAAGAAGTTTGAGAAGATATAGTTGATACTTCAAATAAATACTGGAAAAAAAATTTTGAGCATACATATACGATTCATGACAGATTTTAACTAAAAGAAAATGTGAAACAAATATTGAAAAAAGAAAAACACTTACAGGCTAGGGAGCTTCTGAAGGAGGCCAAAACAAGAAAACACATAGGAGAAGAAGCTTTCTACAGCAATGGAGTTTTGAAAATTGGGGGAGCTAGAGAGAAAGCGAGAAGATGAAAATGAAAACAAAAACGAAACGGCGGGTTATGAAAATTGAATTATAAGATGGGAGAAGCTACGGCGTTTTTTGTCAAAATGCTGAAGCTTTTCAATTTGGAAAAAAATGACCAATTTAAAAAAAAAAAAAAGCATAAGTTACGCCGCTTTTTCTCAAAATGCCAAAACTTCTCAATTTAAAATAGAACGATGATTAATTTCTTTTTTTAAAAAAAAAAGTCTTAGACGGCGCTTGATTACCAAGTGTTGTCCAAAACTGACCCTTGAACGACACTTAGTTTCCAAACGCCATCCAAGATCCTTAAAATATCAAAGCACCTTATTCAAGGCGCCTTCGTGGGGCCTTGAAGGCGCCTTGAATGGCGCTTGGATTCAAGTGCCTTGGATGACGCTTGATTTTCCAAGCGCTATGAAGAGTTGTCCAAGAGCTTTTATTGAAAAAAAAAATTAAAATCATTTTTAATAAGGATGATTTTTCTTTAGGTTTTGATCTCTAAACTGATTCTTAAATTTAATTTTTGTTTTTTAGTATAGATAAATTTTCTTAAGAAAGCATCTTATCATAGTAATAGAGCTTTGATACTTACATAATTTCTATTATTCCATAGTTGCCGCATTTTTTTTTAATAGTTGTAAAGGGATTAATTTTTTTTTAAAACAACCTCTTGTATGACGTTTTCTCAGGCAAATGTCATACAATATATTAAGCAACTATGACACTTTCCTACTTAAGAGCCGTAATTGTCACATGTATTTTTTTTTTTTAAAATAAAAAGTCTCCTCCAACACTTTGTTGAAGAAATGTCATAAAATTGACTCTGCTAAATCTATATTTTACAGTGATGAAGCAATAATAAAATCTTTTATATACATTTAACTTAAATATATAAATCCGGACCCACAAAGGCAGCTCACCGCCAGCTGCCCAGCTCCCATCAGTTCATCAACATCTTACAGCTCCGGTACGCACGATATATATATATATATATATATATTTAACACTGACATGGAACTTTGTCGACTAACCAAGTAACCAGTTATCAAGACATTTTTGTTTCTGTTCTCATTAATACTCTGTTTTCTTCTTCTTCTTCACGGTTTGAAGAAGAGAGAAGCGTATAGTCTCGAAACTTAGTGACGCCACCATGTCTCCTTTGCTTCTTGGCTTGGCCACTTTAACGATGGCCATCCTGATTTACAGGCTTTTCAAGCTTGTCACTTTCATGAACCAACAACACCATGCTTCCTGATACCGCACATACTGCCATCAATCCTAATCCCAATGACTCCTCCATCCTTCTTAATTTCATTCCCTTGTTCATTTTGTCTGTCTTTTCTTTTTACTCACTCTGTGATGTCGACTTTCATCCCCAGAATTGCCATCCATATTCAACGCTTTCTCTAAATATGGACAGCGCTCTGTTTTTTATTTTTTCCAGAAAGATTAATATGCATAGCATTTTCGAATCACAAAAAAATGGGGAAAAAGACTAAAGTATTCAATTGATTTTCTTTTATTGGTCATAATTAATATCCTATTTGCCAACATGACAAGGTGCTATGAGATAATCGTCAGCGTAAAACTTGCAATATTGATGGATTCGGCTACGGTCATCTTCCTTCCTATCCACTTACGGTCATCTTCTCAATCTGGATTGTTGGATTAAGATCTCAACGGTCCAGATTTTTTAAATATAAAAATATTATTAGTATTATTATTATATTTTTATAATATATTAAATCTGGACCGTTGAGATCTTAATTCAACGGTCTAGATTGAGAAGAGGATCGTAAGTGGATGGGAAGGAATGTGTTCTTGCATTCAAGTATTTAAAAAGTTATGCATCTTATTACTTTCTTCACTTCAGTCATAAATATAAGATAAAGTTAATTTTTTTTGAAGATATGAAGAAAGCTAATTAAATTATTTTAAAATATTTATATTTTTATTTTTATTTCAAACTGTTTCGCCTAACTTATAAACTGATATATAGTCTAAGGATAGAAAACATATGATAAATATTATGATAAATTTTTTTTCAAATATGAGCAATTAAATCTTCATTCATTTTTATTTTTCAATCACCTATTATACTCCATATGTACAAACCCTTTTAAACAGTTTTGTACTATTTTCTTCTTCACATAAATATTTTTTAAAATGCTAAAATATGATATTTTATGATTTGTTTTAAGGTATTAAAAATCAGACCAATTAATGAACCCACTGAGGCAATGGTTTAAAGGTTAGTGAGTTAATTAGGGGTCAGACCGGTGATAATAATTAAAACATATATTTAAAATAAAATGTACAAAACCTACTAACAACACATATATAGTATATGTTAAGTAATTATTATATATAATCAACATAAAAAGGATTAAGCCAATTTTAACCAAATAAAATTAATTATTATTATTATTATTATTATTATTATAAAATTAAATGATAAAAAATAAAATAGATAAAGGTATTAAAATTTAACCAAATAGTCAAAGATTATAATGAAAAATATTTTATAAAATAAATTTATTCTACCTTTTTACTAAAAATTTAAATTGTTTGGCTCAAATTTTTATTGTTTAAATTATTTATTACTCACTATTATAATTACAATTTTATATATATACATCTGATCTTATAAGTTTATATGAAATTTCAGTCTAATCTCCGAAATTTATCAGCATATACGTTTGAACTATTATTTAAATATGATGAGTCAAAAAAAATATTAGTGTTACGTTTGAATTATAGTTTAAACAAGACTAACAGTATTAGTGTTAGGTGTCTTGAAAATACATATTATAAACATAAGGGATTAAACTAAAATTTAGTGTGAATTAAGAGGACCAATATATATATATATATATATATACCTATATTTATTATATCTCTTCATAGGTTTCCATTTTTTATTTTTATATTTTCCCTTATTATATTTCCTTCTCATCTTTTTATTTTATATATATATATATATATATATCTTAGTGGGGCTGGTGAGGGTAGGGAGGAGAAGAGGTGGTGAGAGAAGGAAAGCCAAGTCCGTGCTTTCATTGATGGCGTTTGTATGATCCGCTGCTGACCGCTGCTCTATCAAAAGCAGAAAAACAAATTTTTGCATGACTTGTCCATGTACCCACTGGTGTCCATAATATAGGACATTTACCTAGATTAGGATTGTTAGTTAATTGAGTTAGTTAATATGATATGTATTTTTTAAAATATCCTAATCATTTTTTCTTAATCAATTCATTGCCTTTGCTCTTTAATTATTGTTAAGGGAGTATCAATAGGGGTAAATTAGGAAAAGATTAATAAATATGAAAAATAATTCTTATATTTAAGACCAAAATCAACTCCTTAAATAGGTCTTATATTAAAAATTGGAAGGAGTATTTTTTTTTATTTTTAAAAAAGCCAAACAAAATATATTTAATGTATTTTTGGGAAAGCAACGGATCAAAACCAAACATGCATGAACTCATCGTCTGATTAAACTGGCACAATTAACCAACCTAATTCATCACAAAATTGATTAGTGCACCTGTTTCCATGATAGCCCTACCTTCTGGTGCCACTTAACAAACAATAACCTCTATTTTTGGTTAAATATCCCTCCTCAATATCTTATCTTTTCCCTCACAAGAAGGTACTGTTTATAGTTATATATCCCAACAGAAAATAATAAAAAACTTTTACATACGTTTAACTTAAAAATAAATCCGGACCCACAAATTAAAGATAGCTCCCATCACCCTCTTTCTTTGGTTTTTTTGGCCATGCCCATCACCCTCTTCCAGTTGCAGTACACCCTACATATGTTTAACAATGAGATGGAACTTGGTAGACTAACCAATTGTCCAGACATTTTTGTTTCGGTTCTCATTAATACTCTGTTTTCTTTCTTCTTCTTCTTCTTCACGGTTTGAAGAAGAGAGAAGCATATAGTTTCGAAACTCAGAGACGCCACCATGTCTCCTTTGCTTCTTGGGGCCATCCTGATTTACAGGCTTTTCAAGTTCGCCACTCGCCGTTCACATCCTCTGCCACCGGGTCCACGGCCCTGGCCGATCATCGGAAACTTGCCTCACCTAGGTCCTGTGCCGCATCACGCACTGGCGAAACTGGCTCAGATCTACGGCCCTCTGATGCATCTCCGGCTAGGATTCGTGGACGTCGTCGTGGCAGCTTCAGCCTCTGTGGCGGCGCAATTCTTGAAAGTTCATGACGCCAACTTCTCCAGCGGGCCTCCCAACGCCGTAGCCAATACATCGCTTATAATTATCAGGACCTTGTATTTGCTCCCTACGGCCCAAGGTGGCGAATGCTCCGGAAAATTAACTCTGTTCATCTGTTCTCCGGCAAGGCCTTGGATGATTTCAGACATCTCCGACAGGTTAATTAACACTCTTCTTTCTATATTCATTTAGTTCTTGCTATAGAGTGATTAATTTACGTAAATTATTTCCTGTTGGCTAAGTAGCGACCGATATCATTTTCGCGCCTTTTTTTTTCACTGCTGTGACTCGTTTCATGTACTCTCCCCCTGTATCAATATTTTACATATAAGGTAGAGTTGATTTTTTTTAAGATATTAAAAAAATTAATTAAATTACGTTAAAATATTTATATTTATCATTTTTTTAAAAAAATATTCTTCCTAACTTATAAACTGATATATAATCCAAGGATATTTAATATATGATATGATGAATTATCTTATTTAGCTTCTTTAATTTTTTTTTAAAAAAAAGATCAATTATGTCTTATATTGAAGACATGAGGGAATAGATCCTTGTGATTTTTAATTAGGCGCTCATCATTTTTAGCCAGTAAGTCTTTTTCCATCTTTAGATAAAAATATACAAAATCGTGAAGTACAACTTTCCATCTAGATATTGGCTCTAATTTAACAAGGACATTGAGGGGAACAAAATAATATGGAACATAAAAAAGACCTGCAGCATATGAGATAGTGTGCGTCTAGCGTTCATGGGACTTGGTTGAAACGTGTCCAACGTATAACTTTCGTAATGTCTTGTTTTTTAAAAAAATTAGTGCAACTTTTTAGGTATCATTAATTGGATTGGTAACGAAGAGAAGAGTTAATTAATGAGATTTCTTTTTATACTTCCATATTTAATATTTGGTTTATTACCCCACGTCAAAATCTTGCGTCAACAGTTCATAACTTCACGTGAATGTGTCAATTCCATGCAGGAAGAGATAGCAAGATTGACACGCAATCTAGCGAGTGCTGGCTCCAACGCAGTAAACTTGGCTCAATTGCTTAACGTATGCACGACAAATGCATTGAGCAGAGCTATGATACGGCGGCGCTTGTTCAACGACAGCGGCGCTGGGTGGAATCCAAGGGCGGATGAATTTAAGAGCATGGTGGTGGAAGTGATGGTGTTGGCCGGAATTTTCAACATCGGCGACTTTATTCCAGCCTTGGAGTTCCTTGATTTGCAAGGAGTGCAAGCTAAGATGAAGAAACTGCACAAGAGGTTCGATGAATTTCTTACAAGCATCACTGAAGAGCACAAGGTTGGCAAGAGTGAGAAGCACAATGACATTTTGAGTACCCTATTATCCCTCAAACACGTTCAAGATGATGGAGGAGCCAGACTCACTGATACTGAGATCAAGGCTCTTCTCTTGGTACCTACCAATCCACTTTAATTACCAATAATTGACGAATATATCAACATGGAACTGGATTTGACATTATTATCATCTTTAAGTTTAATAAATTTTATTTAAAATTAATATAAACCACCCAAATTAATTATGGATTGTAAGAGATCAACGTGTTCATCTTGGCATCTATTAATTTTGGGAAACAAAGATTTAATTAGAGCAGAGAAATCGGGCTGAGCCTATCGGACAAGTCTGTTTAGGCCCGATCTCGTCAAGGGTTAGATTTATGATTTAAAGCCTCCAAAAAGAGTTGGGCCCAAAAGAGCCAATCTTATAAGGCCGCAAGCTTAAAAGGATCAGCCCTACATTCTTATAGGGCAAGCCCGTTTTCCCAATACTAGTTCAATTAATGATACGGATCCCATTGTTGCAGAACCTATTTACTGCGGGAACTGACACGTCATCAAGTACAACAGAGTGGGCCATAGCTGAACTGATTTGTCATCCAAGAATGCTGGCCCAAGTCCAACAAGATCTGGACACAGCGGTGGGCCGAGATCGACTCATGACAGAACTGGACTAGCCCAATCTCCCATATTTGTAGGCCGTGTTGAAGGAAACGTTCCGACTCTAACATCCAGGAATGGTCTGACCCATTGGGCCTTGTTTGTTACATGGAAAGTTGAGGAAGGAAAGGGAAGATTGCAATGTTCCTTAGCTAAAAACGTGTTTGGCTGCCCAAAGTGACATCAACTTTGTTTCCCGCTAAGTCGAATGTTCCTTTAAATATGGAAAAATGAGTTCCCACCAAAAGTAGGATGAACTTGAAAATGTTCCCGGCAAGATAAAATTTGGGACAAAAAAGCCCCTAAAAACATATGAAAGAGATTAAAGACGGAGACACAAGTTAACACGCGGAAGGCTTTTGTTAAGCAGCTTGGCACAGAGTCGAAAGCTAGTCTGGAAAAGGGAAGAGGCGAATGACGTGCGAAACATAACTCTAAATCAAGGTAATGTTTGTCTGATTATGTTGTGGTTTATGGCGTGAAGTGGGCAATATTTTTCCTGTCTCAGAGCTTGGCGAGGAAGATAATGAACAGTGAAGACGAGGTCGAGTTCGAACTGGGGTTATTAAGTTTGATCTGGGCTGTTAAGTTCAAACTGGAATGTTAAGTTCGAACTTGAACTTCTGGTAAAGTTACCACAAGGAAGACGATAAACAGTGAAGACGAGGTCGAGTTCAAACTGGGGTTATTAGTTTGATCTGGGCTGTTAAGTTCGAACTTGAACTTCTGGTGAAGTGGGGGTATTTTAGGTTTTTCACACAATCTTCCCATTTAAACCACTCTCTTTTCTTCCAACCAAACATCTCATCTCCTTTCAACCTATGTTCCGTTCCTATGTCTACCAAACAGCTCACTCTTTTAAGTTTTCTCTCAATCTTTCCTTCATTTCCATTCACTTCCTTTCCTTCCCATTCCCTCCTGAAATGTTCTTTGTACCAAACAAGCCCTTAGAGTTCAAGCCAGAAAGGTTCCTGCCAGGTCGCGAGAAAGCTGACGTGGATGTTAGAGGCAATGACTTTGAGGTGATACCGTTTGGTGCAGGACGCAGGATTTATGATTAGAGCCGGGAATACGAGCCGGGCCGGCCCTACAGGGCAGACCCTTCACGGACTCAGGCCTAAACGGGCTAGCCCGTTTAGGCCCATTTGCTAAAAAGTACAATATTTTTTAGGCCCTTGGCCCTATAGGGCTGGCCCTTCACGGATTCGGGCCTAAACGGGCTTAAACTCATTTTAATTCAAAAATTTTTTTTTCCAAGTTTTACAATTTATTTATTATTTTGCTTTAAATTGAGATACATTATTTTTAAAACTCATAAATTTTTAGTTAAAATAATCATCAAATGTCCAAATTAGCCTATTTTTTAAAGTTTAAATTAATAAATCATTGTAAAAAATAAAATAAATCAAACCAATTAATAAGTGTTTGCCTATTATTAATACCTATTAAGTACTTAGGTGTCTCTTATATTGATAATTTGATATAATGATATTATATTTATTAATTTATTTTTAAAAAATATTAAACGGGTCTAAAAGGGCCGGCCCTTAGGGCTGCAAGGCCAGCCCTACAGGGCCGACCCTTTTAGGCCCGCTTCTCTTTTTAGCCTCTAAATCATAAGCCCGGCCCTTGAAAAGCTCGGGCCTAAACGGACTCGGCCCGACGAGCTCGGCTCGAATTCCCAGCTCTATTTATGATGGTATGAGCCTCTGCCTTCGCATGGTTCAACTGCTAACTGCTACACTAGCCCATGCCTTTGATTGGAGCTTGGATGATGGGCTTCACCATGAGAACCTTAATATGGATGAAGCCTATGGCCTGACCCGCCAACGGATAGCCCCACTGATTGTGCACCCTAAGCCCAGACTTTAACCACAAGCCTACTAATAGGAATAATCAACACCCCCAACCTGTCACTTTTTACTAATTGGCAGCATCCTCTCAAGGTTGCGAGGATTCCAACATAGGGAAGAGTATCGTTATATATTGTTCAAATATATCAATTTAGTTTCATTTCCAAAGCTTGAATTAAAATAAAAGCAAAGAAAAATCTAAATGTATGCCTCATCCCATGATTCATAGAAGCAACATAGGAAATAGGAAAAATAATAGAATATTCTTATGTACAGCAAACCCAAGGCAACCTAAACAAGGGAGGAGGAAGATGACTCCTTGCGGTGAAGAACGATATAACCACCTGACAAGATGCTACGCGTGCACACTAAAATTGTGCAGTCTTGATTTATGATTTTAAAAATTCATAAAAATTTTAAAATCACACCAATTTATACTAATTAAGGTATTAAAATATTACTTATTTTATATAATATCTAATTATCAATAAAAAAACAAACAAAAATATTTGAGAGGTCGGAACATATTAAAACATTAGAGAATGGGGCATTATAGACCCGTTGACCCAAACACGTTCTAGATTACGCAAAGGAAGACTTATTGGTCCCAAGAAAATAATTTATTCGTCCACGCTAATTTGTTTGATAATTGCCTTTCTTTCTGAGTGGAATGAGGGACAAGGCCCGCCATCACAATCATAGGACATATTGACAAGAGCGCCTTCCACTCACCCCGCAATAAGGTGAGGGTTGATGTTTTCCTCTATCATATTTGCCCAGCCTTTACCCAGCCTTTACTCTTATCTTTTTTTGGTCAACAGTCTTGTTTTTTTTTTGCTTTTATCCTCTGGTGTCCGCGTTTTTTCTGAGTCTTGGCCTTTTTTGGGTCAAGTAAACCTGAATAACTGACTAGTCTGAATTTGAGGCTGTGTTGGACCCTTCTTTTAGTGTTCACTCCTCCCTCTGACACTGACTCCATCCACCAGTCTTAAACAGGAGATCTTATAGAAAGGATCAAAGTGCCAAACCACTTGAGTCAACTACCTCAGTGATCAACAGTTTTTACTCTTATCTCATTCCTTCTTCTACAATGAATTTCTGAAAGTCTTGTGAATCAATTCTTCTAGTTTGCCGCCACATAAACTTGTATTGAAAGTTGGAGCACCGATTATGCAATTGAGAAATATTGATCAAGCATTATGATTGTGCAATGGAACACGTTTTCGTGTTACAATGTTGGGGCAAAAGGTCATTGAGGTAGTCACTCTAAATGGTTCCAAACCAAATCAAAAGGTTCTGCTGCACAAAATGAATATGAATCCTTCAGAGTCTAGATGGTCATTTTGCATGCAACGGAGGCAATTTCCTATTCCTCTATCATTTGCAATGACAATCAATAAAAGTCAAGGACAATCATTACGTCATGTTGGATTATATTTATCAAAACATGTTTTCACTCATGGTCAATTATATGTTGCACTCTCTAGAATGAGAAGCATGAATGGTCTGAAGATTGTTGTAGGACCTGATGATTCATCGTCAAGTAAGACAACAAAGAATGTTGTATATGAAGAAGTTTTTAGGAATGTAAATGGCTAAATATCCATATGTAATGTGATGACCTATACAAATCCCACTGTACTTATCCAAATGTTCCTTAATGTTGTTATGCGCTTTTCTATTACATACTATTACGTTCATAGTTGTGTAATGCAAGTAAAGGCTATGTAAGTATTAGGTGTTAGTATTGTTAACGGCAGGTAAAAGGAGTAAACTCTTTCCGTGCAATGCACAGGAAGTCAATGCTCGACATATCAGGGAAATTCTAAAAAAAATCACTTAAACTTCAAATTCTTAAATGAGTTATATGACAAAAACTTGAGTTGTCAATCCCATTAATTTTATTGTTAACAAAATAAATTTAGGATTTTAAAGTTCAAGTGGTATTTTTTTTTTTTTTTTGGATTTTTCCATATATGTGCATTAAGAAATTATTATCATTTATTATAAAACAAAATATCTGTGGCCGTATAATGTTATTTAATTTTCTTTTGAATTTCATCTTTAATTTATAAAGTAAACATTTAAGGGTGTGTTTGGTTCAGCTTATTGGGAAAAAATAAGCCTGTTTTTGGGCAATAACCCCAAATAAAAACGTGTTGCGTTTTTACAGTGTTTGGTTTAGCTTATTTTAATTGCATCACGGGCAGAATAAGCTACTTATTAAATAAGCTCCTCATTGTCACAGCTTTTCTATTAAGTCACTTATTACGTAAGTCGAGATAAAACTCCTCTCACATACTTACCTCGTATATCGTAAATCACGATTTATAAGCACTTATTGTCTAAAAATAAATCACTCATCTAAACATAAATTACATTACAAAAACTGACTTTTCTATTAGGTCATTTTTAATAAGTCAAAATCATAATAAGTCATTTTTCCTACCGCTATCCCAAACACACACTAAATGTTTTGGTTAAAATTATAAGATTTTTTTAGCGATAATACTATAATAACTACCTATCTATTATTTAAAATTTCAAATACTCTATTTAATTTTTTTATAGTTATAATTTAAAAGATCGCATTCTGTATTCATTTTTTAAAATGGTCAACAATTTTCATTCTCCTAGAAAGTTTACCAGTCTTTACTATATCTTCATCAAGGTCCACAAAGAATTTCCCAAAGTCTTGTGAATATTATACTCCTATGTGCTCCTAAATTTCAATTATTTATTATAAAAAAATGCAAACTCTATGTTTAAAATTTTAAGCTGCATGAGCTTTTCTCTCTTTCTCCATTAATAAAATATAGTTTACCCGTGTTATCAGCCACAATATTTCACATAAAACTTACTGAAATTACAAAAATATAAATGTAAATTACTTCCTCCAATCCTTAATATAAGACCTAGTTGATTTTTTATTTTATAAAGATTAAAAAAGTTAAATAAATTACTTAATCATATCATATACTTCCTCGGGTCCTAATTATAAGACAATATTTAGGAGTTGATATTGGTCCTAATTATAGGACAAAGTTTTAATTTTTATCAATTTCTTCCCAAAATACCCCCTATTGATACTTTCTCAATAATAATTAAATACAATAATAATTTAATAATACACCTATATTTTGCAGTTTAAATTGACTATGGAAACTAAAAATCACACATATCAATTATCGAAATTAAAATTTTATTCAATGTTTTAAAATAATTTAAAATTCAAAACATTTGAATATTTTTTTTTATTTTTTAATGTGATATTGAAGCTAAGAAAAGAAAACCGAAACCTTAATTTTCTCAAAAGTACGTAAAAAAACTGGTGAAAAACAATTCTTTTGTCACAATATTAGGGAAGTCTACCAAACAAGAGGCAGTCATTTTGCCCAAAACTGAAGTGCAAAACTATAGAATTTAAAAATTGATGATTAATAATTTTTTTTGAATAATGATTAATAATTTAAAAATCCAACCTGACCGTAATAAATTTTGCAATCATTGTCAGTAATAATACTTCTAACTTCTAAGATAAGGTTCGAGATATTCCAACTCACTTATCTTACTGAGAAAGTAATTGGAAGCTATTTCGGAAAAAAAAACAACTGCATGTTATTTTAAGTGTTAAAAAGGGTATTTTTGGAAAATAAATATGGTTAACTAATTTAACTACTATCCTTAATTTTTTCAACGTTAGGTAAATATGTCCTATAATTAGGATCGGAGGGAGTATTATGTATCGTTAGATTATATATCAGTTTATAATTTAAGTAAATTAGTTTTAAAAAATTATAAATATAAATCATTTAAAGTAATCTATTTAGGTTCCTAATCTCTTTTTAAAAAAAGTTAAATAAATCTTATACTCCCTCCGGTCCTAATTATAAGATAAAGTTGACTTTTTTGGAGAAATTAAGGAAGCCAATTAAATTACTTTAGAGTATTTATATTTTTATTTTTTTCTTCAAACTAATTAATTTGACTAATAAACTAATATATAATCTAAGAATACTAAAAATATAAACACTCTAAAGTACTTTAATTGGCTTCCTTAATTTCTTTAAAAAAATCAACTTTGTCTTATAATTAGGACCGGAGGGAGTATTAAATATGGGAGCACATACACATATTAGTCATTAGTAACGTAACGGGCACGGGCATCATAATCGGAGGCCATGCATGTTCACATGAACGCCTGGCCCTCAACTAACAATGAGGGGTGTGGATCCCATGGAAGTTGTCTTCTCCCCATGCTCACATGGGCAAGACTTCCCAACAAGGAGACCACACTATTTCGTATTTGCCCAGCCTTTACTCTTATATCTTTTGAATGTTATTGTCAAAAAATAACTTTATTATTATGGAATTTTATATTCTCTAATAAATATTAACTTTTGGTTAGAGTACGGAGAAGGTCGCCAAGTTACAATACAAGGGGATATTTACAGTTATAGGGTTCTTATGTTAAAGATGCTCACTGGAAAGAAACTAATAGATAGCATGTTTCATGAAGATCTAAGCCTACCCACATTAATTCTGCAAGTTATCCTTGCCAAATAGAGTTCTTGACATAGTAAATTCAAATTTACTTGTCCTCTCTTATAGAGACCATAGGAAAGTTATGCAGGGTTCAAACTGGTTATGTCGAAGAGTTTGTTTTTTCTCTTGTCATGATCTCTTTCACAACTGAACTAAAGTTTCCTTAACTATCGCTTCAGCTGTTATTAGCCAACTGTAATCTATATCTATATATTTATTAAATCTATTCCACCATTTATTGTTTATAAGCACGGTTCATAAACTTTGTTCATAAGCTTTTCACTGTTCATATGATTTGATTGTTTTTCTGTTTATGGGCTTGCTTTTCACTGTTCTTAAGCTTTTTTTTTTTTTTTTTTTAAATAAATGCTGAAATCCATTAAAAACTTAAAAAGGCATTACAACTTGTGATTAAAAAAAAAAAACTATCATCCTTCATCATCAACTACCACCTCCTGATAAGGAGTTGGTGGAGATCAAGGAAAGTGTTCATAAGCTTTTTACTATTCACACGATTTCATTGATTTGTGTTTTCAAAGTTTGTTTCAAAAATAAAATCTTATAATTAAATTATAATTACAATAATTAATAATTAAATTATTAATATCATTGTTTCTTTTAATAATTTTTTTTATAAGTGTTTCCTTTAATAATTTACAACTATTTAAAAATAATTAAATTATTTTTAAATATGACTTGGATGATTTGGTAGAAATGAAATAAAAATTATTTTCTAGGTCAATCATTATTTTTAAAGTTTGTTTCAAAAATAAAAACAAAAAATTATCCGAAGAGCACTATGGGATAGGAGATCTTCTACAACATGATTCATTTTTGCTTGTGCTTGAACAATATTTATTTGAGTGTTTGCATAATTACCTGCTCTAGAAATATGGGGCTAATTAAATTACGATAGCTGTCAAATTATCCCACCCACTTGCGTCAACTAAACATTTAACTGAGAAGCCACAGCTTAATCATGTCAATAATCTGTCAAAACTAGGGGAAAATTCATAATACCTTGTGGTTTCTCAAAAATCGAACAAGCAATCACTTGAACCATAGAAATAGCCCGACGAAGAGCATAGGAGAACACGTTGGTGCGGGGTAAGACGGAGTTGGAAAAAAGTTATAACATGTCCCACCTTGAACAATTAGGCCTTAAATGAACTAAGTTTGGATGGAAAGAAAATCGGGGAGAAAAAATATTCAGGGAAAACTCTAAAATATAATATTTTTTTGCCATTTTTTTAAAGTTTCCTTTCTAATATTCCATTCTCTCCATTTTCTCCTCAATTTTCTCTCCATCCAAACATAGCAGCTGAAAGGAGGAGAGGGGTGTCTTCATTGATTTCCTTCTTCATTTATTCTCCATTAAGTGTATTTACCATTAGATTAACTTTCAATGACTGAGATTTATCATGGTACATTTTTATTATAATGATGTTTTTTATATATGATTAAATTTCAATTATTAAAAATTGATCTAATGATAAATACCCTTACTAAAAAATAAATAAAAAGAAAAATTAATAGAAACACTTCTCTCCCATAGATATATATCGAATGTGGGGCATGTCTTGTCAATTGAGGAGGAAGGGCCAAAGAAATATAGATAAAGAAAATAAAAATAATATTTTATATAAAACTAAATATCGACCATATCATGCGATTTCGGACTTGCGGTTTCGTGATTTCATGCGATTACTTCGATTCTCCTTCAGTCTAGCTACTCTACGAATGGGCAATAATTTTTCCTCAGTTTTTTAAAACAAGGGCAAATAGGTGATTGAACAATTACAATATCTCACAATTAGGTCATGGAACTTCATAATACCTTGACCATTTCATGGGACTTCTTAGTTGTAAAATTTCTTTCTTGGGACCCTCCCATTACAATGTACTCCATCCGATGCTAATTATAAGATAAAGTTGATTTTTTTGAAGAAATTAATGCAGCTAATTAAATTACTTTAGAGTATTTATATTTATATTTTTTTCTTCAAACTAATTAGTTTAACTAATAAAATAATATATAATCTAATGATACATAACATATGATATGATTAAGTAATTTATTATCCATTTTCTTTGATTTTCCATATTGGCGTTTGCTTGACGTGAGACACAGTATTGATGTGATGCATGTGGAGAAGAATGTTTGTGATAGCCTTATCAGTACGCTTTTGCGCATACTAGGGAAGACTAAGGATGGGATTAATGCGAGATTAGACCTTGTTGATATGGGAATAAGAGAACGGTTACATCCACAACTAAGAGATGATGATAGGAGGACATACATGGAGCCAACAACACATACACTATCAAAAGTAGAGAAAAGAAGTTTGTGTAGGTGTTTGCATGAAATTAAGGTACCGCAAGGGTATTCCTCGAATGCGAGAAGATGTGTCTCAATGGACGATTTGAAATTAGTGGGAATGAAGTCCCATGATTATCATGTGTTGATACAACAACTATTACCGGTAGCTATTAGAGGCATAATGAAAGATAAAGTACGAACCACTGTAACAAGATTGTGCGTTTTCTTCAATGCTATCTATAACAAAGTCATTGACACTGAAAAGTTGGATGAATTGGAAAATGAGGGTTACATTATTTTGTCACAACTAGAGATGAATGTTCCTCCTTCATTTTTTGATATAATGGTGCATTTGGTAGTTTATTTGGTAAGGGAGGTATGGCTCTGCGGTCCAGTTTACCTGAGGTGGATGTACCCTTTCTAGCGATACATGAAGATCTTAAAAGGGTATTCTAAAAATCCTTATCGATCAGAAGCCTCAATAGTAGAAAGATATGTAGTTGAGGAGGCTATGGAGTTTTGCAAAGATTATATGTCAAGGAAGAAGAAACAATCTCGGCATGAAGAGGGGAGAAGCAAGGGAACACGAGGACTGAAAGTGAAGAATGTTCCTCGTGAAAAGGTGTTGCAAGCCCACTTGTATATCCTGAATAATATGGAAGAAGTTCAACCTTACATAGATGAACACAAAAAGACTTTGAAGAACAAGAATCCAAGGAAGAATGTCATGCAGATTGCTATTAAGCAAAACAAGACATTCATGCAGTGGTTCGAGGAAAAGGTTTTGCACGAGACCGGTGTGTCTGAGACAATCGAGTGGCTAGCTTGGGGGCCTTCGTTTCAGGTCATTACTTGGACTGGTTATGATATAAATGGCTATTCTTTCTATACGAAAGAGCAAGATAACAGAAGTACCATGCAAAATAGTGGGGTCATGGTAGAAGCTGAAGCTATGCACTTTTCCAGTTCGAGAGACAAAAACCCCATATTAGCGTCTATGACCTATTATGGAGTTATAGAAGAAATATGGGAAATGACATACAACAAGTTCAAAGTTGATTTATTCAAATGTAAGTGGGTTAGCAATAATGTTGTGGTAATAGATAAACAATTTGGATTTATCTTAGTCGATCTTCGAAGAGTTAGCTATAGAGACGAGCCCTTCATTTTAGCAAGCCAGGAGAAACAAGTGTTTTATGTCACCGATCCTGCGAGAAAAAACATGTCCATTGTCCTTACTGTTAGAACAAGCGTTTCACCCAAGAGGGGGGGTGAATTGGGTGATACTAAAATTTCTTCGGAAATATAAAACTTTAATAGTGGAATTAAAACAGTAATGAGTAAGGAGAAATATCACCGAAGTGTACACCGGGAGTTATACTGGTTCGGTCACAACCACTTTGACCTACGTCCAGTCCTCAGAGCTTTTCTGAGAGTTTCACTATAACTTCCAAGATTCAGTGGGTTCTTGGCACCTCAGTACAAGCAAGTTCCTTAACTTGGACACTCGCTCCCCCTTACAAGTTGTAATCCAATCCCAACTCAAGGTTCCACAACCTTAAGTAATCTCAATAACAAATATTGAGTTTGAATGAAATATCTCTCTTACAGAGTGAATGAGAATCACTGAAGCATAGATATACAATTTCAACGTGAAAAACAAAGCAATGAACTTGATAATTTGTTTGTGTGTGTTCTTGTTGTTCTTTCTCTGTTTGGATGTTCTCATATATATAGATATGTTGGTGATGACCGTTGGAACATTTTCTTTCGTCCGTTGGAGAGTGCGCAGCCACTATTGACTTTTCAAGTTTTTGAAAAATATCCGTTGGCGGTGGTTGGCATTTGAACGTTTAATTTGACTTCCCTTTCTTAACATGATTCCTTCATTGTTTATCTGTAAATATGCTATAAATACTAATACAATGAAAGATTAATCATATAGGAAATAATTTAATGAACGTTTGAATGATTTCTAAATTTCTGGGTAAGCTTACTCGAGTAGCTACTCGAGTATTACTTGAAGTTTACTCGAGTACTTACTCTAGTATCATCGGGAAATCTTTGATCAACTGCAAGTCAATGAATAAATACAAGATTACTCGGGTAGTGCATGGAATAACCCATTTTCAAACTTTTGGAAATATCTGTTTATGAGTTACTCGGGTACCTACTCGAGTAATGCATTCACAACTTTATGAGTTACTCGGGTACCAACTCCAGTAAACCTTCAAATAAACTTGTGGTTACTCGATGCTCTACTCTAGTAATGTTGGCAGGATTTCAAGGCCGAGAGCACTTACCTCATTACTCGGGTACTGACTCGAGTAATGCACTCATTTTTGCATAGGTTACTCGGGTACCACCTCAAGTAAATGTACATTTTGTGCATGACTTACCCTGATAATGACTTGAAATTTACCTTGAAAATATTTCTGTATACTCGGGGACTTACTCGAGGAATCCACTTAAAATAGATCATTAAATACATGCATACTAGAGTAAGGACTCAAGGTAAATGAGATAAATTAATATCAAGTTAATCGGGTACCACCTTCAAGTTTTTACTTACTTCAGTGCGTTACTCGAGTAGCTCCTCGAGTAACATTGGCAGTAGTACTAAGTGCCGAGAGCTCCACATTTTCAGAAACAGAGTTACTCGAGTATCTTTGGCAACCTGAAAGCAACTGGAATTTTTTCACATGGTTACTCGAGTAGCGCCTCGAGTAACATTGGCAGGCCGAGAGCAACTCCAAGTTTTTACCTGGTTACTCGAGTCGCTCCTCGAGTAACATTGGCAGGCCGAGAGCAACTTGAAAATACTTACACTATTACTCGAGTACTTACTCGAGTAACGTTGGCAGTTTACTGGAAGGTGCCGTTGGTTACTTCAAGTTTTGTCTCATTACTCGAGTAGCTCCTCGAGTAATGCCTTAGAAAACTTGCTTCTCATCAAGTTTCTCAGCTTTTTCTCTTGGTCTTTCTTCATTACTCCAATGCTTACTTCAAGTGATGCTTGTTCCTGTCATTACTTTGTTCAAACGTGTTTATTAATCATTTCATTTTCAAACCATTCTTTTGTTATCATCAAAACATAAGATCTAACACTTACAAGTAAAAAACAGAAGTATGGTGATCCGACCTTCAACCTTGATGACACACTACCTTTCACAACAACTCCACCTCGAACAAATAAAGTAGAATTGGTAGATGATGACCAATATGCTATAAGAAATGACCATGGTGAAGGACTATGGAAAACAATATAGAGTAAGACCTTAATTTATAAACGAGAACTGTGTGTTTTTTCTGTTTTACTTCCCGCTTAGTTTATTTAATTTTTATTGAAATTTATTTACGTTTTTTATGTCACTTTTTGTGTTAACAGGAATATGGACAACTATAGTGATGAGGAGAGGCATAGAGATGACGAAAGCTCTAGCAATGACAAAAGGCCTAGAGTTGAACCCCCTGCAAGAAGGAGGGTTAGAGGCTGTACAAAAATGGGAGCATTGGTTGCACGTCATGAACATCAACAGGAGAGGTTGCATATAGACTTCGATGACAATTTGAATTCAGTTGGTCCTGAGGAAGACCACTTCATTAGCTACGTAGGGTTTTTGGGTCGAAGCAAAGTGCGCATTACCACGATAATTGAAGATTGGTTCCCCCAAAAACGAAAGACATGATTTGGTAGCAACTTTTGGTATATAAGTTTTGATGCATTGTAGCTTTGTTCTTATTGTTTCAAATATAATAATCTTATGTTTTACCTTGCAGCAAACATATGATGTCCCAGACACCAGGGAGATGTATAGGCACTGGATGGATGAGGTTTGTGTACGATGGAAAGGTTTCAAGAACAAGTTAACAGCACGGTACATTCGAGGGGCCCTAAAGGGTCAGGATCCATGTGCACAGTATACGTATTTGTCTCCAGAGACTGGAGGTTGTTTGCGGCATCACGAGCAGATCCTGAGTTTTTGGTAAGATTTTTGTCATCATGATATAGAACTTTTAATTTTTATATACTTGATATCGTTGATTTATTTTTTATTGTTTTTCATTCATAGAAATTAAGTGCAGCAAATGAACAAAGGCAGTCAGAAAATAAATATCAACATTACATGTCTCATGGTGGATATCGGAAGCTTGAGCGGCAAATGATGCAAGAAGAGTTAGAGAAAATGAAGGAAGCAGCGGAATCTAATCCTAGCGTCGTTATCCAGCCACCGGCACCTCCTCCACGTCACAAAAAATGGAAAGCAAGGAGGATTAAGGCTGGGAAGTACATAAATCCGACTGTTGCTGAGGTTGCTGCGAGGATTGTAAGTAGTTATACCATAAGTACCTAATTTTTTACATATCACGAGTGGTTTCGATACATTTATTATAAACTGTATGCTACAGGATGAACTGGACGAGAAGAGTAGCCAAGGTTCATTCAATCCAAGTAGATGAATGGACATCTTGTCAACGGCTATTGGGAAGGCAGATGACCTTGGTCGTGTTCGGGGAGAGACACGGGGAGTTAGTGCCACGAGGTATTTTGGATGAGACCTACGTTATTCGTCACAAGCTGGACCTAGTAAGGACTGTGAACACCCTATTTTGTCCGGGCCCCACTAAAAAAATACAAAAAAATTGATAATGATTGGTGTCCAAATTGGCAATCATCATTGAAAGAAAAAATAAAAAAAACGAAAATAAGAAAAAAGAAGGAAATTCTCCTATTGATGATGATCGGTGTCTAAATAGGCAATCATCATTGAAAGGGAAAAAATAAAAAAAATGAAAATTAAAATAAATCCCCTCATTGATATGATTGGCATTGTCATTCATTAAGGGAAAATAATAAATAAAAAAACGAAAAATAAAAAATAAAAAAATCTTATTTATGTTGATAGGTTTAAATTAGAAAGTTACTTGTGGGGAGAATAATGAAAAAAAAAATTAAAAACGAAAAAATCTCCACTAATGGTAATTAGGTCAAGTTAGGAAGTTTTATCAATAGAAAATACAAAAAAATAAAAAAACGAAAATTAAAAAAAAAATCTCTATTGATGGTGATTGGGTCAAGTTAGGTAGTTCTTAACATAAAATAAAAAAAAAAATCAAAAAACGAAAATTTAAAAATAAAGAAAAAAAAGGAGCAAACCCTACCTTGAGACTATAAATAGGAGTATAAGGGTTGAAGCAAGGAAAAAACATTTTGACAGAAATTTTGGGAGAGCAAGGAGATAAGGTTTGTGGTTGAGCTTTCATCCTTTTCTTTGATTTCACTTTTACATCTCGCTTTTTTTTTCTCTCTCATCTAATATCCCTTGGTTCATGCTTACCTCATCATTCATGCACTATGACTTTATTCAATATGCATTACATTGCTTTACTTTGTATTATGATGTTGCTGGACGTGTTTTAGCTCATTGTGGTCTTGTGGATTTGCATTTTATTGTCCAACTGAATTATCTCATACATAGGCAAGAGGTATGTGCTGTCTTATTTTCTTATGATATTAGGTGTTATGCTTAATAAATATAGATAATATAATTGTACTTGCCTCTTGTTTATTATGTGGTTCTATCACCCTATCTCTTATTGTAGCGGGTTCAAAGAATAAAAGGTACGCATAAATCTCCTTACCTTTGACTTCCTTTTTGTTTAACTTGTGTTACTTTTTCTTCTTTTTTCTTTATTCCTTTCTTAGGTCCTCTTTCAAAAAAAGAAAAAAAGAAATATTTTAACACATTTTTATGAAAATAAAATGGAAAAACTTTCTTTCATGAAAAATAAAAGAAGTTCTTTCATAAATAAACAAAAAACGTTTTTAAAAAAAAATAAAAAATAAAAACTAAATAAAAAACTTATTTTTCTCAAATAAATTAAATAAACATTTTTCTAAAAATCACCAACCAAGTGACACGCTTTTCTACCCCCGAACTACGTGGGCTTTGATTCCTCTAAAGGGTACGTAGGCCCTAGGTTTTCATCCTAGATCAAGTCCAATTTTGTAAATAAATATATTTTTTCTTATTTTCTTGTTATAAATAAATGTTCTTTTTTTTAAATAAATATATTTTTTCTTATTTTCTTTTTGTAAATAAATGTTCCTTGTTTTTTTTTCTCCTTTAGTTTTTCATTTATTTTTGTCTTTGTTTGGGTAATTATAATAAGATTAAAGGCCATAATATTTTTAAATAATTAACTTAGGGTAACCATTCTCATGAATGGGTGTTGTGGGGTGCCTAACATCTTCCCCACACACAATCGACTCCCGAACCCTAAATGGTTTTTTGTACACCAGTTTTCGTTTTTTAAATAGGTTTCCAAAATTATCCTTTTTTCAAAAATTTTGGTGGCGGCTCCATGTTTTTCCAAATTCCGGGTGCTACAAGGACGTTGTGGACAAGATTCGAGAGGACCTAGAACGAGAGATCGAGGCCAACCTTCGCGACAAACTCCGACAAGAGCTGTTGCCAGAGCTTCAACTTGAAATGGCAAAGATGTTCGAAGTGCAAAGGGCAAGGGACGAGCATAGAACTCAGGAATCCCTGGCCTTCAATAGCACCAGAGGAAGTTACAACCCTCTGGAGGAACTACTTGGTGACCCTTCTCCCACTCCAGTGTCGGGAGACCCTTGCACCCTCTATTTAGATGATCCATTGTTGCATGTTGTTGCTGATGCTCTTATTCACACACGTGCTACCACCCACCATAATCAGCAAATTCCGGAGAATTTTCGTAGGGTGAATGTGACGAGTGTTAGAAAGGGGGAAGAAGGTACATCCATCCCTGTTCCTGATCCAAAGGTTGGCACATTAGGTCAAGCGATAGGATCTTTCATCCTTTGGCCTCACAATTTTATTGGTTCAGACGCAACACCTCCAATGGTAGGAATTACCTTACTATTACTGAAAATCTGTTGGCATCCTAATAACAATTTGTTTTTTGATGTTCTAAAAGGATAACGAAGATGCGAGGAAATGACCCTACTTAGCACGGCTGCAACATATCTATGAGGGCATTAAACAGATTGACTTGAAGATGCCTCCAGGGATTGTGGGCCTTACATTGGAGTATCCCTACACGATTGACAATACAGATCTCAAGCAGTTTATCAGGTTGGAGGAGATAGATGCAAGCTGGGTGAAATTTGCAGTCCAGTAAGTTTTTTTTTCAATTTTTCCACAGAATTCATTTAGTGGTTTTTTGATTTCATACATTCAATAATTCATTCCTTATTTTAATTCTATTATAGCACCTTCCACGGTCTCTGCACAAATATGGAAAGACGTGATTGGTATGGATTCTTATGTCCTATGAATACGACAGGGGATACTTGTACTGTGGCGCATAGGACTCACTATGTCGGCTATGCAATGGGACAGACCAAACTTCGTTGTTATCTAGCACCCATTGTTCAATTGTTCGTATTTACATTTTGTCAATTTAAGAAGTTTAATAAATAATTGTCTTCTCATCTAGCTTCATTTTAATGTGTACATGTTGTTAAAGTTACCACTGGAGTTTGTGTGTTATATGTCCCCACCGCAACGTAGTCTATTGGTTTGATCCCTTGAGTAAAAAGCCAGACAAAGATACAAAATCCATCTTCGACACGTAAGTTATTCTGTTTGTATTTCATTGACTCTTAAAAAAAATGAATAGTTCTAATTTCTGTTCATTTTGATTTTCATGATAGTGCTTGTCAAACATATAGAGTCCTAGGTGGGTCACGCGAGGGTACAATTGTTAAAAAGCCAAAGTGGTTTTATCCGATAGTAAGTATATTCGATCCTAGCTAATTTTTTCATTGATGGTCCTTTTAGACATACCTTTATTGATTTTAACAACCAATTGCATCCCTTTGATTTAAAGTGCCCTCGGCAACCTGGCAACACTGAATGCGGATATTATGTTATACTTTATATGTATAACATCTCTCAAAGTGAAATTACTAGCGATTTTGAAAAGGTAATCGCTTCTTCATTCTCAAATGATAATATTTTTGGTGTTCTAATTGAAATGCTAATTAATTCATTTGCTTGAGATTCATTTCATCAAAGCTTACTTTCTAATTTTCATATTTTTGATAATGAAGATGCCGACCTACGTGAAGACCTTGATTTGATCAGAGATCTTTTGGCTGGACATCTTCTTCAACATATAGAGCAGTAAACTTTTTATTTTATATCAGTTTGTAGTTGTGTGATGACAGCGTTTTGACACTTTCTGATTGTTATTGTTGATATATATTGTAGTAGGTTGTATGAGTTGTTATTGTATGTATATATAGTAAAGATTGTAGTGCCGGATGTCCTTACCAGTTTGTAACGGACAGTGTGGTTTATGAATCCATCTTCTATTCTGTTTCTGCAGTTTGAATTCGCTAGGTAATACAGAATGTAAATTATGGTATAAAAAAAACCTAACCTTTAGACGTCCCAAATTAAGAATTGGGATGTCTAAAGTCCCCCCGGTGGGACTTTAGACGTTCCAAATGGTAATTTGGGACGTCTAAAGTCTCACTTTATATGTCCCTTTTGTTTGGGACGTCTTTTCTTACAACATACTACGCCCCCAACATATACGTCCCCCCGTTTTGGGACGTTAAAGGTGCCAAATTTGGGACGTTATAGCCCCTTTTTGTAGTAGTGGAAGAACAATTTGCATCACTCCAATTTTAATTGCACATTAAGTAGGTTTAAACAATATCTCAAGAGGTAGTAGTTAGCTATGTTTGTAGGAGCTACTATTGATTGAGAATATTGGATTCAAGTGTTATCTTGATGTTGTTCTTGAGACTTAATGAAATTTGAACTCCTATGATTTGTTTAGCAAGGATTGCCACTTTCTTCATCACCAAGATTCATTTTATCATATTATCCCTTTTTAATCCAAATTAAATCATTTCTTTATTATTTTCCAAAATACAAAAAAAATTAGGAATAGTTTTATTTTCATAAATTTTAATTTCTAGAAAAACCAATTTCAGAAATCCCTTTTCTAACCATGTTTATAACACTTAGATTTTCCTAGGGTAGTCATAATAAATGGCTCCTTAATAAGAGAACGATTCCGAGTTGTTTGCACTATATTGCATTTAATTCGTGGTAATCTGTGATTTGACCCTGAGGCGGCTAAGGTATTGTCAAATCAATAGCCGTTTGAATGTATTTTGGGACATTACATAAAACCTTTCAACCTTTGTAGCAAGGGCAATGACATGAACTTGGGGCTTCAACAGGGGAGTTTTTGCTCTTTCATTTCTCTATTTCTATGTTGTATTTGTGATTCTTAGGTCTTAGGATGAATTTTATAATGTTGGACTGATTTATTTTGATATATTTGAAGTTGGATGTGGTTTGAACCTTTGTTAAATACTTGACATTGTGTTTAATTAGCTTAATTGTCATTTCTTTATACTGATTAATTATTGAATTGATGATTTTGTGAAAATTTTGTGCTAATGTCAAGGAGGCTTGATTAATGGATCAATGGTGTCTTGTGTTTGCATTAGTTAATTGAATGTTAATTTATTAATTGTGTTTAGCATCATTAATCTTGATTTTTCATGTGGGTGGACATTATTAAATTAAGATTAATGAGAAAATTAAGTTCATTTAATTGTTAGAATGCTTAATCAACCTAACTTAGAGAGATTAATATGCAAGGTGGCTTGGTATTAATCAATCTAAATTAGGCCTAGTCTAAGAGATGGCCCTTAGAGTTTCTTAAAGATAGCACAATTAATCTCCTATAATTATTTGATGTAAGGATTTCTTGCGTCATTGCTAAGGATAGCTCATTTTATTGTTGATCTCCTTGCTTCTTTCATTTCATTAATCCCATCATTATTCCATTTCATATTTTAAAGAAGAAAATCCCAAAAAAAAAGGCATAGAACAATTTAATTTTTGTTTGCAAAACAAGTAGTTTGTAGTAAAAAGATCAAACTTTTCTCTTTTGTCTCGTTTCCATCAATGTTTGTTGATAGAGAGCGCCAAAGAAATATTATTTGACCAATGCATGGCAAAGATAAAAATGGTGACTGAAGATAGCATTGTCGGGCTTTGTGCCTTAGTAACCTCTTCAAAATTAAACCAATGATTGCAATATATGGAACCTTGTGCATTGCGTGGGTTTGTTTATTCTACGTATGGAACAATGAATCCCACAAACCTAGGTGTAACACCTAATTCCCCAATTGAAGACTTTGCCCAAAGAGCCTCTGCATAGCCAAAAAAAAATTAAACGACAGCCTACAGAGAGAATTTAATTGTATATATTGTTTGACTTCGTTACCAGTGGAATGGCGGCTAAATGCACATAAAGGTTGCACGCTTAAAATTTTAATTTATGGCATCACATCATTGTAGCTATCGAATTAATTGTCGTTCACTGTTGCCTGAGGGATTGAACTGCCCATTTAATACATCATCATAAAATCAACGGAATTTTAATAACCGAAATTCATAGTAAGTAACTTCATTTACATTTATAAAACTACCTGAATTACAATTCATTCCATCATGAGGATTTGAAAGACCTCTATGTAGACTAAATTCGTTGTCTGATTAATACATTTATTCTGTTTATCTAATATAAGTAATTTCAACCCATTATAATTCTTCACTCTCGATAGCACCATATATAGTTGACCATGAGAGAAAATCGGGCTTGGAAGGTAGATGCTAGCATTGCTTATGGATTGATCTTGGCTTTTGTTTATTGTCATGGTAAATGAAATGATGACTGGGAATTGCCTCCTTGCATGTTGAAAGGAAGTTTAGATTTGGAAAGATTCATGTCCATTAGATGAATCAAAATCTCCTCACAAACACTAATTCCATTCAATGTGTTTGCCATCATATTAAATGCAGACAACAACAACATAGATTTGGCAAATAGTAGCTAAGGTTACAATGGGCACATACTGGTACCTCATAATGGACGATAAAACAAAGAGTGAATACGTTCAGACTTTTAAATATGCAATAACTATTCAAATAACATTCACTTACGTCCACATATCTTTGTTGTCCTAAGTACTTTCATGTGGACAGACCATGTATCTTTGCTGTCGTCCACATTCCTAAGAAGATCCTTCTTCATCATCTGTTGACATATCATAACATGTGATTAGATCATGAACTGGCATGACGAGAGAGTGTTGTACTGAAAGGTGAGGATGGATTACAGATGAAATTATGCAAATTAAACGTTGGAAAGAAGGTTAGTAAATGTAGATGATATGCTTTTGGAGCTTTTGTTTGTTTTGGGTGGGCAAACGAACGTTTGTTGCAGATATGTCCATAAGTTGTTGGTGCATGTTAGCACAATTAAATTTACATAATTGGTCGGGAATGTGTACCGCCAATAAAAAAAAAACCCATTTAAATAGATCTGAAACATAATGAGGAAAATCTAGTTTTTTCCCTTCATTTCACATTGCCATCATATTAATCACTTCTTGCAGAAGGGTTTTCGGTGGAGGATAAATCAGAAAAAATAAAGTAGAGCTCACAAACTCCTATGGAAGAACCATAATCAGGCGTTAATCAGACCATTTTAATTTGGTCAGATGGACGTTTTCATCAAAGATGAAGCTGACCTTCCCAATACAATAGATGTGATATTGTTGCCCACATTTCTAACTACGCTTTACTACCGGTAGATGCAAAACTGCATCTTTAATAGTGTGGTCCCGTTGTTGCAGTACATGATCTTCATCAGTGTTCTTTTCCATCCCCTATAGGGGTGAGCCATCCCCTAGAGAGATGCTTATGTTCAGTACTTGTGAGACTAATTATTACTAAACAGAAAATAAGCAACAATTAATAACATGTTGAGTTCAAGTTTCCAAGGTGAGGTGGTGGAAAAGCATACTCCGTCTGATCCACAATATAGGGCACTTTAACTATATAACAAGAAACAAGAAATGATAGTTAAGTCATTTAATATGTCTCAAATATAACTTTTTTCCACTCTTATTCTTCTTGAGAAATGTGTTTAATTGCATTGAAAGTGTTATTTTAGAGAGAGGGGATGTAATGAGTGGGGCAGAGTTGGAAAGTGGGTATTAATTATAGGGGCAAAACAGGAAAAAGAGTATTAATTAAACAGGAGGTAACTTATATTCTAGATCATGCCTTTTTTGTAGAAATGTCTTATATTATGGACAGGAGAGAGTATCTTCGGCAAGAATTGACAAAAGAAAGAGTCTTTTGAAAATTAATGAAAAAGAAGCCTCAACAAATCCACCACCACCACTGCCACTAATACCATGTAGAGTTCATGTTTCCAAGGTGACAAAAGAAAGCGTGTGTTGAAAATTAATGTAAAAGAAACCTCAATAAATCCACCTCCACCACCAAATTTTTATATAAATAAATTTACTTGTTCAACACGCTTTTCATCGCAACTCACGGCATCCAATGAAATTATTCTCTAAAATGACCGTTTTTGTCGCTATCTGCGTGCCCTGCAATTTCAAACACCATTATACACTCCTTTCTCTATCGATCGAAGCCCGTTGTCCTCTCTTCTTCTTCTTCTTCTTCTTCTTCTTCTCTCTGAACTAAACATGCTCCAACATTTTAATCTTCTTCCCTTATTCATTGTCTTCATATTCTGGTCATGTTGCACTCTTGACGGCGTCGTTTCAGACCCACAGATTCATCTTCTTCGTGCTCAGTGCAACCCACCGGACTTCTTCCTCGTTTCCGACCCCTCAATCCTCACTAAAAACCTAAACGCAACGTTTCAGGACATCAGAGCCCAAATCACGGACCAGAATAAGCACTTCGCCACAGCACAGCAGGGCAGTGGAGAAAATTTCCCAGTTTACACACTTTTTCAGTGTAGAAACTACCTTTCCGTCGCTGATTGCGCTGCCTGCTTCGAGGTCGCCGCCGTACAGATTCGCAAGTGCGCTGCCGCCACCTCCCCTTCCCCGGGTGCCTACGCCGTCTATGATGGCTGCTTCATCAGGTACAACTACTTCACCACCTTTCAACTTGAAACGTTTCTTCCATTGTTTCTTTTGTTGTTTTTCCAAGTGGGTTGACTTCCCTTTGACTGAATATATATATATATATATATAGAGAGAATAGCGTAAGTAGTGATACTTTATTACTCGTATATTAGCTTTGCGTTGTAGGCTGCAGATTCGGCTATACATCACACAATTTTCTCGTCAACGTTAATTTACATTGACTGTGGGAGAATTACAAATTAAATAAGGCCCAGATAAAAAATTAATCATCCAAGTCCTTCTTATATATAAATATTGGATGATGAGGATGATATTTAAATTTTAGAAATTAACATGTAAATGAGACGTATAAAACGACGGCAACAAAATAAGACGCATAAAAGAAAGGCAGATTTATATTTGTTGTTCTCTAACTTTACACTAGTTATGATTTTTAATATAAGATTCAATTGATAAATTTGAGAAGATTAAATAAGATAAATAAATTATTTTAAAGTAGTTTCATTTATTTTAGTTCTCTAAATTAATTTGTCTTACTTATAAACTGATATATAATATAATAATACACATAATTATTTTAAAGAAATCATGTAACATATTTTATACAGTAATTAAGTAATTTATTTAACTTCATTAATCTCTCCAAATTAGTTAACTGGATTTTATATTAATGATCGGAGTTAGTACCAGATTTCAATCTGGTTCCTTCATTGTATTAAGTACCTTTTAAGATCTCTAATTCTAATCATTAGTATCAAATGATGATGTTTTAGACCAATCATTATTATTTTGTGAAAATTAAAGTTAATATGTCAGTATTTGATAATGTTTTTTTTTTTTTGCATGTAAAATTTCAATGTGAGCATTTTTTTTTTTTTGTCAGAAAAGGGAGAGCTAGAGAACTAAAATGACATTTACAAAATTAAGGAGCCAAAATGAAACATTGAGCGAAGTTAAAAGGCTGAGTTTACATTGTTATCCAAAAGAAATAAATTCTTTATTTAGAACCTATTTGTAATTCTCCGTCGATATCTCAGATAATGGAGGAGAGAGAGAAAGGGAAGAAGAAAACTTTAGATTACTGGCTAAATTATAATATGCTCTAGATCCCTGAACTCTCTTAACATAAGTGGATGAGAAGAAAAGTCGGGGGATCGGAAACAAAACGGTAGGATAGAAAATGAAGATGAGAGAAAATTAAAGAGAAGAATGTCATCATCTTTCCTGTTTAAATTAAGGAGAAAAAATATAAATGAAAGAAAATGAACAAATATGAGAATGACTAAAATGCCCTTGTACTTATGTCAAAATGTCATGTTTAAGATTAAATTAAATTAAATATCACAATGGAAAACTCATATTAACATTAACCTCATCAAAAAATTTAAAATATCAAATGATTTAGTGTGTGTGTTTATTCATTTTGTCATTTTTTAAATCTCCCACCCCCATCCATTCAATCCTTATAGTTATTTCTGTGAATGGCATTGGGGCATTAGAGAAAGAAAAACAAAATTTAAGTGATACCAAATAAATAAAACTAGATAGTAATGCCTAACTCCTTTGTAATAAAAAAATATGTTTAATTCGTGTGATAGAGTTAATGTGAATATGCATATAAGACATTTAATTCATAAGCATTGAAAAGAGCGACTATCATGACTAAGGCGTCTCCTAGAGTGATGCCCAATTATTCACACAAAACTCTTAACTCACATAGAATATTTGTTCTAGCAATCCTTCTGGAGGTGATCACATTATTTATGGATATTTACACAGAAACATAATCTTTCTTGCATATTTCATATAATTCCAATAAGAAAAATCACATAGAGAAGAGTGAAATAGTAAGACATTTATATGAAATTCAGGCCTCATTTCGAAAACCACAACTAAAAGCATGCTGATATCACTCAATAAGAAAATTCTTACTTTTGCAGAATGTTTGCGTCTTTTCCTTCTTTTTTTTTGTGTGTGCTTCCTTCCTATACGGAAATCGATATATATATATATATATATATATTGTTTCACATTCCTTTTGTTGTTATCATCTTCACTTATTACCCACGTGTTTATCGGAAAAGAATATTTCCATTGATCTCTCTCTTCATTTCCTCTCTATTGAATATCTCCACCATTGGATCAAGTATCAATGGTTGAGATTTAATATTATATTTAATATTATATTAATATTTTTATATAGCATTAAATCCCAACCATTGAAACTTATCCAATGGAGGAGATATTTAATAGAAAGGAAATAGAGAGAGAAATCAATGGAGATATTTCTTTTGGCATGTCGATATTATCACATCTAACATAATCCCCGTTTTGGTAACTCAGTCCATTTCTCATTTATTATTATTATTTTATCCTTTCCTTCCTTGTTTCCATAGTTAATCCGTAGTTCACCCATTTTTATTAATATTTTACTTATTTTCCAAATTTTCGTAACATTTATCCGCTGCCAGCTCTTCTTTTAGATGACATCATATGATGTCATTTATGTAATAACATATTTTATTTATGTCCTTAATTCTTTTTTACCTGTGAAGTGTCCTTAATTCTTAAATCTCTCTCTCTCATTTATAAATTTAGAAGAATTAGAATATTTGCATTATTCATACTCAACAAGCTATTGGTTGACCTGAAGAACACAAGTTAAAATTTTGAGGAGCACACTTGTTATGACAAGTGAAAGTCTTTTTCCCTCTAAGCCTTAATCAAATCAACAACAAAAAAATGTTTTCACTATTTGTATATTATGCCATATATTTTCTAGAATATTACACTTGGCATGTATAGCAACGAGGGGTAGGGGCAGCCATGGCATGATCATTTATTCGTGTGTTATAAAAAATAAAAAATATATAAATATGCCAAAATGTATTAAAAAAAAAGTTAACAAAAAGAGTGTTGAAATGACATAAATCCTGGAGGTTGACAATCCATTACCATATCAAAGATATCAAGATGGCAAGATCTCATGAAGAAGCTATCAACTGAGAAAACTCAACTCCGACAAATATAAATAGAATTACTTGCTGTAAATGGGCTTGAGTGGGTCTTATTCCCTGTACAAATCTATATATGGGTATATATATAGCTATCGTAGAATTAATGTCAAACAAAACCTATTCACGTATTTATTCCCATATTAATGTTTTGATATGAGTCAAATGCATCAGTATGCTAATAGGTCTAAGACTGAGTTAATTTTGATTTAAAATAAAATTTAATCTATTAAATTCTGAAACATATAAAAGCAATCCAAAAGTAAAAATTAAAATCCATCATTTCGTTAGCTTGATATATTTATACACAAAAGAATCCATTTATTGAAGGATTAAGCGGTAATTTTACCCTAGGAGTAACCATTTAAGAACTCTGGGTATCTATAAGTTTTTCTAAGAGCAATTTAGCCTCAAAAGTGTTGAAAATGTATAGATTCGTCATAATCATTAAAAAACAAATATTGATGGTTAAAAAGCTGACCTTGACAATTAACAGTTTTAACAATGGGCAAAATTACATCATAACCCTTTATTGAACTAGCAAAAATGACATGGGATCTTCTATGGCGCGTGAAGGTACAACTATAACACTTTCTTTAACGAGGCAACGAATGCTTTCAATGGTGTATCATGTGGGAATGAGGCTACAGGAGGGGCCTCTGAATTTGCTGAAGCAACGCAACAAGCACTGACCAGTCTCGAAATATCAACACCTACAATCCCAAGTTTCTTTGGGGCCACGAAGATGCAAGTTCCAAATAATGGTTCAACTATTTATGCCTTTGCCCAATGTGTTGATTCTATCACAGCAAGTGGGTGCCAAGATTGCTTGCAGACTGGATACAGTAATTTGCAGATTTGTCTTCCCTTTTCAGATGGTAGAGCTTTTGATGCAGGCTGTTTCATGAGATATTCCGCTTCTTCCATTTTTCCTACTAACCAAACAATTGATGTCACACCCTTTGTCCATAAAGGTACACTTCATTCAAATATTTGAATATAGCCCCTTTTTGTTTCTTCAATTGATTTTCCTAGATGATCCCACAGATAAAACTGCAACATCACGTTTTAGCTTCCTTCTCTTGCAGATTCTTCAAGCAACAAAGGGTCAACTATTGGTGGAGTTGTTGGAAGTGTAGCTCTTGCTTTGATCCTCCTTGCATTATTTGCCTGGATTAAACGACGAAAACGCAATAAGATGGTTCGTAGAGGAAATCACTTGAAAAGTATGCAAATGCCATATATTAGTTCATAATACTACCTCTACCTCTGGCCCTTAATATAAAATCTTGTCCATAATGCGGGATCTCATATTGAGGAAGGACCGGAGGCACTAGTTTAGTATGAGGCTTTGGATGAATCTTTGATTGGTTTTTATCATAGACTTGCGTTTTACATGACAGGCGACTTAACTGGAGTAAGCAAGTTGAAAGGCCCAGTTACTTTTAGTTATAATGATTTGGTGTTGGCAACACAAAATTTTAGTGAGGAAAATAAACTAGGAGAAGGAGGATTTGGGGCTGTATTCAAGGTAATTAACTTTAATTTTTTTTGCAATATTTTACACTAGATCATGTTGTCAAGCAAGGATGTCTCTAAATGAGTTTTATATAATATCATGATTTTCACTTATCATCATGATTTTAGGGCACTTTCAAGAACGGAAAAGTTGTTGCAGTTAAGAAATTAACTTCACACCAGTCCAAGAAGGTGGAGGAAGAATTTGAAAGTGAAGTGACGCTTATAAGTAATGTTCATCATCGGAATCTTGTTCGACTTCTGGGATGTTGTAGTAAAGGCCACAATAAAATCCTTGTCTACGAATACATGAAAAACAGCAGTCTTGATACATTCTTATTTGGTATCTTCTATTAACCAAAAGACTTTTAAAAGAATTATATAATAATTAGCTATATATGTTACGCTTCTCAATAATGTTATGACATGTGCACCTATTTTCAACTTAATAACATATCGCTCACTTCTCAAACAAACGTTTACTCATATGTCATAATTTTATTAGAGAACTTAAAAGTACAGATATCATTTCTCCATACTGTAACATTTTGGAAATAATTATTATGTTTCAGCCTTCTTGTTTAATTTTTTTCCCTTATCTTTCAAAGTTTGTAAACTTGGAACACAGGTAAAAAGAAATGTTCTCTCAATTGGAAGCAACGATATGACATAATTTTAGGAACAGCAAGAGGTTTGACTTATCTACATGAGGAATTTCATGTTCGTATCATACATAGAGATATCAAGACAAATAACATTCTCTTAGATGATGATCTACATCCTAGAATTGCTGATTTTGGGTTAGCAAGGTTTTTACCTGAGGACAAAACCCATGCAAGCACAAGAATTGCAGGAACATTGTAAGTCAAAATAACTTTATGCGGGCGCGTTTTTCTACGCACCTTTATAGTAATGAATTTTCCATGCTATTGATAATATAACACTCTTGTTATACCTTTTAGCTTGAACAATTCAATGCATTTATAATAATGTCAAACATGTCACAATAATATGCATTGCATATATCTATTTCATATTTTGCTGGCTTGAGCTCTTATCCTAATCATTTTATATTGTATACATTATACAGAGGATACATTGCACCAGAGTATGCAATTTATGGCCATTTATCAGAGAAAGCTGATGTCTATAGCTATGGTGTTATAGTTTTGGAAATAATTAGTGCCCAAAAGTGCAGGGAATTAAATGTTGAAAGTGATGATGAAGGAGCATTCCTTCTTCAAAAAGTAAGAAGTTTACCTTGACTAGTTAAAAGGCATTTTTTTTTGTGTGATAATTTATTTGTGGGATATTTTCTAACAACATAGCTTTCCCCCCTTTTTTTTTCCCTTTTTAAAAAAAGCTCATCCTTCTTTGGCTAACAACCTAATCGAACATTAAAACTAAGAAAATGGCATGACTTTTGTTTTGTATTTTCTACTCTCTTTATTTCACTTTCCTTTTGTTCAAAACTTGATAGGCTTGGAAACTATATGAGAAAGGAAGGCATTTAGAGTTGGTGGACAAGACATTAGACCCTAAAGGTTATGATGCAGAAGAAGTGAAGAAAACCATAGAGATTGGTTTGCTTTGCACACAAGCTTCTGCTGATACAAGGCCAATGATGTCTGAAGTAGTTGCTTTCCTTCAAAACAAGGATTTATCAGAGAACATAAGGCCTTCTATGCCTATCTTGATAGAAGCTAGTTAGAGATTTGTGGGAAACTTCTTTACTCTTGCACTGCATCTTGTATTCCAATGCTCCTATACAGAAACATGCAGTTAAGGGTCACTTTGGTGTTTGGATCACAAAAAGGGGAAAAAACAAAGAAAGAAAAAGCAATAACATAGAAGAAGGAGAAGAAAATGGAAAATTATTGTCCTTCACTCCATTCCTGAATATTTCTGTCACATTGACAAGCTATGTCGTGGGGGCTATCAAATAAAACTAGACTAACTATGCACTATAGTGATGCTAATTTAGGTCGATCTCTTTAAGGAACCGATTATTTAGTCTCTAGCTAACTAAGTGTTAATTAACAAATTAACCAAAGAGTGTCATGGAATTAATTAACTATTCTAAACTAAGCTAAGCTACTTTTTATAGGTTTTTTCAAGTTTAACGAGTGAAATGGAGTGATATGAAATGTGAGTATGAGCTTCCTTGATGAGTGAATCCACTAGCTTTCCTTGTTCCAATCTAATTGAATTTAATTCCTTTTTTAAGTACTTAGGCTTGTGAGAAGAGACCTTCTCCAAACAACTCCTCTAATTAGCTAAACCCACCTAGACACCTAGCTTGAGTTTAGTTCATTAGATTTATTTTAGTTGGCACCTAACATGTATTAAATCTTGCAAGAGGCATTCTTTACTCAAATTGGCAATTGCTAGACACCTAGCCGGCCAAATAAGAGTTTCAAACACATGATTGATAGAACAAGGCTAACAATTAATTCTACCCAATCATTAAAGTACAAAATCTAATGCAAATTTCAGTCTCAACATGTAACAACCGAAAACACTACTCAATACAATCACAGATCATAATTCCCGTACATCCAGGTTTAACAATCTATAATCATACAAAGTGAAACTAAAATTAAGGTAGAAGAAACTCCCTAGAAGCACAAAAAACTCTAGCTAGCTTCATCAATCACCAAGGAATAGAACGACCAACTATCCATGATGTTGAGAGTCGCCTCACCGAAGCAGCTCAGAAGCTTGGCCATCGAACAGGGACAGAGATGAATGGAGACGATGAGGGTGGTGATGGATGGAAGAGATGCGGCCGATTGAGGGATGGAGATGAAAGAAGTGAGGGTGAGAACGTGGTTTAAGCCGAATGAAAAATGGAGGCAGGTGTGTGCGCGTATCGGCTTCCTGAAAAAGGAGACGAGAAGCCTTTAAAGTCTGATTCTAGAGGACAAAGGCGCTGATTTCCGGATTTTAGGACCAAATTGTCATTTCCGAAATTCAGATACTAAAATGATAATATCTTTGGATACTAAAATGTCATTTCTGACATTTGGGGACTGAACTGAAATTTCCAAAATTCGTCTGCTTGACCAAAATAGCCTGAAATGAAATTCAAACTACTGTAATACAATGTATTTGGACAATCATGAAAATAATGACATTTTTACCTCTTTTATCAACTAATTCATGCAATCACTTTTAATCCCAATTAGTCATAATAAATGTATTTTTGGCCAAAATAACATGATGAAATCCCCTAATAAAGTATTGAAAAATATGATAAAATAGGGATTCATTACACATCCATCATTTTGCACTCTTATTACGCATCTGAAAGTGTTATACTCCAGGGAATCGTTAATTAAAGTTCATAAACTAAAATTTGCATTTTGATCTTTAGGTTACTATTCATTTGGCATTATCTTTCTTAGTCCAACTTTAAAAAATGATAACTAGATGTAGAAAACTCATATGAGGGTTATATCAAATTCTTTTTAAAACTCTTAAAGTCCTTAGTATGAAAAAAGTACCCACTCCATTTCTTATTTTAAGAAACATTTAATCTAATATGATGGTTGGAAGTAGTAGTTAAAAATAATAAATGTGTCAAAATTGTAACCCTTTTTTACCAAAACACCCTTATTTTTATGGAGATAGGGAATAATGGAGAGAATATGAAAAGTAGAAAAAAGAGATATGTGGAAGAAAGAGAATGTGTGATGGGAAAAGAGTGTGAGTGAATGCAAAAAATACAATGATATTAATATGAGTAATTAAATGAGGGCAAAATGAGAAATCAACAAAAAAATAACTTGAGACATTCTCTAAATATCTCTTATAAATAGAAACAAACTATAAGTGGTAGTTGTTTCTTATAATAAGTAACAGAGGGAGTATTATTTTAGCCTAATCATGTTTACATTGATACAATTTATTAATTTTCTCACCTTGATTTATGTGCCTCATCCTTAAAAATTCATAACTCATGGCACGAAAATCCAATTGCAAGATTTAGAAATTTTTGAAAAGCTCTATTTGTCTACTTTGCACATTCAATTTCAATTGCCTTGAGTATAACTCAGTGCAAAGCTAATAGGCATAACAAAAACGTAAACACAACTTAAATATAAGAATGGGTAAAGTTGCTACCTTTTTAAGCTTTTCCCTCTTACACCTACTCTTTTAATTGGATCCTTGATAAATCCATAATTTTATTAAATATTTTCACACTTTATTGGGGATTTTGTTATAATTATTGAGCTTAAAATGCTTTCTTTATGATTAATTGAGATTCAAAGTAAATACAATGAATTAAAACTAAAAAGGGCAAAATTGTCATAAAAATTTTAGTTGCTCTTGATCATTGAATTTTGAGAATATTTGATGTTGGTTTATTTTTATTTTTATTTTTCAGTTGTAGATGCTTGAAGAAACTGGATTAAATCTGAAAGTGGAAGTTTGGGTTCAAATTACAAAAGTTACAGTTTAGAACCACAAACTGTTGGAAATTGCAGTTGGGTCCCTGTCAAAACTGCACCGTTTTGACGGCAACCATTTAGGTCAGGTTCAGACAGCAGCTCGATTGGGAGATTCAGAGAACAGCAGCCGCGAACCTGAGCTTCAGATCTTCGACAATCACCTTCCTTACGCCATCTTCATTTCCCTCCACCATCTCCATTGTCGCCGGTGACCTTCACCCTCATCTCCATCGTCTCCATCGTCGCCTGCGATCTCCATACATCTCTCCACCACCACAAGCTATCATTTTCGGGAAAAAAAACAGAGGAAGGAGAATGGGAGGAAATCGAACCACCTTCATCTTCCTTCTCCTTCTTCCATCTCACCCCCATCCAACACAATCATCGTCACCTACCCTTCCTCCATTAACGCCGGCGAGCTGCCTTCTTCCAGTACCTACGGCTACTTAATTTCTTTCAACAATGTGTGGCTCACCTTCACTCCTTTTCGACCGTTACTCATAAATATTTCATTCTCCATCATTAATCTTTCATTTTAAATGAGTTGACGGTTATTTGTGGCTGAGCTCTCTTCTGTTGGAGTAATGGATTGATTCTTGATGCTTGAAGCTTAACAAAGGAGTATTTTACCATCTAATTTCTCTCTTTAATCTTTTGTATTAGTTAAATTTTAGGTTTAAAGTTTAATTAGTATATTAGATTGAAGTTTGCATTGAGGTTCCATGCAATTTATTATATTAGATGTGTGTTTGGATTTAATATTATATATTTGACACTTGTGCTACATTAGCAGCAATTTCATATAATTGACTTTGTATAGCTTTTGTTTGAAGTTATTATAAATATATAGCTGAGATTGTAATGCAATGGTTCTTGGTTACATGTGTCATTGCAATTTATTATTCAAATTGCTAGTATTTAAATTAATTTTTGGTTATAAGGATTAATTTTTATCTAATGTGGAGGAACTAATTCACCTAACTCAAGTTCGCTCAATATTTTTATCAAACTAGTATACACTCCCATTATCTTTTGAAGCAATGATAAATAAACTCATTGTTTTAGGAGGATTTCATCATCTTTTCAAAACCAATTTACATTTCATCTATTTTTATCCAAAAAATATAAAAATATTTGTTTTTAAACATTTTTAGTTTAATTGTAACCTAGTTGATAGTTAAAAAGCCCAAATCATTTTTATTGTTTTATACCAATCATTACATTTAGTTGCTAGGTAATTAATAAAAAGCTCTTTAAGAGATAATTTGATATTATACCCTATATTACAATTTTTGATTATTTTTTAAAGAAGTTACCGAGAAATAATAAGCTGACACATCTCCTTCACTCCTCTTGATTTTACTTTAGACAAAAGTCAAAACCTAACAAAATACATAAATCAGGCACATGATTTAAACATAATATTTTTGTATAAATTAGCCCCTCCCCTTTCTTAAATCCTAACTTTTCACTTAGCTTCTTCAACTTCAACCTTGAACTTTAATTCTTGGGGTTCATTTCCTCTTGGCTTAAAATTTATTTCACATGCTACCCTCACTTGATTTTGCATGTAGAATATATTTTTAAACTCAAATTGAGTAAAGGAAGACTCCTTCCCCTTCAACTAATTAAAATAGAAACATAAGAGGTATTGGGGAAAAGATTCAATTTTGTTTTTCTTCCAAACTTACTTTCTCATTTGTACCCAACATAATTTTTCATTTTTTAAATCATTTGAAGCATCAAAATTAGCAAAATCCTATTCTTTCTTCTTGCCCTGTCCAAGCAGTGATCTTCATAGGAGGAAAACAAATGGATTTTTCAACAATCCATTCCAGAAACAACCATATAATCCAAGTCCTAGTCCTCTTAATAATCATGGTTTAGCCAAAAATCAAGCTTTCTATATTTCTTAAAAATTTTGGCAACGCATCTCCCCTTAACTTCAAGCTCCCAAAATCTGGAAATCAACAGCCCCACAATAACAATCACAAATGCAAGCACCAAATCACTAAATACATTAACTCTAATCCACGTCTAATTTTGTTTCTCATGATTCTCTCCCTTATTCATATGTTTCTCTCTAAAAAATCAAACTTTCAACAGAGATCAAAGTTAGAAAAGTAATTTAGACATATTAACTTTCCTGTGTGATTACATATGAGGTTTGGCTTGATCTTCCTCCTCCTCTTCCTCTCACTCACCGCTCTCTCCCTCTATTTGCTTGTTGACGATCGAAAATGAGGAGTAAAGGGAGAGTTGGAGTGATTAATGAATATAAAAATTTTAACCATATTAATAAGTTCTGAATTCCATGCTTCTTGATCACTTTTTTTTTTTTTTTTGGTTTGGGGTCAAACAAATAAAATAATCTCTCCTACATTTGCTGATCACAAGCTATAGTTTTCATCCAAAAAGATGATCTTGGAATCATATTTTATTTTATTTGGCCAAAATAGTATTTTAGCTATCATTAACTTTGCTTTTCAAACTAAATCTTGAGCATTCATTTTAATCTTCCATTCTTGCCTTTAAAATCAATTTTAATCTCTTACTTTGACCTTATGTCAAAACTCGTTTACATTTTGATATTTATAGAGTAATAATGGCACAGTTCACAAGCATACAAAAATAGCACAAACATAATGATATTAAGTGCAAATTTACATACAGGAGTCTTCCCCGCAGGGTTTGATAATATGTACAAATTTTTGTCCAAAATATCCAACATATTAAAATTAAACTAATATAATCAAGGGTTAATATAACTTTTGGTTCCTGAAGTTTAATCCAATTTTGGTTTTGGTCCCTCAAGTTTGAAATCGGTGGTTTTGGTCTCTGAAGTTTCACCCAATTTTGATTTTGGTCCCTCAAGTTTGAAAAGGACTTGATTTTTTCTGGGTCGGGTCAGGTTTCAAAAACGGGTCGTCAAGTCTTTTTCAAATTTGAGGGACTAAAACCAAAATTGAGTGAAACTTTAGGGACGAAAACCACCGATTTCAAACTTGAGGGATGAAAACCAAAATTGGGTGAAACTTCAGGGACCTAAACCACCGATTCAAACTTGAGGGACCAAAACCAAAATTGTTTCAAACTTCAGGGACCAAAAGTTATATTAACCCTATAATCAAATAACTCTAATCTTGAGACCTGCACATCTCAATTGCTTCATGTCTTCCACTTTGTCTTTGGAGCCACTGGTTCCCACCACTGGAACATTTATTATTTATGAAAAAGGGTGAGATTCCAAAGAATCTCAGTAGTAACACATAATACATCATATAAAATGCAAAAATTAAATATGTAATGCACCATATAATGTAAAAATGAAAATTCATACTATAACATGTGTGTACACAATACTCAGTGTCAAATGACTATTTGGATCCCCTACATGTCCATGTACCTCAGCTGAGTCCCATACCACAGCTAGGTAGAGTGCCCAAGGCACGTGTTCATATCACAGAATATAGCAACATATAGCATATCAACATTCACACAGTGTATGAGAGATAGAGTTACTACCTTATGTCCCTTGTTGCTACACAAGATTAGTTCCTCGAACTACGTGCCAACGGTTTAGGCGATTAATTCAGTCCTAGAATTCCAAATGTGCAAGAATTAGGTTAAAACCCATTTATATACCTCTTTAGAGACTTCCATAGTATTTTTTGTGATTATATTAGTCTATATTGAAAATTTATCAAAATGCCTCTGGGACCTGGTCTCGACCTTACCATACCTGGTCCGACTATACTTTTTCAGAAATTTTGACTCAAGCTATTCTAACATATTTTCACCCAAGAAATCCATTTGTAACCTCAGTTTTTGCAAAATCATTGCCAAACGACAGTTTCACAATTTTTCAGAAACTGACAGATTTTCAGTCAACTTTGAAAATTCATAACTAATTCTAGAAATTCCAAATTGACTGATTCCAAAGCCTAAATGAAGCTCTTTAAATGTAATTTCATGGAAAAATATCCAAAGATAATTTTTTATTACACATTTTTCCCAAAAATTCGGCCAACTACTACTGTTCTAGATTGCATTTCAGAAACAGAGCTCAACTTCAAAAAATCATAACTAATTCTACAAAAATTGAAATGGAGTGTTCTAAAATTTTATGGAAAGCTATTTAAGTGTAGTTTTATAGAAAAATACCCAAAACTACTAGATGTTATATGCTATTTCCCAGAATTATCGAAAATCATAACTGCTAGACTTGAACGTCCAGAATGTTCTTTGTTACTGACTTAAATTTCAAAACTCATAGTACAGATATCAAAATAATGAGTTCTTGGACTCATTGGAAAGCTATGAATGTCTCATATATTTTTGTAAAATTTCATAATTTTTCACTAAGGTTTGTCTTGTCAAAATGCAACATGAATCTGACTGACTCCCAAAAACGTCAGTTTTGATAGTTTGACTTCAAAAATCAATAGTCTCTATTTAAGATTTTACAAGTTTCAGGTATGTACTCAGTTTTTCGAACAGCAAAACAGAATTGAGAAAACTAATATGTATACATGAATTTATACTCTAAACCTCACGAATTTTAACTCTATACTCTCCTACACATATTTCCTGAGGTTAATGATCAAATTTCAGAACCAAAGAACCCCAAAATTCACCCCCAAATGGTCACACAATCACTGGTTTAACAACTTTTCAGTGACAGAATTTTCCAATGAATTTTCTCAATTCCAGCAACTAAACAACCTAGAAAACAACCTCAAATCCAATGGGAAAACAAAGATAAATGTGTAGGAGACTCACTTATATAAGGATCATTGATTGCATGTAAGATTTAGAGCTTCCTTCTTCCTCTACTCCAACATAACTTCCTCCGGTTCTCTCATGTCTCTCCCTCTCTTTTCTATTCTGTTTTCTCTATTTCTTTCACTCTTTCTATTTCTTTCTTTTGCTTTGACCGAATTGATTAAATGAGGGAGTAAGAGAATGCTTTAATTAATATGTATGTGATTAAGAGTGAACTGAGGTGTCAGCCAATTCAAGCAAAAAGAAGTATGGACAATTGATTGTGATGAGTGTGCACTATCTTTCCACTATACACATGTGAAGCTAAATGGGCCAAAAGAAAATGGAGAAATGAGGAGTATGTGGGTGTTGTCCAATTATTAAAGTGAAATAGAGTGAAGCATGTGTTGTTGTGTGTTGAGAGAGTGGGAGGGTGTTGTGGGGTCCTTGTGACTCCATCCAAATAAAGAAAAGGATGAGTGATTTAATTGTTTGTTAATGTGTGTGTCGGTAAGAATATTATATTGCTTATGCTTGTGTGCGTTTTTAATATATATATATATATAGGTATAATTTTATCCTATTAGCTACACACACTAAGCCCTAATTTTTTTCCCATGATCTAATTTTAGATTCCTTAAATTTTATAGATTCCATAATTTGAGTTATTAACAAATTCCCATTTAAATTTCCTTTTTAGAAAATCTTAACCTTCATTTAATTTTGGATATTACCCCTTGCATATGATGCTCTTTGATAATCTTGCCATCCATTCACTTTAACCATATGGTAAAATTTCTAATTATGAATTCTTTAACATATTTGGAATTGATTTCCATAATTAATTCAGGGCAATTTCTAACAAATAAAATCAATATAATTCTTCCAAGAATTCATTCCTCTCATAACATAAATTCTCCCTGTTTTCCCAATTATTTGAGGCCATTTGGTATTTTTTTTACTATTAAATTTGGCTAATTATTCTTTACTTTGCCAAAATTCAGTAATTATATAAAATTCATTTTTGAGGCAATTTTTTCATTAATACCTCAATTAACCATCAGATATAGTTTTTGTCCAAAAAAAAAAAAAACCATCAGATATAGTTTGGGGAATTATTCTCTATCTTCATGTGTCTCTAAGGATTTTTTTTTTTTTTTGATAGAAGAAAGTTTAGGTAGGTTCGGCATCAGTCCCCTACCAAGGCCAGGGCACGGCCCCAGGGCTCTTCGAGCGCTTACAAGGGACTTACGAGATCGCCTACCAATGAGGTCTCCCCATCGGTCAGAGGGTTCGAACACACTCCCTTGTGATCGGGGTGGCAAGACCTTAACCAACTGTGCCAAACCTCATTGGCTGTGTCTCTAAGGATTTGTTCTGAACATCTGGGCGTAATTTTCAAATTGGCCTTACATATTTGTAATTTTGAGAAATTACATTTTACCCAAACTCAGGATAATAGATATACAATATTTCTTTGGCAAAGCTACTATATTATTTTCTCTTTGACTAACGTTTAATTCGGAAAAGCCGAATGTTACCACCTCCTATCCTTTCAAGGCATTTTATGGGACTTCCGCTTAATTAAGGTTTAAGCTTAGTAGCTAGCCTCTTATATCAGACTAATTCTTGTACTTATAAGTTCGAAATTCAGGACACAACAATTTGTGCGTAAGTACACATCAATCTTGGAAATTATTTGCTAATTGATTATCACAGTACAATATGGCAAATAACATTAATCTCCCTTGAAGTTTGGTTGAATTACACCTAAGATTCTTTTCATTTTAAAAATGGCATCATGAATCCAATTTTATTGTTCCATTGGAGTTAATTTTTCTACATAAATAATGTGATTTTATAGATGGTATTACTTATATAATCACATTATACAATTAGTAACAATTATCATATTGGAGTTTAACATCATTTCAATTACTAGCTCTTACGATCGTATTAAGAATTATAAAATTACACTCAATTGTGTGTCATTGTTGTCTTTTTAAATCTGTAAAATTGATCACGCAAAAAAGAAGAAGAAGTCTCATTATACCTGCAGCAGCTAGCCTATTTTATGTTGAGACATAGAATTTCGCTCTTATGTATATGCCCAAAGTTTTAATTGTTGAATTTTATGTATTTATTTCATTAAATATTTGAATTGAATAGTCTCTCATGACTTCCCAACATCAAGTGATGGCCTAATTTCCTAATTATTAACTCGAAGGTTTATACAAGTCATTGGAGACCGAAGAGCAAGTCGACACGTTGGAGTAAGCACAACGACGTTATTATGCTTTTCTTTTCTTCCCGTTTACTATGCGCTGAAAAGGTCTCCATTTGAGCCATTGAGAGCCGAGACCAGTGATGCCCACTTATCACCCTTTATTAAAAAAATATTTTATAAAATACTTATGAAATATTATGTCATTTATATTATATTATATTATATGTAGTAAAACAATTTAAACTATGTAAATTAATATTTATTGTTATTCAGTACTCACATATTTTAATTTCTTTTTGATAATTATATTAAAATAAATGGAATGACATGTAATAGTCTATTAAATATTAATACAAAATATAAGTCCACTTTAATAAACCTCACAAAAACTAATAAAGGGTTTATAAGTAGGTTAACTAATTAAATTTATTAACACTTACAATACTTTAACTTCCAATGTTATCTTATAGTATGAATTCCAAGGTAATCGAATCAGTTGTTGAACTGGTTGAGAAAGTAATTCAAGGATTAATCATCCAACCGGAATCAAAGTGGTCATAATTTAAAATATATATATATATACACATAATTTAAATTTTTTTGGTGTAAAAATATTATTTAATTAAAATATACAAAAATTTTCATTTATAACAGTAAAAAAATTAATATTTAAATAGAAAGGCATTAATCCTCAAGTGAATAAAGCAGAGCTAGTAAAGCACAAATAATTAAACTTAATTACAAAAAAAAAAAGTTCAAATCTCAAAATAATCAAACTCAAGAGTTCACAATCACACTAACAAAAAGGATTTTTACAGAAAAATATTAAAACCACGTGGTATTTGGCTCAGGTGGTGCACAAAAAATATATACTAAAAATTTAATGAAGGGATTTGGAGGGGAAGGGAGGGAAAAATTTTATGAGTTGAATTTAAAAAAAGAAATTAGAGAAATGGGGTTATAAAAATTTAATAAGGGGAAGATGTAAGATAAAATAAAAAGAAAAATTAATTAAAAATTGTTAACTCCACTTCTCTAATTTTTTAAAATCCAAGTCAAAAAACGTTTCTCTCCAATTTTTGAAAGGGGAGAGAAATTTTTTTAAAATTAGATTTAAGAAAATGAGAGAAGTGTGGTTAAAAGTTTTTAATTAATTTTTTTACTTTTTTATTTTATATCATCTCTTTATTAAAATTTTGTAACCCTACTTCTCACTACTACAAAAAAGTAAAGCTGTGACACTTATAAATTGATTAGCTGTGACGTTAGATAAGTGCTACATATTTGGACGCCACTAAAAGAAGCTGTGGCGCTGGTAAGAAATATTGTTATGAAAATAAGAAATATTTCAAACATCTTTTTTTCTTTTCATGTTTTGTTCCTATTTGTTCTAGGAAATTAGAGAAGATGCAGAAAACATTGTGTTTTCATTAATAATAATCATGTTAATAAAGCAAATTATTATTTTCACCCTTCTCTCAACCATTCAGATATGTTTTTAAAAATAATGTTTTAGATATATATTTTTATAATTTTTTTGTTTCCAAAACTTATCCTAAAAAATTATTCTTTTTTTTTTTAGCCAATGCCTAAAAAATTATTCTTAAAAAATCTCCTGAGAACACAAATAACAAAAAATAAAATAAAATAGAATTAAACAAATTATTAGGCCTTGTTTGATTTTCTGTTTTCAAAACAATTTATTATTTTTAAAATAAAAAATTAAAAGCTTCTTTGGTAATTAATTTTTAGTTAAGTGTTTTTTTAAAAGAAAATAAGTTCACATCTTTTTCTTTAGCTAGACGTCTTGAACTTTCACTTCTTAAACTTGAAGAAGCCCTCCCCAATTTCAATCTGCATACATGCCATCTCCACTCTCCAATTTGCTTGGTGCTCACCAAAGTTGATTTTAAAAACAATTATTTAAAATAATTTTTATATTTTTTCTTAAATATGATTTTTCGAAACAATCATCCGATTTTATTTTCTCATCAAAACTTATACAGAAATTTTTTTATATAATTATTCCAGAAAATTAATAACAGAATCAAAGACTGAAGTTCCAAGGGTCTGCACCTTTTATTAAATGCTGCATGTTAGTCAACCAAGTGAGGCACTAGATCGAAGGTCAATGATTAAATTAATATATTTTAAATGTCAAATAATTGTTTTAAAATAAAGACAAAAATAAGAACAGAAATTTATGGAAAAAATTGGTTTCAAATAAAAAGATAAAATTAATTAAAAATATAACACAAGTAAAAATAAAAAAAATAATTTAATATATTAACAAATATTTTATAGTTAAAAAATGAAAAATAATTCTGACATGTAACATTTATTTGAAAGTTTAATTTTTAAATTTATAGTTTTAATTTATAAAACACACATTTTTCTTGAACATTTCCTCACTAGTTTTTTTAATTCTTACCCTGTGTGTGTTTATGTATAAAATATGATTTAAAACATGATTTAAAAATTTTTTTAAAAAAAATTGATTAGTTCAAATGGCTAAACATTTCATGGGTTTTACTAGTTTTATCCCGGATTGACTAATCACAAGAGCTAGTTAGGAGATTGATCATGGTCATAAATATTAGACCTCTATTCATTTTATCTCTAATATCTATCCTTTTTTCCAAACTAATTTACTTGTAAATGAATTTAGATCTCTCATATTGTACTTTGGTATTTTAGGGAGATTAAATCGTTGTAATTAAATAATTTAGCTAGCTTGCTTAACCTACCCAAATTAGTTAATTTTAATTTATAATGAAAAGCAACATTCGCAAACACACACAGATATCGAAATAGCTAATGATCATTATTAGCTTGATTTTTACGCAACAAAGTCCGTTATAATTTTTGGTGTTGTAGGTACAACTCCAATGGTTTCTTTGACGAGGCGACGCAGCCTTTCAATTTCGTTTTATGTGGGAATCAGACGACAGGAGAAGCCACTCCATTTACCACAACAGTACAACAAGTTCTAATGAATCTCCAAATAAAAACACCTAAAATCCCTGGTTTCTTTGCAGCCACGAAGATGAATGTTCCCAATAATAATAATGGTGCAACTATTTATGCGTTTGCTCAATGTACTGAGACTATTATGGCAAATGATTGCCTTGATTGTTTGAAGGGTCGGTACAACAGTATGGAGATTTGTCTTCCATTTTCAGATGGAAGGGCTTTTGATGCTGGTTGTTTCTTGAGATACTCTACCACTTCCTTCTTTAATGATACCCACACAATTGATATCAAACCCATTATCAAAAAAGGTACAAGTCATTCAAGGATTTTAATATAGCCCCTTTTGTCTTAGATGCGTGTAGTTACTTAATTATTGTGTAGAATTCAAAATGAGAGACTAGTTTGAAAATGATTACTTTTGCTTCCTTATATTTTGCAGGATCAAGTAAAAAAGGGGTCATAATTGGAGGGTTGTTGGAGGTGTAGCCCTTGTTTTAATCCCCCTTGCATTGTTTGCTTGGAGTAGACGATCAAGAAGGAATAAGAGCGTTCCTAGAGGTAAATTACTTGAAAAGTTTATAAATTTGGCAATTACTTAATGTGATGCTTTGGTTTTCTTATCTATGAAATGTGAATAGTACTTGGGTATGTGATTCTCCTATCATATAGCCATATAGGGTCTAGTTGTAGTACATTTTGAAATCACAAACTTATATATGGAAAAAGAGTCTTCCAATTCCAAGGTCAATGTGTAGCAAGTGACTAATATGATGAACTCAATCAACTTAAGTATAGGGGTCAGAGGATTCTCCTTCAGACTGGTTGCATTTTAGATCTTGTTCAATCATTCTTCTTTAATTTTATCCATAACAAGTAATTTGACAACGATACCAATTTTGTGTCACCTAGTTAATGATGCGCCTTGACCTTTATTTTGTGTCAAGAGTTGCGAGGTTTGTTGCACTTCCAAACTTGGCTCTCTCCCATCTCAATTTTATTCAATTTCCTTTTGATTTTCCTGCAAATAAGGTCAACTAGCACTGCGCAATTAAAGGAAAATCATCATAGAAGGCTTGGTTAAAGCCCTCATTTGTTTTATTAAGTTAAGAGATGACTTTGACTTGCATTTTCCCAAACAGGATACATAATTGGAGCAAGCAAGTTGGAAGTTCTTACTACTTATAATTATAATGATTTGATATTTGCAACAAAAAATTTCAGTGAAGAAAACAAAATAGGACAAGGAGGATTTGGGGCTGTATACAAGGTAACTTTAATCTGATATTCAATATTTAAATATTGATCATGTCGGATGTCACTAAATTAGATTTATATAATGTTGTAAAAAATATGTTTTCAAAAGGACAAATTATTAAAGGTGGTACTTATAAAACTATCACAATTGAAATTCTTTACCATCGCGCAGGGAACTTTGAAGAGTGGTAAAGTTGTTGCAGTCAAAAAATTAACTTTACGCAGATCCAGGAAGATGGAGGTGGAATTTGAAAGTGAAGTGAAGCTTATAAGTAATGTTCATCATCGGAATCTTGTTCGGCTTCTGGGATGTTCTAATAATGGCCATGATAGAATCCTTATTTATGAATACATGAAAAACGGCAGCCTTCGACAGCTTTGTATTTGGTATATATCTTTATATCAACCAATGACTTTTGCAATTACATGTGCATCAGCTATTATTCTCCTCAATAACATTATGACATGAGTTTGTATTTTTATATCAACAACACAACAATGACTTTCTCCAAAAAAAGAGAGCCTAATCTTATGTCATAATATTATTGGAGAAAATAGCAAAAGCTTTGATATTTTTTAAGGTTCACCCTTCATATTTTTCTTTCAAAAAAAAGGTAGAAACAAAGGTTCTCTCAAGTGGAAGCAGCGATACAAAGTAATGTTAGGGATAGCAAGAGGTTTGGCTTATCTATATGAGGAATTTCACGTACATATTATACATAGAGATATAAAGACCCACAACATCCTCTTAGATGATTATTTACAACTTAAAATTGCTGATTTCGGACTAACAAAGCTATTACCTGAGGACAAATCTCATTTAAGCACAAAAGTTGCAGGAACATAGTAAGCCAAGAGAACTATTTTTGTTTAATTTTCTTCACTTCTATCATAGCACTTGGATTGTCTAAGGTATTGATAATATGTCTATATATTGTACACATGCATACAAGTCAATGGAACAATACTCCTTCTACACCTATTAACTTTAATACTTAAAAGTATCCATATCTATGTCAAACATGACACAATAATTTACATGACGTGTGCATATTTCAGATTTTATTGGACCTATATTTATTGGTGTTTATATATGTTTTATTTCTTCTGGAGTCATTATCGTTTTAGTCATCTAATCATAAATGTTATAATATGTGTTTTGTTAGAGTATACACGGCACCAGAGTATATAATTTATGGCCAATTATCAGAAAAGGCAGATATCTATAGCTATGGTGTTGTCATCTTAGAAGTTATCAGTGGTAAAAAAAGCACGGATCTAATAAAGCTTGATGATGATGATGAGGAAGCACACCTCCTTCAGAAAGTGAGAAACTTCCCATTAATATCTAAAAATGCAGTCTCTTTTTTTTTTTTTTTTTGAGAAAATTTAGATTATGAAATCTGTTTTTAATAATACAGCCTAAGTTATTTTTTCTTTGCTTTTGGAAAATCCATTCTTTCACTATTGCCGATGAATCTAAGAAATATCCGAAAATAAATTCACATAATTGTTCATTTGTCTTTTGTACCCCTCTGTTTCACTTCCCTCTTATCCAACTTGATAGTCTTGGAAACTTTATGAGAAAGACAAGCACTTGGATATGGTGGACAAGACCTTAGATCCTAATAAGTATGATGCAGAAGAAGTGAAGAAAATCATAGAGATTGGTTTTGCTTTGCATCCAAGCATCTGCTGATATGAGGCCAGTGATGTCTGAAATAGTTGTTATGCTCCAAAACAAGGACTTATTACAGAACATGTGTCCAACTATGCCCATCTTGATTGAAACTAATTAGCCGTAGTCCATGGCTTACTCCTCTACTTGTACTGTTTCTGTTTTTTCATTTGATCAACAGAGACTAATCCCCTTGAGACTTAGAGTGCAAAAAATTTTTGCCCCTCTCATCAAGTACACTTATTAGGATTTGAACTTGTGTTCTCTTTTTACAGGGGAGATACCTCTTACCATCTTAACCAACAGCTTGATGGTCTTGTACTTTATCCTTTAACTCTAAACTCAATGTTACTGCCCTCATTTCTACATTACTATTAGATAGCTAGCAAGGTAATTGTGTTTTATGTAAAGAACCACTTGAGTGTGATTTTGGAATTTTGAATTGAGAATCCAATTGTACATTATTCAATATTTGTGTGACTTGGAAAGCTACATTAAAATTCTTATAAGTTTAATTTAAATGTGACATTAAGAATACAGTTTTATTCTTTAATTGAAGAAGTTAATATTTGTACGTAATGTGACCTTTTGAAAGTGATACCAAAAGTTCCCTGTTATGGGTTGTTTGGTAAATTACCCCTTTGGAGACAGCTTGTTAAATTATGTTATCACGTTTACATGTAACTTCTATATACAAGGTTTGTTTTGTAAAGTCACATATTTTAGTATATTGACAAATCCCTATTTTAATTATATATTTTTATACTTTAATTGGGTTTTTGCCATAACAATTGAGCCAAAATTGCCTTTCCTGAGATAAATTGAGATTAAGAGAAAATAAATTAAATTAGGACTAAAAAGGGTAAATTGTCAAAATAATTATAATTACTCTTAATAATTGATTTTTCTGAAATTATTTGATGTTGGTATAAATATTTTTTAATTGAAAATCATTGAAAATTTGGATTAAAATCTGAAAATGGCAATTTGGGGTTTGAAATTCAGGAATGACAGTTTGGTCCCATGAATATGGAAAATGACATTGTAGTCTAACAATTGAAACTCAGCGTTTTTGGTTTAATGGATTAGGTCTGAATGGAGATGGGCCTCAGCAATTGTTGAAAGCAAAAACGACATCCAGAGCAGCTGAATCAAAACGGGGGGCCGCGAACAGAGAGAGCTGCGGAGTTGGGAGCTGAAAGCGAAGAGCTGAGGGAGGAGAGGAGGTTGCTGAGAGTCAGGATTCGTGGGGGGTGGCCGCAAGCTTCATTTGCCATACACATAGCTCCGCCCCTCACCAACATCCACCACCGTCGCTGTCTTTGTCCGTCACGGCCAGAGAAACAGAACCGAGAGAGCTGGGAGTTTGGAGATTGAAAACACAGCTGAGAGCGAGGAGCTCAGCTGCGAGTTGGAAGACAGGAGTGGAGAGGAGAGTGAGCTAGGACTAGAGAACTGAGAGCGTGACTGAGAGAGCTGGGAGCTGGTTCTGTCCACCGTTCACCTCCACCGCCGCTGCACCAGTCGGAGTTGCAGACGGAGCTCTGGGCTCCACGGGAGAGCTGGAGCTGAGAGATGGAGAAAACTGAACTAGAAGGGAGAAGCAGAACACCACCGTCGACCACCATCACCTTCACTTCAGTCCACTATCTTCTCACCTTAATCAGTCATCGCTGTCACGACCTCCGGCAGCCTCCTCTGCCTCTGAATTCATGCATGTCATGGCTATCTCTGATTTGTTTATATGATTTTGCCTCTTGATGCTGTATTGATGGTTTGCAGTAGCTAAATCTCTTCTAATCCTAGAGCAATGGATTGATTCTTGATGGTCGGAGTAAAAAGGGGAGTTTATTTTATTTTATTAGTTTGACTATATATTTATGATTTATTTGGTTTAAGGAGTTGTAATTTATAGTTAAGACTAATATATTTGGTTTAATCTTTGTTTGAATCAATTTGTGATTTGAATTAGTTTATGTTGAACATTGTGCTCATCAATACATGTGATTACATATATATATTTCATTGTAATTTTCTTGATTATCTATTATCTTGCATGGTATTGTTTGGATATTGAGTTGATTTTAAATTACTTTGGAACCAATTGCATTAATTAATTCACAATCACACACTAAGAGTAATTAATAGCATATCTGGAGTAGGGGTTCCTCTCTTTTGATGATAAACTAATCGGTTGATAGGGTTTGGTATTTTAGAAAACATAGTGATTTCATAAATTGCATACAAACACTAGTGCAAAATATTAATTTAGCTACATAATTTTGCATCAGTTACTTGAAGAACCGAAGTCATAATTCATGTGACATAATTTCGCTTCTGTTTTATGTGTAACTGACGCCGTAATGTACAATATGGCATCAGTTACTTGAAGAACAGAAGTAATAATTCATGTGACATACATTCGCTTCTGTTTTAAGTGTAACTGACGCCGTAATGTACAATATTACATCAGTTGTATATTCAACTGATGTCGTAATTAAGAAGCTATAACAATAATAATTATGGAATCAGTTTAGTGAGTACCAGAAGCCATAATTAATATAAAGTTTTGGAATTTACTTTTGAAATAAATAAATTTAAAATATAACATGTCATAATTGTAATTAAATACTATAAATAATTTTTCCCAAAATATAATTATATTATACTTATATTGTAAATGAATTTTTTTAAGTGGGTCATTTATAGCTCCGGACCATCTGATAGAGATTGATGAATTTCTTTTAGCTACTGAACCAAACCTAGTTAATTATAAAAATTTTAAAAATTTGATGATCAATTTATGGGTGGAACTTAACCCATAATTTATAATTTATTTATCAAACTTATTTATAGTATCGGGTCCTATAAGAACCCAAAGCCTTAATTATAACCCACATGGTTCTAAAGAAGTCTTACAAATATGTTAATTATTTTTTTTCTAAAAAAAAAACCGGAATACAAGGACGGTTCAAGCCAACAGACGCCCTAATTCAAACCCACGGCTCCACCATCTGCTAAGTTCGCGGCATCACCATATGAATTTCGCTCCAGCGGCTCTGCTTCCACAACTGTCCTTCATCGCTGTTGATGCAACTTCGCAGCTTTGCAACTCCGTCGGATTCCAGATAGAGCTTTGATAGAACTTCATCGCTGTCAATTTGAAGTTTTCACTGCGCCGTGGTGGGTCTTGATTTTCCTCCAAATTCCAAGATCGCAGGGCCTGGTGAGTTCTGCAATAATGGGATTTTTAGTTGTATGAGTTTTTTGTTTGTCTAATTTTACATTCTATTACGTGTAATGGTATAATTTTTTCGTTTGTCTAATTCTATGTTCTGCAATCTGAAGCCATTGTTTGTCGTGGATTTTTTGCTGTATGATATATTGCTGTAATTATAGAGATAGAAGCTGGACACTAGTGCATTGAATTTAATGACTGCTTTGGAGTTGCTTGGATTGTGCACCGTGGTTTCCCTTTTGTTCCTTGCGTTTTTAAGGAGTGCTGGTTCTGTTTTTGCTTTTTTGAGACTCTGTTTCAGTTTATTTGTTTTGGCTTGTTTGTTTTGGTGTTTGGTGGTGATGTTACTGAACTTGCTTTTGCTGATGATTAATAGAATTATACGATTTACTAGCATTGCATAGCATTGGGTCATTGTACGGGGTTAGGCATTGTATTATTATTCAAAGGGATATGCAAGAAACATATGGACTGGGCAAGTGCTCTTCTAGCATAGAAATCTGGCCTAGCATAGTAGATTCTCAGAGTTGAAATAGCATAGTCCAAGGCATCCACAACAAAATCTGCATATCATTAAGAAACTGGCAATTTTGTTGGATATTATTCAGCAAGCTAAGGGAAGGTTTTAAATTAAGCACGGCACGCAGGACTAGTCTGTTCATTTGTTGCATGGAATACAAGCATCAATAATAACAATCAATAATCAATTTGTAAAGTTGCATCTGTTAAAATTTGAAATGAGGTGCTTGCAGAAATTACAATATGCATGTAAAATATCTAACTTTGACAAGTTTGACAGACTTGAAAAATGAGGAGACTATTAAAACGCATGCAAATTGTGTAGTTCTAACTTACCCATTTCTACCATTGTTAACTGAATTTGATTAACTGTTAAGTCCCATGTTAATCAAGCACTCAAGACTCAAGAGCAATACTTAAATATTTTTGAGATTAATCTAACAAAAGGAGCGAAAGAGGCTTAGCCCACTTCATAGGAGTAAGGAAGAGAACTTGATGGAATCTTAACAGGGAGAGATTTAATTAAATCCTTGAGAAGGATATTTGTTACATAGCGTCCATCAAGCTGTATTTCGCTAAGTAATATGTAAGAGTTGCCTCTATATGTTACATTCGTTTTACTGAGACACCACACTGAAAAAAAGCAGCCTCACTTTCTGTTTCATCCTTTCCAAAACAAACATCTTTCTCATAATTTCAAATCCACACCATCCCCACTTGTCCTACTTATATCTTGTGGAACCTCTGTTTTTTTCGTTTTTTTCCTGGTAAGGGCAACCTCTGTTAGGCTCGAAACCTAAGACTGACAAATACAACCTCACGAATCTAACTCAGTCCAAGCAAAAGCAACAGGGCTCGCGACTTGGTGGTTGTCGTTGCTCCACACAATGCTTCCAAACTCAGACCTAATCGAACTATCAGCACCCTTCTTTGATACAAAAGTCACCGTATATCTCTGCCTTTCCCCTACATTCTTAAACACCAGCTTGGTGGGTTTCACCGTTATTCCAACCAAGGAAGACGGTACGGTGGCGGCCTAGCTCAAATGCTTGATCCCAAATTATTCTAGTTGCATGTTCAGCTTCCAAAATTACATTTTTTGTCTTAATTGTCTTGTTTTTATATGTTAAGTGTGTTTTCATTATGTTGCTGACTTGTCTGTCATTTCTTATATGTGAGTCTTTCTGTGCATGTTTGGTGCAAGTTAGAATAAGAATAGGATGTTGAGTTAGCATAGTAGGTATATGGTCTTACTGGGTCAAGTAGGGATGTACCATTTTAATTGTGGAGAATTCTACTACAGATACAATTGTCGGTTGGACAAGACAGAGCAATTGAAGACGCATTGGAGGTGTTGTTTTATTTAGGTAATTTCAAAATACCCATTTTCTTTCTTAATATTAAAACTATTGTAAAAGCATATATGATTACTTCTTAATGTTTTGGATTGTAGTTGGTTTGAAAGTTATAAAGTTTGTATGAAGTTATACACATTGCTCTTCATGTAATATTGATGTGAAATATCATTAAGTGTTGCTAGAATTTGTTTGATTAAGTTGTCATATTGCCCATTTTTCAATTAGGTAATCATGGATTGTAGTTGGATTGATGCTTTAAGAACGAGTGATGAATATGAGCGTGGGGTGGATCAATTTTTAGAATTTGCAAAAAACAATGTCTCTAATAATAATGGATTGTTCTATTGTCCTTGTGTCAAGTGTTTGAATGGGTTACGAAAATCTGTTACGGAAATAAAAGATCACCTAATTTGTTTTGGGTTCTACAAAGCATATACACATTGGGTATTGCATGGTGAACCTAAAAAACGTAGTGTGTCCCAAATTGAGGAAGATGATATAAATCTAGATGATGATAGAATGGAGGATATGATTCATGACATTGGTGTTGAGGCTATTGAGCAAATGCATAAATATGATAGCTTGTCTGATGATGCCGAAAAGCCTCTCTATCCAGGGTGCACAAAGTACACACGGTTAACAGCAGTGTTAAAATTGGTCAACTTGAAAGCAAAAAATGGGTGGAGCAATACGAGTTTCACAGAATTGCTAAAACTATTGAAAGAAATGCTACCAGAAGGTAATGAACTTCCGAACCGTAACTATGAGGCAAAAAAGATATTGTGCCCAATGGGATTGGGGTATAAAAAAATACACGCTTGTCCTAATGATTGTGTATTGTACAGAAAAGAATATGACAAGCTAGATGCTTGTCCGGTCTGTGGGACATCACGTTACAAAGTGAAAGAAGTAGGGTATGGTGATGTGATTACTAAGGGGCCTCCTACAAAGGTACTATGGTATCTTCCAATAATACCGAGGTTTAAACGTTTATTTGCTAATGCTAATGAGGCAAAGAAGTTGAGATGGCATGCTGAAGAGAGGAAAAATGATGGAATGCTCCGACATACAGCTGATTCTCCTCAGTGGAAAGGAATTGATCAATTGTTTCCTAATTTTGGTAGTGAGCCTAGAAATCTGAGGCTTGGACTTTGTACAGATGGGATGAATCCTTACGGAAATCTTAGTAGTCAACATAGCTCCTGGCCTGTACTATTGGTGATTTATAATTTACCTCCTTTCTTGTGTATGAAACGCAAATACATGATGTTGTCTATGATGATTTCGGGCCCAAAACAGCCAGGAAACGACATAGATGTTTACTTGGCACCATTGATTGAGGATTTGAAGATGATGTGGGAGGTAGGTGTGGATGTGTTTGATGCATATAATCATGAGTCTTTTAAACTAAGAGCCATGATTTTTTGCACGATAAATGACTTCCCTGCATATGGCAACTTGTCTGGATACAGTGTTAAGGGGCATAAAGCATGACCTATTTGTGAAGATAAAACATCCTACCAACAACTATTACATGGAAAGAAGACAATCTATCTTGGCCACCGAAGATTTCTCAAAGCAGGACACACTTATCGAAGACAAAAAAAGGCATTCAATGGATTTCAAGAGAACGATGACCCTCCAGAGCCACTTACTACAGATCAAGTGTATCAACGGGTGAAAGATATTAATGTGGTAATGGGTAAGAGCCAGAAGAAAGAAGCTAAAAAGAATTTGTGGAAGAAGAGGTCTATCTTTTTCAATCTCCCTTATTGGCAAAACCTTGAGGTAAAGCATAGTATTGATGTTATGCATGTGGAAAAAAATGTGTGTGAAAGTCTAATTGGAACGCTACTAAATATAAAGGGAAAGACCAAGGATGGTAAGAAAGCAAGAATGGACTTAATTGAAATGGGCATACGAACACACTTGGGTCCAAGAACTGATGGAAAGAGGACTTACATGCGCCCGGCCCATCATACATTATCTAAAAGAGAGAGAGAAAGCTTTTGCAAGTGTATACATGGTATAAAGGTTCCACAAGGTTATTCTTCAAATGTCAAAAAGCTTGTATCAATGAAAGATTTAAAATTAGTAGGCATGAAGTCTCATGATTACCACATTCTGATGCAACAATTCTTACCAATAGCAATTCGAGACATATTGGAGAAAAAGGTGAGAATGACTATTACAAGATTAAGTTCCTTCTTCAATGCTATATGTAGTAAAGTTATTGATCCTGATAAACTGGATGAATTGCAAAATGATGTTGTAATTACCTTATGCCAACTAGAAATGTACTTTGTGCCATCATTTTTTGATATTATGGTACATTTAATTGTGCATTTAGTGCGAGAGATAAAGTTGTGTGGTCCTGTTTATCTTCGTTGGATGTACCCATTTGAGCGATACATGAAAATTCTTAAAGGATATGTGAAGAATCCACATCGGCCTGAAGCGTCAATTGTTGAAAGATATGTTGCTGAGGAGGTTATTGAGTTTTGTACTGAATATCTATCAGAAGTAAAACCAATAGGACTTCCCAAGTCTCGCCATGAGGGAATGAGAGTTGCAGGGCAAGGGACACGAGGTTTTAGTGCGAAGCTTATGGCTCGTGACAAAGTGGAACAAGCACATCTATACATCTTGAATAACACTAATGAAGTTCAGGATTACTTATTCAAGCACCAAGAGGGATTAAGGGATCAAAATCCTAAAAAGGCAAATAGATGGTTGCTAACTGAGCACAACAAAGCTTTCTCACTCTGGTTTAAGGAAAGGGTTAAGCAAGATCGTCAAAAGTTTAATGTTTCTGACACAATACGATGGTTAGCTGGTTGGCCTAATTTTAATGTCATAACTTGGAGTGGATATGATATTAATGGGTATTCATTCTATACAAAAAATCAAGATGATAAGAGCACTGTGCAAAATAGTGGAGTCATGGTAGTAGTAGAATCAATGCATTATTCTAGCTCCAAAGATAAAAAACCAATATTGGCATCAATGCAGTATTTTGGCATCATTGAAGATATATGGGAAGTAGACTACTTTAAGTTTAAGGTGCCAATTTTTAAATGTAAGTGGGTTGATAGTAATAATGGTGTTAAAATAGATAAGTCAGGCCTGACATTGGTGAATCTTGATAAGGTAGGTTATAAGGAGGAGCCTTTTATTATGGCGGTCCATGCAAAACAAGTTTTTTATGTTACTGACCCAGCAGACAAAAATTGGTCTGTGGTTTTACAAGGAAAAAGTATGATTTCTCATGATGAGAATGATGAATCAAGTTTTGATATTGGTGAGACTCCTCTTTTTATGTCATCCTTGCCTCGAATGGATGAAGAAGATAAAGAAGATGATGTATATGGTGCAACTAGTGATCATGATGAAGAAGATAATTTGTATGGCGTAAGAACTGATCACGATGAAGGTTTATGGGAGAACTAATATTCTTTTGTATGTTCTTTCAAAATGCTTCCTTTTCATTTTCTTTTCATTATAATTTAAAATGATTGTGTTTTTGTAACTAATCTTGTTTATGTTATTATTTTAAAAGGAATACATGGAGAATCTGTCTAGCACCGATAGCCAAAGAAAAAAGTCAAAAAGGGGTAGAAAAGGTGTCACACGACTTACTAGGTTAGCTCAAATAGATGGAGGTAAGAAGATTCATATTGAGTTAGATAAGAGAGGGGAGCCAATTGATTGGAAAGAAGGGAACACATTTAGAAGTTATGTTGCACTTGTTGCACGCCAAAAAATTAGCATTTTGGAAGAAGAATGGGATAAAGTGGATGAAAAGGATAGAGATGAAGTTTGGGATACTATAAAGGTACCTCTCACTACATATCATATTTACTTTTTATTTACCTACATTATTGAGATATGTTATTACTAACTTAATTGTTTATGTGTGTTTCTTTACAGATTACTTATGACATACCTGAGACACCATTTTTAAAGGAAAAGTGGCTCTCATATGCAGGAGGGCGATGGAGGGACTTTAAGTCAAAACTTACTAAAAAATATATATTCAATAAGATGTATGATGAAGGTGATTGTGATGTCAATAGTGACACTAACTTCGAAAATCCTTGGGAGAAATACCCATATATTGATGAGGAGACATGGTTAAGATTTGTTGAAAGTAGATATCATCCTAATTTTTTGGTATGTAAAAGAAGCATGTGATTTTGAGTTGGTATTTTTTAAATTTTTAGTTTTGACAAATACTTTCCATTTTTTTTAACAGGAAAAAAGAAAAAAGGGCCAGGAAACACAAAAGAAAAATCTCTACCCCCATACATTGTCTCGTGGAGGGTATGTATTACTTCAAAAGAAAATGATAGAAGAGAAGTGGAAAAATAAAAGACAAGATGTAGGATTAGTGGATAATGGAGATGTTTCTCCTCCATCCCCTATTAAACGTAGTCAAACATGGAAGAGAGCACGAATGAATAAAAAAGGAGAGTTTCTTACAAAGGAGGCTAGAGAAGTATCAAAAAAGATTGTAAGTTTTTTATAATCAACAAATTTGTTATGTGCTCAAGAAACAATTTCTTAATTGCATTTGTTGCTTGTTATAGGATTCTCTAGAAGAAGCAACTGCTCAAGGAACCTTTATTGCTACTGGTAGGAATGATATATTAGCCACAGCATTAAGGAAGGAAGAGCACCCTGGCCGTGTTAGGGGGATGCCAAGAGGAGTAGGTATTAGGGAATACTTTGGACCACCTTCTTCTACTCGTGGTTCGGAAGGCGTACCATTACAGCAAGTGCAAATCTTGATAGAGGAAGCAGAAAAGAAAGCTGATGCACGAGTGTCAGCTTTAGAGCAAGAATTTCAAAAGAAGATTATGGAAATGCAATCAATGATGACATCTTTTGCGTCGACGCATGTGCAATCTCAAAATGCACAACAATCTCCCATGCCACTAAGCACAAAAGGCAATTGTGTGGAGGAAGGAGTGTCATGTATACTTTATTTGGAGGATCCTGAAAGACGTTTAGTTGCATATGGAAAGGTATATAACTCTGCAACAACGATACACCACCGGAAGATACTAGATTACCAGGTGAAGGTAGTGATTGAAAATGTTGTGGATGCTAATGCCTTAGTGCCGTTCCCTATTGAGGATGTAAAAACAGTAGCAGAAGCTAAACAAAATTTCATTCTTTGGATAAGAAGGCTAGTTCATCAAGTTACAGCTGAGGTATGAATTGTGATTTTCTATCATTCACTAATTAAAATGGTATGCATTTTTAATTTTTTTATTACTTATTGATTTGTTAATTAGGAACTACAACAATCAAAGGATTCTTTCCATTCAAATTCTCAACAAGCAATTGAACCCAGTGCCAAACCAAAGCAAAATGGCTTGAGACGGTTGGCTTCATGTGTTGTCGATTTAGACAACTTCATTGAATTAAATGTGAGTAAGGAGATTGTAGGGCACCCTTTTGAATTAAGGATCTTCAAGCGGGATGTGCTTGACCTCATTTCTTTTGATTGGTTAAACATATCAATTATTCAACTTTTTCTGAAGTAAGTATACACTTTTATTTTTGAATTTAACATTTACGTTATATTATTTCTTCACTAACTTATTTCTCATTTTCATAGGTATCTCCACAATCTCTGTGAAGAATCGGGTAAGATTAATAATTATGGATTCTTGTGCCCACATTCAATTCAATCGTCTGGAAACAATAATGTAAGTGAGAGAACATCATATATTGGAAGGACAATCAAAGAAGGGAATAAAAAGTGTTGGTTTGCACCATTTATAGAAAGGTATTTAATTCTAATTCATCTCTCACTTAAGTAAAAACTTTCTTAGCGATGTAATATTAATATGAATTCATATTGTAGTAATCATTGGAGGCTCGCTGTTATTTGCCCACGTGAACGCACTATATATTGGTTATGTTCTTTACAATGGGCAGTGAGTGAAGATACTAAGTGGGTGTTTGAAACGTAAGTTTTCTGCAAAACTCTCTTCTATAATATTTGAATATATCATTTTCTTACAATTATTTGATATAATAGATCTTTGAAGATGCATTCTAGGTTGGTGGGAAAGAATGGTCAAAGTGACGTCAATTGGGTTCTTTTGAAGGTAAATACTTTAAATTTAAACAATGAATTGATGAATTATATTATTGGTTTTTTGAATTTGATTGTTCTGCTTGTTTGTGTACATTCAAGTGCCATAAACAACCCAAAGGTTTTGAGTGCGGATATTACGTGATGCGGTATATGTATGAAATCATCATTGGAGGCATCACTAACTCATTTAACAAGGTAATAATATCATATATATAAATCATAATTTTAGCTTAGACTTTAGTTTTCTCAAAATTTGGAGCCATATTCTGAAGATGTTTTGAATTTGCAGCATTTTCAAAGTTTGGAGCCATATTCTGAAGCGCAAATGAGAGAGATACGCGACATTTGGTCTGAATACTTTCTACATTTAACAAAATTAGAGTAGAACGATAGTTGTACATTGTTCTCTTTTGTAACTTGATAATATTATATGCATACTTTTGTTTTGACCATTTATTTATGTTATACGTTGGTTGCATGACTTGCATTATTGTACATTTGCTCCATAACAGGTTTCTCGAATGATGAGGAGTTAATATAAGTTTAGCTCTTTTTTTAAAAAAAAAATATATTACAATTATGGCGTCGGTTATGACTATAACTGACGCCGTAATTGGTAATTATGGCATCAGTTGAGATAAAAACAGACATCGTAAACAACCAAATTACGTCTGTATTACGAAGTCGGTTGAGCATATGCAAGATATCATAATAGTCTATTACGGCGTCAGGTTAGTTTGAATGTGACGCCGTAATATATTCATTTACGACGTCATATCTTGAGCAACTGACTTCGTAATATATTCATTTACGGCGTCATATCTTGAGCAAGTGACGCCGTAATATCTATTTCCGCTACACCTATTTCCGCTACACCCTATATGTTGTAGCGAAAATGTAATTTTAACCGATGCCAAATTAGCTTTTTGCACTAGTGAAAGTGGTTTCTAATAGTGTTTTAAGAAGTGATTATTTTCTAGGTTTAGGAATAATCACTTATTAATGCATTAGATTCAACGGTGTTTGAGGTTTGGTATTTTGAAGGACTTTGATTGTAATTACTAATGTTTTGTATTGAGCTTCGATTAGAGGAATTAAGTCTTGCCCGGTGTGGAAGATTTAATTTACCTAATTCAAGCTAGCTCAAAGGATCTTTTGAGCATTTTTATTAAACCAGCACACTCCTAAAAATATTTTAAAGCAAATGATAGATAAAATTCATTGTTCTAGAAGGTTTTATCACACTCTACAAAACCAATTTCCATTCCATTCCACTTTTATTCTAAAAAATCCAAAAATATCTATTTCAATTACATTTAAATCATAGCTTTGAAAATCAACCGATCATGTTTTACCCTTGCCAAATTTGCATTGTAATTACTTAGTTTATTAGATATTAGTTTCATAATCAGCTCCTTAAAATAAAACGACCCGAGATGTGCACTATATTGCATTAATTCGATTTTATTTTTGTTAAATTATGTTAGAGTATCATGTTTACATGTAACTTCTATACAGATTGTCAGTTTAATTTTGAGCATTTATATAGGTAAGGAAAAAAATGTGCAGATTACCTTCGAACTTTAGTCTTAGTCGAGATTCCTTCGGTGGGACTTGGCCAATGGAAGTTTTGATTTAGCACCTTGTTTATGGGTGTTTTGTCCCATTGGTTATAACAACAAATAATTTGTAAATTTTTATTGACAATTACTATTTTTTAAAAATTCCCATAAGAATTCATGTGTTGGTAAACCAATGTTTGAATTTCGGTTGAGGGAGGTGCTCATATTTAATACTCAACAATACTTCAAATAGAATTGTCTCTAATAGAAAAATACTTTTGCTTACAAAAAAAATGCCCATAAGAATATATTAAAATTAAGGAACGGTAAAATTAACAAAAATTAAATTTAACTACCTAAATTTTTCTCTTCATAAGTGTGCACTATGCGTGAAAATGTTTTTTATATATTTAAAATAGAAAGATTAATTCTCATAAAAATATTATTATATAAATTAAAATTTTATGAGTCACGAAAATACAGTAATCGAAATTAAATATAATTTAAATCTCATTGTTTCATACAATCATGCATAAAGTTGGCAAAAAAGAAAAAACAATAATTCATTATTAGGAGAATTATTTTAAGTATCAATTATGGAATACAATCACCAAAAAAGTCACATTACAACTGAGTAACATATAATAACAAGTTTCAATATTAGAAATAAAAATAGGTTTTCACTTGTTATTAGATTTTTTGATAATAATATTTCTTTTTTAAGACTTTAATTTTCTCTAGCTATATTATTTTAACGGAAACCACGTTAAGAATTAAGAAGGGGCAAAACCAGTTAGATGCATGGGGGCGGCTATCCAACTTCTGACAAGCTAGATCCTTTCTAGATGCACAATGCCCACAAACACATGATGCTAAATGTAATGACCCAGAAATTTGAGAATTCTTAAAATAAAAAATGATTAATTAATTGATCATGTGAAAAAAAACAAGGGAAGAAGAAAATAAAAATGTAATGGTCCTTGAATTATAATAATTATTTCACTCTTAATTAATACTTTAATTATTTGATTTAATTATGTTTATAAAAAGTGGATAATAATCTAGTGGAATTTGTATTGATGATGTTGATCTTTGTGTCTGATATTAGAAACCTCTCTATCATAAAGGATACTTTTATTTTGTTATTTTGTGCATTGTGAGATTAACATAAAAGTCTTTTTTTATAATAATAACAATAATAACAACAATAACCAAAAAAAAAAACAGAGATAAAGGCCATAGATATTTTTTTCTACTCCATCCATCTTCTTCTTCTTTTTTTTTTTCCTGTGCGATGAACTCGAGCAGAGGGGAGAAGAAATTTCCGGAGGCTCTCTCTCTCTTGCGTATTGGGTTCTCACTCTCAAGGATGAAGGTCCCCGGATTTGTGCTTATAGTCCCTTTCCTTTTGTTCTTCCTTCTTGTTGACGGTGTGTTTGTAGTTGTGTTCTGCAACATCAATTTGTTTCTCCCTTCTCTGTTTTGGTGGTTTAGGAGTGAGTCGAGCTTCATCTCTTCTATTTTTTTTTCCTGACGCTGAACATCTTCCCCTGTTCTGGTTTGTGGCTGCTGTTTCAATTGTTGAGGTCTTCTCCTTCCTTTGCTTGATGCACAGTCGTTGTGAGTGGGTGTATGAAAAGCTTCAAAATTTTCTTGACTTCTTGTGGTATGTTCAAAGATCTTCCTTTTCCTCTGTTTTTAGAATGCTGCAATTTCTTTTTGTGGTAGAGTGCTGCATTTTTCCTCTTTGTTCGTTCATGTATATGGATTGGGAAAATCTAATTTGTGTTAGATTTGAGCTCTATCAAGTTTTAGTAACTTAATAAAGTTGAGATATTGCCATAATGTATGAAATTTGGGTCTGTAATTTTAAGAGGAGCATATTTTTAGATATTGCCAAATGGAGTGCACATAGGGTGTTTGATGAAATGCTTGAAAGGAGGATTAAAACCTATAATGGTGAAAATGTTATTAACTAAATCATGAAATCGAGGAAACTTTGAGAAAACCATTTTGCTAATGGAATAGCTTTGGTTGGTTGGTATTAGTTGTGATCAAAACTTTGATTATCATGTGGTGCTGGATGAATTGTTTGGTTTGCGAGATTGAGTTATTGTGACAAACAAGTATGACAAAGATGTTTGTTTTGAGTTAGTTTTGAGTGCCTAATAGGTGTTTGTTGAAATGTTTGAAAGGAAGGAGAGTTAATGTGTTTCTATAGTATTTTCATGGTGATGAAGAAATTATTTTCACACACACACATCAACTGAATTTAATTTTAAGTCTTACTTAAATGTGGAATTTGAAAACTTTATATGGAAAATTCCAAAGATTAAGTTGTTTATTCTTTTGTTAGTATTTGGGTGGGATAGAAAGTATGGAATGTTGGATGAAAGAACTTAATCAAATTGAATTCATTAGTATGTTAAAGTGGCATTGACATAATTATATAGTGTAGAAACCACTTAATATGAATATTAAAACTTGGAAAAGATTTATATGCATCATAGTGATATAGAAATCAAGAGGCTTGTTTGGTGAAATAAGTCTTATAGTATGCTTAAACAAGGAAAATGAAAGATATCCTTTTTAAGACTATTGAGTTATTAAATAAAAAATTTAAAGTTGTTGGAAGAGATTTGTCTTCTTTTCTACAAGTACGAATATGTGGCTATGCAATTTAATAAAGAAAAAAACTAATCAAATTATCTTGAGTTTGGGATGGATATTTAAATCTTGAGAATAAATTAAGTAAAAGAATTATATTGAAATGATGATATAATTCTATTGGTTAGGTGGCTACAATGGGCATTGTTTTGGGAAGAGTGAATTATATTTTAGGAATGCATCCTGTGAGTGGATAATGTCCCATTATAATTTTTTATAAATGATGTTTTTATTGTTTGTAATACTTTCATGTTTATTATCATCTTTACAAGTATTATTTTGCCAATAAAAGTTTATTGGATTTGTTTCATGTTCTTGTTGATATTGAAATGAGTTTAGATTGATGATTTTATTTATTGTTATTTATGCTTCTTCTATTACTTCATAGTATAATTCATGGTTATGTATGAAAATACTGAGGAAACTTTCGATTTTCTCATAGAATTTTTCATGTTAAGATAGTCTTATATTTTGGAATGTTTGTATTCGAGTTTTATTATTTGGGAATGGTTTTTGTGGACATATTGAATTTGAAGGAAAGTTTTGAAACATTGTTTGTGAACTTTTATAGTGATGTATTTTATTATGTTGTATTTCATACGAACCATCACAGTATTGAAAGAAGAACTTTTAATCACTTTGACAAAATGGCCCCAAGCATCCTTGAAAATGTTTTTGGGAGAACTGAATACAGAACGCTAGTTACTAACAACAATACTATTAGTCCATGGCGTGCCATGGTTAAACTCGAGTTCAATTGACATATGTGGGGATATTGCTCATGCTTGATATTCGTAGGATTCGTTTTCATGCTTGTTATTCATGGGTTTTTACCTGCACTTGTTTTTGTAGCTTTAAGTCACACTTGGTTATTTACCCTCATGGATTGTATGTTTACGCTTATATTCGTAGCCTTGAGCTACGCTTAGTTAGTTACCCTCATGGACTATGTGTCCATGCTTATTATCCGTTATGTAAAAGTCCTACATAGATGAATTTGAGATTTGATGTTTTAAACTGATTTTGTTAAACAAAACGATTTATTTTGTACTTGAATTTATTTGAGTAATGATCTTGTATAGAGTTTTATTAATATCTATGATCATATGATATAGAAATTGAAATTTATTGTCATATTTTTATTATTCAAAATTAAATCTGTTTAAATTGTTTTCTTCTATATTTTATTAAATTATATGAATGGGACGTTATTCACCGGAAAATATTTTTTGCTTTAGATAGTGTGTAGCTAATCATGTCTCTTAGGGGTGAGCATGGTGTCCAGTAGCCCGGTATGCCCACCCTGGCTCTGCAAAAAATTGTCCAGCCCAGCCCTAAAAAAGTGACCCAAAAAAGTTTTGGGCAGCTTTGGGCGGGCTAATAACCGGGCAGGGCCGGGCATCGGGCAAGGGGTGCTGCCCTGCCCTGAAAATTATTTTCATTTATTTAAAATATAAAATTTCATATCAATTAAATATTATTTCATATATATTTTTTTATTTAAAATATATATTGTCTATTGTATAATACTCTTCTGATCCTCTCTTTTTTGCCCTAACCACTAAACACTATTTACAAGTAGATTTCTTCCTTTCTTCTTTACTTTGTGATGTATTAAATTATAGTTTCTTTTTATTTTCTTTCCAAATGCTTCATCATTTAATCAATTTTTGGGACATTGAATTGATGCAAACTACTTTGACTTCATGGCTTTAATTACAATCATTTTGTTTTCTTATTTATAATGGATTATGGATTGTTTAATTTTTAAAGTATGGATATTTGTTAAGACATATGGTATTTTTTAAATTTCAAGACTCAAGTTGTAGACTTATTTTGAAATATCCCAAGATGTGAAATCATCAAATGTATTTGAAGTTTGTATTACTTAGGGCAAAGTTAAGACATATATGGTATTAGTAACTACAGGAATGTTTATAAAATTCATAAAGAATTATTTTTTTCATAAGTGGACAAGATAATGCGTTATCACTTGGGCATGGAAGCCCACCCTGCCCAGCCCACCCTTGCCCAGCCCAAAATGATTAGGGCTTTTAGCGGGCAGGGCCGGGCATCGGGCTGCACAATGTAGCCCATTCATCCTTCGGGCAGGGCATCGGGCAGGGGTCTCGCCCTGCCCAGCCCTGCCCATGCTGTCTCTCACTCTTGCTAATTATTGAAGGTCTATTTGGCTAGATTGGAATTGGAGCATCATTTGAATGATTCTTGATTCAATTTAATACCTTAAACCCCTTTGTATATGTTAGTAAATCTTGTTTAGATGCTTCACGTTGTCTATATACAAGATTGCCTCCTTCTTTGTTTGTCTAAGTTTTGTGTGCGCGCGCGCGCGCGCTCATGTTGTTGTGGAGTAGAGCTCCTTACACTGTGCTAAACTTATATGCTATGGTAGAAATTTCAGAAAGATCAAAATCTCTACAAATTACTTAATATTTTGATTGCAAAAATTATGTTATTTATGAATTAGAAGTCATGTATTCATATTTGGTATTATTGGAATTATTAGGTTACCAGTCATCCCCAAATTTTTAGAGCGTGCAGACACTAAACATGGAGGGAGAAGGAGAGAGATGAAGGAGGGAAGGTGAAAAATATAAAGGAAATAAAACTATGAAGTCTTAAAAAATGTGATCACCAAAAGGTTCGATTAAGAAATTAATATTATGAACATATTGTTATTTTCTACCCAGTAACTTATCCTTGTATGTTGTTTAGTTATTATGAAACTTTTTAGTGATTTCGTTCCTTCCTTTAAACCAAATATAAAAACTTTATTTAATCAAATACATATTAAAATAATAACTCGGGTATTTTCTTGTCTAAAATCTCTTCCACTTGCTCCAGAGTACCACCCTAGCTAGCACGGCTGAGTTCCAAGATCCTATTTCATACAATTTAAAGATTGAGATGGAAGCTTCCAAGCATTATACTCCCTCCTATCCTTAATTCTCCTCCAATACCAAATATAAGATACATTTACCTAATTTGATTAAATTAAAGAAGTTAGTTAAGTTAGCTAACATGACATGTATTTTCTAAAACACCCTAGCTTTCTTCCTTAAAGTTTTTATTCCCTCTCCTCTTTAATTATTGTTGAAGAAGCATCAATAGGGGTAAATTATGATAAGATTAACAAATATGAAAACTATATCTTATATTTAGAAGTAAGATCAATCCTCAAATATCTATATTAAAGACGAGAGGAGTAATATCAGATTTACTTCAATAAAGAAAATGAACTACAAACTAGATCTTATATTAAATATAAGAAGGAATAACATAAAAAGGACCACAACACTCATTATATTCTACAAATGTATTGTAAATAGAACTAAAAGGAGCCAGTTAGGCATTACTAAATTCTCAATGCACAATTAATTTCTTTTTACCTAAAATGCCCTTCAGAATATGTCAGAATTACTTGTCTCCTCGTAAAAAAAAGAAAAAGAAAGAATTACTTGTCTCCCATTAATACACATAATTAATGATGTGTAATGAAAAAAAAAAGGAAAAGTAGAAAAAAATTGTAGGATCTTCATTATAAAAGTGTTTCTCTTATGGATTGTGTGTTACGTAAAATGGCCTTCTATTATATTTGCTTTTTATTGTCGTAATTAAATTTATCTTCCCCCCTTCTCTCCTTAGCTTTTCCAATTAAGTGCACTGGTAAATTCTAGTTATGATCATAATACATTTCATTGTGACAATTAAAATACATGCAAAATTCACAGCATCGATCGTCATCCCGTGGGGACACAGAAAAATTAATCCCATCACTACAGTCACATACATGGCAGACCCTTTGGAGCCAGCTTCCATGTTCAGGCCTCAGGGGCTTAGAGGCGGAGCACCATGTTCATATGTACACAACCTTCTGACACCCAAATTTATAAATATTATATCAATTAAAATTTATAAAGTCAACTCTAAATAAATTAGTTGCAACCAGATATACTAATAGATGTTGATTCTATTGTTAAAGGTTATGGCTGCTGAAGCGAGAGGTTTTGGTACAAATTCAAGTTAGTGTGAATGCAACCAAAAAAAAAAGTCGGTAAGAGACCTAAAAATTTTAAAGGGGCGAAATTAATATTTGGCTGGCGCCTACCCAACTTCTTACTACCTGGCTCCTGTACGCTAAAATGCATAATTTCTCTCTATATAATTATATATATATATATATATGTATGTATTTGTATGTACATGTAGATCAGTATACATCCGATATTAAAACCCAATTAGGTCCATCTTCTTCGTACCCCATACGATCCTTTATTGGCTTCCTTCTTCATGATCTTCAGACAAGAACCAATCCCAGTAAGCAAGCTAAGTCTATATATACTCATTCCCTGAACCACCATCTTATATTTTGCTCGGGTCGGATCCTAAGTTGTATTATATAGGCTTGTAAATTACTTGGGTCGGTCCAATTCTAAGATGGTATTTTGAATCTCCACTAAGATTGTGACATGATCCGCTGGTCCCTCTTTATTTTTCTACCCCTTAAAATTATTGTAAAAATGTTGTCTTTGACACGTAGAGAGGATACACCAAAATTTATGATTTGCCTTCTCTTCTTCATCTTCATTCTCTTAGCGAGACATGCTTCAACCTCCTGATAATCATCTCCTTCCATTATTTACCTTCGTATTCTGGTCATGCTGGACTCTTAACGGTGTCGTTTCAGATCCACAGACCAATCTTCTTAAGATCCGGTGCAACCCATACGACGGCGTGGTTACCAACGCCTCCATGGTCGAAGAGAACTTGAACGTAACATTCCAAGATATCAGACAGCAAATCAGTGATCAAAACAAGCATTTCGCCACCGCGGCAAAGGAGGCCAATGGATCACCGGTTTACACTATTTTTCAGTGCAGAAACTATATGTCCGTCGCCGACTGTATCACGTGCTTCAATGTGGCTGCCGACCAAATCCGCAGGTCCACCTCCTCCAAGGCCTCCGCTGCCCTTGCCGTGTACGATGGTTGCTTCATCAGGTACAACCAATAGCCATCAATGTTTGACTTTTTTTTTTTGTTTTTATCGAAAGCAATGTTTGACTTTTTAAATGTGTGCGTATTTTATTAGTATATATTCATAGCTTTCGAATCAGAGATAATTGCGACATTATTTCTTTGGGTCAACTATTGCGCCGTTGAGATATTATCAAATAAGATATAATTTATTATATGAAGAGCACAGAAACGAGGGAGAGCCCAAACTATGGCTAAAGGATATACTTTATAATATCTCATCTTCCGAATTTTTTTGTATTTTCTTTTTATTATTAGCTTTATAGAGAAAATGAAGGATACTATGATATCTGTAGTTATCGAAGAGTGTAGTTTTGTATTTTTATGATTTTTTAAGAAATGATGTTTTAGTCATACTAGACTAATGAGGTAATCAATTGCGCCATCAGATATATTAAAAAGGGAGAATTTCAGTTAGCCCTTAAGCATGTGATTTAATTTCAGTAAACCATCAAAAGATTCTGAAACTGCAATCCAGCCCCTTGGGTCAGAATGAAATTAAGTTTTGTAGGTGAAAAGACAATGATGCCTTACTTTATTTGTTTTGTAAATTGTCTTATTTGTTTTGTGAATTTCCATATTTATCTTATAAATGACCAAAATGTCTTTAATTCCCTAGGGTTTTTCAAATTCCTTTATTTATCTTGTAAATGCCAATATTTGTCTTGTAAATTGCCAACATATTTTTAGTTCCCTAGATTCTTTCGAATCCCATTTATATTTGTCTTGTAAATGCCCATATTTGTCTTGTAAATGACTAAAATGTTTTTTATTCTCTAGGTTCTTTCGAATTCCATTATTTGTTATGTAAATGTCTCCTTTTGTCTTATAAATGTCTATATTTATCTTGTGAATTTTCATATTTATCTTATAAATTATCAAAATATTTTTAATTTTTTAGGTTCTTTTGAATCCCTTTTTTATCATGTAAATGTCTGTATTTGTTTTGTAAATGCTCTTCTAGAAAAAAAAATAATAAAAGAACGACATTATTATTTTTTTACCTACAAAACTTAATTTCATTTTGATCTAAAGGGGTGCTGTGAAATTTCAGAATCTTTTGGAATTGACTAAAATTAAGTCGCATCCTTGGGGATTAAATGAATTTTTCCTTGTTAAAAACAAGGAAGAGGAGATCTTCTCCTCTAACCTTCTCATCTTTACCTTCCTTTTCTCTTCTCCAGGCCACCATTATATTGGGAAGAGAGATCTTATAAGCCCCACATCTCACTCAATCTAGATCGACCCTGGACGAATTATATTGGAGGGAAGTCTCTTGTCGAGAGAACTCGATTCTATTTATGCTAGTCAACATTTTTGGGATAATTAATAAACAGTTCTACATAAACAATCTAATCACTAAAAAATTACATAACAAGTGTGCAACTTCCAACCTGTTGTCATTTCCTATACTAGATTATGTTATTACATGTTGCTCACTTGTTGTGGGACTTTTTTAGTAATTTAATTGCTTATATGGGACTTATAACAATTCTCCCTAATTTTTATAGTTCCCTACATTAAGATATACTATCTTTGGTGCCAACATAGAGTTGGTCTAGCAGTGTAAGGCCCCGCTAGATCCCTTTAGAGTCTCAAGTTCTAGTTCGAGTTCGAGTCCCAAAAGAGTCACCTGTATTGGGGAGGGAAGCCATGAAACCCGAACCGGATACTAGTTGATAATATCAAGTAAAAAAAGATATACTGCATATGATCCTTACTATAAGGCACCAACTAACAAGTATTATTGATCCTTTTTATAAGGCACTTAAGAGTTTCCAATGAGCATTTAATTTATTTTTTCATGTCTGCACATGTTTAATATGGTAGTGGGAGAGAATAATAATTAATATGATATTTGAGTTTAGTGTAGTTGGTAAGGGTAATATTAGAAATCACATGAATTTTAGAACAACTTTAATGCTTTTAACTATTTTTGTTGATTTGTAATAATTGCTAGTTGGTGTCTTATAATAAGGACTAGAGGAGCATATATATATATATATATATACACACACATATACATATACATATATATATGTAGCTCACCTTTTATAGGCTATTTAAAAAAATACAAAATTTATGAAATAAGTTAGTGTAGTTATTTGTAATATATGCAAGTCTTAAATCACCGCTTTAATCATTTGTAGTGAAAACCCTATTAGCATGTGTACTTAATATATGATTGATTGAAAAAAGAATTATAAATTTGTGAGAGAAAATGGATAAAAGTATATTACATCTATAGTCAAACCTCTCAACTAGCTTTTATATTTATAAGTTAGCTTTTGAGAATAGCTTTTACGATTTATGAAAAAAGTATGTGAGATGAGTTTTGTCTCTGCTTGCGGAAAAGGTTTTATGAAACCACAGTTTTGTGGTTTGCCAAACATACAGTTATAACCGAAGGAGCACAGAAGCTGTAAGTTGATATGTAAAGTGAATTCATACACAACAAAGTCCATATATATATATATATTGCACTTGGAAAATGATAAGAAATTCTTTATGATGTGTTGAGGTACAACTCCAATGGTTTCTTTGATGAGGCACCGCAGCCTTTCAACATCGTATCATGTGGAAATCAAACTACAGGAGAAGCAGCAACTACATTTAACACGACAGTCCAACAAGTGCTAATGAATCTCCAAACAGCAACACCCAGAATCCCAAGTTTATCTGCGGCTACGAAGATTCTTGTCCCTAATAATAATAATATTAATGGTGCAACGACTATTTTATGCTTATGCTCAATGTGTTGAAACTGCCACAATGAACGTGTGCCTTGATTGCTTGAAGGTTGATTACAGTAGCGTGGAGATTTGTCTTCCCAATTCGGATGGTACGGCTTTTGATTATAGTTGTTTCATGAGATACTCCCTCACTCCCTTTTTTCCTGATAACCAGACCATTGATATCACAATACCCTCCGTCAAACAACAAGGTACATTCAACTATACTCATATATATATCCTCTAATATTTTATTTTTGATATTACCCCGTTCTTAATACAAGATCTCGTTTGTAGTGCAGCACGAGATCTTGTATTAAGGACTTGAGGGAATGTATCTATATTCTTGGATAGATTTCTGGTATAGTATTAATTAGAGTTAAACAAGTTACATTATATCACACCCTCGGTCAAATATTTAAATTTAGCCACTCGTTGTCTTGTCTTTTATGCATGTGTGTGTGTATATATGAGTTACCTTATGCAGCTATGATGGTAGGTCTTTTACCTAAGTTAAATTTTGTGTGTCATCTTCGACTATGTTTATCTTCTCTGAGCTTGCTTCTGTTTAATTTTGAATTAGTTCAATCTTTTTTCTTTAATCCACTTATTTTTGCACCATCCCAACAAGTATGTATTTTACATGTCCACAGCAAAAGGTTAAAAAAACAAAAACAAAAGCAAGGGGAATCACTGCAAGTGGACATTTCTACAGTTCCACAAGCCACAACTAAAATATGCTAGATAGGGTGACAGTGATTGGTGAACTTTTTGTCTCTTATTCATTAGCCTTGAGGTCCACAATAAAAAATTAACCAAAGATTGTGTATAAGCAAACCTAGGATCATTCTCTCTTCTCAAGAAGTCTTTTATTGAATCATAAGTAATCTAATATGCCATACAAATGCAATGAAAAAAAGGAAAAATTGGTTCTGGATTTTTGTTGGAAATAGAAAAATGAAAAACTTAATTAAAATCCTAAAACAACTATTTTTAGTATTTTCTTTATAAAATGGGATGGGTACGAGGAAATGAATCTTGGTAGTGAAGTCAATGACTTTTCTAACTTCTTGAAATAATTTAGAAGTTAATTTTGGATCAAATCAAATTAAAAACCCCAAGCAATCGCATTAGGTGCAATTTACCTAATTAATGACTAATCTTACTATCGCATTTATAATTACTTTTTAGACAAATTGTTAAAACCTACTTGATGTGTGTTTGAAAATTATTTTAATGCACTTGCTTCCTCTTAATTGAAAGAACAATATGACATTCAATTTAAATTAAATCCATTACACACACTAGTAATTACATATAATACATAATTTCATTAATCTAAAAGGAAATAAGTTCAATAAAATCCAAGTGCACTAATACAAAATTCAACACAAGGTAATCCATCATAGACAAATAATCACTCATCTAAGTCTCAAAACATACTTATCCCAATACAAAATTAACTCATACAGATATAATATATAAATTGAGCTAATAGAAAATTAATAAACTCTCCTTTATAGCACATTAAAGCTCTAGCCACTTTTTTTACCATCAAGACTCAACCATTTCAGCCACTTATAGCTATGGTCACAGCACACTCGAAAATAACCTCACAAACAGCCTTGAAAACCATCGAGAAGCTACTGCCCAAAATGTATTAATTGAATGAAGTAAAAAAAAAAAGGATTTGAATCGGAAAAAAAAGCAGGACCGTGGGTTCTTTAGAGATTGAGAATTGGGAAAGGCAGTAGATGATGATTGTGGTGTTCAAAAGTGGTGAAGGAGAAGATGATAGTCGCTGGAATTAATGGAAGAAGGGAAGGAACAGAAGAAAGTGATTGAAGGACGATGAATTGAAGAAAGAAGATGATGATGGTGAAGTGCAAAGGAGAATATGAGATGGTATGGTGAACACGGATGTACAACGGAGGAAGAGGCAGTGACGAAGGTGAAGATGATGACAGTGGTGACTGTGAAAGTCAATGGTGTTTCGGTGGTGTTGAAACAGGACTCATAGTAGAGAAATAGAGGAAGGCGAAGCTGGTCTGGTTGTGAAAGCAGGGGAACGACTATGAGATGTGAAGAAGAGTGAGAATGGACATCCGATAGTGACAGAACAGAGGACGGCAGTTTTGTGGTAAGCTTTGACGGCGGTGGTTGGTTGATGGAGCAAGACGGTGCTGGTGGTGTTTCAAATCTGAACTCTGTCTCTGCTTAAGCTTCTCCGACCGGTGGTGTGAGGACGGAGGAGTGGTGGTTGAAGCTTGTCTCGTCTCTCTCTCAGTTCCCAGCTCTCCGAATCTCAGCTCTCTCCTTTCCACTCGCGGCACTCCACTCTGATCCTCCCAGCTCTGCAGCAATGGTGATCGAAGAAGGAAGAGGTGACGGTGGTCAAGGGACGGTGTCCGCCGGCTACCGTGGTGGAGAACGTAGTCGCCGGCAAGGAAGGAAGAAGGTGATGATGAGATGATCTCCGCTTGTGCGGTGCAAGCTGTGCTCTGTTTTAGTGTTCGTTTGGAATAGCTTATTTTTGGGTAATAAGTGCTTATAAATCGTGATTCACGGTATACGAGGTAAGTATGTGAGAGGAGTTTTATCTCGGCTTGCGTAATAAGGACTTATTATCCAACAATAAGTGATCCCAAACACACATTTAATATCCCTCAGCTGCTTCTCGGTTTTCCATTCCTTTCCGCGTTTTCTGACCTAGCAATGGACCGTTTTGACCAGGGACCATTTGAAAAACCTAATGAGTTCTCAGGAGGGACTAACTTGAAAATTGTTCAAAACTATTTATAGGCTTAACTAACATTTCCAAATATTTTTGGGTCCTTTCTTATAATTTTTTGGGTCCCTTTTCTTCATTTACTTTGTAATTTTCAGAAATTTTGGGCCCTTTTCTATAATTTTTCCAAAGCTTCAAAATATTAAGTACCTGTTTGTCAAAGTGGTAACGCACAAAAGACGTGCGTTAATAGCAAAAAGCCCGGTGAGTGTCTATTTGCCCTGTTTGGATTCACATTAAGTATATTTAACTTTTTCTTCTAACGTGCGTTAAAATCAGAAGCTCATAATTCCCACTTTTTTAGCACGGCACGGCAGAAACTCGTTGTTATGGGGGTAAGCATTTGTGTTTTTTATCCACTGGCAGAAACTCGTGTTTTTTTATCAATCTTCTAACTGGAATGATTCTCTTCTCCACTGCAAGCATTCGTGTCACATTTTCTGCATTATAATCTCTTCTCATTTTCATGTGTGCATTATAATTTAGATATAAATTTATCCAATTTTAATTGAAGTGGCTTTAGTGTTTTTTTTTCAATAATAATTAAACTTTTATTATTTTACCAAATTTTATTTATATTTTTTCACTTCAATTATCACAATATATACAACTAATATATATATATATATATATATGGAGTTTTTAATAAAATTTATGCCCTTTTTAGTCATTTTCCATCTTAACGGGCTTTTTAAATACCAATCCAAACATGTTTAAGGTTAGAAAAAAAGCCACTTTTTCTACCGCCAATCCAAACACAAATCACATCTACATTTTAACTTTTTTCTTATCTGACTTTTTTTAAAGTCAGTTAGCAAAAAAAGCTACTTTTTTACCGCTAATCCAAACGGGCTCTAATTCGATCTGACCCTCTAGATCTCAAAATTTCTTCCTTCACACCTATAATGCAAGTTTAAGCACAAGGTAGCATTAAATGTCTAACAAACAATTGTACAAGATAATGAACAAATTATGACAATTTTACCCCTAATTGCAATTAATTCAATACAATCATTCCTAACTAAAATTAGTGCTTAATTAGACAATAATGTCCTAGAAAATGTATTAAAATCCCAATTTAATTGTGAAAAATCATATAAAAATATGGTTCAATCAGACAGCTTACTGAATGATTCTTCATAATTAATCATAGAGAAAACAACATCATAGATAGGATTTTTGAAAAAAATAAAACAGCAGCTTATGTCAGCCAAAGGTTTTACAATGAACAATGGACAACCTTATCTATAATTTTGAAGTTAACCATGGCCTTGATTCAAAATGAGCTGATGAGTGACCAATTTGAAAACGAATTATTTGATCTTGTCTTGTAGGCTCATCAAGCAAAAAGCGGGCCATTATTGGTGGAGTAGTTGGTGGTATAGTTCTTGTTCTGATACTCCTTGGATTGTTGTTTGCCTGGATTAGACGACATAAAAAGAATGAGAGAAGTCATAGAGGTAAACAACTTAAAAGTCTTTTGCTCCTGCATATGCTTGTAACTATTTCATGTGATGTTTTACTTTCATTATACGTTTTCCTCACCAGAGGACATAATAGGAGCAAGCAGGTTGGAAGGCCCAATTACTTACCGTTATGATGATTTGATGTCGGCAACCAACAATTATAGTGAAGAAAATAAATTAAACTAGGAGAGGGAGGATTCGGGGCTGTATACAAGGTAATTTTAATTAATTTAATTTTCAATAATATAGTTCATGTTCTAAAACCAAGGATGTCTCTAAATGAGAGTTTTATCTAGTGTTACATATAAGAAGTTAGATTTCCAAAATATGAACTAAGGTTGAACTTCTTCTAATTGATAAAGCTATCATGATTGAAATTCCTTATAATCACTAATATAGGGCACTTTGAAGAATGGGAAAGTTGTTGCAGTCAAGAAAATGACCTTACAAGATTCCAACAGGATGGATGAAGATTTTGAAAGTGAAGTGACGCTTATTAGTAATGTTCATCATCGAAATCTTGTTTGACTTCTGGGATGTTGTTCTAAAGGGCCTGACAGAATCCTTGTTTATGAATACATGAAAAATAGCGGCCTTGAAAACTTCTTATTTGGTATCTTATACTCTCATACAAATTTTTAACTTTTAAGCATGAGCTAATATGCATGTGGGCATATTTCCACCTTAATATTTCGCCATCCATTTTTTTTTTTTACTAACCTTTGAAAGTTTTAAATTTTGAAAAACAGGGGAAAGAAGAAAAGGCTTTCTTAACTGGAGGCAGCGATATGATGTAATTTTAGGAGTGGCAAGAGGTTTGACATATTTACATGAGGAGTTTCATGTTCGTATTATACACAAAGACAAAGATTAATAACATTCTCTTAGATAATGATCTACAGCCAAAAATTGCAGATTTTGGGCTGGCAAGGCTCTTACCCAATGACAAATCTCATCTTAGCACAAGAATTGTCGGAACATTGTAAGTCGATCAAAATACCTACATTTGTTAAGTTTTTCTTCAATCATAAAATATATATATATATATATATTCTGTATGAGTCATTTCTGTGATCAACATCATAATTATTATATATTTATTAGGGGATACACAGCACCAAAGTATGCAATTCACGGCCAATTATCAGAAAAAGCAGATACTTACAGTTATGGTGTTGTCATCTTAGAAATCATTAGTGATCAGAAGTGCACAGAATTAAAGCTCGACAGTGATGATGAAGGGGCATTCCTCATTCAAAAAGTGAGAAAATTTTCAGACTACTTAGCAGGACATTTCTATTTTGATAAGATTTATTTGAGACAATCAATTTATTCTTTGCCATAGAATCTAATCTAATAGTATTTTTTTTATTAAAAAAAAAACCATCAACCTGACGTTCATTTAGTTTGCTTTGTTTTTGAGTACCGATTATATATCTCACTTCACTTTTATTTTATTTGATAGGCATGGAAACTCTATGAGAAAGAAAAACACTTGGAGTTGGTGGATAAGGCCTTGGACCCTAATGAGTATGATGCAGAAGAAGTGAAGAAAACCATAGAGATTGGTTTGCTTTGCATTCAAGCATCTGCGGCTGCAAGGCCAATGATATCTGAAGTAGTTGCTATGCTTCAAAACAAGGATTTATTAGAGAACTTGAGACCCTCCATGCCTATCTTGATTGAAATTAATTAGAGTGTTCATGGGAGATTCCTCTGCTTGTATTGCTTCCCTCTAAAATTTTTTATGTTATTGCCTATGAGAGAAAATTGATTTCACACCAAATACCACCTCTGATCTTTAATATAAGATTTATTTTACAGTTCATTTCCTTTATTAACGTGAGTTTTATATTAAAAACCAAATAAATAGTAGATGTGGATATCTACATCGGAATTAAAACTGACATGGTAGAAACCAACGTGGATAGTTTATCATCAATATTGGCAGAAAATCTTTTTTTTTATTTAAAACAATTTTTCTGTTTTTCCGTATAGCCAAAACCTGAACCTATAATTGTGTACACACACACACACAGAAAGCAACCACGGCAGCAACACATGCTATATCTAGTAGACTAATAGTATTATCAGCCAATATTTTAAATTTTATTATTCAAATGTATTACATTGAGCACTAACTATAACTAACATTACAATTAACTGTAGAATGACAAATTTTAATCATTTCAGCTAATAATCCTAAAGCTAACATCTTAACAACTTGAACAATAACCTAAAGCTAGGACCTCAAGACCCATTGTCAATGGGTTCAGTTGGCGAAGGGGTGAGATATGTGACTATTTGGAGTTTGATCCATGGGGAGTGCCACTTAGTTGTGGTTCTAGTCGCGGCGCTTGGGGAGGCATCTCCTTTGACCTTGGTAAAGTGGGTGTACTATCAAGCTACGGGTGGAGGCGTGTGTACTCTATGGGCCTGGGACAGTCCCCGTGGATCTGAGTTAGGTGCCCTACCCTTGGATTGTGGGTGAGCCCAACCCCCTTCCAAAAGTTTTTGGTATAGGAACCAATCTCAAATGTAATTATTCAATACTCAGATGTGTTTTTACAATGAAAAATGGCACCTATTTATACTAATACATTTCTTATTAAAATAAGGAAAGGAAATGCTCTGTTTCAATGTTGGTGTGCTCAACAACTCCCTCAGTCACCAACCCCAGCCGTCGTTCACTGTCGTTTCTATCTCACGTCACTCCTTGCGTCATTCCCTGTTTCATTTTCCTGGGGTTGGACAGAACTCGTCCTCGAGTCAAAAACAACATCATCATCAATAAATGGAGATTGATCTGAAACTTTATGCTTCAGTAAAAATGACTTTGGCTTATTTTTGATTTTGACGTGTTTATCTGGTGGCAAAGGTTCAAGCTGAATCTTCACATCATCCTTCTGGAAGGAATATGTGTTTGCATACCCGTCGTATAGAGCGTGTCGATCATATTGCCAAGGTCTTCCCAGAAGAAGATGACAAGCATCCATCGGAACAACATCACACCAAACTTCATCGTGATACCTTTTACCAATAGAGAAAGTAACAAGGCATTGTTTGGACACTTTTACCGTGGTTCCTTTGTTAAACTATTGGAGTTTGTATGGGTACGGATGGTTATGAGTTGGTAGTTGCAGCTTTTCTACCATGTAGTTAGAGACTACATTTTCACAACTTCCGTTGTCGATAATGACATCACAGACTTTACCTTGAGTAGTGCAACGAGTATAAAAAATGTTGTGACGTAGCCAAGGCTCTTCTTTCACTGTGGCTGTATGCAAGCTTCGTCTAATCACAAGTGTTTCACCTTGACCAGGAGGAATGACTTCTTCATCAAAAATTGGCTCTTCATCAAAGACAAGTTCTTTGTCGGGTATGAGCTCCTTTTCTTCTTCAAAAACTGCAGAAGTTTCCCTTTCAATAATAGTAACAACTTTGCGGGTAGGACATTCTGAAGCGATATGACTGAATCCTTGGCATTTGAAGCACTTAGGTGCTTTGGAGCTAAATTCCTTGATAACTTTTGATAGAGGCTTGCTTGAAGAGTTAGACTGATATTCTTGTGTATGCTTGTTTGAAGAGTTATGCTGATGCATTTGTGTAGGCTGATGCATGTGTGTTTCATGTCCATCAAAAGGAATTTCGATGGAGGAAGATGGTTGAAACGGAAACCTTTTGGGTAACTGTTTCTCAATACGGATGGCTAGACGAATGACGTCGTCCAAAGTCCAGTATTGTTGGAGCTGTACCGAATGGGCAATGTTGGTATTTAATCCTCCTATATAACAGGCTATTGTTTGCTCCTCCCTCTCTTGGATATCATACTTCATCATGAGTTTTTCAAATTCCCTCGTATATTCTTCTACAGACATAGCCTTTTGGCGGAGATTATGTAACTGAAGGAAATTATCTTGATAATAATTTTCTGGAAGAAACTTACATGAGAGCTCACGTCGCATCGTGTCCCACTTTTGGATCTTGCTTTTTCCTTCTCTTTCACGCCTTTTCTTGAGATTTTCCCACCATATGGAGGCATGTTTCTTTAATTTGATGGTGACAATTTTGACTTTCTGCTCATCGGGAATCTCTTTATATTCAAAAACTCGTTCGACGGTTTGAAGCCAATCGACAAATTCGTCTGGTTGAAGCCTTCCCTCAAATTCTGGTATATCTATCTTAATGTCATTAAGGCGGAATTGCTGTTGTTGAGGACGGCGTAGGTAGTCAGTAGACGACGAACTATTGTTATCTGAATCATCCTCTGGATATTCACTGCGAGATTCTAGCATGGCTTGCTGCGTTTGTACAGTGGTTTCCAGTTCCTGTATCCGGTGTCTCATCTCATCCATCTCAATCTCGCGTGTGTTTCTGCGTCTTGGAGGCATTTTGCAATTGTTCTTGTGAGGTTAGGTATAGGGTGGAAAGGTACAAGGATAGGATCGGTTTTTATGGCAAGTAAGGGATAAAACTGGAAATTTTATGGACAATTGGGGTAGAAAGGTAATTTCGTAACTTTCAGGGACGGAAATGTAATTTTGGCAGAAATTTGGGGTCAAAATGTAATTTCAGAAAGTTTTTGGGGATCGAAATGTAATTTTGGCAGAAATTTAGGCCAAAATGTAATTTCAGAAAGTTTTGGGGTAGAAATTATAATTTTTTACCAAATTTAGGGGTTAAATTGAAATTTCTGAAAGTTTGGCTGACTGGGATTGATGACGTGGCGGTTTATGACACGTGGCAGTCAATGAGTGGCTGACCTAGTGCTGACGCAGCAGATCAGGATGACGTGGATGATGACGTCATCATCTTCAACCTCTGAACTCCGGCAACTGTCTGGAATTCCGGCGACTTTCCGGCGACGTCCGTAGAGGTGCGTGGGGGTGTTTCACAGCGGTGACCGAGGCTATTCTTAGGTTTTTCAGCCTTCTGAACACGATGGTGAGGTCGGTTTCTTCAAAAAACGCTTCGAGAGTGAAAATCCGACACCCTCTTTTTCTCACGTTTTTGGTTTCTCACCCACTCTCACTATTTCGCTCTCAACACTTTGGAACTCAGCTCTGGTACCAAAATGATATAGGAACCAATCTCAAATGTAATTATTCAATACTCAGATGTGTTTTTACAATGAAAAATGGCACCTATTTATACTAATACATTTCTTATTAAAATAAGGAAAGGAAATGCTCTATTTCAATGTTGGTGTGCTCAACAACTCCCTCAGTCACCAACCCCCAGCTGTCGTTCACTATCATTTCTGTCTCACGTCACTCTTTGCGTCATTCCCTGTTTCAGTTTTATAACCCAAAAAAAAAAAGCTAGGACCTCATCCAAGAGTCGCTTTGACACCACAGCTCCTAAAGAAGTTGTTGTGCATAAGTATCTCAAATGAAATCAAATGAGAATCACTATAAGGTTCTAAGGAAAGAATATAATCATAAAAAGTTTCACAAGTAAGTAACAAGTTTCGGTATAGAAAATGAGAATAGACTTGTCCTACTTACTTATTATTTGGACTTTTTGATAATTATAATCATTTATTGGGACCTCATAGTGATTTTTCCTAAAATCATTATTTTCATTAACAATGGGGGTCCATATTATCAAAAACCTGAAAATATAATTAAATAGTCCATTAAGACAATAAAATAATCAACAAATAAACTGAAACAAAAAATTCAACAACCGAAATTTTTTTTAGGTATATCCAGTTCGAATAATCTCATACATGTAACCAATAACATATTATCCTTACTTTGCACTTCCTGGTGCCATCCGAACAGAAAATAAGGAACAAATGGTAAGCATGGAAAAAGACATATATGAAGTGCTTGTGGATTGTACATGAAAAACCTTGGATTCAAGCTATTTACTTTTGGTAGAGCCAAGTGTCACTGACAAATCCCTAATTTTTCATATATTTTCCTATTTTATTTGGGGATTTTTTTCATAATTATTGAGTTTAAAATGTATTTTTTGAGATAAATTGAGATTAAGAGTAAATATATTACATTAGAACTAAAAAGAGTAAAATTGTCAAAAAAATTGTAATTACTTTTAATCATTGATTTTTCTTAGAGTATTTGATGTTGGTTTAATTGTTTTCAATTGAAGGTGTTTGAAAAATTGGATTAAATATGATAAATGACACTTTGGAGCTTGAATTTCACAAATGACAGATTAGTCTCACGAATTTCGGACATATCAGTTTGGTCTACCTCAAACTGAAAGCGATTTGCACCAAAAAATGAGGTCTAGTTATATTAGTTGCAGTGAAAATAAATAGAATGGGGGAGCAACCGCGAACACACAGAACCTTCAAACCTTTGGACCTGACCTTCCCACCTTCCACCATCGCCGGCGACCTTCCACCAAGCTTCACTGTGGCCGGTGACATTCTACCTAGCTTCCAACATCGCCTTATTCTCTCAGCACCAAAAATGGAGAAGCTGTGAGACTGAGCAGAGGAGGTGGCGCAACCAGACTTGATGAACTTCGTCTTCCTCAACCATCGTCCTCCACTTTGTCATATTCACTTCACTGTTGCTCCCATCACCTTAGCATCTTTCTCTGTCGCTGAAAACTTTCAAAGATAAAAAAAAGCAGCCAAAATCTCTCAAACCTTCAAGCCTCCATCAATCAACTCACCATCTTCATCTTCAACTTCATTTATCTTGTGGTGTTCTATGGCTGGATGCTCGATTGAGAATGTGATTTTGATTTTTGGTTCAGTTTTGATGAGTGGCAGTGGCTAAAATGTAACCCCCTACCTTAATAGCCAAATTTATAGTTCGAGAATGCGTCATTAAGTTGAAATAGATACCAGTGGTTAATTTAAAACTTTTCCAAAACCTGTTTAGTACAGTCTCACGTTCACATTTTGAATATAACTGGCCTATACAGTTCGGTTTCATTAATACATATCAGAGTCCAACAAAAATTTTTTGACAACGCTCAGGTTTTAATAAAGGGTTTACAGGGCATATTGCTTATTTACAGTTTTCCATATAGGGGATTACACTACACCATTCAATATATACAATTAATTCCCAACAAAATATGAAAACCAACAACCAAAATTAAAACTCCTGACTGGGAGCTCTAATCGCCCTTCGTCACTTGCTTTCTCTTTGAACCGCTTGCCCTAGCTGTAGGTTAGTCAATGGAAAGAATGAGATTCAAAAAAATCTCAGTAGTAACATTTCACTTATAACATATACAATTACAAAGCATACAAGCAAATCACAAGCAACAACACATCAATGACATTTCTACGACAGCTTTCGCTGACATGTTTCACAACGGCATATTTCATATCAGCATATTTCATACGACATATTTCACAACAGCATATTCCACAACGGCATATCCATACCGGCATGTTTCTCAACGATGGGTTTCACAATGGCATGTTTCACACTCAATGATAAAACATACATACAATGTATCATACACAATATAAGAGAAATGGTCACTACCTTGTTCTTTCCGATCATGCTTTGGCACCGGTTTATCATGTGGAGGGAAAATATCAAATCCTATGATTAGAATTATGGGCGACAGGCTATTACTCAATCCAATTCTTCTTTAATTCAAACACTCAAGTTGGTTATCATTAGGGACATTTAATCAAGTTAACTAAGAAGATAATGTGGTCAATTAACCTAAAAGACAAATTCCTAACCTTAGAGTTCAACAATACTACCATGTGCCATCATCTTTGAATTTTCGCACACTTGAACCAAATCTGCCATAATTTTCTCCAGATTTTGAAAAATTATAATTAATTCTACAAAAATCAAAATGAAGTGATCCTAAGTTCTATGAAAAGATATTGAAGTCATCTATACAGGAAAAATATGTATCAATGATTTCCTTAAATACAAAATACAGAATTACAGGAAATCCTATACTGCTCCAGAATTGCTTTCCATTTCAACCCCAAAATTTGGAAAATCATAATTCTCAGCACACAAATCGAAATGACACACATTTTATGTCCATTCTAAAGCTTGGCATGTGAACTATTAGATTGAAAAGTGTTATAATTTTTAGAGATAATTTGATTATCCAAAAATACCATACAAGTAAAGTACCTCACTTGAATTCTGTTTAGGCAGAAAATCCAGTTTTACATTTTGAGTTTCAATGACCCAAAATTTACAACTTGGGGCTATTCCCACATAATTTTTCATGTAGAACAAAATGGTAACATCAAAATGAACAAATTCCCACTCATTCCGTATGTCCTGTTTTGGCAGAAAATTCAAAATAAATTCCAACAATTACCAACTTTCAATTTTAGCATCAAACTTATGTCAAATAGTTTTTAATCATCATAAACCACCAATAACATAACCAAAACATCATGAATTACCCAAACCCTTGTTTGGCCAAAATCAGGGCAGATTTACATATGCCAAAATACTCATTCAATCAACACAACCAACAACTCAAATTGATGCTAATAATCACCTATTGCTTCTCCTTAAATTCTTTCTTTGATTCTTCAGCTTTTGTTCTTGGATGATGGCTCAAAACACCTCCTCTTGAAATTCTAAAACCACAGAAATGAAGCTCTCATCAAGAGGAACAATGTTTGTGAAGGACACTTGAGCCATAGATGAGGTTAAGAAGGTGAAAATCCAAGATGAAACCGTTACCTAAAAATTGTTTCTTCACTAGTTCTTTTCGTGCTTCAGCTGGCCAACTTAGAGAATGAGAGAGAGAGAGAGGGGGTGAATAATAATCAGTTTTTCCCTTCCCTTATCACTTAAAAATCTAGCCGAAAAGTTGGACAGGAAGGAGAGGCAAATATGTGGTACATATTTGTTCTTTCTTGCTAAAATCCTATGGTAATTTCTAATGTATAATTAATCCAATTTGGTCAACTTTTCTCTTTCCTACCTCTTCCTCACTTAGCCGACTTTTCCTTAGACAATTGATGAAGAATACATTGCTTTAATCTATTCACTCTTCTTGCTCCATCTTAGCCGTGAATGTTGATAAAGAGGGAGGGGTGATTGACTTATCCCTCTTCTTCTTTTTGGTATGCCTTTGACCATTTTTTACTTTGAGTAAAAGGTGAAGATAGCAATTAATTATACTCTCTTCTCTCTCTTGATGCCTTGGACGTTATTGATGGATGGAAAGGTGGAAATTGGTTTTGAATTATATCTTTGTAGATTAAATGTGGATGTATGTCATGTTTTTCTTGTAAAAGTAGGTGGGCTTTGACCAAACTCTTTTCTCTTGCTTTTCTTTGTGCTTGGACGTCAATTCTCAAAAGTGAGGAGGTTGTATTGATTAAATCCTCTCTCCTTCTTGCTCTTGTCTTGGACGAGATATTGAGGAAAAAGGAGAGGAAATTGGTTGTATTTATCTTGTGTCCACATAAGAGGAAAAGATAAGGAAATTGCTTTAATTATCTTACTTATTACTTCTACTTTATAAGAGCAATCTTGGCCCTTCATTTTGTTTCCCAAATCTATCCACAAGATCAAGTAGCAATTAACTCTTGATCATGGCAAAATTAATTAGAGTGCTATTAAACCCTTTTATTTCACTATCTATTACATATAGCTTATTAAACCATATTTTTATATGAATTTTTCAGGATTAATTTAGGATTTTAATGTATTTCCTGGAACATTATTGCATTATTAAGCATTAATTTTGGTTAGAGACAATTGTTTTGAATTAATGGTAATTAGGGGTAAAATGGTCACAATTTATTAATTATTTTTATATAATTGTCCCTTGAACTTTTGATGCTACCTTGTGCTTAATTTTGCATTGTAGGTATTAAAGAAGGAAATTAAGGATTTTGGAGGTTCAAATTATTGGGCCAATTGGAAAGAAAGACAAATAAAAAAAAAAAGGAACAGAATAGGCCCAATTAGCTGAAGCCCAGACGGATATCAGCTGAAAAAAAAAGGCAGAACAGAAGCAAGGTGAGACACGCAGCCCAGGCCCATTATTTAAAAAAACAAAAAAAAAGAGACAGATCCGATACCTAGACCCGACTTGACTGTGGATATGCTATGTGGATATGCAAGTGACCCGAGACGCAGCTGAGGATCGGGGAAGGTTTATGCAGAAGCTGAGAGTTTGGGGATAGAGTAGCGCTGCGTGAGAGAGGGAGAAAGACCTGGGGGAAGAGACCGGAGAGAAGAAAGGGACGCAAGCTGGGGGCGGCTGAGATCCGGGAGACCTGAGAGGTGGAGCTGGCACTACCACCATCGGAGCTGTACTCCACCACCACCAATGCTTCTCTGCACTTCACACAGCCACCTCCGTTCATCTTCCTTTCACGTCCCTTTATTTTCATCATTGATCACCACCCACTTCCTTCACCAACTCCGATACTCTTCCTCTCTCAACACCATACCTTCCTCCACCGTCTAACACTATCACAGCGTCCACCCTTCCTCTGTTTCAGACCGTGAGCCTCTCCCCTTCTCTAACCGTTATCATCTTCTCAGCATGACCATCACCATCGTCCTTCCTCTGTTTTGACCTTAACACCCATCATTCTCCACTGCCCAGACCGTGACTCTCCCTCTTTTCCATTATTTCCTCACACCCACAGACCCTTCTTGATCCCTGTCCAGCACCACCGTCATCATTCCTTCCATATTCTCTCTAGTTTCGTTCATTCTCATTCTCCAAGAGACCCATGATTTCTGCTTCTTGTCCTATTCAAATCCACTTTGTCTTCATTCTCACATTTTGGGCAATAGCTTCTCCATGGTTTTCAAGGCTGTTTGTGAGATTATCTTGAATTATGTTGTGACAGTAGCTATGAGAGGTTGATCTTTCTTGCTTCTTGGTGATGGAGATTTGTGGCTTGAGCGCTTGTGCTTACATAAGGGAGTTCTTTGATTCAATCTTATGCTTAGACTATATATTTGATTTCCTTGTTTAGGTTAATTATTTTGTGGTTTTAAGACTTGTATTGCTTTTATGTATCCATGTGGGTTGATTATTATAGTTTTAATTGGATGATGTATCTTGATGTTCATTTTGATATATATCTTTTGATGTACTTGATGAAATTATACTTGCTATCATGTTATTGATTGGTAATCATAGTTGATTTTAGCTCTTGAATGGTTCGTTAGAACATTTTAATTGAGAACACTATTACAGAATTGGGATATAACCACCCCTAAGGACGTCCCAAATTTAAAATTGGGTGGTTAAAAATAGAGGCGATGGCATTTTCGTAATTATATGTATGCTGGGGAACCTTTAGGCATTCCAAATTTGAATTTGGGACGTCTAAAGTGCTTCCAGGCCCGAAATATAAATTTTGTAAATTTTTTTTAGTACCAGGAGCTGGGATTAGACGTCCCAAAATAATTTTGGGACGCCTAAACCCAGACTTTAGGCGTTCTAAATGCCATTTGGGACGCCTTTTAGGCGTCCCTTGAGCGGTGTCTGACATGCGTCTTCTCAATCCATTCCCCCTCCTCATCACATGTGTCCATTCCCTCCTCCCTCTTGTTTTGACCCAAAAAAACTTTACTCTTCTTCCTCCTCCCCCCACCGTCGGCCTCTTTTCTTGTTCTTCAACTCCTCCCTTCTTCAACTACTCTTTCTTTCTTCAACTCCTCCCTCCTCCATTGAAGGACGCACGCACCAGAGGCCACCTTTCTGTAACTTCACCTCCTCCACAGGTTTTTGCTCTCCTCCACCTCCTTCCTTCCATTGTCTCCCCACCACCGTGGTTCTTTGCTTTTCTCCACCCTCCAGTGTACCTCCCCACCATGCATACACCTCTGATCTCCAACGTCTTCTCTACCTCTCCTGCACACATAGCACAGTGGATGCCCCTTGATCAGGTTAGTTTATTTTCTTCTTGCTTTTTTTTGGTACAGAATGGTATATTATCCTTTTGAAATATACATTTACTTGAATAAATTAAAGTAAAACTTGCAATGTGAAAAGACTAGGCAATAGGAAATATCACGTTAATTGTGCTTATATATTGCTTATATTGAGATGGTTAAGATTGACCTGGTGTGTTTGGTGTGCTTATATTGTTTAAATTGTATTCGGGAACTCCACTGTAATGGTTTATTTTATTTTTTAAATATAAATTTACTTGAATGAGTAGGGGTTATTTTAATTTTAATCAAGGGAAAATTCCACATAAAGTTGCCTCAAATAGGAAAATTCTAAATTTGGTTGTTAAACCCAACAAATCCCTAATTAAGTTATTCATAACTTAGTTTTGTGTATATATTATCATTAATTAGTATATATAATAAAATAAAATATGATTTTTTTAAATTAAAGAAATTCTTGTATTCCAAAGGAATTATGAAGAATAATTCAAGCTAAAACTAAAAAGAAAACCATAACCTCAAAAAAATTCTTTAATTTAATATTATTATATTTATTTTATTATACATTAATGTTTATATACATATACTTATTAAAAAAATAAGTCACATAGCACTGAAACCCTTTTAAGAGGAGAGAGGAGACTAGGAGGGGGTAATAAAGTTATTAAGCCCATATTTTAAAATCCTAAATTGGGTTGATAACTTAATTAGGCAATCCCATCATATGTCGTTGACAATTGTACTAAATGTGTGAATGTTATTGGGAATGCCTTAGGTGGTAACAAAATGGATCATAGTTGGATGAATGCTTTGAGAACTAGTGAAGAATATGAGAAAGGGGTAGAAGAATTTATTGAATTCGCTAAAAAGAATGCTCCTGCAAAAAATGGGAAGTATTTTTGTCCTTGTGTCAATTGTTTGAATGAGAGTCGACGGGATGTTGATGTCATAAAGGATCACCTACTTTGTGATGGAATAAATTTGTGTACACAAGGTGGATATGACATGGTAAGGAAGTAACGGATTGTCCGTAGCACAAGAAGGAAGATGTGGATATCATAGGTGAAGATAGAATGGAGAAAATGATTCACGATGTTGAGGCAGAATCCTTTACGCAGTCGCAGAAGTATGACGGCCTGTGGAATGACGCAGAGACACCATTGTACCGTGGGAGTAAGTACACGCGGCTGACGGGAACATTACATTTGGTTAACTTAAAGGCAACTTGTGGGTGGACCGATAGTAGTTTCACATTGCTGCTTGAACTATTGTGTGATATGTTTCCAGAGGATAATGTACTTCCAAATCGTTTGTATGAGGTCAAGAAAATCCTGTCTATGATGGGCATAGAGTATAAAAAGATACATGCTTGCCCTAATGACTGCGTACTGTACAGAAATGAGTATGGAGGTCTTAGTGAGTGTCCTAAGTGTAAAACTGCACGATATAAAGTGAAAAAAGATGGTGGTTGTGGCGATGTGACAAGTAAAAGGCAACCTTTAAAGGTTATGTGGTATCTTCCAATAATACCACGTTTTAAATATTTGTTTGCGACTGCAACAAAAGCGAAGAAGTTGAGATAGCACTCTGATGAGAGAATATCTGATGGGAAATATCTTCGGCACCTAGCTGACTCTCCACAATGACAAAAAATAGATGAAATGTTCCCTCAATTTGGCAGGGAGCCGAGAAACCTTCGGCTTGGGCTTTGTATAGACAACATCAATCCGTATGGAACTCTTACTAGCACATATAGTGCGTGGCCGGTTCTCCTTGTAATATACAACTTGCCTCCCTGGCTATGTATGAAACGTAAGTATATGATGCTATCTATGATGATTTCTGGACCAAAACAGCCAGGGAACGATATTAATGTCTATTTGGCGCCTTTGATTGAGGACTTGAAGAAATTGTGGGAGGAAGGCGTAGATGTGTTTGATGCTTATAAGAAGGAGTCTTTCAAGCTATGTGCAATGATTTTCACAACGATAAACGACTTCCCTACGTACAGAAACTTGTCAGGGTACAGCGTGAAGAGTCATAAAGCATGCCCAATATGTGAAGCAGACACACACTTCCAACAACTAAAGCATGGAAGAAAAACTGTCTATCTTGGCCACAGGAGGTTTCTTTATCGGTTCCACCCCTATCATAGGCTAAAAAAGCGTTTTAATGGCTTACCGGAGCATAGAATGGCTCCAAAGTCATTAACCGGAGAGGAAGTCTACAGTCGAGTGGAACGTATCAATATCACTTTTGGTAAGAATCAGAGGGTTGTGGGTGAGAAGAACATATGGAAGAAGAGATCCATTTTTTCCTGTTTGGTGTAGGTTCTCTACTACTTTAAACTTTAAACCATTTTTTGGGGCTACAATATGGTGGTCCGGTTGTTAGCGGTCTTGATCTGTACTTTGTCAATTGTCATCCTAGGAAGTTGACGAAAAGAAAACTTTGGTCTTTGGAGTTGGCTATGGCCTACCTCTTTCAAGCTGGCACCTTAATGGCTTCCTAATATGGCCTGAGTTTACGTTAGCAATAGTATCTTTATGTATTGTTTAAATATATTTTCTCTAATCCTTATTATAAGAAACCAACCAATAAATGCTTTTGATCCTTTTTATAAATCACTTATAAGTTTTCAAAAAGCATTTAATTTATTTTTTCATGTATGCCCATATTTAATAAGGGTAGTGGGAGAGAGTAATAATTAATATATGTTTGAGTTTAGTGTAGTTGATAAGGATAATATTAAAAACCACTTGAATTTTAGGACAACTTTAATACTTTTAATTATCTTTATTAGTTTGTAAGAATTAGTAGTTGATGCATTATAATAAGGACAAGAGGGAGTATCAATTAAAAGTTTTCTAGTTTCATTTCCCAAAGCTTAAATTAAAATAAAAGAAAATAAAAATATAAATCCTTCTCCTTACACTCTTAACCGGAAAAGTTAAAATAGAAATGTGTGCCTCATCCCGTGATTCATAGAAGCAACATAGGAAATAGGAAACCCAAGGCAACCTAAACAAGGGAGGAAGAAGATGAATCCTGCACTGAACAACTATATAACCACCTGGATCACGATGCTATGCGCGCGCACTAAAATTGTGCAGTCTTGATTTATGTTTTCAAAAATTCATGAAAATTTTAAAATCTCACCAATTTATGAAATATCATTCATTTTATGTAAAATCTAATGATAAAAAAAATAAATAAAAATATTTGAGAGGTTGGAATATACTAAAACATTAGAGAATGGGGCATTAGAGACCCCCATTGACCCACACACGCTCGAGGTGATGCAAAGGAGGATTTATTAGTCACTAGAAAATAATTTATTACCGATAGATTTATTAGTCCCCGCTAATTTGGTTGTTAGTTGCCTTTTTTTTTTCCTCTCTGAGGGGACTAGTGGAGTGAGGGACAAGGTCCGCCATCACAATCCTGCGGCATATTGACAAGAGTGCCTTCCACTCACCACGCAATGAGGTGGGGGTCCCACAGAAGATGTTTTCCTCTCATATTTGCCCAGTCTTTGCTTTTATCTCTTTTGCTCAAAAGTCTTAACTCTTGTCTCATTCCTTCCTCTACAAATACAATGAATTTCTGAAAGTCTTGTGAATTATAATATGTGCATTTAGAAATTATAATAATTTATTTTAAAACAAAATAGTTGTGGCCGTACAATATTATTTAATTTTCTTTTGAATTTCATCTTTAATTATTTAATTATATCATATGTTATGTATTATTAGATTATATATCAATTTATAATTTAAATAAATTAGTTTTAAAATAATTATAAATATAAATATTTCGAAATAATTTATTTTAAATTACTTAATCTCTTTTAAAAAAAATTAAATGAATCTTGTATTAAACCCAGGAGGACATACTACACTTATTATTCATTAGAACCGTAATGGGCACGGGCATCATAATGGTAGGCTATGCATGTTCACATGAACGCCCGCCCCGCACCCAACGAGGTGTGGGTCCCATGGAAGTTGTCTTTTTCTCATGCTTACATGGGCAAGACTTCCCAACAAGGAGGAGACCACACTATTTCATATTTGCCCGCTCTTTACTCGTAATTCTTTTTTTTTTTAATATGAGATTGCGTTGATATTTTTTTAAAAATTTAAGTAAGTTAAATAAATTAATTAATCATAACATTTAATTATATATTAATTCATAAGTCAGATAAATTAATTCAATATTAAAAAAGATATATCAATATCAATACTTTCCTAAATAAAATAATTTTGATTGCGGAGCTCTTATAAATACTACGTAAGGGAGTAAATTCTCTATGCATCCATGCCCTTCATGATTATGGGAGTATTAGTCAACAACACCATAGTCCACATGGAAGGATCGTTCGTGAGTGTTTGTAACGTTGTATTTTACACTTTCTAGAGTACTTTTATAAAGTCGAAAGATGTTGACCAAAAAAAAAAAAGTCCAAAGATAAATATTTTTCCATGGTAAAAACACATAAATTTTTTTTTCTATCTAGAGAGTAAAATTCTACCATAGTTTTCACCCTTTTTTTTAATTGAAAATTAATTTAATTTTGATTTTATCAGCTGTGCATAAGTTTGATCAGAAATAGGCGAATTTGTTTTGTTTCAAGTAAAGTAAAACAACACAATTAATTAATTGAATAATTAAAAATGAATACATATTTCAGTTTTCACCCTTGTTTTTTTAATTGAAAATTAATTTAATTTTGAACGACCAATGGTAAAAAAACAAAAATTTAAATTAAAAAAAGAAAACAGGGACGTCAATTTGAATTTTGTTGACTTGGTGACTTCAGGTTTAGCCGTCAATGCCTGTGACTAATATAAAACTAACATCATGTCTACGTTTTGAGTATGTGGCTTCATTTTGCAGATTCCTTGGGCACAATCAAAATGATCCCTTTCATTATTAGTACCAATTTCCTGCTATGCATAACTTCTCAAATTATGTTGCCAACTAGAGCTGCCATGGCCACTGGGTCAGAGACTGATAGACTTTCTTTGCTTGCTCTCAAGGATAAGTTAACCAATGGCAATCCAAAAGCTCTGCCTTCATGGAATGATTCGATCCCCTTTTGCAAGTGGGAAGGTGTTATGTGCAATCTCCGTCACATGAGAGCCTCATCTTTGAACTTGACAAATCAAAATTTCGGGGGCACTCTTGCACCAGCATTAGGTAACTTAACCTTTCTCAAAATGCTTAATCTTTCATATAATGGATTGGTTGGTCAAATTCCCAAACAAATTGGCCATCTAAAGCGATTGCAATTTATTGATTTGCAACAAAATAACCTTGAGGGAGAAGTCCCTCTAGAGTTGGCTAATTGTTCTAAACTTCAGTTGATTTTCTTCACCTACAATAATTTGATTGGCGAAATTCCTTTCTGGTTTGGATCTATGCAACAACTTACCGTGTTGAGACTTGCTAAGAATAAATTTCATGGAAATATTCCACCTTCCTTGGGAAACCTGTCATCCTTAGAGCGTTTGTCTCTTGCATATAATAATTTGGAAGGAAGCATACCTCAATCTCTAGGTCAGTTGTCAAATTTGCACTTGCTCTATCTTGCTTTTAACAGTTTTACTGGTGTAATCCCTCCTTCATTTTATAATCTTTCCCGCATGGAAGATCTTGACATTCCTTTCAACAACCTATCTGGAACTAGGGGTGGAAATAGGCTAGGCTAGGCTAGGCTTTGCCTAAATAGGCCTAGGCCTGTAACAAAGATTCAAAGCCTGAGCCTGAGCCTGAGCCTGTATGTAGGCTATTTTTTAGACCTGAGCCTGGGCCTTCAGAAGGCCTGACAAGGCCTGAAGCCTGTTTAAAAGCCTACTTAAAATGTAGGACTTTAAATAGCCTTTAAAGCCTATGCCGCCAAATTCATATCTAACCCTTCATGCTTATATACAATCCTACATTATGTCTTAAAAGCCTAACATCTATTCTTATCGTAATATTAAGGCTTAGTAAGGAAAAGAAAATAATGTCTAGTGACAACACTTGTCCGAGCAAATAGGAATAAAAAAAACTAATCGTCTGTTGACTAATGAGATATATTTTTTAAAATCGACTAAGCATAACAAATAACATGTAAAACTAGACTTTTACCTATTTTACTCTTTGCACGTAAATTGGGACAAACTCCCCTTGTTAAGATTATAATATTTCATTTGACACTAAAATAAACTCATAACAATTTTTATGCTTTAGTGGAGGGGGCACAAATTAGGGGAGAGAAAGTGAGTTAGTATTGTCATCTCGAGCAATCGAAGAGAAGAGATGTAGAGGTGAATGATTTATGCGAAAATAAGGGTTGAGTATAATAACGATAAAATATGAAACTTAGAATTAAGATTAAATTGGTAAATTTATAAAATTATTTAGATGATATTATATATACTTATATAATAGTATAATTTTTTTAAGAAAAATTTAAATAGGCCAGGCCTGTAGGTTTGTAGGCTAGGCCTTATAAAAATAGGCCTGGCCTGTTTATCTAAATAGGCCTAGCAATATGCCTGAGCCTGAGCCTGGCCTATTTACTAAATAGGCTAGGCTAGGCTTTATGTAGGCTAGGCCGTAGGCCCCTGTTAGGGGCCTGGCCTATTTCCATCCCTATCTGGAACTATCCCATCAAACATTGATCATGCTTTCCCTTATCTTAAAAACTTTAATGTTGGATACAACTTGTTAACTGGAACGATTCCGTCGTCATTCTCGAACATTTCACAATTGCAGCAATTTCAAATATATGCCAATGCTTTTACTGGCCCACTCCCTACCTCATTTGGAAGGTTGCAGAACCTTCATTTAGTTGCCATCTACCATAATAATTTTGGGGGAGGACATGGTCATGATTTGGATTTCCTCTCACCAATAACAAATTGTAGTCAATTATATAAATTAGAAATGGGATATAATGGATTTAGTGGTGTATTGCCAAAATCAATTGGCAATTTCTCTTCCCAGCTTGTTAGACTTCATATTGCATACAACAATATATCTGGTAGCATACCTGAAGAGATTGGGCAACTAGTTGGCTTAACATTCCTTGGTTTGGAGAGCAACTTCCTTCAAGGTATAATTCCACATTCAATTGGAAAGCTTGAAAATATTGGAAAATTACACTTGGAAGAGAACCGCTTATCAGGACAAATTCCTGATGCCTTTGGAAATCTTACTAGGTTATTTTATCTCCAATTGTCTGGCAATAATTTAGAGGGAACCATTCCAGGTAGCTTTAGATATTGCAAGGGTATGCAATTCTTGTACCTGGGCCAAAATAACTTGAGTGTCAATATACCCAATAACACATTTGGTCATCAAGAAAGCTTAATAATTCTCAACATGACTTCCAATTCCATGACTGGTCCCCTTCCATCTGACTTTGGTAAGTTGGAGAACCTAGTAGAGTTATATCTGGGCAAAAACAAGTTTACTGGTGATATTCCAATGGAACTTGGGAAATGCTTGAAGTTGACAGATCTTGATATGAGGGGGAATTATTTTCAAGGAAGTCTCCCATCTACCTTTAGTTCCTTAAAATCCCTCCAAAACTTGGATCTTTCCAACAACAACTTGTCAGGCACAATCTTACATGAACTAAAAGATCTTCCAATCTTAGAGACCTTGAACCTATCATACAACCATTTTCATGGAGAAGTTCCTAGAGGAGGAGTGTTTGATAATATCACTGCTATTTCACTCATAGGGAATGACAATCTTTGTGGTGGAATTCCTCAATTGGAGTTACCTCCATGCTCAATTAAATCAAAGGAGCGTTCTAAAATAACAACCCTGTTCATTGTGATAAGTGGTGTTTTTGCTTGTTCAGTAATTTTCCTCATGATTTGTTTGAGGAGAAAACAAAACAAGTTGTCGTCCTCCCGATCTATGGAACATACACACTTAAGGGTTTTTTATAGAGAGCTCCATGAAGCAACCAATGGATTTTCTTCTTCCAATTTGATTGGCATAGGAAGTTTTGGCTTTGTGTACCGAGGGATTCTTCTTCATTTTGAAAAACCTATTGCTGTCAAAGTGCTAAATCTTCAAATGCATGGGGCAACAAAGAATTTTATCGCAGAATGCAAAGCTCGTAGCAAAGTCCGGCATCGAAATATTTTGAATATCTTAACTTCATGTTCAAGTGTTGATTACAAAGGAGATGATTTCAAGGCCCTAGTTTTTGAGTTCATGCCTAATGGTAGCTTAGAGAAGTGGCTGTCAAATGAACATAATGAGGCTAGAAATTTACATCTAAACTTCACACAAAGACTTGATATAGCTATTGATGTGGCTCATGCTTTGGATTATCTTCATCATGATTTTGGGGAAGCCATTGTTCATTGCGACATCAAGCCAAGCAATATCCTTCTTGATGATGATATGGTTGCACACTTGGGAGACTTTGGATTAGCTAGGCTTCTTCATGAGGTTACAAGCTATTCTGGTGAGGGTCAAACTGCATCCTCAACAATTAAGGGAACAATTGGGTATATTGCGCCAGGTATGACTCTTTTTATGCTGTTAATTTTATTTTCATCAATAAGAACTTAAGTAACTAAAATTTTTGTATACTTTTAACGAAAAGTGTTGGGAAAAAGATCTATTTTTACCTTAAAATAACTTTATCATTATGGATTTTTATATTCTCTAAGGAATATTAATTTTTGGTTAGAGTATGGAGAAGGTGGCCAAGTCACAATACAAGGGGATATATACAGCTATGGGGTTCTTATGCTAGAGATGCTCTCTGGAAAGAAGCCAATTGATAGCATGTTCTGTGAGGACCTAAGCCTACCCACATTTTGCAAGCTAGCCTTGCCAGACAGAGTCCTTGAGATGGTGGATTCAAATTTGCTTGTGCTGTCTAATAGAGACCATAGGAAAGTTATGCAGGATTCGAACATGGAACTCAAAATTCAAGAGTCCCTAGCTAGCTTTGCTAGAATTGGAGTGGCATGTTGTGCAGAATTGCCTGGTGATAGGATTGATATTAAAGATGTTTTAGCGGAGTTGCTTGCAATTAAGCGAAGGCTATCCACTTTTAACATTGCCATATGAATTAGCTACATATAGCTCTTTGACTATTCTTTTCTTTATGGAGTGGGTGTATTTAATAGTTGCTAGCTTTATATTGTAACTATTTATGTATTTCAACTTTGTGTGTGCTTATCGGGATGAGAAAGATAGAACATTTTCATTCAAATGGACATTGTGATAGTTATTCTTGTCACGATTTCTTTCACGACCAAACTAAAGTTCCCTCAACTACCTCTTCAGCTGCTATTACCTATTTGTTCAATTTTTAGTAATATTTATGAATGAATAAAACGTATATCTGTTTGCTCTGCCGTTTTTGGCCCCTGTTTGGAATGGCATTTCAACCTTTGCATCCCAAATTTGATAAACACATATCTTTCGTAGCTTGCTTTGACAAATACATCTATAGCATTTGGACTAGTTATGCAATTAACTCTAGCTGGTCCAAACTTGTGAAATATAAACTACAATGGATGTTGGTTTCTTGTTGTCGCATGAACAATTCAAGTTTGCAGCACATTTTAACTCTTTGGCCCTATAAATGGAAAAGTGCAATCCAATATATCTCACTCACCACTCTGTGGGACTTCTACTCTTACCAAATGCCAATCCATATTATTTCTGGATCACAGGGTCTATGCCTCATTTCATTACAATCTAGACACTTGAATTATGAATCATTTAATATGCCTCTTTGATGCATCTCTGTTGACTTCTGTATGAAATTAAATTACTACACTTCTATTGATTTTGCAATAGGGAGACATTGTCATCATATTACCATGAATTTTCATAGAGCAGCTGCAAGTGACATACACATAGATTTTGATGAGGTACAAGTTAAGCAGCCAATTATTACCAGCTTGAATCTTGGAATGGCTTATGATCTTGGTCCCAATTTCCTTGTCCACTTCACTCCCATAGGAATTCAATGTCATAACTATTTCAATCAGGTGGCAAGGGAAGAATATGAATTCCCTTATGGTTTCATATATGATTATGATATCACTTATAAAATTTATTCTTCCATCATGTACAGCTTTCAAATTCAATGTCTGCCATCAGTTGTGTCCAATGATTGGCTATATTCTTGTTTGCCACCTTGCTTCAATTGCTCATTTGAAATGCCAAGAAATTATATGAGTTGGGTTGTTAAAGATTGCATTGCTTGAACCTCACATAACCAAGGTTCAAGACTTCACTACCATATCAATACTTGCACAACTCCGTTATTGCTTTATATGGGCTGGGCCCTACTATCATGGCTCAATATCCTTAATTGGTTGGTCTTTCTATCTGGTTTTTGAAGGCAACAGAGAACTAGGATTCGTTCTAAACCATTATTTGCTATTTTTCATTGATGAGCACCAACATTATGGAATTGCTATAGGAGGTTGGTGTTTAGTTGGCGCAAACTTTCACCTTTTGCTTTTATGCTCAATGGTTGTGCCTGAAACTATATTAATGTTACTCATTTATGCTTTTATGATTTCGTCCTGTGTTTTCAAACCAGCATGGAATAGTTTGGATCCTCTTATATGGCAAGTTCTTGTCTGGGCTATAGTGCAAGGATGGTATCTTGGAATTATATATGCTTCGTCAAAGCTAGCTTGCATTCTAGTTTCGGCCTACAGGGAATACCTTGACTGCTTCATTGCTACTTTTCCAAATTTTGACCTTGAGGACAAGATCAATTTCCTAGGAGGGAGTAATGTAATGAACCCGCCTCATATTAAGGTCTATGAATAGAGTATTATTTGGTCGATAAATTTGGGCTTATGTTAGGAAAAAATAAAGATAAATATAGACAAAGGAAAAATTAGAAAGGGTGTGGAATGATTTCGGCTTTTCTCCCTCTGTAGATTCTCTTCCCTTCTTTAGACCTTCTTCTGTCATCTTCTATTCTCTTTTCTGATATATTTCCATTTGTACTGGAACTTTCCTATGGTTTCCCTACACCTATGAGCTCTATGATTGCATAATATTGCTTATTTGAATCTACAATTGAGTATATTATATCATTGTATTCCCTATCAATTTTAAAACATTACAGACAAGTAACATTGCTGCTGAAAGTCTAATTGTTATATATATATATATATAGTGAAGATATGGATGATATACTTATTATGACTAAGCACTAGGCAATAGGCAATTATATGTATTGATTGTAGACAAAGAAAAATTTATAATTAGGTCTTGCTTGAAACTAGCATAGCCTCTAAATCAAAGAAAATATTTGCGATTTTCATACTTGTTTTTTTGACCTGGACGATTTTCATACTTGAACAAGACATAGAACATAGATTTACAAATTTAGAGTATAGGCGATCCTTATAGATCAACGTGCAAATATAAAGCAAAGAGGGCAACAATAACAAAGCATTTAACTCTTATAAGTTCATCAATTTCTCTTAAAATGACTCATGGAAACCCTCCTGTAAGAGCATCAACCTGGGGAGGGCAAACTGCCCAGAATGAGTTTTGTTAAAAATCTTTTGTGAATGGCACAACAAATCAGCAAATAAAAGAGCATTCCCTCTAAGCTGTGCACACTTTCCTTCCACCCAAAACCCTGTAGTTGAATGAAAAAAAGACAATTCGAAGATGACCCATAAACATCAGATCATATAGTCTTATCATTCATATATATGCACAGTTACATACGATTGTTAATTTTAATTTTTTTTCTGTTTTAAATTATTAATTCTAAAATTTAACGGTTTGAATTTATTTATTTGTTTTCAATAAATTGGTATTTTATTAGTAGTTTTATAAAAACATTAAATTTGAACTATTTAAATTTCAATTTAAGGGTGGAGATGATTAAAGGAAGAGAAGAGGAGGGGAAGTGCATGGGGAAGCCAAGTCCTGATTTAATACTTTGTCTTCCAAGAAGTTGTCAAAAAGAAGACATTGGCCTTTAGTGGCCTTTGCCTACCTATTTCAAGCTGGGACCTTAATGGGCTTTCTAATACGCCCGATTTTCATTAAAAACAATATATTTAGGCTTTATTCTGTTGGTCATGTTTGTATACTTTCGGCCCCTAAAAAAAATGTTATAAACTGCTTCACAATGGTTCAAGACTTTTCTATCCCGACTATCCCATTCCGAACCCAAGTAAATTTGGATGGGAGGATGGTTAAGATGGGACTCAAGACATGGGTGTCCGATCCCATCCTATCCTGAGGTATTATATATTAAAATATTATGAATTTATATTTTAATAAATTAACTTTTTTTAATTGTGTTGAAAAGACGTGCTTTTTGTCGCATTGTATGGTAATAAATAAAGATAGAATTGTTCTAAAAATTTTGACTTTTATGTTAAGGATTGGTTTGATTGATATTTTCTAAAGAAAAAACGCTTTCTTTTTTTCTTTTATTAACAAATAAGTGCGTGAATATATTGCATCCAAAAATTGCACTAATTCGGAAGTTACAATGATATTATAATTTTTTGATTATTATATTGTAGATAATTTTAATTAATTACAATCAATTTGAATATGTCAAACGCATAATTTTTTAGAATTCCATAGTGTTTAAATTTGTTCTAATGTTTGAAGTATACTAATTTGTCATTCAAATTATCTATATATAAGATAGACGAATATACTCAAAATTTTAACCATCATCTACTATCCTCTTAATTGTTAATCAACTAAACATTTCATGTATTCTTCCTAATATTTTTGTTCATTTTTCACTTTTTTATTTTTAAGTAACATTTTTATTATCATTATATATGATTTTCTACCTTAATAACTTGGTCTCATATGATATATATAATCAGCTTTAAAATTAATAAGAAATATTAAAATTAAAAATTAAAAATTTATATATGTATATATTTTATTTTAAAGAAACAAATTTCCCTCTCTACTTTTATTGTGGGCTTGCCCCAATATTCCACTCAGAAGTTTCCACCATTTATGGTGATTTTTATTTTTCTTTAGTGTGGTATATACGCCAAGAAATTTAAATAGTAGAAGGCTTCCAAAGTTAACTAATTCTGTTTTTGACAAACAAAGTTGACTAATTCTTAATTGGCAATGTGATCATTGTTGTGGCACTGGTGAGTTGACTCTCTAGTTTACTAGTTTTACATTTTTAGTTTATAAAATCGATGTCGCAGTAAACTCATGCCACTTGTAAACTCAGTTAAACTTACGAATTTATACACCGAGTTTACCGTTTTTACATTTCTAACTTATAAAACCGTATTAACTTACTCTTAAACTAGTGTTAACTTTTTCAATTTGATTATGCTCAGTGGCTTTATATATGAATTCTATAAAAACTTCTTTGTTAAGTATGATATTTTATGAATGTTGTTGGATTTAATTTTAATTATTTAAATTTGAAACATATTTAAATCATATTTTGTCATTTTTATATTTTAATTATTTAATTATACATTATTAGTAATCTGTTTAATGATAAAAGTAAACTCTTATAGCTTTACAATTCAAGTTTATGATACGAGTTTACATCACTGTCATGAGTTTGTTTAAACTCGTGAGTTTAACAATTTTGGATGTGACCCTTCCTCCTATGATTCTTTTTTTTTTTTTTTTTTTATACAAAAGGAAAGAGGGGACTCCCTCCACCGACACCCAACATCTCATGCATAGCAATCAATCAACCGCCCAAAAGGAGTCGAAACATGGTGAAACCCTGGCATTATACTTAGAGCTTCCTTTGCCAAGAAGTCAGCAACCTGATTCGCAAGACGAGGGATCTAAACTACTTCCATCCTCCATTTGGGTTCAACAACGTCAGTACTTCCTGAATTACCATAGCAAGCTGATGATCCTCGTCACAGGGTTGGCGTATCAGCTCGCACACCTCCACTGCATCCGTTTCGACCAAGAGCAACCTAGCGCCATTCTCCCATCCCATCTTGAGACCAAGCAACAAGCCCCATAATTCTGCTGACAAACTACCCACTGGCTCAGGTGCACAAAACATAAATCCCGCCCGAAGCCTGCCCTTCTCATCTCTCAACACCCCGCCACTAGCCTCCACATTCCCCTAAAAGTAAGCTCCATCGACATTTAGCTTCCACCACCCTGGTGGAGGCGGTGTCCATGCTTCATGTCTATCATGGCTAGACTTATTGGGTTAACAATAAACAAAATAATTAGAAGTCTCAGAGGTAAGAGTAGTGAAAGTGAGAGACTACTCTTGTATATTCAGGTCAACAAAATTGAGAATTCTTAAGTAATATTCGTTAAAAATATAAGCTTCAAACAAATAAATTATGTCACTCAAAAAGTTGGTTAAAGAAAATAAATACATTAGAAATATAACTTTTTTTTTTCCTAAAACACCTTTATTTATAGAAAGGGTGAGTGAGAGAGAATGAGTGAAAAAGGAAGGGAGAGACATATAACTAATTAGAAATAAAATTTAAAAAATGCATTAAATGATGAGACAAATCCAAATTGAAGTTTACAAGAAAAATATGGAACCCTTAAAAAAATGTGAAACTTATATTTTGAAATGGAGAGAGTGTACTCCAATTCCTTTTTTAATGATATGTTTCAGAAAAAAATATATTATTTATACATTCATTTTGCAAATATTAATTTTCTATTTTCTTGCCAGCATTATTTTGCTCTATTAAATATTGCATCCAACGTGACTTAATTAATGAATTTTATGGAATGTTATAATAATTTTTTTAAAAATATAAAAAAAAACTCAAGACTCTTAGATAATTTTAATATTTTTCCATAATTAATTAAAAAGGTCATATGAAAATATAACAAGAACCATGGTTGTACTTGGTTAGAGATCCGAATAGACATATAGATCTATATTTTTCAGAAGGAAATACTGATATGGAAAAAAAAAAAAGACATTTAAGGACTTTTCAGGACATTATTAAATATAGTAAAAGATTCTAAAATTTTGAAATTTTGGAAAAAGATTATAGTCCTTGGTTAGAATTAAAACTTTTTATTTTTTTAAATTACGTATACTCAGTATTTTGAGTACTCGTCTTCCATATTTACTTAATATTTATCTTTAGCATTTTTATTATTCAGTTTTATTTTTCGATTATCACCGTGATTATTTTATATGTGTTCAACACTCATTTTACATGTTCTCAATACTAAAAAGAATTAGAGATAATTGTTTAAAACATGAAAGATTAGTATTGAAAACATTTAAAATGACTACTAAAAAATTGAAAAATTGAGTACTAAAAATGTTAAAGATGAGTGTTGAAAATATAAAAGATGAGTACGAGTGTTTTGACATGACTCAACAACATTTTAATTTTTGTAAAGGACTATTCCTTTTATAAAATTTTAATTGTTGAAAGGACTATGGTCCTTTTATTATTATTATTACTACTTTTGTTTGTATTCTACTATTATAGATACAATTACTTCTATCTGAACTTTTTGAGTTTTAAGGTACATGTTGAATGTTGCACTTTGTGAATTTTAGGAAACTAAATTTGTTTTGCAGGTTAAGACTTCACACTTCACGCCTCAAATGTCTATTCGCCCAGCACAATCAATGAATGCAAACAATATACAGTGTCAACAAAATGAAATCAAACTAAAAAGGAAGATGCATCGATTAGTCAGAATAAAAATGTCAGTGGGATGCAAGGGCAAAGCCACCCCCTAGCACTGGAAAATATTACAAGTGCGGTATAGAAAAATTACAATTTTGCAGCCGTTAATGTTTGAACTTCCAGCGTTTGTATCGTGATTTTTTCATCTTGTGTGGACAATTATTATTTAGTGGAGGTAATTCTATTTTAGTCATGATCAGATGCTAAAAGTAAACACCTCTTCTAATTGGAATTCAAACTTTAATTTGTCACATTATGTAGGAGTAGCCACTTTTGTTAGACCTAAACTCTGCCGACTATTTAACTCAAATTCTATTAATAAAAAGATTAAATCCACTTTACCTTTTTAACGGCACTAGATCCAAATTTTACCGAAAATTTTTTTTTCATAAAAATTCAATACCAAAAGTCATCTTGCATATATTAATTATCTATTTTATTGTGTGTCTGCCCCAATATTCCAGTCAGAAATTTCCATCATTTAAGTCGACAATTTCTAACCGTTGTCTCCCACGCACATGTAACTTCATTTGGTATAGCGTTGTTTATTTTGTTAGGTGCTATTTTCCTTTCATTAAATCCAAACAACTCAAATTTCAATATGAAGGTTGAGATGAGGAGAGGAGGAGAAAAGAACCATAAGAGCATAGGAGAATATCCAAGTCCCCTATGCTTTTACCTTTCTCTTCCACTCATCATCTCAACTTTTAGATTGAAATTTGAGTGGTTTAGATTTAATATTTTATAGAAAATATTGTTTTAAATTTAGCAATTATTTAATTAATTAATTTTTTAATAATTTGATATTTTGTTAATATTTTTATAAAATATTAAATTTAAACTGTTCAAATTTTAATATGAAGGTCCAGATGAGAGGAGGAGAAAAAGATGGTAAGAGCATAGGAGGATATCCAAGTTCTATCTTCCTCAAGTAATTTAATTAGTGGAAGGCTTCCAAACTTCTTAATGCCGTACCCAACTTGTTTTACATACTCTTAATTATCTGTTTGTCTTTTTAAGGGGGAAAAGTCTGCTGACATTGAAATTTCACTTCTAGCCATTGTCCATTGATATGCTGACAATGGACGGCCAATACATGTAGTGTAGAGCAATTAATAAAATTTTCCTTTATGCTCAGAAGAGCAAGGCTTCCAAACTTGGAGACCATACCATTTCATATTTGCCCGGTCTTTTCTCTTATCTCGAATCTTCTTCCACATTAATGAATCACTCAAAGTCTTGTGAATTACGTAATATATACGACAACATTTCAATCATTTTTTCATAACCCTTTGAGCCACCCAGTGGGTGTTTGGTGCTTTTTATAGATCTTATTATTAAGTATCCGAGCAATTGACTAATCCATATTAAGGTTTTATGATTAGGATGCATTTCCCAATAGGTCTTTTTGAACAATGTGGGATTCGAACTTAGTTTGACCACTTTGTAAAATAGCTGATCCGCCACTTTTAACACTACTACAAAATATGAATTTAGCGGCACCAATCTTATGGCACTTCTTTAACCAAGCGCTGGAGGAGACTTCTTATTTTTTTTAAAAAAAATACATGTGATAGTTACGGCGCTTGAGTAAGAAGGCGTCATAGTTACTGAATACATTGAGTAAGAAGGCGTCATAGTTGCTTAATACATTGTATGGCGCTTGCCTGAAAAAGCACCATACAAGGGGGTTTTTTTATAAAAAAAAACAAAATTTAATCCCTTTACTACTATTAAAAAAAAGTGTGACAACCATGGAATAATAGAAATTCCATAAGTGTCAAAGCTCAATTACTATGATAAGATGCTTTCTTAAGAAATTTTGTCTATACTAAGAAACAAAAATTAAATTTAAGAATAGGTTTAGAGATCAAAACCTAAAAATAAATCATTTTGATTAAAAAGGATTTTAATCTTTTTTTTTTTAATAAAAGTCATTAGACAACGCTTCATAATAAAGTGCCTATTGAATTTTCAAGGCATCAGGGGCCTTGAATTTTCAAGGCATCAGGTGCCTTGAAAATTCAAGGCGCCAAGGCACCTTGAGCGCCTTGGACAGTGCTTGGAAATCAAGTGCCGTCTAAGGCCTAGTTTTAGACGGCACTTGATAATCAAGCGCCGTCTAAGATTTTTTTTTTAAAAAAATTGTTCATCGTTTTTTTAAAATTGACAAGCTTTGGCGCTTTTAGAAAAAATGCCATAGCTTTTGCCTTTTTTTTAAAAAAAAATTAGCCATCATTTGTTTTTCAAATTGAGAAGCTTCGGCGTTTTGACAAAAAGTGCCGTAGCTTCTTAATTTGACACAACCTTAGCCGCCTCAGAGTTAAATAACAATTTACCATGAATTAAATGCAATATAGTGCAAATAACTCGGGATCGTTCTTTTATCAAGGAGCCCTTTATTTTGATTCCCTAGGAAAAACTAAGTGCTATAAACATGGTTAGAAAAGGGATTTTTAAATTGGTTTTCTTTTAAATCAAAATTCATGAAACATAAAGCTATTTCTAATCTTTTTGGTATTTTTGAAGATAATGAGAAAAGTCAAATTGAAAGTGAAAATATGTATAATGGATGCTCTTGGTGATGAAGAAAGTGGCAATCCTTGCTAAACAAATCATGAGAGTTCAAATTTCATTAAGTCTAAAAAATAACCTCAAGATAACACTTGAGTCCAATATTCCCAATTGATAGTAGCTCCTACAAACATAGCTAACTACTACCTCTTGAGATATTGTTTAAACCCATTTAATGTGCAATTAAAATTGGAGTGATGCAAATTGTTCTTCTTAATTAGAATATTCTAACGAACCATTCAAAAGCTAAAATCAACTATGATTACCAATCAATAACATGATATCAAGCATAATTTCATCAAATACATCAAAGATATGTATCAAAATGAACATCAAAATACATCATTCAATTGAAATTACAATGATCAATCCACATGGATACATAACAGCAATCCAAGTCTTAAAACCACATAATAATTAACCTAAACAAGGAAATCAAATATATAGTCTAAGCATAAGATTAAATCAAAGAACTCCCCTATGTAAGCATAATTGCTCAAGCCACAATTCCTGAACACCAAGAAGCAAAAAGATCAGCTACTCATGTCTCCAATAGTAATCACAGCATATTCAAAACTTGTATAATCCATAGAAATTGAAAGTGAAGATAAAGGAGAAAGCTGGCAGTCACAATGGAGTCACAGTAGTGTTGAAACAGAACTGATGACAGTGGTGAAAATAGTGCAAATCGGTGCAAGCTCTGAAATGAGAAATTGGAGCTCTGAAGTAGAGATGGTGGCAAGGAAGCTTCTAATGGTGACTGTCGTGTTGGACGTTGGTGAGGAAAATGGTGGAGATAGAGGTGAAGAAGAAAATGAGAATTGTGAAGGCAATGGCTATCGGTTCAGACACAAAGAGATGAAAAATCTGGGACTTGAAGAACTGTCGGTTGTGTGTTTAATGATGGTGGTTAGTGGAACAGTTTGACAGAGAGATGACGGTAAGAGAAGAAATGGGAGGGGTCGGTGATACTGTGAAAGAAAACAGAGGTGGTGGTAAGTTGAGGAGCAGGGCAGTGCTGTGACGGCGGTGGTGCTAGGCGAAGTGTAGAGAAGCATTAATGGTGGTGGAGTGCAGCTCGACGGTGGTTCATGTGCCTCAGAATCCCAGCTCAACTCCCTCCTTCAACTATTGATCATGCCCAGCGAATCGCGGTAGGAAGTCATTTGACTTCTTACGGCCCTTTTCTAGAGAAGCGTCGTAGGAAATGATATTTTAAAATAATAATAATAATCAAGCTATGGCGCTTTTATATATTCAAGAAGCGCCATAGCTTGTTTTAATGGCGTTGGAAACTACCTCGCTTCCCAAGTGCCATAGTATTCTTTAAATTAAGCGCCACAATTTGTATTTTTTGTAGTAGTATTAATAATTTATTATAAAACATAATATAAATCTAATGCCACATGTGCAGTCAAAATGCATCAATGAGCATTAGTCAACAGCACTAGGGGTGTTTAACAAATTTCGCCCTGGTCTTCTCATCCCAATCCCGAGAAAAATCTCGTCCCAAAACTTTTGGGAAGGGAAAAATTCAGGATCGGGAAATTTAAAGTCGGGATCAGGATCGGGAATGGTTTTTCCTGATCCCAACTTTTTCCCAATCCCGAAATAATGGACAAGTTTTTTTTAAATGAAGGCCCATCAGCCAGGCAACCACGAGCTCAAGATGGTGTTCCCCCAGCCCACTCAGCCAAGCACAAGCATTCAAGCGGTCAAGTAGAATAGCAGATCATCATCATCGCTCATCAGACTCTCAATCTCGCACAGTCGCACATCGCACTCAAGACCCAACTCCCAAATTCGAACCCCTTCTCTCGTTGGCCTCCTTGCTCTCCTTGACGCCTGACGGTCTTACCCTATATGCTTGGCATCACGGTCTTCCGGTCTTCCCCTGGTTGGCGTCCTCGCTCTCACTGCTTGACGGGCAACTCATGATGGTGCTGCCCTACTCTGGTCGGTCTTCCAGATCTCATTATCAACTCGTTAAGCACTCAAGCTCTGTAAGTTTGTTTGTTTTATTCAATGCTTTACCCGCAGCCCCACTAGGAATGACCTTGTTGAGTTGTCGTTCAATGAACCAATGAGGTCCTTTGAATCGAAATACACACGATTTCATGGAAGGAAAATGCTGGTGGTTGATGATTCACTGATCCGTACTTGTGAAGAAATGCAACGAAGAAATATTAAGATTCCTTATTTTTGTTATTTTTTAGCAGTAATTTTATCAGTGATTGTTGTGTCTTTTAGATCCGCATGTGTGTTGGGTTCATGATTTAGGCTTTCATTTCTAAGGTCTGGAATTCGGAAAATTCCCAATCCCGAGCTCAAGAATTTCCGCCCCGATGGGATGGGAAATTTTTGGGATTGAAATCGGGATCAAGATCGGGAATGTCATTTCCCAGTCCCGTCCCGTAAAAATTGCTCCTCCCATCCCAAAACCTGCACTTTATTCTTACAGAATTAGGCAAAATGAAAATGGAGATGTTAAAATTATTTTTGATCAGAGACGATCATTTAGTGTTTCTAGAACTCCATCAATTCAAGAAAGCTTCAAGACTGCTTTAGAACAACCGTCTAGGCATTCTTGTAGTTCTTCTGTCAAAGAACCAGTAATTTCACCTTCAGTAATGCAAGGCTTAAATAGGTCAGCCAGTGTCGTAAGACCTATCTACCAAAACACTGAAGATGAACAAAATGAAACCCAAACTTGCCAATCTCCAACATATTCTGACATGAATGTGATTGAGCAACAATTTGTATTAGATAAGAAACTCTTGCAAAAAGATTTATACTCTAATGAAAATACTGAAAGACGAAAATGGTTTTTCAAAAAATATAAAACTGAAGAATTGCGAAAACCAATTCAAGAAAAGTTTTACAAAATGCTAGAAAGGTATAAACTTCATATTCCTTTCTTTCTTTGATTTGAAACCTATGTGAAAGATGAGAATATAAAGGATTATCCTTTCAAACCATTTGAAGGGGTTAACGCCTCCTGGAATTTGAAAAATAAAGACATATTTGAATCTGATCTTCCTCCAAAACAATCTTACCAGGTCCCTGGTACAAAAATGGGTGAAGCAACTGTTATTGCCTCCCCTTTCAAAATAAAAAATCCTAGAACAGATGCAAGTACAGATGATATTAAAAATATCATTGAACAAAACAATTATACAAACTCGTATTTGCAAACTCTGGGAGAACATATTTTGAAAAAACCTGTTACTAGTGAAGCTAGTAAAGAAATTTTATTTAGCTCCACAAGTAAACAGCCAATTTTTAAACCTTATGCTATTCCTGCAACCAGCTCGTATAGTATAAGAAAAGGAAATTTGGAAACAAGGATTAACGAAGAATTAAAAAAGTTAATCAAAGATATTCCAGAAACTCCTCAAAAATCTGAAAAATCTATCTCCTCAGTCTCAAAATTAGTGATCAACACTGTAAAAGACAATCAAACAAGTTCAAGTGAAGATTGTCCAAAAATTCATGAAAAAAAACAAGAAGATTGGAAAAAACAAACAAAATTGTATTATCCGAGAGCCACTCCTCCGGATATAATGCTCGAAGAAAGGGATTCTGCTCTTCGACAATTTAATGCAAACAACATCTATGTTTGGAACATAGATGGCCAATCTGAAACAAATATTTTGGAAATCTGCCAACAAATGACAATGATTAGTAATGCCTATGCAATATATAATAATTGTCAAGAGGAAGACGTTGTTCATAACTGCTATTTGGCTTTACTGGGCAACTCAGAGGTTGGTGGGATTTTCATCTCACTCAAGAGCAAAAGAATTTAATTCTCCAAACCAAAAAGACCACTCAAGATGGTATAATTATCACTGATAGTAATGGTGAACCAATGTCTGATGCTGTTAACTGTCTCATAGTTAATATCATAGCACATTTTGTTGGTGATCCATCATTATGGAGAGACAAATCGACAGATCTTCTGTCAAACCTAAAATGCAAAACTCTATCCAACTTCAGATGGTATAGAGACAATTTTCTCTTAAGAGTAATGACTAGAGAAGATGGAAATCATCCAATCTGGAAAGAAAAATTCCTTGCTGGCCTTCTTAGATCTCTAGGAGATAAGATCAAAGAAAAATTCAGAAACCAAACTGGTGATGGTCAAATCCATTTCGAAAACTTAACATATGGACAGTTAATTGCAATTGTCCTAAAAACTGCTCTAAAAATTTGTCAAGAAGATAAACTTCAACATCAACTTGCCAAAGAAAAAGCATCAAATCGGAAAGACTTAAGAACTTTCTGTGAACAATTTGGTTTTCCTGCTGTAAAAAGTCAAAAAAACTTAAGCACAGACATGAAGACAAAGAACACAAGGCTAAAAGATATTACAAAAACTATCGAAAACCTTGGAAGAAACCAAAAAAAAAAAACCCAGAAATTTGAAAAATGAATTCAAATCAAAACCTCCTATGGATCTTCCAAAAGGAAAAATTGTTTGTTTTCGATGTGGTAAAGAAGGTCACATAGCAAAATATTGTAGGCTTAATAAAAGAATTAATGCACCACAACTTGAAGAATCAACTCTTCAACAATTAAACAATCTTTTGATTGAAGAAACCTCTTCTGAAGAAGAATATGAAGTATCATCCTCTGAAGAAGTTAACGAACTTCACCATGATGACATTGAAGAATTAGGCTTTGTCGGCTTTTATGCTTTGGTAACCTCTTCAAAAATTAAACCAAGAATTGCAATATAGGGTACAATCCCGGATCGTCTCTCGAAGAGCCTTTTATTAATTACCTAGGAACTAAGTGCAATGATTGAAATGAATTGAGTTAAAATTGATCTTTGAGCTTTTTATCTAACAACTAAATTGCAATTAAACTAAAATGCTTTTAAAACTAATATTTTTGGATTTTTGGAATAAAATTGATATGGAATGGAAATTGGTTAAAAATGCAAATGATAAATATGCTCTTGGAAATGATTTTCAATGGTTATCCTTGCTCAATTAAGATATTTGGGGAGTTAATACACTAAGTTTCTAATGTACCAAACCTCAATTACCATTGAGTCTAGCATCACAAGAGAGGAACCCTTATCCTTGAAATGCTATTAAGCCCTTTTAGTGTAATGAGTTTTTCTAAGTTTTCTAATATATCAAACCCCAATTACCATTGAGTCTAATGCTTAAACTCATGAACCCATTTATTTAAGCATTATTAAAATCCCTTAGAGAGTGACTATGGAATAAGTAATGCATTTGGGTTCAACTACAATTCTAATTCAATCAAACTATCCAACAATACCATGTTAAATAGATAGAAAGCAATAGAATCATAGGAAACATATATATAACCATATATATTGATGAGTACAAATCCTCATTACAAATTCCAAATCACAACAACTCAATCCATAGAATAAAACATAACTAGAATTATAGTCTTAATATATAAATGAATTCTTAAACCTAAGAAATCAAAAATACAATGAGCTATAGATAAAATAAACTCCCCTTTAAAGCACATATGAGCTCAAGCCATCTCCAATTTATCCCCAAAAGCACAAAATTACCTAACCACTCATGAGAATAACTTCAAGAAACATAATCCTATTCTGATTCAAACACCCAGCCATATTAAATCAAAAATTAAATTGATAAATCCACACTGAATCAATTAAGCATTGGGGCTGAAGTTAAACTCAGAACAGGGCAATGAACACGCTGAAATTAAACCCAGGCACAGAGCAAGCCACGACTGAAATAAATTCAGATGCAGAAGGAGTCACAGCCTGGAAAATAATGAAAACAAAGGAACCACGGTCTGGATGAGAGAAGTAGCTGGCGGTGAAGCTGATCGACAGTGAAAGACGATGGTGGTGGTGGAACGAAACAAGCTTTCCGATGCTTTCTCTCTCTCTCTCTGCGCTCTCAGTCTTCCTCGCGGTGTCCAGATTCGCAGCCCAAGCTCTACCTGCGGCGGAGCTTCCCTTCTCGGTTCTGTCTCAAGCCTGAAGCTCACCGGCGACAGAATGTGTGGCGACGTTGATGTAAGGGCCGCCGGCGAGGAGAGAAGAAGAAGAAGGTGAGGTGATGAATGAAGAAGATCCCAAGCTCGCGATGCTCTCCGTTTTTCCCCCGTGTCTGCGGCGCTCCACTGTGATATATGCTCTCCAATCAGTCGGGTCTCCCATGTCCATTTTCCCATCTCCACCGGGTCCTCCCATATCCAGATACTATATCCAAATGCTGTCGGGTCTGTGTGCATTTTGGGCTTTATTCTCTCTCTGTTTTTTTTATTTCAGCAGCCCAAATACTATTGGATCTGTTTCTTTTTTTTTTCTATATCTTGGGCTTGCTTTATTGTCTCATTTTCCATCCCAGTTCCAAAAATTAATGTAGGCCTTGTCTCTTCTCTTGGCCCAAGTCACCCACAGCTCCTCTCAAATCTCAACATTAACCCAATTCCATCTAATTAATTAATTTGAACTTCCAAAATCCTCAACTTCTTCTTTAACACCTACAATGCAAAATTAAGCACAAGTAGCATCAAAAGTTCAAGGGACAATTGTATAAAAACATAATTAATAAATTTTGACCATTTTTGCTCCTAATTCCTATTAATTCAAAATAATTGTCCCTAACCAAAATTAGTGCTTAATAATGCAATAATATCCCAGAAAATACATTAAAATCCCAAATTAATCATGGAAAATTCATATAAAAATATGGTTCAATCAATTACATCTCATCTTCATCTGAAGAAGATGATTTTCAAATAAATTGTCTTGACAAGTTTGCTGAGAGTTCAGGAAATCCTGCACTTGATGACCCAATCAAGGAATCGGTGTTAACTGGTTCCGAGATAGACAATTTACAAATTAATGTCATTGAAGAAGATTTGGTTTTTGTGAAAAAAGAAGTCAAAGAAGATTCAAAAGAACCAGAAACTTCTGAAAAATTCTTAAATCTCATATCAAGGATTTCAATCTAAAAATGGCATGTGCCAGTTAAAGTTATTGTTGCTAATACTTTTGTGTTAGAAACAATAGCCTTATTTGATACTGATGCAGCTCTAAGTTGTATTAGAGAAGATCTAATCCCAACCAAATTTTATGAAAAAACCACTGAAAATCTTTGTGGACCAAACAAATCCTCATTAGATGTCAGCTACAAACTTTCTAATGCAGTAGTTGAAAATAATGGTGTCAAAATTCAAAATCTTTTTATCCTACTAAAATTTTTATCTCAAGATGTAATTCTTGGTGCTCCTTTCATCAGCAAACTAAAACCTTTTTTAACAACTGATGAAGGCATTGAAACTGATGCTTTGGGGAAAAGGATTTTCTTTGGATTTGTTGATCCACCTTATTCAAAATTTGTTAATCAAATTGAATATAAGGAAAATCAAATTAATTTTTAGAAAGAGGAAGTTTCTTACAAAGCAATTGAAAATCAATTGGAGAAACCTTTTCTAAAACAGAAAATTCAAAATGTTTTGAAAAATATTCAAGACACAATTTGTTCTGATTTTCCAAATGCTTTTTGGGAAAGAAAAAGACATATAATTGATTTACCTTATGAAAAGGATTTCAATGAAAGAGCTATCCCAACGAAAGCTCGACCAATTCAAATGAACCAAGAACTCTTGGAACATTGCCAAAAAGAGGTAACGGATTTACTTGCTAAAGGCTTAATCTGTAAGAGCCAAAGTCCTTGGTCTTGTGCATCTTTCTATGTTAATAAAAATGTTGAACTTGAACGAGGAACCCCGAGACTTGTAATTAATTACAAGCCTCTCAATCAAACTCTTCAATGGATTAGGTATCCAATACCTAATAAAAAGGATCTTTTAAATCGCTTCACCAGGCCAAAATTTTCTCAAAATTTGAAATGAAATCTGGCTTTTGGCAAATCCAAATCTGGCTTTTTCTGAAATTTGGATTTGCCAAAAGCCAGATTTCATGCCAAATTTTGAGAAACAAGTCTCTTTTCCATGATCAAACATTTTGACGTTTGAAGTGCATGAATTCATAACTTTGTATTGGACCTTATAGATTAAAGCTATAGGTGAAACACCAGGTTTCAAGTTGAATCCATTCAGTTTCAAACTTAATTTCAAAGTTTCAAGGACAGGATCATTATGCAATAAATCTGTCAAATTTGGGAAACAATAGAAGTAAATTGGTCCATCATTTAGACCAGCTTCAACCATTCCAAAAATTGATTCAAAAAAGATTTGTTGTCTACCATCCCTAACACATACTAACGTAGAGACATCTAGACCAGCTTTTACCAAGGGTTTTATGGCCACTTGATCACATCCAATGTATATGAATTTATATTTCTTTTGGTGTTTGAAAATTGAATTTTCTGACAAGAGGCACATGTCAGTTGGTTCAGATTTTAGATGAGTTGTTTCTTCAACCGTCTTGATTATATAATCATGGTTTTTAAAGACTTTATTATCCTCAGGTTTGTATAAATCATTTGGGTTAATGATTGGAATAGTCTAATCACTAAAATTTTGGTCAATATCTTCAAAATGAATTTCATTGTTGAAAATATTATTTTGGAGGGAAGATTTCCCTGAATTTTTGTTGGTTGTTACACCAGAGTTTTGAGAAGATGAAGAAGGAGTAGAAGAAGAGTGAGAGGAGCTAGAAGAGTTGAAGCGGAAAGAGAAAGATCTAAACATAATAAAACTTTTCTTCTGATATCTTCACCATCAGGTTCATAGAGTTGTGCTAGATATGATGAAGTTTCTGGGCTACTTATGGAGTTATTATAAATATTTCTTTGTATATTCTTATAAAGATAAAAATATGCAAATATTATTATCACTTAGCCAATGCCTCAAATGTTGAACCATAATATCACATGAACATTCGAACAATAGGCATCTGGACTTATCTGCCCTGTCCGTTGAGACTTACTGCCATAGCCCTAGAAAAGATGGATGAAGTTCATATGCTATCATAAGATCAACTAACTTGCATGCTATCAGATAATAATAATATTAAGCAGAGACTTAGCTTTATACTAACATGTTTCTGATGTGGAAGATCAACTAGGGTTGCGACCACAGAGCATACTTATCCAGAAATATTCATATACTATTCCCGATCCCAAACACCCCTAGACAGCACCACATGGAAGTCGTTTAATTTGCAAGTGTCTTTATTTTACTCCCTCCGGTCTTAAATATAAGACAAAGTTGACTTTTTTTTTTTGGAGAGATTAAGGAAGCTAAATAAGTTAATTATATCATATGTTATGTATCTTTAGATTATATATTAGTTTATTAGTCAAACTAATTAGTTTGGATTAAAAAATAAAAATACTTTAAAGTAATTTAATTAGCTTCCTTAATCTCTCCAAAAAAATCAACTTTATCTTATATTTAGGATCAGAGGGAGTATTAAAAAATAAAAAGAAAACAGAGATATGGAATTAAAATTTGCCGACTCGAAGACTTGAGGTTTAACCATCAATGCCTACAATTAATATAAACTAACACCGTATGTCTAGTTCTTGAGTATGTGGCTTCACTTTGCATGTTCCTTCCCCACAATCGAACTGATCCCGTTCATTATTACCGCCGATTTTATTCTATGCATAGCTTCTCAAATTCTGTTGCCAACTAGAGCTATTATGGCCACTGGATCAGAGATTGATAGGCTTTCTTTGCTTACTCTCAAATATCAGTTAACCAATGGTGTTCCAGAAGCTCTGCCTTTGTGGAATGATTCTGTCCACTTCTGTAAATGGCAAGGCGTTACATGCAATCTCTGTCACATGAGAGTCTCAGCTTTGGACTTGTCAAATCAAAATCTGGGGGACACTCTTGCACCACCATTAGGTAACTTAACCTTTCTTAAACTCCTTAATATTTCATATAATGGATTGCATGGTCAAATTCCCAAACAAATTGGCCGTTTTAAATGATTGTTGCTGCTCAATTTGCGCCAAAATTATCTTGAAGGAGAAGTTCCTAGAGAGTTGGTTAACTGTTCGAAACTCCAAGAGATTGTATTCTTTTCTATTAAGTTGACTAGCGAAATTCCCTTCTGGTTTGGATCTATGCAACAACTTAAGGGGTTGAGACTTGGTATTAATGAATTTCATGGCACAATTCCACCATCCTTGGGAAATCTTTCAGCATTGGAGCGTTTGTCTCTTGCATCTAATGATTTGTAAGGAAGTATACCTCAATCTCTAGGTGAGCTACCAAATTTGTATTTGCTCTATCTTGGTACCAATAATCTTTCTGGTATGATCCCAATGTCACTTTATAATCTTTCTCGCATGGAAGAGTTAGATTTTGCTTTCAACTACTTGTCTGGAGCTATTTCATCAAATATTGGTCTTGCTTTCCCAAATCTTCTATCTTTCAGTGCAGGGCGCAACATTTTGATGGGAAGTATTCCAGCTTCATTATTCAACATCTCTCAATTGCAAATATTTTCAGTATCTGCAAATGCTTTTAGTGGCCTAGTCCCTAACTCTGTGGGAAAGCTACAGAACCTTCGTGCATTTCGGATTCACACAAATAATTTTGGGAGTGAGGAAGGTCATGACCTAGATTTCCTCTCATCATTAACAAATTGTAGTCAATTGCATATAATAGAAATGGTATATAATAAATTTAGTGGTGTATTGCTAAATTCAATTGGGAATTTCTCTTCCCAGCTTGATACGCTTATTATGGGATTCAATCATATATTTGGAAGCATACCCGATGAGATTGGGAAACTAGATGGATTAACTTTCCTTGATTTGGGACATAACTTCCTTCAAGGTATAATTCCGCATTCAATTGGAAAGCTTGAAAATCTTGGAAAGTTATTCTTAGAACAAAATCAATTATCTAGTAGAATTCCTGATTTCTTTGAAAATCTTACTAAGTTGTTTCAACTTTGGTTGTTTAATAATAATTTTGAGGAATCCATTCTGATAAGCCTCGAACATTGCAAAGGTATGCAATTCTTGTATATAGATCAAAATAACTTGAGCGGCAATATACCGAGTCTAACTTTTGGTCATCTAGAAAGCTCAATACATCTCTACATGTCTTCCAACTCCTTGCTTAGTCCCATTCCATCAGAGATTGGTAACCTGAAAGCAATTAGTGGAATTAAATCTGAGCGAGAATAATTTTTCTGTTGATATTCCAAGGGAACTTGGGGAATGCTTACAGTTGACGGATCTTGATATAAGTGGGAACTTCCTCCATGAAAGTATCCCCTCATCCTTTAGTTCCTTAATATCCCTCATCAACTTAAACTTTTCTAACTATAATTTGGCAGGCACAATTTCTCAAAAACTAAAAGATTTTCCAATATTGGAGACTTTGAACCTATCTCACAACCATTTTTATGGTGAGGTTCCAAAAGGAGGAGTGTTTGATAATATGACAGCTATTTCACACACAGGAAATGAGAATCTTTGCGGTGGAATATCTCATCTAAAGCTACCTATATGCCCAAGTAAGTCGAAGAAGCATTTCAAAGTCATAATCCTTATCATTGTGATAAGTGGTGCTCTTGCTGGTTTTACATTTTTCATAATCATTTGCAAGAGAAGAAAACATAAAAAGCTGTCCTCCTCCCCGTCATCCCCACAAAATACTCATTTGAGGGTTTCTTATAAAGAGCTACAAGATGCAACTAATGGATTTTCTTCATCCAATTTGGTTGGTGTAGGAAGCTTTAGATCTGTATACAAAGGAATTATTCAACAGTTTGAGGGGCCTATTGCTGTAAAGGTGCTAAATCTTCAAGCACATGGGGCAAAAAAGAGTTTCATCACAGAATGCAAAACTCTTAGCAAAGTCCGGCACAAGAATCTTTTGAAGATCTTGACTTCATGCTCAAGTGTTGAATGCAAAGGCAACGATTTTAAGGCCCTGGTATTTGAGTTCATGCCTTATGGGAGCTTGGAGAAATGATTGTCAACAAATGAACTTGGTGAGCCTAGAGATTTATATATGAATTTTAGACAAAGATTGGATGTGGCTATTGATGTGACTTATGCTTTGGATTATCTTCATCATGATTTTGAGGAAACTATTGTCCATTGTGACATCAAGCCAAGTAATGTTCTTCTTAGTGATGATATGGTCACACACTTTGTAGATTTTGCATTAGCTAGGCTTCTTCAAGGGGTTCCAAGCTATTCTGATGATGGTCAAACTCCATCCTCAACAATTAAATGAACTATTGGTATATACCTCCAGGTATGACTCTCCTTATGTTGTTGATTTTTATTCTTCAATATGAACTTTATTTATTTTCTAGTAATAATGAATTAATTTATAGAAACTACATATTGAGCTTACTTAACATTAAGAGTAGCTAAAGCTTTTCTATATCAGTAAAAAAAATTTCAGAAAATGTTTATTTTTACCTAAAAATAACTTCAAGTTTTATGGACTTTTATGTTCTCTAAAGAATATTAATGTTTAGTTAGAGTATGGAGAAATTGGTGAAGTTACAACACAAGGGGATATTTACAGCTATGAGGTCCTTCTACTAGTGATGCTCACTAGAAAGAAGCCAACAGGCAGCATGTTTCATGAGGATCTAAGCCTACCTAGCTTTTGCAAGTCAGCATTGCCAAATCGAGTCCTTGAGATAGTAGATTAAAATTTGCTTGTTCTATCTGATAGAGACCACAGGGAAGTTACACAAAATTTAGATCTGGAACAAAAAATTCAAGGGTCCTTAGCTAGCTTTGTTAGAGTTGGAGTGGCATGTTGTGCAGAATTGCCTGATGAACAAACAGATATAAAAGATGTTTTGGCAGAGTTGCTTGCTATTAAGCAAAAGCTTTCCATTTTCAGTATCGTCATATGAATTAGCTGCATTTCTCTGAACAAGAGAGCTCTTATGAATAATGGCCCTTACTTATATGGAGTTGCAATAGCTAGCGTTTAAATGTAAAACTTTATATATGTGTGTGCGTGCGCACATGCATGCATTTATGCTTTCTGTGTGCATAGGTTTTAGCAATAATAAAGACTGACTATTTTCATTCAAATGGAGATTTAATAGTTTCACGAAGAGTTTGTATTTAATTCTCTGTTAGGAATTTCCTATTTTGGAGGGAACATAAATGATGAAATGGTTTTGAAGAAATGTGTAACCTCTACTGCTTAGAAATAAAAAAAGTCATTTGAATTAAACCAAAGGAAAATATTTCTTCGTTTTTATTAGAAATGAAATACAACCCTTTTGAATTTGAGCTGAAACATTTTAATATATCTTCAACTTGAAAATATAATATTTTTATTCCCAATAAATAACTTGATTGGCAACCCATTTGGCTCAACACCTCCTATTTTCAAACCTGGACAGAGAATTTCGCAGCATTGTTACATAATTTAGTCTCAACTTCAGAAAATCAAAAGTAATTCTAGAAAACTCATAACAGAGTAATTCAAGTCCCTAATTGAAGCTTTTAACATGTTCTATATTGAACAAGTATAAACTGGTCCACATGCGTGCTCAATATTTCCAGAAAGTGCACAAAATCCACTGTAACGTCAACCCTTGCAGGATTTTTCAGATTTCACAAGTCAATCATAGTAAAACCATATCCTTTTACATGCACACCCAAAAGTCATGATCTTAGACATTCTGGAATGATTAGGATGTGTACGATCAGCTCAAAACATTTCATGGCGTAATCCACATGTTTGCCCTGTCTCAACTCATGCTTAAGTTCACAGCTTATACATGAAATAATTAAATTTCAATTCCTGCTAGCTATAATCTTGCATGGTAACTATATTCTAAGCAAGCTACTTTTACCTTAGGACTATATCTAGCCCTTTGTTCTTCCGCTTTCTTCTCTTTGCTTTGGATGTAATAGATAAGGGAGGGGTGAGATTTCTTAGAAACCTCAGTAGCAAATTACCAAACGTCAATATCAAATCATGCATAATCATAACACATTAACATGATGTTAATTAAAAAGGGGTGATATTTCTTGGAATCCTCTTGGGATAATTTTATTTTGTTTTAAATTCTTGAGATTATTATAAGGCAATTAGCATTCTTTTAGCTCTATTTATCTAAAGTGGGGTTTTTGGTCTTTTCCCAGAACTAAAACCTCACCGTCTTATTTTCTTGTTTTTGTCGGCAAAAGAGCGTATTAGCTGCTATGGGTGCCGTGAATGTCAGCCAAGCTCCTTCTTCTTCCCGTTTTGGAGAGGTGCAGAATTTCACCTTCATTTTTCCTCTTCTGATTTGTGTATTATGTGTAGTAAATATGAAATCTCCCTTCTCTGCTACGTCCTTATGTTTCGTTGGTTGAAGGAGCTTCAGTTCTTTCTTTTCAATCTGCCATGAAGTTTGGGAGTGAGAGGCGGAGATTCTTCTTCCTTCTATTTGTATATGATTCTTCTTCAAGTTTTCTCTCTTCTATTTTTCCCCTTTTCACTTCTGCTCAATTTGTATATGATTCATATATATATATATATATATATTCTATCTGATTTGTTAAGGAACTAGAAGACTAGTCTTTTCTAACATATTTATCAACTACTCTTTTGTTTCATGTTTTGATATATCATTTGTGTAAGCTTCCATTTCCCTTTTCCCAAAAGAGTAATGGGTGGAAAACTTCAGAAATTTTGCCAACGTTGCTGAAAGGTTCTACAGTTAGTGATTAATAAAACTTGTTTTGAAAAAATTATTGGCATATTGATATTAGGCGTTTGATGAAATGTTTGAAAAAAGAAGTATCAAACCCCTTAACATTTTGATATTCGTAGAGTAATAAATGCATAGTTCAAAAGACATACAGAAATAGTGAAAATATATTAATAATAAATACTTGTTTACATTACAGGAAATCCCTATAGAATTTGAAAAATATATACAAAGTCCAAAAGAAATAAAAGTTACAACTAAAGATAACCAACTGCACTCCTGCTTGAACCGGATCCTCAGTCGCCGGTAATTTCGGTTTTGCACTTAGAGCCTCTACCTTCTGCTGGAATATTTTTAAATGTTGAAAAAGGGTGAGATTCGAACGAATCTCAGTAGTAACATACCATCAAGAATATAAAATGCAACAGATAAATATGCTATACACCATGTAATGCAACATAACAAAAACAACACGGCATGTTCACATGAGTCGGGGCTACTTCCACACTATCCGTAAACTTTTATAAATGTGCCTACTCGCACAGTGCCTTACTCAGCAATACAGTGTTCATATTACAGAAGATAACATATACAAAGCATATAAACATTCACATAGTTTATGACAGATAGAGTTACTATCTGAGTCCTTTTTCAGTTCCAATATCCGTCCTATACTCTTGTTTCGGCTCGGGCTATTTCCAGTTCCTATAAAAATTAGAGTTACAAGTAACTGATTATTACTTGTACTATTACTGCCTTTAAATCAAATTCTGCTGGTTATTTAATGCAATTATAACATTTTCTGCACAGTACAATTCTGCACAGTGCAATTTTACTGTTTCCAGAAACTGGCAGATTTTCACTCAAATTTTGAAATTCATAATTAATTCTAGAAAATTCCAAATTGATTGGTTCTAAGGCCTAAGTGAAGCTCTTCAAGCATATTTTTACAGAAAAATACTTAAGTCTCACCAGTTTAACCACATTGTTTCCAGAAATTCACCAACCTTCCACTGTTCCATATTGCATTCCAGAAATGGGGCTCAAATTCAAAAATCCATATCTTTTAATCTACAAGTCCAAAAATTATGTTATATCCATTAAATTAAAGCTCTAAATGTCTACTTTAAATATAGAAAGTTTTATAATTTTTGGTCAAAGTTTATTTTCCAAACTTTGGCCAAAACCAATCTGACTTCCAAAAACATAGTCTGACAGTAACTAACTTCAAAAAATTCATATATCTTAATATATTGATCCAAATAACACAAATTGTATATCAAATTAAATTTTAGCATTTATCTGTTTTGTAAAATTTCATGGCCATTGGACAAGATTATATTACTCCAAAATACAACACAACCAAACTGTCAGTACCTGGACTTCCAGAATTTCCTTTGTTTCTTGACCTATCTTTCAAAAATTATAACTTTCTCTACAAGTATCCAAACAATGCATTGTAGGACTCATTTTAAAGCTATGAATGTATACTATTTCCAGGTAAAATTTCATAAATATTAGATAAGGTTTGTCTGGTCAAAACTCAATATGAAACTGACTATCTTTTAAAAACATTAGTTTTGATAGTCTGAGTTTAAATATCAAGAACTTATTTATTTTGATTCCAAATTGTACTCTTCTTAATTCTATCACCTACTACACATCCTAAACTTTGCAAAAAGAACCAGAAAAAAACTCTATCTATAACCCCTGTTTAAGCTTTTGCAACTTTATGTCAGAAACTCTATTTTTCGACGAACAGAACAGGGTGAAGAAAAACTAACATGCAGTTATGGATTTGCACTCTAGTCTTAAAAGATTTTGACTCTACATACTCCTACATATATTCCCTATGTTTGGTGACACATTTTCAGAACCAAATGACCCCAAAATTCACCCCAAATTCAACACACAACCACTATATTTAAACTTGTTTGGTGACATCAACTATTTTCAGAATCACACAACTTCCTGCAGCCATAAATCCTCATGAATAGCCCAAACAAACAAAATAACAATGGGAAGAGATAGAGAAGACTCACCTAAACAATATTCTAGGCTTACCTATGGTGATTGACTTCTCCTTCTTCCTCTTCTCTGGTAACCACTCTCGGTATCTCACCTCCGTCTCTCTCTCACTCACCCTCTCTTTCTCTTATTTTTTTGTTTTCTCTTGCTACCTCTTCTTTGGTAGACTTGGAGAATTGAGAGGTGAGGGAATGTCTAATTAAATGGCTGAGTGTGTACGGATGTGAGTCGTGTAGCCTGGATAAAAGTGAGGTGAGGTGTTAAGTTTTTGTCTATGTGAAGGTGAAAGTGTGTGTTTGTGAATGGACCATGCATTTTCTAATGATGGAAACAAATTATATCCAAGGTGGGGCTGTTGATGTGCTCTTATAAAATGGCAAGTGTTGTGTGTGTGTGTGTTGGTGTCTGGGTATATGTGTTTTTATATATACATAGGTTTATTTTTATCTTATTAATTACACACACTAGGCCCTAATTTTTCCTTTTGTCTAATTTAAGATTCCTTAGATTTCATAGATTCCATAATTTGACTTATTATCTAACTCTATAAATCAATCCTTGATAACTTTTAAGGATGCTCTTCTTTAATTAACTTTATAAAGCCTTAAAATAATTTCTCAAAAACTCCTAAGCTAAATTATGGCCATTAACTATTGTTCCTCGAATTTTTGGGAAAATAGGCCTTTAATTCCCAAGATTAATATCTAACACCATTTAAATTTTCTTTTTGAAAAATTTTAACCTTTTATTAAATTTTGAGATACTACAATTCTACCCTCGTAAAAACAAATTTTGTCCTTAAAATTTGTTACATCTATAGAGATATAAATTCTAGGTAACATCTTTTCATGTCTTCTTCAGCTTCCCAGGTTGTTTCTCTATGAGATATCCCTTTCCATACTACTTTTATGAATGGGATACTCCTGTGTCTGAGTTGTTTTTCCTACCGATCAATGACTCAGTCAGGTGTGACTTCATACGTAAGATCATCTCGCACGTCTGCCTTATCATATTCAATCACATGTCCCGGGTCGGGTTGATACTTCTTCAGCTGTAAGACGTGGAAGACATCATGTAGTCTACTCAAACTTAGGGGTAAAGCAATTTGTTATGCTACTGGCCCAATCCTTGATAAGATTTCAAATAGACCAATGTACCTAGGGCTTAGCTTCTTCACTTTTAGCACCCTACTAATACCAATGATAGACAAAACCTTCATGAACACATGATCTCTGACCTCAAACTCTAGAGGTTTTCACCTCTTATCTACATAACTCTTCTACCTACTCTAAGCAGCCAACAGTCTCTGCTTTATCAACTTGATCAGCTCTGTTGTTTGATCAACTATATCTAACCTATATAACTGCCTCTCATATGGCTCTGTCCAGCACAAGGGCGATTGACACTTCCTTCCATACAATGCTTCATATGGAACCATTTAAATGCTCGAATGATAACTATTGTTGTATGCGAATTCTGTAAGTAGAAGGAATTGATCCCAACTACCTTTGAAATCTAATACAAACACCCTCAGCATATGTTCAAGTATCTGTATTATTCTTTTGTTTGTCCATCTGTCTGAGGATGACAGGCTGTGCAAAATCTGAGCTTGGTACCTAAAGCCTCATGCACTACCTTCCAAAACTTGGAAGTAAACTGAGGAGCTCTGTTAGAAATTATATTCTTCGGTATACCATGTAGCCACACAATCTCCTTGATATAGATCTCTGCTAGCTTATCAGGAGAATAATGGATGCTGATTGGTAGGAAATGGGCTGTCTTTGTGAATCGATCAACTATTACCCATCTTGCATCGTGATTTCTAATCTTGGATAATCCTTTCATGAAATTCATAGTGATGCTTTCCCATTCCACTCAGGAATCTCAGGATTCTGTAGAAGTCTTGATAGTTGTTGATGTTCGATTTTCACCTTCTAAAAAGTGAGGCAACGAGCAACAAACTTTGTTATATCTCTTTTCATCTCTGACCACCAATTCGTGGACTTCAAATTGTGATATATTTTGGTTGCTCCTGGGTGTAAAGTATATTTACTCTTGTGTACTTCTTCCAAGATTTGTCTTTTCAACTCTGTTTGTGGTGGAACATATATCCGCTTCTTGTATCTGACAAGTCTACTTGGTGACAAGTCATGTTCCTGAGTTTCATCCCTTGTAATCATGTCTTTGATATACTGTGCTCATCTATCCCACATTTGAGCTTCTTCAACTGCTGCTCTCATATCATTCTCTACTTGACTGATATTACTAGCATTTATCATAATTTGATTAGACATATTGATATCTCTAAAATCTTTAATCGGTTTGTGCTTGTGAATCATGAGGACTGCCACTTGCACTGCTTTACGGCTTAATGCATCTGCCACTACATTAGCCTTACTTGGATGATATTTGATCTTTAGGTTGTATCTTTAAGCAGCTCTATCCATCTGTGCTGTCTTATGTTGAGTTTTTATGATCATACAGATATTTTAAGCTCATATGGTCGCAGTACAGCTCTACAGTCGCCCCATAGAGATTGTCTCCAGATTTTCAATGTAAACACAATCGCTACTAATTGAAGATCGTGTGTGGGAAATCTCTATTCATGAGGCTTTAGCTGACGGGATACATGTCACTACTCGACCCTGCTGCATCAGAACATATCCCAATCCATGCCTATTGTTATCTATGTAGACCACGAAGATCATCTACGGATATGAGACTATTAACACTAGTGCTATTGTTAATTTCTATTTCATCTCTTTGAATTCCTCTCACAACTGCTGTCCCACACAAAATGTTGAGTTTTTTGTGTTAACTTTGTTAATTGTAAAGCTATTCTGGAGAAATTCTATATAAACCGCCTATAATACTCGACAAGACCCAGAGAACAGCGTATCTCAAAAACAATCTCTAGCCTCTTCTAGTTCAGTACTGCTTCTACTTTGTTTGGATCCACCGAGACCCCAGCTATAAGACTATATGGCCCAAAAATTTTACCTCTGAAAGGAAAAACTCACTTTCTCAGCTTAGCATAAAGTTGCTTGTTCCTCAATGTATTCAACACAATCCTCAAATGGTGTTCATGCTTTGTTCTGCTCTGTGAATACACCAAAATATCATCAATAAGGACTACCATGAATTGGACCAAATATGGATGGAAAATTTGATTCATATAGTCTATGAACATGGTAGGTGCATTGATCAACCCAAATGGTATTACTAAAAACTGGTAGTGATCATATCTAGTTCTAAAAGCAGCCTTCAATACATCATCTGCCTTTACCCTGAGTTGGTGATACTCAGATATCAAATCAATCTTCGAGAACACACAAGAACCCAATAGTTGATCAAGTAAATCATCGATTATGGGAAGTGAGTATTTGTTTTTGACAGTCACCTTATTTAACTCCCTATAATCAATACAGAGTTATTGGCTTCCATCTTTCTTTTTAACAAAAAGCACTAGAGTTCCCCATGGCAAGACACTGGGTATGATAAACCCTTTCTCTAGTAGCTCCTCAATCTGCTTTTTTAGCTCTATCATCTCACTTGGAGCCATTCTTTATAGGGCTTTAGATATCGATCCTGCTCCATGCTTGGTTTCAATCACAAACTTCACTTCCTTGTCTGGGGTTAATCTACTGATATCCTCCAAAAACACATCAGTAGATCTGTTTACTACAGGGATATTCTCCAATGTTGCTCTAGCCTTTGATTACATAGAGAAGAATACTATGTAGCCCTGACAACCTTTGTGCAAATATCTCTCAACCTCAGCTGTGGAGAGAAAATTAAGGTTGATGTTTGTACTAGAATCTGGTGACAAATTAGGATAAATAACCCTTTTTCTTTCGTAGTATAGTATAATATTGTTTGCTGTTAGCCAGTCAATATCAAGAATTACTTCTAGTTTATGCAATGGTAAACAAATCAGATCCACTGTTGACTCATGCCCTTCGGCGCTTACTATGCAATTTAGACAAACAACGGCTGTGACAAATCTATTACCCATAGGCGTAGATACTACCAAATCATATGGTAATCAATACATACTTAGGCCTAGCCATCTTACATAGTCATATGCAATAAATGAATGACTAGTACCTAAATCATATAATGCTTGCACTAAGTTACTGTTAAGAGAAACCATACGTTATATCAGTTCAGGAGAATTTTTAGCTTCGTCCTGTGTTATAGCATAGACCCTGCCTGGAACTCTGTGCCTCATCTCCTATGACTGGTGCTTCTACGGACAATCTTTGGCAAAATGCCTTAGTTTATGGCATACATAACAAGTAGACTGTCTAGCTAGATCCTACCTTAATTGAGCACCATCACAAGTTTTATCAGGGTAGTATGGCTTGTGACAACGCCAGCATGTTCTACTTCCTAAGGAACTCTGGCCTCCACGGCCTCCAACCTTATTTGGCCTTTTATTATCCCCTCTGGATGGTCCACCTTGATCCTTCATTTCTAAGATGAACCCCCACTACCAGATGCAACTCTGTTGATGCTTTTGTCGGAATGCAAGCTCAACAAGTTATTCTCAGTGATTCGGCACTCTTCGACTGCCTTCTTGAACTCTGTGAAATGCTTGGAAACCGATTTCTCTTTCATCTCTAGCTTTAGCTCTTATATCATCATGTCTGAGCTTCACTCATTGTCATCCCGATATTTAAGATATACGGAATATTGAAACAACTGAATGTAGCGAGCTAGGTACTCGTCAAAACTTTCTTTGTCATTCTATTGTATATTAAGGAACTCTTTTTCTTTTCCAGCTTGACTAAACGAGGAAAATATTTCTCATTGAATTTCTCTTGGAATAATTTCCACATTACTAGAATATTTCTTCCCGAAGAATTAGCTCAATATTCTTCTACCATTTGTCAACATCACCTTCTAGCTTATAATTTTCCAACATAATTTTAATTTCATTAGGGCAAGTAAGGATTTTAAAAATTTTCTCTAGTTGTGATAGCCAATCTTTGACTTGCTGAGGATTAAACTTCCCTCTAAATATAGGAGGTTGCTATTCACTGAATCTTCCTACCCACATCTGAAGAATATTAACCTCAGGGTTAGGTAAAGTATTTTCTAGTTGGGTTTCCTCCGGCATATTGGGCTCACCGTCTCCCCTCACTATATCTTCTAGGTGATCCTGTCTTTGCTGTACTTCTCACAACTCCCCCTGATATTATTCATTGTTTCATGTTGTTGTGTAAGCATACCTAGTATCTGTTGCATTGGGTTAGGTTGAGGGTCTGGTACTTGATTCTACCTAACACCTCCACCTCTCGGTCTACCTCTTGTTCCCACCATCTTTATGTTTCACTATATTGAAATGATGAAAAGGTAAATTTCACATAGTCATATATCAGTATACTATTCTAATATTACCAGAACCGCATGCTCTAATGCCAAAATGCCTCCGTAGTGCCCATACGCAGTGGCAAAAGAAGGTACCTTAGCACACATGTTTTATGCCTAGCCTCTCAACTGTAAGTAACCAGTGTAGCGCATCCCGCCTACCATGTGGAGGTAAGAGCCAATACTTCGCCATAGATCATAGTGTAAGAACCCCAAATCATGGACTGATTAGTTACATCTATAACATGCTTTGATACCAAAAATGTCAGACCCCTTAACATTTTGATATTTGTAGAATAATAAATGCATAGTTTAAAAGGCATACAGAAATAGTAGAAATATACTAATAATAAGTGTTTGTTTACATTATAGGAAATCCCTATAGGGTTTGAAAAATGTATACAAAGTCCAAAAGAAATAAAAGTTACAACTAAAGATAACCAACTGCACTCCCGCTTGAACAAAATCCTCAGTCGCCAGTAATTTCGGTTTTGCCCTTAGAGCAGCTACCTTCTGCTGGAATATTTTTAAATGTTGAAAAAGGGTGAGATTCAAACGAATCTTAGTAGTAACATACAATCATATATATAAAATGCGACAGGTAAATATGCTATACACCATGTAATGCAACATAACATAAACAACACGGCATGTTCACATGAGTTGGGGCTACTTTCCCACTATCCGTAACTTTTTATAAATGTGCCTACTCGCACAGTGCCCTACTCAGCAATATAGTGTTCATATTACAGAAGATGCCATATACAAAGCATATAAACATTCACATAGTTTATGAAAGATAGAGTTACTATCTGAGTCCTTTTTCAGTTCCAATAACTATCCTATACTCTTTTTAGGCTCGGGCTATTTCCAGTTCCTATAAAAATTAGAGTTATAAGTAACTAATTATTAGTTGTACTATTACTGCCTTTAAATCAAATGTTATTGGTTATCTAATGCAGTTATAATAGTTTCTGCACAATACAATTCTGCACAGTGCAGTTTCACTGTTTCCAGAAATTGGAGTTAGAGAAGGTGGGCATGCATTGGCCAAAGGAAAAATAAAAAAGGAATGAAGGCGTGTCTTACCATCAACCAGGCGTTGGGTTCTTGTGGAAGAACATGGCGGAAATAGATTTATCTGGTCTTCTTGAAAATGGGTTTCCTGTCATAGATGAAAACATAATCAAAGTTTGAAGAATTTGACAACTAGTGGTTGATGAAGGGAACATGAAACCTGTCTATAATTATAAATTAACCTTTTGATCTTGAGACAGAGAGTAGAATGGTAAGTTTTGTTGCTTGTACCAAACACTCCAGCCTGCAATAACATCTTCAAGGTACCCAGTAGATGTATCAGATGAAAACGAGGACTCTACTTCGGCAACAGCATGAAGAGCAGATAAAAACAGTAAAGTGTCATTTAGTGGCACGCATGTAAACAAGTTAAAGCTAAGAAAGTAGAAATCGAAGTGAAAGGGAAACTGAAAAAAAAATGTACCTAGAGATGTATCTGAATTTGTGACTCCAATCTCCAATTCCATGGTGACAAGGCTGTGAGAACACAAGCTGTGTTGGGTATGAATTGTGACATAGAAGGAAAGCCCTCTATATATTCTGGGTTGAACACTCAGTTATGAACAAATAGCTATTTTTTATCTTTCTTTCACTTTATGGCTTAAGGAATATTGCTGTAATGGACCCTTCTAAAATGCTGATACTACCTAACTGACATTAACGTATAGAATATTGATTATGCAATGTAAATAGAAGTTGATTTAAATTTTGGTCCAGCTGCATTGAGGAAGGTTTTTTATTCTTTTGGGAAATGAAGACAGGCTTTTTTGCATTCTTCTGAAAACATGCGTTATTTTCCAAAGGGATGCTAGTACAAGACAAGAATGACATGATTAGATTAAAGCAGAACTCAATCTGATGGTCTCTGCAAGACTCATGTCTCTTTGTTTGTGTCTCTGTTTGATTAGTGAGAAAAAGAGAAAGCTACAGAAAGAAAGACGGGTTGTATTTTATCTTCGATATTTTCCCCTCCTTTTCAGTTTTAATCATTTTTATGGATATAAAACATTTGGGACGTTTTATCCATATAAAACCAGAAACAAGTTTAAGCCAGAAGCCAATTACTCCCTCCGGTCCTAATTATAAGATAAAGTTGATTTTTTTTGGAGAAATTAAGGAAGCTAATTAAATCACTTTAGAGTATTTATATTTTTAGTATCTTTGGATTATATATTAGTTTATTAATCAAATTACTTAGTTTGAAGAAAAAAATATAAATATTCTAAACTGATTTAATTAGCTTCCTTAATTTCTCCAAAAAATCAACTTTGTCTTATAATTAGGATCGGAGAGAGTATTGTTTACAATTGGGTGCATGATGTTGAATTACAACAACTAACAAAAGTGGACAGTAGTCAGTAGATGGCTACTCTAAATTTAAATGAGATTAAAAGCTTCACCACCTGCTTTTATTTTTTCTTTATGTATTTTTTCTTCAATATCATGGTATATATTCGAAGCATGAATATCTGTTCCTTATGGGATATGTATTTCATTTTATATGATACTTTTGTTTATGCTTTTGTTCTCTGCTAGACAAGGGTAAAAGGAGAAGATACCCAGTACTTTAGCTTTGATTTCTGTGAGCTTCCTTTACCATTTTGTTTGTTTTTCCTATTAAATTAGTGGCTACTCTAGTAACAATAGTAAATAGATATCTTTGCTTATTATTAAGGATTAAAGTTTGAACTAACACAAAGACTCTTAGTATCAACTTGACTCTAAGGAAAACGACAAATGGAAACAAGAAATAGAATAAGTGGATGAGGGATTTAATATGAATTTAAAACTTTGGCAGACTCTACGTAGATGAACAAAGAAGCACTTCATTGTTTTCTCATAGGCTATTATTCTCTTTCTTTCTTTTACTTTTACTTTTGCCTCTTTACTAATTAGAAAATAATGAGTTAATGTTGCCAAAATTTTCAGCCGCCCTATGATTACTTTGTCGCTTCAGCCTTGCATATATGATAGCCATAAATAAAGCAAGAAATTTTGTTCTAGACATGCTTTTACCATAATGAGGCTTTAATTTTATAGTTCTTCTCTGCTGACAGCATCTGTGAAATAAAATACAGAATGAAAATTAACTTTTAAATGTAAACATGAAAGAAATAATGATAAAAATTTTCAAAAAAATTAACTGTTGAGACATAAAATGAAGTGTGACAAATCCCTATTTTATTATATATTTTGATATTTTATTTGGAGATTTTGTGATGACAATTGAGCTTAAATGTCTCTTTTGTGATTAATTGTGATTAAATGTGTTTAAATGAATTAAGGTTGAAAAAGGGTAAAAATGCCATATATTTTATGATTTACCTTAATTGATTTATTTTTGGAATATAAAGTATTACATTTTTTGTTTATTTTAATTGCAGGTCAGTTTGGAAAAATTGCAGAAAAGAACCCAAAATTTCTAAAAATTACAAACAATTGGAAGAAAGGACTCAGAAATTTCGAAAAGGACCCAAAAGTTCTTGAAAATCATGGTTGGACCCATGAAAGATTTCAAGTTCTCACTTTAGTCCTCATAAAAGATTTCAAACTTTTCATTTTGGTCCATTGGTCAAAATGCACGTTTTGACCAAGGGATCCATTAACACTGGACCTAACGGAAATGGCTTCCGTCCTTTTCCCTCAAAGAAAAGGACCATCCTTTTCTCTCTGCGGGTCGTCCGATTGAGATATCAACGGTCCAGATTTAATATATTATAAAAATATTATTATTATATTAATATATTAAAAATATTATTATAAAAATATATTAAATCTGGACCGTTAAGATTTCAATCGGACGACCCACAGAGAGAAAAGGACCATCCTTTTCTTTGAGGGAAAAGGACGGAAGCCAGATCTGGACCTGTGGCTGAGAGTTCAGATTCACGGGGTCAGTGGCTGCAAGCTTCATTCGCCAATCACCACATCTTTGCCCCCATCACCTTCCTCTCCATTCCGTCCACCATCCCATTACTACCTGTCCACCGTCGCCTCACCACTGTCATCTATCAGCAAGCATCTCACAATAAAAGACTCAGCAGTGCCGAAAACCCAAAAATAAAGCTGTCGAGAAAAGGAGCTGAGATTGGGGGGGAGACGATAGGAGAGCTCATCTCGTCCACACCACCACCTCCATTCTTCTATCCCCAAGCTCGAAGAAGCTGCTACGTGACAGAAAGGGCAGAGAGCTGAGAAGAGGGAAGCTCAGCCGCAACGAAGCTTCGGTTTAACACCACCTTCACTTACTCCGACCAATCATCACTGATCCTTTCCCCATTTCCGGTGAGTCTCATCCTTCCACACCTCCATTGTTTTCCAGGCTGTGAATTCCTCTGTATCTGAACTCATTATAGCAGTGGCTCCTCTATTCTATTTTTCGTTCAAATCCAGCCCCAATTCCTTCCTTCATTTAGTGCTAATTGATTATTTTAATCTGTGATTATATGGCTGAGTGTTTGAATCAGAATGTGATTATAATTCTTGAAGCTGTTCTCATGATTTACTAGGCAAATTTATGCTCTTAAAGATGAATTGGAGCTATGGGTAATTTAAACACCAGCTATGGATAATTTAAACTCCCCTTTAAAGCATATATAAACTCAAGTCATCTCCAACGGAGATGAATTAGAGATGGCCTAAGCTCACATGTGCTTCAAAGGAGAGTTAAAATTATCCATAGCTGGAGTTTAAAGTACCCATAGCTCCAATTCATCTTCAAGAGCATAAATTTGCCTAGTAAATCATGAGAACAGCTTCAAGAATTATAATCACACTCTGATTCAAACACTCAACCATATAATCACATATTAAAATAATCAATTAGCACTAAATGAAGGAAGGAATTGGGGCTGGATTTGAACCAAAAATAGAACAGAGGAGCTATAATATCCGAAAATACATTCAAAGGGTTAAATGTAATAGATGGTGAAATAAAAGGGTTTAATGACACTCTAATTAATTTTGTCATGATCAAGAGTTAATTGCTACTTGATCTTGAGGATAGATTTGGGACACAAAATGAAGGGCTAAGATTGCTCTTATAAAGTAGAAGTAATAAGAAAGATAATTAAAGCAATTTCCTTATCTTTTCCTCTTATGTGGATACAAGGCACATGCAAGACCAAATGTAAGACCAAGCCAACACACTCTCTTTCCTTTTTCCTACAAGAAAATTGTTCCCTCCTTGCTCTATGCTTATGCAAGATTAAAATAATATATATGTATTCCCTTGCTCCCATATTTCGTTCAAGCTTTGAGAAAGGAAAGGAAGAGAATTTAATTGATGTATTCTTACATTTAGAGTCAACAAAAGTGGCTAGGATTTAATCAATATCCTCACCTTTATGCTTGGAGTCAGTCAAGAAGCCAAGAAGAGGAAGAGAGAGAATTGCATCAAATAATTCCTCACCTTTTGCTCATGTGGTACGTTGGGACAAAGAAAGAAGAAAATTGGTCAAAGACATACCAAAAGGAAGAATAAGATATAAGTCAAACAAACTTCTCTCTCCTTGTCAATAATTAAGGCTAAGAAGAAGCAAGAAGAGTGAATGGGTTTAAGGAATTAATTCTTCATCAAATATCTAAGGTAAAGTCGGCCAAGTGAGGAAGAGTAGGAAAGAGAAAAAGCAAACCAAACATATTGGAAATTATCATAGATTTCACCAAGAAAGAACACATGTGGACCACATATTTTCCTCTCATTTTTGTCCAACTTTATTCACTCTCTCTTTCATTCTCTAAGTTGGCCAGCTGAAGCATGAAAAGAACAAGTGAAGAAACAAGTTTAAGGTAAGGGTTTCATCTTGGATTTTCACCTTCTTAACCTCATCTATGACTCAAGTGTCTTTCATAAACATTGTTCCTCTTGATGAGAGCTTCATTTCTATATTTTAGAATTTCAAGAGGAGGTGTTTTGAGCAACCATCCAAGAAAAAAAGCTAAAGAATCAAAGAAAGAACTTAAGGAGGAGCAATAGGTGAGTATTAGTATCAATTTGAGTTATTAGTTGTGTTGGTTGAATGATTATTTTGGCATGTGTAAATCTGCCCTGATTTTGACCAAACAAGGGTTTGGGTAATTCATGATATTTTGGTTATGTTATTGGTGGTTTATAATGATTAGAAACCATTTGACCTAAATTTGGTGCTGAAATTGAAAGTTGGTAAGTGTTGGAATTTATTTTGAATTTTCTATCAAAACAGGACATGGGGAATGAGTGGGAATTTTTTCATTTTGATGTAACCATTGTGTTCTACATGAAAAATTATGTGGGAATAGCCCCGGGTTGTGAATTTTGGGTCATTGAAACTCAAAATGTAAATCTGGGTTTTCAGCCTGAACAGAATTCCAGCGAGATACTCTACTTGTGTGGTGTTTTTGGATAATCAAATGATCTCTAAAAAATATGAAACTTTCTAGTATAATATTTTACATGCCAAGCTTCAAAATAGACACATAATGGGTGTCATTTCGATTTTTGTGCTGGGATTTATGATTTTCCAAAGTTTGGGGTTGAAACTGGAAGCAATTCTAGAGCATTATAGAATTTCCTGTAATTCTGTATTTTTGTGGTTATGGACAACATTGATACATATTTTTCCTATATAGAGGACTCCAATAGCTTTCCATAGGACTTAGGATCACCTCATTTCTATTTTCGTAGAATTAGTTATGATTTTTCAAAATCTAGAGAAAATTCTGGCAGATTTGGTTTAAGTTGCGAAAATTCAAAGGTAATGACTCATGGTAATATTGTTGAACTCTGAGGTTAGGAATTGGTCTTTTAGGTTAATTGACCACTTTATCTTCTTAGTTGACTTGATTAAATGTTCCTAATAATAACCAACTTGAGTGTTTGAATTAAAGAAGAATTGGATTAAGTAATAACCTGTCACCCGTAATTCTAATTATAGGATTTGACATTTGCCCTGCACATGATAAACTGGTGCCGGAGCATAAACGGAAAGAACAAGGTAGTGACATTTTCTCTTATATTGTGTATGACACATTGTATGTATGTCTTATCATTGAGTTGTGAAATACGCCGTTGACATTGTATGTATGTCTTATAGGATTTGACATTTGCCCTGCACATGATAAACCGGTGCCGGAGCACAAACGAAAAGAACAAGGTAGTGACATTTTCTCTTATATTGTGTATGACACATTGTTTGTATGTCTTATCATTGAGTTGTGAAACTTGCTGTGTGAAACATGCCATTGAGAAACATGTCGGTGTGGATATGCCGTTGTGGATATGCCGTTATGGAATATGATGTTGTGAAATATGCCATGTGAAGTATGCCATTGTGAAACATGCCGTTGCGAACACGGCAAAAGCTGTTGCAGAAATGATGTTGATGTGTTGTTGCTTGTGATTTGCTTATATGCTTTGTGATTGTATATGTTATAAGTGAACTGTTACTATTAGGATTCTTTTGAATCTCATTCTTTTCATTGACTAACCTACAGCCAGGGCAAGCGGTACAAAGGGAAAGCAAGTGACGAAGGGCGGTTAGAGCTCGTAGTTAGGAGTTTTAATTTTGTGTAACTTGTTATCATATTTTCTTAAGGAGTAGTTGTACATATTGTATATAATGAATGGTGTAGTGTAATCCCCTGTATAGGATATAAATGGGCAATGTGCCCAGTAAACCCTTTATTAAGTAAACAAAACCCAAGCATTGTTTGGAATTTTTTGTTATACTTTGATATGTATGAATGAAACCAAACTTCTCAGGCCAATTATATTTGAAATGTGAACATGAGACAGCACTAAATAGGTTTTGAAAAATTTTTAAATTAACCGCTAGTCTCTATTTTAACTTAATGACACATTCTTGAACTATAAATTTGGCTATTAAGGTAGGGGGTTACAGGAGATACTGCTATAATGAGTTTAGATACAGAGGAAGTCACAGCCTAGAAAACAATGGAGGTGTAGAAGGATGACACTCGCCGGAAATGGGGAAACGAACGGTGATGATTGGTTGGAGTAAGTGAAGGTGATGTTGAACCGAAGCTTCGTCGCGGCTGAGCTTCCCTCTTCTTAGCTCTCTGCCCTCTCTGTCACGTAGCAGCTCCTTTGAGCTTAGGGATAGAAGAATGGAGGTGGTGGTGTGGACGAGATGAGCTCTCCTATTGTCTCTCTCCCCAATCTCAGCTCACTTTCTCGACAGCTTTATTTTCGGGATTTCGGCGCTACTGAGTCTTTTATTGTGAGATGCTTGTTGATAGATGATGGTGGTGAGGCGGCGGTGGACAGGCAGTAATGGGATGGTGGACGGAATGGAGAGGAATGTGATGGGGGCGGAGATGTGGTGATTGGCGAATGAAGTTTGCGGCCACTCCCCCCGTGAATCCCGACTCTTAGCTCTGTGATTCCCTTCTTCACAGACAGCCAAGTCGGGTCCAGTGTTAATGGATCCCTTGGTCAAAACGTGCGTTTTGACAAAGGGACGAAAATGAAAAGTTTGAAATCTTTTATGAGGGACTAAAGTAAGAGCTTGAAATCTTTCATGGGACAATCCATGATTAGCAAGAACTTTTGGGTACTTTTCTGAAACTTTATCTGAGTCTTTTTTTCCAATTGTTTGTAATTTCCAAAAATTATAGGTTCTTTTCTGCAATATTTCAAAACTGACCTGCAATTAAAATAAACCCAAAATGTAATACCTTATATTCCAAAAATTAATCAATTAAGGTAAATTGTAAAATATATGACCTTTTTCCAACCTCAATTTCATTTAAACACATTTAATCACAATTAATCACAAAAGAGACATTTTAAGCTCAATTATCATAACAAAATTCCCAAATAAAATATGAAAATATATAATAAAATAGGGATTTATCAAATTGCTTCTTTGTTTCTGTCTAAAATCATGTGTTGTGAAGTACTTATGTGAAGGCCAGGAAGGGAAACAAACAATGCTTATGAAGTACCACTGTGGAGTATGTCGTTCATGAACCTGTCAGAAATAATTAGGGAGAATTCCACTCAGCTCTCAAGAAAAATGAAGAAATGGTCCTTTAAAATTGTAAAATAAAAAAATGGTTTCATTAACAACTCCAGAAACAGGTCATTAATAACTCTAGAAGTCTGCATTGACAACTTCATGGGATCATTTTTTCATTTTGTAATTTCAAAAGACCATTTCTTCATTTCTTTTCTTCTTTAGGACCTGAGTGTAATTCTCCCAAATAATTATCTATCTCTGAAAATAAATTTTTAGAATTTTAAAAAAGAAATCCCAATTACAAGAGCTTTTTTTCTTTTTCTTCTTCTTTCTTTCTTTCTTTATTTTGTTTTTTAATTGCCACTCGTTTGGAATAGCTTATTTTTAGGCAATAGGTGCTTATAAATCGTGATTCACAATATATGAAATAAGTAAGTGAGAGGAGTTTCATCTCAACTTACATAATAAATGATTATTCTTAAAAAATAAGCTCATCCAAACATGCACAATAGTGGAGTTAATAAGACAAGGTGAAAACTAGAAAACCCGATTCCAAAAGTACGTATTTGCTATCATTCATCTAAATGATTTTACCTACATGGGTGAAATTAAACTAAATAATAAAAGTACCTTAGGAAAGAAAAGGAGTTCAATTTGCCAATACTAAAGTACCAAAATAATTAAAAAAAATGAACTTCATGGGAATGCGTCTTCATAATGGACAGGTACAAATTTCATTTTGTCCAAAAAGAGCTTGCGATGTACCACAAAAATGAAAATAGGGAGAATGACTCAGAAGGACCACCTAAGGCGGAAAAGAAACACAGACATTGAAGGATCACAAATTTACTCTTCAATTAAGGTTTTTACTCCATGATAAAGGTTTTACTCTTCAATTAACTCCGATCCATGCTAAGAAAAATAAGATATTATATATTATAATCCATAGTTAGTTGAAAAAATAAAATTATGCTCACCTAAATTTTCGGTTAGTTTTAAAGTATCATTAATTATAGTATAATTAACCTATAAAGCATTTTATAGTATAATTAATTATGTTCTTCATATTAATCCAAAATTAGATTACTATTCAAATACTACGAGTGAGATAAATCAGCTTAGAGTTGGAATCAGAAATTTGAGCTAATCAGTGTATTAATATCAGTACATAACATAATTTTGTCTGAAATAGTCACCAGCAATCTCATTAATTACTTTTTCCTATTTTATCTTTACTATTAGCTGAGGTTTAAATTTTTTTTTTTTTTTATCAATTTAGGATAGATTTAATAATTTTATTATTGTTCCTTGGTGTGTAAGAAATAGTTAAACGCGCATGAAGCGAGACTATTATTTTAGGACATAAAATCTCAAATCTCACCTTGGTGAGCGTCCTGAGAAGTACGAGCATAAAGTCATTAGTTAGGTTATTATCTGTGGATTTAATTTCTTGGTTTGAAAAGAATCATATATATTCATTGTGTCTCTGTAGTTATATCGCATCAGCCGAAGTTGCGTGCCCAAATTTAGCTCCCTGTTCCTACGTCATCGATACTCTCTCCCTCCAATCGTTAGGCGGCTAGATATCTAATATGTAGATATTAATAAAATTAGTTAAGTTAATAATTGGAAAATTTTCATAAAAATAATTTCAAAATTTAAAAATCCTAAATCAGTAATTTTCTACTAAAATGAGTTGTGAATTGTTAATCAATTGTAGTTAATACCTAAGCTATTGTAAGATATAAAACTAATTTGGAATTTTAATATTTTGATTTTTGAAGATTTTTCTAAAGAATTTTCTCTTGATAATTATATGTTAAAAAATATGTGTTGGCTTTCTAAGCTACTCTATTTAATTATTCGTATTGGAACTATTCCTTCCACAGCAAGTCAACAACTACCCGTATCATGTAAAAAAAAGTTGTGGATTAAATTAAAATTAGCTAAAAACAATAAACTTATAACAGACACAATTTCCTTTGATAAATATATACTCTTATTTATGAAAATATTAAATGTGAGAGAGAATGAATAAGAAAAGAGATGAGCGAGAAAGTGGGAAAACCATATAATTAGTTAGGGGTAAAAATGAAAAAAAATTTATTAAATTTTTATACAAAGTTAAATCATTGCTTATATATAGACCAACCCTATGCCAGAGAATGTTACCTATAAATAGGACTGAAGGAAGTATGGATGATGAAAATCTTCTTGATATATACCATCAATATTAGGGATAATTTGAGGCAATGATCATATAGCCTAAATAGTGGCATAAAAACTCCCTTATAAACGAGAGATCATAGTTTGAATTCTGCCGAGACCATTAAATTCTACTCCTAAATATTACTCCTCCGATACTATGAATTTGCATTACAAACTAGGTTGTATCATACGTGGTATGTAGTCTTGCAAACTCTTAAACTAGCCCCAACATATTTATTAGTCAGAGCTTGATGCTGGAATCGAACTTCATGATTTGCCACAAAGTGGAGTCAATATGACTTGATCAGCAAGCAGCCCCAACATATTTAATGAGCAAGGAATAAAGTTGGCTACACATAGCTCCTATTCCTACCCATATTCCACAAAAATCCTCATTTTTCTAGCTATTGTTTTCATCCATCTCTCTCGTCACAACAACAACATATTCTGCTCCAATCCACAATATTCCAAAACCAGCCAAACAACTCAACACAGAATAATTATAAAGCTACGAAATTCCCATTATAAAAGGAACACAGGGCTGGGTACTTGTTCATCATCAGCATCCATATCAGCGATGGCAAACACAGTGCATACTGTTGGTGTGGCGGTGGACTTCTCTCCGACCAGCAAATCAGCCCTCAAATGGGCTCTACATAATCTCACTGGCACAGGTGATCGCCTCATCCTCATCAACGTTCAGCCTTCTCAGTCTGATCACACCAGGAAGGAGCTTTTCCACCACACTGGTTCACGTATGTATATACCACTCTTTTCGTCATTCATACGTATCATCTGTTTCCTAATATATATATATATATATATACCTTAGTTATTCAGATTCTGTATTTATACATGTGGGTTTTGCAGCTTTGGTGCCTCTGGAGGAACTGAGAGATACGAACTTCTCTAAGCAATATGGGATTCCTAGGGACCCGGAACTGATAGATATCCTTGACACCGGCTCAAAAACCAGAGGGGTATATATATAAAGATAGATTTTGTTTGTATGTTTATTGCTGCTGGCTGTGTACCAACACAAAGTTGGTCTAATGGTGTAAGGCACCGTTACATCCCTTCAGGTTTCGAATTCGAGTCATAAAGAAGACATCCTGAAAAAAAATAAATGCCTGATATTGGTTGATAGTGTAAAACAATTATTGCTTGCTATGTTTTTAGGCAATTTTATTTCTCTCTTATGAATAATTGAAGGGTTATTTAATACTTGAACAATCACGATTAAAGAAATAGTGGATTAGCAATGGAATTGGATGATTCTGTCGCTGAATAAATTATCACTAATTATCTAACAACAGGATTTCGTCACTACTATACTTTTTTTTTGTTTTTAGTCAATAATGAAACAAGTGTGGTGTTTCATGTGTAACAGGCAAAGGTAGAGGCAAAGGTGTATTGGGGAGATCCAAAAGAGAAACTATGCAAAGCTATTGATGATCTACAGCTTCACTCTTTGGTTGTTGGAAGTAGGGGTTTTGGTCCCATCAAAAGGTAACCCACACACTCTTCTCTCTAGTTTTCTCTTTATTTATATGACTATTTAATTAGATTAGATTTGAGTATTGTCTAATCCAAAATATTTTTTGCATTTATATGGACTTGGCATTTTGTGCTTAAGCGGTCAAAACGTCTTCCACGACCATCGCTTGTTGGATCTCTCTTGCCCTTTTAAATTATATAATTAATTATTAATAATGATGGATGAATCAGGGTGTTGCTGGGGAGTGTAAGCGATCACATGGTGAGGAATGCTTCTTGCCCTGTAACCGTCGTCAAGGGAAGCCCATCTCCTACTTGCAGGCGTTGAAACTTCCCTTCAAATCATCATTATATATTTCCCAACTCTTGCTGTCACTATTTTTATCCCTTAAATAATGTTTCCTTTCTTTATATATATATTGAACTGGTGTGCATATAAATATTTTTTTTATATGCCAGGCAGTCTGTTTGTATTGTTACTCCCTCCAAACTCTGGTCCTTAATATAAGATGTATTGGGGAAATTGATATTGATCCTAAATATAAGATATATTTATCAATTTTTTCTTAATTTACTCCTATTAATGTTCTCTCAATAATAGTCAATGAAAAGAGGGAATTAAGGAAAATATTTAAGGCGTTTTAAAAAATATATGCAATATTAGTTAACTTAACTAACTTCCTTAATCTAATCAAGTTAGGTAAATATGTCTTAGTACATGTTTGGATTAGCTTTTGAGAATAGTTTTTATGATTTACGAGGTAAGTATATGAGAAGAGTTTTATCTCGACTTATAAAAAAGGGTTTCTGAAACCACCATTTGTAATTTACCAAACCTGCACTTTTATTAAGATAAATTGGGTCCCCGCACTCTTAAGGCTTAGGACATGCCTCTGAACTCATAGAGCACGGACAAATTGCCCACCGATGTTTTTACTTTTACATTGCTTCTACTAGTCTAACTATGGATCCTTCGATGTAATCAGTAAATTTCAACATTCATCAAAGAGAAAGTAACAAGGTCACTAACTAAGACCTTACATTTGAGATGACCTTAACTGCTAATATGAAGAGTCTTCTCAGTGATTTCAAGTCGTAAACATGAAAGGAGCTCAAGTTCAAAAACAGGGGCATAGCTAGCAAATCAATTAAAACTAGTAGGAATTATCCTGTACACTTGTGCTATCATTATTCATGACATTTGAGATATTTCAATCCCCCTCCATGGAACATAACCGTTTACAGTTTCCGATCATTCCCTACCTCTCAATAGAAGTTAAAAAAAATAAAATCCATATCAAGCTCGGATGTTGAAGTAAACAGTATAAGTTTCATCTCTGAAGGAGTGCAATGGCTCCAAAACAAAATTCCTCTTTGCCCCTTTAGCCACAAAACTGATAGGATTATATTTGCTTATTCCTTCTGTTGCTAAAAAGCTTGCAGCTTTGTTGAAATTATCATCAGAACCAGACTTGCAACTTAGCTTCACACTTGAACCAGAATCAGTACTGCGCACAAAGCAACCTTTATTGCTTTTGGATTCTAAGGATACAGTTCCCTTTTGCCCATCCAATCCTGCAACCACATTGAACACACTAGAGACTCCGCCGTTGGAAGAATCTGCAATCACAAGACCACTTTCTGCTCTTTGGCGCTTTAAGACTTTTCCAGGAAGATCGTATGGTTCCAACATCACTGATTTACCAATAGAATCTCTCACTGCTGAAAAATGTGAGGTGGGTTCACTTGAAATTAGTCTGAAAGTAGCATGAGGAGCTGATTCGTTGCCGGATGCAATCAAATTTTGCATTGTTAAGGATTGATTTGAGTGTGTTAAAGCAAGAGTTTTGCCTGAAACAACTTGGGAAAGAGTTGCTAGTTGGGTGTTGTACGTAGGAGGGATTGGAGAAATCCAGTTAGCAAAAGAGGCATTTGACCCAACTTTAATGTCCCAATCACCAGTGGTATGGCCAACAAGAAGATACGGACCAAAAAGAATTGCTTGAAGTGAAGCATAATGTGGTCTGTCATCTGATGATCATCAATTGAATTCAATTCAAAACACAATATCAGTAGTGAGAATTTTTTTCTCTCTTTTAAAAAAGCAGGGGAAGTGAAAAGCAGAGATATGGATTTCTGTACCTTTAATAGCCTCTGTTCTGATAGTAAGAGGAATCTGAAGGGTTAGCTTGTCATTGGCACTCCATTTTCTAGTGATTGACAAAAAGTTTCCTACATGTCCAAAAATAAAATAAAACTTACGTTCAAATAATAGCCCTTGCCATAGCACTATAGTTGAATTTGAAAAGAGTGAAATACCTGGCAATGGTAGAGATAAAGCCTGGTCATTTAATAAAGCCTTGGCATTGTCTAAATGTGCCCATGTTGGTATTCTCAAGTTCAAAGTAGAGGAAGAGCCCGTTACCTGCAAAAGTAAATTTTTCAAATTGAGAGCCTTGTATACTGTGTCACCTCTCTTTAATAATGCTAAGTGTAAAGTTATTGAAGATATATATCAGACTATGTAATAAGCACCGTAATAGGAGAAAATGTGAAGGTGACTCTTAGGTAAGGATCCCATGAAGAAGTAGGAGCCACAGTCTGATTAAGCATGAGACCACCAGACTTCCAATTAAAAGAGCTTGAGATGTATTGCATTATGTAAATAGATGGGTTCCCTTCTTCTTCAAAATAAATAGAATCCCCCAACTTTGAGAATGATTCAATACCTAAAAAGATCACACAGAAACAAAAGATAGTATGTACATATGCATAGTTGTGAAGGGGTATATTGTAGTTTGATACAAATTGAGTTTATTTCATGAGCTAAAAAATATTTAAATTACCAGTTCCATAACAACACCAAAAAGAGTCAAATTTTGTTCCCCAACCCAGTCCAGTTTTAGCCTTTGAAACCCCAGGGCCTTGTGGCAACATATAAATCATAACTCCAGGCTCTGTGCCTCTTTGAATACTCAGTACACCATTTGTTAAGGCTCGCTCATAATAATCTGCATATGTTACTTCCTTGGTCCATCTGAATAGGTGCCTTGACACCTAAGAAATTGAGCCTGGTTAATTTTTTGTTCACTATTGCTGATATAATTGAAACGGTCTATAACTACTTATATGGCAAAAAAACTGAGGACCAGGAAAGAAATAATTTAATGAGAAAAAGATGGATAATAAAGGGATAGATGATTGGTTGTACCTTCAACATGTTATAAGTTGTGCATGATTCCTCAGTGTCTACTGTTTCCAAAACATTAGTTGCCATTCTCTTTGGATCACTCCTAAAAAACAAAAAAGAAATTAATCTATGAGTAATAATTGCTATAACAAGAAGGAATAGAACACTTACTACTCTATGCCCTTGTAGCAAAATATATATATATGAGTTACTACAATCTTCAGTCCCTCAAGTTTACCCTTATTTTAATTTAGGCCTCTTAAGTTTCAAACCAAAGATTTTGATATTTTTGTTTAGTTATAGAGACCAATATTTTAAACAGAATGAAACTTAAGAGATCAAAACCTAGTTTGAAATTTAAGGAACTAAAACAAAAATAATGGCAAACTTATATAATTAATGGGGTCACATTACCACCACTCTTGAACTGATGTCCCTCCGGTTGCATAGCTGTGAGAAGAGTTAATGAGGTCCATAAAGAAAGTTCCGATTTCCTATCAAAACGCATGAATAGAGAGCTAGTTATAAACCAATTATTGAGTTTTAAATAGGATAAATAAAATTATGTTTAAGAATATATAAATTTTGACCAACAAATAGTAAATAAACGTGATATAACACACACACAAGGAGAAATTTACCTTATAAAGGGGATCACCAGTGACCTCATACCGCATTTGAGATCCAACAACAATTGGTATATGTGTATTAGCATGAAACTCCGTAATGTCACTAGCCTACATGGGAAAAAATGAGGATTTTAAAACTCTTGAGCTTTGTAAGAAAATTAAATTGGGATAATAAGATATTTAGGTCTTAAAATTCAAATAAAATCTATATTATACTTGAATATAATCATTACCTTCACAGCAAGCAACCCTAAAAAGCAAGGCTTGTCAAAAAGGTGAGCCAACAATAGATGCTTTGGATTTCCCTGCATAGGTTTGAATGCAAGACAGTAAGAGCAAGAATTGGGTACCACCACGAGTTATGCTTATCAAAACTTATGTATTACCTCTCATTCTTAATAAAAGAGCTAATTGGAAAGTTAAATCTGGTCCTCAATAAAATACCCTAATCAATTTCTCTCCCAAATTTATAATTTTTTCTTCTCAAAATATCCCTATTGATTACTCACAATAAGACGCTTCCATCCGTCACCAAAAAAAAAAAAAAAAAAAAACAGATGCTTCCATCTAAAGATAGTTATAATAAAAGATGGTATTTCCTTTGGTCCTCAATATAAAACATATTTTGGAGTTAATTTCGGTCCCAAATATAAAACATAGTTTTCATATTTGTCAATATTTTTCTAATTTATCCTTATTAATGCTTCCTAAACAATAATTAAGGAGGAGAAGGAATGAAGAAATGAAGAAAGATGAATAGGGTGTTTTGAAAATACATGTCATATATATCAACTATCCTTAATCTAATTAAATTAGGTAAATATGTCTGATATTAAAGATTTGAGGGAGTATTTTAGGAAAACCAACTCATATTTATTACCAATAACTAACACAACTGATTTTCTTAATCTACTCAAATTACTGAAATTAGTTATCTAACTTTTATATCAAAGACCGTAGATAATATCTTATGTACTTCTATCTCAGGGTCATCCTGAGTTGAGCTTCATGATGTTTCAAGCACAATGCTTGGCAAGAGAACCCAATAATTAAGTTATATCAACAAAGTATATAAGGAAAAAACATCATAAAAGCAAAATAATAAAGCTACCAGACAAGTTATCCTACCGTGATGCTATATAAATTGTAAAGAACATCGTTCATTCCTCCAACTTCCTCATTCAAAGACTGGTAATGTCTATTTATAGTGTATTTTCTGATCACTTTCCGCACACGGTTGTAAAAGTAATCAACCATCCAAGTTAGCATTTTTAGAGCTTGAGGGTCTCCTGCTATAGTGTGTTGATCTAACAGCCCAGCCATGATCTGTCAAAATTCACCAGCAATTGATTCAATCAATCCCACAGATATGATACACCCAATAGTACTTAGTTGCATCAATTTAAAAAAAAATAAGTCAAGTTTTGGATTATTGTACCTTGTGAATGGTGTAATAGGGAGCCCACACGTACTCAAGTCGTTCAAAGCGATCGAAGAACTCAGATGGAAATGCAGAGAGATATCCCGTCCCGAGTTTCTCCTGACATGCCGAAAGACCGCCGATAAGAGACGACATTTTCTCCTTTAAAGTGTCATTATGTGTACTAGCCCACATCTGAGCTGATGCACTCAAATAGTGTCCTTCAAAACAAAATCAATATCATAATAAATGAAAGGTAAATTGTATGTTCATATAAAAAATTTAATAGAATGACTAATAAATATGACCAAAATAAACTATAACTGGAAGAGTAAATTGCAATGTAGATAGTTGTCAGATGTCATGATAATAAAAGCATAAGTATGTTGACACATAATTGGTCTGTCATTAGATTCTTATGATAGAAAACTTTATCAGTAAAATCAATATCATGTTGTGACATGAAACTTTTTGAGTAACACTATATGATTTAAGACAAGAATTAGATCTAGTGAAGCAAATAGAATTAAAGATGATGAATGAAATAAACTGACCAACAAAATGGCCTCGAAGCTCCTTATCGGGTGTCTCCCAACCTCCATACGGCTCGCCATGAGTGGCGAAACCGGCCGTCTTCCTGAAGTTCCAGAGCATACTGTCAACATCCAACATTAACAGATACTCCAAATTTGTGAGTTGTGCCTGATAATGGATCGAACCCGGAAGCAATCTCACATCATGAAGTGAAACCTCTCTGAGATGACCTTGAGGTGCATTGAAATGACCCTTATTGTTCTTAAAGTTTCTGTACATCATTGCCCAAATGTGCTCATCTTTTTCTTCATTCTTCAGTAACTTTCTGGGCAGCAAAGTTTGCCAGAAGGATTCATCTGTTGGTGTGAGATGATGATGAGACATAATCTCTTGCTTCCATGTCTGGTTTTTGGATGCTAATAACTGTGCACGGAAGCTATGAGATTGGGTGATAGTGTTGGTGCATTCTTTGATACCAGTTACAGCAAAAGGACTCAGAACCAGCACCAGAAGCACAACAATGGCGTTCATCAGAAAAGTGGTGGGAAGAACAAATAATGGGCCTGGAAAAGAACACATGATTAAAAACAGATAAGCTAGGCTGCTAAAAATGAGAATTTTGAAGAAAGTAATCATTTGTTTTTTTAAGCTAGGTACATCCTCCTATTAAAGACAATTTTATTTAAGGCATTTAAGGCATTGTCGGACACTAAAGTGAGCACTTCTCCCAATAGGAATTCTACCGTTCGCCATGTTACGAGAGACTAACCCCTTTCGCCAATACCAAGCCCCGTTGGTGAAAGTAATGATGAATAGAAAGAAAGCAAGAGGAATTAATATTACCTGAAGAAGGTGCAGGCCTGTTAAAAGGCTTAACAGTTGAATACATCTGGTGATACTAAATAATACTTGTTTGTTCAGAAAGATAAGAGAAAGAAAATTAAATGCAGCTAATAGAAATGGAAAGTTGAAATGAAAGAGAAGAGTAAGTGGAGAGAAGTGAAGAAAGTGAGAATAGGGGTTGTGTGTAAATATAGTGAGAATAGGGGAGAGAACAAAAACAGGAAAAAAATGCAAACGGCTCTCCTTTTCTTGGGGTATTGCTGACTCTTCCACAACTGAAAAGAAACACTTTTCAACAACCTAAGATATCAAAATTTAGGCAATATTTGTTTTAGTTTGTGTTAATTAACTTGAAGTTTGCCTTATTCATGTCCCCAAAATAACTATAGCCTTTACAAAAGTTTACGTTGTATATCCGTTATCTATTATCTGTTACTCATATAACAAGAGGAGGATGGTCTATTACTTATTACTTATATAATAAAAAGTACATTGATAGGTTGGCTGTATGACATGTTTTAGATCTATCTGATTTCACATGATAATATCTTGTACTAAATAAATTACATTATGTAATATACTATTACTAGTATTATAATAATACTTTCATATATTGATAACTTTCCGAGATATGTGATCCCTGTGATTATATCATCATAACTTCCTTATTCATTTTTAGAATCTAGCCCTAAAAAATCTGAACCCCTATAAATTGAAATATTTAATCTATTATAAAACTATGCTAACCAATTGTGTGTGTATGTTGTGATTCTAAAAATATGTTATACTTAAAAATAATTGGAAAATTTTACATGTATTATACAATTTCTATATGGTAGGATTACCGGAGAAAAGCTAAGTGTTCATTTTTTTTAACAATCTAAATAAACAAATTTTGTATAGATAATTATATAATCTCATTTTTTTCTTTTTTTCTGGTTATAAGCTCTAATTTTTCTCTTTACATTACTATTAGATGATTATCTATATAAATTTCATTATTTGTATTGTTAAAAAATTAGGCAAGTTAAAAAAGTTATATGGTTATAAGAAAATTTATTAAGCTATCACGGGTACATAGGAGAATTTTGTATTTAAATATTTTAATTTATCTTGTCCGTGTTCAAATTTTTAATTAGTTTTAAATTTTAAAAATGAATAAGAAATTTATATTATAAAGCTAAGTGTTCATTTTTTTTAACAATCTAAATAAACAAATTTTGTATAGATAATTATATAATCTCAATTTTTTCTTTTTTTCTGGTTATAATCTCTAATTGTTCTCTTTACATTACTATTAGATGATTATCTATATAAATTTCATTATTTGTATTGTTAAAAAATTAGGCAAGTTAAAAAAGTTATATGGTTATAAGAAAATTTATTAAGCTATCACGGGTACATAGGAGAATTTTGTATTTAAATATTTTAATTTATCTTGTCCGTGTTCAAATTTTTAATTAGTTTTAAATTTTAAAAATGAATAAGAAATTTATATTATAAAGCTAAGTGTTCATTTTTTTTTTAACAATCTAAATAAACAAATTTTGTATAGATAATTATATAATCTCAATTTTTTCTTTTTTTCTGGTTATAATCTCTAATTGTTCTCTTTACATTACTATTAGATGATTATCTATATAAATTTCATTATTTGTATTGTTAAAAAATTAGGCAAGTTAAAAAAGTTATATGGTTATAAGAAAATTTATTAAGCTATCACGGGTACATAGGAGAATTTTGTATTTAAATATTTTAATTTATCTTGTCCGTGTTCAAATTTTTAATTAGTTTTAAATTTTAAAAATGAATAAGAAATTTATATTAATGTAACGGGTTGCCACATATAATAATAATATTAAATAGTTTAATGGAAAAATTACATTTAAGCCCCAAGAAAGAAGGAAAATGAAAAACTAATCCCTTAAAATTGCAAAATAAAAAAATGGTCTCATGAATTTTTTGGAACTTGTGTATAATTTTCCCTAATTTTATTTATTTTGCATGGGACATTGCCAAATGGTATTCAAGTGGACATTTAACTTGTCAGATAACCACTTCCAATTAATGTTCCTTTTTTTTTTTTTGCCAACATAGCCCACTTGTTGTTAGATCAAGTGTTTCACCCAAGAGGGGGGGTGAATTGGGTGATACTGAAATTTCTTTAGAAAATATAAAACTTTGACAAAAGAATTAAAACAGTAATGAGTAAGGAGAAATATCACCGAAGTGTACACCGGGAGTTATACTGGTTCGGTCACAACCACTTTAACCTACGTCCAGTCCTCAGAGCTTCTCTGAGAGTTTCACTATAACTTCCAAGATTCAGTGGGTTCTTGGCACCTCAGTACAAGCAAGTTCCTTACACCTGGACACTCGCTCCCCCTTACAGGTTGTAATCCAATCCCAACTCAAGGTTCCACAACCTTAAGTTATCTCAATAACAAATATTGAGTTTGAATGAAATATCTCTCTTACAGAGTAAATGATAATCATTGAAGCATATGAAAACAATTTCAACGTGAAAACAGAGCAATGAACTTAATGATACGTTCGTATGTGTATTCTTGTGTTTTTTTGTATCTTTCTCTGTTCAGAGGTTCACATATATATAGATAAGTTGGTAATGATTTCTGGAACATATTTCTTCATGTCCGTTGGAGCGTGCGCAGCCATAATTGACTTTTCTAGTTTTTGAAAAACATACGTTGCGGTAGGTGACGGTCGGTGACATTTGAGCATTGCTTTTTACTTTCCTTATTTGGTAAGATCTCTTCACTGTTTTCCTATTGAAAGACTAAGTATACTAATATAATAAAAGGTTAATCAAATAGGAAACAGAATAATGACCGTTGGAATGATTTCAAACTTTCTGGATTAGCTTACTCGAGTAGCTCCTCGAGTAATACTTGAAGTTTACTCGAGTAGCTCCTCGAGTAACGTCGTGAAATCAATGTTCATTTGAAAGTCAATGAAGAAAAAACAAGATTACTCGGGTAGTGCATGGAGTAAACCAAATTTCAAACCTTTGGGAATAGTTATTTACTCGGGTAGCTCCTCGAGTAATGCTTCTGCAACTTCATATATTACTGGGATAACACCTCGAGTAACTCTTCAGGAAACTTTTGATTACTCGATGCTCTACTCCAGTAATGTTGGCAGGATTTCAAGGCTGAGAGCAATTACCTCATTACTCGGGTAGGGACTCGAGTAATGCATTTATTTTTGCATAGGTTACTCGGGTAGCTCCTCGAGTAACTGAAGCTTTTCAAAGTGTTTTACTCTGGTAATGCCTTGAAGTTTTGCTTGAAAACATTTGCATATACTGGGGTACATACTCGAGGAAGATGAAAAAGAGAAATCAAGTTAATCGGATACAAACCTCAAGGTTTCATTCACCTTAGAGCATTACTCGAGTAGCTCCTCGAGTAACATTGGCAGTGGTACAAAGTGCCGAGAGCTTCACATTTTCAAATACACGGTTACTCGAGTAGCTCCTCGAGTATTATGAAAAACTTGAAGGCAAACTGGAAGTTTCTGATCTGGTTACTCGAGTAGCTCCTCGAGTAACATTAGCAGTGGTACAAACTGCCGAGAGGTCCACATTTTATTATACACCGGTACTCGAGTAGCTCCTCGAGTATCATGGGGAAAACTTGAAGTCAACTGGAAGTTTTCACAACGTTACTCGAGTAGCGCCTCGAGTAACATTAGCAGGCCGAGAGCAACCTTAAAGTTTTACCTGGTTACTCCAGTAGTGCCTCGAGTAATGGTGGCAGGTAACTGGAAGTTTTGCCTGGTTACTTCAAGTTTTGGCTCATTACTCGAGTAGCACCTCGAGTAATGCCCTAGAAAATGCACTTCTGATCAAGTTCCTCAGCATTTTCTCTTGGCCAATCTTCACTACTTCCATGCTTATCTCAAGTAAAGCTTATTCCTGTCATTACTTAGTTCAAGCTTGATTATTAAACATTTCCTTTTCAAACCATTCTTTTGTTATCATCAAAACATGGGATCTAACACTTGTCACACAACCCAACCCTACCACACTCATATTATATATATAAGTGATAGATGTTATACTATTTAATTATTAAATTAAATATGTGAGTTTTCCTAAGTTCTTAACTCCTTATATATGATATATGATATGTTGAGTAGTGCTTTTTTTTTTTCTTTGCTTGCAAATACAATATTCATTGAAAGATAGAACCAACTATTACAAGTTACGAAAACAACATCAAAATACTACCCAAAAACAATCATCAGCCATTATCTAATACCTCATCCTGCATATCTAATACTCCCTCCGGTCCTAATTATATGACATATTTACCTAACTTTAGAGAAATTAAGGATAGTAGTTAAATTAGTTGATTTTATTTATTTTCTAAAAATGCCCTTATTTAATAGGGATGATTTAGGAATATTACATGAGTCTACCATGAGGCAATCCAACCATTATCTAAAGCAATGGGGGTATTTTGGGAACAAATTGACAAAAATTAAAATTTTGTCCTATAATTAGGACCAAGATCAACTTTCAAATGTTGTCCTATAATTAGGACTGGAGGGAGTATTAATAATTTCATCATATCTAACTGAGGTCAATTGATCTAGTAACACGACTCCTTTCTTGAAGTTCTGGCAACCCAATCACCCATCTTATTTGCTTCCCTAGGAATCCACCTAGGATCGGGAATATTATCAACAACAGCCACTTCTTCATGAACTTTCCATCTATTCCCTTCCCATAACTCTTGAATAATGCTTTAAACTACGCGTCTTACTTGATTACTTCGTTTTAGGATTAATTTCTTTGTTTTAGAATTAATTATTTATGAATTTGATTTAGTTAAGATATTGTTGATTTGCAATTATTTTAGATTATTCTGTTTTTTATTGTAAGCCAATATAATAGGCCATTCATCATCATTTATGGAATACGAGCATTCAGAGGCTATTCGTCTCATCCTTGGGTCGATGGATTTATTAATTTATTCCTCAACATAACACGATATCATTTTAATTCAAAAAAATACAGCAGTCAATTATATTTATTCTTTAATAATTTTATACATGTTTATTTTACTTACTACTTGTGAATTTATGGCTTTTATATTTAAATATTATTTTTTTCAAAGTTATATATATATATATATATGAAATTATGAATTGTATATTTTAATTATTAAATGTATAATTTTAATTATAATCAGCCTGACCCAGCTTGAATAATATCCTTGAAGTACTATCATGGACGGCTGATAAACGGACCTGGTTTCAAGAAGCTTCTCAAATAATTATCCTCATTTTGTGGCATGCTTTTAAGATAATGGTACCTGATTTTCGGAGTTACCCAAAAATCATTTGAATATTCTTTTTTTTCTCATCTCTAAAAATCATATATATATATATATATATATAGAGGCTCATACTTATATCAAGTTGTGTATATCTATTGCATCAAGTTTACTAATCACATAAGATCATGTGTCCTATTTTTTTTCATGTGAGCTTATTATTAAAAAATAATAATTCAAAAATATGACATATGATCACGTGTGATTTGGAAACTTGACGAAATGGATAAAAAGAATTTTTTGTGGCCATTTTTTAAGATCATGGTAGCTGATTCTCGAAGCTACCCAAAAATCATTTGAACATCCCTTTTTTCCTCATCATATATATATATAATCATACTTACATCAACATCAAGTTGCTTATATCTATTACATCAAGTTCACTAATCACATAAGACCATGTACCCTATTTTTTTCATGTGGGTTTATAATTAAATGATAATAATTAAAAAATATGACATACAATCACGTATGATTAGAAAACTTGACGAAATGGATAAAAAGAATTTTTTATGACATCTTTTTAAGATAATGGTACCTGATTCTCGGAGCTACCCAAAAATCATTTGAATACCTTTTTTTTTTTCTCATCCCCAACAATCATATATATAGAGAGAATCATACTTATATCAAGTTGTTTATATCTATTACATCAAATTCACTAATCACATAAAACCATGTGTCCTATTTTTTTAATGTGGGTTTATAATTAAATGATAATAATTCAAAAATATGACATATGATCACGTGTGATTAAAGAACTTAACGAAATAGATAAAAAGAATTTTTTTTGGCATCTTTTTAAGATAATGGTACCTGATTCTCGGAGCTACCCAAAAATCATTTGAATATCCTTTTTTCTTTCATCTCTAAAAATCATATATATATATATATAACCATACTTATATCAAGTTACTTATATATCTATTACATTAAGTTCACTAATCACATAAGACCATGTGTCCTATTTTTTTCATGTGAATTTATAATTAAATGATAATAATTCAAAAATATGACATATAACCATGTGTGATTGTAGAGCTCTACCAAATGAATAAAAAGAATTTGATATAAGTACCATACATGAGAAGGGCAAATAAACTCTATATCAAACTTGAAAGGAGAAGTAAACAGGATAAGTTTCATCTCAGAGTGAGTATAATGGCTCCAAAACAAAATTCCTCCTTGCCCCTTTAGCCACAAAACTGATAGGATTTTATTGGCTTATTCCTTCTGTTGCTATAAAGCTTGCAGCTTGGGTGAAATTACCTTCAGAACCAGAGTGGCAAGTAAGCTTCACACTTGAACCAGAACCAGGACTGTACACAAAGCAATCTTTATTGCTTTTGGATTCTAAGGATATAGTTCCATTTGTGCTCCTTGGTGCAGTAAGAGCTTTCCAGGAAGATTATATGGTTCTAACATCACTGATTTACCAATAGAATCTCTCAATGTTGAGATCTGTGAGTTGGGTTGACATTAGGAGCTGATTCTGTGCCTGGTGCAGGCAAATCTTGCATTATAAGAGATTGGTTTGTGTTTGTTAAACCAAAAGTTTTGTTTGAAATAACTTGTGAAAGAGTTACTAGTTGGCTGTTGTAAGTGGCTGGGATTGGAGAAATCCAGTGAGGAATAGATGAGTTGGACCCAGTTTTAATATCCCAGTCAACATCGGTATGACCAGCAAGAAGATAAGGACCATAATGAATTGCTTGAACAGAAGCATATTCTGGTCTATCATCTGATCAATTGAAGTCAATTCAAAACACAATATCAGCTAATGACAAATTTCTTCTGTTTATATATGCAATGTGAAAACTGAAAAGCACAGAAGGATTTCTACCTTTTATAGCCTCTGTTCTGATAGTAAGAGGAAATTGAAGGGTTAGCTTGTCAGTGGCACTCCATTTTCTTGTGATTGACAAAAATTTTCCTGCATTTCCACTAAAAGGAGTTGAATTTGCTGTATTATACACTCATAAGAGCTTCTTATCCTTCAAGAATACAAGAAATAATTGCGCTATTTGATCCCCTAGGTTAAAGTGAACAAGTTTTCCTTTTGACATGTAATCAGAAAAGAGCCTCATCAACAAAATGTTTGACTAGAGGGATTAAATTGTGTTCTTGTGAATACTAAAGGCTACACCAAATTATTCAGTACTATTGTATAAATAAGGTGAGGTCTCTAGGAATTTCTAAAGGAAAAGAGTAAAATACCAGGAAGAAGTAGGAGCCACAGTCTGATTAAGCATGACACCACCAGACTTCCAATTAAAAGATCTTGATATGTATTGAATTATGTAAAGAGTTGAGTTCCCTTCTTGTTCAAAATAAATAGTATCCCCCAACTTTGAGAATGATTCAATACTTCAATATTACCTGAAAAACAAAGGTGGAGAACATAAGTGCATGCAAGTTTAAATTATGAAATAATATTATAAGAAGCACAAGTCTTAAGAAAAATCACACCCAATAGCTATCTATTAAGGTTGGGGAACTCAAGGCCTTATAAGGCTTCTATTTTAAGGAAACTGTCCCAATGTGAGACTCATGATAGATATAGGATAACCTGACACAATTTTGAGAGATTTGATGAGCAAAACATTTGAGTTACTAGTTCCATAGCAACACCAAAAAGAGTTAAACTCAGTTCCCTAAGGGTGTGTTTGATTTGAGGGGAGGAGAATGGGGTTAAATTACCTTTTTAAAGGTATTTAAATTTTGGGTGGAAACCCAAAATTTAAAAGGAATAAGAAGGTAAATTTTGGATAGGAACCTAAAATTTAAAAGAATGAGAGGGTAAATTTTATGTTTCTCTAGTCTTAAATAGTAATTTACCAATCCTCCCTCCCCTACCCTCCCCTCAAATCAAACACACCCTAACTGTGTTTAGTTTTAGCCTTTGAAACACCAGGGCCAAGAGGGAGCATATAAATCATAACTCCAGGATCTGTGCTTCTTTGAGTACTCAGTACACCATTCGTTAAGGCACGTTCATAATAATCTGCATATGCTACTTCCTTGGTCCATCTAAATAGGTGCCTTGACACCTAAGAAATTATTAACTCTGGTTTTTTTTTTTTTCAATTGCAAATACAAAAGAAACACTGTACATTCACTTATATAACATGAGCTGAGGTTTTTCTTTGAAAATGTTTCATCTAGAGTTATGAAAAAGATAGATGATTGGTTGTACCTTCAACATGTTATAAGTCGTGCATGATTCTTTAGTTTCTGTTGTAGGCAAAATCTGCAAAGAAACAAGAAAATATTTGATTCGAGTCGCGTCTGAGGACACTGTCCTTAAGAGATATTCCGCAGCCCCCTCAGTAAATAGGAAGCTGCATCTCCCCAGGATTAAACGAACCCTTCCTGTTAGGATACAGGGCGGCAGAACTGGTGGAAGATAAGGTAACCCAGTGAGAGATTACTGAGGCTTCTATTTCTCTTCTTCCAAATGGTGTCACGGTTGGGGTATTTATAGACAATGAATCAATGCCTTGAAGTTGTGCCTCTTGAAGACTACACCCCTTCAATTGGAAAGTCATAACTATCTGTTGAATTCATAAACCATGTTGATTCATGAACCAACACAAATCCATTAATTCATAAGAACATGACTTCTCAAAACGCGTCTCTTCATTTAAACACATTCCATAATATTGGAGAGACTCTTTCTTTGACACACCCATATGCAATATTTACAACAATCCCCCACATGTGTCAAAGAAAACACACCATTTGCTGAGTTACACCCATGGATATAACCATTGTATCTAGTGGTCCTTTGGACTATGAACTAGACCTAGACCGATAACACATAATACACAGAGATGTCAGTGGTCCTATGGACTATGAACTCACATCTCTTGGCGTGTATCAGAGGCATTAAGAGTCAGATTATATCCTAACATTTCCACTGTTAACAGCGGTTTTGCGCGTTATGTCGGCCATGCGCGTGCCTGGTGCATAATGAATGCTCTAGAAATTTTGCCAAGATCTCATAGGAGCGGCCACACTCCGCATTCATAGAGGTGATTTCATTTAACTTTGTGCCTGCACTATGCACACTGCCTCATTGAACTATGAAATCATTAAGAGCTTTGCTCAACCTACAATAATGCAGTCTAGCACATTCAAAGTATCATAGGAAGGGACGTAAAATATTTGTGCTAGTCAGAACTGACGAACGACTTGTTCTTACCCAGTGAACCTTCTTCATGGGATCACCAATCACAAAGGATGGGTTGCCATCGTTGTCAATTAGTAGTCGGCTTTAGTCCCATTCCTCTTGACATTTCAATAATCATTTTTCTCCCAAGGGGTTTTGTTAACGAATTCGATAGGTCTATTATTCACCTCACCAAATCGATTGAGATAACTCTACCATAATTCTTAAGCGCTTATTTATATCATATCTCAAACGATTTTCACTTACATCATTGTTCTTTCTACAATGGTTATTACCATTTGATAATTACAGATCATCGACGCTAAGAGTCGGTTTCTTATGAAAATATTTGCTAAGAGGTTTTCAACATTCTTAGCACTTCACCCATTTCCAGAGTAATCAACTTTGACTCATGTAATATTTTACTTTTATTACCACTGATGGCTAATGATAACCATTGGATTTTCACACATATATTGAATTTTAGTTACCATCCATGCATATCAATACAATGGAAATCCACTATACATGATGTCATCATTTATGACATCCCTTAACTATTTCTTTCTCTTCAATTAGAGTTTATAAATGCTCAATTTCCACACATCATCTGCTAAGTCACAGGATTAACATCTATCAGTGCTACAAATTCTCAACAATTTGTGCATACATTGATTGAGCTTTAGAGTAATCTCAAGTAGTATCATGAGGAATATTCACATAGTGGTTTTCAGAACCAATCTTTAGAAACTTTTCTTATTTATCATCACTTGTCTTTTATGATCATTAACACCCTAAATCACATGTGATTCTCTCATGATTTCAATAGCATGATATGATATATTTGACCATGCAAATCATCCACATAAAAATTCAATATATGTTTACAGTATGCATATACCAAGATAAATACATATCCATAAATTATGAAAATTTAAAACACCTTTATCTAAACACTAGATAAATAATTAAATTTCCATATCACTACTGTAATGCTTATTTAATGTTATATGCAAAATTTAATAATTCACATTACAAGATTTGCTCTTCACAACAAATAACAAAACCTTCACTAAATAAACTTTAATCATAACACGCGTCATATATAGCACAATTTTATAATTTTTCAATATATCAAAATATATATTCTAAGGTGTCCTCACAAGATACTCTATTATCTTAGGCACCCCCACACTTTCAAATATTTCAAAAAAAATATCTCACAACTTTTCAATAATAATTTTAATTAAATTAGAATATCACCATATAATCCTCCTCCATTCTAATTAAATTAGAATTTTCTACCCACTAAATTATTTGAAAAGCCATAAATACCAATACTCAATGTTATATATAGTTAATAATATTCTGTCCTTACACAGAATTTTCCACATAAATTTCTAAATATTTAATTATTTTAAATACCAATATTTAATGACATTTACATGTATTTAAACATGTGAAACCAATGCTACAAATTCTCTTTAAAAATTTCAAATGATCAGATTACAAAAATCATCGAAATATAAATATAATTTGCAGCATTAAAAATCTATGATTTTCAAGATTCAAACTAATTGATATGGTATATCAAAATAAATCACACAACGTGCAATTAATTATTTCTATTAATTAATCATGGTAAAAATCCTTCTGATAAATTAAATTGTGGCTAAGATATTCACAAATATCACCAGATTTATTAAAATTTCATTTCAACTTCCAACTATTATCACGTTGAACACAACAAATCCCAAAATTTAATTTATTCAGCCATATTGATCAAGAATAGAAGATTAGCAAAATTTTAGGAGACATAATAGGAGATTAGCAATTATCAATCAAATATTAAAATTTAGCAACCAAGATTTTGTTGTTTTTTTTTTTAAAAAATTAGCAACCATAAAACCAATTGATATACTCATTATTCTTGTCGGGATATATGAAACGTAGGGAATCTAGTAACTGCCAAACAAAATAATATTAATATATTCATTAAAATAAATTCTCCCGAAATCAAATACGAACACAAGTGATTAAACAGTATCTTGAATGAAGTATTATTGGTTCCGTTAAATTTTCTCATTCCTCATGTATTAACAATAATATCTTGATTCTAAAAACACGTCAAATTTCAGTCATATAAAAAATGAGCAGATAGTTTTAACGGTCATGAAACCAAGATCTATAACTGCATGAATAAGCCTTTTATATATGCACATCAATATTCAGGTTAGTATTGAATCGACGCATACCTGGACTCTGGGAGGAAACGACGTCAAAAACGATAATTCCAACATCTCTCTTCTTCTTCATCTTCCCACACAATTGCCTCTCTCTTTCTGATCAGAGTTGGAGGTTTCTTTTCTACCTCTTGTCGGTGTTTGCAAGGATCATAATACCCTCAAAATCTTTTACCATAGAGATTAACATAGTCCGGTTGAAGGGGAAATTGAATATTCATCCATTACAGTACTGATCATGATCCGCCTTGATCATAGGCTTATTTTAATGTGTTTTCATCAGATACGGTAAGACTCAATTTTCACTCATTTCATTCTCAATTATCATCGGACCAACATATTTTTCTTTCTCTTTGATTTTGAAAGCCCATGACAGAGGCGTGGCTACGGGACACGTTTCCTTTGAGTTTTCATAGCGATTTAAATGGCAGAACTTAACAAAGCTCTTCAAGATGTAATCTCGGCATGCGAATCATGGACAACATCACCATAAAGGGCGCAAAAGTGAGCGTATAATACACTTCTTTCCCAAAACCTTATCGGATAGATACTCTCTACGCCCAACCCTTAAGACAGTATATGGATTAAGATAAATCACATATACCAAACACATAGTATGTTAAACAATTTCTTCGGCGGCCTGATGATGACTTCCAATGGGCCTTGTTTCTAAAAGACAATGAAAGAAGTAAACTGCCATTCATTGAAAATAATCGTTAAAATAAATTTCGTGGCAAATCTGGACCCATTCTTTATAAATGGAAAATGGAAATCGTTTGCAGTTCAACTTCATAATCATTATCTTACTGCTGATAGGAAATTACTCATATTGATTTACCCGTGAGAGCCAACTGCTGAATCAAAACTTGATCATAATTCATAAGTATTTTCTAGAAGTGAAACATCAAATAAAAGGAGATAGAGATTTGAATTAAAACTTATCTCGTTTCTTTTGTAATCAACCAAATGAATTGGCGAATGCTTATCTAGAAGCAATTCAAAGGAATAGCAGGAAGTATCTCTTAAGATTGTAGGCAAAATCTGCAAAGAAACAAGAAAATATTTGATTCGAGTCACGTCTGAGGACACTGTCCTTAAGAGATATTCCGCAGCCCCCTCAGTAAATAGGAAGCTGCATCTCCCCAGGATTAAACGAACCCTTCCTGTTAGGATACAGGGCGGCAGAACTGGTGGAAGATAAGGTAACCCAGTGAGAGATTACTGAGGCTTCTATTTCTCTTCTTCCAAATGGTGTCACGGTTGGGGTATTTATAGACAATGAATCAATGCCTTGAAGTTGTGCCTCTTGAAGACTACACCCCTTCAATTGGAAAGTCATAACTATCTGTTGAATTCATAAACCATGTTGATTCATGAACCAACACAAATCCATTAATTCATAAGAACATGACTTCTCAAAACGCGTCTCTTCATTTAAACACATTCCATAATATTGGAGAGACTCTTTCTTTGACACACCCATATGCAATATTTACAACATCTGTTGTTCTCAGAACACTATCTGCTATTCTTTTTGGCTCATGCCCAAAAAAATGGATGAGTAATTGCTATAATAAGAAGAAATAGAATAACTTCTATTCATTGTATCCAAAAAAACAAAAAAAATAATAACTACTACTACCACCAACTCCACTCCTTAATATAAGATTTTGTTCATAGTGCAAATTACACTAGGTAGTATTCAAGAATAATTTGAGGCTCATACGGGAAAAAAATTACCCAAAAGCTAATTAATTCAATCACATTACCGACTACTGCTATGCTTAATGAACTGATGCCCCTCCAGTTGCATAACTATGAGAAGAGTTAACAAGTCCCATAAAGAATGTTCCAATTTCCTATCAAAGCAAAAGGCATGAATACAGAGCTAGTTAGAAACTACTCCCTCCAGTCCTAATTATAAGATAAAATTGATTTTTTTGGATAAATTAAGGAAGCTAATTAAATTACTTTAAAATATTTATATTTATATTTTTTCTTCAAACTAATTTTTTTAACTAATAAATTAATATATAATCTAAAGATACATAACATATAAATGATTAAGTAACTTATTCAGTTTCCTTAATTTCTCCAGAAAAAAATCTACTTTGTCCTATATTTATGACCCGAGATAGTAATTATTTAGTTTAAAAAGTTTGTTATCTTAATGTTTAGTCATAAGGCGTTTCATAAGGCATCGACCTCAACAAGTGTACTAGATAATTGAGAAGAAAACTTGAAAATTTAACACTTTAAATTGTTTCAATAAAAATATGAAAAAATAAATAAATTTAGGCCAACAAATAGTATATAAACATGATATAATATATACACACACACTATATTAGAAATTTATCTTATAAAGTGGATCACCAGTGACCTCATACCGCATTTGAGATCCAACAACAATTGGTATATGTCCATTAGCAGAAAGTCTGCAATATCATCAGCCTACATTGGGGAAAAAATGAGAATTTTTTCAACAATATAAATACAATAATGTAGGTCCATAAATATGGTTTAAGTTGGCATAAATACTTAGTAAATATAATAATTAGCTGCAGAGCAACCAACCCTAGAAAGCATGGCTTGTCAAAAAAGATGAGCCAGCAATAGGTGCTTTGGATCTTTCTGCACAGGCTAACAAGACAAGTATAGTTTCATATTTGAATGTAAGAGCAAGGATTGAGTGGCTATAATTCTGAATCTTTTTATCTTATGGCACGTATATTTATATAAATCAACCTAAGGCGTAGCCAAACCCAAGATGGCTCAATAAATTAGGATTGAGGTGTTAGCTACGCCTTATCAATTGCACCCTTAGCTGCCCCTCAATTTTGGAGCACTTCCTAAATGTTTTGTTTGTGTTTTTTTTTTAATCGTTAAATTTTATATAAAATTAGTGAAATTATGATATTTTATAGGTAGAAAATAGGGATGTTTATAATTTTTTAAAGATTTAAGACTTTAAATTAAAAAGAAATGACACGATTTTGGAGTTTTAATCTTTAAAAAAATCATTTAAAAAATGAAAACATCTTAATCTTTCGCTTATAAGATATCAAAATATCACTCATTTCATGTAGAATCTAATAATTAAAAGAATTATAAAAAAAATATTTGGGAAGAACCCTAAAATTAAGAGACGGCTGGGAGCACAACTGACATCCCCAAGCCAGTAAAGGACATCGTTGATTCCTCCAATTTCCTCATTCAATGACTGGTAATGTCTATTTATATTGTGCTTTGTGATCACTTTCTGGACACGGTTGTAAAAGTACTCAGCCATCCCTGTCACCATTTTTAGAGCTTGAGGTCTTCACCTAAAGTGTGTTGATCCAACAGACCAGCCATGATCTGTCAAAATTGAACATGCTTAATTCAATCGAACCCTGTGAATTACATCATCAGAAACAAGTTCACAATTAATATAATGTACCTTGTGAATGGTGTAATAGGGATCCCACACGGTTCGAAGTGCTTCGAAGCTATTGAAGAACTCAGATGGAAATGCAGAGAGATATCCTGTGCCAAGTTTCTGTTGACAAGCCAAAAGACCAGCAACAAGAGCTGACATTTTCTCCTTCAGCGTATCATTATGTGTGCTAGCCCACATTTGAGCTGATGCACTCAAGTAATGCCCTTCACAATGTGCAAAATTAAGCAATTATGTATTAACCATGACAAGTAAAATTGCAAATGCTAAAACTTGTGGCTACTTGCTAGATGGTACAGCATTAAAAGCTCGACCAATTGAAACATATAATTGGTTTGTGATAGATCCTCGAAGTCATTCTATTCCATTGGATTTTGGTAACAAATACTCCACTCTTTCCATAATATAAGAGATACAACAACAAAGTCTTATCAGCGGCAAAAAAAGAAAAAAAAAACAATAGCAATGACAGTAATAAAGCTTTATCCCATTAGATTGGGTCGGTTATATATATCGTATTATGCAATTATGCTCTATCGAAAACTAAATCTTTAAATAGATTATTAAATAATAAATCCCGCTCTATAATATAAGAGAAAAATAATTAATTTGTGTACGTTAAGAAAAGTAGTCAAGTTAATTATTTGTACCAGATGTGAATTGATTTACCTAAAATACCATCTAATTGTGTGCATTGAAACTACTCCTTAATAGAAACTTTCTTGATATATGTAATCAATAAAGATATTTTTAAGAAACAAATTATAAATTTGGAGAACAAATGAGATTAAAGTCATATATTTAGAACAAAAATAAACCGCTTATCTAGCACTATATCTTGAAGCGGAGGAAATATATAGATAAATTTAACACCACATTCTGACACAAAACTCTCAAGGCTTTTTTGTGGGCTTTTTTCACTCATATATCTCTTCTTCATCCTAATAAAATCCATTAACTCACACTTAGGACAAGATGGTAACTAGTAGAAATAATGAAACAAACAGTTGATTAAGAAGATGAATGAAAGAATAAACTGACCAGCAAAATGGCCTCGAAGCTCGATATCAGATCTTTCCCAACCTCCATAAGGCTTGCCAGGAGTGACCAAACCAGCTATTTTCCTGAAGTTCCAGAGCATACTGTCAACATCCAACATTAACAGATACTCCAAATTTGGAAGCTGTGCCTCATAATGGATTGAACCTGGAAGCAATCTCACATCATGAAGTGAAACTTCTCTGAGAAGACCTTGAGGTGCCTTCAAATGACCCTCATTCTTAACGTTTCTGTACATTATTGCCCAATCATGCTCGTCTTTTTCTTCTTTCAGTAACTTTCTGGGAAACAGAGTTCCCCAAACAGAGTCATCTGTAGGTGTGAGATGAGAATGAGCCATATGGGCGCGCAAGGTATGAGTTTGGGTAACATCAATGCCACATTCTTTGATACCAGTGACAGCAAAAGGAATCAAAAGCACCAGCACAACAATGGCGTACCGAAAAGTGACGTTGATGGGAAGAACAAACGTGCCTGAAATGAAAACAGAATATGCTGCTAAAACAGAGTAGGCTCTGCTAAAATGGGAAAAAAATTGAAGAGACTAATGAATATGAAAGCAAGATTAGTTACCAGAAGAAGGTGCAGGCATGTGAGTGGTCTTAAGAGTTGGATGCATCTCCTGATGCATCAAAATTCAAATTCTCAACACTGATACCTTATATTTGCTTGTTGTGAAAGCAAAAAGGGAAACAAAGAGAGAACGAGGGAATGGAAAGGGAAGAGAAGAGAGGAGAGGACTGAAGAAAGATGTTAGTGAGACTGGGATATATATATATATATATATAGTGAGAAAAGGACAGAGAATAATGAGAAGGAAAGTGGAGGGAGGAAAATGAATCTAAGCAGAAAAAGAATTAGTTTTTGTTTGTATTAACGGTTGAAGCTGTTTTTCCAACATGATTTACAGTTTAGGAGATAAGTTTGTGAAATGATTTTTATCTCGATTTACCTGAATAAGCTTTTCCACCGCTTTCTCAAACAAACCCTAAAATCTTAAGCTAAACAGAGAACATTGGGAAGACAAATATCAATTTGAGGAATATGCAGAACAGTAGAAGTGTCATGCATGTCTAGGAATGATAAGACGGTTAAAAAGTATAAAACCTTGTAGCAATCCTAATTAAGTATTATAAAAAATATATATTAATATATGGATGAATCTGGGCGCTAATATGGCCAAACAAAGATGGTTCTTCTATAATCTGTATATATTATAAATTAGTCAATTCATTTGGCACATACCTTGTCAATTTTTTTTTTTCTTTTTGATGTTATCTACCAGTATCTAGTTTGGGGTTTACAACTGCCCTTTCCAATGCAAATGACTGCTCTAGAACTTAAACTTGATACCCAAAGAAATCTAGCGATGCCTTATACCGCTAAACTAACTCTATGTTAGTTCGCCTTTATCATTTTTCAAACATTAATGTTATTAATACTGTTAACCTATATATGTGTGCGATGGATGAATTTGCTAGTACTAAAAGTATAAGTATATTTTGTGTATAAACCATATTGTGAACTTGATTTTAAATTCATGCTAATTTCAAACTCGGTTGAATTTGAGAGTAGCGTAGTAAATTCATGTTCCTTATCATTTTGTGGTCCTAATTCATATTCTCTCTCTTTAAATCTCCCTCTCTTCATATTTTTCAATTTTTCCCTTTCGATGATTAAAATAAAAGTTCTCTTTAGACACACATATCTCGTTTCATACGAAAATATTTAAATATTGGTTTAAATTGAGATGATTTTTCCGAGATTTAATTTAAATTAAAAAAATATACCATTAAGGTCTTAATTTTTTTTAAGAAAAATATTTTAAAGAATTTAATGTATCCTGTATATTCTTAATAATTATTAGTTTTCTTCTCGACACAAGCATGCATGTGTGTCTTTTGTTTGGATAATATCTAAATTCATGCACAATCCCTTTGCGTTTTGCACAGATTAATTATGAGATTTGATTTCTTGGATAATTTCACAATTTTCTCTCCTCGTCAAGGCATATTTCATTAGTCAGATATAGACCCAATATTTGGAATGATGTGGTAAATAATTAGGAAAACAATTAGCCAATGGATGGGTTTATTAGCAATAAAGCATAATTATCTTTTCTTTTTCTTTGTTTTTTCCCTGCATAATTATCTGATCTTATCTATATAAACACATTAAAAAAATGATATCATTCATCCTTCAGTGCAATGAACTGTCAGCAATAGTAAATTCTTATTCCTCATCTTTCTGCAGGTCTCCATTAATATTCTTTCTCTTTTTAAATCTCCTTCTCTTCACTTTCAGTTTTTCCTTTGAAATGATCACAATATAAAATAATTAAAAATAATAATAACTGTATAATACCACCTTATTTTCATTTAAACTTCAATGTGTGAATATTTTTATAGTAATTTGCTCTTATAATTTTGAATCAAATACAAAATATTCAAAAATTATACTAGGATTAAATAGAAATTAAATAACATAAAATCTATAACCTATTTTCCCATTACATTTTCACCCTCCGCATCCCCAGGGGTATTAGTCTAGTTAACAATGTAAAGTTCTCAAACATAATAGGGATGTGTTTAAAATTCAAAAACAACAAGAACCATTTAAAAGCTGACAAAAACTATATAGAGGGACTAATATTAATTTTCCCTATATATATATTTATTCATTAGATGTTTCAGTACACTCTCACTGATCATTTGAATTGAAAAGAGGATAAATTCCAATGATGTACCATATACAGTTTCCAATAGTTTCTCTGTCTCTCAAGAGGCTGGAAAATTAAAAAAGGAACCTATATATATCAAGCTTGAATATTGAAGTAAACAGTGTAAGTTTCATCTCTAAATGAGTATAATGGCTCCAAAACAAAATTCCTTTTTGCCCCTTTAGCCACAAAACTGATAGGATTATATTTGCTTACCCCTTCTGTTAACAAAAAGCTTGCAGCTTGGTTGAAATTAGCATCAGAACCAGAACTGCAACTTAGCTTCACACTTGAATCAGAACCTGTACTACACACAAAGCAACCTTTATTGCTTTTGGACTCTAAGGAAATAGTTCCATTTTGCCCATTTAACCCAGCAACCACATTGAACACACTTGAGGCCCCACCATTTGAAGAATCTGAAATCTCAAGGCCATTTTCTGCTCCTTGGTGCATTAAGACTTTTCCAGGAAGATCATATGGTTCTAACAGTACTGATGTATCAGTAGCATCTTTCACTGATGAAAACTTGGAGTTGGGTTCACTTGGAATAAGTCTGAAAGTAGCATAAGGAGCTGATTCTGTGCCAGGTTCAGGGAATTCTTGCATTATTAGAGATTGACTTGAGGTTGTTAAAGCAAAGGTTGAGCCTGAAATAACTTGGGAAAGAGTTGCTAGTTGACTGTTGTAAGTAGCCGGGATTGGAGTAATCCAGTTAGCATTTGATGTATCGGACCCAACTGTAACGTCCGAATCACCAGTTGTGTGGCCAACAAGAAGATATGGACCATAAAGAATTGCTTGAAGACTGGCATATTTTGATCTGTCATCTGAATTGAATTGAATTGAATCCAAAACACAAAATATCCGTTATGAGATTTTTCTTTCCCTTATGTTCAATGCAGTGACTTAGCATAGATTGATTTGTAGATACCTTTAATAGCCTCTGTTCTGATTGTAAGTGGCAGCTGAAGAGTTAACTTGTCATTGGCACTCCATTTTCTTGTGATTGACAAAAAGTTTCCTGCAAAAAGTTTCAACTTTTATTGTCTTATATGCTCATAAGAACATCTTACCCTCTTAGAATTAAAAAAGTAATTACATTTTTGGTCCCCAAGTCTAAATTGAAAATTCTTGTTTCTTTCGCTTTTCCTTTCTCTGAGATAGAGATTTTTTAACATCCAGAATAACATGTGATGTTTGACTCTAGAGGGATAAAAATGTGTGAAAAACTAAAGGTTGAGGCCAAACAAACAAGGTGAAATCTATAGTTTCCAAAGGAAAAAGAGTTAAATACCAGGAGATGGTAAAGATACAGCCTGATCATTTAAAGTAGCCTTGCCACTGTCTGACATTGTCCATGTTGGTATCCTGAAGTTCAGTGTAGACGAAGAGCCAGTTCCCTGAAAAAGCGAATATTTCATTTTAAACTCTATCCATTATCATATAAAAAAGTGTTACACAAAACCCCTCTCAAATATCTTATACACCATAAAATCACTTCTAAAATGTTAATCCAAACACGCGATTAAGCTAATTCACTTAGGGATTACAATAAACTCAAGTTATTGAATTGTTTCTGTCAAGTTGAGATGTTTGTTTAGGCATCACATAAAGAACTCATCTTCTAGTGCAATAGTAACTTTCATGAAACAGTTCTTAATAAATCTCTACATCACCGTTTGAAATGTTCAATCTCTATTATTAAAAGCAAGTATAATCTGTAACATTATATTGTGTAAGTACCTTAGCAGAAGAAAATGTGAACGTGACTCTTAGGTAAGGATCCCATGAATTAGTAGGAACCACATTCTGATCAAGCATGAGACCACCAGACTTCCAATTAAAAGAGCTTGATATGTATTGGATTATGTAAAGACTTGGGTTCCCTTGTTCTTCAAAATAAATAGAATCCCCCAACTTTGAGAATGATTCAATACCTGAAAATTACCCGAAAAAGAAATGTGGACAACATAAGTATATGCAAGTTTGAATTGTGAAAGGATATTGTAACAAGCACAAGTCGTTAGAAAAACCACACTCTAAAAGCTATCTGTTAAGGTTGGGGAACTTAACGCTTTATAAGACGCCCATTTTAAAGAAACCCTCCCGATGTGGGATCCATGACAGATATATGATTACCTGACACAGTTTAAGAGATTTGATGAGCAAAAAGTTTGAATTACCAGTTCCATAGCAACACCAAAAAGAGTCAAACTTAGTTCCCCAACTGTGTCCAGTCTTAGCCTTTGAAACTCCAGGGCCAAGAGGGAGCATATAAATCATAACTCCAGGTTCTGTTCCTCTTTGAATGCTCAGTACACCATTTGTTATGGCACGCTCATAATAATCTGCATATGTAACTTCCTTGGTCCATCTAAACAGGTGCCTTGAAACCTAAGAAATTTAAGTCTGGTTAATGTTTTTGTTCATTCCTGATATAATGGAAACAGTCTGCAACAACCTGTATGGCAAAATACTGAGGACCAGGAGAATAAACAATTTAATGAAAAAAAATTAGATGATAAAGGCATAGATGATTGGTTGTACCTTCAACATGTTATAAGTTGTGCATGATTCTTCAGTTTCTGTTGTTTGTAGAACATTATCCGCCATCCTTTTTGGATCACTCCTAGAAAAAACAAAGAAATTGATCAATAACAAGAAGGAATAGAACACTTGCTACTCTGTGCCATTTAGCAAATATGTAAGTATGTACGTATGTACGAGGTGACATTACCAAAACTCTAGAACTGATGTCCCTCCAGTTGCATAACTATGAGAAGAGTTAATAATGTCCATAAAGAATGTTCCAATTTCCTAGCACAGCAAAAAGCATGAATAATAGAGCTAGTTAGAAACTTGAATCTTTGCAAAGTACAGAACATTAAGTTAATGGGTTTTGAATGTCTGTTATCTTTAAGTTTGGTCGTAAGGCGTTTCCCTAGGCCTTAACCACAATAATCACACTAGATAATTTAGAGGAAGAGATGTCAAAATTAAACTCTATAAACAATATAAATAAAAATATATATGCGGAGAAGTTACCTTATAAAGTGGATCACCAGTGACCTCATACCGCATTTGAGACCCAACAACAATGGGTATGTGTGTATTAGCATGCATCGCCGAAATGTCATTAGCCTACATGGGAAAAAATGATAAATTTATCACTCAAAAAATGAGAACTTTAAAACTCTTGAGCTTTGTAAGAAATTCATTATATACTATTATTATTATTATATAAAAAAGCTAATATTAATAAATCATGGATAAGGTTTTATGTTTCAATTTATAATGCATTTTATGGAATGTTTAGAGCAATTATTATATTTATTCAAAAAAATGTCCTTGACAAATTAAAAAAAAAAATATTGAACCCCATTGATTTAGTACATTCATCATTAAAAGAGTTAGTTGTATTTAATTAAGGGTATATTTGAAAATATTGAAATGTTTTTGGCCATGTTCCCGGAAACCGGCGAACCGGCTTGTAGACCGGTCCGGTCCAGGTTCTAATTTAAAAAAAAATTAGATTTTTCCTTTAGAATTTTATACTATAAGCCTAAAATCTTCAATTTCTCACCATTTTAGCCCCGGTCTGACCCACTGACCCTTAACCCAGTACCCCAACAAGTTTAATATCCGGTCCAAGTTTTAATACCTTGGTTTTTGGAGACACTGTCTACTTGTATCAGGTTGTGAGTTAAAAATGACTTACAGTAATAAACAAAGAGTATATATAATATCTATATTTTTTTTCAGATATAATAATATCTATATATATAATATATCTAAATTAGAATATGATTTCCAAAGTTGAAATCCAAATTTATAAACATTCAATTCAAATGTCAGCTCGTTATTGTTAATGAAGTTCACTTGAAAGAATCATTTTTCTGGGATGAAAGGGGAAATAATAATTGCCTTCATCAGTTCATCTTATTCCCAACCCAATCTATTTTTCATTTGAAGCGAAATTTGATTTCAGTCATCAATAGCATTTACAGGGAAACTTAGTTGACATTGTAACTTTTATAGATGCACTTAATTAATTTGCACTCACCGATTTGTAGCATTTAATTTCCAATTCAATAATATAAGATGAAATAATAATATAAAAAAGACCATGATGTTAACATTGCAACTTCCTGAAAACTAAAATGATTTATTAGTGATTAAGACATCAACTTTTGGGTCCCAAATCAAAGCCGAAAGAAATTTTCAGGCATTGGATAATTAGGAACTGAAATGGATTGGATGAGTGATGTAGGGCCAAAAATAATTAAGTATAGTTAAAATTCAGGTAAAAAACATATATAATCATTAATTACCTGCACAGCAAGCATCCCTAAAAAGCAAGGCTTGTCAAAAAGGTGAGCCAACAATAGATGCTTTGGATCTCCCTGCATTGCAAGACATTTACACTCAAAATTGAATGTAAGATCAACTATTGGATTTATATTCCTTGAGTTATAATTTTGAAATTTAAATTGAACGAGTTAAAAAGATATAATGACTGTTAGAGAAAAACCCACATTAAAATCTTTATTGGTGAGAAAAATCTAATAAATTTTTATATACAGAAAATAGCCGTACCCTGTAAATTTAGTACATACAGAGTATCGATATTTTGATTTAAGTCCTTCTCACCAATAAAAATATCGACATAGGACTTTTCTCCAAGCGACATAGAAGCAAATTAATGAGGAAAACAAAAGTAGTTAACATACCGTGATGGTATATAAATTATAAAGCACATCATTCATTCCTCCAGTTTCCTCATTTAATGATTGGTAATGTCTACTTATAGTGTATTTTGTGATCACATTCTGGACACGGTTGTAAAAGTAGTCAGCCATCCCAGTCACCATTTTCAGAGCTCTAGTGTCTCCAGCAATAGTATGTTGATCTAACAGCCCAGCCATAATCTATTTATCAAAACTGATAAACTTAATTAAATCCAACAATATTCATTCAAAAACAAGTTATGGATTTTAATAATGTACCTTGTGAATGGTGTAATAGGGGGCCCACACATATTGAATTGCTTCAAAGCGATCAAACAATTCTGATGGGAATGCAGAGAGATATCCTTTGCCTAGTTTCTGTTGGCAGGCTAAAAGAACAGTAACAATGGCTGACATTTTCTGTTTTAGAATGCCATTATGTGTGCTTGCCCACATTTTAGCTGATGCACTCAAGTAATGCCCTTCAAAATGTTAGAAACAACTCATTATTATGAGAAAACATACAAGTTAAGTTCTGATCACTTGTCAAAATGAAATAGCCAAAATTTCATCAATTAAATAAAATTCCTTTTGGGTCATATTCCTCATTCTTAACTCTTTTGGGCCTTAAAATATAGTTCAGGCAAAAATTCCAGCATTGTTCCTTATTTACCTGTGATATTTTAAAATTACCCTTTTGTTCCAACCTAGGACTGAACTTATACGAAACCTTATTTTCCAACCTAGGACTGAACTTATATGATGCCTTATTTATATTCTACTATTTTATTTAAACATATTACTGGTTTTCGCTTTTTCTCTCTTTGAATCTAAATTTAACACCTTTCATCTCATTTTCCCTCTCATATTTATAATTTTTTCTTTAAATTATTCATGTTGATTGCACATATTAAATGAAGGTTTTCAATAATGTGAGTCATTTCCAATACAAATAATTAAAAGAATATACTTTAGAAAAATTAATACACATTTATTACAAATATACAACTAAACTAATTTTCTTAATACTCCTCTTATCCTATTTACAAGGCAGAGATAAAAAGAATTTGGTTCTAAATATAATGTGGAGAGAGAAACTTTTTATAAGAATATACAATTTTAATCTTCGATTATTATTATATTGGCTTTATTCTAATATGGCACTCCGTCTGATTCTAATTATGAGGTAAAGTTGATTTTTTTTGGAGAAATTAAGAAAGCTAATTAAATTATTTTAGAGTATTTTTATTTTTATTTTTTGACTAATAAACTAATATATATAATATAAGGATACATGGTATATGATATGATTAAATAACTTATCTAGCTTCCTTAATCTCTAAAAAAAAAAGTCAGCTTTATCTTATATTTAAGACCGAAGGTAGTATTATGTATATTAAATTGGGATGAAGTTAGAAAATTATCGAACTATAAGGTAGAGTTAGAATTAGTGAAATTTAAAGTTTTCTTTTTATTTGTGTGAAACATTCGGGAGTGCCTAATAAGATTAATAGAAGAGGGAGTAGGTTTAGAGAATCAAACGTGGGATTTATTTTCACATTATCATACTTTTTAGCCACCCACAAAGTAAGCAATTATGAAGGGGGACATGAGTCACATGGTGTGATTAAAGACAAGAGCTAGAAAGTAGAAACAATGAAATAAAATTGAAAAGGGTCAAGAGAGATGAATAATGAATATTGAATAATAATAGTGAAAGCAACTAACCCACAAAATGGCCTCGAAGCTCCATGTCAGGACTCTCCCAACCACCATAAGGCTTGCCAGGAGTGGCCAAACCAGCTGTTTTCCTAAAACTCCACAGCAATTTATCAACATCCAACATTAACAAATACTTCAAATTTGTGAGCTGTGCTCGACCATGGATCGAATCTGGATCCAATCTCACATCATGGAGTGAAACTTCTCTGAGAATACCTTGTGTTGACGACGACGATGATGATGAAGAGTTGAACAAGCCCTGTTTCTTGATGTTTCTGTACATCATTGCCCAATCATGCTCATCTTTTTCTCCTCTCAGTAACTTTCTGGGAAACAGAGTTGCCCAAACAGAGTCATCTGTTGGAGTGAGATGATGATCAGACATAACCTCACCTTTCCATGTCTGGTTCTTGGATTTCGATAACTGCGCACGCAAGGTGTGAGATTGTGTGGGTGTGTTCGTACATTCTTTAAGACCAGTCACAGCCAGAGGACGATTCAGAACCAGTAACACAACAACAATGGCGTGCAGCAGAGAAGTTGTGGGAATCAGAAATGGGCCTGACATGAACAAATCCAGGGGCTTATTCATTTTATCAGTTTGTTTGGTGTTTAAAATAAGGATTTGAGTTTTGAAAGGGAAGAGGAAGTAATTACCTGAAGAAGTTGGAGGCCTGTTGTGAGAGTTGTGAACAGTTGGATACATGATCTGCCACTGCATAAAAAAAAGGCCTTCTCAATTGCCAAGAACAAAAAACAGAGCACCTGTTTGGTTTGAAAGAGAAGAGAGAAGAGAGAATGATATGAAAGAAAACAGGGGAGAGTTAAGAGAAGGAAGACATGTGAGTGGGAGAGAGAGAGAGGGTGGGGTATGGTGGGGTAGAAAAGGACAGAGGAGAATGAGAAAAACGAATCTCGTGACTGAGTGAGGGGAAGCAGGCGGAGAAAAATGTGAAGGAAAATGGAGGGACCAAAATGAGGATAAATTGAAAAACAATAATCTTACAATGGTGGGTCGAGATGTCAAGATGGAGATGGAGGCACGGTGGTTGCACAAGGCTACCAATAAATAAATGGGGTTTAAAGAGAAATAGACGTAGGTACCTAGTATACTCCCACTGAAGGCTTGTTTGATAGTAGCCTACCAGGAGATGTGAGGGAAAGTGAGTGAGGGGAAAAAAAATTTTGAGTTAAATTTAAAAAAATTATAAAAATGGGATTAAAATTTTTTAATTAATTTTTTTCACTCTTTTATATTATATATTATTTTTATTAAAATTTTATAACCTTATTTCTTTAATTTTTCTAAATTCAAATCCAAAAAATCTCTCCTCCCCTCCTCTCTAAATCCCTTGTACCAAACAGACCCTAAGTGTTGTTTGATATCTAATGTACTTCCACCATCTAGGGAGGGATAGATGTACACGGTCTTACCTTACATTGAAAAGATTGCTTTTTTTCTTGGCAAAAATAGAAAAAAGAAAATATTGTTTTTTAGATTTGAAATTGTGGCATCTAGATTATAACAACCTTTTATTGTGTTGAGGTTCACTCTCTTGGATATAGGAGCTACATTTAAAAAAAAAAAAACTCCCTTGATTTTACGTAAATACTCTCTTAAATTATTTATGTTAAAACTATATCTCAGGAGTGAAAAAATATTTATAATTAATAAGGATAGTTTAAAAAAAACTTAAATATGATAAATAAAAGGGAAAATCACTCCTAAGTCCCAAGGGAGAAAGATATTATCAAAAAAGTACTTCGAGGTTGTAAAACACACTCAACATATTGTGAATACATGTTTTGAGGACTGTGATCAGGAACCTTTCTGATAATATCTTATTTCCTTAGGACCCATGAGTGATTTTTCCTAAACAAAATGTATTGAGCTGTTACATTTAGGAATATAATAAAAAAAATAAATGAGCTCCTGCGTTAGAACCGGACCGGGTAGTAAGCAAACAGTTTCAGAAAGAGGTTCACGGATGAACATGGGGACAAACACCACCGCCTCCTTTCTCTTCTGTTTTGTTTGGGAATGCCTTCGTCTTCCACGCGCTCTACTTCCGTTTTCATTTGCCTCTAAATTCTAAAATTTCAAAACAAAAGAAAAGAATCCCAGATTTAAGATAAGTGACTTTTGCTTACATCCCAACAACGTGAGCATTATATATGGTCACAATTCGTCATATTAGATCCTCTGACTAGTACACTCATGTTATTATGAAACATGACGACTTTATCACTAGCTACCCATGCTCTCTAGTCTCTCGTTTGACCTTTTGGATCCATATCGCTCCATTTATATCCCAAAAAAAATAATAATAATAATACAGCTTTACCTCCAAGCGTTTAGATCAATTAGATGTGTTCATTCTAACTTAAACAGTGATCTCTTATTCAAATTCATAACATGCAACCGTGATATTATTTGAAGGTGGCAAAATTTTTCCATTCTAGGCCTATATTAACATTCCTGCCCTAATTGATCACTAGATGCACCAAATACCAGCAGAAAAATTCAAAAAAGATAAAAAAGAGCTTTGAGCACTCATTACATGTCACGCTCTTAACTCAATTTCCACCATTTTCAGAGTATTTGCGGAAAACGATATGCAGTTTGGTAGGCAACACATGAATACATTAACTATATTGATAATATATGCATGATTACATAAATTCTCCATAGGGGTTTGTACATGATACTTACATTAAGGTAGCCGCACAAGGTTACTAGGGTGTCTAAACTCATCCTAGTGAAACGGGGACTTCTTCCTGTCTTCGTTCCACTACTGTAATCCCCTCATACGGTACTCTGCATTGTTGTTTACATATCTTCTGTCGTCTCCTGTCTAAATTGTTGGTAGGAGAGGGTGAGATTCGAGAGAATCTCAGTATGAAACAGATACCATAATGCATACATGATTGATGTTATGTGTATGACATGTTAGCTTTATCTAGATATATGCCCCATAATGACATTTCTGCATGCTCAATGTTTCATACAATAAGACTATGGCCACAACGAAAACAGAAATAGAGCTTCATTTATTCAAATATGCTCTACACAATCAATTAAAGCAATCACATACATCATTACACAAGCAAAAATATCAAATACATGCAAGTAAGGTAAGTTCCCTACCTTAACCCTTTTCCGCCTCGAAAAGCGTACCTCGATCTACGTGCAAACAGCGTAGGGCTCCATATTCGATCCTACAATGTCAAATGTACTATTTAGACACTTCCATAGTGTTTCTGGGGGTTATATGAGTTTATCTTGAAAAATTACTAAAATACCCCCAGGGACCCGCCCCATCATACCCGATCCGGCTGTACTTTTCTCGAAATTCTAACATGGGCTATCCTGACATATTTTCGCCCAAGGAATCCATTTCCGGACTTGGAATTACCAAATTCACTATCAAAAGACGAAATTGCCCTTGGCAGCCCTTATTTCAATGTTTTAGGGGCATTTTCGTAATTATGCTTTCTCGGCCTTTTCCGAAAAAGTGACCAACTGTAACCCCACCTAATTTTCCCTCCTGAACTCAATGGAATCATCAAATCATTGAAAATCCAAATCTATGGTCCATTTATAGCCCAGACTGAAATATATGGGTTTTATAGGGAAAATCGGGGTTTTTTGGTTTCGGCTCCGTAAACGCGTTCCTTTCTACTCCTAACCACTTTATTGACTATTCCATTAGGTTACAACTACCATTTAGTACCAATTTGGGCAGCATAACCCCTAGGCCAACCCATTTCCAAGAATTAAAACCAATGGCAATCCGGCGAAATTTCACCGATTAAATTGCCTACAGCAGCCAGAATAGTCAATATACAAGAGTTTGGAAGTTACCTCAAGCTCCCACTAGCTTTCTCTCAAGGTGGCTGAAACCCTAGCTTCAAAACACCAAGATTTGTGCTTCAAACACCTTACATAACATAGAAGAGAAGCTTAGAAGAAGGATTACACACGTTAGGTACGAATTCACCGAAGAAATCGACCTATCTTATGAGATTTCTCCTTCCTCCTCTCTATTTTTCTCTCAACTCCTCTCTCTATTTTCTGCATAAAGCACGTCAGTTTTGGTGCTGAGGGAAGAAGAAGATGATTTTAATAATATATCCCCATTTAATTAACTAATTTTCCCAATTTCGGATTTTTACAAAATTTTGGTAGATTGCTGCTCAAACTTTGAAAAATCATAACTAATTCTAAAAAAATCGAATTGAAGTGATTACAAAGCATATAGAACCCTTATTGAGTCTAGTTTTAAGGAAAAATATATACTGATTCTGAATGGAATCACAAAATTCCCAGAATTTCAATCTTTGCATATTGTTCCAGAAATTTCACAGCTTTTTTGTGCTGAATTCAAAAATTCATATCTTTTTGTGTATAGCTCTAATTGAGTCATATGACCTGTCAAATTAAAGCTTAGTATGTATACTTTAATCTTGTAAATTTTCATAATGTTTTATCATCATTTGGTCATTCAAAATCACATGACAATCTCACTACCTCATAAGCGATTTCACCAAAAACATAATTACTTTCTCCAAAATTCACCATTTTACTTTCTTAATACTCCAAAGATATAAGAAACATTAGAGGATATATTTGGGACACCTGCTAAACCGGGGCTTAGTAGTCCACTTAATTTAAGCTTATTCTCAAGCCTCCAATCTCAAAATTTGGTGTATTACATTTTTCCCCTCGTTCAATAAGTTTCGTCCTCGAAATTTAAACGTCTACAATTTAGGGATTAATCTTATCTCATTCTATTATCACATGCAGGCTCATAAGCCATGTAACACCGTAGTCATACTTCCAATACTAATCTCAGATAGTATTCAACATTCATCATCCTTTCTATATACAGTATGTAGCGTGCAATCAAACACAGGTTCCCACAGTGCTTGGTTCCATAGGCCTTACAGCCTCTTCGGAATTTCATCCGGATTCACACAATCATTTTTTTTTGTAATGGCCCAATCCTTACCCCCTTAACGAGGTCTGTTAGATATCCCTCACCCCCTTAATGAGGTCTGTTGGGCTAGTGAGCCAACCATGGTTCACTTCGTTAGGTTCCTCCCATGGTAAAATGTCGTGCCTCATATGAGACATGGGACCATTAGACACCAAAATGCTTGGTCACACTCAAAACAGTTTGAATGTTTTGTCAACCTCAAAACATTACCTTGAACACACTGATCCAATGTCATCGCACTAGGCATCAACCACAGTGCTAGACACACAGGTCTTACAGCCCAGAGACACCGCCCTATGCAACCTTGCACGTTGGGTCTTACCGCCTTGTACAAACCTGTACACTTTCTATAATTCATGCTTACCTATTCAGTGTTCAGGATCAAATGACTATTTGACCCTTATTGGCCGTACTGTGTGCACTATTTACTAGCCATACGATGTGCACTATTCACTGTGTGACCATCCACTATTTGCACTATATCACAAGTGGATGATTCATTCTGTGAGGCTACATCTATGGAGATGCTCATGCCTCTACTTGACCTTGTTGCATCAGAACACATCCCAATCCATGCCTACTTGAATCTTTGTAGACCATAAAGCTCGACTGTGGATCTAGGATTATTATCACTGGTGCTGTTAAGAGGTATTCGCCACCATTCTGCCCTACTACGCTAGGGTTCATCCCAATTCCAGTTCACATGTGTCACCACAAACTACAAAGGTTGTGTGACTGTTGACCATACAGGTCATCATACTGTACACCACGCAGGGTTTAATACTGTACACCACACAGGATGTAATATTATACACCACTCAGGGTGTAATACTGTTCATCACATATACTGTGACACTGTTGACCATCAAGGCCATATTATGTTTTGGGATGATCAATAATGGTGCGAACATCAACCCTTCTTGTAAGTTTCAAAATTACACCTAGATTCTTCATACTTTCGTTACCAACTCTGAGGTTTATCTCATCATATAAAATTTAATAATATCAGGATGATTTAATAGGAGTCCTACAGGAACCTCCCATGCACTTGACAGCACTCACAATCTATATTCTTCTGTGCCCACTCTTTACCCGTTTGAACTTGAATCATTCTAATCCATATAAACTCTTATCTCAAGAAAACACATTCAATGTGGGATTCATTACAATATACCATCGCTAAGGACTAACGTTTCCGTAGCTCTACTCTACGATTCAACTTCATAGCGGCTGCACTCTAGGGTTTATCATCACGGTGGCTGCACTCTAGGGTTCATCATCACGGTGGCTGCATTCTAGGGTTCTATACTCAGTGCTTCACACAGGCGCCCATACATCTGGTCAGCCCCCTTCCGGTCAGAACTTTCCTTAGGTAGCCCTCTCCGATCAGATTTCACCGTAGGTAGCCCTCTCCAATTAGAACTTTCAATCTTTATGGTCACAGTACAACTTCACAATTATGCCATAAAGGCAACGTTTCCTGATTCAATACAAACATTCTTATCATCAACTCAAGATTATGGATGGAATAGTTCAATTCCCGAAGCTTCAGCTTACGAGATGTGTATGGCCTCACTCGGCTCAATTCTCATCTCGATCTATGCCTGCTCGCATGTGGGGATTCAATTCCCTTCCCAATCCATGTCATCTAGCATTAATGAAAACAACAATGGCCCACTATAGATATGGGATTATCAGTGTTGGTACTTTAATAAATTTTCATCATCAGCTCTCTGAAGCTCCTCTCACAATCATCATCCCATGCATAATGCTAAGTTCTGGGAAACTTCGATATAAACATCTCATCCCTTTTTTTATTATTGTCACACCCGTAGCCCTTCTTGGCCTCGTACCCGAGTCCCTTAGGACGTGGCTAGCAGCCTCATCGGGTAGGGTGCCTTTTTATTCACACCACTTGGCCCTCCATAGTAACCCATAATCATCCATAGAAAATGTGATAGATAAATATGTCATGCACCATATAGTGTAAAATGAAAATCACATCAATCCATATGTGTACACAAAGTTCAGGGCCAAACACCCAGTTAAAACAACAATCCGTGTGTGTACACAAAGTTCAGGGCCAACCATCCAGTTGAAACCCTACGTGTACCTCAGCCGAGTCACCGACTACAGCTAGGTAAATCGTGTATCATAGCTGGGTCCTTACTAGGCCGAATGGTACATATACACTTCCCGCACCATAGCTAGATAATATTCGTGTACCTCGGCTGGGCACCCAACCACAACCAAGTAATGTTCGTGTACCTCAGCCAAGTCCTAAACTACAGCTAGGTAATATGCCCTAGGCATGTGTTCATTCACAGAATATAGAACATACAACATATTAACCATCACATAGTATACGAGATATTATAGTTACTATATGGGCCTTTCCAGGATAACCTTCTTGATGATCGTTGATCATTGTTTGCTATTCTATTCTCTTGCCTTGTGTTTGCTGTATTAGGCTAGGTCTAACTTCCTGACCTTGCCCAGCATCTAAACCTCTTAGTCTTACCACCTTTATGTTTCACTATATGAAGCAAGAAAGAGGTAAATTACACATAAACACATGGGCTTATCTATCATTTCACAAAGTTTTGGGTTCATAGGTACCCCAAAAACAACATATCACAGGTGTTTACAGTAGTCAAGGAAAGCCTATAACAACATACAACCTCTGAACTACTGTACAACATGTCTTACTCTTTTTTCATAATATGACATAACATGCGCAACAACTTCCCAGGGGGTCACCCATCATGGCATTTCCCTGGGTTGAGCACGCTTAACTCTTTTGTACCCATACCCAAATGTGGGTACCGGCTTCTACTGTTTCTGTCCACAGGTACTCCGTGACTACCCTCGTCTCAAAAGACATGCCGGCTATCTCCGGTCACCAAAATATTGGGTGTGGACAGCACATTAGCCTTGGTCGTACCCACTTCCTCTGGTTCCGCAATATCCTTAGACCATTCTTGTCTAGTATTGCACCACTAGTGGCCTTTCAGTACTTACCATTTCTTGGGACTGATTCATAAATCGGAAAGATACTCTCCTTTGGTACCTTCCGTCCATGCATATTTCCTATCATTGTGTAATCAAGACCTTATCAGTATATTATCCTGTTGGCAGAACCACTCACCCTTTCAAAATTGTTTGGGCTCTTTTAGAACCGCTTGAAGCTCCTCCAGAACCACTTTAGGCTCCACCAGAACCGCTTTCTGCTCTGATACCAAAATGTCACGCACTTAACTCAATTTCAACCATTTTCAAAGTATTTACGAAAAACGAAATGCAGTTTGGTAGGCAACATAGGAATACATTAACTATACTGATAATATATGCATGATTACATAAATTCCCCATAGGGGTTTGTACATGATACTTACATTAAGGTAGCCGCACAAGGCTACTAGGGTGTCTAAACTCATCCTAGTGAAACGGGGACTTCTTCCCGTCTTCGTTTCACTACTGTAATCCCCTCGTACGGTACTCTGCATTGTTGTTTACATATCTTCTGTCGTCTCCTGTCTAAATTGTTGGTAGGGGAGGGTGAGATTCGAGAGAATCTCAGTAGGAAACAGATACCATAATGCATACATGATTGATGCTATGTGTATGACATGTTAGCTTTATCTAGATGTATGCCCCATAATGACATTTCTGCATACTCAATGTTTCATACAACAAGACTATGGCCACAACGAAAATAGAAACAGAGTTTCATTTATTCAAATATGCTCTACACAATCAAGTAAAGCAATCACATACATCATTACACAAGCAAAGATATCAAATACATGCAAGTAAGGTAAGTCCCCTACCTTAACCCTTTTCTGCCTCGAAAATCATGCCTCGATCTACGTGCAAACAGCGTGGGGCTCCGTAAACGCATTCCTTTATACTCCTAACCACTTTATTGACTATTCCATTAGGTTACAACTACCATTTAGTACCAATTTGGGCAGCATAACCCCTAGGCCAACCCATTTCCAAGAATTAAAACCAATGGCAATCCGGTAAAATTTCACCGATTAAATTGCCTACAGCAGCCAGAATAGTCAATATACAAGAGTTTGGAAGTTACCTCCAGCTCCCACTAGCTTTCTCTCAAGGTGGTTGAAACCCTAGCTTCAAAACACTAAGATTTGTGCTTCAAACACCTTACTTAACATAGAAGAGAAACATAGGAGAAGGATTACACACGTTAGGTATGAATTCACCGAAGAAATCGACCTATCTTGTGAGATTTCTCCTTCCTCCTCTCTATTTTTCTCTCAACTCCTCTCTCTATTTTCTGCATAAAGCACGTCAGTTTTGGTGCTGAGGGAAGAAGAAGATGATTTTAATAATATGTCCCCATTTAATTAACTAATTTTCCCAATTTCGGATTTTTACAAAATTTTGGTAGATTTCTGCTCAAACTTTGAAAAATCATAACTAATTCTAAAAAAATCAAATTGAATGATTCCAAAGCATATAGAACCCTTATTGAGTCTAGTTTTAAGAAAAAATATATACTATTTCTGAATGGAATCACAAAATTCCCAGAATTTCAATCTTTACATATTGTTCCAGAAATTTCACAGCTTTTCTGTGCTGACTTCAAAAATTCATATCTTTTTGTGTATAGCTCTAATTGAGTCATATGACCTATCAAATTAAATCTTAGAATGTCTACTTTAATCCTGTAAAATTTCATAATTTTTTCTCATCATTTGGTCATTCAAAATCACATGACAATCTCACTACCTCATAGGCGATTTCACCAAAAACATAATTACTTTCTCCAAAATTCACCATTTTACTTTCTTAATACTCCAAAGATATAAGAAACATTAGAGAATAAATTTGGGACACCTGCTAAACCGGGGCTTAACAGTCCACTTAATTTAGGCTTATTCTCAAGCTTTCAATCTCAAAATTTGGGGTATTACATTACATCTCACCAACAATTAAAATTGTTAAATTAGTCAAAATTTAGGCATGGCCTTTTTTTTTTTTTATTAGTTTGAGTTTATGTACTGTTGTCTATATCACCAAAATAGATGGTCTGTTTTGGCAATTTGGATAAATGTTAACAAACCATTTGTGTTCTTTTTCTCTAAAGCAAGTGGTAATGTTTTCCCCGTACATGTGAACGCACAAAGATATTTTTCTTTTTCTGTTCGGAGTATTACAATAATTGGGCATAACATGTGACTGAAGGGACATAGGTTTTGTTTGTTTGGGATGACATCAAAATGAATGAATGTACAATCTAAGTAGTAAGTAGTGCTCGTTTGAAATAGCTTATTTTTGAATAATAAATGTTTATAAATCATGATTCACGGTATACGAGATAAGTATGTGAGAGGAGTTTTATTTCGGCTTGTGTAATAAGAACTTATATTCTAAAAATAAGTGATACCAAATACATATATACTTTTTTGCGCACAATTCGGAGCCCTTTTTCCAAGAGTAACAGGTCTCACCATGACTTGTAGAAGAGAGTTTGTTCTTATGCTCAATCTCTCATTTTATAATTAGAAATAAGAGTTAATATCATATTTAGTTTCTCAAGTTTGTCGTTATTTTATTTTTTATCCTTCAAGTTTAAGACCATTAGTTTAGGTTTTTGTAGGGAGAAAATGATTTAGGTTTTTATTTAGTTATATATAGAGACCAATATTCTAAATGAAATAAAATTTGGGGGACCAAAATCTATTATTTAAAATTTAAAAAATAAAAACTAAAATGGAGGCAAACTTAGAAGACCAATGATTAGATTAAACCTTAATAATACTACAATGCCTATTAGTTGTGGCAATAAATCAAATAACACATTAATATGATATAATTACTATATAGTACTATTATAATTACTATATGTTGTAACATTGAAGGAATTTGGCTGGCAAGAAGACATTGAAAGAATTTAAATCTTTCTATATGTTGCCTCAGCCCTCAAGGAACCCATTTTTACATATGATATTTATATATTGATTTCCAACGAGCACTAGAAGTAGTAATTAAAAAGAAGTTATATGAATAAATATAAATAAAAAATTTTAAAACTTTTTAAATATGCCCTTGTCAAAAGTTAATTATCCTACATTAATCTTAATGTATTAATTACTTCTAAAATTTAATTGTATAAAAGAAAAAACAGGAAAAAAAAAATTAAATGCTTTAAATAGTATCACATTAGACTTATATTTTGTAACAAAATAAATTAAAAGAAAATTATTTATATTGTGGGTTAAAGGAATACTAAATAATATAAACCTATCCCTATATCACTACATATCGATCATAATTCAAGGAGTTTTGTCCTTTCAAGAGGATGAGAAGGAAGGCGTTAAAAGAGGGAATTTCAGTTCTTTCTTATTCAAAAGGAGGAAAAGGAGAAACTTGTGGTAACCTCCACCTAATTATTCAGTTTGACTAAAGTATAAGTTTAGTTCTTTAAATTTACATAACGTACATTTTTTGTCTCTGAATTTTATAAAGTATACTTTCAGTTTTTTAATATTAACACTATTAATATTGTTAACGGAAAACGTCAATACAACAAACTCAAATTCTAACTGTGTAAACTTAAATAATTATTGTATAATTAAATACTATTAATCTTAAATTTAAAATATGTGTAAATTAAAAAATATCTAATAACCTAATGGGGTAATTAATATCAAAACCTCAATTTTATTAAAACAATTATTTTAATAATTTAAATACATTAATTTAATAATTTAAATAGCAAAACCTCAATTTTATTTAAACGTGTAAGATTTGTTAGTTTATTTTTATTTTAATAATCTAAATATATTATATTAAAAAATTTATATCAGAAATTAAAACTTAAACATGCTTTATTAGCTGTACAATCATTACTTGAGTTTGTTGTGTCAATATTTTTCATTAGCAACATTAACAGTGTTAGAAATATAGAACCAATAGTATACTTTATAAAATTAAAGGACTAAAAATATACTTCATGTAAAATTTAAAAGACTAAATATATATTTTAGCCATTCAATTTTTATAATTTTGATTCCATTAAAATTTAGTCTATATAATTCTTAACTCATTACTCCAACTTAATGATTTATATTATTCAACCCACCAATGGAAGGTCAAATAATCCAAAAATCTAGATATCAACATGAAATAAGAAATTCATTATGATTTATATTATTCTTTTTTGCCAATATGATTTATAATATTCATTAGCCCTGAAAACATATCTAGATTGTACGAGGGACACAAGTGGAAGCAAGTCATGAAAGGATTTATTTATTTATTTTAACTTATTGAGTGCTTGGCCGCCTTGGTTCATGGATGCACTCATTAAAATCGAGACCACCAGATAAAACACTTGTGATCCTCAAAGGTCCTCAAACCCATGAAGCAACCTCTCTCATCCTGTTGTGCTGAGTTCTATATCTGTAATGAGACCAAATCTGACCTGCTATTGAAAGCTGAAGCTTATAATTAAAACCAACCACAAATCATAATCACGTGATGTAACAGGGCACTATTTGTGTGAAATATATCAACGTAGATTTATAACCACTCAGTTTGATTCTTTTTGTTTGTTTTCCTTATCCTTTGTAAATCTGTCAGAAGCACTTCTGGACAAGCGTGACTGTATATATCAGATTCTACTCACTTGTTCTCTTCCTCCCCTCGTGATTTTGCTGGGTCCACTTGTTTCATTCATTTGGCAAGACTTCCTCCACTATTATATTTAGAATGAGATGAATATTTTCAGTATACATGAGAGAGGAAGATTAGTCCTGATCGTTGAAAACAAATGTAATGTGACTTAATATATAGACAAATTTCATGTGAGATAGAATTGAACCGAATACATACAGGTATATATATATATATATAAACACATCTTTTTAATTAGAGGACAGACACAACTTACCAAAGCGAAAGTGGATTGGTGAGTGGGAGATATGGGTAAAGAGGGAAGAACGCGGTTTATCTCTTTTGCCTCCAAAAAAAAAAAATCATTCTCTCTTTTATAAATCATTAAAATCTTTTCAAAAAAAATAAAGGTCCTTTACTCTCCTATAGGCTGTTGAGATCTTTCTCAACGGTCCATAGAAAAATAAAGGACCTCGTTTCCTCCTAGGACAAATACCAGAACCAAACCCAAGAGGAAAGGCCTTTTGCTCATAAATAAATAAATAGACACACACACACGCGAACAATTAACAAATGACCTGCGGGGTCGCCTCATTAAAGAAGGATAAGGCTACGAAAGTGAAAGCTGCTGAAAACACATCGGGAAAGGAGAACAAAGTGGAGTGGCAGTAAACCATGAATATAAAGGGTTTTTACTTTGGAAGTTTAGGGTTTCGGTCAATTTTATCTTTAAAGTTTTTTTTGGAGGTAATTTTTTTTAAAAGTTTTAAAAATAAAATAATTTTATCCTAACTGTTATATCAGTTGATTTTAACTGTTAGTTAATCAAATTTATTGAGCTGGCAGTATGCATGTCATTCACGTCATTTTTGTTAAAGTGTAAATTTATCCCAAAAATTTTAAATCTAACTTTAAAAAAAATGAAGTAAATGACGCATGGACTTTCGGGGTAAATTTGCATCTTAACAAAAATGACGTGGATGACATGTAGACTATCAGGTCATTATATTTAGTCAATTAACGGTTAAAATTAATTGAAATAACGGTCAGGAAAAAAATGCTCCCATTTTAAAACTTATAAAGTAAAATTACCTATTAATGAAAACTTCATGAGCAAAATTACTCCTTAGCCCTAAATATATATATATGTATGGGAGGCAGCTGACAGGTGGGATTGATTTAAATTAAATTTGGTATTCATCAATGGGATTAATTAATTTAATTTGCTGCCATGGAAAGCGAAAGAGACGGGGTTAATTCAATTTGTTTCTTTGGGCAAAAAAAAAAAAAAATCAATTTGTTTCTTTTACGGATGGCAAGAAAGAAACGTTTTTTACCTTTTACGACACTTATAATATATGATGGCAACATTAAGGTGGGTGGTGATTGTGAATCATAATGATTCATCCCCAGTCACCCAACTACACGTTATGCTACTTACCAGTTTATAGTACAATTTATATTAGAAATTATGTTATATATTTAGGACTGGAAGGCTGTATTAATGGACCGCAATTTCAGAAGAGTTTTTTATGAGTTAAGACAAAACTCCTCTCATATACTTACCTCATAAATCATAAAAAATATTCTTTAAAAACTAATCAAAACACATTTGGTTACTAATTAACGGAATGAAAATTTTGGACCGGAATTGTTGGGGCTCCGCAGCCCAATGACAATAATACCTTTCTTTGTTTGAACCCTCTGAGTATATGGGGGCATCATTTTTTTGGGAACATATAGGGGCATCATTTTACCTTACTTTTGTTCAAAAAAATGAACAAGTTTGAGTGCTTTTGTATGTTTCTTTGCGTAGGTAATTAGGTTTTCTGAAATGATATAACAACAACAATAATTTACTCGAAAGAGAAAAGGAATAGAAGATCCGTGGAACAGCTTATGTGCAAATACAGAGGGTATTTAGGTAATTGTGCTATGATTTGTTTTTGCAATTAGTTGGGTATGGTTCTCTCCATCTAACTCAATCCTGTATCTATAATGACCTAAGCCCACTGATCCGTTTGACCAAACTCAAATTATTGAGGTATCGTAATAAAGATTTTTTTCCTGGAATTCTCCTTGTTGGGTTCAGATATTGACCCTTAGCATGACATCAGAGCCATTGGTTTGTCTAACATCCACATGTCACTGATCGAAGGAACCCACGTTTCAAGCAAACACAACAGTCCGTTCGAAGCATATTTTTCACCTTCGCTTGTTCGACGTCAATTTACCGTTTTCTTGGTCCGCCTCCTTCATCCTAGCGGTGAGCATGGTATTTAGTAGTTCGGTACCCTGTAAAAAATTGTTCAGGCCAGCCTTAAAAAAGTGGCCTGAAAAAATTTTGGGCAGCTTTGGCCGGCTAATAATCAGGCAGGGCCTGACATTAGGCAAGGGGTGCTGCCCTCCCCATTTGGCCCTGCCCTGAAAATTATTTTCATTTATTTAAAATATAAAATTTTATATTAATTAGATATTATTTCATATATATATTTTTATTTAAAATATATATTGTCTATTGTATAATACTCTTCTGATCCTCTCTTTTTTGCCCTAACCACTAAACACTATTTATAAATAGATTTCTTCCTTTCTTCTTTACTTTGCGCTGTATTGAATTATAGTTGCTTTTTATTTTCTTTTCAGATGCTTCATCATTTGATTAACTTTTGGGACATTGAATTAATGCAAACTACTTTGACTTCACGGCTTTAATTAAATCATTTTTTTTCTTATTTATAATGGATTATGGATGTTGTTTAATTTTTAAAGTATGGATATTTGCTAAGACATATGGTATTTTTTAAATTTCAAGACTCTAAGTTGTAGACTTATTTTAAAATATCTCAAGATGTGAAATCATCGAATGTATTTGAAGTTTATATTACTTAGGGCGAAGTTAAGACATATATAGTATTAGTAACTATAGGAATGTTTATGAAATTCATAAGGAATTATTTTTTTCATAAGTGGACAAGATAAAGCGTTATCACTTGGGTAAGGAAACCCACCCTACCCAACCCACCCTTACCCAATCCAAAATAGTTAGGACTTTAGCGGACAGGGCCGGGCATAGCCCTTTCATCTCTTGGGCAGGGCATCGGGCAGGAGTCTCACCCTGCCCAGCCCTACCCATGCGCACCGCTACTTCGTCCGTCGAGGCGAAGTCATTTCTTTGTTGACTGCCGTTGATTTCGCCATTTTCTTGATCTCGATTCGTCTCTTTCCCTTGACTCGATTGACATCAATTTCACTGGTTCTTTCAAGCCGATAGACGCTGATTTTGCAATTCTCTCCAGAATTGAAACCTCCCATTACTCATCCACTTTTCTTGCATCCGTCAAAGACTCATGGCTTGATGATTATTTCGCAGGTTCTTACGTGCTCAAAAAACTACACGATTTGGAGCCGTGGGATGTGAATCTCACTGAAAGGCAAGAACAAATTAGGGTTTGTGGATGGGTCTTGTAAAAAGGATGATCAAGAACTAGAATTGAAGGACTAGTAGGAAAGATGTAATGTCGTGGTCCTTTCTTGGCTGTTGAATTCTATTCCGAAGGAGCTGGCTAATGGAATTGTGCTTTATGAGGAGGCACATCGAGTTTGGAGCGACCTGAAGTAGCTCTTTGACAAAAACACTGCTCGAGGAATTTTGCTTTCCACAGGAAAATTAATCCTGAGAGGCAAGGTTCTCTATCCGTGTCTCATTATCTTTCAAAGCTTAAAGAACTATGGGAAGAGCAGTCTGTAGTTGTGAATATTCCTTCTTGCAAGTGTGAAACTTCGCAGGCATATATGGAGTTAATGCAACAGCAAAAGGTGTTGCAATTCCTGATGAGATTAAATGAATCTTATGGTCAGGCTCGAAGCCAAATTTTGATGATGATTCCTTTCCTACCACTGAGCAAGCATATGGGATGATCTTGGAAGATCTATGAAGCACAAAGGTTGATTGTAAACCAAGAACGGATGTCACCCACTGACGGCATCGCCATGGCTGTGAGGGGTAAAGCACGTGGCAGAGGACGTGGGCATGGTGATTCTAACGTCGAATGCTCAAATTGTCGCAAGAAGGGGCATGTGATAGAAAACAGCTTCCAATTAACAGGATGCCCGACGAATTTTAGAGGAGACAAGGGAAAATTAACCAAGGAATCCACTGCTAATCAAGTGTTAGGGGATCTAAATCATGATGGGGAGGCACTAGCTCACACTACAAATGTTGCAGCAACTACAATTAGGCAATAACAATATGAGAAGCTGCTGGTACTCCTCAAGAAGGACTCAATGCACTATTCACACGCTAGCGGGTACAGGTTTGGCTATCCCTTTTGCTTATTCTAATCCTTTTTCTTATTGGATAATTGATTCAGGGGCAACAATTCATATGGTCAGTAGCTTAAGCTTATTAGATAATTATAGAAAGTATGATGGACCTATAAAATCAATTAAATTGCCTGATGGAAAGAGAGTACCCATAACACATGTAGGAAGCACTAAGATCATTGATAATCTTGTAATTGATGGAATCCTGTATGCACCATTTTTGGAGTTCAATTTGTTGTCTGTTGCTAGGCTGACAAGTGAGCATAAATACATGGTTGTGTTTTCCCCTAATTTCTGTCTGTTGCAGGCCCTATAGGATAGTAAGTGTAACATCCCAAATTTTGAGCCTAGAATTTGAAAAATAAATCTAAATTAAGTAGATTATTAAGCTCGGTTGAGCCAAATGTCTTAAGCATATCATGAGAAAAATGCCTAAGATAATTATTAAAATTATTAATGGGCCTTGAAAATTGAGGAAATATTATGGAATATTATTTTGGAAATTTATAAAAATTATGAAGATGCTTAATTCCCAAAAAATGGTCCAAATAATTTTAAAAGTTAATTTCTGAGAATTAAAAGCCTATTTTCCCAACAATTCAAGAAAAAATAGTTAGAGGTTATCGTTTGACTTGAAAATTTTAGAAAAATTATTTTATGGCTTAAAGAAGCTAATTGAGGAAGAAAATCCTTATAAAGTATTAAGGATTTATTTATGGAATTTATATGGTAAGTTAGCACTGATAAAGAAAGGGGAAAATTAGAAATTTTATTACACAGATCCAAAAATTGGAATTGGGCTAAAGTTTAAGCCTAATTGTGGAACGTAAACGGGCTACCCATGATCAAAAAATTGGAGTTAGATTTAAGAGGTTTTAGTTTAGACAAATTAGGATAATTAAAGTCTTGTGAGTGAGTTTAGTGGGATAAAAACACACCTATATGCTCACACACGCGACACACACAAACTCACACACAAATAAAACACTCAGCCACTCCCTCTCACCCTCATTTGGCATTCGGACCAGAGAAAGAAGGAGAGCCAAGAGGGATAGCGAAGGAGAGAGGACCGGAGATTTCGCCGGAGAAGAGGTTGGAGATCACATGCAACCTTAGAATTTTGTTTAGGTAAGCCTTTCTACACCCTTTTCCAACTTCATTTGGGTTGATTGGCGATTTTCTTGAGGTTAAATTCGTGCTGGAAGTTGGGTCTTCTTGTAAGGAGGTTGCTGTCATCATAGAAGGTAAGAATGAGTCATTGCATATTGATTTTGAGGTCTTTGATTCTGTAATTTGAGCACCGAAAACAGAGCATGCAATCTGGGTTTATAGATGTCAAAATCCTGGAGTTTTAGCCATGAATTTGGCCTTGCATGTCCACTTTTTCTTCTTGTTCTTCCAAACCGAAAACAGAGTGTTCCACGCATGAGTTTCCAAAAGCGAAAGCTTGAGTTTTTAGGTGACTTCGATTTGGTTTCTTTGAGGTTTAGAAAGTTAAACATGTGTCTTGGAAGATAAAACTAAGAACTCATATTAGGAAGAGATATGTCATGTTCTTGAGGTTATAGCAAAGTGTCGATTTTGGAGAGTCTGAGAGGCAGTTGGATTCGAGTGAGGTTTTAATAGGACAAATAGTGTCCTCAGTCTCTGAAATTTGGTAAGGAAATTGTGTACATCCTAAGCTTTAAAAGGAGTCCTATAACAAATTAATTGCATGTCTAGAAGGAAAGTTATGATTTTTGCAAATTTGGACAAAAGACTGTGAAAATTCTGTTTTCCAGATTTTTGATAGTGAGCAATTATGCAAATTATGTAAGGTTATTTTCATAATCTGTCATTGTGGTTATTTTTTCTTTAAAACAGGCTTACATAGCCTTAAATTAAGTACTAGAACACAGAAATTGGATGTGTATATTGTAAGTTATAAATTTTCAAAGTTTGAACAAGAAAACTAGAATATCCTGTCTCACCAGAGGAACAGTTAGAATACACGCTGGAATTGGGAAATTACGTCTATGATTTAATGCTGGATGTTATTTTTTATTTGTAGAGGATTGAAAGAGCTTTAAGTAGGAATTTGAATCATTTCATTTGGAATTTCCTACCTTAAAATATGATTTTTCAAAGTTCCTTGAAAAATCAGAGGCAGAATTTGGTTTAAGTTTGAAAATGACCACTTAGGAAATTGAAACTAGTGATGGCTTTATGAGAGTTTTGGAATGAGTTTGGAGAGCTAGTGTATTAAACTGGATGTCTAAATTAATGAGGCAAGTAGATATTCAATATGTTTTAGAAGGTGGAATTGTATGCAAAGGTGACTGAAGTATAAGTTTGGAGGCATTGATTAGAATAATAGAATTATGTAATTTCACACCCATGTTTGGCCTAGGGTGATCACAAATATATGGCTTGAACTTTATAATGTTGAGATTGAGCATGAATTCCTCTTGCAAAATTGTGCAGAACATAGTAGGCAAAAGAGGAAAATTAAAAAAGAATCATTAGACAAAGAACAAGAAGTAGGAAAATCAAGGTAAAATGACCAAGTGATGGAGCTAAATGAATGGGTTACAAGTTGGGGCTTTGAGAGAGATTAGTTATGCTATGAGAGCTTGCTAAGATGAGTATTAATTTGTCCCTACATGAATAATCAATAGGGTTTGATATTTTCCATCAAGATCAAAGAGGAGGCAAAGCAAAGGAAACACGAACAAGGGGAGGTAATTTGAAAAAAAAAGAAGAAGCAAAAGGTAGTAAAACCTACTCTTTTATAGTTTGTGATTGGTTGATTGCATGTTTAATTGTCATGTATGCCTTTGAATGTAACCCCCTTCGTAATTATGATTCGAAATACGTATTTTAAAATGAAATAGAAACCAATAATAATCAAACTCATTTACAACCCCTTTCTTACGGAAGGGTTTTCACAAATATTTTTAAAGTTTTTGTCTTACCTTGGTCTCAAATTCCACAACTCGAATATAATTACCTTATGCAATTATATCACATTTACATATCAGAGTGTATAACAAAATCCCGGTAACCCCGGGGTTTCATACATAAACTAAAGGTTTATAAATTCCTATTAGGGGATTGCACCACTGTCTCCAAAACAACATTTATGAGATATACGGTAATCTCCCAACAAAACATGATATCCAAGACCAAAATATAAATCTCCCTGAGGAGCCCTATCCGCCCTTGGTCATTTCCTTTCCCTTAGAGCCACTTGCCCTGTCTGAAGGTTTGTCAATGGAAAGAATGAGATTCAAAAGAATTCCATTAGTAACAAATCACTCATACCACATGTAATCATAAAGCATGCAAGAAAATCATCAAGCAGCATCATAGCATAAAGCACAGCACGCCGGTTGCCACATATACACATAATCACATAATCTCACCCCCCGTATTCCACCGCCCCGAAGGCACGGTCCTCCCACCGTCAACATCGATGGGCTGCGGGTGAAGGTTTCACAAATAGCCTTTCGGCTTTCACATATAGCCTTACGACTTTCACATAGTCTCATCCCCAGGATTCCACCGCCTCAAAGGTACGATCCTCCCACCGTCAACATCGATGGACCGCAGGTGATAGACTCAAACAAACATACCATGTATCACATATAGTATAAGGGAAAAGAGTCACTACTTTGTTCTTTCCGATTGTGCTCTAGCGCAGGTGGATCACGAACAGGGTAAATACCAAATCCTACAATTTCAAATGCACCATTTAGACACTTCCATAGTGTTTCTTGGGGTTATGAGTCTATAATGAAAATTTACAAAAAGGCCCCCGGGGACCGAGCCCGGGCCCACCGTACCCAGTCCGGTTGCACTTTTCCTGAAATTCTAGTCTGGGCTATCCTAACATATTTTCATCCAAGGAATCCATTTCCAGACTCGGAATTATCAAATTTAATGCCAAATTATAAATTTATCCTTGGCAGCCCTACTTTAAGGGTTTTAAGGGCGTTTTCGTAATTATGCTTTTTTGGCCTTTTCCGAAAAAGTGACCAACTATAATCCCACCTAATTTTTGCTCCTGAACTCAATGGAACCATCAAATAATTGAAAATCCAACTCTAACCCCTCCAAACTAGCCTTGGCCGAAATTCTCAGTTCCCAGAGAAAAATTGGGGTTTTTCGATTTCGGCTCCGTAGACGTGTTTCTTTCTACTCCTAATCACTTTATTAACCATTACATTAGGTTACAACTAACATTAAGACCCAATTTGGGCAGTATAACCCCTAGGCCATATTATTTCCAAACTTTAAAACCAATGGCAATCCGGCGAAATTTCACCGATTAAATTGCCCATAGCAGCCAGAATAAGCGATATATGAAAGTTTGGAAGTTACCTCAAGCTTCCACTAGTTTTTCCTCAAGGTGGCTGAAAACCCTAGTCTTAGAACACCCAAATTTGTGCTCCACAAACCTTGAAGAACATAGAAGAATAGCTTAGGAGCGGAGTTATACGCGTTAGATAAGGATTTACCGAAGAAATCGATTTACCGTACAAGTTCTCTTCTCCTTCTCTCTCTAGAATTTCTCACACCTTCTCTCTCTTGTTGCAGCTGAATGTCACGGTTTTGGGCTGATGGAAGAGGTGGGTGATGATTTAATATGATATAATATTATTTTCTAATTATTTACTAAATTTCCATCAATTTCGGATTTTTACAAAATTCTGGTAGATTTCTGCCTAAACTTTGAAAAATCATAACTAATTCTAAAAAAATCAAAATGGGGTGATCCCAAAGCCAATGGAAAGCTATTTAAGTCCTCTTTATTGGAAAAATATGGATCACTGCATTTAATAACCTCAAAAATACAGAATTGCACAAAAGTCTATACTGCTCCAAAACAGATTCCAGTTTCCATCCCAAACTTTGGAAAATCATAACTCTTAACTCACAAATTGAAATGACACAAATTATATATCCTTTTTAAAGCTTGGCATGTGAAATTTAAAACTGGAAAATTTTAGAATTTTTAGACACCATTTGCCTATTTAAAACGTCCATACAAATCGGCTGCCCTGTACGGAGTTTCAATGGACAGAGTTTCCAACTTTTGCACAATTGTTCCCAATGGTTCCAATTTCACAATAAACACTCTCCCCACATGAATTTTCACAAGGAAGCTATTGGAATCATTAAAACATCCAAATTCTCATCATCCATTCTCCAAAAATGTTTATTCAACAATAATTACATTTATTTTTGAAGTCATTAGCCCTTAATCGCTTTTTGGGATATTACATTAAACATGTAATATTCTTGCTTTAGTTTGTGTCATGGCTATGTGTATATGCTTGTAAGGTGTTATTCTTATATTGGCAATTTACATGCTTTGTTTATTGCCATTGCACATTATATATTGAGTTCATGTTTTGTTACTGAGATTCCCCCGAATCTCAACCTTTTCTCCTATGTACCAACAGTAGGTGCAAGTTCATCTATTGGGAAGGAGAAGCTAGTGGAGGATTAGAAGAAGTGGAGGCTTGTGGAAGCATAGTTGTGTTATGCTTGTTACATCTATTGTTTTGTTATGTGGCTGTTATGATTTATACATGGTTATGTAAATTAAATACATAGTAAGGATTGTATCTATCCTCCATAAGGAGGAGGAGGATTGTTCTCAAGTCCAAGGTAACTTCCATGTGAAAAACATGGCGAGTGTGCATGAAAGTAGTTAGTATGTAGATAGCTAGTCTATATACTTGTATGAGCCACAAATTTGTGAGTGTTTAGACACGGCAAAACAGAGGGTTATATTAGAAAATTTTGCGAGAACATAGTATACATCTAGAGCTTTAAACAAAGTTGTAATTCATAGTTTTTTTATGTGTATATAAAAAGATATAAATTTTCAAAGTTGACCTTGGAAAGCTGAGAATTGTTGCGGAAATCACTGCACAAATTCTAAATATGAGGGTTTTTGGACTAAATGGAATAATAGTTTGCTCAAGTCTTGTTTTTATATTGAAGGCTTTTCCATGAGTTAAAAATAGAGCTTGGAACCACTATATTTGAATATATATTGAATTACTTATGAATTTCCAACTCTTAAAGAAAATTCATTATCTCCCAGTATACTCAATCTTAGAGAAAGAATTATTGCATCTTGATGTGAGGGGGCCATATAAACCCCAACACACCAAGGATATTAGTATTTTTTGATCATCGTAGATGATTTTTCTAAGACTGCATGGACCTTATTAATGAAAACTAAATATGAAGTTGCAGGATGTGTGCGTCAATTTATTGCTTTTATGCATACTCATTTTTCAGTTAATGTCAAAATTGTTAGAACTCATAATGGCACCTAGTTTACAAACAATAAATTGAGGTTACATTTTTAATAAAAAGGGATTATCTATCAAACCTCACGTCCCTACACCCCAAAGCAGAACGGGGTTGTAGACAGAAACGTGCAGATTGCAAGAGGTCTGATTTTGCAGTCTTGAGTGCGGTTAAATACTAGTGGGAATGCATTAAGATGGCAACATAAGTGGTTAACTGGCTGCCTTCTAGGATTCTAGGATATAAAACCCCCTATGTACTTGTATATGGAGTCTCACCTGACATAAGTAATTTGCGAATTTTTGGATTATTAGTTTATGCAACAGATCTGAAAAGTAGTGATAAATTTAATGCTAGGTCGATTCCATCTGTTTTCCTTCGCTTTCCAGACAACCAAAAGGGTTATTTGCTTATAAAACAATTTTTTACAGCAGACATGTAAGTTTTCTAAAGTCCAACATCCAAGTTCCGCTTTAAAGGGACAAGAGGACACTCAGATCTGTCCATTATGTTGAAGATTTTTAAAAGAAACAAACAGTTATAAGATTGTAGGGTCTAATTCTGTTTCCGTGCAAGTAAGATGATGTGACCTTTAAAAGACAAATTTAAAAAACAAAAAAAGGAACTGAAAAGGTATATATTGCTATATATGGTTATGCCTTTGTACGTAGGTAATTAGGTTTTCTGAAATGATATAACAACAATAATTTACTTGAAAGAGAAAAATACGCAGAAGATATATCATTTGTAGAAAATTAAGAACATGCAACATATTCATTCTTGACTGGCTTCACTTAAAATCAACAACTAAGAAAATAGAATAAACTAATAGTTGTCATTTCATTGCGTGTACACATAAACAAACCCCAAAATTGCAAAAAAGAAAAAAAAGGAAAACGACAAAACCCTATTGTCAAAAAGTATGTATATAACAACAACACGAAGGACGACATAACCAGGAAGCTGAGTTTCTCGGAAATTATTTTGCAATATGATATTGTAATAAAATTAAATTCTTAAATAGAGCAGTTGAATAACCGAAAGCTCCCAATTCTTCCTGAATATGGCTTCATAATTTAGCAAACACCACTCATCTTTTCATTGTTCTTCTTCCTCATGGTCACGAACTTCTTCCAGACATCAGTGATCTCCCTCTGCGTCTCCAACTCACTCTTCTTACAGACCACGACCTTGCCATTGTTCACAACCTCATCATGTTGCTCGGCCCCCGCCCTGGGAGGTAGCAACTCGAGCTCGTGGACGACCTTCTGGATGTCGAGCACAAGACGCTCGGCGAGGGTTCTGGAGAAGTCCTCACGGATGACGACACGGAGGACGGTGACGTGCTGGGCGTCGGGAGGCATGGTGTAGGCCGGCACGATCCAGCCGAAGCGCCTCAGCATGTCGGAAACTTGGAACTCGCTGAAGTGGTGGTGGTCCTTGAGAGAGAAAGCCACCAGTGGGACACCGTCGTCCTTTGATACGATGTTGAACCTCCCTGTCTTCTCAAGTCCATCTTTCAGCACAAGCATGTTGTCCCTGCAGTTTTCCATTATGTTCGCGTATCCCTGCAATTAATACACAACAATGTCACATATAGTAGCTTCACATAGGTATGCCTACATATGTGTGTGTGTCCATATCTGATACAGCATATAATGCATGTTATGCTGGGTTTGACAAGGTAACTTTTTGACTTTCTTGTAACTTAATCTCTAAACTTTGACTCCAACTCAATTTTTTTAGATTTAACTTATTGTAACCCAGTCTTTAAATTTTAACTTTATATACAAGTACAACTCTGGTGCATATAGTTTCATACGTTTAAAATATTGACCCATATATTTTAGAAAACAAAATTATGCATTTTATAAAGTTTAGGGACTAAAGTTCTAAATGAGTTGTAGTGAATTAAAATTTAGAAACTAAATTTTAATTGAGTCAAAAGCTATAAGGATTAAATTTTAACCTAATTCTATAGGATCAAAAGGTTAATTTTCCTTTTAATATTGTAGCAGCAAAATTGTGGGGCTGGTGAAAATTGATTAGATGCATATGTGTTTACTGGTTTCGTACCTCAAAACCCAAGCGAATGAGCTGGTAGTACTGAGCAATAACTTGACTTGAACCTGCATTAAATATATTGTCTTGTTTGGTAAGTATTAACTAGAGACGTTTCAAAAATATGAGCGATTTAGGTCTATATATATCAAAGGAGTTTGGTGAATATATATATATATATATATATATATACCTTTGGAGAAGTTGAGAGTGAAGGTGGGTTGGTCAGCTCCGAGATAGTTGATGTGGAAGATGAGCTCCTCCGGCAAGTCCTCCTTGCTCCTCCAGATGGCCCACCCAATACCGGCGTAGACCAAACCATACTTATGGCCACTCACATTGATGCTCTTCACTAACGGCAACCTGAAGTCCCATTCTACTTCTGGGTATATGAATGGTGCAATGAACCCACCACTCGCAGCATCCACATGAATAGGCGTGTCCCATCCAGTCTCACTGTTCTTCTTGATTAGTAGATCATTCAAGAGCTTCACATCTTCGAATTCTCCGTTCAGCGTGGAGCCCAGGATAGCCGCGACACAGATGGTGTTCTCATCCACCATCTCCACCGCTTTTTCTGGGTCCATTACGTAGTAACCTTCCCTCAGTTTTACCTCTTTGAGTTCCACTTCAAAGTACCTTGCAAATTTCTCCCAGCAGACTTGGACATTGGCTCCGGTGACAATGTTGGGTTTGTCGTAGGGCTTTCCCTCTGCCTTTCTTTTGTTCTGCCATTTCCTCTTGAAGGCCAAACCGGCCAACATTATGGCTTCCGATGAACCGACGGTGCCGACACCAACGGCTGCCTCTGAATCTCCGAGGGGTGCGTTGAAAAGATGAGCTATCATGTTCACGCACCGATTCTGCATTCATTCATACAACCATATATGTCACAACATGCACTACTTCACACAACCAAGTCTCTACATCTAAAGATTTTACATCATATGTATGCATGCAACCAAATCCAAATTTCTCTTTTAAGTGTTTGTCTAAATACTAAGTCATTTGAGTACTGTAAAGGGACTAGATATTAGTTGTTCTGCGACACCGAAAACAGAAACTTTTTGTGTTCATTAGATTTTTTTCTTAAAATATGAAAGCATGGTTAGAGATCATGTGAATTATTTTTAAAAAATAACTACTGTTCTTTTCCGGAATTACCTTATAAATTTCTTTTCGGTGTGCAAATGTATCAATCGACGAATCCTCATATAATAATTAATTTGCGGAGATGTGCTATTCAATAAGAAAAAAGCCCCCAAAAAATTTGCAACTAATAAGGAAAACTAAAATAATGATGTTGATCAAATTCACGACAAAATTAAAATGGAGTCATAGAGATTAATAGTAGAATAATGTCGGCAATTTGGATTCAAAAGGCTAATTCAAAACTCCAGTCAACAATTTGATGGTGCAAAGTCAAACCACAAGACTTCAACCGTTGTAATATAATTTTGTGAATGCACCGACTTAGGGCGGGTAACCTGGTAATATGGGTCCCACTGACTGGACTTTTTGGGGTCACACTGTGGGCTGATATTGGCGAACCATTGAATCAATTGACCCAACGGACTAAATATCGGAGAAAATTAAGGAGAAGTGCATTTCATGGAAACCTTCAATCAATCTCGAAAAGTGTCTTCATTTCATGCCATCTCATCCTCACAAGCTTTACCCCAAATTTTCATTTTCAATGTTTGAATGCTTTAACCCTAATTTCCACTAACTGGGCAAAATTTCCATTATAAAGTTTTCCCCTTTAGTCATTGGGGACTCCCTTAAGTCACTAATAAATCCATATTATACAAAAATATCTTAAAAGTGTGAGGGCGCGCCATCTTAGAAAAACAGCACCATACGTGTAAACAGGACTAACCAATTAATAACCATTCAAAGTCATGGCATTAGATCTCACCGGCGATAAATTAAGGATACTAACCATTATAATGTCATATCTAAGTAGTACAATTGATTATTGAAGTAAATACTTTTATTTATCTTTTTTTAAAAAATAAATTTACAATTTTCCCTTTTACGCAATCTAATAGCCATATACAAAAAGAATATGCATGAGGCAATTTGGTGGCATTCTTATCCTATATATATACACACATTATCTTTAATCCTAAATATAAGATTTGGCGTATAGTATATATTTTTTAGAGACTAATTGTATGAGTTGAGCATGTGAATTTTTTTTTAATGAAAGCGAGAAAACGCGTAGAGACTTGACTAATTAAAGGAAGCATATGACTGAGAATCTGAATTATTCAAAAAGAGTCACTCTCTATGCGCGCTGGAAGAACATTTGAGCCCGTGATTTAAGTAGAGCGTAACTGGGTAAGGTGGCATGTGGCCTAGGATCTCAAAAATAGTGTATTGAATTCGAGACATGGGTAGGAAACATGAAGGACAAAACTCTTTCCCACGTGTCATAGAAAAGATGAAAACAGAGAAATAGGGAGTTCATTGGGAGGGAGAGTCTCATGGGTTTTATATTCCTAATCCTGGGGATAAGATAAGAGGCGGCTGCTTCACGGAATATATTGCCCCGCGTGTGCTGTATTAGGTGGATTCGGTTTCAATCCTTTTCCCTTAAAGAAAAGGGTTGTCTTTTTCTTCCAATCAACCATCGGATTAAGATTTCAATATTATTATTATATTAATATATTAAAAATAATATTATAAAAATATATTAAATTTATATCGTTAAAAGCTCAATCCAATGACCCATGGTCCATCCCCCCGAAGCAAAAGGACAAGGACCGGAGCCACTTAATCCTATTATTTTGATCCGTCATTGTCGCGTGCGAGTTTCCCATCAAATGTGATCGGTCCTTTATACTATTATTTTCAATCTTTTGCAAAATTGGGCTTTCTTTTATGTTAACATTTTTACACAAGAAATAAAAGTCTCCTTCACTGCTCATAAGGTTGAAAATGATCCTAGATATTATTATATGAACTTGAGGTAGATCAAATGTGATAGCGTAAGATTCAGATATTAGGAAGAAATCAATATTTTTCACTAATCTATTTCCATATATAGTACCACCATTTTTTTTATATAGTACTATTTTAAACCAATCGATCTACAATAGTTATGAAAATTAAACTTCCGAAAGTAAAAAAGGACCAAAGAGAAAGAGAAACTGGCATCCTTCCTCTTCCTTCTAATTTCTCTTATCCGAGTATCTAGGGATCTAGTAGCATCATTTTTTTTACATACTACCGTTTTTTATTAAAAAAAAAATTGTTGGATGCATTCATACATAAAACTCCTTGTATATACTATTAGAACATACTTCTCCATCTTATTTATAAGAGTTTAATAACTGAAATTATACGGTTTAAGAAAGTTATTGAAGTTAATTAAAAATAATAAATATATCTGAAATAATTTTTTTTTTCAAGTATACCTTTGTTTATGAAGGGACAAATAAGGAAGAGAAATGAAATAAATTTAAGTATCATTAAGATTTTAATTAATACAATATATAATTAATTAGAAAATAAAAAAAAAAGTTAAATGCCCATACAAATCCTGCCGGCTCTTATACAAAAAATTAAAACAATTTAAATCTGGTGCTCATCACTGCATGAAAGGGTTGATTTAATTTGTACTTTAACTGTTGTTTTTCTAACTAATTTTTAATTAGTCAAACTTGTGGGCCCGGATGCTGCAACTTGACTGGGGAATAATAGATGAACGTTACGATTGTTTATAAGTTGCTTTTTATGTAAATCGAGACACAAACTCCTCTCACATGTTTACTTTGTATACCGTAAATCACTATTAAAAAACTAGCTAAAACAAACATACCCAATAACTGCTCCCCCACGCAACAAGGCACTACTGGTGCGCTTTTGCAATTGCACCAGCACCGCACTATGGTGCGTTTAGCGATGAAAGCTTATCTAAGTGTGAAAATGGTACAGGTTGGTTCAAAGCACTACTGTAATGACACGGCCATAGCCATACCGCTCATTCCCAACAATCTCGCCTAAACTTTTCTGTGTCTGTTTTTTTTGGTAAAAAAAAAAAAATCGGTGTCTCGACGGGATCTTGAACTTTTGACATCTAAGGTGAAAGAATTTGTTCTACTAATTGAAGAAAACTGTTTAGAAAATAGATATGTCAGAATCTGAAAATCAAAGCAAGGAGGAGATGAAAACTTGCCTGGAGTTCGGTAGTGACAGGGTACTCATCCATGTCGACGTAGTTCTTGTTAATGGCGGACATAATAAGCTTATCGCACTCAGGCTCCATCCATGTGGTGACGAAGGAGGCCAGATTCAGCCTGGGATTTCCGTCCAGCATGAGCTCGTCGTTTATGATCTGAAACGCCGCCTCCTTGGGAATCGACTCCTCCGGCATCTTGAACCTGCAATCCCGATCGAATCGATCATCAGATTCAGAAGCAAAATTAAATCTAATCGACGCATGAATTAATCAATCGATGATAGTACAGTACACACCTGGGAAGAGGAGCGCGGACATAGCGAGAAGCGAAGGTGGAGTGGACGGAGACGTCGGACTGAGAGGAGGTTTTGGAAAGAACCATGGCGGAGACAGAGAAATAGAATGCAGAGAGGGAAATGAATCAGTGGAATTTGAGAGATGGATGTGTGGGGAAGAAGGTGAGGAGTGGGGAGGCTTAAATAGGGGAAGACGAGGAGAAAGGTCTTGAGTCTTAACCAAGAAATAAAATATCAGTGAAGCTCACAAGAGAAGCAACAAAGGAAGCAGGGAAACGAGGGATTAGTGAACTTTTCAAAACCGACTAAACAAATAATTTAATTTTTTATTAAAAAAAATAAAGTCTCCGCGTAAAGAAAATTCTTCTTCATTCGCCAACGGTATCTCATCCTCGCTTTTAATATTTGCCTCCACCAGTGTTTTATTTTTCTTTAGGTATACTATTTATTTGCCTTCACCTTACATCCCGTGTCTTCTTCACCACTTGAGCTTGCCTCAAATAAGAATGGGACAAGCTGGTTCAAATAAAAAAAAAAACTCCAATAAGAATGAGAGTGGGACAACAACCTCTCCTTGACCCTTTCTATCACCTTTCCTTTTTGTAACCATTAAATTAACGTTTAAATAGTTTAGATTTTAGAATTGGTCTCTAATAAAATTATTATCACAGTATCAAATTAAAAAGAATAATACTTAATTAAGTTCAAATTGCTAAAAGTATTCACTATTAGTTGAATTTTCCTATATTTAAAATTAATATATTACACAAAGTCTATTTTACCCCTTAATATAATCTTTGTAGAAAAAATAGTTACAAGCCGGCAACGGCGAGGATAGAGGAGGAGGAGGAGGTGGTGGTGGTGGCGGTGGGCGGCAGGGGTGAAAAAGGAGGTGGTGGCGGCGGCAGTGGGTGGTGGGCCAGCGGCGGTGGCTGTGGGGGTGGAGGAGGTGGCGGCGGCGGCGGCGGTGGAGGTGGAGGTGGTGGGTGGTAGTCGCGGCGGGGGTGAGGGTGGCGGCGGCGGAGGAGGTGGTGGCGGCAGTGACGGTGGGGCGGCGGGCGGCTGGGTGGAAGAGGTGGCGGTAGGCGGTGGGCCAGTGGCGGCGGCGGAGGAGGTGGTGGTGGTGGTGGTGGCTGGGGGCGGCGGGCGGCTGGGTGGAAGAGGTGGCGGTGGGCGGTGGGCGGTGGGCCGGTGGTGGCGGAGGAGGTAGGGGTGGTTGTGGCGTTGGCTGGGGGCGGCGAGGGTGAGGGTGGCGGCGGGTGGAGGTAACGGCGGTGGAGGAGGTAGTGGTGGTGGCAGAGGGTGGAGGTGACGACGGTGAAAGAGGAAGAGGTTGTGGCGGTGGCTGTTGTGAAGTGATGCGGCAAGTGAAATAAGATAAGTGAAACAAAGATAAGGGAAACTAAAGGGTAAATTGGATTTTTTAGACTATGCAATAGGATGGTAATGAGGATTCATAAGGGGGGAGATATGAATGAGGATTACCAATTTTTTGGTGATCATCATTACCATGGTAAACCCTATTATTATGCTAAAGAGCAACCAAACACTCTTCTCTTGGTAATGCAATCATGATTATCATTGCAGGCATACAATGGGGTTGAACCAAACGGACTCTAAGTGTGGAACTTGTTAAAAGTATCAGTAAATGACATTATTAAAATGGCAGACACATTTATGAATATATTCATTCTCATTCAAGTAGAGAAAATTTCTCACATCCTCACTGAATTATAGTTGAATTTCTTCAAGTGTAAAATTTATTAAAAGTAATAGTAAATAACGTTATTGACATGATAAATATCCTTATAAATATCGTTCTCCGCATTACAAGTGTGGTAAATAATTAAAAATAATACACCCTTACTTAATATTATGCTATGATTTCGCATTGTATGATTTAAAGAGCTTGCTAGTCTAATGACCATCTAACCTCTTGGAATTCAAGTGATGGGGGTATCAAATTCCATCTTTACCATCTTGGCCCAAAAAAAAAACCTTGTCCCCAAAAAGGAGTCATTGGTGTCGGAGCTTCGATAATGGGTCATAGAAGCTCTGGCTACGTCCCATGCCAGACTTGTGTCGGCAAGGATATCTCAGGGAGGGGGCTTAGTCTTTTTGTTTAAAACAAAAATAAGGGCAAAATTATAAAAACATCAATATTTTAAAACTCCTATTTAGTCATTGATTATTGATTTAGATTTTGGAGATTGGTGTTACCTTTTTGGAATTTATGTTTTCATATGGTATATGTTAGGGATTTCCCCCTTTTTTATTACAAAACTCAATTTTAAAATCTTATTTGTCAAATATGAAGTTCGTTTTACGAGAAGTAAATGGTTGTGATTCTGGTGACATTTTCTAGAATTACATTTTCTGCTTTGACATGTGAGGGGAAGGTGTGTAAGTCAAGCATATCTAGTAGTCTGCATTTTTTATTTTGCTTGGTCTTTTTATTTTCCTTTTATTAATTAGGAGGTCAAAAACACATATTAAAATACATTCCAATTCTCATTCACTTGTCAACAAATATCATTAACTAATTTGCTGGCCAAAAAATATTATTAACTAATTAACTATATTAACTCGTTATTAAGTAATTCGATAATTTGTTTATTTACAGTTTACCGACAATAATCTCATATATATTAAAAGTATGTCTGCTTTGGAAATGAGTTATCATATTCTATATATGGTGCAGATTTGTGACTAAAGAATTGACCTGTAATTTAAAATAAAATAAAGTAAACTCATATCAATCATGAAAATAATTTACTTAAATGTATTCTAAACCAAATGATGTTTCTTTTTTGCCAACAAAGCAAATGATGTTATCTCTATATATAGTCTAACAACAAATATGATATAATTAAATTTTAAAAAAATAAAGTATCATCAAATAAAATAAATTTGGTTAATAATTAAAGGTCACAATTATTAGCCACATTATTTTTATTTAAAATAGGCACATGGATCCTTCTATTTGAAGGCAATTCTATTTTAAATATCATTGAGCATTAAATGTGAGTACCTCTCTATAAAGATTCAAATATTAGTTCGTTACAATTAACCCTATACATTAGACCCAACTTCTGGTTAGTCACGTTAATGTGAATTAATGATATCTTTATCGATCGGAGAAAAAAAAATAAACAAAATAGCATGAAGAAAAGAAATTAAAATATCAGTTAAATCAAAGTTTCATAAGAATATTCCATGAGACGTGACTCACTAACATCGCAGTCATGAACAAAGTTATATAATGACGTCACCAAATTTGAGCATCAACTTGTCCTTATGATGCAAAACAATTAGGCTTTGAATTGCCAACATATGACTATTAGAAAAGTATTCAAGCTCTGCACGATTACTTTGAGGAACTCACATACTTAAGGATGATTATATATAATTTTTTTGTCAGTTATGAAACTTTTGAACATATCAAATAAACGTTAAATAGATTGGGTTCAAATATTACAAAAATAAAGTTTTATTATTAGTATTAATTTGAAAAGTAATTTCGCAAGATTTTATTGATAAATAATATGTAAGTATTTTTTATGTATTTTTTGAGCCAGGGACATGTTATGTCCCTAGAAGGCCGTAACCCATTACAGAAAAGGAGTGTCTCTATTAAGTTCCCTCTCCATATCCTCTTCACTTGATATATCAACTATCTGATAAGATTTGATGTTATGTAAAAAAATATTATTACTATAATATAATAAAAATCTACTACCTTAATATTATTACCTAACATTAAATCTCACTCATTAAAACATAATTTAATGATTGTGATATTAAAGAGAGAGGAAGTGAAGAGAAGAGTTAGTGGAGACAATCAATCACTTAGATTTTTATATATTAAACAAATACTCATGGTATATTTTGGATGAAATTTTATTTGATATGCACATAGTTTTCCCCTCCTTTTTTAGCCCAAAAATATCTATGTAGGATTTAAAGCATGAGAACGACTTATCTGATATTTTGGAACTATATACAGAAGGAATTAATGCCGATTAAAATATATAAGACCTGATTGCAAGTTGATAGAAATTTAGTGTGTATTTGGCAAACCTCCAAACTATGGTTTATGAAACCGGAAACAAAATTCCTTTCACATATTTATCTTGTAAGCCGTAAAAGCTATTAAAAAAAGCTAATTCAAACACATACTTATAGGAATAAAAGTTTTGTTTTCTAAAAAAGAAAAATATAAGAAAATTATTTGTTGGCAACTTTGACTCCATGATTGGTGTCCACTAGTGTCAGTTTGGCTGAGTTATTAGATTGACAAAGTCGGGCCAATGGGCTCATTTGGTTTACCAGTCAAAGCGGTTATTCACCATTACCGTTGGTTTTGTTGGTTTGATATCGTGGGCGTTGAATGAATCATCCCATTCTGAATTTACGGTTCGCCTCGTTTTTGTAACTATTGAATCTACTTTGTGTTTTTCTTTTACTCTGACCTCATTAATAATGAGGTACGGTCTCCCAGTAACAAGGTATATCATCAATTTTTTATTACTAGTTTCCTCTTTTACCCCATTAGTAAACCTTATTATGCCTAAAAAATACATCGATACTTTTTGAAATATCTTGTAATGATATGATATGAGTTTTTATGGTTGATTTTTGTTTATTTTACCCCCTAGTACGTTTTGTATATGAATTTTAATTTGTTTTGGTTCAACTATTTGAATTTATTTTCAAAAATGAAAGAGTGTAGATAACTTTAATAAATTATCATATAATGATATGACGATATGGAATTTATTTTGGGGGTTGAGCGTAGTATCAATAGAAAATATATTTAATGATGAAAAATAAGATTATTTAATGAAGACCCCCCATAATTCCTATCTATTCTCGTTAGATGGTTATATACATGGTTCAATAGACTCATGGCAATGGAAGTGTATTTTTTATAAGGATATTCCATATTTATTTTTAAAAATCAGTAAGGGTAAAATCTGAAAAATAATTGCACTATGTTCATAAATCAAGAAAAATATATGTTTATTAAAGTGATGAATATTGTGAGCATAGAGATTTTGAAATTAAAGCACAAAGAAATGAGTTGTGTACGGGATCTGAGTAATTATTATTGTAACACGGGATGTATTTTGTGGGATGCAGGCTAAGGTTGACCCCCAAGCCCGAAATAGTGTTTCGATATATTCCTCACAGGAAGTGTTTTTCGCTGCAATTTTATTCTTAAATTATTGATTTTTAGAATTAATTTTATCCTTAAAATATTTTTTCAAGAGCAATTTTAATTTTACTGTTAACCTATAAAAATATTTTTACAACATTGCTTTTCAAATTTTTTAAGTGTTAAGATGCATCCAACATCCTAAAGTATTTTTTTTAAATATATTTAGCATCCTAAAATATTTTTCTAGATGCATTCAGCACTTTAGAGTATTTTATAATGCATTTATCATCTTAGAATATTTTTTTTATGTGTGTCCATTATCCTAAAACCCTCTTACCAAATAACCCCTCCCCTCTCAATCACCCGTACCAAACAATCATTTGGGGTCCATTTAGTATAAGGGATTTGGAAAGTAGGAAAAAAATTTTGAATTGGATTTAAGAAAATTAGAGAAATAGTGTTATAAAATTTTAATAAAGATGATATGTATGATAAAAGAATAAAAAAAATGAATTAAAATTTTTTAACTCTATTTTTCTCATTTTTTCTAATCCAACTCAAATTTATTTTTTCTTCATTTATTTTCTGTCCCGTCCCCACTGTACCAAACAAACCCCTGGAGCGCTGTGCAGTGGACACGCCTTAAAAAAAAAAATTTGGGATTCATGATCAACCTTAACCCTTGAAAGCTTGCGCCGACTTATGTTTGTCGTGTTTGTTTAAAATTATGGTAAATACTAAATACTATATATATATATATATATATATATTCCTCTCAACCATATAGAAGAACAAACAAAGTTAAATGTCCTTTTCTTATGGCTTCGTCTTCTTTAATTACGCGTTGATAATTTCAGTCCGCACCGGCCTTTATTCACAAATATTACCAATTAAATAGTGGGAAAATAGGATATTCCCTCTTATCTACGGTATAAGTTAGTTATAGAAGAATATCTTAGTCCACAATATAAGTCATTTGAAAAATGATTACTGCTTATTTATCAAATTTTCCTATGTAGTTAATACTTAATATGGCTTTTTATACGTTCTCTTATTTAAAATATAATTTAATATAGATAAAGTTGAAAAAAAAAAATTCTATAAAAGAGATGTTTAATGGATTAATTACCATTTTTAAATTTTGATGAATTAATTGCAATACCTAAAGGAGTACCAAAATTTGGGGGGATGATTATTGAAGTTGTGAAAGTAAGGTTATCTAAACAAAAGTTGTGAAGACAAGGTATGATCAAATCCCGCAGATGATTGAGGCAATAGGTGGGGACGAGTGTATAAATACTTAAAAGAAATAAATATAGCAATAATTAATATTCGCAGTGGCAACTTTTATCTCCTAATCACTAGTATTTCAGATTGGAAGGATTATGGAGTGTTTTAAAAGCCAGATTTCAAGTGAATCTAAAAGGCGAGTGGTTTATGGCTTTTATGGTCTAATTGGTTCAACCAATGACAAGATAATTAAATAAAAATTTGATGAAAAAATTATATACATATAATATATATATATATATATGTAATATTCTAATACATCGCCCTTGGTATTGTACTATAAGTGGTATCAAAAAGTATTTGATTTTTTAAGATGGTCTATTTTTTTAATTATATATATATATATATATATTTTTCCATCAGGCCCAAAACATTTTTTTTCCCGATTTTTTGAAATTCGTTTCAGTTCCTGGTCTAATTCTATATTTTGGCTTAAAGCTGATTCAACTCCAATCCAACCCGATTGAATTATGAAAACAAATTTTTAGTACAAACTAAAGTTGTTGGCGAGATATTGGGCACAGCGTTCAAGAGTGCAATGGCTTAAATGGGGGGATCAAAACACTCGATTCTTCCACCAATCTACACTTCAGAGAAGAAGGCGTAATAAAATTCTCAGAATTAAAGGGGCAAATGGAGAATGGCTAGAGGAACAAGAAGAGATTGGGGGTGCTTTTGCTGCATATTTCAGAGACCTCTTTGCTGCTACTGGACAGCGGGATTTCAGCCTACTATTGCAATTTGTGGAACCAGTGGTGACAGGGGAAATGAATGCTTTGCTGCTTAGAAAAGTTGAAAATAAGGAAATCAAAGAGGCTGCGTTCCAGCTGGGGGCTTTAAAAGCTCCAGGTCCAGATGGGTATTCAGACGTCTTGTCAAGATTACTTAATTTCTGTGCTGAAAATAAAGTGATACAAGGGATAAAATTAAGTAAAAGCTCCCCTATGATTACACATTGTTTCTTTACGGATGATTCGGTGTTGTTCTTGAAAGCTACAAAGGAAAATATAGAGATAGTTAAGAATTTATTAGAGTGCTATTGTGAAGCATCTGGGCAAAGGATAAATTTTCAGAAATCTTGTGTTTTTTTCTCTAATGGTACGGCTGAAGAAGTAAAAAGACAAATAGCTCAGAATCTAGATGTAACTGAAGCGGTGGATCCGGGGAATTATCTTGGGTTACCGGTGCTATGGAAGAGATCTAAGACTGAAGCTCTTTGTTTTGTTAAAGATAGAGTTAGGAAAAAAATACAAGGTTGGAAGCAAAGCCTGTTGTCAATGGCAGGGAAGGAGGTTATGATTAAAGCGGTAGCAAGTGCTATTCCTGTATTCCCAATGTCATGCTTTTTGTTCCCTGTCATGACTTGTAAGGAGCTGGATGGTATTCTTGCTAACTTTTGGTGGGGACAAAAAGTTGGGGAAAATAGAATTCATTGGGTGAATTGGAATGCCATGACAGATTCAAAAAAGGATGGTGGGCTGGGTTTTAGGGATTTTCATTGGTTTAATATGGCCCTTTTGGCAAAGCAGGGGTGGAGGATGTTACAGGAGCCTAATGAATTATGGGTGAAGATAATAAAAGGCATATATTACCCAGAATCTTCTTTTCTTGAAGCAAAGAAAGGTGGTAGAGCCTCTTGGGCTTGGAATAGTCTGCTGGCTGGGAGAACTCTGTTACATGATCATATTTGTTTCAGCATAGGTAATGGGATCAGTACACGTATATGGAGTGACCCTTGGATTCCATCTTTACCACTGTTCAAGCTAAGGTCGGTGGCTCCTAACCAAGAGGCTAGTAAATGGAAGGTAGTGGAGATTATTTCACAGGAGGGTTGGAATCTGGATTTGATTAGGGAATTCATCACAGCAGAGGAAGAAAGGGCTATTAGTAGCATTATATTACCTAGTAATGTCAGGAATGATAAAGTGTGCTGGGTAGCTAGGAAAAATGGTGAATATTCTGTTAAAGCAGGATATAATTGGGCAAAGAAACATCACCCTATTCCTCAGAAAAGGCCAAGTAGATCAGATTCAGTTGATGGCAGACTATGGTGTGGTATTTGGAAGCTGAAAGTCCCAGTTAAAGTAAAGCTATTTCTGTGGAAAGTTGCAAAAGGTGCTGTTGCTACAAGGGAAGCCCTATGGCGCAAAAGGTGTGTATCCTCTCCTAATTGTCTCTTATGTGATTCTGAACCTGAAACTCTTGAACATTTATTGTTGCTTTGTGATAGATCACAAGTAGTTTGGTTTGGTTGCTCTTTGGGGTTAAAATTTGATGGTAGGAGAATTACAAGAATTGATTCTTGGCTGGTTGATATATTGTATGATGTGGATTGCCATGAGAAAGCTAAGGCCCTTATTGCTTGCTTGCTATGGCATTTATGGAAGACAAGATGTGCTTTTGTCTTTGAGAAAAAACTGTATGAGCCCATGATTGTTATTCAATTTGCTGTAGAGTTAGTTGAGTCTTTTTGGAATGCAAATGGGTGGAATAGTGCAAATGATAAGGCTCAGGCTAATTGTGGTGTGGAAGGGGTGGAATTGAACAAGAATAGCAGTCATGGGTTCGATTATACAATGTGCTGTGATGGGGCTTTTAAAAATAACTGTGAGGCTGCGGGAATGGGCTGGGTTGGTAGGAATAAGGAGAATGAATATATATGTTTGAAGGGGACAGTGGTGGAAGCCAACTCTCCATTCATGGCAGAAGCTCTTTCCATGCTTACTTGTATTAAGTGGTGCCTTGAGAATGGTTTTCAAGCTGTGAAATTTAATTCTGATTGTCTTTCACTGATTCAAGCGGTGAATAAAGCTATACCTTGTCCAGAATGGGAATGCTTGAGTATTGTGGAGGAAATTTCAAATCTGGGTAAAACTCTAAGAGAGTCTCTCTTTGAGTGGATTCCGAGAAGAAGCAACCGGGCAGCCAATTGGTGTGCACGGACAGCTATGCAGGAGAAGTGCTCCATTTAGTATAAGGGATTTGGAAAGTAGGAAAAAAATTTTGAATTTGATTTAAGAAAATTAGAGAAATAGTGTTATAAAATTTTAATAAAGATGATATGTATGATAAAAGAATAAAAAAAATGAATTAAAATTTTTTAACTCTATTTTTCTCATTTTTTCTAATCCAACTCAAATTTATTTTTCCTTCATTTATTTTCTGTCCCGTCCCCACTGTACCAAACAAACCCCTGGAGCGCTGGACAGTGGACACGCCTTAAAAAAAAAAATTTGGGATTCATGATCAACCTTAACCCTTGAAAGCTTGCGCCGACTTATGTTTGTCGTGTTTGTTTAAAATTATGGTAAATACTAAATACTATATATATATATATATATATATATTCCTCTCAACCATATAGAAGAACAAACAAAGTTAAATGTCCTTTTCTTATGGCTTCGTCTTCTTTAATTACGCGTTGATAATTTCAGTCCGCACCGGCCTTTATTCACAAATATTACCAATTAAATAGTGGGAAAATAGGATATTCCCTCTTATCTACGGTATAAGTTAGTTATAGAAGAATATCTTAGTCCACAATATAAGTCATTTGAAAAATGATTACTGCTTATTTATCAAATTTTCCTATGTAGTTAATACTTAATATGGCTTTTTATACGTTCTCTTATTTAAAATATAATTTAATATAGATAAAGTTGAAAAAAAAAATTCTATAAAAGAGATGTTTAATGGATTAATTACCATTTTTAAATTTTGATGAATTAATTGCAATACCTAAAGGAGTACCAAAATTTGGGGGGATGATTATTGAAGTTGTGAAAGTAAGGTTATCTAAACAAAAGTTGTGAAGACAAGGTATGATCAAATCCCGCAGATGATTGAGGCAATAGGTGGGGACGAGTGTATAAATAATTAAAAGAAATAAATATAGCAATAATTAATATTCGCAGTGGCAACTTTTATCTCCTAATCACTAGTATTTCAGATTGGAAGGATTATGGAGTGTTTTAAAAGCCAGATTTCAAGTGAATCTAAAAGGCGAGTGGTTTATGGCTTTTATGGTCTAATTGGTTCAACCAATGACAAGATAATTAAATAAAAATTTGATGAAAAAATTATATACATATAATATATATATATATATATATATATATGTAATATTCTAATACATCGCCCTTGGTATTGTACTATAAGTGGTATCAAAAAGTATTTGATTTTTTAAGATGGCCTATTTTTTTAATTATATATATATATATATATATATATTTTTCCATCAGGCCCAAAACATTTTTTTCCCGATTTTTTGAAATTCGTTTCAGTTCCTGGTCTAATTCTATATTTTGGCTTAAAGCTGATTCAACTCCAATCCAACCCGATTGAATTATGAAAACAAATTTTTAGTACAAACTAAAGTTGTTGGCGAGTTCAAATATCTTGTCTGTTTGTTGAAATAATCAATGGCGTGTTCATGGGATGGAGGTTCCCTCTTAACACTACGAATATGAATGTGAATATGTCATATTTTTAAAATTGTGAACGCAAATATGCTGTTCTTTTCTTCAATTGATGGTGATTGGAGAGACCACTTGCAAACTTTCTTTTTTTTTTTTGGGGTCGGGGGGACACTCGAAAACTTTTTCCTTCTCAGCTTACTTTTCTTAGTTAACTGATAAGATTCAACAATTTTTTCTTTGAACTTTAAATTAGCTTTAGTTAGTTGATGAAGTCAATATTTCTATTTCTTTTTTTTGATTTTCATCATTCGGTATTTCAGGACCGACAATCCCAGACTAATCCGAACCGCCAATTGTGGGCACCTCGATAGGTGGAATAGCTGGTCAGGAGATTTAACATTTTTCCATACCCATGACGAGAATCGAACCCTCGACCGATAGTTAAGGGAGGAAGAGCCCCTACCGCTCCACCCCATACCCCTGATTTGATATTTCTATTTCTGATTTCATCATTATATTGCATTTTGCATCAGAATTGAATTGATTGGTGGGGTACTGGGTACATATAATGAGGAATTAGAGTGATTCTAACCCTCAATTAATGCTTGAAAGAAATAAGAGTGTATATGAAATTAATTTCAAATTAAACGGTACATGTCAAAAGCTATTATTGGGATGAAGATGAAGGATTCCATGGTTTGATAAGTTTGTGGAAAATGAGACAGGTAGCATGAGATCTAGGTGTAGTTTCTAGAACAGAATTGATTTCTTGGGAAGAAGGGAAGGAAATATTAAAGATATAGAAAGTTACCCCAAAAAAAAGCCCTTGACAAATAATTTTATGAGAAAACTTGGGACTTTCAGGCACACGCTTGAAATGTTTTGATGATAACCTAAGCTCTTATATCATTTTTCCTTGATTGTTTTGTCATTGTATTTTTATTTACGCCCTGAAGGAAAAATAACATTTTCTCGGATTTTGCGATAATCAAAACACAAGTATTCGACACGTTAGTTAGTTGAATAATTTTGATTAGGATTAAAAGGTAGGGAAAAAGAAAAGAAAATATAACTTGAACTTTAAAACTCTAAATTAGTAATTTTTTATTAAAATGAGTTGTCAATTGCTATGTTCTTGTAGTCAATATTATATTCTTATAGTTAACAAGATTGAGATTTTAAAGTTCAAATTATAGTTTTGAAAACTGGATCGGATCGGCCGATTTAGGTTGAAAACCGGTCAACTGGTGGTCTGATCGGTCTGATTCAATAGTTAACTTCGGTTTGACCGATTGTTATATATATATATATATATTATTTAGAATTTCATATAAATAACCCTAAAATATTCAATTCTTCACCACTCTAATCTGACCTATTGATCCTTAATCCAGTACTTTGGCCGGTTAAGTGACCGGTCCGGATTTCAAAATCTTAGTTCAAACAATATTTTTTTGTCTTTTTCCCTAAAAGGTAATTATTCCTTGAAAGTTTTTCTTGAATGAGCAATATTTTTTTTTGACCGTGCAATATTGAAGCAATGTTTTTGGGTTATTAATGTTCAAATCAAAAGAAAGATCCAACAACTTTTGAGCAAAGTATGAACCTGCCGTTAGTTTGATCGTGAATATGTTCAGATATATCCATGAGCATAGGTCCCGGTTTGCATGCTTAGCTATGAGCCAGTATGGATTTTCCTGCACCTGCCCGCAGGCAACTTGGACTAGGCTAAGCCAGGATACCAACTTCAACTAATAAACAACATTAGTCAAACGTTCATATATGATGACTACTTTGCACTAATTTTTAAACTTGTAAAAAAAAGATTGTGCCAATCGAAAGTTGAGGATACCAACTGTAGATTTTGAAAAACTTCCACAACAAATTTTCCCTTTAAACCCTTTTTTTTAAAAAAAAATAGAGAATAGTTTAATTAGTCTTTTTTCTTCAAATATTTTTTCTTTTCATTCATACATATGCCAAGCATATTTTTTCATGCTTATCTTCATTTTATTTACATCTTCTTTCTATTAAAACTCTTACCTCTCATCAAAGGGAGCCTCACTTACACATGTCGATCTCAAATTCCCCCTTAATTCTGTTTATTATACATGATGATTTTTTCTCGGCCAATCTTCATCTTAAAGGATCTAGGGGACATGGGCGAATGCGAAGCCAATTAAAGGTGTTTTCAAATTAAACTATGGGATTAATTTTTTTTTAATATTATTATTCGGCATCCGGTTTAGGGTTTGTGGCTGTCCTTTCTAAGACAAATACTCCATCCGGTCCTAAATATAGGACAAAATTTATAGTATAAATTGCACTACAAACTTTATCCTATATTTAATACTGGAGGTAGTATCTCTTTTAAGGCTTTGACTCGAGACTCAAAGAGATCTAACAGAACCTTACATTGCTAGAATAATTCTATTATCGTAGTGGATCAATCAATTTCATTTGTACATGGAGTTGATCATCATCATCATTTTAATATAAGGTGAACTAAAGTACAAGATAACACTTTATTCTAAGTCATTACGTTAGCTTTGTTGTGATAAATTAAAGAATATTTTTTGTTGCTTTCAATTTAACATCTCCATTTTATTATTCCATGACACAGTGTGAAACTATCACATTGTACATCCATGACATATATTCTTATTATCTTTTGGCTTTCGGCCCCTTTTAATAATCCAAATAAATAAAAGAAATGTTCCATCGAATTTAAATATTGAGATATAATTTGTGGGTCAAGCTTTGCAGCTCAAGGCACCATAATGTGAACACCCTCGTCAATCTCATTTATTTAATCTTTCAAGAGTTCAAACCAAGACTTTTCCATTTTCAATGGACATATTTAACATGGTTCCTTTGTTATTGGAAACTTGTTTTAAAAAAAAGAATTTAAAAAAAATTGAGGAAAAGTCTCTCACTGAAAATGTGCTTGTTTGTATTAGCGATTGAAATGCTTAAAAGCAGCTTTTCAATCGTGATTTACGGTATACGAGGTAAATATGTGAGAGGAGTTGTGTCTCGATTTACATAAAAAGCAACTTATAAACAATCTAATCGTTAAAACAAACAAGACAAATATCATTGGAGAAAAGGACTTACTAGTATATCAGAGTACGATCCACTCTGTTTACAAAATCTGCGAAGTACCAATATTTTATCTGTATAAAAATTTCCTACACCATTTTTATCAATAAAATTTTTAATGAGATACTTTTCCAAAATTTTCCCAAAAATATAAAATAGTTAACCACGTTTTAATGAAAGATGAAGAAAAGGTGTGATGGACTTTATGGTGAAGAATATTCTACGTTTTAATGCTAGCTCCCGAAGCTTATTACGTAATCAATAGGAGTATTTAACTATTCAACGTTTTTTACTTTTTTTTCTTCTTATTATTTGTTTCCTAACGCAAGGTGCACGCTTTCAATTAAATTAATCTTTTAACAACTACTATATTCTAGAATTTTTATTTTTTGTTGAAGTCCAAGTACACTAAACGTATATGGTTTTGGATCTGGTTCTCTCCCTTCTTTTGCCCAAAAAAGTTAGATACGAGTCTAGCAAGCTCTAACAAAATAATTAATTTAAAAAATCTCAAATATAAATTAGATCGACCCTCATCCTATAGGAATATATTATAATTTAGTACATTAAAAATTATTTTGTATCAATTTTGTTTGTTTTGCTTTTTTATAACCGGTCAATTTTATTATTTAAGAAAGGTAAAGGGAAAATGATAGAAAAACAATCTGAAAATTAGAAAATCCCAAATCAAGTTAATCACCTATAATTTATAAGGTAATAACTACACAACTCATTTTATGAGAAGCACCTTATTTGAAAATTTCCAATTTTCATAATTTTTTCCTGTCATTTTTTCAAAGATATGAAGTACAAACCCTGGCCTCCTATTTTTTTTTTTTTTTTTGTTTTGTAAACAGGGAGAGGGATCCAGAAAAATTGCCAGTGGGGAGTAAAAATTATATTTAATTATATATTTGTGTGTATTAATGTTATTCTAAAAATATAATGTTAAGTGTCTATTTATTAATATAACAATAAAGATTGTTACAGTGTGGAGTAACTTTTTAAGAATTTATAATAGAAATTATTTTTATTCTATGTAATAATAATACTTCTTTTGAAGTAAGCATATCAAACGTTTTTTTTTTCAAAAAAATATAAAATATTATTATTTATATTATTCATGACTTATAAATTATCTAACTTATTTCTATTAAAGGAATCCTGTGATTTTTTTTATGGGAAAACTTGAATTCTTGAGATTAAAGTCTTACAAGCATCTTCCATATGTTTGGTTCGTAGGATCTGCAATATTGACTGCTCCTTTATATATATATATATATATATATATATATGACTTTGTTTAGTTTCTAACGTAAAAGCATAAAACACACACGATTGACAAATGTCTAATATTGGCACATACACTGGACAATGATAATGGGTTGAGGAAGTGCAATATCTTTAGACTTCAGTATCATTCTCTTCTGCATTTGTCCAAAAAAAAGAAAAAGTATCATTCTCTTCGTTATTATTCCTATAAAAGTCAAGGGACAAGGCGAAAGGAATTTAATTGGAAATTTTATTGTTCGTGGACATGTTCATTTTAAATCATAGCATTGTTGATGAGTATCTATCATTCTCGTCAAACTCATGAGTTCTCACTGACTTTACCGTCTTTGTGTTTCTAACAAGTATATGACATTGTGCCAACTTATTTTTTAAACTCATATTAGTTGTAAACTCGGTTAAATTTATAATTTCATTCGTCGAATTTACTATTTTTGTATTTCTAACTTATAAAATTATGTCAACTATCACTATGGTCCTTTTATAAGTCCACATGGAGAGCAAATAGTAATTAATGATAATATTATAATTTTAGCCCTATTAAATGTAATAAAAAAAGGAGTTAATTTATGTCGGAAAGGGAGAAAGATTAGAGAGAGGGTTAGAATACCATTCATGAGTGACGGTAAAATTGAAAAAATACATCAATTTAAGACATATTTAATGAGTTAACCAATACTTCCTCCAATCATTAACATATGATATATTTATCTAATTTGATTAGATTAAGGAAGTTAGTTAAGTTAGTTAATATGACATGTATTTTTTAAAAAACCCTAGACACCTTCCTTAATTCTCTCATTTCCTTCATCCTTGATTACTAGTGAGAGAATATCAATAGGGGTAAATTAGAAAAATATTAATAAATATGATAAATTTTTCTTATATTTAGAATTAATATTAACTCCCCAAATATATCTTATATTAAGGACTGGAGGAGTAACTTTCATTGATACGTGAGAATTAGATAAATTAGATTTATAAAAAGGACCAAAGTGGTAACTCATGAAATCATACTAATTTCTTGAATTTGATCATATTTAATAACTTTATATATATATATATATATATATCATAGAAATTTTTGTTGAATACGATCAACTATGAATATTGATGGATTTAATATTAATTATTTGAATTTTAGATATATTTAATTCAAACTTTGTCATTTTCTATATTTTTAGGGAAAATCCCTAAAAAAGAACTTTAAAATTGGAAAAGACAAAAATGTGCTTTGAAATTCTATATTCCACATAAGTGCGAGTGCCTAAACTGGAATATTACAAATCGAAAGGAAATGACTTAAGTAACCTTGGGAGTTTTTAAACTGAAAAGCGTTGAGGGAGGCGTTATAAGGGGTGTATAGTGAAAACGCAATCAGGACTCTTCGTCTTCTGCTGCTATCATTTGGTGCCGTTGGTTGACCTTAGGTCCGTGGTGGTGAGAGAGGCTAGTGGCAGCGATATTGGTGTGGTTGATTTTGAGGGGGAGGGACAGTGCGAATACTCCATTGCCTGAGATGGTTGGAAATCGGCGTCGATAAAGTTTGGGTTTGTCGCTGTGAGGGAGGAGAGTGTCTCAGTAGTTGATGTTGTGGATTTGAGGAGGAGTGAAGGCAGTGCAGCGGTCGACATTTGGGTGGATATAAGGAGTAGCAAATGCAGTAGGGGGTGGAGTTTTTGTTTCAAATTTTGGGCGGATTTGAGGAGGAGAGAAGGCAGGGAGAGGTTGTGGTGAAAGGGAGTCGATAGTTGCAGAGATATTGGTGTGCAGACGCAACATTGGTCTTTAGTGCTTAAGTTCGGTAAGTGGTTGTGTTTAATGTTTTTCATGTTAACTTTGTCCTGTTGAATAGAATGGCAGTTCAATGTCCATGGGTTTAAATAAGTTTAGGCAAGGTGGATACAACATAACGGCAACAATATATGCTTGTGGTGCAAAGTTGTGAGTGCTTAGTTGGGAACCTGTAAAGTAATGTTGCGAATAGTTTAGGAGAAGTTGTGAAATTGTTAAGTGGGGAAGTCTGAATTGGAAGCTGTGAAATTGGTAAACTGTTGAAACAACATGTGAACTTGTCAATGCGTGATTAGAAGTTGAGACGATGTTGTGAAGTGTCACGCCCTTATCTCAATTTCAACCTTTTTCAGAGTATTTGCGGAAAATGATATGGGTACGGTAGGCAACACAGGAATAGCATAACTATACTGATAATATGTGCATGATTACATAAATTTCCCATAGGGGTTTGTACATGATACTTACGATTAAGGTAGCCGCACAAGGCTACTAGGGTGTCTAAACTCATTTCAGTGAAATGGAGACTTCTTCTCATCTTCGTTCCACTACTGTAATCCCCTCGTACAGTACTCTGCATTATTGTTTGCATATCTTCTGCCGTCTCCTATCTAAATTGTTGGTAGGGGAGGGTGAGATTCGAGAGAATCTCAGTAGGAAACAGATATCATAATGCATGCATGATTGATGCTATGTGTATGACATGTTAGCTTTATCTAGATGTATGCCCCATAATGACATTTCTGCATGCTCAATGTTTCATACAACAAGACTATGGCCACAGCGAAAACAGAAACAGAGCTTCATTTATTCAAATATGCTCTACACAATCAAGTAAAGCAATCACATACATCACTACACAAGCAAATATATCAAATACATGCAAGAAAGGTAAATCCCCTACCTTAACCTTTTTCCACCTTGAAACGCGTGCCTCGATCTACGTGCAAACAGCTCAGGGCTCCATATTCAATCCTACAATGTCAAATGTACCGTTTAGACACTTCCATAGTGTTTTTGGGGGTTATATGAGCTTATTATGAAAATTTACTAAAATACCCCCGGGGCTCGGCCCGGCTGTATTTTTCTCGAAATTCTAACCTGGGCTATCCTGACATATTTTTGCCCAAGGAATCCATTTCCAGACTCGGAATTACCAAATTCAATGTCAAATTACAAAATTGCCCTTAGCAGCCCTACTTTTGGGGTTTTAGGGGCATTTTCGTAATTATGCTTTCTCGGCCTTTTCCGAAAAAGTGCCCAACTGTAACCCCACCTAATTTTCCCTCCTGAACTCAATGGAACCATCAAATCATTGAAAATCCAACTCTAAGACCCATTTACAATGCTGGCCGAAATATATAGGTTTTAAGGGGAAAATCGGGGTTTTTCGGTTTCGGCTCCGTAAACGCGTTCCTTTCTACTCCTAACCACTTTATTGACTATTCCATTTGGTTACAACTACCATTTAGTATCAATTTGGGCAGCATAACACCTAGGAAAACCCATTTTCCATTTTTACAACCAAGGACAATCCGGTGAAATTTCACCGATTAAATTATCCACAACAGCCAGAATAGTCAATATACAAGAGTTTGGAAGTTACCTCAAGCTCCCACTAGCTTTTTCTCAAGGTGGCTGAAACCCTAGCTTCAAAACACCATGAATCTTGCTTCAAATACCTCAAACAACATAGAAGAGAAGCTTAGGAGAAGGATTATACACGTTAGGTACGAATTCACTGAAGAAATCGACCTATCTTGTGAGATTTCTCCTCTCCTTCTCTCTCTAAAAGAGCACAACTCTCTCTCTCCTTGGCTGCAGCACGTCTGAAATGGTGGGAGGAAGATGATGATTTTCCTTTTATCATTTATATTATAATTCGGATTTTTTTCAGAAATTCTGGCAGATTTCTGTCCAAACTTTGAAAAATCATAACTAATTCTAGCAAAATCGAATTAGAATGATTCCAAAGCCTATAGAACCCTTATTGAGTCTAGTTTCAAAGAAAAATATAGAAGTTTGCTTAATGGAATCACAAAATTCCCAGAATTTCAATCTTTGCATATTGTTCCAGAAATTTCACAGTTTTTCTGTGCTGAATTCAAAAATTCATATCTTTTTGTATATAGCTCTAATTGATTCATATGACCTATCAAATTAAAGCTTAGGATGTCTACTTTCATCCTGTAAAATCTCATAATTTTTTTTCATCATTTGATCATTCAAATGAACATGACAAGCTTACTACCTCATAAGCGATTTCACCAAAAACATAATTACTTTCTCCAAAATTCATCATTTTAATTTCTTAAAACCCCAAAGATATTAGAATCATTAGGGGAAAAATTTAGACTCTTGCTAAATTGGGGCTTAGCAGTTCACTTAATTTAGGCTTATTCCCAAGCCTCCAATCCCAAAATTCGGGATATTACATGAAGTATGAAATTGTGATTTGATTTTTTTGAAAATGTTATGCATGGAGTTGGGAATGGCTTAAGTAAAGTTGTGGGAAAAAAACCAAAATTTGTGAACACCGAGAGGATGAGCAATATGGGCATTTTGTATCAAGGAAAAGGCTTTGAAGTAATGGCGGGGAATGAGGATACAGATGACGTCCCTAATTTAGACCCGATATTTGTCTGTAGAAGCTAATTTGTGTTAAAGACTACTTATGCATTTAATTGACAAATAAAAATGTGTTGTCACTGCAGGAATTGAAGAAGGTCTATGCGTGGTTGGTGAAAGTTATCGATGAGCATCGAAACAGACTTATAAAGGTAGTGGTGGAGGAGTTACTAAATATCTAGCTTGCACGAGAGGGCAGGGACAAAGCATATCAAGACGTGCTTTGTCTATGTTCATGTAACCCAATCTAAGGATTTCATCTGTAGAAGAGTAAGTCTTCTTTTTAAGAAAACTAATATTCCAAAACTAATATCCCAAACACGAACAACAAGAAGATCCTATTTAAGAGAACTAATATCCCAAACACGAACAGTCTGATATAATGAGGTAGAAACAAGAAGATCCTATTTAAGAGAACTAATATCCCAAACACGAATAGTCTAATCTAATGAGGTAGAAACAAGAAAATCCTATTTAAGCACACATTACATCATGATAATCACTTGCCTTCCATGGTGCTTCATCAAAAGTAGGCTCACATAAGTTGAGTGTGTAAAGAACAAAAGTAGGCTCACATAACTCGAGTTTGAGGGAATTTCAACTTGAGTGTTGCTTAGCACTGGAGGGTAACCGATGAATGATTGTGTCAATCCACACCCATCTCGAGTTGTGAAGAACTCACTCCAGTGAGATTTTGATGTAAATCCACGGCTTGACTCGGGTTTCCCCATGAGAAACTCAAATTTTCTTGATCACTGGAGGGTAACCAAAAAGTGATAGTGTGAAGCCGCACCAAACTCGAGGTGTTCAAAAGCTCACTCTAGTGCGTACTTGTATTAATTCCGCCTGAGGACTCGAGTTGGCCCATATAGCACTCGAGTTCTAACCATCACTGGAGGGTAACCAGAGAGTGCATGTGTCAAGATGCACTGAACTCGAGTTGTAAAGAACAGACTCCAATGAGGTAGTATTATAAATCCACAGACCTACTTGAGTTTCTTATTTATAAACTCGAGTTCTAATCATCACTGGAGAGTAACAAGAGAGTTGCTATGTCAAGATGCACTGAACTCGAGTTGTACAAAACAGACTCCAGTGAGGTAGTGTTATAAATCCACGGTCCTTCTTCTTACTTTTGTTCATTGCATCTCTTTCCTCCAATGTTGGCGCTGGAGTCACTCACTCTCTGCTCCGTTCACCTTCATTCATCATTTATTCCTCACTAGAAATACTAATCTCTGTTTCGGACAAAACAGGGGAGAACAGGGCCTCAGATGTGCACATCCAACTATATGAGGGAAGGCTTGTGTTTGTCATCCTCATCTTCTTCTTCGCCATCGCCGCCAACAACTTAGACTCCATCACCCCCAACAACTTGTCATCTTCTTCTTCATCGTTATCACCGACATGTGATTCATCATCAAGATGAGTCTTAATTTTCATCATTGACATGAGTCCCAAATCGAGATTAGGCTTTACTTACACAATGTTACATTTTCTCAACATCCTATAAGACTTTCACAGGTTCAATAACTTGAGTTCCACATCTATCACTCGAGTGACAGTGCGCACTTGCTGGTTATTGGCAAGTGTGCACTGTCACTCGAGTGATAGATGTGGAACTCGAGTTATTGAACATTTGAAAGTCTTATAGGATGTTGAGAAAATGTAATACTGTGTTGGTAAAACCTAATCACTCGTCGGTTACCGTCCAGTAATGATCTGAACTTGAGTTATCAATGGAAAACTCGAGTTTTGTATCAATCCACCCATGTCGCTGCCACTATCCTCTCTCAAGGCCACGGAACCAGGGTCAACCAATGGCACCGACGATGGCAAAAGAAGATGAAGAGTCTTGATCGCGTTTTCGTGCCATTATCACGCCTCCCTCAACATTTTTCAATTTTTAAACTTCCAGGGTTACGCACGTCATTTTGTATCAAATTGTAATATTCCAGTTCAGGCATTTGCACTTACGTGGGAAAATGAAATTTCGGATCACCTTTTTGTCTTTTCCCATTTTTAAAGTTCTTTTTGAGGGATTTTTCCATATTTTTATCATATAATTATATTTTTTTAATAATTATTTATTGAAAAAATAAACTCTTATTAGTGTACCATTTGGGTTCATAATCTTAAGCTTACATTTTTAATACGAGTTTAAACTCATGAGTTTAACAATTTTAGTATCTATATTTACTCCTATTAAAAATGAATTAATCTTTTAACCAAGTCTTCGTTAAGGAACATTAGTAATTAGATTGTGATATAATTTAATTGTTAACAACCTCAATTGAAGTTTAAATGAGAGAAATCAATTGAAAGAATCTAAATAATTTTATTAAGGATATTGGAGACTGTGGTTTGTGCTCAATGAAACTCGTTGATTCTGTGCTTAATCAACCTCCACGTCTTTATCAAAAGGAGGAGATTGATGAGGAAAGTTAATGGCGGTTTTATTTACTTATGCTTCTTTTGAAGCTATGATTTCGTACCTTTTTTAGTTATAATTCAATAAGCATGTTTGCGCAAGTTGGAACAAAACTCATTTCACATATTTATTTCATACATAATAAATCACATTGAAAAAACAGCTTCTACCGTTGATCTAAACAAGCATTTCAAAGTTAGTTTATATAAGACATATTTATCTAATTTAATTATATTAAGAAAATTAGTTAAGTTAGTTAATATGATATGCATTTTCTCAAGCACCCTAGTTATGTTCCTTAATTCCCTCTCCTATTTGATTATTGTTGAGGGAGCATTAATAGGGATAAATTAAAAAAAGATTAATAAATACGAAAATTATGTCTTATATTTAGAACTAAAATCAATTCTCTAAATATATCTTATATTAAGAAGATGATGAGTAAGTTTCTATTGAAAAAAAGGAAAAAGAATGTACATGTTCAATTTGCTAGTTTTAATTCATGAGTTTGCCCATGGTATTGGGCTTTCCCATTGTTTCTAAAGTTGTTTTTCGTCTTGAATTGTAAGTCGTGATTGATCTTTTTGGTTTTTGCCAATGCCCGTCGTTAATGGTTAAATTCCCAATTCCAAGGCCACTTTACATGCCTTTTAAGCGTATTCTAGCATCGCACGTTTTAGGATGACGATTTTTTCATCCCAAATGTCTCTGAGTATAACCGTCGCAAAAGAGGACGTTTTACAGGTTTGCTTTAATTTTGATTTTAGGTGAAAATAAAACCGACCCAAACTAATCAAATTTTGACAAAACTCAGGACCTATTAGAAAGGGGCGGCCACTAATCAAATTTGACAAAACTCAAGATGTATTAAAGAGGGGCAGACTAATCCACAAGACTTCCATCCGTTTAGGTCTGAAAAAGAATAGATCTATACAGCCTTATCCCCACAAAGTAAAAAACTGTTTTTATGATTTAAACCCCGTGACTTTCAAGACGCTTATACAAAGGCTCACCTTTTTCAGGACCTATTAAAAGTATTTAATTTAAAATGAAATTAGTCTGGGTTGATTTTGAGACCTACAATTTGGATGAGCTTGAATCATTCTAAATTATGTTTTTATGCCAAAATGTTTAATACAAGAGTCAAATTCATATTCACTTTTTATAAAAGAAAAACAAATTTTAACACAAATAAATTAAATAAAAGGTTTCAAAAGTATTTATTCTTGAAAGTGAAAGCGTATTAATTTAAATGTCAAATTTTTCAAAAATTTCCTGTATAGTTTTATTTAAATTCAAACTATGTATATTATTAATTCTATTTTGAATGATGTTTAGAAAGCTACAAATTTGGATATGCGCCTCATTTAAAGAGGAGGGATTTGATGTGGTTTAAATTGAAGCAAACTAAAAGCCAAACCAAACCAAAGAATTCTGACATCATGAAAAATCGAAGCCAAACTTGATTTGCGGTCAATTTTGGTCGGTGTCTTGTGGTTTTATTTTGTCAAACTCAATTCGTTTGGTTTGATCCCGAACACCCTTTTAATAAGATGACATCGACAGCGATTGGCACGAATCCATCTCTAACGCTCAACGAGAAATAGGTTTCAGATGGGCCCTGTTTAGGGCCCGAGCCCAGGCCCAATCATGGTATCATTCTTTTCACCGGTCCACCTTGTGTTTTAATTGAGCCGACCTGTGAACAAGTCTATGACTGAAGGTTGGGAAGATCCATAACGGACCACTGCCCAATCTGCAGAATGAATGAACAAAGTGGGACCCCCAAAATCTATGATTTGAAACTCTAATTAACAAAATGAACCATGACGTATCACAAAAAGAAGAAACCAAGAATGCATAAGGAGGCCCCAAAAGTCCCTATGGATCTTGCTATACAAGTAATGTAGGGCATTCTTCAGCTTCTGCACCAGAGGCACTACAAACTTTGCTTCAATCTCCCCTGAAGAAAAAGTGAAGAGCCAATTCAATCTTGAGGTGACAATAATATAATACTCCACCGGTAACAATTATCCAAATTACGCAGATCAAAATGTTGATTAAAATTATTTAAAAATAATAAATGTATAAGAGATGTATTATTATTATTTTTTCAATTGTACCTTTATTTATGAAGATAATATGCGCAAAAGAGAATGAGCGAGAAAAAGATGAGAGAATTTTTTTCCCCCAAACACAAATTGTTTCTTATATTTAGAACCAGCTTGGTGCAAGAGAATGTTATTTATAAATAGGACGGATGGAGCACATATTAACAGGCAAACAGCATTCTTACCGACGATGAGCCTTATTAAGATTCCATAATATTTTAACTCTGACATGAATCTGAAGAACACAGCTTTCCCAGCAAAATCTGGAAGCATGAAAAAACAAATAGGTAAAAACCTAGGCCATTTCTCATATCAGTTAAAATGATGGAGATTGAAGTGCGTACCCCCATGAGATCACACGTTAATAACAAATGCTGTCAATGATTTACAAATTTAACCTAGCGCAAATACTTGCTTAGCAATTTTCAGCAGGGGCAAGTTCTTGTTCTTTTCCCTCATACGCTAATGAACTTATGGTAAATCATTATCTTGACCTTCGTATTTTGGATGTAAAATGCCTTTGTTTGGTACCCAAATCTAGAACTTTATAAAATACTACATGCATGAATTTTATGATACTTTTCTTCTGTGACACGCTAATCATAGACAATTCAAATACCATAATATCTTATACCATGGTATTCAAGATACTTTGAAATGTGAGATAAATTTATTCAAATGCCTCTGACAACAATAACAACAACAAAGCCTTTATCCTACTAGGTGGGGTCGGCTACTTGGATTGTACGATGCCATTGTGCTTTGTCGAAAACCATATCTTTAGGTATATTATTCAAATGCCTCCTACGTGGTTGACAATTGAGACAAGCTTCCATATAAACCTCCAGAAATAACAAGATCAAAGCACAAGTTAGTTCAAAGCATTTACCTGATTCAGCATCCAACTTTTGATAGATACCGTACATTCCATATTTGGCATAAGCCAGCCACCTGATCCATCGTGAGACGCCTAACTTTCTAATGATAGCCCTTAAAAGCCCACTGGAAAAAAAAAAGGAAAAAGTGAAGCACATTGGTTAAGAATTTGTAAGCATCAGATGAGGCAGATCTGAATTGTTTCTTACTCTACACGCATGATAGAGAGAAACTCTGGTGGCAGAGACTCCATAAAGGGGGATAAGTCCTCAAATAAAAGAGACTTCAACTCCTTTTTCATATTTTCTTTCTCCTCGACTGACATTCCGCTGCCCAGACCAGATTTACTGCAACTCACATCATAAAGTTTCATCATCTTTTTGCCCCACAAACAATAGAATTTGATAGTAAAGATGTTGCATAAAAGGAGAGGATAAGATATCCTCTCACAACAAATGCATAACAACTAGACACATGGAATAAACAAGCTTGTCAATACATGTATTCCAGTCTCAAGTAGACTCCATGAAGTAGAGCATACGATGAGTGCCAAAAAGAGGCAAAAAATTATGACATATCTATAGAAAATATCATCTACAGAGAAACCAGACCAGCCAAGAACATTCTTATCACATGAAAAAAATGGAAATAGTGCTTAATCCTTCAAAGTGAAATCATTCATCTGCTCCAACCAAAAAGGCCATAATTAGCACAAAGCCATTTTTTTATTTTTCACCCTGAGCACTTGTATACCCCAGTTCTTGGTCCCCCCCCCCCCCCCCCTTTATGGTATCTTGGCTGACAACTATTGTACCTAAGGCTCGAACAATTAACACATCATAGCACTGGGCAACATATATTCATCAAAAAGGGGCTCCAATGTGAGTTTCTTCCACAGCAGTATCATTTGAAGTACTAAATTTTAAGCTGTCAATTTTACATATATCATTTTAGAAATCATATAACAAATCTTACAAAGGAAGTTAATTAAAAATAAATTGAATTGTATAAAAAGTGAAATTGCCATATCTCAACAGTCACTAAACATGGGAAAACAAAAATACTCATTTATTTTATGCTGTACAGAACATATTCCAATGTCTAGTTGGTAAAATTTTATTTTAAAAACTAATTTATATGGAAATGGGTTGGAGAACTTAATTCAGGAATAAGAGATAACAATCATGAATATATATCATTCAAATATGCAAGGCACAGAGACTATATGTTACAAGAACACAACAGCCGCACAATGTATATTCAGACCCATGAATATCAATGTCAGTAGCTTGAGATTTACAATTGTAATCCACCACTAAAAGCAAACCACAAAAGATCACTATCATTAAAATGAAATTAACTAAAATTCTTTAAATGCAATAACAAAGAGGAGAACAATGAAAAGACCTTTCAATACTTCTTCCAGTGAAAATGATAGGCAGGTATTTAGAATACTTCCCAACGCCAAATCGCTCACCAAGGCTCATTATTTTCTTCGAGTCTTGCAGAAGCAAAGCCTCCCATAACTGACAAAAGTCCTTCCTAAATTCTTCATCCAATTCCCTGTAGATTCCATGGTCTAGAAGAACTGCATTATGGTCCCCAGGAAAGGAATAAGGTCAAAGTTCAACTCTTTTAGGTCTACAAAGTTTGTAAATCAAGCTACAGAAAAATGGATCTCAAATCTACAACAGGAACGTACCCAAAGAGAAGCCATTATAACTATCACGGGAAACTAAGATATTTCCAGGGTGTGGATCACAATGTATGTAACCGTGCACAAATATCATTTCCGCAAAAATTTCTACCAATGCACTTGCAACCTACAACAACAATATTAACATATTAAACTACAAAAAGTAAATAGCACTTAGAGTACTACATAAGGTACAAACTAAACAATTCTTCAGAGCCAATGTTTAGAAGGAAACATGGAGCTGCGGTCATCAACATCAAACAATTGGTAATGTTGCACCACAATCAAAGACCGAGATATCCACCACAAAGTACATAAAACCGCAATTTATCAAGTTTACTATTATTCTTGTTCAAATAAACCTTCTCAGGATCAACCCCAATCTGCTTCAGAAAGTCCAAGTCGTCAATCTGAAAATATAATTTTTCATTAGTATAATGCCATATCCAGAAATCTGAAGCATATCATAGCAAAGATAGCAAGCAAAATCTCCACTATGTCATTGCTAAAATTTCCAAATTACTTTTTTCTCTCCAGTTTGTATCTTCAATTTTGAAAAAGAGAAGAAAAAAAAACCTTATGAAGATGAGACACGATTTGTCTCAAATCAGAGGGATGAAATAATGCTATATAGTCTATAAGACTTAAAGGAATCAACTGCAAATAAGTTGGAGTAAAGCCTTTTGGATCATTTAGTTAAGACCATTCAAATAGCAACATGGGTCATCAGTGACATCTGTTCTCATAAGCAATATATGCTCCAAACAAAATATATATCAGCAGAATATGAACCCAAAATTCGACCACTCTCATGTGGCATTTTGCTTACTTATATATTGAAGATAGAAGATTTGTATAAAGACCATGAAACTTTTGAGAGAAATATCAGGCTTCTGACCAAAACGATGATAACAGAAAGGAAATGTAATGAATTGAAGTAACAGTTCCTAAGGGAGATTAATTGGTCCTCATAGCTTCATGCTCATCAAATTATGAAGGGATCCAGGTATATCTGAGCAGTTGAAGAAATAAAAAGAAGAGTGATACCTAAAAAACCTGAATTGATAAAAAATTCAATCCTTCAACTAATGATCATGTATAGAGACATGCAAGGCAGATCATACCTTCTGTCCCGTACAAAACTGCATGGTCAATACTTGTTTTGTTGTCAACTCCTGCATGTATATAAATATAATGGTAGCCTTGTAAGATAGAAAGTTAATAGCAATAGCAAAGAACATAATCATCATACCCAGAATACACATGGAACCCTGATGAATTTGTTGTTTTTGAAGTTGCTGGCAGCTCTCTCAGAATTCCTTGCCTCCTGAACAAAATCTACAGGAAAGTGATCAAGGAACATATCTCAATCCTATATAAACAGAACAAAGCTGTTGACAATTAAAACAATGCTCAATGCTTAAAATAAGATTCAACTGATTGAAATGACTGAGATTTTAAGTGATTTTCAAAAGGTGCATGTACAGCTCCTAAGGGATAAAATCTTATCCTAATTAACCAGATTTAGCAATCTCAGTTCATATAATTTTATTCAGAATCAGAGGTATAAATAGAGTTTTTGAGGCCCCTCCAGCTCTAATAAATCCAGGTGAAATCTATCCAATAATTCTAGATGATAAACTGGGCATTTAGAAAAGACGGTAATGGTATGCTTAGGTAACTATGCATTCCTACTTACCCAGTTCTAATGCCATAGTCCTCGTAAATGATGATGCCAACCATTCAAACCTGTATTCAGGAAAAAACTGTGGCCAAAAGGGGCAGTCTTGAAGTAAACAAACAGCAATGGCTACAATACTGGAGCAATATTTTTGTGAAGGGTAGAGGGGACATGCAGGTTAAACAAACAATTAGACAAGAAACTTGTGAAAATATTAGTTGCATTACTACATTATTTTTGTATGCTCTGATATCTAGTTCTTTTTCTCCAATGAATTTTGAAGAAACCAGAGTTAAAAGTCTGTAATTGTTTGTCAAATTCTTGAAGTAGAAGAAGATGCATAAATAGCCTTTTGCCTTTAAAAATAATGATCCACTTCAATTCCAATTCCAATTTCATTTTGGTGGTCAATTCTGTATATCTTCTCATCCTTTTAGTTATCAGCATCATTAATTAACATGTGGAAAAAGTGATCCACTTCAAAATATTAGATGTTCATAAATGTCTCAGGAATAAGTAACGAAAGCATCTTCAATGTTGTGTCAAACAAATGTAATTGGGAGACAGAACATACCTGTGCAATAGTTTTGGACAGGAAAGACATTGTTCTTGTGTCAAAATTCATCTGCTGCTCTAAATCAGGATATTGTACCTGTTAAATCAAAGATGACGATTTTACAATTACACAAGTCTTTCAAACACAGCCCACATTAAGTGAGATTTGAAAATGATGTGAAAAGACAAATCTGTCCTTTGACCAACATTGACTCTCTTTCAAACAAACATGAAAATCCCAATTTCAAAGTAAACTTTAAACACAGACAAATCTAGTAACAATGTTCTTAATGACGCCATGTAATGGACACAGGATGTAAGAACATAAACTCAACAGCCTGGCCATGGAAAACTTGTTAGATTTCAGAGAAGTGTTCCCGATTTACAGCCATCAGATAGATATCAACAAAATTAACTCATGGACAAACCTTAATTGCTACTTCATGACCGCTTTTCAACACTGCACGGTGAACTTGAGAAATAGATGCAGCAGCAATTGGTTGTTCACTAACTGACAAAATCCTGAAATACAGAGGTTGTGAAAAAAATTGTTGGATTAACTATTGGGAAAAGAGAATAAGTAACAAAGAATTGTATAGGGGTGTATCACTAATCAAAATGGCAAGGCCAAATCAAGCTGTATAATCATTCTAACCTACATCGTGTATAAAATATTAAAAAATATAAAATCACCATTGGTGTAATGACAATAATATAAACAAAGGCGGTAACCAAGAACAATATTGAAAACACTCGGGTTACTAATACTCAAATTTATATGAGATATAAATAACACGAGAAAAACCAAGCAATATATATATATATATGGCCCAAATAACCCAAATCGTATGAGGGAAAAATGTAACTAAAGTAGTCTTTATTCAACATAGGAACAAAGCCCCAGAACCCCTATTAACAAGCTATCGTAAGGACCAACAACAAGGCAAAACAATCAGAAATTTAGTAATTTAGAAGTCATATTAGTATTCCAAGAGGCTCAACAAATCTCTTCAAACTATACAATTTGTGAAGACTGATTAGCCATCTATAGTTCTCATAGCAGAAAGCAATCATAATTCATTACTTCAACAACAACAACAAAGCCTTTATCCCATTAGGTGGGGTTGTCTACATGGATCGTATGACGCCATTGTGCTCTGTCAAAAACCAAATTTAGTATATTATTAATCAAAAGGTCTCTCTCTATTACTTCATTAAGCGTACGTTTCGGCCTTCCGCGACCTCGTTTTATAGGACTCTATACGGCTTAATCCACCCTCCTCACCGGTGCATTCAACGGCCTTCGTTGAATATGTCCAAACCACCTCAAACAACTTTCTACCATTCTTCCTTCAATAGAGGCCACTCCAACTCGTTCACGTATATGATTATTACGAATCTTGTCTTTTCTTGTATGACCACACATCCATCTCAACATCCTCATCTCGGTCACCCACATTTTATGCTCATGTAATCCCTTTAAAGCCCAACACTCGCTACCATAAAGCATTGATGGTCTTATAGCAGTGCGGTAGAACTTCCCTTTTACCTTATTAGGTACTTTCCAATCACAAATAACTCCAGTAGCTTTTCTCCATTTACACCATCCAGCTTGAATTTGGTGATTGACATTACCATCAATTTCACCATCTTGTTGTATAATTCATTACTTCATTTTATCATTTCTTGTAGAGGAGCAGGGACGCTTCTCAATTGTGTAGCTATAGCAATAGTTATAATGGGCTACCGCATTAAGGAACCTTAGCAGTGATAGTTAGTCGTACATGCATGAGTCAATAATTTTCATTTAAAAATATGTTATACCATCCATTAACTAGCTGGACAGAACTCAAGACGACATGAAAAAGAATACAGTTCAGTTCAAAGGTGGTTCTTGCCAGTGAAAGACCAACATAAGTTATCAGTTTTACATTCCAAGGATATATCTGATTTGGGCATTCTATTTTTGTACTCTAGCTATGGCCTACAAGGCTTTTATCTCCAGTATAACACACCTAACTTATTATATTTATCTGCCTATATGCCAGTACATAGAGTTAAAATGAAAATCGGAGTTGAGACTGAAAATTTGAATACTTGAAGGCATGTAACCCAAAATTCCCCCGCCTACACGCTTGTATGCTTCTCTTCTATCATTGGTACACATAACCATTGGTAGCCCATAATAGTCCACCAGACTCTTTCTTGCTTTTCAACAATCTCAAACACTACTCATTCAGAACCCTAGACTAACACCATCCAATCCATCAAAACAAATGTTGCCCAAGAAATTAATCAACTTCTGATTACATATCGGCATGCTGTTCAAAATCAAAACTTAATCAGTAAGGATAACTTACTTCTCAGAGAAATCTGGTCCCAGATTATGCATTAATACTTCTCTTATAGCTTTGAAAGAACAAGGAGAAACCTAGATGTTAAAGAATGCAAACATTAGCACGTGAACCAACCAAAGATGTTCCCGCCCAAACAAAAAAAGAAAGAAAGTTTGAACTCAAATGAAATGTATTTAATTGAACCTGATCCTGTAATGCAGATAGAGTTGATGAGTATTCTTTGGGAATCACACCCTGGGCAGCGACAAACTGTCCAGCTTTCACATAAAATCCTTTATTGGCTTCGCATAACTTCAAAATCCTCTTGGCTGAGCGTAGATGAACCTAGAAATCAAAAGGACATATTCTCATGTGGAATAAGCTGTATTCTGGTCAGTCAAAGAGGAGTAAAAACATGTAATAGTACCGATAAAATAACAATTCCAAATGATGTAGAAAGATATTTGTTTGTTTTTTTTTGCTGATCTTGGAGTAGGGAAATGCAGGGGTGAAGACTCAACAAAATCGCAACAAATCTTGCCAGTTGCCACTATGAATTGTTAAGAACATAAACAGAACCAACCTCGGTCATTTCGTAACGATACTCATTGGAGTCCTTTTGGAGCCCGCGCAAAGAGTACTTGTAGTCAGCAACGGTACAAGCAACCTGAAATTCAGATCGGTAACCGAAAAAACAAGTGAGGCCGTAAAGTAGGGTAAGCTAGCTATCACGTAATGAAAAAATAATCATGGCAAAGAATCGGACGGTAATAATGGCGCGAGAGGAGCGTAAGATGCCATGGAACACTGTGCTGATTTTGTCGGGAAAAGAATCGGAGGAGGGGTGAGTGAGAGCGTTGTTAGTGGCCGGCAAGGAAAAGGCAGCGACGGCGGCGAGAAACGCGGCGGACTTGGCTTTGGCGGGAAACTTGAAAGGTTTTGCCCTCATCTAAATGGAAGTTTCTTGGGACTATTTTATGTTCAGCGGACGTCAAAGGAGCAGGAGTACGCGCGAAAATGAAAGGGAGGAAGTAGGAGGGCAAGGAGCAGCGCTCAGTCGGCCCCGCCCGAAATAGTCGGCCCAGTCGACCGGGGTGCTGTCTGTCGGTGTTCAGCTTTCGCCAGATTCGCTGATTTGGCACTGTTTAATTTTTCTTCCGCTGGTGTAAGAGTAAAATATATAAAACTCATATTTTAAAATTTAAATTCAACCTCTTTGATATTTTAAGTTTTGACATTAATCCAAAGAATAAAAAATCAAATCGTACAATGAACCAATCACGGAACAAATTTAAAGATTAATAGATTAATTGGGGTCTAATCGATGATTGAACCGGTCATATTAAAATATTATAATTTATTAATAACAATATATATATATTAATATATTTTTAAACTTCTATAAATAAAATTAATTAATTATATTGGATTTGATTACTTAAGGTAAAATTAAAATTGTTAAAAATTTAATATAAAAATAGATAATATTAAAAATGTTTAACTTTTCAAATATATATTGATATATGAAACCTATTTATATTGGGGGAAAAAAATGAAACCTATTTATAAAAGCATTACTAAAACTGTGAGAGAGAGAAATTGACTTAATAGTACAATTCGTATTACCTACACTCTAGTTCTAGTGTCAGCCTTCACTTGTCCCGAAACACGTTTTCCTATATGACAATTTGAAAAGTAATGGAGCCCAATAGTCAGCACGCAAAGTTTAAGGGCATTGATGAATATTTTTTCTCTTTCTTCTTCTTCACTTCGACATTTTCATTTCTCCTTCCTTCTTCTTCTTCTTGGTATCCAGTCGCTGTATTTCTTCCATGGGCGTGGGTTAATGTAAGGAAGGGAAATGTTCAAACAAACAAAGACTACATGAGGTAACAGACAGAAGAGCACGAGGAGCTGCTGAAACGTCTCATCTTTTTCCCTCCTTGTTTTTTTTTTCATTTTTCTACATCCCTTCCAGAGATATCTCATTTTTCAAAAAAAAAAAAAAAGCAAATCGGTTGAACCAGTAACCCACCGGTTTTTCTGGTTTTGATCGATTTTGTACTAGTTCAACTCTTCCCCCCTTTCAAGCAACGAACCGGACCAGACTAGGGACCGATTTTCCAGTCGGACCGACCGGTTGGGTCCGATTTTTTGTTCCATGCATTAATCTTCTTGTTATTAATTTTTCCATTAAGTTACTAATGGAAACTACCACGTCATGTTAATGAGAAGGACATGACATCTTATATGGGATTTATACAAGTTAATAGTTTTATGATAAATATGTATTTTTTTTACATGAAACTTAAAATGTTATTTTATCATATAAAAAAGGTTAAAAAAAGGATAAATATAACTTTTGGTCCTTGGGGTTTGACACAATTTTGGTTTTGGTTCCTTAAGTTTGAAATCGGTGGTTTTGGTCCCTCAAGTTTACTCCATTTATCACTATTAGTCCTTCAAGTTTGAAAGGGATTAGGTGGCACCTTTGATAGCGTTAATTCGTCCTATGTGATGCTAACACTATTATAATAGCTTATGTGTCATGCCTTTTAGGACAACTGATATGGCAAAGATACTATAATATATTATAGGCTAAAGTATACTTTTAATCCTTTATGTTTATATGAAGTTTCATTTTAGTCTTTTAAGTTTATAAAGTGTATTTTTAGTCCTTAAAATTTAACACCGTTAATGATAGTATCGAAAAATGCTGACCAAACGAAGTTCAATGGTGATAGTGCAATGTTGATGAAGCAAGCTGGACTTGTATTGCAGCAACTCATTTAATTTTAATCCTATATGAAATTTAGTTAATTTATATTATTTATTTATAAATAAAACTCTAATTCAAATAAATTATTTTAATCAATTTCTTAATCTCTTTATCTCTCCTTCATCATGAAACCCTAGCCTTCTGGTGCAACACCCTTATAAAGAAAGTAGAAAAATTGAAAGAAAGAATTAATCATGAGAGGTGTCCATTGTTAAAGGGGGTCTATTTCACTGAACATGTATATAATTTGGAGTAGATTTTGGAAGGTTGTCACAGAAGTACAGATAGAATATTCTCCATCCATAGGCGGCACAATTTGGTGTTCATCGTCGCTAACTCTCAAACAAGGCAAATGAGGGAATCAATTGAGAAAGGTAAAACCTAACACCCATTAATTAGAGTTTAATGAAAAAGTGTTGATAAGGACGTCAAGGAGTTAACAATAGAACATGAAATTTTCATTGAATGATGAATGAAGAATTGGAAGAAGTTGAAGGGCGTTGCCGCATATCGCTAGAGTTTCATGATGAACAAATTAAGGAGAAACAAATTAGGGATTAAAATAATTTATTTGAATTATATTTTTATTTAAAAATAAAATAATATAAAGTAAGTAAATATAATACAGGATTAAAATTAGATGAGTGTTGTATTGTAAGTCCAGCTTGCTTTGTCAGCATTGCACTATCACTACTTAACTTCGCTTGGTCAGCATTTTCCGTTGGTAGCAATAACGGTGTTAAATTTTAAGGATTAAAATTTAAAAATATACTTTATAAACATAAAAGACTAAAGTGAAATCTCATGTAAACATAAAGGACCAAAAATATACTTTAGCCTATATTATATTTGGCTGTAAAAAAACAAAAAAAGGGCATCAAAACAAAACGTACAAGCTAGAAATAGTTTATATGTCGTCATGCCTTTTAAGCTCGTGCGTTTCATTTTCATGCCCTTTTTCCAACACAATATAATATATTATAATGGGTTAAGGAGCAAATTTACTAATGAAGTTTTATTTGAGGAGCGTCTGGCACAAATATGTTTTAGAAGGGGCAAAAATACAAATGAACAATTAAAAAGGGCATCCAGCACAAAAACCATTAAATCCATACTAACGACATTAAATTATAAGAGAAGAAAAATCCTAACGACGTTAGTATGCATTTAACGGTTTTTGTGCTGGATGCCCCTTTTTAGTTGTTCATTGGTATTTTTGCTCTTTCTAAAACATATTTATGCCAAACGCTCCTCGAACAAAACTGATTTGCTCCTTAACCCTATTATAATATATTTTTCATATAAGCTGTCCTAAAAGGCATGACATATAAGCTATTTGAATGGTGTTAGCACTACATTGGATGAATTAATGCCGTCAAAGACACCACCAAGTAAGGTAATTAAACCTGGATCGGTCATTAAACCAGACGAGGTACTAGATCAAGGGTCAATGGGTCATACTGGAGTCAAACCGAGACCAAACCGGTAAGAAAGTAAAGATTTTAGGGTTATTAATACGAAATTATAAAGAAAGTAAAAAAATCAATTTAAAAAAAAAAGTTGAACTGGGTTGATTTCTAGACCGAACTGGTTTACCTACTGGTTTTCGGGCTGAACCAGCCTATCCAGTTCAGTCTGGATTTCATAACTGGACCACCAACTCCTTTTCAAACTTGAAGGACCAACAATTATAAATAGAGTAAACTTGAGGAACCAAAACCACCGATTTTAAGTTTAAAGGACCAAAACCAAAATCAGGTCAAACTTCAAGGACCAAAAGTTGTATTAACCCTAAACTATTTTAATGGTGTTAGCGCCACGTCGGATGAATTAACGCCGTCAAAGGCGCTACCAAGTCCATTTCAAACTTGAGGGACTAATGTTGATAAATGGAGTAAACTTGAGGGACCAAAACCAAAATCAAGTTAAATTTCAAGGATCAAAAGTTATACTTACCCTAAAAAAACAAACCTTAATCTATTTGCTTCTTCTTTGTCGCAAGCTAACATGACTTTCAATTCTAAAAAACCATCGACCTCCATTAAGGTATTAAAAATCGGACCGGACTGGACCGGTCAGGTTGGATTGGAAACCTGCGACCCGGCCACTTGTCCAGTCTAGTTGATGTTAGAACTTGGAGGGACCGTGACCCGGTTAACTCGGTACCAATTGGTGTACTGGGAACAACTCGGTAAACCCGCTGAGTTAGGTGGTTTACTCGGGCCACTTCTTTTCTCACCAGGAAAAACGCAAGAACTCCGGGAAAAGAAAAAAGTTGTAGGGAAAAAGAAAGTAGAGGAAGAAAAGAAAGAAAATAGGAGAGGAAGAAGCAGCTATGCAAGACTAGAAGAAGGTAACCGAAAGAAGCAACAGCTGCACGAGGTTGGAAGAAGTTGTTCAAGATAGCAAAAATGGTGACCGGAAAATGAAGAGGCTACGGAGGGAGAGATTCAAAGTACCAAGAAAAGAAAAGGTGATTTTTGTGATGTGATAGGTTGTTGAAATGGCACAGAAGAAAGGCAAAGAGCCATACTTTCATTTTTTTCAAAATTTGTTTGACATAATAGTCTCATTTCATAAAAAACAAAAGTTATATTAAAATGTTGCACATTCTTCTATAATCTCATTTGTCCAGTTGTTCATACTCACCTTATATTAAGTAGATGGAATTAAAAAAAATTTTGAATATGAAGTGGAAGAGGGAAAAATCTCCTTACTAGTAATTTTATTAAAATACTTTTAATTAAAAAATGAATATTTTTACACATTTTAATTAAATTATATTTTTTAATTATCACTGATCTTACGCCGGGTTGACTCCAATCTAACCCACTAACTCTTGAATCATTACCTTAACCGGTTGATTGATCGGTCCGATTTTTAATACCTTACCTCCCTCCATACTAGCATCAACCACCCACAACACAACCTCCATGCCACCGTCCACCACAACCCCAGCATTGCTATTCAAGAAAATGCAATCTTTTCGATAAAATTAGATATGTGGACAAAAGCCAGAAATCACAACTAATCATTGCATAACTATCTCACCCAAATCGCTTGTTCTCTTATTAAAACCCAAAAATTGAAATCGCACAATTGCCTGCAAGATATTGTGATTATATCTATGGGTGATTGATTGACATCAAAATACAAAAGGGAAAATGCCATAAACATAATTTTAAAAATAGCAAAGGACAAATAGTGCTTCGAATATTTATAATACCAGAGAGATCTTAGTACCCGATTTTTTTTTAAAAAATTTAAAGGCAATGACACAAATGCCCTTATATATATATATATATTTAAAATTACCCCATCGACTGCCACCGGAGCTCCAGTGGCCGTGGGAATATTTCGGTGGCAAGGAATATTTTGTGGGGAATAAAGATTCCCAAAGTTGTGGTGGTTGGTTTGCCCAAAAGATTGGTGGCCATTGAGCCACCAATGACTTTCAATGATAAATATGCAAATAAATTTATATATTAACTTTTGATCTTTAACCAAAACCCGTTCATAAATTTTGTTTATCAAGTGAAAATTCACACTATCATGTCATTCACATATTTTATTAAAAAATTCATGAAATTTCACTAGGTTTTAACAATTTTCGTTTACCAAATACCTCCCATAAGTTGTTGAAAATTGATGATTCATAATAAACTATATTTGTGAAAAAAGGGAAAATGACGTTCAGGTCCCAAGCAAAAAAAAAAAAATGAAAAATTGGTCCCTCCAGATTTCAAAATTACTAACAAGTCCTATTGATAACTTCAGAAGCACGTCATTGATAAGTCTAGGGGTGCCATTAACAAGTTCATGGGACTAGCTTGTTGGTAATTTTGAAATATGAAGGGACCATTTTTTCATTTTTTCTTTTACCTGGGACCTGAATGTAATTTTCCCCAAAAAAAAGATGTAAAGGAATACAAAAACTTGAAAATGGTACAATAAAAAAAAATTAAAAATCTTTCAAACACTATCCCTCTCAATTTCTCCCCACAAGTTGTGTCATGGACGAACAAGTTTCCTAACTATGTGAAAAATCTTGTTAAAAGCAAATACAAGACAAGTTTGGCCAATAGAAAAGTTTAAAAAATAAGGAAATTACGAAAAAGTAAGAATATATATTTTGAGATCACATAGTTAAAAAAACAAAGTCACAAGCAACTGTTCCAATCTCACATGGACAATGGTATGATAACATACATGACAGAAACAATGTAATTGAGCTCTTTACTTATTGGCACCGTCACACAGATAATAAACTGAAATTCTAACCTGTGGGGGTCTTAATCCACATAGTACTAAGAGTTAAGAGCACACATGGAAAACCAAAGATCTAAACCAATAAAAAACTAATGAGTCTTAAAAGCCGGAATAGATAATATGACAGTGCAACAAAATAATATATATATGAAAAAAAGTCAATAGTATTTGAACACATGAAATCCCTTAACAAAGAAATAGGTGGAAACAAATGGAATTCTACCATAAATATGAAATGTTTAATCCTTAGCCTTTGAAAAAAATTATTACGAATGATAATTTTCAAAGGAAATTGTACATGTCATACTTGAGATGTACCATGGACATCCTGCAGCGTGCATGCGAGCAAATATATACATAACTACAACAATATGATTTCATATTAATATTAATAGTTTAAGTTAAGAAGGAGTCTCTTTGTCAGTGAGAGAATAATTTGTCTACCATGGCAAATATCAATTAGCGTGCATGGACTACAAATGTTTCCCTATACATGCAACATGACAGGATGGCAAATATAAGAACGAATACAACCCTGCCACCATGTAACACACAGAAAGGGTTGTCACAGATTCATAAAGTTATGAATTTTTTTTGTTCTGCTCTTGTTTATGGAGAGAGAATTTGTCAATGCAGCTGGAATCATTACTACAAAAAAAACACAAGTTATGGCGCTTAATTTAAGGAATATTATTGCGCTTGGGAAGTGCCATAGCTTCCTGTGTTATAAAATCAAGCTACGACGCTTCTTCAATATATGGAAGCGTCATAATTTGATTATTTAATTTTTTTTTAAAATATAAAGCTATGACACTTTCGGATCGAAGCCCTATAGAAGTTAACACTTCCTATGACATTTCTCTAGGAAAGTGGCATAGGAAATCAATGACTTCCTATTTCTATGGCGCTTCCTATATATAGAAGCACCATTGGAAGTAATTGGCTTCTAATGGCGCTTCTCCTAGAAGTGGCCAACTTCCAATGGCACTTCCAGGATGGCTTAATTGTTTTCTTTCCTATTGGGTTTGTATTTTACAATCTATAGCAATTTTCAATTTTCAATTTACAATCCATAGCAAAAACCCAAACCAGAATCAGCTCAAATTATAATGAAATAATTCGAAACAAATATTTATTAATTACAACGCAACAAATAATGTACAACTAGTTTTAATTACCTACTTATGTAACTATGTAGGCAAGAAACAATTTTAATGTACAACAGATTCATAAACAAGACAGGAATAGGCAATAAACAGTCTACGTATGTACCTAAATATGAGCTAATTGCCTGACCATATATTCACATCATTTTTTAATGATTTCATCTACTTGTTGGTCAATCAATTGGACACAACATTGATCTTCATAATACTACATAAAAAGCATGTACAGAATGAATTAAAATCACTAAAAATCAATTAACTTATATACTTGTCAATTAAATTTAAAACACAATAATTGCAAGTAAAAGAACTTACTTGCATAGGAACAGAATTTTGATTATGAGTAACTACATCTTTCATAAATTTCATAATATAATAACCGCAATCATTATTATTTAGTTGGAATGGGCACTGCAACAATACAATGAAATAGTTAAGTAAACATTTGAAGAAAAATTTTTTAATAAAAAAATTTGAGTAAATTCATATATAAGTACCGCAATCTTCTTCCAGGTATAGCTAATGACTAGGTTTTTGTGTGTAGAATAGCTCAATCCAACCTGGCTTCGCTAAGGGGTCAATGCACTAACAAAACAAGTAGTAACTAATTAATTTTGGTTATTTACTAATGACAGATGCAAACATTTACATATACACCCATGCACTTACTTATTGATTATAATTTTCAAATCAGGCCGGTTGTCTGGATGACCGGCCTTTAGAGGATCCAAATAGTAAATGTGGGGGCCTCCAAGTGACGTTGGATGGATGACAATCAAAATCCAATTTCTTCTAAAATATTTTGAAAATTTTACTTTGACAATTATGTTATAGTAAAAGTGAAAGAATAAAAAATACATACATTAAAATACTATCCCAAATAATTTACCCCGGATTGTATGGCACAATAAAGAGCATATTAGAGGTTACTCTCTGCATGAAAATGTCCTTAAGATCGTTAGATTGTGTTTACACATCTAATCTCCCTGTATGTCGGCCAAGGAGATATGGGCTGACATATACGAATCTATGCGTCATTTTCGTGTGCAGTAATGGATCATGGTACAAGTGCCTTTATATAAAACAAACAATATCATTAAAACCAAAAAATTGAATGATGAATAATAATAGTGATAGATGATGATGATAAAGTACCTAATCCAAATGTTGATGCCTGTCACACTAAGCCAATCATGACTAAGCGCTTCGTTTAGCACACTACCATCAACATGAACATCTATATCTGCATGATAGATGTTGATATCAAAACATATTGATTGGCCGCCTTGGTAGATCAAAGCTGATGCCAATTGTTTGTGATATGAGCCCACTTGTCTGTTGCTTCAGTTGTTGGTTGAGGGTCGGAACTTCTGTTCAGTTGATGAATACTTTGAGTTCTTCCCACGCCCTTCAATTTGTTTCCTTTAAGACAAGCAGCAGCCTACAAAATCATGAAATTAAATAATGTGGTTTTAGATGGAAGTGCATAGAAAAAGTAAAAGGAATTATAAATTAACTACCTTTTCAAATGGCTCAATCACACCTATTGGCCATGCAACATAACCACCGACAACATCTTTCACCATTGTTTCTTCCCCCTAAGAAGGAATTGGTAAGAGGATATTTTCATTTGTGCATACATCAACCCTTACTCGGAGTATGTTTGCGGGTAATGGTGAATTATGTAGTGTATCACTGTCGGTGTTGTAAGCCACGCCGATAGCAACTGCGTGCTTGAATGATTAATAGAAATGCAACTTTTACGTTGATTCGCCCTTATGAAAAATAGAGTTAATATATTAAGGTACACTAATTTATAGCGTACCAAAAAGTGAACTAGAAAAGAAATTAATTACCAAAGGAATGAGGACTTTAGGCATGGAGGGACAACTATCCCTTGTATTTGTGTTGTCACACATTGGACTTGGTGCCAGCCTAGATTGTAGTAAGGCATCATTTGAGCCTTCAATAACACATTTTGCTCTTGCATCAAACGCATATGATCGTTAAATTTTTCTACTTGATGCTTGTAGCCACTAATCTTCTATTCTACTTGATGCTTGTAGTCACAAATCTCCTCCTTTAGTTGCAGAAAGTCATTTTTATTGGGTCGCTTTTGGGGTCTGAAGTACGATGTTTGGGTGACTGCAAAACCAGTACCCCAAACACGACCACCATACTTTGGAACTCCAAGCGATTTGTTGAGCAAATCGTCGTGACCAACATAATGCACCAAGTCTGGCCGCTCCTACGTTATTGAGTGCTATCACAAGAAAAATTACAATAATATTAGTTATTATAAAATAGAATCAATGAAGTAAAGCTAAATCTTTATTGTATATATAATCCACTACTTGTACAATATTTCGCAACTTTTTTGGCTTGTTCGCTGGGAAATTCACCTTTTTTGTTTGTGTAGCCAATCAGACATAAATCATGCCGAGGTATATGTGTGACATATGAATGCGATTCTTGTATATGAATATCAAAGTTAGTTGTAGTTAAAAATTAGTCATATAAATTATATTCATATGAAATAATGATTAGTTCTTACTAATTATTGCTCCAATGTTGCATATGATACCAATCCTTTTATGTACCTGTATGGCATGTTGGATACGTTTTCACAATTTTGCTCACTTCTTTCTTATTTAGATCCAAATGATTCATATCAATAAATATTAATTATAAATGCATTACAAGTAGTCTGTAAAGGCTAATATGATATTACCACAAATTTTACAGTAGTATGTTGTAAGATCAAGCGTTTCACCCAAGAGGGGGGGTGAATTGGGTGATACTGAAATTTCTTTCGAAAATATAAAACTTTGACAAAAGAATTAAAACAGTAATGAGTAAGGAGAAATATCACCGAAGTGTACACCGGGAGTTATACTGGTTCGGTCACAACTACTTTGACCTACGTCCAGTCCTCAGAGCTTCTCTGAGAGTTTCACTATAACTTCCAAGATTCAGTGGGTTCTTGGCACCACAGTACAAGCAAGTTCCTTACACCTGGACACTCGCTCCCCCTTACAGGTTGTAATCCAATCCCAACTCAAGGTTCCACAACCTTAAGTTATCTCAATAACAAATATTGAGTTTGAATGAAATATCTCTCTCAAAGAGTAAGTGATAATCACTGAAGCATATAAATACAATTTCAACGTGAAAACAGAGCAATGAACTTAATGATTCGTTCGTATGGATGCTTAGTTGTTCTTCTCTGTTTGAAGGTTCCCATATATATAGATATGATGGGGATGACCGTTGGAACATTTTCCTTTCGTCCGTTGGTGAGTGCGCAGCCACTGTTGACTTTTCAAGTTTTTGAAAAATATCCGTTGGCGGTGGTTGGCATTTGAACGTTTGATTGACTTTCATCTCTTGAAGTGATTCCTTCATTGTTTATCTGTAAATAGACTAAGAATACTAATACAATGAAAGGTTAATCATATAGGAAACAAATCAATGAATGTTTGAATGATTTCTAAATTTCTGGGTATGCTTACTCGAGTAGCTCCTCGAGTAACCCTTGAAGTTTACTCGAGTAGCTCCTCGAGTAACATCGTGAAATCATTATGTATTTGAAAGTCAATGAAGAGAAACAAGATTACTCGGGTAGTGCATGGAGTAAACTAAATTTCAAACCTTTGGAATAGTTATTTACTCGGGTAGCTACTCGAGTAATGCACTCACAACTTTATGAGTTACTCGGGTAACACCTCGAGTAATTCTTTGAAAAACTTTTGATTACTCGATGCTCTACTCCATTAATGTTGGCAGGATTAAAATGCCGAGAGCACTTACCTCATTACTCGAGTAGCTCCTCGAGTAATACACACATTTTTGCATAGGTTACTCGGGTAGCACCTCGAGTAACTGAGACATTTGAACATAACTTACCCGGGTAATGACTTGAACTTTCCTTTGAAAATATTTGAGCATACTGGGATACATACTCGAGGAATCCACTTAAGATAAAACATTAGAAACTTAGATACTCGAGTAAGGACTCGAGGATGATGAAATAAGAAGAAATCAAGTTAATCGGATACCAACCTCAAGTTTTAACTTACCTCAGGCTGTTACTCGAGTAGCTCCTCGAGTAACATTGGCAGTGGTACAAAGTGCCGAGAGTTACACATTTTCAAATACAGGGTTACTCGAGTAGCGCCTCGAGTATCATGGAGAACTTGAAGGCAAACTGGAAGTTTCTGTCCTGGTTACTCGAGTGACTCCTCAAGTAACATTAGCAGTGGTACAAACTGCCGAGAGGTACATACGGTTACTCGGGTAGCTCCTCGAGTATCATTTTGATAACTTGAAGGGAACTGGAAGTTTTCACATGGTTACTCGAGTAACTCCTCGAGTATCATTAGCAGGCCGAGAGCAACCTTGAAATTTTACCTGGTTACTCGAGTAGTTCCTCGAGTAATGGTGGCAGGTTACTGGAAGTTCTCCTCTGTTACTTCAAGTTTTGTCTCATTACTCGAGTAGCGCCTCGAGTAATGCCTTAGAAGATTTGCTACTGATCAAGTTCCCCAGCATTTTCTCTTGTCCAATCTTCATTACTTTCATGCTTACTTCAAGTAAGCTTATTCCTGTCATTACTTAGTTCAAACTTGATTATTAAACATTTCCTTTTCAAACCATTCTTTTGTTATCATCAAAACATGAGATCTAACATTCTCCCCCTTTTTGATGATGACAAAACTTGGTGATTTTGAACATGGTTTTTCAAATTGGATTCTTAATTAATTATTTCTTAATAAGTTGATTAAACCTTGCATACATAACAACTTCATTAGTCCAAACAAGTATCACAAATCTCAAACTTAAATGAAATCAAATGAAGTCATAATTAAAAACATACTTGTATTGAAATTTAAGAAATTCAAATTACAAGTTAAGTTCAAGAAGGATTAATAACAAAATGCACCCTAAAGCCCATATACAACCAAATCCCCATGAAAAGCAAGGACAAATCCACAAAATCATTCTCAAGCTCTTCTCCCCCTTTTTGGCTTCATCAATTAAGAGGAGGGTTTGAAGGCTTCACCATAGAGATGGGCTTTACAGGAAGGACCAATCCACCATCTGAACTAGATGAATCAAAGGAACTGGATAATTCTGGTTCAGGAAGATTGAGAGGTGGGATATGGATGTCATCTCTAGGCAGGAAAGGAGAAGGTTGGAATACAACCATAGTGGTTTCAGCCTCTGGAGATGTGTCTAACACAGGAGTGATATGTTCAGAGGAAGAAGATGATACTACCTCTGTTTGGGTAGGAGAGGGAATAGGTTTAGAAGTGGTCTCAGGCTGTGGCTTTTGAGGTGAATCATCAAGGATAATGTGAGTGGTTTCGTGGGTATCAGGATCATCCACTGTGAATAAAACATCTTTCTCTTGGGGCTCAAGTGGATCAGAAACCAGCGGGGTAGAAGGTTCAGCCTCAGGAATAGGAGTGTCTGAAGGAGGTTCTTCTGGAGGTGGTGGTGGTGCAGATGATGAAGGACCGGCAGAAGGTCCGGGACCCAGAGAATCCAGTCGTGCTAAGATCAATCTCAGAGTTTCTCCCTGGGCACGTTGCTCTTCAAGCAACTCCTCATGTCTCCTATCCATTCTCTCAACCAACTCCTCATGCCTTTTGTCAATTTTCTCAACTAGTTCACCCATCTTGAAGTTGGTGTTGGTAATTAGCTCAGCATTTGTGTTGGCTATGTCCACATGGAAGCCTCTGAGTATGTTCTCCATGAAGTGCTGGAGAGTGGCATTCAGGAAGGATGGTGAGGATGTGGTAGCAGCTGGAGCCGATGACTGAGTGTCATCCATCCTACTGGTCTCAGTCTCAGTAGCCTTCCGCTTCTTCTTGGACCCAGACTCCAGTGGGCCTTTAAGAGGGATGTCGATGTTCAATTTACCAATCTGATTCCTCCCCACTGGGGTCACCCTCTCAATTGGCTCCTTACTATCCAAGTACCATATTTTGTTCTCTTTCAGGATAAGAGACACAATTTGGGGATATGGCATTGGAGTAGTCCCTTTTCCATCCACCTTATATCTTTTCATTTCAGAGAATATGTACTCTCCCAGATCCTTTTCTTCTTTCAAGAGGAGTGAAGCAAACCATCTATAGTCCCTATCCGAGAAGTGGGTATAGTTGTTGGCTTTGTTCACTAGGGACCTAGAGTAAATGTACCATAGGACCCTGTGATGATCACACATATCACTCGGTTTAAAATTGAGTGGGCCAACTAATTCTCCGGGTTTGAGAATGGTAAAAATCTGATTTGGCTCAAGTTCAGAATAAATATCATCAGGGGGATTCTCAATTCCTAACCATAGATTGATCCTAGAAGGGGATATAAGAATTTTTTGACCTCTCACTGAGGTGGTCATCTCTTCCTCAACAGAGGTTCGGTTAGGCTCATCAGTGATTTTTAGGTTACAGTAAAAATGGGTGATTACCTTTGTGCAAAAAGGCAATCGAACAGATAACCAAGGCATAAAAGGATCAAGATAAGAGCTAAGGTCATACTTCACTACCTCTTGAAGCACCTTCAGATCAATGTAGTGTGTTTTACACACTTTCCTTCTGGAGAACTGTATCCGGTACTTGGGAGATTCCACCAGTTTCCCCACATTGAATCCCTTGGGAGGAGTAGTGATCTCTGCCTCTGGGATCTTGGATTTCTTGGATGATTGACCCTTCTCCAATTGGTCAATGATCCCAGCCATTGCCTTAGCCACATTTTTGTCATATTTTGGCTTCTTGGGAGGTTTTGGAGTAAAAGAGGGTGTGGATGAGTCTGAGTGAGAAGGTGAGGGAGTTTTGACACCTTTACTCCTTCCTGTGGATGTGCTCTTTTTAGACTGAGCCCTAGTCACAATAGGCTCTTTGATTACCACCCCTTTGGCCTTTGGTTGAGGTTGTGGTTGAAGAGGGATTTTGGCTTTTGGTCTTGGGGTCAATTTTCTTCTTTTTCCCTTGGGATGAGATGAAGGAGGATCAGAGTGTTGCTCGGATTCAGAGGAATCTAAGGGAGTAAGATTTTTGGTTCTCATCTTCTTGAAGAATTGAGAAACTGAGATTTTCAGAAAAAGAATGAGGTAACTGTCGCAAGTTTAGGGCACAGAGAATCTGAGAGAAATAGGAAGTTTTTGGACTTGAAATCAGTTGGGTTTTGACGGAAATGAAGCAAAGAATCGATTGTGAAAAGTTTTTGTGAGGGTGTATAGTGATTTACTCGAGGAGATTTTGTGGAAATGACCAAGTTTGCGCAAAATAAAGACCTAAATCCCGACTTTACTCGAGGCCTTACTCGAGTAACATTCAATGTTACTCGAGGCCTTCCTCGGGTGTTCATACATAAAAATTCAAAAATAATTCATTTAAATTGCGTACCTGGCATGAATAATATAGTAATAATCCATGGATATTCCCTCGATCATTCATAGTCCATTTGATTCAGATTTGAGTCATTATTTAACCTTTTGAGAATCTGAGCTCCGTCATTACTCGAGGCCTTCCTCGAGTAACCTTCAAGTTTACTCGAGGCCTGCCTCGAGTAAATAGCTTTACCGCTCTGACTCTTCATTTCTTTAAGATCTGAACCGTTACATTTGAAAATCAAGTAACTTGATCCGTTACTTCCAGTTTTGGGGGCCATTACTCGAGTACATACTCGAGTAAAGTACTTCTTTACTTCAAGTTGCTCCTCGGGTATTGCTTTTCTGTCACACATTACTTCAAGTTGGTACTCCAGTAAATGTGTCCTCTGATCACCTCTGTTTTTGTTTCTCAAAACAGAATTTTTACCTTCCTGCAAAACACATTTCTATACACTCCGAAGCTTAAGTTAGTGATCATCAAAACATTATCAAATGACTTCATCTAATATTATGAAATGCAGAAATTACTTATAACTCATGGGGATTTACCATTCCCAATTCTCTTCTAATGTATAGAAATTGATCTTTTGCGAGGGGTTTTGTGAAGATATCGGCTAATTGAAGATGAGTAGGAATGAATATCACTTTCACATCTTTCTTTTGAACATGATCTCTGATGAAGTGATGCCTGACATCGATATGCTTGGTTCTAGAGTGTTGAACTGGATTCTTTGCCAAGCTTATCGTACTAGTGTTGTCACAGTATATTGATATTTCTTTGAGATAAATACCAAGGTCTTGTAGTTGTTGTTTTAACCATATCACTTGTGCACAACAACTTGAGACTGCAACATATTCGGCTTCCGTTGATGAAAGAGACACTGTATTTTGTTTCTTGCTGAACCATGATACAAGAGATCCTCCAAGGAATTGCCCTTGTCCACTGGTGCTTTTTCTGTCTGTCTTGTATCCTCCATGATCAGAATCTGAATAAGCAATTAAATATTCACTTCTTCCTTTGGGATACCACAGACCCAATTCTGGTGTGTCAGCAAGGTATCTAAAGATTCGTTTGACCGTTTCAGCATGTGATTCCTTTGGTGCAGATTGATATCTTGCACATATGCCAACACTAAATTGGATGTTCGGTCTGCTTGCCGTGAGATAGAGTAATGATCCAATCATTCCTCTATATTTTGTGATATTGTAGTCTTTCCCTTTGACATCAGCATCAAGCAACGTTGTTGAGCTCATAGGTGTGTCCGAGCCATTTGCTTCATCCATTCCATACTTCTTCAATAGCTCTTTTAAATACTTTGTTTGAGATATGAAGATTCCATTCTTTCTTTGTTTGATTTGCAAGCCAAGAAAGAAATTCAATTCTCCCATCATTGACATCTCAAACTCTCCCTGCATTATCTCAGAAAATTCCTTACATAGAGATTCATTAGTAGCACCGAAAACAATATCATCAACATATATTTGAACAATTAAAATATCATCATGTTTCCGATTTATAAATAATGTTGTATCAACTTTTCCTCGTACAAAACCTTGATCGATGAGAAACTTACTAAGCCTTTCATACCAGGCTCTAGGAGCTTGTTTTAAACCATATAAAGCCTTTTTAAGTTTGAAAACATGGTTCGGTTTAGTTACATCTTCAAAACCTGGAGGTTGTTCTACATACACTTCCTCCATGATGTAACCATTTAGAAAAGCACTCTTAACATCCATTTGATAGAGTTTGAATCCTTTGATGCATGCAAAGGCTAAGAGTACACGTATAGCTTCCAATCTAGCCACTGGAGCATACGTTTCCTCATAATCAATTCCTTCTTCCTGATTATAGCCTTTGGCCACCAATCTTGCCTTGTTTCTGACAATAATTGCAGATTCATCAAGTTTGTTTTTGAATACCCATTTAGTACCAATGATCGTATGATCTTTGGGTCGGGGCACCAAATCCCAGACTTGATTCCTTTCAAATTGATTTAATTCTTCTTGCATTGCTATGACCCAATCATTGTCTGATAGGGCTTCATCAATGTTAGAAGGTTCAATCTCAGAAATAAATGCAGAAAAACTTACTTCATTGAAAACTCTATTTCTGGTTTTGATCCCTTCATTCACATCTCCTATGACTTGATCTAAGGGATGACTTCTATTGTATTTCCAGGCTTTAGGTTGACCTAGGGATTGCTCTTCATCCTTAGTTTCATCAACCTCTGGAATAAGAGACTTAGAAATAGATTGACCATTTTCTTGATTTAAAACAACTTCCTGTTCTTCATCAATGGTTTTGTCAGAAGATTCAAATTCATCAAATACAACATGAATTGATTCTTCAACAACACAAGTTCTTTTATTGAAAATTCTATATGCTTTACTTCGGTTAGAATATCCTAGGAAAATTCCTTCATCAGTTTTAGAATCAAATTTTCCTAAGTTATCTTTACCATTATTATGAATGAAACACTTACAACCGAAGATGTGTAGATGAGCAATGTTTGGCTTCCTTCCTTTGTATAGCTCATATGGTGTCTTTCCAAGTTTCGTTCTGATATAGGCTCTATTTGAAATATAGCATGCTGTACTCATAGCATCAGCCCAGAAAACTTGAGACATGTTCTTTTCATTTAACATTGCTCTAGCCATTTCAGTGAGCACTCTATTCTTGCGTTCCACAACTCCATTTTGTTGAGGTGTCCTTGGAGCAGAGAAATTGTGATCAATGCCATTAGTATCACAATATTCTTCAAAGGCTTGATTCTCAAATTCTCCACCATGATCGATCCTAATACCTGCAATAGACATACCTTTCTCATTTTGCACTTTCTTGGCAAAAACAATAAATTCTTCAAAGGTTTCATCTTTTGATGATAGAAAAATAACCCATGTAAATCTAGAAAAATCATCAACAATGACCAATGAATACAAGTTGCCACCAAGACTCTTTACTCTTGCTGGACCAACTAAATCCATATGCAATAATTGTAATGGTCTATTTGTTGAGATCTCATTTTTCAATTTGAAAGATGATTTAGTTTGTTTACCCTTTTGACATGCGTCACAAATCAAATCGTTTTTGAAATTTACTTTGGGTAATCCAAGAACTAAATCCTTTTTGAGTAGTTTACCTAGTTGATGCATATTGACATGAGCCAATCTCTTATGCCATAGCCAACTTTCATCGGTATTACTCAGAAAACAATTTTCAGATTCATTTCTACTAATATCTAGAGTATAGCAGTTACCTTCCCTTTTTGCTCTGAGCTTAGCCTTGATATTTTTCTTATCAAGCTGTAAGTCATTCTTGTTGATAATTAGACATTCCTCTGAATCAAATATTATCCAGTTGTCTTTATCTGCACTTTGACTTACGCTCAGCAAATTATGACACAGGCCTTCAACGTAATATACATCTTTGATTTGTATGCCTTTGTCATTTTTGATTTCACCAATTCCTGCTATTTTTCCGGATTGATTTCCTCCAAATTTTACCTTTCCACCTTCCTTAGGTTGTAATGTGGTAAAACTTTCGAAATCTCCGGTCATATGTCTAGAGCATCCACTGTCTATGAACCATTTGTTATTTTTGGATGCTTTAAGACATACCTGCAATCAAATGACTAAGTTTTAGGTACCCACTTCTTTTTGGGTCCTTTTGGGTTAGTATAAGTGATTTTCTGAACATATGTGCCTTTAGGTACCCATTTGTAGGTTCCTATGTTTCCTTTCTTCTTATGAATGCATGAGGAGGTATAATGACCTTTTCTATTACAGTAATTACAAAATGCAAAAGGATTTGATATATGCACAGAATGCTGGAAATAATTCAAATATGACTTACCTCCTGCTTTCTTTCTACCTTTCCTTTTATCTGATTTTGGATCATATCCAATACCAGATCGGTCATTTACAAATCGTTGTTCTTTTAAAATCACACTTAGCATCTCACTTCCTTTGGTAAACTTTTCAAGAGTTTTTGTGAGATCAATGTTTTTCTTTTTCAAAGAAGAACAATTTTCACAATTCTTTTCTGAACTTTCTTTAAGCTCAATTTCAAGAGCTTTGTTTTTCTTTTTGAAAACAATTAGTTCTTTAACTACTTTGATAAATTCAGAATGTAAAGCATTATATTCAGATAATAATTCATCATAGGTAGGGTCAGAATCATTTACCTCTTCTTCTGTCTCTTCTTGAGCAACAAGACATATGTTGGCTACTTCTTCCTCATCACTTTCTTCGTCTGAGGAACTATCTCCCCATATAGCAGATACAAAGGCCTTCTTTTTGTTAAAGAATTTGCCTTTTCTCTTTTCTTTGCTCTTTTGATTGAGCTCTGGACATTCTGATTTGATATGTCCTGGTTTACCACATTCATAGCAAATGATATGGTCTTTGTTGCTAGTTCCTCCTTTTTGAAAGTGTTTGTAGCCTTGACCTTTCTTGTAGAACTTTCTGAATCGTTTTATGATTAAGCCCATTTCATCATCATCAAACTCCTCAACTTCATCTTGATTTTCTTCTTTTGCTTTTAGAGCTAGACCTTTCTTTCTTTTGTCACTGATGTCGTCTAGTTCCCGTTTGAACTTTAACTTGCTTTCATATTCAGAAAGACTTCCAAATAGAGAAGCAACTGATCTCATTGATTCTCCTTTTGCCTCTTCTATCGCAGTGACTTTGGCCTCCCACTCTTTAGAAAGAATATTCAAAATCTTTCGTACTTGGATATTTTGATCATATACTTTTCCAAGTGCTGCAAGTTGATTAACAAGATGAGTATATCTAAGTTCGAATTCAGAAATTGACTCACCTGATTTCATTCGAAGTAGATCGAATTCTGTGATCAAGGTGTTGATTCGATTCTCCTTTATTCCCGAAGTTCCTTCATGCGCTATTTCCAGAGCTTCCCACATTTCCTTTGCTGTTGGGAGTGTGCAGATTCTGAAGTATTCATTTTGACTCAAGGAGCTTTGTAACATCAGAATTGCCTTGCTATTTAGAGTGATAAGTTTCTTGTCATTCTCATCATATTCCGCTGGCGTCTTTGGAATTTTCTGAGAATCTACAGTCTTTGTAGGTTGATAATTTCCACTCTCGATTACATCCCATAGCCCATATTCAGTAGCCATCACGAACACTCTGAATTTTGCTTTCCAGAAAGAAAAGTGTTCTCCATTGAAACCGGGAGGTCTAGTGATGGATGCTCCGTCGGGAAGAATTCCTTCACCCATGCTTGCCATTGGATCCTTCTTAGGTTGTTATACCTTAACAAGAAGACCTACGCTCTGATACCAAATGTAAGATCAAGCGTTTCACCCAAGAGGGGGGGTGAATTGGGTGATACTGAAATTTCTTTCGAAAATATAAAACTTTGACAAAAGAATTAAAACAGTAATGAGTAAGGAGAAATATCACCGAAGTGTACACCGGGAGTTATACTGGTTCGGTCACAACCACTTTGACCTACGTCCAGTCCTCAGAGCTTCTCTGAGAGTTTCACTATAACTTCCAAGATTCAGTGGGTTCTTGGCACCACAGTACAAGCAAGTTCCTTACACCTGGACACTCGCTCCCCCTTACAGGTTGTAATCCAATCCCAACTCAAGGTTCCACAACCTTAAGTTATCTCAATAACAAATATTGAGTTTGAATGAAATATCTCTCTCAAAGAGTAAGTGATAATCACTGAAGCATATAAATACAATTTCAACGTGAAAACAGAGCAATGAACTTAATGATTCGTTCGTATGGATGCTTAGTTGTTCTTCTCTGTTTGAAGGTTCCCATATATATAGATATGATGGGGATGACCGTTGGAACGTTTTCCTTTCGTCCGTTGGTGAGTGCGCAGCCACTGTTGACTTTTCAAGTTTTTGAAAAATATCCGTTGGCGGTGGTTGGCATTTGAACGTTTGATTGACTTTCATCTCTTGAAGTGATTCCTTCATTGTTTATCTGTAAATAGACTAAGAATACTAATACAATGAAAGGTTAATCATATAGGAAACAAATCAATGAATGTTTGAATGATTTCTAAATTTCTGGGTATGCTTACTCGAGTAGCTCCTCGAGTAACCCTTGAAGTTTACTCGAGTAGCTCCTCGAGTAACATCGTGAAATCATTATGTATTTGAAAGTCAATGAAGAGAAACAAGATTACTCGGGTAGTGCATGGAGTAAACTAAATTTCAAACCTTTGGAATAGTTATTTACTCGGGTAGCTACTCGAGTAATGCACTCACAACTTTATGAGTTACTCGGGTAACACCTCGAGTAATTCTTTGAAAAACTTTTGATTACTCGATGCTCTACTCCATTAATGTTGGCAGGATTAAAATGCCGAGAGCACTTACCTCATTACTCGAGTAGCTCCTCGAGTAATACACACATTTTTGCATAGGTTACTCGGGTAGCACCTCGAGTAACTGAGACATTTGAACATAACTTACCCGGGTAATGACTTGAACTTTCCTTTGAAAATATTTGAGCATACTGGGATACATACTCGAGGAATCCACTTAAGATAAAACATTAGAAACTTAGATACTCGAGTAAGGACTCGAGGATGATGAAATAAGAAGAAATCAAGTTAATCGGATACCAACCTCAAGTTTTAACTTACCTCAGGCTGTTACTCGAGTAGCTCCTCGAGTAACATTGGCAGTGGTACAAAGTGCCGAGAGTTACACATTTTCAAATACAGGGTTACTCGAGTAGCGCCTCGAGTATCATGGAGAACTTGAAGGCAAACTGGAAGTTTCTGTCCTGGTTACTCGAGTGACTCCTCAAGTAACATTAGCAGTGGTACAAACTGCCGAGAGGTACATACGGTTACTCGGGTAGCTCCTCGAGTATCATTTTGATAACTTGAAGGGAACTGGAAGTTTTCACATGGTTACTCGAGTAACTCCTCGAGTATCATTAGCAGGCCGAGAGCAACCTTGAAATTTTACCTGGTTACTCGAGTAGTTCCTCGAGTAATGGTGGCAGGTTACTGGAAGTTCTCCTCTGTTACTTCAAGTTTTGTCTCATTACTCGAGTAGCGCCTCGAGTAATGCCTTAGAAGATTTGCTACTGATCAAGTTCCCCAGCATTTTCTCTTGTCCAATCTTCATTACTTTCATGCTTACTTCAAGTAAGCTTATTCCTGTCATTACTTAGTTCAAACTTGATTATTAAACATTTCCTTTTCAAACCATTCTTTTGTTATCATCAAAACATGAGATCTAACATATGTGAGTTCACAAACTTATTCCACTGCTCTTGAGTTATTATTCCAACGTACAACTTCAATGAAGTATGATTGATAATATTATTGTCGTCTTGCAAGTAGAATTTGACAAGATCATAGCGAAAATTTCTTAAAAGTTTGCCGCATTTTCGCCACACGAATTTCTCTTTATCTTCGTCAATTATAAAGTAAAATTGTAAGAAAAAACACACATAATTTGTTAGATTGTAATTTTATGAAACAAAACAACCAGAATAATAAAGTAAATAATGTTTACCTTGACTGAATCCAAGATGATATCAACATAATCTTTCTTCGCATGTCACTAATCTAAAACTATAATAGGGACTCTTTCTCTGACTGTAGTCCCAATACAATTATTAAAGGAGTTGGCATTCGGTTTGACTGGATTTCCCTTTTCATTCCTATAAGTTAAGTAAACCAAACAAAACATTAGATCATACATAGTGACAATCATGGCAATGAAAGTAAATTATGTTGAAATATATGAATGCATATAATAAAACATACAAGACAAAAAGTCAAGGCACTCATTATCATCTTTTCCTCTTTCTTGTTTGATTTAAAAACCAAGTCCCTTTTTCATGATCATGTCTCATGTATAAGGGTTCATCTTCATCTTCATCTTCATCTATATCAATATATTTTGACCACAACATCTCAAAAGAAAGATCATTCTCAGGATTATTCAAATATTCATTACTTTCAGCATCAACTTGTTCTTGATGATTCTTGTTCGATGGAAGTATAATGGACCAATTCTTCTTAGTAGAATCCAGAATGGAAAAGAAAAATACTTGTTTTGCTTGCGGTACTAAAATGAAAGGATCATTTTTATACCAAACTTTAGAAAGGTCCACTTGAACAAACCCTAACTCATTTATCCGCAATCCATTGTTGTTGTTAATCCATGTACATTTGAAGACAGGGACCCTCAACATAGTATAATCTAACTCACATATTCGTTTAATGACATTAAAGTATGATATTATTGCGTAGATAGGGTGTATGTCTTTAGCACTGGATCTATGCTAAGAATCAGCAACAAGTGTTACTCTACTATTCTGCATCATACTCCTTGTATCATGTTCTTGTGTGTAGAATGTGTAACCATTGATTGCATAACCATTGTAAGATAATACATTTAAGCTCGGTCCATTAGATAGCCATCTCAAGTTTTCAAAAACTGAATCAGGATTCATCTTTACCTTGTCATTAATGTTCCTTTTTAACCAACTTGAAAAAAATGTCGGTTGTTCTCTTTTGTTATCAAATTTTCATTTCTATTATCATATACCAATCAAAGAGTATCCTTGTGTTCTTCAACATACGGTTCAACCTCATCGGTGTTATGTAGCATATACAAGTAAGCTTACTTCCATTTAGTCACTGATATCCTTATTACATCCTTCCTACTTATTCCTTTCCTTGATCTTCGTCCATCATGACGAGACTTCAGGATCCCTACAGGGCCAACATTTGAATAAAAATCAGAACAGAAGTCACTTGCTTCTTCAACCATATAACTCTCAGCTATACAACCCTCTGGTCGATATCTATTTTTCACATATCCTTTTAAAATTTTCATAAATCGCTGATTCAGGTACATCTATTTCAAGTACACTAGACTACACAATTAAACCTTATTCACAAAGTGTACAGTTGATGGACCCTACTTTTTAAAAATGAAGGTGGGAAATATATTTCAAGTTCACATAGAGTACAGATAATCAACCTTTGTAAATCTTGTAACTTTGTTGAATCAACCACTTTACTGCAAATCAACTTGAAGAATATGCAAAGTTTAGTAATGGTATTCCTTACTTTTTTGGGTAAGATTGACCGTATACCAACCGGTATGAAATTTTGCATGAGCACATGATAGTCATGAGATTTAAGGCTTTTTAGCTTCAACTCTTTCACTAATGCAAGGTTCTTTATATTTGAAGAATAGCCCTCTGGAACCTTAATTCCTTCCAAAAACTCATAAAACAACTTTTTCTCTTTCCTCAACAAAGTCTAAGCCGCTAGAGGTAGATAAGTACAGTGCCCCTACTCAACCGGTGCCAACTCTTCTCTTATTCCCAAGTTAACTAAATCCAACCTCAAAGGATTTTTCCCTTTCTTCTTCCTATATCGAGATGCATTGCATTTAGGGCACTTCTTTAACGTTACATATTGATTTTGAAATAATATGCAATAATCAGGGCATGCATGTATCTTCTCATAACCCATGCAGTTGTAGAACAAAGTATTCGCTTTGCCTCGTATGTCTTGGTAGGAAGTATATTTTCTTCTAAGAGCATATCTTGCACAAGTTCAAGCAATGCGGTGAAACCCGAATCACTCAATCCATAGAGTACTTTAAACTTGTACAATTTCAATATTGCTAGCAATCTTGTGTATTTAGTACTATCGACATATAATGGCTTCTATGCATCACCTTTCAACTTCTCAAATTCTTGAGGGTAGTTATGAAGCACCCCTTCGACTGCATTTAGCATTTCTTGAAGACCATTGTCCTCATCACACATGCTTAGGTTAAACTCATTCGAAGTAACGATCATGGTATGCACCCGTTCACTACGTGTATCATTCGTCACACCATGCCTTGTCCATTGTGTATATGATTGATTAATTCCATGACATACTAAATGATCTAGTAAATCAAATGGACTAATTCACTTTCCATAACAACAAGATAAGCAAGGACACAAGATTTTGTTAGGATCATTTGTATACTTGCTTGCAAATCTAGTAAACTCTTTCACCTTATCTATATATTCCCTTAAGCACCGATCCAATGACATCCGTTTTCAATCCATTTATACCTTAAACATATTTTTAGAAGTGGTTAGTTGCTTGCCTTTACAGTTACTAATTACTTTTATCTTATGTTATATATTTATTTTAAAAAAAATCGGCAGCATAACATCTTAAAATTTGAAGTTTTCCAAGTATTAAACACTCTCTTTAAGTCACAAATAAGTTTTAAATAACTTATCTTCTTTTAAAATTATTAATTATAATGCTTTATTATATTTAATTGATTAGAGCAGATTGTAAAGAATAATATGATATTGAATTATTGATCTCCCATTTACTTCAACTCTTTCTAACTTTACATTAATATTGAGAAATTTTGAATTTTGATAGAAAAATTATTGTTTTTCTTTTCATTACAAACTCCTATATAAATGACATTTTTAAACTTCTTAAAATACTTCATTTGCTATCATATCCTCCACGAGAAACAATTTTTTATGAGATATTTTGTTATTAAAATCTAAGGAATATTACATAGTTCAATTATATTTAACGCTCTGCCTAGTTCAATACTCCTTTAATGATTGGTAAATAGGACATATAAGAAATCTTCAGGCACTCAGCTATTATAAATTGATGAGAAATCTTCAGGCACTCAGCTATTATAAATTGATGAGAAATCTTCAGGCACCCAATTTTTTTAAAAAAAAAGAACAAGAAAATGTATGACAAATGCTTCTGTAAAAAAAAGCACTTACAAGTTTGGAAAATTTTGTAGGAGGCTGAGACAGAGACCAAGCTTTAGGAAAATAGTTGAAACTTCAAATAAATACCAAGAAAAAAAAATTATGAGCACACATATAAGATTTATGACAATTTTTTACCAAAAAAAAAAAATAAGAAGATCAGAAAATGTAATAACTCAAGCTTTTGTAAAAAAAGAAAGACTTACAAGCTAGGGAATTTCCTGTAGGAGGCTGAGAAAAAGAAAAAAACACGTGGGAGACCAAGCTTTGTACTACAACGGAAGTGGCGACAAAAAAATTTTCAATAAATGTGTGCGTGGAGGAGACAAGACAAAACAAAATGTGGGGGTCCCAAGGAAGCTTCTAATTCCTGCTGTCAAAGAGAGAAGGGAGTGGGGCGACAATGGATAAGGAAAGGTGGTGCAACAATAGAGTGGGGATTGAACGGATACAAGAAGGTGGACCAATCGAGCTCTGAAAAATGGAGAGCTGGAGGGTGCGCGAGAAGATGATAATGACGCGAAGGTGAAAAATTTTATAGCACTTTGTATGGTGCTTTCATAGAAAGCACCATATAAGGTGTAAGGAAGCCATGCATAGCTTCATTAAACCTTGTATGGCGCTTCCTATGAAAGCATAGCTTCATTAAAACTTGTATGGCATGTTCTATGAAAGCACCATACAAGGCATAATCAAATGGATGCTTTGGCGCTTGTACTCCATGCACCATTGCATCCTTTTAATATATTAAAAAAATTGTAATAGGGAAGCTTTGGAGCTTGCACTGTAAGTGCCATTGCTTCCCTTGAAGTTCTCTAGTTGAAGCTGGCAATCATTCCACATCTCAATCTTTATGAAAAACAAAAGGAAGAAAAGGAAGAAAAGAAACTAAAATAGTGGACACCCACAATGACATAATTCATGATCATTTGCTAATGGAGAGTCTTAAGAAAATGAGTCTTCTATGTTCATATATATTTTAAATACACAACGTTTGATTAGAGGCAACATAAAAAGATAGTTAGAGGCAACATACATAAAGAACAAGAGCATGAAATAGCAAAAGATAAAGATGATGAAAGTAAATTGTGCCTTGTTTTTTACCTTCATAATTCAAATAGGTTTTAAAAACAATAAACTTTAAAAATAATTACAAATGATAAATTGAAACATGAAAGTAAACTGATTCTCTTTCTCTCTCTCACACATGTTTATTTTTAATCAGAACTAATCAAAATATATGAATTGATTTAAGAAACTTAGGGGTAATTACGAGGAAAGGCAACATTCTAAATCATGATTAAGGATTCTAACAAAAGAGTATCGATGAGTAATTCCTTTTGGGCAAAGACAATGCACCAACAGCAAATACAGGGGAGTGACAAATCCAGTTTTAGTTGTCAAGACAATAAAGACATCTATCACTATCATTTCTTACCGATAGCAAACAAAATCAAAGAATGAAAGAAAAGAAGGAAAGAAACGAGAAAATAATCATAGCAAAGAGATTTACTAATTAGACAATTTCTTATATTGGAAAAGAATCAAGACTAGCAAAGTAAATATGGAGTTAAATCATAGCAAAGAAATAAGATGGGAGGATTACTTGTTACAAGCAAGAGATGGAGCAAAAGAATCAAGCTATAAATAGAGGACCAGACCAAGCTTTCTGTTTGTTTGTACAAGAGATGGAGCTGAATGTTCTTGGTTTCTGCAACCTTCCTTTACTTGGTATCGAACAGGGTATGAAAGCAGGATGTGAATCAAGATCACTATGTGGCTAAGGGAGTGAACTAAAGGCTAAGGGAACTAAAAGGCTATAGGAGTCCCATGTAAGGCCACTATGTGGCTTGGCAAGCACCTGCTAAGGCTGCCCTTAGCAGGCATGCAAGGCCATTATGTGGTTGTCAAATGGCGGCTTAACACAGGAACCAACCTGATAACCCTTTTCGGTGGCCATCTAGGGTAACCTCAGCAGCTAGTTCAACACCCTGCCTCTTGAACAAGGACTAGAGCTTCACACAGGTGCCCTTACACCTTGTCAGCCCCTCCAGCCAAGCCAACAATAAGGTGGTTAGCCCCTATGCCGTATCTGGGTAAGAGCCAATGCTTCACCATATATCACACTGTGAGAACCCTCGATCACGGTGGCGAATTAAGCCATCTTAATAACTAGCTCTAATACCCTTAGCTTATTTTCACGTTTTTCAGAGTACTTATGCACAGTTCAGTGGGCACATAGAAATAGCATAAAAATACTGATAATAAGTACTTGATTACAGTAATTCCCTATAGGGATTATCTATAACAATTACAAATAATGTAGCCGCACAGACATCTTCCTATCTTCGTTCCACCACTGCATTCCTTTCGTACAGTTTTCTTCTCTACTTACACCTGTCTAAATGATTGGTTGGGGAGGGTGAGATTCGAGAGAATCTCAGTCGTAAACAATACCAATATACATGCAAGATAATTGCTTAATGCATGACATGCTTGCCTTACATAAAGTCATGCTAACACAATGACATATCTACGTGCTCAATGTTTCAAACAACATACTCAGGGCCATAGTATAAATAGAAACAGAGTTTCAATCATTCATATATATTTCACATAATCAAGCAAAGCAATCACATGCATCAGTATACAAGCACAAATATCAAATACATGCAGGAGAGGTAAGTTCACTACCTTAAACCCCTTTTTTAGCTCACAGTTGTTCCTGAATTTTTGCTTCGGCTTGGGCTATTTCCAGTTCTTATAAAAATTAGAGTTACAAGTAATTGGTTATTACTTGAACTATTACTGCCTTTAATCACATTTTCAACAATTTCTGTACAGTACAACTTTACACAATGCAGTTTCACAGTTTTCCAGAAAACTGGCAGATTTTCAATTGACTTTGGAAAATAATAAATAATTCTAGGAAATTCCAAATTGACTAGTTCCAAAGCCTATGTGAAGCTCTTTATGTGTATTTCATGAAAAAAAATACCCAAGGCTAGTCACTATTATCACATTTTTCCCAGAACTTCACCAACTTCCCCTATTCTAGATTGCATTTCAGAAACAGGGCACAAATTTGAAAAATCATATCTCTTAATTTACTCATCTAAAAATAATGCTTTACCTACCAAATTAAAGCTCTACATGTCTACTTTAATCCTAGAAAATTTCATAATTTTTGGACTTGGTTTGACTAACAAAATGCATTGCACAATTAGATTGCCTCTAGTAAAACAAATCAAACAGCACCTCCCCTTAACTTCATAAATTTACATATTTAAACATAAACATCCAAAAATCATGAACACTTGTATTCCTGCACAATTTTTCCTTCTAAATCCAATGGAACCATTAGGATTTCAAAATTCTAGCTCTACCCTAGATGAACAGTAGCTAGACAAATTTCACAATAAACAGGGAAAATTGGAGTTTCTTGATTTTAACCACTAAACCACCTTCTTTACACCTCTAATCATATGTTTAACCCATTAAACACCAATTGCACATGGTTAGAGGAAATTTTGGTAGCATTTCCCTTAGGGTTTTATCTTTCCAAATTTACAAAATCAATCAAATCAAAGCCAAACACAACAACAACATCATACTACTCAAGAGGATAAGTTTTGGAGATTACCTCTTGATTGCTCAACTTTCTCACTCTAGGATGCCACTGCCCTCTCTCTCTTCTCTCTTGATTTTGCTTACAAAATCATGGTTTCCAAGATGAAGAAGAGATTAGAAGAGGTTCTAAGTGATTTAGAAGGCAAGACCACTTAAAATCAAGTCTTACCTTGGATTTTTCGCTTGAACCCTTACATTTGCTTGTTCTTGAGCTCTCAACTTCCAATTAACTCTCTCTCTCTCTCTCTCACACACACACACTTCATCTGATCAAAATATGGAAGGAAAGACGAGGAAAATGTGTCTTAAAATATCCTTCTTCACCCCTTTTGTTTATTATATTTTTATGGCTTTTAATCACATGCCAATTAACTCAATGTTACCATCTTTTTCCTTCTTTAATATACTTGGTTGAAAAGCACTCTCCAAATGGCCCAAAAATATGCTCTTCAATTAACTCAATTCCTCCTCCACACATATTTATTTTTGAGTTGCAAACTTTGACTTATGTCATTATCTTTTTTTTTGACCATATGCCAAAAATTGTGCCAAGGGATATTTATCTACCAATTAATTATTTTTCCCTCCCCATATCCCTTTTTAGATGAAAATGAGTAAATAATTAGGGGAAAATAATTGCCTCTTACTTAATATGACAAATTACCATTTTGCCCTTACATTTTATGATTTTCGCACAAGCTGACAGAATTTTTGTCAAACTTTGAAAATTCATATCTTTAAGTATAGATGTCCAATTAATGTGATTCCAAAAGCTATTTGACCCTTATTAAGTATAATTTTAAGGAAAAATATAGCCTTTAGATACCTGAAAGCTCATAATTCCCAGAATTTCCATCTTTGGACAATGTCACAGAAACTAGCTAGTTTCACTGGACTAACTTCAAAAATACATACTCTCTTAATATATAAGTCCAAATAATTCATATGACCTATCAAATTAAATCTTGAAATGTCTACTTTCATTTTGAAAAACTTTACATTTTTTGGACATCATTTGATCATCTAAACCACATGATAAACTCACTGCCTCGCAAAAAATTTTACTAGCAGCATTTTCCAATTCACCAAAATTCACAATTTATTCTATTTATTGAAATAAATATACAAATATTTGGTGTATGAATTTTGGGATATTATATTGGCCTTGGCAATATGCCTGCCAGGGCTTTCTTATCCTACAATTGTGTTTATCTTTGCATCCTTGAGTTTCCTTTTGAAGAATCACGGCTGATTACTTTGGAATTGTTTAACTTTAGCATTCCTTTTATACATAAGATGGAAACTCACCTATAAGTTTATACAATTAAAGCTTTTAGACCGTCCTTTTCTCTTGTGTTTTTTATGTTGTGAATCATCTTTATACAGTATCTCTTTATTTCTGATGGGTCTATCACTTGTGCTAACATGGTTAGGCTCATAATATATTGCTTTATAGATTTGTATCCCTTGTGTTTTTTTAAGCGTTTTTGGATTTTTATTTTATCTTACATATTGTAAAGTATTCAAAATATAACATTTTGCCTTTCTCTCACTCTATTCCTTTCCTATTGTGATTATAATAGTATTTAAAAAAATTAAAGCAATGGAAGGTGCTTGAGTAGAAAGCGCCTTCCAAGGTTTATTTAAAAAAAAAAATTTAACCCTTGGAAGGGGCTTGCTTGTCAAGCGCCTTCCAAGGTTTATTGCTAAAAAAAATGTAATATCCTTGAAACGCGCTTGATTGTCAAGCGCCTTCCAAGGTTCATTATAAAAAAAAAATTCTTCCATATTTTTATTGTATATGCATATAAAACTTCGCTAACTCTGTTTTGCATCGCTTTCATATGATATCTAAATGTTGTCTTTTCTCTACTGATTCAAATAAAGTGATCGAAATCATTTAATCATTTGATTTGTGGTACCTACCTCATAAATTAAATACAAAGGATACCAAAATGGTAACTCTAAATTCTTTATATATATATATATACACACACACACACACACTCTATTGTGCAAATAAAATAAGCTTTAACGTGTGTTGTCGATGAATGTCTTCTTAATGGATTATAATAGTAGTAATTTAAGCAAATTTTATACACGCACGCACCAATAGCAAGCACTTGCTTGCCCTCTTCCTTTCCTCATTGTTTATAATAGTATTAAAAAAATTAAAGCCTTGGAAGGCGCTTAACGAAAAAGCGCCTTCCAAGCTTTATTTAAAAAGAAAATTTAACCCTTGGAAGGTGCTTGCTTGTCAAGTGCCTTCCAAGGTTTATTGCTAAAAAAAAATTTAATACACTTGGAAGGTGCATGATTGTCAAGTGCCTTCCAAGGTTCATTAAAAAAAAAAATCTTCCATATTGTTATTGCATATGCATATAAAACTTTGTTGACTCTATATTTTGCATCACTTTCATATGATATCTAAATGTTGACTTTTCTCTATTGATTCAAATAGAGTGGTAGAAATAATTTAATCATTTGATTTGTGGTACCTACTTCATGAAATTAAATACAAAGGAGATAAAAATGGTAGCTCTAAATTCCTTATATATACTATTTTGCAAATAAAATAAGCTTTGACGTGTGTTGGCGATGAATATCTTCTTAATGGATTATAATAGTAGTAATGTATGCAAATTTTATACATGCACTAATAACAAGAACCTGCTTGGCCTCTTCCTTTCCTATTTGTTTATAATAGTATTAAAAAAAATTAAAAGCCTTGGAATGTGCTTGACAAGCAAGCGCCTTGATTGAACCATATTTTTATATGAATTTTCCATGAATAATTTGGGATTTTAATGTATTTTCTGGGACATTATTGCATTATTAAGCATTAATTTTGGTTAGGGACAATTGTTTTGAATTAATGGTAATTAGGGGCAAAACTGGTCAAAATTCATTAATTATTATTTTTTATATTGTCCCTTGAACTTTTAATACTACTTGTGCTTAATTTTGCATTGTTGGTTTTATGGAAGGAAATTGGAGATTTTAAAGGGTCAAAATTAATATTTTGAGGGTTAGAAAAAATTACAGAAAAGGTCCCAAGATTTTGTGAAAATTACAAAATGTGTAGAAAAGGGCCCTAGAAAAATCACAGAAAAAAACCCAGATGTTTGAGAAATTACATTTGACCCTGCCAACATTTTAAATATTTACACTTAAGTCCCTCAACCAAACTTTTAATAATTTCAAATTAGTACCTGGTCAAAACGCAAGTTTTGACCAGGGTTACTATTCATCATCTGCAACCCGAGAACACTGGAACGGAGACCCGACTTGGATTGGTGGATATGCTATTCGGACATGCTTAGACCCGAAAACAGATGTGATATACAAAATGAGCTGAGGGCGCCGTGGGGGATCTGGGACGTGAGCTGTGAGACACGAGAGCGCCGCAACGCGAGGACATTGATTCTCTCCTTAACCTGCCTCATCTTCCCTCGCCGGCGGCCAGTGCTTGAATGTCACCACAGATCCTTGCCGCCGGCGAGATTGCCATCCCAGGACTAGAAGGAGCTGCCACAGATTAGGAGGGAAGCTGAGAGTTTTAGGATGGAGTTGCGCAGCAGCTAGACGTGAGCTTGAGAGAGAACGGATTGTATCGAAGGGAACGAGAAGGAGACCACCACCACCGTCTCTGTTTTCGTCCGTCACGGCCAGAGAGACAGAATCGAGAGAGCTCTCCACCATCGTTACACCGCCACCATATTCCATCTTTACCATCGGCTCACAAACACCACAACCATCCTTCGCCGGACCTCACCTTCAATCACCGGCCCATTTCCGTCTTGCATCGGCGAGCCTCATCTTCTCACAATCTCAGTTCTTCCAGGCCGTGACTTCTCTGACTCCTAGCTAAACAGTCATGGTTTCCTGTTATGAGTTTAATTTCAGCCCAATTAAATTGATTTATTACTAATTGATTACCTTAATTGGTGATTTGATGGCTGGGCATTTGAATCAGAGTGTGATTATATTTCTTGAAATTATTCTCATGATAGGCTAGGCAATTTTGTGCTTTTGGAGATGATTTGGAGATGGCTTGAGTTTACATGTGCTTCAAAGGGGAGTTTATTTTATCTATAGCTCATTATATTTGTGATTTCTTAGGTTTAGGAATTCATTTATGTAATGAGACTATGATTTTAGTTATTATTTCTATGGATCGAGTTGTTGTGATTTGGAATTTGTAATGAGGATTTGTACTCATCAATATATATGGTTATATATATGTTTCCTATGATTCTATTGCTTTCTATCTATTTAACATGGTATTGTTGGATAGTTTGATTGACTTGGAATTGTAGTTGAACCTAAATGCATTGCTTATTCCATAGTCACTCTCTAAGGGGTTTTAATAATGCTTAAATAAATGGGTTCATGAGTTTAAGCATTAGACTCAATGGTAATTGGGGTTTGATATATTAGAAAACTTAGAGAAACTCATTACACTAAGAGGGCTTAATAGCATTTCAAGGGTAGGGGTTCCTCTCTTATAATGCTAGACTCAATGGTAATTGAGGTTTGGTATATTAGAAGCTTAGTGTATTAATTCCCCAAATATTTTAATTTAGCAAGGATAGTCATTGAAAATCATTTCCAAAAGCATCTTCATCACTTGTATTTTTAACCAATTTTCATTCCTTCTTCAATTTTATTCCAAAAATCCAAAAATATTAGTTTTAAAAGCATTTTAGTTTAATTGCAATTTAGTTGTTAGATAAAAAGCTCAAAGATCATTTTTAACTCATTTCATGTCAATCATTGCACTTAGTTTCTAGGTAATTAATAAAAGGCTCTTCGAGAGACGATCCGGGATTATACCCTATATTGCAATCCTTGGTTTAAATTTTGAAGAGGTTACCAAGGCATAAAAGCCGACAAAGCCTTATTTCTTCAAGTGGCGCCGTTGTCGGGGAGCCAAGTAATTGGTTCCTTAGTAGCTAAGTGTCAATCTTTGATTAATTGGTACCTTGAGCCTTTAGGTTGCATTTTAGTTAGTTTAGGTAGTTTTGCATGTTTTTCAAAGCATATTGCATCTTTTGTCATTTTGAAATCCTTTTCCTTTTTTTTTCATTTGCATTTGTGTTCTCTTAGATTTTTTCCCCCTTAGTTTTTATAGTTTTTTGTTAGATAATCCTCTTTGTGATTCATTGGAATTTATTGTGATTGGATTTCATGGCTTGGTTTAATGGTAATCAAAGTTTATCCGTTCACTCTCACTCTTCTGTAGCAGATTCGACTGAAAGGAAAGAGTCCATCTCTGAAAGCATTCATGCTATTCAACAAACATTGCAGCTTCTTCAAGCCAAGATGGGATGTCAAGATAGTCCAATTGGTGAAGAATGTAATGGTCCATTCTACTCTCCATACCATGAACCATACCAACAACCTTCATTCCAATCTCATTACCCACCATACCCACCCTATAGATCATACCATGAACCTTCTCCGCCACCATACAACCCATATCATGAGCCTCACTCTAATCCTCCATCATATAACCACATGCCATATTATGACCCTTCTCCTTCATTCCATTCCACTTTCCAACCATGCCATCCACCTCATGAGCCTCTATTCCCACCATTTCAACCATCTTATGGACATCATTCTCAACCATATGTGCCTCTCCAAGAACATTCTATTGGTGGAGTTATTGGAGAATTCCAGAAACCAAGGAATTGTACTATAAATGAGGAGCAGTCACACAAGGACACCTTTTCCAATTGCATGGCCTCTATAATGAGATCAATGGAGCAAAGAGATAAAGAGCGTGCAAGTTTGGCCAAGGACTTTGAGCGTCTCACTCAGCCATCAAACAAAGCGGAGGGATGGAAGAAAGATGTTGAACAATTTAAGAAAAATATGGAGTTGCTGTCACAAAAGATTTCTAAGTGCATCACTCCACAAGAGACTCTTCCTCCATTGCCTACATGTAATCCACCTATTTAAGTCAAGAAAGTAAAAAAGGTGCGATTTCAACTTCCAGAGGAGTCTTCCCTTCCTGTGGAGGAGGAACAAGGAGTCCAAGTTCAAGAGTCACATGCCACTTCACAAGTGGAAGGTTTCGGACCTCCGTTGCCTATTCCCACACAAGTAAAAGAAGTGCAACGAGTACAAAAGAACATTGAAGAGGCTTCTCTACCATTCGGTAATGATCCTATCCTTATAGAAGTAAACTCTCCTACTATCTTAACTAATGAAGCAATTAATGATTTGAGTGATGATGAGGTGGTTGAGGAAATCATTGTTGAATCCCCTCAGTTGTTTGAAAATGTAATTTCTCAACCCATTAGTTCAAGTAGTAGTGATTCGATTGTACTTGTCGATGATCTTACTTCTACTTCTTTGTGTGATGCTTCTATTGTTGAAAATGCTTTTCTTCATAGTACTAGGGATGATTGTGGTCAACTGAATGATATATCTTCATGTTCTTGTGCGGTAGATCAAATATGTGTTGATTGTTATCATGACAAATGCCACTTGCTTATTGAGTTTCGAAAAAAAGCATTTAGTGAAGTGGTTGATTCTACCGTTCATCTTGATACATCTCCTTGTACTATTGATGTTTCTAAGCATGACACTTGTGAAAATGTTGAATCTTGTGTGGATGCTAATGTGATTGTTGTAAATGAAAAAGACCATTGCCTAGAAAAAGATCTTTCTTTTGATTCCAATGAATTGCTTGATAGTATCATAAGGGAAGATTCAACTGTTTTGATTGATAATATTACAAATGAAAATGATTCTTTCCATATGATTCTTTCTTGTGATTTGCCACCCGATATAGAAAAGGAAAATGATTCTCTTGAAAGTTCAAAAGTTTTGGGTGGTAATGATTTGAAAAATTCTCCTTCTTCTTCTACTCTTTTCCCTTCCATCTCTTGTGATTGCAATGATGATGTGGTGTACCCCAACACTAAGTTGGATTCCGCACCTTCCACTTTGCAAATACAAGAGAATTTAACTGTTTGTTTGACTCCTACTGATGGGAGTGCTATTGATTTCCTTGGATGCGATAGCTACTTGGAGAGTTTAGAACTTCACATGCCTTTATTTCACTTGAAATCTCTCCATGTTTCTATTTTTGGATGGGATACTGCTGGTTGCCCGTCTTCTTTGCAGACACATTCTTGGAAAGGTCATCGGAGGAACCAACATCCACCGTATATCCTTGGACCTCTTCCGATTGATCCTGAGCCACCTCCACCAAGGAAATTCAATACTGGAGAAGATGTCTTCAATGACAAATGCATGCTTCTCATCAGGGATGAGAACTTCTCCTTCAAGCGATTGAAGATTCTCTAACACAGGTTGTCTCTTTTCTCACTTATTTTCTTCCTAATTCTTATGTTTCTTTGGGTTTAATTATTGTATGAGGAAGATAAGTATGGGGGAGAGACACAATCCAGTAGAAAAAGGTAGAAGTCGCTTAGTTTAGTAGGCTTAATAAGAATCCCCTTTGTATGCTTTGCATCTGTGGCCACTAGCCTACTTAATTATCATTGTGTCTTGAAATTCTATTTGCTAAGCACTCTCTTTAGAGTTGCTTTACACATTGAGGACAATGTGTTGATTAAGTATGGGGGAGGGAAATACATTTTAAATCCCATGAATTGGTTGTTTTCAAATGAGAAATGCCTTAAACTAGAAAATTTTTCAAAATTTTTTTTCAAAAATGACTTGCTTTGATACATGTCCTAAGTGGTAAAGGGTCGCATTTGCCACTTTAGAATGTGATTTGTGAGAAATTCTTTGAGTTTTCATGAGATCTAGTGTTTTGGCAACTTTTTGACACCATGTTTTGTTCTTTTCAAGTGAATGGCGAGAGAAATGAACCCACGCTTGGATATTTGCTTACTCCTTGTTTTTGAGAAATCAAAAGTTTCTATATTATTAGTGCTTTTAAGGGTTGAGCATTCTTATAATTGATTGCAATGTTTTGATTGATTATGTTTGTAAGATTAGCATTAGGAATAGTGAAGTAAATGCATTGTGGTTAGCTTCCTATGCAATTGATTGTATTGGAGTGAGCATTAGGGAGAAGCCTTGTTGGAAGGTTATTTGGGCTTTGAATTCTTTCTATGTGTGTATGTTCACTTAGTCTTTTACCTTCTAGAACTTATTTCAACTCTTCTTCAAAACGGCATTTGCATTAGTGTGATGGGAATGAAAGAGGCATTCATTTTAAACCTTTTTAACCTAAACACAAACCCTCATTCATGACCATTTGCTTACCCCTTTGAGCCATTTTTATGTTGTATGCATGTCATGTTATTAATCATAGTGTTCATGGCATTTTAAAATCAAAGTGGTTTGCCAAATAAAAAATAGTTGAACAATGGATATATTGAAATGCCATGTATATAGAAAAGAGAAGTAGAAGAGAATTGAAAAAAAAGAAGAAAAGTATTGAAAAAAAAGGAATTGAAAAAAAAGAAGAAGAAAACTTGAATTGAAAAAAGAAAGAAAGAGAAAAGCAAAAGAAATATCAAGAAGGCATTTGTTCGTGAATTTAGAAAAGAATTGGTAAGAGTTTTCAAGTTATTTAGATGCTATTAGTTTATTCATTAACTTTGACTTGCATATTCACAATTCCTTCTTTTGTTTAATTCATTTCATCTAGCTTTCATCCATCATTACAAGCCTTTAAAGCCCTCTTGATTCATTGCATTAAGTGCTATTAGTTGTGGAGATATTAGAGTTGTTACAAGCCTATGGTAAGGTGTTGATTAAGTGAATTAGAGTGAAATGACCATAATGAGGTGAGATGAGTTAAACACTATTTTCTTGAGAGTTCTCTTGTGTTTCATTCTAATATTTTGGATTGTGTGGTTAGCTAATTTCTTTGCATCTCTTGACTATGATTAGTGTTGACTTGAGGAATTTGATTAATTGATACATTGCTTTCCAATTATGAAATTGCTCGTCATTTAAATGCATTAGTGATTTGAATTTAGAAACTTGTGTTTCATTGCCTTTGTTCAGGAGTACAAAGGTCTAAGTGTGGGGGAATTGATTGAACCATATTTTTATATGAATTTTCCATGATTAATTTGGGATTTTAATGTATTTTCTGGGACATTATTGCATTATTAAGCATTAATTTTGGTTAGGGACAATTGTTTTGAATTAATGGTAATTAGGGGCAAAAATGCTCAAAATTCATTAATTATTATTTTTTATATTGTCCATTGAACTTTTAATACTACTTGTGCTTAATTTTGCATTGTTGGTTTTATGGAAGGAAATTGTGTAAGATCAAGCGTTTCACCCAAGAGGGGGGGGGTGAATTGGGTGATACTGGAATTTCTTTCGAAAATATAAAACTTTGACAAAAGAATTAAAAGAGTAATGAGTAAGGAGAAATATCACCGAAGTGTACACCGGGAGTTATACTGGTTCGGTCACAACCACTTTGACCTACGTCCAGTCCTCAGAGCTTCTCTGAGAGTTTCACTATAACTTCCAAGATTCAGTGGGTTCTTGGCACCTCAGTACAAGCAAGTTCCTTACACCTGGACACTCGCTCCCCCTTACAGGTTGTAATTCAATCCCAACTCAAGGTTCCACAACCTTAAGTTATCTCAATAACAAATATTGAGTTTGAATGAAATATCTCTCTCAAAGAGTAAATGATAATCACTGAAGCATATGAATACAATTTCAACGTGAAAACAGAGCAATGAACTTAATGATACGTTCGTATGGATGCTTAGTTGTTCTTCTCTGTTTGAAGGTTCCCATATATATAGATATGTTGTTGATGACCGTTGGAACACTTCCTTTCGTCCGTTGGTGAGTGCGCAGACACTGTTGACTTTTCAAGTTTTTAAAAAATATCCGTTGGCGGTGGTTGGCATTTGAACGTTTGATTTGACTTTCATCTCTTGATATGATTTCTTCATTGTTTCTCTGTAAATATACTAAGAATGCTAATACAATGAAAGGTTAATCATATAGGAAACAATATAATGAAGATTTGAATGATTTCTAAATTTCTGGGTATGCTTACTCGAGTATCTCCTCGAGTAACGCTTGAAGTTTACTCGAGTAGCTCCTCGAGTAACATCGTGAAATCATTGTTTATTTGAAATTCCATGAAGACAAGCAAGATTACTCGGGTAGTGCATGGAATAAATTCATTTTCAAACCTTTGGGAACAGTTATTTACTCGGGTAGCTCCTCCAGTAATGCTTCTGCAACTTCATAGATTACTGGGGTAATACCTCGAGTAATCCTTTGAAAAACTTTTGATTACTCGATGCTCTACTCCAGTAATGTTGGCAGGATTTCAAGGCCGAGAGCAATTACCTCATTACTCGAGTAAGGACTCGGGTAATGTATTCATTTTTGCATAGGTTACTCGGGTAGCTCCTCGAGTAACTGAGACTTCTAAATGTGATTTACTCTGGTAATGACTTGAAGTTTATATTGAAAACTTTTGCATATACTGGGGTACATACTCGAGGAATCCACTTAAAATAAACCATGAAAAACTTGTCTAATGGAGTAAGTACTCGAGGAAGATGAAAAAGAGAGATCAAGTTAATCGGGTACTAACCTCAAGTTTTCACTCACCTTAGGGTGTTACTCGAGTAGCCCCTCGAGTAACATTGGCAGTGGTATAAAGTGCCGAGAGCTTCACATTTTCAAATACACAGTTACTCGAGTAGCTCCTCGAGTATCATGGAAAACTTGAAGGCAACTGGAAGTTTCTGACTTGGTTACCCGAGTAGCTCCTCGAGTAACATTAGCAGTGGTACTAAATGCCGAGAGGTCCATATTTTAGGAAACATAGGTACTCGAGTAGCTCCTCGAGTATCATGGGGAAAACTTGAAGTCAACTGGAAGTTTTCACATGGTTACTTGAGTAGCTCCTCGAGTAACATTAGCAGGCCGAGAGCAACCTTAAAATTTTACCTGGTTACTCGAGTAGCTCCTCGAGTAATGGTGGCAGGTAACTGGAAGTTTTGCTTGGTTACTTCAAGTTTTGGCTCATTACTCGAGTAGCTCCTCGAGTAATGCCTTAGAAAATGCACTTCTGATCAGGTTCCTCAGCATTTTCTCTTGGCCAATCTTCACTACTTCCATGCTTACCTCAAGTAAAGCTTATTCCTGTCATTACTTAGTTCAAGCTTAAACATTTCCATTTCAAACCATTCTTTTGTTATCATCAAAACATGAGATCTAACAAATTGGAGATTTTAAAGGGTCAAAATTAATATTTTGAGGGTTAGAAAAAATTACAGAAAAGGTCCCAAGATTTTGTGAAAATTACAAAAATGTGTAGAAAAGGGCCCTAGAAAAATCACAGAAAAAAACCCAGTTGTTTGAGAAATTACATTTGACCCTGCCAACATTTTAAATATTTACACTTAAGTCCCTCAACCAAACTTTTAATAATTTCATATTAGTCCCTGGTCAAAACGCAAGTTTTGACCAGGGTTACTATTCATCATCTGCAACCCGAGAACACTGGAACGGAGACCCGACTTGGATTGGTTGATATGCTATTCGGACATGCCTAGACCCGAAAACAGATGTGATATACAAAATGAGAAGCGCCTTCCAAGGTTCATTAAAATTTTGTTCTTTCTTATTTTTATCATGTATGCATATAAAACGTTACTGACTTTGTATATTTTTATCGCTTGCATATGATATCCAAATGTTGACTTTTCTCTACTAATTCAAATAGAGTGGTAGAAATCATTTAATCATTTGATTATTTGTGATACTTACTTTATGAAATTAAACACAAAGGAGATAAAAATGGTAGCTTTAAATTCTTTATATAAACTATTTTGCAAATAAAATAATAAGTTTGACATTGTTGGTGATGAATGTCTTCTTAATGGATTATAATAGTAGTAATTATGCCAATTTTATACATGCACCAACACCAAGCACCTACTTCGAAACACAAAATCAGTAAATGAAAGAGCAAAGCTTGATGATTTTATGCTTCTTATCCATCAACATAAATGCCTCTTTCTTTCCTCTTATATGTAATTATAATAGTATTGAAAAAAAAATTTAAAGCCTTGGAAGGCGCTTGACAAGGACACCCCTTCCAAGGTTTATTTAATAAAATCAATTTAAAGTCTTGGAAGGCGCTTGACAAGCAAGCGCCTTCTAAGGTTTATTAACCAAAAAAGAAAATAAGGCTAGCCATGGTGCCTTCTAAGCGTCTTCTCCCCCTTTTTGGCTTCATCAATCAAGTGGAGGGCTAGGAGGCTTGGCCATGGAAATTGGTGTTGCTGGAAGGACCATAGAATCATTTGATTCTAAAGAATCAAATGAGCTAGAGGGTATAGGGTCAGGCAGATGAAGTGGAGGGATATGGATATCATCGCCGGGAAGAGAAGGTTGGAAGACAACCATAGTTGAGGTTTCTCCTTCCGGGGTGATCTGAGTCTCTGGTGAAATCTCAACCTCAGGTGTATGCTTTTCAGGTGATGAAGAGGGAGATATCTCCTCAGTGTGAGTAGGAGAGGGAATTGGTTTAGAGGTGGTTTCAGGCTGTGGCTTTTGAGGTGAATCGTCGATGATAATATGAGTGGTTTCGTGGGTATCAGGATCATCCACTGTGAATAGAACATCTTTCTCTTTGGGTTCAAGTGGATCAGAAACCAGAGGGGTAGATGGTTCAGCCTCGGGAATGGGAATGTCTGAAGGAGGGTCTACTGAAGGTGGTGGTGGTGGTGCAAATGAGGAGGGACCGGCAGAAGATCCAGGACCCAGGGAATCCAAATGTGCCAAGATCAGTCTCAAAGTTTCTCCCTGGGCACGTTGCTCTGTTAGTAGCTCCTCGTGCCTTCGATCCATTCTTTCAACCAACTCTCCCATTTTTGTGTTCATGTGGGTTATGAGTTCTGCATTGGTGTTGGCTATGTCCACATGAAAGCCTCGGAGCATATTCTCCATAAAGTGCTGGAGAGTGGCATTCAGGAAAGATGGTGAAGATGTGGTAGCAGCTGGAGTCGATGACTGGGTGTCATCCATCCTACTGGTCTTTGCCTCAGTAGCCTTTTGCTTCTTCTTGGACCCAGACTCCAGTGGGCCTTTAAGAGGGATGTCGATGTTTAACTTACCAATCTGGTTCCTCCCCACTGGGGTCACCCTCTCAATTGGCTCCTTACTATCCAAGTACCATATTTTGTTCTCTTTCAGGATAAGAGACACAATTTGGGGATATGGCATTGGAGTAGTCCCTTTTCCATCCACCTTATACCTTTTCATTTCTGAGAATATATACTCTCCCAGATCCTTTTGCTCTTTCAAGAGGAGTGAAGCAAACCATCTATAGTCCCTATCCGAGAAGTGGGTATAGTTGTTGGCTTTGTTTACTAGGGACCTAGAGTAAATGTACCAAAGGACCCTATGGTGATCACACATATCACTCGGTTTAAAGTTTAGGGGGCCAACTAACTCACCTGGCTTTAGGATAGTGAAAATTTGATTTGGCTCAAGCTCAGAGTATATATCATCAGGGGGGTTCTCTATTCCTAACCACAAATTGATTTTGGAAGGTGAAATCAAAATCTTTTGACCTCTCACAGTTGTGGTCATCTCTTCCTCTACTGAAGTCCGGTTAGGCTCATCTATTATTTCTAGGTTGCAATAAAAATGAGTGATTACCTTTGTGCAAAAAGGTAATCTAATTGACAACCAAGGCATAAAAGGCTCTAGATAAGGACTAAGATCGTGCTTCAATACCTCTTGAAGTAGCCTGAGATCCACATAGTGTGTCTTACACACCTTTCTTCTGGAGAATTGAGTCAGGTACTTGGGAGACTCCACTAGTTTCCCCACATTGAATCCTTTTGGAGGGGTAGTGATCTCTGCCTCTGGAATCTTGGATTTCTTGGATGATTGACCCTTCTCCATTTGGTCAATGATCCCAGCCATTGCCTTAGCCACATTTTTGTCATACTTTGGCTTCTTGATAGGCTTTGGAGTGAATGAGGGTGTAGAGGAATCAGAGTGAGAAAGTGAGGGAGTTTTGACACCTTTGCTTCTCCCAGTAGATGTGCTCTTTTTAGACTGAGCCCTAGTCACAATAGGCTCTTTGATTACCACACCTTTGGCTTTAGGTTGTGGTTAAGGTTTAAGAGGAGTTTTGGCTTTTGGTCTAGGAATTAACTTTCTTCTCTTTGTTGGAGGAGGAGAAAGAAGATCAGTGTTTTGTTGTGAATCAGAGGAATCAGTGAAGTTGAGATTCTTGGTTCTAACCATTTTGAATCACAGAAAAGTCAGAAATCTCAGAAAACAGGGTAACTATCGCGAGAATAGGGCAGACAGATTTTGAATAAAATAGGAAGTTTTTGGACTTGAAACCAGTTGGGTTTTGACGGAAATGAGGCAAGGAATCGATTGGGAAAAGTTTTTGAAAGGGTGTATAGTGATTTACTCGAGGAGATTTTGTGGAAATGACCAAGTTTGCGCAAGATAAAGACCTAAATCCCGACTTTACTCGAGGCCTTACTCGAGTAACATTCAAGTTTACTCGAGGCCTTCCTCGAGTGTTCATGCAGAAAAATTCAAAAATAATTTATTTAAATTGCGTACCTGGTATGAATAATATAGTAATTATCCATGGATGTTCCCTCGATCATTCATAATCCATTTGATTCAGATTTGAGTCATTATTCAACATTTTGAGAATCTGAACTCCGACATTACTCGAGGCCTGCCTCGAGTAAGCTTCAAGTTTACTCGAGGCCTGCCTCGAGTAAATAGCTTCTCAGCTTCTGACTCTTCATTTCCTTGAAATCTGAACCGTTATATTTGAAAATCAAGTAACTTGATCCGTTACTTCCAGTTTTGGGGGCCATTACTCGAGTACATACTCGAGTAACATGCTTCTTTACTTCAAGTTGCTCCTCGGGTATTGCTTCTGTCTTAGCCATAACTTCAAGTTGATACTCCAGTAAATGTCTCCTCTGAAAATCTCTGTTTTTGTTTCCCAAAATAGAGTTTCTTTCTTCCTGCAAACAAGTTTCTATATACTCCGATGCTTAAGTTAGTGATCATCAAAACATTATTAAATGACTTCATCTAATATTATGAAATGCTTAAATTTCTTATAACTCATTGGGATTTACCATTCCCAATTCTCTTCTAATGAATAGAAATTGATCTTTTGCAAGGGGTTTTGTGAAGATATCAGCTAGTTGAAGATGAGTAGGAATGAATATCACTTTCACATCCTTCTTTTGAACATGATCTCTGATGGAAGTGATATCTGACATCGATATGCTTGGTTCTAGAGTGTTGAACTGGATTCTTTGCCAAGCTTATCGTACTTGTATTGTCACAATAGATTGGTATTTCCTTGAGGTATATACCTAGATCTTGTAGTTGTTGTTTTAACCATATCACTTGTGCACAACAACTTGAGACTGCAACATATTCGGCTTCCGTTGACGAAAGAGACACTGTATTTTGTTTCTTGCTGAACCATGATACAAGAGATCCTCCAAGAAATTGTCCTTGTCCACTGGTGCTCTTTCTGTCTGTCTTGTATCCTCCATGATCAGAATCAGAATAAGCGATTAAATATTCACTTCTTCCTTTGGGATACCACAAACCCAATTCTGGTGTGTCAGCAAGATATCTAAAGATTCGTTTGACCGTTTCAGCATGTGATTCCTTTGGTGCCGATTGATATCTTGCACATATGCCAACACTAAATTGGATGTCTGGTCTACTTGCCGTGAGATAGAGTAATGATCCAATCATTCCTCTATATTTTGTGATATTGTAGTCTTTCCCTTTAACATCAGCATCAAGCAACATTGTTGAACTCATAGGCGTATCTGAGCCATTTGCTTCATCCATTCCATACTTCTTCAATAGCTCTTTTAAATACTTTGTTTGAGATATGAAGATTCCATTCTTTCTTTGTTTGATTTGCAAACCAAGAAAGAAATTCAATTCTCCCATCATTGACATCTCAAACTCTCCCTGCATTATCTCAGAAAATTCTTTACACATAGATTCATTAGTAGCACCGAAAACAATATCATCAACATATATTTGAACAATTAAAATATCATCACGTTTTCGATTTATAAATAATGTTGTATCAACTTTTCCCCGTACAAAACCTTGATCGATGAGAAACTTACTAAGCCTTTCATACCAGGCTCTAGGAGCTTGTTTTAAACCATATAAAGCCTTTTTAAGTTTGAAAACATGATCCGGTTTAGTGACATCCTCAAATCCTGGAGGTTGTTCTACATACACTTCTTCCATGATGTAACCATTTAGAAAAGCACTCTTAACATCCATTTGATAGAGTTTGAATCCTTTGATGCATGCAAAGGCTAAGAGTACACGTATAGCTTCCAATCTAGCCACTGGAGCATACGTTTCCTCATAATCAATTCCTTCTTCCTGATTATAGCCTTTAGCCACCAATCTTGCCTTGTTTCTGACAATAATTGCAGATTCATCGAGTTTGTTTTTGAATACCCATTTAGTACCAATGATCGTATGATCTTTGGGTCGGGGTACCAAATCCCAAACTTGATTCCTTTCAAATTGATTTAGTTCTTCTTGCATCGCTATGACCCAATCATTATCTGATAGGGCTTCATCAATGTTAGAAGGTTCAATCTTAGAAATGAATGCAGAAAAACTTACTTCATTAAAAACTCTATTTCTGGTTTTGATCCCTTCATTCACATCTCCTATGACTTGATCTAAGGGATGACTTCTATTGTATTTCCAGGTTTTAGGTTGTCCTAGGGATTGCTCTTCATCCTTAGTTTCATCAACCTCTGGAATAAGAGACTTAGAGATAGATTGACCATTTTCTTGATTTAAAACAACTTCCTGTTCTTCATCAATCGTTTTGTCAGAGGATTCAAATTCATCAAATACAACATGAATTGATTCTTCAACAACACAAGTTCTTTTATTGAAAATTCTATATGCTTTACTTCGGTTAGAATATCCTAGGAAAATTCCTTCATCAGTTTTAGAATCAAATTTTCCTAAGTTATATTTACCATTATTATGAATGAAACACTTACAACCGAAGATGTGTAGATGAGCAATGTTTGGCTTTCTTCCTTTGTATAGCTCGTATGGTGTTTTTCCAAGTTTTGTTCTGATATAGGCTCTATTTGAAATATAGCATGCTGTACTCATGGCATCAGCCCAGAAAACTTGAGACATGTTCTTTTCATTTAACATTGTTCTAGCCATTTCAGTAAGCACTCTATTCTTGCGTTCCACAACTCCATTTTGTTGAGGCGTCCTTGGAGCAGAGAAATTGTGATCAATGCCATTAGTATCACAATATTCTTCAAATGCTTGATTTTCAAATTCTCCACCATGATCGATCCTAATACCTGCAATTGACATACCTTTCTCATTTTGCACTTTCTTGGCAAAAACAATAAATTCTTCAAAGGTTTCATCCTTTGACGATAGAAAGATCACCCATGTAAATCTAGAGAAATCATCAACAATAACCAATGAATATAAGTTACCACCAAGACTTTTTACTCTTGCTGGACCAACTAAATCCATATGTAATAATTGAAGTGGTCTATTTGTTGAAATCTCATTTTTCAATTTGAAAGATGATTTAGTTTGTTTACCCTTTTGACATGCGTCACAAATCAAATCGTTTTTGAAATTTACTTTAGGTAATCCAAGCACTAAATCCTTTTTGAGTAGTTTACCTAGTTGATGCATATTGACATGAGCCAATCTCTTATGCCATAGCCAACTTTCATCGGTATTACTCAGAAAACAATTTTCAGATTCATTTCTACTAATATCTAGAGTATAGCAGTTACCTTCCCTTTTTGCTCTGAGCTTAGCCTTGATATTTTTCTTATCAAGCTGTAAGTCATTCTTGTTGATAATTAGACATTCCTCTGAATCAAATATTATCCAGTTGTCTTTATCTGCACTTTGACTTACGCTCAGCAAATTATGACACAAGCCTTCAACGTAATATACATCTTTGATTTGTATGCCTTTGTCATTTTTGATTTCACCAATTCCTGCTATTTTTCCGGATTGATTTCCTCCAAATTTTACCTTTCCTCCTTCCTTAGGTTGCAATGTGGTAAAACTTTCGAAATCTCCGGTCATATGTCTAGAGCATCCACTGTCTATGAACCACTTGTTATTTTTGGATGCTTTAAGACATACCTGCAATCAAATGACTAAGTCTTAGGTACCCACTTCTGTTTGGGTCCTTTTGGGTTAGTATAAATGATTTTCTGAACATATGTGCCTTTAGGTACCCATTTGTAGGTTCCTATTGTTCTTTTCTTCTTATGAATGCATGAAGAAGTATGATGTCCTTTTCTATTACAGTAGTTACAAAATGCAAAAGGATTTGATGTATGCACAGAATGCTGAAAATAATTTAAGTAAGATTTACCTCCTGCTTTCTTTCTACCTTTCCTTTTATCTAACTTTGGATCATATCCAATTCCAGATCGATCATTTACAAATCGTTGAGCTTTCAAAATAACATTTAACATCTCACTTCCTTGTGTAAATTTTTCAAGAGTTTTTGTGAGATCAATGTTTTTCTTTTTCAGATATAAACAGTTTTCACAATCCTTTTCTTTAGTTTCAAGAGCTTTGGTTTTCTTTTTAACAACAATCAATTCTTTAACTACTTTGATGAATTCAGAATGTAAAGCATTATATTCGGAAAGTAATTCATCATAGGTAGGTTCAGAATCATTTACCTCTTCTTCTGTTTCTTCTTGAGCAACAAGACATATATTAGCTACCTCTTCCTCATCACTTTCTTCGTCTGAGGAGCTGTCACCCCATATAGCAGATACAAAGGCTTTCTTTTTGTTGAAGAATTTACCTTTTCTCCTTTCTTTGCTCTTTTGATTCAAATCTGGACATTCTGACTTGATATGTCCTGGTTTTCCACATTCATAGCAAATTATATGATCTTTGCTACTATTTCCTCCTTTCTGAAAATGTTTGAATCCTTGACCTTTCTTGTAGAACTTTCTGAATCGTTTTATGATTAGACCCATTTCGTCATCGTCGAACTCTTCATCCTCATCCTGATTTTCTTCTTTTGCTTTTAGAGCTAGACCTTTCTTTTTCTTCTCGCCAATGTCATCTAGTTCTCTTTTGAATTTTAATTTGCTTTCATATTCAGAAAGACTTCCAAATAGAGAAGCAACTGATCTCATTGATTCTCCTTTTGCTTCTTCTATTGCAGTAACTTTTGCTTCCCATTCTTTAGAAAGAATATTCAAAATCTTTCGTACTTGGGTGTGCTGATCATAGACTTTTCTAAGAGCTGCAAGTTGATTAACAAGATGAGTATATCTAAGTTCGAATTCAGAAATTGACTCACCTGATTTCATTCGAAGTAAATCAAATTCGGTGACCAAGGTGTTGATTCGATTCTCCTTTATTCCCGAAGTTCCCTCATGAGCTATTTCTAGAGCTTCCCACATTTGCTTTGCTGTTGGGAGTGTGCAAATTCTGAAATATTCACTTTGACTCAAAGCGCTTTGCAACATCAAAATTGCTTTGCTATTGAGAGTGATAAGTTTCTTGTCATTCTCATCATATTCCGCTGGCGTCTTTGGAATTGTCTGAGAATCTACAACTTTTGTAGGTTGATAATTTCCACTCTCAATTACATCCCATAGCCCATATTCAGTAGCCATCACGAACACTCTGAACTTAGCTTTCCAGAAAGAAAAGTGTTCTCCATTGAAACCGGGAGGTCTAGTGATGGATGCTCCGTCGGGAAGAATTCCTTCACCCATGCTTGCCATTGGATCCTTCTTAGGTTGTTATACCTTAACAAGAAGACCTACGCTCTGATACCAAATGTAAGATCAAGCGTTTTACCCAAGAGGGGGGGGTGAATTGGGTGATACTGGAATTTCTTTCGAAAATATAAAACTTTGACAAAAGAATTAAAACAGTAATGAGTAAGGAGAAATATCACCGAAGTGTACACCGGGAGTTATACTGGTTCGGTCACAACCACTTTGACCTACGTCCAGTCCTCAGAGCTTCTCTGAGAGTTTCACTATAACTTCCAAGATTCAGTGGGTTCTTGGCACCTCAGTACAAGCAAGTTCCTTACACCTGGACACTCGCTCCCCCTTACAGGTTGTAATTCAATCCCAACTCAAGGTTCCACAACCTTAAGTTATCTCAATAACAAATATTGAGTTTGAATGAAATATCTCTCTCAAAGAGTAAATGATAATCACTGAAGCATATGAATACAATTTCAACGTGAAAACAGAGCAATGAACTTAATGATACGTTCGTATGGATGCTTAGTTGTTCTTCTCTGTTTGAAGGTTCCCATATATATAGATATGTTGTTGATGACCGTTAGAACACTTCCTTTCGTCCGTTGGTGAGTGCGCAGACACTGTTGACTTTTCAAGTTTTTGAAAAATATCCGTTGGCGGTGGTTGGCATTTGAACGTTTGATTTGACTTTCATCTCTTGATATGATTTCTTCATTGTTTCTCTGTAAATATACTAAGAATGCTAATACAATGAAAGGTTAATCATATAGGAAACAATATAATGAAGATTTGAATGATTTCTAAATTTCTGGGTATGCTTACTCGAGTATCTCCTCGAGTAACGCTTGAAGTTTACTCGAGTAGCTCCTCGAGTAACATCGTGAAATCATTGTTTATTTGAAATTCCATGAAGACAAGCAAGATTACTCGGGTAGTGCATGGAATAAATTCATTTTCAAACCTTTGGGAACAGTTATTTACTCGGGTAGCTCCTCCAGTAATGCTTCTGCAACTTCATAGATTACTGGGGTAATACCTCGAGTAATCCTTTGAAAAACTTTTGATTACTCGATGCTCTACTCCAGTAATGTTGGCAGGATTTCAAGGCCGAGAGCAATTACCTCATTACTCGAGTAAGGACTCGGGTAATGTATTCATTTTTGCATAGGTTACTCGGGTAGCTCCTCGAGTAACTGAGACTTCTAAATGTGATTTACTCTGGTAATGACTTGAAGTTTATATTGAAAACTTTTGCATATACTGGGGTACATACTCGAGGAATCCACTTAAAATAAACTATGAAAAACTTGTCTAATGGAGTAAGTACTCGAGGAAGATGAAAAAGAGAGATCAAGTTAATCGGGTACTAACCTCAAGTTTTTACTCACCTTAGGGTGTTACTCGAGTAGCCCCTCGAGTAACATTGGCAGTGGTATAAAGTGCCGAGAGCTTCACATTTTCAAATACACAGTTACTCGAGTAGCTCCTCGAGTATCATGGAAAACTTGAAGGCAACTAGAAGTTTCTGACCTGGTTACCCGAGTAGCTCCTCGAGTAACATTAGTAGTGGTACTAAATACCGAGAGGTCCATATTTTAGGAAACATAGGTACTCGAGTAGCTCCTCGAGTATCATGGGGAAAACTTGAAGTCAACTGGAAGTTTTCACATGGTTACTCGAGTAGCTCCTCGAGTAACATTAGCAGGCCGAGAGCAACCTTAAAATTTTACCTGGTTACTCGAGTAGCTCCTCGAGTAATGGTGGCAGGTAACTGGAAGTTTTGCTTGGTTACTTCAAGTTTTGGCTCATTACTCGAGTAGCTCCTCGAGTAATGCCTTAGAAAATGCACTTCTGATCAGGTTCCTCAGCATTTTCTCTTGGCCAATCTTCACTACTTCCATGCTTACCTCAAGTAAAGCTTATTCCTATCATTACTTAGTTCAAGCTTAAACATTTCCATTTCAAACCATTCTTTTGTTATCATCAAAACATGAGATCTAACAAATTGGAGATTTTAAAGGGTCAAAATTAATATTTTGAGGGTTAGAAAAAATTACAGAAAAGGTCCCAAGATTTTGTGAAAATTACAAAAATGTGTAGAAAAGGGCCCTAGAAAAATCACAGAAAAAAACCCAGTTGTTTGAGAAATTACATTTGACCCTGCCAACATTTTAAATATTTACACTTAAGTCCCTCAACCAAACTTTTAATAATTTCATATTAGTCCCTAGTCAAAACGCAAGTTTTGACCAGGGTTACTATTCATCATCTGCAACCCGAGAACACTGGAACGGAGACCCGACTTGGATTGGTGGATATGCTATTTGGACATGCCTAGACCCGAAAACAGATGTGATATACAAAATGAGAAGCGCCTTCCAAGGTTCATTAAAATTTTGTTCTTTCTTATTTTTATCATGTATGCATATAAAACGTTACTGACTTTGTATATTTTTATCGCTTGCATATGATATCCAAATGTTGACTTTTCTCTACTAATTCAAATAGAGTGGTAGAAATCATTTAATCATTTGATTATTTGTGATACTTACTTTATGAAATTAAACACAAAGGAGATAAAAATGGTAGCTTTAAATTCTTTATATAAACTATTTTGCAAATAAAATAATAAGCTTGACATTGTTGGTGATGAATGTCTTCTTAATGGATTATAATAGTAGTAATTATGCCAATTTTATACATGCACCAACACCAAGCACCTACTTCGAAACACAAAATCAGTAAATGAAAGAGCAAAGCTTGATGATTTTATGCTTCTTATCCATCAACATAAATGCCTCTTTCTTTCCTCTTATATGTAATTATAATAGTATTGAAAAAATAATTTTAAAGCCTTGGAAGGCGCTTGACAAGGACACCCCTTCCAAGGTTTATTTAATAAAATCAATTTAAAGTCTTGGAAGGCGCTTGACAAGCAAGCGCCTTCTAAGGTTTATTAACCAAAAAAGAAAATAAGGCTAGCCATGGTGCTTACATAGGAAGCACCATAGCTAACACTTTAATATTTTCTTTATAAAGTATAAATGTTTTGTATGACGCTTGTTTAGGAAAATGTCACATAAGCCTAACATTACTTATCGCACTCATGATAGAAAATGTCATAGCTTTTAAACATTTTTTTTCCCACAAAAAAACAATTATTTATGACACTTTTTTAAAGAAGTGTCATAGGAGGGGTGCCACTAAATACTTCTTTTGTAGTAGTGAGTTAACTGTCTGTTATTATAAATAGATAAAATAAATAACAAGATAGAGCTCAACAAAAAAAAAAAAGACTGTTTCAGGGATGGAATAAATTTCCATGGTTATAAATGCAAAGATGAATGTGGAACTAAATGTAATTAGCCTGGCATAAAAGAATACAACATTTGTAAGCAAGAAATTAAGCACAAGGATTCCAACCTGCAAATGACGTTAGCAATATAAGAATGCAACAAGCATATAAAAGAGGAAAAAATATGTAGCAAAAAATTTTGGAATATAAGTACAAATATACAAATTTATTTATTAAAGATTAGCACTCAAGCGACAAGATTCATACATGTTTCAATGCCGAGTTTTTTCTTTCATTGCTCAAAATAATGTAGTAGAAAAATTTGGAAAATAAGTACAAATACACAAATAAAATCTACCAGATGATTACACAATCAAACCATAATTAGGATAAGTGTTTTCTTGAACTTCCTTGCTACCAATATCAGAAAAAGAGAAAAATGAGATATAGAGTGATGAGGACTAAGTAAGAGGAATTAGACCAGTTAGAAAAGTGTCGTTCGAGCCTCTATAGATAAAACTGGATATATACTCTGATGAGATTTCAATCTCACTCTCTTCATTGGAAGGTGAAATTGGATTTTCCACCGAGCTTCCACCCGATTTTAGCTCTAGAATATTTAACAATTAATAATTTTGAATGACAATTAAAGAAGGACAACTACACCAAGTAGTTAATTACCTCCATAGTGAAGCATAAAATACCTATAACTTCATGTTCCTCGTTCCTTACAGTTCCTTCTCATAGTTCAAAATATGTAAAGAGTTGCATCAGAGAAAGAGAAATTAGTAATTACTAAATATTTGTATAAAGGCGAAACTATATGTAAACTTGGTGCTGGTGGTTGAAATAAGATAATGAGGGCGGGAAGATCATAAGCTATTTTCTCCTCCTTCTCACAGTCACAAATATAGTGCTTGTTTGTTTTGGCGTTTGCATAAGTTAATCGGACTTGAATAGTGTAAAAACGGATTTGAATAGTAAAAAAGCTAAAATGGGTGTTTGTTTCAGTGATGGGGTTTAAGGTAAAAAAAGTTATAAGTTGGAAAAAGTAATAAGCCTCAAAATGAAGCTTATTGGAGCTTATGTGTGTGTGTATATAAAATAATATTGATAGGAGTATTTTCATATCTTTGCGAATTAATGAGATACTCAAAATCACTTCTAATCACAAAACTTCTTCTATGAAAAATGTTCTAAATAATTTTCTCTTTCTTTAGATAGTAATCTTCTACTAATTAGAGAATACTTTGGGATAAGAGTTAAGGCAAGTTTTAAGTTTTGTCAATATATAACTGTAGAAATATAGAGAATAATTAATAATTAATTTTAATCAGTTTAGATTTATTATTTAATTTTTTTATGATTTTATAATCAATTTCTTTTATAAATATGTCATAAATTAGTTTCTATATGGTGGTTTTACCTATTAAATTTAGTTTAAATAATTTATTTGGATTATTGGAGGTATCATTGAGGTTTTAATCGGTTTATTTTGTTAGATTTTGAGCTATGTGAAAATATGAATTAAGATTTAATATTTAAATTAGAGTTTGATATAATTTATAAAATTTAAGCTTGAGGTACACAATAGAAAAGACTTTTGGAGTGTACCAATTTAAATTAGAGTTTGATATAATTTTATTTAAAATTGTACCATTGCCAAATTTTCAAATTTAATTTTTGAGAAAATTGTGAAAAAATCCCTTTATTTGTAGATATCTTCCTAGGTCTCATTTGGCAATTAAGTTGCTAATGAGGACATTTTTTCACAATTATCCCTTCATTTTTTATAATTTTTACAATTTTTTCTCTTAAATAATACAAAAGCCACTTATGCAAAAGCTAAACCAAACATCATTCACTTTTACATAAGTTACTTATCCAATCGTCAATCCAAACACTTATCATTTTACCCAATCTAACTTTTTTCGATTTTAAGATTCCATAAGTTTAAGTGAAAATAAGTCACTTATCTAATCATCAATTCAAACACATATATGATACGTAAGGCACAATAAAAACATAAATCTATATATTATTATAGTAAAATGATGATTAAACTTGAAGATTGAGTTGCCTATTATGTTGGGGAAGAGGATAAAAATCAATGCTCTTCCCTTGTAACTTCAGCTCCAGAGATCGATCATGATTACGCAGCTTGTCACACCCTTATTTTATTTTAACTTGCAGCAAAATATTAACGCGTGGTTTAGTGGGCAACACAGGAATAACATAAATATAATAATAATATTTGCATGATTACAGAAATTCCCCATAGGAGTTCGTACATAATAATTACAAACCTTGTAGCCGCACAGGGCTCTAGGGTATCTAAAACTATCCCAGTGGAATGAAGACATCTTTCCGTCTTCATTCCACCACTGCAATCCCCTCGTACGATTCTCTTTTTTGTTCTCAGCATTTCTTTTGTCTCCTCCTGTCTAAATTGTTGGTAGGGGAGGGTGAGATTCAAGAGAATATCAGTAGGAAAACAGTACCAATATGTATGCAAGATAAGTGCTTAATGCATGACATGTTTGCATTACATAACTCATGCTCACATAATGACATATCTGTGTGCTCAATGTTTCAAACAACATACTTATAGCCATAGCATAAATAGAAACAGAGCTTCAATCGTTCATATATGTTTAACATAAAACAAGAAAGCAATAACATACATCAACACACAAGCACAAATACCACATACATGTAGAGCCGGTAATATGGGCTCAACCCGTGAGCTCGCGGGTTTTGACGGGTTTTCCCAACCCGCAAAAATGTGGGCCGCACAGGCCCGCACCGCACAACCCTCAGGTTAATGCGGGCCAGCCCGCGGGTTGGTGGGTTGGCCCGCAAAATTTTTTATTTTTTATTTACATATAATAATTTTATAAAACTTATAAGTTTTCCACTCTTATCTTGGTACCTCCCAATCCAAAGAGAAAAAAATCTTAGCTTCTTCCCTTCTTCTTTAAACAAAATTATTATATCTTGGTTGCTTGAGGATGAGTTTATGGTTTGTTTATAAACTCTAATAAATTTGATAACTTTATCTCTTAAATTTTAGATTATGTTTTTAAATTTTTATAAAATAAATAATTGATACTAGGAAAGTAAATTTAATTACTCATATATATGTGTCTCATATTTTCAATCCTCTTTAAAAAATATGAATTTTTTTTCAAAAAAAAATTGCGGGCCCGCGGGCTGGCCCGCAACCCGCACACTGTGGGTTAGGGTTGGCATTTTGCTAGCCCGCAGAAGTGCGGGTTGCACAAACCCGCACCGCGCGGGCCGCGGGTTGGTGCGGGCCCGTATTCCCAGCTATACATACATGTAGGAGAGGTAGGGAAGTTCCCTACCTCAAGATTCTTTCATCCCGTTTCACGTGCCTCGTAAAACGTGCCAACCTTAGGCTCCCAACTCGATCCTAAAATGAGAAATGTATAAGAATTAGATTAAAACCCATTCATGTACCATTTTAGACACTTTCATAGTATTTATAGTGGTTATATTAGTATATTGTGAAAATTTACCAAAATGCCCCTGGGACGCAGGTCGGCCCCGCGTATCCGATCCAACTGTACTTTTTCTGAAATTTTAACTAGGATTATTCTAACATATTTTCACCCAAGGAATCCATTTCCTAACTCGAAATTACCAAATTCATTGCCAAAACACAAAATTGCCCTTGACAGCCCCTATTTCATGGTTTCAAGGGTGTTTTCGTAATTATACTTTTTTGGGCTTTTCCAAAAATGTGACCAACTGTAATCCACCTAATTTTCCCTCCTGAACATTATGTAATCATCAAATCATTGAAAATCCAACTCTAAGCCCCATTTCTAGCCCCTGGCCAAATTGCATAATTCAAAAGGAAAAATTGGGGTTTTTCGATTCTAACTACATATTCCTTTGTACTCCTAATCACGTTATCAACTATTTAAATAGGTTACAATTATCATTTAGACCAAATTTTGGCATCATAACCCTTATTCCATCTAAATTACCAAATTTAAAACCCAAGACAATTCGTCGAAATTTCACCGATTAAATTGTTCACAGCAGCAAGAACAATCAAAGATTGAAGTTTTGGAAGTTACCTCAAGCTTCCTCTGCCTTTTCCCTAATGTGGCTGAAAACCCTAACTCTTCAGCACAAGAAGTTGAACTTCAAAAACCTTGAAATACATAGAAGAGTAGCTTAGGACTGGAGTGATACGCATTAAGTACGAATTTATTAAAGAAATCGACTTACCTTGTGAGTTTTCTCCTCTTTTTCTATCTAGAATTTCTCAAACTTTCTCTCACTTAAGCTCTCATGGTTGCACGGTTTGGAGGTGGAAGATAAAGGAAACAATGATTTTATGATGTTTTATATTATATTTTAATCATTTACTTACTTTCCAAAAATTCCAAAAATTGCACTTTTGCGTACATAGCTTTTAACTTCATGTAGCCATGACATTAAGCCCAAGTATCATACAAATAATATTTCCCTCCTCTTTAGTCAGCCCTTTACACATCTAGGGGTTCAAATTGGAGTCAAAATGGGCTGATATCAATTTAATACTAAAATGTTTTCCATTTTCGGATTTATACAAATTCTAGCAGATTTTCTACCTAAATTTTGAAAATTCATAACTAAATTTGTAGACCTCATATCAGAGTGATTCCAAAGGCTATAGAACCCTTATTGAGTAAAGTTTCAAGAAAAAAATATATACTTTTGACAATTGAAAGCACATAATTCCCAGATTTTTAGTTTTTGGAAGTTATTCCAGAAACTTTCCAAGTTTTCTGGGCTAACTTCAAAAATTCATAACTTTTTGTACATAGCTTCAAATGATTCATATAACCTATCAAATTAAATCTTATGATGTCTACTTTCTTCTTGTAAAATTTCATAATTTTTTCTCATCATTTGGTTAACAAAATACATTACACAACAACACTGCCTCACAGGAAGCAATGAAACGACAAGTACTTGCAACTTCAATAAATTACATTTTTGTATACAAACTTCCCCTACTCTTTAATTCAATATTTTATTCCCTTTAATACCTCAAAGATATAAGAAACATTAGGGAATAAATTTGGGACACCTGCTAAATTGGAGCTTAACAGTTCATTTAATTTAAACTTATTCCCAAGCCTCAAATCCCAAAATTCAGAATATTATACAGCTCCCTTATCTCTTCCATCTTATAGATTTGGTTGGGAGAAACAAAGCTATAGGAAAGGAAGAATAAAAAAAGGAGAAAGAGAGTGATGGATTATCAGTGGAGAAATGTAGGCTTTCAATTTCAAAATAAATGAGAAGGATTCTGGAGCATGAAGAAACAAACAACCCACAAACTAGGAGGGGTAAGTGAGGCAAAGGGCGAGCATCTTGGTAAAGTTACAGAGAGGCATTGAAGTTAGGTAGAGAAGTCCACTAAAATGACAACTTATTACATATGGAATTACCAGCAAAATTTCAATTTACGAACGGATTGATGATAAAAATGAAATTACCGACGGATTAGTAATGGAATCCATTATATGGTGATATTTGACATGGCAAATTGGTTTGAAATTCCATCAGAATTCACCAACAAAACTTTATCAGTAATTTATCAACGAAATATTCAATCAGTAAATTTCCAAAGAAAAATTTTTTTGTCAGAAATTTCTGACGATTATTGACGGATTTCTATCGAAAGATTCCGTTAAAATCTACCCACATAATTTTTTGTCAGAAATACTTGGGTAACTTATTTTTTATCAATAAAAAATTCCATGTGGCACCCCTCAAAAGCTACCATGTGTCCATCACCAGCCTTGTCACCGCCGGCCGGTAGCCTCCTCGTGCCTCGAGACATGTCACCACTGGCTAGACACCTCCCTGCTTTGTGTCCCTCCTACCTTGCTGCCATGTTACTAGCTTGTCTACATCATATATTGATTGCATTTTGTGATGAATGGAGGCATGTGTATGTTGGGGAATGGGATCTCTCCACCAACTCCCATCTCCATTTCTTTTTTATTTATTATCTTAATCATTAGATCATATTTTAATGGGTGAGATTTAATTATAGATTTTTATTATAATATTATTTAATACATAGTATTAAATCACACCCGTTAAAACATGATCCAATGGTTGAGACATTAAGTGGAGAGAGAAGTTAATGGAGAGACTTCTTTTTCGTGTATGTTAATGCCCTCCACTAATCACTCTCTCCACTTCTTTTTTACTTAATTTCTTCACCACTAGAATATCTTTTAATGGTTGAGATTTTATGCTATATTAAAAATATTATTGTAACATTAAATATTAAATGATAACAATATTTTTACAGAATAATCTCAACCATTAAAAAAAAATCCAATGGTAGAGAAATTAAGTGGAGAGGAAATGGAGAAAATGGTTAGTAGAGACATTTTTTTCCTTGAGCTACTTTAATCTTGCAATATTTATGTATAGAATTGTATTTATAATATTTCAATTCAAAAAAAAATTAAATATATAAAATTAAATATATATTTATATATATATATCGTTTCTATAATATATATTTAATATATTATATGATATTTCTTTTTAATTTTCTTATTTCATGAAAATACTTATTAGTAATTAATATATTATTTAATCAAAAATTGAAAAACAATATGTATATTTTAATTTTGATTTGTATTTAATACCTCTTGATGCATTGATTCCCAAGTTTTGAGTAGTGGATATTGTAGGATTCTACAAGGTAGAGGCTATTCTAGGAGAGAGAGGAGAGAAAGAACCCTGTATGCTAGAGAGGAAAGAAACACACATATGCATCTCACAAGTCCTTGATGCCTATTATTAGTTACAAGACTGTGCATTAGAATGGTTTTTCGTCTTGTTGATTGCAAACTTTTGTGTTCATTATAAAGAAGAAAATAACCAAATTAAGGAGATCATGTTTTGGTTGAGTTCACTGCTATAATGCTTATTTGAGAAATGAATTGTTGATTTATCATTAATTTTCTCAAGAGTGCAAAAGTTCTGGTATGAGGGATTTGATAAATCTATTTAATGACTATATTTTCTATGGGATTTTATTGGTGTTTAGGGTATGTTTATGATCTAAAAATATATATGTGATACTATGAGAATATGTGATATGGTGTTGTATTTGTGATGGATGTAGGGAAAAATGGAGAAATCACATTGTTTTCTTATCATGTGGGAATCAGGAAGCTATGAAGAAATTGGGAGCCGGTTGAAGGTCACTAACCACTTTTGGATCTTCACCACTTAACACATGTTTGGGGAGGAGGGATTTTAACTTTGGATATATGGAATTTCAATTCATCACTTTACTCATTTTCCCAGCTATGAACATTCTACAACAAAACTCTCAGCTCGATTCTTTTCTTCTGACTTCCAACTCCGAATCTCATCTTCAACTTCTACATCTCCGTTCTCCATCTCTGAACTCTCTCACGAGCTCACCTTCCAATTTTTCGTCTCTGATTCTAGATTTTCACTTGGTTGCTGCGATGACGAGACCATCTCCCCAGCTTGTTAAAGCTTGTTCCAGATCTATGAGCAGCTAGATTTTACCTCTTCCCTAATAGATGAGTCGTTGCCTAAGTTTCTGAACCAGAGAGGGAGTTTAGTCGATTTACTCTTTCATATTAGGACTCAATGTTACTATTCAGAACCTTGGAATTTGATTTATGATATTCTTTGAACGTGTCTTCTAAATGATTGTTTAATCAAGATTTATGGACTGTAATGAGCTTAGGTGTTTAAAGCTACCTATTTGAGAGTAGAATTAGCAATATTGTTTGCCTCATTTAAATCAGATTTTATTACTAGTTTTATTAATTTTTCATAAGTATCGTTTCATATTCATCAAGGAATTCTAAGTGCATTCCATCCTTTGAATCTCTGAATGCATAATCAGAATATTTTCTTTAGTTTAAATCCAATAATTTTAGTGACAATGAAGGCTAGTTCAAGTTCTAAGGGAATGCTATTGAAACTTGATTTCTTTTCACTTCAGAACACTTTATTTCTTACAAATCTAGAAAACAAAATGAACAAATGGTAGAATAGATGTAATGTTAGCGAATGATCATAATTTCAATAAAAGCTTCTCAAATCTTAATTTTTAATGCACTCGATCAATTGAAGTTCAAGGTATTCTTAGCAAGTCAAGAGACTAACTAATGATCTACATACCTCGTATCATCATGCTACTTATTATTGGAGGAGTGGCCTAGATCATCTGAGAGTATGTTAGGATTATAGTGGCATTGCTCGTACTCATCAAGAATGAGATTGTCCTTCCTGTTCATATTGGATAAATATCCAGCATGCCTCCTTATAGCATGGTCAATGTGTTCTACATGATGTATCATTGCCTCTACTTGAGGGAGTAGAGGATGCGGAGGCAGAGATAAAGGAGGAGGTGGAGGTTGTGGTGGAGGAGCAGGAAAAGAAGAAGGAGGTGGAGGTTGTGGAGGAGAAGAAGGAGGTGGTAGAGGAGGATGATGTTGAGGATTTTCTAGTAAGTCATCAGCATGGTGTTTCATCTTGGCGATTGAGAGAATAAAGGAGGACCATGAAGAAATAGTACAAAAAACATATGGAAATGGGGAGTTGACATAGATTGGAAGTGCAGGTTCAAATCATCATTGCACACGTTGGAAGTTGAAAAGGAGTAGTTGCATGCCCAGTAGGTAATAAAATTATACTTGATTCTCATGTCAATCATTCGAGAACGAAGAAGTACAGAGTACTATATACAACAAGGGGAAGAGGAAAGGTTTTGAATGTTTAGTTGACAATTAATAAACAGAAACTTTTATGTTTTTGTTGTTGCTAATATAAATGAGATTTATGTATTTGACATGGTATTCTAATAATTCATGGGTTTTATTTAATAACTGTTATATATTTGACATTTTTTGTGGTTTATTATGATGCTACAAACAAAAATTAAAAATAAGAAAAGGACAATGTAAATAAATAAACCAAAAAAAAAAAATTATGGGGATGTTTTAATAATGGGAAAATTCCAAAAAAAGACATCTGAAATAGGGAGTTCCCTAATTAGTGCTGCGAATTCCCAAATTCTAGATCAGTCCACTGTCAGTACGAATGAACAGTGCGGCGGGCGCCAAAAGACAATTTTGCCCTTCAGTCCTCATTCTCGCCACTTCAAGATAACAACACGCTGCTCTTAATTAACAATTCCAGATTATTGATTAACAACTCCCATTTCTTGTTTCACAACTTCGTAATTTAAGTTTCGGGCCAATAACAACACCTCTTTCTTTATTAACAACACGCAGCTCTTAATTAACAACTCCGTATTCTTGATTAATAACTTCAGTTTCATCTTTTTACTTTCACAATAACAACACCGGTCTTGTTATTAACAACACCATATTCTACATTAACAACTCCAATTTCTTGTTTCACAACTTCGTAATTTAAGTTTCAGGACTAATAACAACACCTCTTTCTTTATTAACAACACCGTATTTTACATTAACAACACTATATTTTTGAGATGCGAATATGTAGAAGAATAAATCGAAGTTGTTAATCAAGAATCTAGAGTTGTTAATAACAAGACCGGTGTTGTTATTGTGGATGTAAAAAGATGAAACTGGAGTTGTTAATCAAGAATACGGAGTTGTTAATCAAGAATCCAGAGTTGTTAATTAAGTGGAGCGTGTTGTTATTCTGAAGTGCGAGAATAAGGACTGAAGGGCAAAATCGTCTTTTGGCGCCCCTACACTGTTCATCCATACTAACAATGAACTGATCCGGAATTTTGGAATTCACAACACTGATTAGGGATTTTCCTATTTCAGATGTCTTTTTCTGGAATTTTCCCTTTAATAATCTAATGCATCATAATATTCTTCCTTTTTCAGTAATTTGTCCACCTTCTCGTTCAAAGAGTGAAAGAGAGAGCTAAGTTCCTTCAAGCACTTGTCCATGCATCCTTATTCTTGCATGTAAACCTCAACCATAAATGGAGCTCATAGTTCTTGCGGACAAGCCCTTTAGAGTTTCATGGACTATAATGCCAATCACGTCCTTTAGTGTTAAAGATCATTTCTAATTAAAATTAAATAGAAGTAGAATGGAAAGAGTTTCATAGGTTATCAAGTTGAATGGGCGTGTTTTTGTAAATTTTTTTCCCACAAAATTCGTGATGATTGGATTTGCAAAAATTGTCATATGAGAATAATGCAATTTCACAGAAACTGTATCATTCTCATATGCAAATTATGAAATTGTATCATTGTCATATGCAAATTTTTGCAAATCCAATCTTCACGAATTCCATTAATTCTAACAATAAGAGAGAATATTATTATGAAGGAGGTAGAATTTGTAGAGAAAGAGCCCCCTAGGATTAAATAACTGCATTCTACGGCAAAAGCCAAAACCAACTAGCTATCTCTTTTCTGCATCAAACCATTGACTATAAACAATCATAGCCAACTCTTCTATGACTTCTTCAATTTGTTCAGTTGAATATTGCTTACAATAACTGTCCTTAAAGTACTAAACACAAAAACAAGTTAAGTATGTAAAAATATATATATATGACTTGACTTTTAATTTAACTTAAACACGCATACATGCATATATATACATATCTTATTATTAATTGAGGCGGCCTGGGGTTGTAGTTGACTATGTCCTTCATGAATTTTATGACACAGTGCCCATAATAAGAGCTCCTATCTGATTACCACAGACACTATAAACAAACAAATGAATGAAATGTATCAGTCCTTGCTTTTATTTGTGCAAAAGGAAAACAAATATCCAACTCTAACAAGTCTAACACAAAATGTTAAGTATTGATGAGTTACCTCTACTCTCTTCCATTTGTAAGCAAATGCAATGCTTCGGCCATGTAACGCGGGTAGCTAAGGCCACAATAAGAAATTAAAGCACCAAATTTATAATAAGCTTTGACAGGACAATAAGAAATTAAGGTACTAAATTTAAATCCATCAACTTACTTATTGAAAACCTTGACCATCTGTGGTTGATTGTCCGCATCCCCATGAACCGAATCAAAGTACCAAATCCTTTGCTTAAAGGAATTTAGCAAGATGAGGAGCCAATGACCCCTAAGTATAATAAACATAAGGGTTAAGTAGCAAATTTGCCTCAGAAGTATGGGTCAAGGAGCAATTTTGCCCTAGAAGTTTTTTGGGGATCAATTTCGCCCCAGAAGTTTTAAAACGTAGCAATGCTTCCCTTTTCTGTTAAAAAAATTAACAGTCAACATCAATTTTTTAACGGTCAACATTTGTTATTTAATGGAAAGGGCAACATTGCTACGTTTTGAAACTTCCGGAGCGAAATTGATCCCCAAAAAACTTCCAGGACAAAATTGCTCCTAGACCAATACTTCCAGGGCAAATTTGCTACTCAACCCTAAACATAATGAGAACAAAACTACTTACTTAACAAACAATTTATTGAAGTAGTATATTTACCCTTGACAGTATGGCACTAAGAAAAAACTTGACATATTAAGCAAATAATCATGATTACGTCACATATTTATCAATGCGGGAAATATAAAATAGCTAGTATCTCTTAAATTGGTGAGGACTTTACATGCCACACACTTAATCCTTATCACAATACATAATTCCAGGGGAAAATCCCTCTAAAATACATTGGAAATAGAGAAATCCCTATTCAGTGCATTGAAATTGAAAAATCCGAATCAGTCCAGTGTCAGTACGGATGGATAGTGCAGGCGGCGCCAAAAGATAATTTTGCCCTTCTGCCCTCATTCTCGCCACTTCAGAAATAACAACACGTAGTTCTTACTTAACAACTCCGAATTCTTGATTAACAACTCTCCTTTCTTATTTCACAACTTCCTAATTTAAGTTTCAAAGCCAATAACAACACCTCTTTTTTTGTTAACAACACGCACTCTGAATTAACAACTCCGAATTCTTGATTAACAACTCTATATTTTTGATTAACAACTCTAATTTCATCTTTTTACTTTCACAATAACAATATCGGTTTTGTTATTAACAACACCATATTCTACATTAACAACTCCCATTTCTTGTTTCACAACTTCGTAATTTAAGTTTCAGGACCAATAACAACATCTCTTTCTTTATTAACAACACCATATTGTACATTAACAACATTATATTTTTGAGATGCGAATATGTGGAAGAATAAAGCGGAGTTGTTAATTAAGAATTCGGAGTTGTTAATAACAAGACCGGTGTTGTTATTGAGAAAAAAAAAGATGAAACTGGAGTTGTTAATCAAGAATACGGAGTTGTTAATAAAGAATAAGGAGTTGTTAATTAAGAACAGCGTGTTGTTATTTCTGAAGTGGCGAGAATGAGGGCTGAAGGGCAAAATCGTCTTTTGGCGCTGGCCGCACTGTTCATCCGTACTGACATTGGACTGATATGGATTTTTCAATTTCAATGCACTGAATAGGGATTTCCCTATTTCCAATATATTTTAGAGGGATTTTCCCTAATTCCAGCTAGAGCATTGTGTTTTTTAGGCATGTAAAGGACAAAACATAATTCTAGAAAATAAAGGAAGCTTAATGAAACTGCTGGTTTAGGACCTTAATGAAATTAATACTAGAGAAGGACCAACATGATTCTAGCAGACAATTTTGACAAAACTACAAGCAATGCTACTTTATTGAACAATAGTGCAACTTAAGAGCAACAACGCATAAACAGAGCATGCCTAAAAATTACAATGCAGCCAACAACACATAAACAGAACCCTAAACCAAGAACCCAGATCAACTATAACGCATAAATAAATATAGCATCAATTTTAAATCATTAACTCTAGTTAAGGGCAAAAATTTCTCACATTTATGTGAGTCGACTGGAAACTTGCAGAGCTTTGTAGAACACCAAACCCAAAATGCAGAACAAGCCACAAACAACTTCACAGAAAGCCATGGATGCGGGAACGAGGCGAATCATGATTTCTGCAACAATAGAGAGGGGAATAACTGTGGGGATGCTTGAAAGGAGTGGTCGGAGCTGTTCGCCGAGAATGCAAAGAAATAGTGGGAATTTTGACGCGATAGAATAGAGTTTAGAAAGGGATTTTAAAGATCTAAATTTAACGATAAATTTTGAAAAATCGTCAAATATATAAGTTTCACGGTGTTTTGATAACAACCATCATATATTGATAGCATATATTTATTGGGTTTTTATATATAGTCATCAAGTAAACAAGGTATTTTTTTTTTAGAAAAAAAAACTTATATATCACGATGGTCACATAAGACCATTAAATATTGTCTCATATACTCGACTGTTATTTTAAATAACTGTTATGTATTTCTTTCCCATAATTCCATCTCTTTATATTTAGCGGTTTTCATATGGAGCTTCAAATAAACACAATTTTATAGTCCTGAGGTAAGGTTAATTAGATATTTATGAAAATGTACTTTAAATATAAATAGTTTTAAGTTGGGTAAGACATATCATTTGAAAGTGTTATATGACAGTTATTTCTTAAGAAACATTATTTTTCTCATTCATGCTTTATGGTCAAATGTTATGACCATTATACTTTTGTTTTCGCTGTTATAAGGTTGGAAGACAAAATAATTTGTAAGTGCTACATAACGGCTATTTTATAGGAACAATCATATTTGTCACAAAATATATGACAGTTAATTATTACAACTGTTATGTTTTTGTTTTCGCAAATTTCACCTCTTAATACATGACAGTGCGTATATTTAACCGTTAAGTTTTAACATTATATACTCTTGTACAACCTCAGCCTTGACATACGTGACGTTTATTTGCTTTAACCGTTTTATTAAGCATCATATACATATGATTCTATAGTAGTGGGAGATGTTTTTAGGAAAAAACATATCATATTAACTAACTTAATTAACATCTTTAATCTATTCAAATTAGTTAATTAGATCTTACATTAATGATTAGAGACCAAAACTACAAATAGTAAATCACTTTTGTCATTAAAATATAGGAAAAGATGGCAAAATATATATATATATATATATAGGAAAAATTCCCATATAAATAATACCTTCAACATTTGGAAAACCCCAAATTAGTGACTCCAATATCACTAATCCTTGATCAGTCCAGAGGTATCAAGTATTAAAGTTCCCCAACAAGAGCATCTTATAGTTTAACCCATTTCAAGAACTTGCTGAAGTTCTCCATTGACTTGCCCCCTTCTGCTATATTGTTCAAGATAATACTCTTCAGCTTCATGGACCTGGCCCTTATGCTCTCATCTTCAAGCAACATATCAACTTTTTTCTTGATTTCATGGCGCGAGATCAGTCCTTTGTCATCATCTGAATCAAATCCCAGCCCCACCTTCCAGTCATTGCAAATACAATTCTTGTCAAAAAACTGATCTGCAAAATATGGCCAACACAGAAAAGGCACCCCATTGCTCAAACCTTCCATGGTAGAATTCCAACCACAATGGCTAACGAAGCATGCTATGGCAGGATGACCCAAAACCTTGTTCTGAGGTACCCATTTAAATATTTTCCCTTTTGTGCCCTCAAACCCATCTGGGTATGTCACTTTTGTCCCTCCACCATATGAATCTTCCCGAACAACCCAAAGAAAAGGCCTTTGGGTAAGCTCAAGTCCAAAAGCTAGCTCTTGGAATTGGGTTGGATCAAACACAGTGAAGCTACCAAAGGCAACGTATATAACAGAACACGGTGGCTGCTGGTCTAGCCATTTAAAGCAAGAGAGGTCCTCCTCCCAAAACTGGCCAAGTGAGCGAGTACTTAGTAGGCTCTCTTGCTTCTCCATTAATGGCCCAATGGGTAGGATTTTGGGGTATAAGGACAAGGCTCCACGTTCAAGTTCAAAAGTGGTATTGCAAATCCACCAATCTGTTAAGTGCAAAGTTCTGATCATCTTTGCAATGTAATCATATACAGTCTTTTGAGACTCTGAGTCTCCTATACAACACCATGCAGCGTCAGCTGTGTTCATTTTAGGAATATCTGGGGATATCTGGAATTCACCTTTTAGAATAGGCAATCCTGCAAGGTCAATATGGTAATTTGTCAAATAAAACCAATTTTCTTACGATTGAGTGGTGGAAAAAGTATGCAAAGGCTCATGTATGGTGAGATTTACGGAGCTTATTACTGCCAATAATGGGCATGATTGTTATATAAAGTTAAGAATAATAAAATTCATAAATAAGTTTTGTGAATTAAAGTACTATATTTAAGGATTAAGGTGTATCCAGCACAAAAGTATTTTGTGATATATTCAGCATCCTTAAGTATTTTTTCGTATATATCTATCATGCTGATGTAGGTATTTAAGTGCATTCATTACTTTAAATTATTTTTTGATGTATCCAATACCCTAAAATATTATTTCAAGTTGAGTACAAAACTGTACAAAAGAGTATTTTATGCTAATGGACACACCTGAAAAGATACTTTAAGATGCTGAATATACTATAAAATACTTTAGGGTATTGGATATACAAGAAAAAAGTGCTTCAGGTGCTGGATGACCATTAACCCTCTATTTAATTGTTCCAAAATAATTGATATTTAAAATATAAAAATATATTACAATAATTATTAAATAGCCATTTTAGATGGTAAGAAATTTTGACAGTAATTCTTTAATTATTACTTACATATTTTTCTCCTTGTAAAATAAATAGCTATTAATAGATAAAGTTAAAAAAATGGATATAGTAAATCAACAACAAAAATTATTTTAAAGCAAATCCAACCTAGAAGAGTATAAGCAATAAGCTATTGATTGAGGAGGTAAGCAACTTCACCTCTGTAAAGAGGGGAGATTGATGTATTCATTGATCTCTCTCTCCATTTACTCTTTATTTAATGTCTTTACTAATAGATCAATTTTCTATGGTTAGGATTTAATGATAGATTTTTATTATATATAAATTTATAATATTTTTATATATATCGTTAAATCTCAACCATAAAAAGTTGATCTAATTGAAGTGACATTAAAATGAAAGTAAATGGAGGAGGGATCAAGGAAACACCCTCTTCCCATAAAAAGAATAATATAAGTTTGAATATTATTGTGCACATTTATTTAAAAAGGTAAAAACCCTCTATACTCTGGGAGTGTTAAATAAAACCCTATGCACTTTTAAGTCTAAGCTTAAACTTCTATTGATGTGGGGAGTAAGAGAATAGCTTCTAGTACGTGGAGGGGAATTTGTGTGGTATGGGATCAGTTCATAAAAGGTTTGGGGAGAAGGATTGGTAATGGCAGGAATACTTCTTTCTGGTTTGAAAATTGGTCGAATCTAAATATACCCCTAATTGATCTTGTTCCGGGTTTGGAGGGCTTTATTAACCGTAATGAAAGGGTTGCGGATTATGTCCTGAGTAGAGGAGAATGGGATAGACGGAAACTCCAGAGTTGGTTTTCATCAGACATTATTGACCGAATCACCTGTGCTCACCTACCCTGTGAGGAGAGAGGAGAGGATATGTTTTTCTGGAAGCCATCCTCGGATGGTCGTTTTTCTGTTAAATCGGCATATTTTTTTTCTTTCTGCAGGTACATATGGCAATGAGGAGAATGTATGGAAACTTCTATGGAGATGGTCTGTTCCAGAGAAGATCAAGACCTTTATGTGGTTATTCTCTCATGGAAGGACCCATACGGCGCAGTTACGTGAGAGCAGAGGAGTTCAAGATTCAGAGTTATGTCCGTTCTCGTGTAACCTAGTGGAAGATTCCATGCATCTTCTTCGAGACTGTTCAAATGCAATTGACAGATGGAAAGCTGTGGTGTCACACGATCAATAGAATACCTTTGTCTCTTTAGAGGGTACAGATTGGATCAGATGGAACCTGACTCAAGAGGTGGGCAAGGGTTTTACAAAGAAGGTGAAATGGTCGAAGCTTTTTGGTTATGTGTGCTGGGATATTTGGGTAGCAAGATGTCACAAGCTTTTTGGAGAGTCCGACCAAGGAGAGGATATTAATGTAACATCTACTTTCTTCTGTGCGTGCGCTGACCAAGACCTTGTGTCTATGGGAGCTTTCGTAAGCTTGGGACAATCTTCTCAACATAACTGCCGGAATGTCAGTCAAGATTTCTTCTCCTTGGATATAGATGGATCTGTTTTGAGAGATGGTAGGAGTGGCTGTGGTGGAGTGGTGAAGGATCTTAATAAGCAATGGCTGTGTGGTTTCTCTTGTAAACTCATTGCTGTTCCACCGGCTATTGCGAAACTGATAGGAATGATTCATGGGCTTCATTGATGTTGGTGGAGGGGAATCCGAAAGGTTTGTCTTTATTCTGATTGCATTGAGGCTATTAATCTAGCAATTAGGGGCTGTGAGTATGACTACCCTTTCAGAGATGTAGTCGATGAGATTAAGATTCTTATTTCTAGAGATTGGCAGGTTTGTTTTGTTAATGTCCCACGGGAGGATCTTGTCCTTGCTGATACATTAGCCAAATCTGCTCATGGGATTGTAGGGAATTTTTGTATCTTTGATCATCCTCCACCTGAGTTGCATGAGGTGGTAAATGATGAAAGAACATAGGCAGTCTGTAGGGGGTTCTTCTGTGTTTCTGATTTGTTTGTAGAAGATATCCAGTTTGTAATAAAAAAAAAAAAATTTGTGCATACATAGAAAAGAAATCTATACTACTTTAAAACTAGCAAGTGACCTGTATAAGAAGACTAAAAATATTTGTGAGTTGTTGCCTTTTAACAAGCACTATAGTGTATATTGCGAATTAGAGGGAGGGAGTAGTAGAGCGCTTAGACGGGGAAGAAAGAGTATTACCATTAGAATCCATCAATCCATCCTGAATGAGCTTGGGCATGTGAAGTTCCAAGGCAAAAAGAGCTGCAGATGTAGGGCAGATAACAGCAGATTTGATACCAAGCTTATGCGAAACCTCTAAGGCCCACGCCATGCTCACATCTGCAACCACACAGGTGATTCTATCTCTGCCTTCAAACCCTTCAATGAGCTTCTCAAGCTCTAAGGGCATAGTCCTCAAGATTGCCAAACTTAGTTTAGCCATGTCGTTTCTGTCATCCTCAGGACCCATTCCATCTGAGATCGACACTAACTCCAAAGGCAATGATTCATTCCTCTGCTGCTCGTCCTCCTTGTTCTCGTTTATTATTGCCTTCACCACCCGTCTGTGGTTGAAATCCGAGTTCACGAAGGTGACTTTAAGGCCATTTTGCGCTAGTTTGTTAGAGAGGGTCATGAAACAATTCACATGCCCTTGAGCAGGAAATGGTAAAACCATAACGTGGTGGTGGCTGCTCATATTTCTTTGTTCATACTGATTGCTATGTCTCTCTAACGATAGATGCTCTGTTCTGGTTCATTTTATAGATGGTCTGTTCTGTTGTGGCGGCGTGTAGGATTGTTTGTTAGGAGGGAGCGAGGGAAAATTTTTTTAAGTTGGATTTAAAAAAATAAAAATTATAGGGTTAAAAGTTTAAATTTATTTTTTTTATTTTTTTATTTTATATCTTATCGATATTAAAATTTTGTAACATCATTTTTTCAATTTTCTTAAATCTAACTCATAAAAATTCCTCTAAATTCCTCATAGCAAACAGACGAACAGAACATTTGGTTCATTTAATTTATTATCTTTTTTTTACCAAAATTTAATTTATTACTTTATACAAATTTTTTTATATTTATATTATTTTTAAGAATCTCTTAAAGTACTTGTTATTCTATTTATAAATGTCTGTTGATGGCGTGATAAAAAATATCAAATATATTTTTTAGCTGTAAATTTTATGTTGTTGTGAAAGGGAAGGCTGCCGGCCATAAATTTCCATAAGGGCATGGTTCGAATTATCCATCAACAGAAAATCAGTGTAGACATGTAAATAGTGAATTTTAAATTCTTTTAATAATAATTAATTTGTGAATTATTTTATTTGATTAAAGGTTTCTCTTTTTGATGCTTAAAACATAAAGGATTTTTGCAAATTCCAATAAGTACGCTTTCTAATATTTATATTTGTGTTTCCCTTCTTATGGAATAAAATTACTCACAATCTCAATTGACAGATGATTAGTAAATCTGTGAATTTAATCTTTATTCTCTCCCTAACTTCAACCATGTTTATTTTTTTTGCGTTCAATGAGTAATTTCTATTAGTTTTATTTAAAAAATTAATTACACCATAATGATTAAAATAGGGAAAATTCCAGAAAAAGACATCCAAAATAGGGAAATCCTTAATTAGTGCTGTGAATTCCAAAATTCTGGATCAGTCCGCTGTCAGTATGGATGAATAGTGCGGGGCGCTAAAAGACGATTTTGCCCTTCAGTCCTCATTCTCGCCACTTCAGAATAACAACATGTTGCTTTTAATTAACAACTCTAGTTTCTTGATTAATAACTCCGTATTCTTGATTAACAACTCCAGTTTCATCTTTTTACTTTCACAATAACAAAACCGGTCTTGTTATTAACAACTCCGCTTTATTCTTTCACATATTCGCATCTCAAAAATACAATGTTGTTAATGTAAAATATGATATTGTTAATAAAGAAAGAGGTGTTGTTATTGACCCTGAAACTAAAATTACGAAGTTGTGAAACAAGAAATGAGAGTTGTTAATGTAGAATATGGTGTTGTTAATAACAAAACCAGTGTTGTTATTGTGAAAGTAAAAAGATGAAACCGAAGTTATTAATCAAGAATACGGAGTTGTTAATCAAGAATCCGGAGTTGTTAATTAAGAACCGCGTGTTGTTAATAAAGAAAGAGGTGTTGTTATTGGCCCTGAAACTTAAATTACAAAGTTGTGAAACAAGAAATGGGAGTTGTTAATCAAGAATCCGGAGTTGTTAATTAATAGGAGAGTGTTGTTATCCTGAAGTGGCGAGAATGAGGATTGAAGGGCAAAATCATCTTTTAGCGCCCCCACACTGTTCATCCGTATTGACAGCGGACTGATATGGAATTTTGGAATTCACAGCATTGATTAGGGATTTCCCTATTTCGGATGTCTTTTTCTGAAATTTTCCCATTAAAATATTAGGAACTTGTAATTGTAACGGTATAAATGATATTCGAGTTTTTAAAAGCATAAATAATAGGGCAAATTCTAGAAAAATACATCCGAAATAGGGAAATTCCTAATCAGTGTTGCGAATTCCAAAATTCTGGATCAGTTCACTGTCAGTACGGATGAACAGTGTGAGTGCGCTAAAAGATGATTTTGCCCTTCAGTCCTCATTCTCGCCACTTCAGAATAACAACACGCTGCTCTTAATTAACAACTCCATATTCTTGATTAACAACTCCAATTTCATCTTTTTACTTTCACAATAACAACACCGGTCTTATTATTAAAAATTTTGGATTCTTGATTAATAACTCTGCTTTATTCTTCCACATATTCGCATCTCAAAAATATAGTGTTGTTAATGTAAAATACGGTATTGTTAATAAAGAAAGAGGTGTTGTTCTTGGCCCTGAAACTAAAATTACAAAGTTGTTAAACAAGAAATGAGAGTTTTTAATGTAGAATATGGTGTTATTAATAACAAGACCGGTGTTGTTATTATGAAAGTAAAAAGATGAAACTGGAGTTATTAATCAAGAATTTGGAGTTGTTAATCAAGAATCCGGAGTTGTTAATTAAAAACCGCGTGTTGTTAATAAAGAAAGATGTGTTGTTACTGGCCCTGAAACTTAAATTATAAAGTTGTGAAACAAGAAATGGGAGTTGTTAATCAAGAATCAAGAGTTGTTAGTTAAGAGGAACGTGTTGTTATCTTGAAGTGGTGATAATGAGGGCTGAAAGGTAAAATCATCTTTTGATGCCCCCGCACTGTTCATTCATACTGACAGCATATTGATCCACACTAATTAGGGATTTCCCTGATGTATTTTTCTGGAATTTTCCCATAATAATAATGCTGAAAGTTTGAAAAATATCTTTAGTCTCTTAAAATGTTTTAATTTATAAAATTGTTTTTGTGGGTCTTATCAAGTCCTAAAAAATGTATATTCCTAAAATTGTTTTATAAAAATTGCATTACTTTTTACGTTGGCAAAAAAAAAATGCTGAATTTTGAAATTCGCAGAACTGATTAGGGATTTCCCTATTTCGGATATATTTTTCTGGAATTTTCCCATAATAATAATGCTGAAAGTTTGAAAAATATCTTTAGGGTGTGTTTGGTTTGAGGGGAGGGTAGGGGAGGGAGGGAAGGGGAGGGTGGAGAAATTACCATTTTGGATAAAAGAAACCTAAAATTTACCCTATCATTTTTTTTAAATTTTGGTTTCCCGCCCAAAATTTACTTTCTCATTCTTTTTAAATTTTGGGTTCCCGCCCAAAATTTAAATTCTTTCAACCCAAAAAGGTAATTTACCCAGCCTCTTATTCCCTCCCTTCCCTCCCCTCCCCTCAAACCAAACACTAGTCTCTTAAAATGTTTTAATTTATAAAATTGTTTTTGTGGGTCTTATCAAGTCCTAAAAAATGTATATTCCTAAAATTGTTTTATAAAAATTGCATTACTTTTTACGTTGGCCAAAAAAAAAAAAAATTCTCTGTTTTTTTACCAGCGTTGGATCATGTCCTTCCATTTTTACCCAAATAATCTAGCTGTGACGTGCCGATCACGTATGAAAGAAGTTTGTTTGTTTTTGTTTTGTTTTCTTTGAATATGTCGTCTCATATATATAGTATAGTCTTACTGATAACAATAGAGGCACATTTTTTATTAGGGATATGGCTCCGGCTGGGAAGTTGCATGTATCTTACACATTTTTTTAATAGAGATATGCTCTCGCTGGGAAGGTGGATGTATCTTACACATTTTTTAATAGAGATATGCTCAAGGTGGATGTATCTTACACACTTTTTAGTAAAGATGCGCTGCTGGCTGGGAAGGTGGATGCATCTTAGACATTTTTTTAATAGAGATATGCTCTAGTTGGCTGGCCGGTAAGGTGGATGGATGTAATTTATAAATATTCTGGTATTAAATATAAGATAAAGTTGATTTTTTTAGAGAGATTAAGGAAGCTAATTAAATTACTTTAGTGTATTTATATTTTTATTTTTTCTTTAAAATTAGTTTGACTAATAAACTGATATACTACCATCTAAGAATACACAACATATAATATAATTAACTAAATTATTTAACTTTATTAATCTCTTCAGAAAAAAAATCAATTTTATTTTATATTTAACCCAAAAGAGAGTATTATTTTCCAGTTCGCCAGCCAACGAACTGAACTTCTTGGCCCCTTCCCGCAAGCGAAGAGCGGAAGGTGATGTATTTTACTTCAACTTTTCCACATACTGGATGTACTCTATCACAAAATCTTTGGTTAAGATTTTAAATAGATATTTTATTGAAATGAAAAACAAATTAGAAATTGCAAAAAAAAAAAAACAGCTTAAAGATAAAAAGTTTTACAATTATTCGACAGCATCTTTAATCAAATTAAAGCCATTTAAGAGTCAAAACAGAAAATCAGTCCAAAAAAAAAAAGAGTCAAAACAGAAAAAGGTATTTTTCTTAAAAATGAGATAAATATTATTTTATTAAATTAAAAAAAAATCTTATGATAAATGTGTAAAAATACCAATAAATTTTTACTCAAAGTGCGCACTGCTACATATTCGTGTATATATAACATTTAGTAGATAAAGGTTATAGCAAACAAATGTTAAGTATGTCGAGGTAGAGGTTGTGTAAGAATATATAAGACTAGAGCTGGGAATCAGGGTCGGCCCTTGATGGGCCAGGGCCTAACAGGGCCGGCCCTAAAGGGCTCGGGGTCAGAAAAATTGCAGTTTTTCAAGGCCCGGCCCGAGAGCATCAGGGCTGGGAAATCCTTTTCACAATATTTAACTATTTTTCCTGCGTATTTTCCCTAGAGAGATATAATTAGTAAATAATAATGATTAAAGTTCTAATTTAATATATAAATGTTGTCAACATTAAGGTTTAAATAACACGTCTCTTGTAACAAACAAACACAGTTACTAATGTATAATCAAATGTAAAATCATGTCCATAAATAACTCACACAAAGGCCAAAGTATAAGAAGGCAAAAAGCTAAATACTCTAACTTCTAAACAATATAAGTATGATGACTATCATTTTCACCTTCTTCGCCACTATCATCAATTTTAAGGATATTTGATTGTGTTTCACTTTGGGCAATAGGTTCAAGTAGTCAAATAATCACAACCTCCATAAAAAATCATACTTTATCAGAACAATATACTCAAAAATCATACTCAAAATCACAATATGATTCAATTAGACAAAACAATATACTTAAAAATCATACTCTATACAATATGAGGACAGAGTGACATATAGATTCAATAAGGTAATTCAAAAATGTAACATGGTTCCTTTCCAAGTAAAAAAAATAAAAAATAAACGGGCCTAAAGGGTCGGCCCTTTTAGGCCTGACTTCCTTTTGAGGCTACAATTTACAAGCCTGACCCTTGAAGGGCCAGGGCCTAAAAGAGCCGGCCCGACCTGTTTTCCCGGTTTTAGTTAGCTCCGGTATAGAAGCTAATTATGCTATCAAAGTAAGACTAAAAGAATTTAATAAGGAGAGAAAAACACACAACTATCAAATTAAAAATTGAAGGAAATTAGTGGTATCTTAAGAATAGTTTTCCAAAAAAATAAAAAATAAATAAAGAAACACAATTAATGTGAGATTGTAATAGACATAGTTAAGAAATAAAACAACAACAGTATCACGGATTATTCATTCGCCATTCTCTACTGAAACCCTGAAGGAGCAAGTGCAAGTTCTATGCATGAGAAAGTCCTCCCTCCCTCCAACAGGATTTATTGCTTCATCTTCCAATTGCATTTATCAGGATATCAATTCATTGATTTCTCATTTTAAGTTTGATAGAGTTCTTTTGATCAAATAATTGAATGTAAACTTTACTAGTTTCATGAACCCTTGCTTCACTGTCTATGCAGATTTGTGAAGCAGAGTTTTTTAGTACTATATGTTTATCTTTTATGGAATGCATTTGACTTTCTTTCAAAATAAAACAACAGCAATGCTCAAATATTGAAGGGCTTGAATCATGAGGAGGCTGAAGGAAGTATTTACAACCGTCTCAAAATTGAGAGGGGTATTTAAAATCTCCATTATTGCTTTACCATTCAGCTCGGTTCATATTAAGATTTACGGCAACTACAAGAATGATCGTGTAGAAAAAATTAAAAACCAGGAAGCCTACACAACTTCATAGGCACAACAAAATGCAACAAACATAAAAGCAGCTTAAATCTTCTGTAAAATTCAGATGCAACAACAATATTACTTGCATCAATACTTACAGAAACTAACAAGAAGAATCTTTGTCAAATTCAGATTAGGAAATAAAAGTATAAGAAGGAAATGCAGGTGCAACAATATTACAGCATCAATACTTATAGAAATCCATCAAAGCACAATGAATGAAGGCTATGATGATCAATGCATAGCTTCAACCTTGTTCAATCACAAGGAGGAAGATGACATATTCAAACTGGGTGCTCATTAAGGATATGAGAATTGAATTACCGATGCACAGATTTCTTGCCAGTCTTGTTTATTTAAAAAGCATCATGAGAAGAAGTCGGTGCTGCTTTAGGATTCAGATTGATAACTCAGCCTTGGATCCAACCTAATTTGATCAAGAGTACCAAGATATGCAAATTGGGTATCCATTGTTGATATGAAAATTGAATTACCAACGCATAATTTCTTTCCAGTCATGCTTATTTATTGGAACAATACTGGATATATTCATTCCACTAAGAAACATACAAACAAAAACCAGTCATGGTTATTTGAGATGCATTATGATAAGAAATTTGTGCAGCTTCAGATTCAGACAGACAACTCATGCTTGGACACAAGGATGCCATCATTATCAGCATACAACCATTCTCCTTCATGAATCAGAGCTCCTGCAATATAAACAGAAACATGCATTTCGCCAGTTCTTTTCTTGTTTGGTTTTAGCGGATGCGTCGCCAAGGCTCTCACACCAATGTCACATCCATTGATCTCATCAACATCTCTAATGCATCCATTCACCACAATCCCCGCCCACCCATTGTTTTGAGCTATTTGCCCCAAGATTCCCCCCATCCAAGCAGATCTTGTGCTTCCTCCTCCATCTACCACAAGAACCCTTCCTTCCCCTTTTGTTTCAAGAAGCTCCTTCACCAACACATTGTCCTCAAACACCTTCAGTGTCACAATGGGACCTGCGAATGATCTCCTTTGACCATAACTCTAGAAAATTGGTTGCAACACACGCAATTCACCAGTTGGTACATGTTTTCCATTTGAATCACAAATGTCTGCAGTTGCTAAAGAGGCCTTATTTCTAATACAGCACACTACAAATCACACAAGCAAGCAAACATGCATTCATATGGTTTCCAGTTCTGAAAATTTCACCAAGAACACCTAATGAAGGAGAAAAACCCAAACTCACCTTGACCACAAATCTATAACTGTTGTTACAGCCTGAAGTAAGTGAAACGTGTGGGCGTGGTACGGGGATGCTCGTGCTGGGTCACAAGCTTCCACGATATGAAATGGAAGTTATTAAACTTATGAAGCTGGCGATGGTGGTGAGTGAATTACTTCTGCAAAAGAAAGTCATGCTCACTGCAATTTGAAGGATACTCTGCTTCAAAGTCTAATAATAGACAGAGCTAATAAGATTTGGGAGGCCAAGAACAAGATTGCTTGGAAGCCTTTATAAATATTCAAAATTATGGGCAACAATTCACCGAAAAAGAATACAAAATTCACTGAACAGATCGATACAGACTTCAATTGCAAGCTGGGTAGGTCAAAACTATTGAAACATAAAAGCGAAATGTAAATTTACCGGTTCAAGAAGACGGTGGTTGATGAGATTCAAGATACAAAGTACAAAGAAAAGGGTTATGAAGGCAGAAGATTACCTGCCTACCTGGACGAGAAATGACGAAAAGTTTGAATGAATAATATCTTCAGATCGCCATTGCCTTCACCGGCTGGCTGCTCTCACCAACCTAGGATATTTTGTTCTCTCACCGGCCTAGGATATTTTGTTCTCTCACCGAACTTTCTCTATAATTTTTTTGATCGGTTTCAGCAGGGATGAGTAAGAAATCCGGTGCTCCAAGTAGTTCGGTTGGACCCAGTCAGACCCAACCCGGTCCAGTGGAAAATAAATTGGCCCGAAGCATCTTTTAGCAGACTGGACCAGACTGGTCTTCTCGGGCCAGATTGGACTTCAGGCTAGGTGGCTAACCTCTCGGTCTAATCCAGTCTGGCCCGAGTATTTTTTTTTTATTTTTTTAGATCCACACGTAGTCAATGGACACCTCAGCCCTCACTCACACTCACTATTCACTGAGCCCAACCTAGAGCCCATTCTTCAATTCAGACTGACTTGAGAGTTCATTCTTTCTTCCATTCCACTCTATCAGATCATCACAGAAGCCTCTGGAATTGGAAGAGTTTGGAAGAGCCCTAGGTCTAGCTGTCTTGTGGTAGGTGAGGTGAATCACTCCCGTCGCTTGCGTCTCTGATCTGGTTCTCTGTCGCGCGTCTTTGGTGTGGTACTCCGTCTTTTAGGCGCCTCTCCTCCACTCATCACCTCTCTGTCGGGCTCTCTGCACTTCCGTCAGGCTCTTTGCTCTCTGTTCTAAATCTCTGTCTGTCAGTCTTTGCTCTTCGTCTCCATCTGTCAGTCTTTGCTCTTCGTCTCCGTCTGTCAGTCTCTGTCTCCGTCCCCATTTCAACTTTGCTCTCCGTTGGGCTTAGTCTCCGTCTCCGTCGAGATCAGTGATTAACTCTGCTCTATGCTTACATTGCTAATTCATTTAGGACTTTGGTCATCACTTTTCTAGTATAGCACAGCTCCCAAGGAAATGCAATATGAACGTTGAAATTAATTACCATATATTTTATAGTATTTGTCTATTTGATATATATGTTCGATAAGTTCATCTTTTTCAAGAATATTTAGCCAAATTTGCCTTTGATTTTCCAGCCAAGTAAATGAGTTAGAAAAGGCTTGTTGTAAACTCAGAGTTTAGGTAACACTAATAGGTTCAAATATTAGAAGGCAAAAATTAGGAACAAAAAAAACCTAAAAGGTCCTGGACTGTCCAGGTAGTTTGCCAAACCTGGTTTGGTCCAGCCCGAGCTTGGGCTGGTGCTGGACCAGACCAGACCTTGGGCTATCTTGTTCAGCCCGAGGTATTATCTAGACCCGGATTAGTTTAGTCCATGATCAACCCTAGGTTTCAATTATCTTTTATTATTTTTCTCCAGGGCTGAGCAAGAAGGCCCCAGCCAGCAAGAAGTTGGCCCCTTTTGTGCCCACCCGAAAGGAACCCGTGACGGGTTGGGTTATTTAAGATATAAATGAATGGACGTAGTACGGGCATACCTTTAGGTTGTGAGAGGGATTATCTTAGGGACTATTTGGTATGAGGGATTTGGAGGGGAGGGGAAGGGGCAAAAAATTTTTATGACTTTTATTTTTAAAAAAATTAGAAAAGTGCGGTTGAAAATTTTTAGTTAATATTTCTTATGCTTTTATTTTACATCTTGTCTTTTTTAAAATTTTATAACCCCACTTCTCCAATTTTTTTAAATCCAACTCTTAAAAATTTTCCCTCCCCTCCCTTCCCCTCTATTTCCCTCTTGCCAAATAGACCTAAGGACATAATGGATGATATTAGGTTAATTCTTCATAGGGATTGGCAAGTTGTAGTCACTCATGTTTACAAAGATAACTATTGCGAATCAATTAACCAAACACTCTCGTAGGTTACATGGTAATTTTTGTCTCTTTGATCAACCTCCTCCTTTTATTCAAGAGGCAGAGGTTGATGAAAGTTAGGTTCTTATTGATTTTCGTTGTAACGTCTCTTTAATGAGAATGATATCCAAGCTTTACTCCAAAAAAAAAAAAAAGAATTGGGAGGGAATGAGTGAGAGTGAGGGAGAATAATTAATAATAAAAAAAATAATACATTTAAATAGGCAGTCTAATAGTATAATTAATCAATGAGTAAAACAATATTTCTGATCCCTTTAGACCAATATAGTTTAAGTTCGTAAATAAAACCTCTCATCTCAGTAATCACTGGTATTCCTTAATGCTTGTAAGTTTGTAAGTGTGTATTATTATTATTATTATTATTATTATTATTATTATTATTATTATTATTATTATTATTATTATGGATCAAATTTTGTGGCAACAAACACATGTTTTCAGCATATAGTTACAATTTAAACACATCTTAATCCAAGCGCAATTAGTTCCCACTCTCTCTTGAATGACATGACAAGGAGAATGCAAATAAAGTACAATAAGTATTAGGGAAAAGCTAAGAAAATGAATCCATTATGTTATGTAACTTTGAAGATTATAAATGTAGAATGATATATTGATGTTTATGTTAGGGAAAATGGCAAATAAATACTAAGTGAACTTCTAAAACTCAGAAAAGTCTGTCAACACTTGCAAAGGACAATAAGGTCATCTGGTAGGAATCTGGAATTTTCAAGTTGATGTGTTTTTATTAAAATGCCATCTTCTTTCTATTCTCTCTTCCCTCTTTGCCTCCCTCTCTCTCCTCTCTCCTTCTGCGATCAAACACTCCCTCCTCTCACATGTGATCGAACTCATCCCCACCGATCTGCCTCTCCTTCTGGCATCCAACGGCCGGACTGATGAACCCAAACAAAAATCCTTTCGCCTTCTATGCTTTTCATAGCAGAAGCAGAAGTGAGTGTTTGACATCCCCTTCTATGCTTATCATTGTCGTCGATAGGGACACCGTCACCACCAGAGCTTTCATCGTGAGTTTGAATCTAGCTTCAATTGCGAGTTTAAAGCCCAATCTATATGTTGCATTTGAAGGGCTACAGTCGCAAAGAAGGGACAAAGTTTTTGATAAAAAAATATGGGCCACAATCACAAAGGATTCATTGTTCTTCCCCTCTCTACTGGTTTTGGTATTTGGTTCTCTGGAATTTTTATCAATGGTTCTGGTATTTGGTCCTTTGGGAGCAAAGAAAATTTTTTTGGTATTTGGTTTTGAAATTGAATTGTTTCTTACAGGATTGATTAAAAAAATAATGGTTTTGACAAAATCAATAAGTATTGACAATATGTGTAAAATGATTTACAAAAAGTTTTAGGTTGTGATCAATAGAGCAAAGTTATTAAATTGGGACCAGTCACTGAACTAGTCGAGATAGGTCAGACCAGAGTCAAACCGGAGCTAACCCGAGACCAAATCGGTGAGAGAGTGAAGATTTCAGGTTTATTAATATGAAATTATAAAGAAATTAAAAAAAAAGAGTTTTTTAATATATATATATATATATACTGAATCGTGAACTAGACCAATTATCTGACTGGGTCGCCGGTTCCCGAACCGAACTAGCTGGTCCAATCTGAGTTTAATAACAATGATAATTACACAATTTGTTGCAAGTGAAATATACACACAATATAATCTTTTTTTTATGGGTTTTAAATAGCATGTAGTTTTGTGCATAGCATGAACCTGGCAAATATCAAATCAAGAACTTGTTGTCGTTTGGATATGAAATCATTTGTAGATTATTTACCGTAGGTTGGGCACAGCGATTCTGAGTGTAAAAGTCATGATTGGGGCCAAAAAAGCATGGTTAAGTCAAGATTGAAGAATTACAAATGTTTGGAATAGTTTTTTAGCAATCGGATTTTTGAAGAAAAAGTTATTTTAAGTCATAAGCCAAAATTTCTTTTTTCTTTTTTCTGACTTTTCCATCATAGAGAAAGAAGTTTCTATCATGGAGAAAAGACATTAATAGTACTCTGATGAGGTCATTATTATCAATTAAATTTTTAAAAGGGGAATTTTCTCCAATTTTTTCTAAAATTTAAGTTATTTAGTATTTTTCAATGTTTTGGAATCCGAATCGGATCGGCTGGTCTAGCCTGGGAACCGGCGAACTGAACTAGAAACCAACCCGTTCGCCAATTTTCTTAAAATTGATTTTTTAATATTTTTCTTTAGAATTTCATATAATAAGTCTAAAATATTCAATTTCTCACTGGTTTAACTCCAGTTTGACTGTCTGACCCAGTACTTCAACCAATCCAGTGACCAGTCCGGGTTTCAGAACCTTGGTATTTTCAAGTTTTTCCCAATAATATATTAACTATTTCTATTTTTATTAAATTCATGTTCTTTTTAGTCATTTTGTCACTACTACAAAAAACACTTTTAACGTCTCTTTTTTGGGCCTTTTAACGTCTGAAAACAAGGGGACGTCTATCTGAGTGACAGAAAAAAATAGTCAATAACGTCCCTAAAATAGGGGACGTCGTTAGGACAGACTTTAGACGTCCCCAGTTACGACTGGGGACGTCTAAAGCCTGCCTTTAGACATCCCTAGTCCAAACTTGGGACGTCTAAAATGGTTCAGAAACACTCCCCAGTTATGACTGGGGACGTCTAAAGTTTTTTTTATGGCCTTTCATATACATCACTATCCGGCAATTTTTAAACTGTAGAAATTGAATAGAAGAAATATTGTATAAACCAGAATGGAAACAACAGCAGTTCAGTACTATCTAATAAAAATGTTATCCAACAATCTAATAACATGTACAACAACACAACACTAATTCGCATCTTGGAATATAGAAACGTTTGAATCCCCTTTAACAACTAACCAATCAAATAAAAAAAAGAGATAGGCAGACAACATAACAACAGCAGTTCAACCACCACAAAGTGTGTCCTACACAAACCACTAATTAATTAACTAATATAAATAAAAACTTCATCTGGTATACGTTGAAGAAGATGCCCAGCCAAAAAGTCTCTGATCAAATTAATGTCTTCATATAAGTAGGCATCTTCATTGTTAAAAATCTGCAAATTAAAAAATAAGCTTAGATGAAATAATGAATCAAGTGAGTGAATTAATTTGCAATTGAATTACAACACCAAAATTATTATCCTTTGAGAATGAAGAAGCGATTACTTATTTAAAATCTGTCGTAATACCACTCTTAATTATGTTAAACATATAAAGTAAGATATAGTATCTACATTCCCAGCCACCAGGTTGTTGAGGCCACTATAAATCAAAAGCAAATGGTTAAAATCAATAAAGGCATATCTAAAACGACCGTTAATCAAAAGAACTTGATTTGAAACTACATACCTTTGAATACAACCATTTCGGGTCTTTGTCACCTTTATGATCGCGGGGCCCACCAAGAATTCGATATGTCTGGGTTGCCCTATCATTAAAATAAAATCAACAGAAATTAGAATAATTCATTTAAGTCAAAATGAAATACAAACAAAATAACTTACATGTTGAAGACGTTTTTTGTTTCTTTGTCTGGCATTTTACCCAAGGAATCAAACCAGTAAACTATGTTGAACTGAGGACAGATAACACACAAACTCCAGTGGTAACTATAACAACATATACAGATTAAAATGAAGCTAGATGGCAAGGCAATTATTTATTAAAAATCTTAAATAGAAAAAATTAAAATGCGTACCCTTAAACAATCGGTGCTAGATAACAACAATAGTTGTTCTCTCCCATTGTGAAGCCTGCATAGTGAGTCCTTTTTTGCACTGTATTCTTATCCCTTGTTGTATTTGTAGGACACAAGAATCCATATAAATCAACTCTTTACATGTCAATGCATATACGACGGAAGGAGCTATAATAGAATTAAAATGATGAATGTATTAGCTAGTGAATATACGAAAACAAAAAACCACTTCACTAAATGAAGGAAAAAATGGGAAATAAAAAACTTACAGGATTGCAAATTTGATCCATCCTACATCTATCTCCTCCAACTTAATGAATTGTTTAAGGTCGTCTTTATCAATTGTGAAGGGATACTCTAATTCCTATACCACAATCCCTGTAGGCATATGCAAATCAATCTGCTTAATGCATTTATAGATCTGCTGCAGTCATGCTAAGAAGGGCCATTTGCCTGCTTCCTGCTCATTCTTTTAGAAGATAAAAAAAACATATTGTTAGTAGAATGCCAACAGATCACAAGTAAAAGTGAGGTAGTTTCATACCATTGGAGGTGTTGCCGCTGTTGAACCAATAAGATATACAGGCCAAAGGATGAAAGATCCTCTCGCCTGAGCAATCGTGGCAACCTCGTCATCAGGAATAGGGATGGATGTACCTTCCTCCCCCTCTTTAACACACGTCACAATCACCCTACGTAAATGCTATGGAATTTGTTGATGATGGTGGGTGGTAGCTTATGTGTGAACGAGAGCATCTGCAACTACATGCAGTACTGGGGCATCCAAAGAGAGGATGGCAGGTTCTCCCAGTATTAAAGTGGGAGAAGGGTCGCCAAGTGGTTCCTTCACTGGGTTGTAACTTTCTTTGGTGCTGTGGAAGGCCGGGGATGAATGGGTTCTACTCTCGGTAGTTGCCATTTGCGATTCAAACATCTTCATCATTCCAGCTCGTAGCTCAAGCATCAACTCAAGATGTAGCTCTAGCAACAACTCTTGTCGGAGCTTGTTGCGAAGGTTGGCCTCGAGCTCTTGTGAGACTTCTTGGTGAATCTTGGCCACAAGCTCCCTACTGGGGTTAGCTTGTAACGAATAAGAATGTGAGACTCGACCAAAATACTTCACAACACGAACTCCCCCTGCCTCCCCTCGAACATGACCAGGGTGATCTGCCTTCCCAATCGTCGTTGACAAGATGTCTATCCGTCTACCTGGAGTTAACGAACCTTGGCTACTATGATCTTCCAGTTCATCCTACAGCATAAAAGTTATCGTAAATGAAAATTAAGCACTCCCAATATGAAAAAAAATTTTATACTTATGCTCTAACTACTTACAATCCGCGCGGCAACCTCAGCAACAGTCGGATTTACGTACTTCCCACCCTTAATCCTCCCTGCTTTCCATTTTTTGTGACGTGGAGGAGGTGGCGGGGCCTGGACCACAACGGTAGGATCTGATGTGGCTACTTCCTTCAATTTCTCCAACTCTTTTGCCATCATCTTTTGCTCAAGCTTCTGATAACCACCACAAGACATGCAATGTTGATACTTATTAGCTGCTTGCCGCTCTACATTTGCTGCACTTAATGCCTATGAAAGGAAAACAATGAACACCAAGTCAATAATGTCAACTATATTCAAATAAAACACTGATGATAGAAATCTTACCAAAAAGTTTGGATCTTCTCGTGATGCCATAAACAACCTCCAGTCCTCTGGAGACAAATAAGTATACTCCTGACATGGACCTTACCCCTCAGGTCTCCTCGAATGTAATCTCATGTAAGCTTGTTCTTGAAATCTTTCCATCGTAGACGAACCTCCCTTATCCACTCCTTGTACATCATCGCAGTGTTGGGGACATCATAGGTTTGCTGCAAGGTAAAAACATAAGTTAATTATATTTGAAGCAATAGGATTAAAGATATATATGCAGATGTATCGAAACTTATATACTAAAAGTTGCTAAATCAAGTCTTTCATTTTTTGTGGAACCAACTTCCAATTATCATAGGTAATGTGAACTTTTCTTTGACCTAAAAAACCTAAGTAGCTAATGAAATGGTCTTCCTCCGGACCAATTGGTTTCATATTATCATCAAAGTTAATATGCAACATCTCCTATTGATGGTGATGACGTGCTACTAATGCAGGCATTTTTGTACTGCCTCTAACCCTTCTTCTCACAATGGGTTCAAGCCTATTCATCTCATTGTCCCTATCATCTTGTGAGTCACTAGAAGTGTCCATTTTCCTGTAAGCACAAAAATCATTGTCATATAGGTGAATAAATTGTAATTAAATGAATAAACTAACTAGTTATAAAACAAACAGCTAGCACACATTTCTATTTTCTAAGTTAAGCTCTTACTCTATAATGTTTCCCATATCCCTTCACCATGATCATTTCTTACAGCATATTCTTCATCATCTACCAATTCTACTTCACTTGTTGTAGGTGGATTAATTGTGAAAGGTGGTGTGTCGTCAAGGTTGAAGGTCAGATAACTATAATTATGTTTTTTACTTTACAGTATAATGGAAAATTTTTTATTTGCAAGATCTGTGACATAAAACACTTATTTTTCCTAGCTTGCTAGAATGAACGACTCATCCATATAACCTACCCTTTCAAGATCAACTGAGACAAATCCAAATTGTTGATCTATTACCACATCATTATTATTAACCCACTTACATTTGAATAAAGCAACTTTGAACTTGTTGCAAGTGATTTCCCAGATTTCTTCTATCACTCCATAATAGGCCATGGATGCTAATATGGGGGTTTTTTCTTTCAAACTGGAAAAGTGCATTGCTTCAGCTTCTACCATCACCCCACTATTTTGCATGGTACTTCTGTCATCTTGGTCTTTTGTGTAGAAAGAATACCCATTTATATCATAACCGCTCTAAGTAATGATCTGAAATGAAGGCCCTAAGGCTAGCCACTCTATTGTCTCAGACACACCGGTCTTATGCAAAACCTTTTCCTGAAACCACTCTATGAATGTCTTGTTTTGCTCAATAGCAATATGCATGTCATTCTTCCTTGGATTCATGTTCTTCAATCTCTTTCTGTGTTCATCTATGTACGGTTGAACTTCTGCCATGTTATTCAGGATATAAAGGTGTGCTTGCAACACCTCTTCACGAGGCATAGTATTCACTTTCAGTCCTAGTGTTCCCTTGTTTCTCCCCTCTTCATGCCGAGATTGTTCCTTCTTCCCTGATAGATAATCACTGTAGAAGTCCATAGCCTCTTCAACTACATATCTTTCAACTATTAAGGCTTCTGGTCGATAGGGATTTTTAGAATACCCTTTTAAGATCTCCATGTATCGCTCGAAAGGTTACATCCACCTCAGGTAAACTAGACCGCAGAGCCCTACCTCCCTTACCAAATGAACTATCAAATGCACCATTATATCAAAAAATGAAGGAGGAAAGTGCATCTCTAATTGGGAGAATATAATATAACCTTCAGCTTCCAGTTTATCCAGCTTTTCAGTGTCAATGACTTTGTTACAAATAGTATTAAAGAAAACACACAATCTCGTTACAGTGGTTCGAACTTCATCTTTCATAATGCCTTTAATAGCTACTGGTAATAGTTGTTGCATCAGCACATGATAATCATGGGACTTCATTCCCACTAACTTTAAATCGTCTATTGACACACACCTTCTCACATTCAAAGAATACCCTTGTGGCACGTTAATTTCATGCAAACACCCACACAAACTTCTTTTTTCCGCTTTTGATAGTGTAAGCGCTGCTGGCTCCAAGTATGCCCTCCTACCATCATCTCTTAGAAGTGGATGTAACCATTCTCTTATTCCCATATCAACAAGGTCCAGTCTCGCACTAATGCCGTCCTTAGTCTTCCCTGGTATATGTAAAAGCGTGCTGATAAGGCTATCACAAACGTTTTCTCCATATGCATCACATCAATAATGTGCCTTACATCAAGACTACGCCAATATGGAAGATCAAAGAAAATTGATCTATTCTTCCATATGTTATTCTCATCCACAATCTTCTGATTCTTACCGAATAAGACATTGATACATTCAACCCGACTATAAATTTCCTCTCTGGTTAATGCCTTTGGAGACATTCCATGCTTCAGCAAGCCTTTAAAACACTTTCTTAACCTACGATACGGATCGATGCTATCTATACAAAGCACTGTATGTGCTATTAAGAGTTCTATACGGATTAATTCTATCTATATAAAGCCCAAGCTGAAGTTTCTTGTGCTGCCAAATTTAGGGAATATTTCATCTATTTTCTTCCATTGTGGAAAGTCAGCCAGGTACCTCAGATATTTTCCGTCGGATATTCTATCATCCGAATGCTATCTCAACTTCTTCAATTTTTTTGCCGTCCCAAACAAACGCTTAAAACACGGTATTATTGGAAGATACCATAAAATCTTTAAAGGTTACCTTTTAGTTGCCCCATCACCACAACCGCCATCTTTCTTCTCTTTGTATCGTGTAGTTTGACACTTAGGGCACTCACTCAGACCTTCATACTCCTTTATATACAGTACGCAGTCATTAGGGCAAGCGTGTATCTTTTTATACTTCATACCCATAGTAGATAGGATTTTCTTGGCTTCATACATATGATTTGGAAGTACATTATCGTCTGGAAACATATCACACAATAGTTCAAGCAGCAATATGAAACTACTATCGGTCCACCCACAAGTTGCCTTTAAGTTAACCAAATGTAATGTTCCTGTCAGCCGTGTGTACTTACTCCCAGGGAACACGGTGTCTCAGCATTACTTTGTAGGCTGTCATATTCATGCAACTGCGTAAAGGATTCTACCTCAACATCATAATCATTCTCTCCATTCTATCTTCATTTATGACATCTACAGCTTCCTTCTTGTGCGACGGACAATCAGTTACTTTCTCATTATGCCATATCCACCTTGTGTATCGAAGATTTATTCCATCACAAAGAAGGTGTCCCTTATAACTTCAACATCCCATTTTCTCTCATTTAAACAATTGACACAAGAACAAAAATACATCCCATTTTTTGTTAGAGTGTTCCTTCTAGCAAATGTAATAAACTCTTCAACCTCATTCTCATATTCTTCACTTGTTCTCAAAGCATTCATCCAACTATGATCCATTTTATTACCACTTACGCCATTCCCATTTACACTCAAGTTTAGAATAATTGTCAACACTGGGAATTGCCCTTTACTGTTTTGTTTTTCAAAATTTTGGCAGCATTTCCCCTTAAAAGTAAAACATCCCAAAATCAAAATAACAAACCATCTCAACTTAATTTAAACGAAACTAAACTAATTAAGGAAATTCATATTCAGGACAATGTTGGCACGTCAAATCCAACAATTTCATTTGCAACACCACTCATTCATGCATTCAACCCATGCAAATTCACAAGTAATGCCATGAAAGTTCACACTCCATAAGCTTACGTACAATCAAGAAATTGTATAGATGGCCATAGCACATTGTCAAGCAATGATTCCACCAAAATATGTAAGCAAATTCAGTGCATGCTTATGGCAAACTTAATGTCTAACTATATTGAACCAACAAAATTCAAATAACATGGATGGAAAGAGTTGCTACCTTGGATTTTCTAAGCTTTACAACCTTCTGTTCTCACTTGATTCCAATGGAACTTTGCATATATAAATCCTAGTTCACATGCACCATAACTAAAATTATTCCAAGGTAAAAAAGGTATAAAAGTAGAAATACAGGGACACTCTTGTCTCTATATTCTACTCTTTTTTTTTTTGCTAAAACTTGTGTATGAATTTATATATCCAAACAGTAAAATTAGCTTGCAAATATACTTATGGAAACATCCCAACAAACAAATAGGCCAAAAAAGAAAGTGTATATAATTTCCCAACCAAAGTTTGAGTCAGAAGTGCAGCAATACAAGTCAGCAACGAATCCCATTTATTTGTAAAGAGTACATGGCAAAGAAAAATTATTTGCTTAAACAATTTAAGCACTGTATGTATGGAAATTTAATATTAAAAAAATTTAAACAAATGTGTGGTTGGAACTTGGAAGCAAGCCTATAGAGGATGCTTTACGAGGAGACAACCCATGGTGGTGAGAGGAGGAAGACAGTGGCCACAATGTTAGCAAACCGAAGGTGATGAGTTGAGGCAGGGAAGAGAGAAGAATGGAGGACCAAGAACAGAGAACACGCCGAGGAGATGAAAGTTGAGGACCAAGAATAAAGAACGCGCTTTGTTGTCTTCACAAGACTAGCTCACAAGACTCTTAGCTTGCTGCTCACAAGACTCGCTCGTAAAACTCTTAGCTTGCTGCTCACAAGACTCGCTCATGCTCACAAGACTCCCTTGATGCTGGGTTCTGAACTGATGCTGGGTCATTCACTACAAAAAAAAAGGTCTTTTGTAGCGGTGGACTTGTAGCGGTTGAATATAACCGCTACAAATTATTGTATTTGTAGCGGTTCTGACCTAAACCGCTACAAATTTGTAGCGGCAAGATTATTTGTAGCGGTTTCCTACAAAAAACCGCTACAAATTTGGCGCGAATTTCCCGCCAAAACTTGTAGCGGTTATTTTGTAGCGGTTAATGCACACAAACCGCTACAAAATACCAAAGGTCAGAATTTTGTAGCGGTTCTAGGAAATAACCGCTACAGAATTTCAAGAGTCTCGACATTTGTAGCGGTTCTGGGCAATAACCGCTACAGAATTTCAAACGTTGTAAAGTTTTGTAGCGGTTATTATAAAACCGCTACAAATTTAATTATTTGTAGCGGTTAGAGTAGCGGTTATTTTAATAACCGCTACTAATAGCTGGCCTATTTAAGCCACCACTTTCTTCATTTCTCTTTTGCTCATTTTGTTTCCTAAGGTTTCTCTGAGTGATTTCTTCGAGATTTGAGCGTTCAGACGTCTCTTTAGGAGTTTCTGCTCAGTATTCCGCAGTATTCGCACTTGAGGTACGTATATAACACGTATTTTTATTTATATTTGTATTTTTATTATATTTTTGCATAATAATGGACTAATTTTTTTTTTAATTTGTACAGTTGATATGGCTTCAGGACAAGATAAGGGGAAGGCCCCTGAGGTCCCCAGACCGACTTTACGGGGCGGCAGCAGCCGGGCAGGGGGCAGAGGAAGGGGGCAGCGCGCAGGCAGGGCTACCGCGGCATCTCAGCCCATTCCCCCACAGGCACCGCAGACGATCCCACAGGCGACGACCGCAGCAGAGGTGCCTGAGGTGGAGAGGCCAGAGATTAGTGTTGAGGACTTCCTCAACGAGGAGGAGTTCGAGATCCCGATTGGGTTTAGAGAGATGGAGCAGTTCCTCGATGAGGAGGACGCTTGGGAGCAGAACAACCCACGAGGGTCGTCTTCGCGGTCGACTGGGTTTGAGGTGCAGGTCGAAGGTAAATTAATTTTTTAATTTAGTAAATTATTTATTTAAATTAGAAATGTAAACTTTGAATTATAATTTATCTAACGTGCGGTCAACTGTGCAGATGAGCAGGGGAACGTGTCAACGAGGAGGCTGGATGTGACCGGTCTGAACAGCATAGACCGGTCCCTGCGAGTTATAGTGCCGTGGAACGAGGGCACTGACCAGCCGATCCACAATGGGGGTCACCTGCTCAACCACTTCCTGAGCGACCTGGGATCGAATTGGATGCGGTTCCCCCTTCACTTCCCGACATGGAGGCACATTCCGAAGGGGCCGAAGGACCAGGCTTGGGAGGAGGTGGTTCAGGTAATTAAAACTATTTAATTAATATTTTTTGTAATTAATTCTATTTAATTATTTTATTTAAATTATGGTTTTTATAATTATTGATATTTAAATGTATTTTTTTTAGCTGCGGTTTGCCGTCCGGGCTAACCGGAAGAGGTACGCCCTCGTGAAGATGGGCGACGCCTGGAGGAACAGGAGGAACCGTCTCTTCCACAAGGTGGATGGGGACGGGACGATGCCTCTGGAGCAGTTGCAGGAGAGCGTCCTGGACTGCGTGCCGCCGAACGATTGGGCGCGTTTCGTCCAGTTCAGGAGGAGCCCTCAGGCGCAGGTAATGTATTTATTATATTTTTGATATATAATTTTCTAAATGTTAAATATTAAATTATAATTTCAATTTAATTTGTATTTAATTTTAAATTTTATAATACATTTAATTATTTGTTTTTCCAGGAGCTTTCTCAGAGGAACGCCGGGATCCGGGCGCAGCAGACGATCCACCACACAGCAGGATCGAAGACCTTTGCTGTGACGTACAGCGAGCTGGTAACTTCTCAAGTGCTTCACTTACTTTTAGCTGATTATGTCGTAATACTAATTGTTTTGTAATTGTTTCAGGAGACGAAGGCACAGCAGGAGAACCGTCAGACGGACTATGCGGAGCTGTACGCCATCACACACAGACACCGTGACGGGACTGCGACCTCTCAGCAGGCAGAGGCGGCCATTGTAAGTTATTTTATTATTATATTTTTTATAAAACCAAGTTAATAATGAAAAATCGTAATTATTAATTGTTTCATAAAATGGCAGGAGCGGATGCAGCAGTCGCAGGCTGAGCTGCGACAGACCCAGCCTGAGGAGTCACAGGGGTCAGTGGACCCAACGGCTCCTTTGAAGGCGGGTCTAGCTCAAGCTGAGCACCCCGGACGCGTGCGGGGTATTGGGATAGGCGCCAGACCCAGCATGATCTACGGCAGGAGCGCCGCCTCTGAGGCTGGCAGCTCTAGAGGGGTCAGACGTCTGAGGGACGAGTCTCTTGACCAGCTGCGGTCAGATTTGGAGCAGACGCAGCAGTAGATGGCGCAGCAGCAGCAGCAGATGCAGCAGATCCAGCAGATGCAGCAGCAGCAGCTGCAGATGCACGCAGATATGATGTACGCTCAGCAGACGCAGTGGCGTGAGATCTCGAACAACATGCTCGAGGGAGCATGGAGTCGCCTGTTCCCGGACGAGCAGCATCCAGCGGTTCCCCCTGTCCCTCGCTACATCGTCCCGAGTACTACTCCTCCTGCTACAGCTCCTCCTCCTACTGATGACGATGGTACGGTTCAGTCTGCGCAGCGGCCCGATCCAGCGGCATCTGAGGGAGCCTCACCTGAGGGAGCACCAGAGGATCAGCCCCCAGCTCCTTAGTTTAGGACATTTTCTTTTGTTTAAACATTTGTAAATATTTATGAGATTTTATTTCAGAATTTTCTTATTGTGTTTTATATAATTATATTTATATTATTGGATCGCATAGAAATAATTTATGAATGATTTATATCTAAATTTAAAAAAAAATAAATTATATATATATTTGTAGCGGTTTAAGTCAAAACCGCTACAAATATATGTGTTTGTAGCGGTTAGTAGTGTATAACCGCTACAAAGATATGTTTTTGTAGCGGTTATAAACTAATAACCGCTACAAATATATTTGTAGCGGTTTTAGTTCAGAAACCGCTACAAACACATATCTTTGTAGCGGTTATACACTACTAACCGCTACAAACACTCAAATAATTTGAATTTTGAAATTTGCCGCCTTTGTGCACATTTGTAGCGGTTATCTTATGTATAACCGCTACAAATAATAAAATTATTTTTATATTTAATGTCCAACGGCTTTAATGTTAGTAGCGGTTTAATATATATAACCGCTACTAATACTCAACAAGGACATTTTGAATTTCCCACCAATTAACGGTTTGAATATTAGTAGCGGTTTGATATATATAACCGCTACTAATATTTTATAACTGTAGCGGTTTTATATATATAACCGCTACAAAATTATAAACGTTGGAATTTCTGTAGCGGTTGGTGTAGCGGTTTAATAACCGCTACAAAATTATAAACGTTGGATTTTCAGAATATAAGGTTCTAGGCATTCGTCATTATCTTCTCACTCATCTTCTTCTCTATACTTTCTTCTCTCTCACTTATAGCTATGGATAAATCATGGATAAGGTTGCCGCGTAATTCTCCTGAATATTTGTATGGATTAAACAGTTTCTTAGATTTCGCATTCACTCACGCCAGCTGTAACGGCAAGATCGTCTGTCCGTGTCGGAAATGCAAGTTCAAGAAGTGGCATCCACGAAATGTTGTGAAGGAACATTTACTTGTGAAGCCTTTCCCTGAGGACTATATGTTCTGGGCAGTTCATGGTGAGAAGGCCGGCATTAGATATGACGAGGCTCTTCCTCGAAGTTCTCAAGTAGGCGTTCAAGTAGATGAAGATGATCCTGTGAATGATGCTGTGCGTGATGCGTTTGGATTTCAAGGCGACAACTTCAACGAAGAAGTGCACGGCTCTGAGCCGGCTTTTATGGGGAATGAAGCAGCTCGGGATTTTTTCAGCTTGATGGATGAGGCAGATCGTCCTTTATATCAAGGTTGTCGCAAATATTCTAAATTATCTTTCTTGATCAAATTGTATCATATCAAGTGCTTGTGTGGGATCACAGATAAGGGAATGTCGATGTTGCTCGACTTATTACAAGATGCATTCCCCGACGCCGAGATTCCCACAACCTTCTACGAGGCCAAGAAGATTATCAACAGGTTGGGGTTGAATTATCAAAAGATTGATGCGTGCCCAAATGATTGTATGCTGTATTGGGGAGACGATTCCAGCAGGGAGACGTGCAAGAGATGTCACACATCGAGGTACAAGACAATTCGGAAGGGGAAAAAGCAGAAGAAGAAACCTGCAAAGATTCTCAGGTACTTCCCTTTGAAACCTTGTCTACAAAGATTATTTATGTCGTCTAAAACTGCTGAGCACATGAGGTGGCATGCCGTTGATAAAAACGAAGACGGTAAATTAAGACATCCGCGGGATGCAGCTGCTTGGAAAACGTTTGACAACGACTTTCCAGATTTTGCGACTGACCCCAGAAATGTTCGGCTTGCGTTGGCGACCGACGGTTTCAATCCTTTCGGGAATCTTAGCACAAGTTACAGTATTTGGCCGGTAATCTTAGTTCCCTACAACTTACCCCCTGGATGTGTATAAAAGAAAGCTCTTTCATTATGTCTATGATCATTCCAGGCAAAAAGGCACCGGACAATGACATCGATGTGTATCTCCAACCGCTTATTGCGGAATTGCTTGACCTGTGGAATGTCGGCTTGGAGACGTACGACGCTCACAGCAAGACTTTGTTCAACATGCGTGCAGCCTTGATGTGGACGATCAGTGACTTTCCTGGCCTTGGCACATTATCTGGTTGGAATGTGCATACTGGGTCGGCGTGTCCAGCTTGCAATTTCAACTCTGACGCATTGCGCCTTCCCCACAGCCGAAAGTGGTGCTTTATGGGGCATCGGAGGTTTCTCGATGGAACGCATAAGTTCAGATTGTAACGGAATCGCTTTAATAGGAAACCAGAGAAAAGAAGACCACCTCAGACTTTGTCCGGTACAGATATCTTACAGCAGCTTGAGCATGTTGACTTCGAGTTTGGAAAAAGCGACGATTCAGCACAAACTCGCCAAAAGACGCGCAGGACTTCGGTGCCTCAGCAGTGGAAGAAGATAAGTATTTTCTTCACGCTTCCGTATTGGAGATCTAATTTACTTCGCCACAGTCTTGATGTAATGCACATTGAAAAGAATGTTTGCGATAATGTGCTGTATACGCTGCTTAACGAACCCGGTAAGACAAAAGATCACCTTCAAGCTAGGAAAGATTTATGCGACATGGGAGTTCGTGAAGACGCTTGGCTAGATGAGCATGACAGATTTACACCGGCGAAGTTTACCCTCACAAAACCGAACAAGGATGTGTTCCTCGCGACGTTGAAGAAATTAAAAGTTCCTGATGGGTATTCAAGCAACATTTCTTGATGTGTCGACTTGCAGGCTCGAAAGGTTGCTGGCCTGAAGAGTCACGACTCACATGTTCTTATGCAGCAGTTACTCCCTCTGGCTATAAAGAATACACTTCCTCCCAATGTTTCCATCGTTTTGGTGGAACTTTGTTCTTTCTTTCGGAAGTTGTGTTCTAAGGTTTTGATCGTTGAGGAGCTCGATCAGCTGCAGTCGAAAATCATTCTTACGCTTTGTCACTTGGAGATGATCTTTCCTCCGTCCTTTTTTACTGTGATGGTTCACCTCACATTCCACCTCGTTCATGAAACAAAGCTCGCTGGACCAGTACAATATCGTTGGATGTATCCGATTGAGAGGTACTCATTTTAAATATGTGCTTTCATTTATTGTCTGTATTTAATGTTTGCTAGTCGTCCTTTTCATCATTTTATATCAATTTTCTCTTATGTACTTCGTAGGTTCCTTGGCCAGAAGGTTGTATAGCTGAAGGCTATATAGGGGATGGGTGCTATATTTTTGCTCAAGGTATTTTGATGATCTTGAGACGGCTTTCAACCGCCCGCCTCGTGTTGACGATTGTCCTGAACCTGCGCCGACATCAGGAGAATTTATCCCTCGTGTTGGTAAACCAGTTGGAGCAACTGAGAACTTCAAACTAACGGCAACTGAGAAGTTCCAAGCACATAGACATGTCTTGATTAATTGCACTCAAGTTGAGCCTTTCATACGGTAAGAATTGTACACTCACATGTATGTTATTCGATCTATATCTTTCGTAACATTTCTTACTTTCATTTCACTAACGCTTTTCCATTATTAATTGCAGGGAATTCAGAAGTCATGTCAAGCGTCAGCTCAGGATCCGTACACAGACATCCTCGGAAGTTGATAGGAGGGTCCACAGAGAATTCCCGAGCTGGTTTGCGCGCAGAATACTAAATGACCACAACCCACACTCACCATATTTCAGAGCTCTCACAATCGGCCTTCTTGATCATGCAAAACGGTTTACAGCATACAATGTCAATGGTTTTAAGTTTTGCACGGTTTCACGGGATCAGGGATTACAAACACAGAATTCGGGTGTTTATGGCACATTTGGGACAAGGAGTTATGCGAGCAGCAGTGACGCCAACATGCAGTTCGGAGGCGTCCCTTACTATAGCAAGCTTCTTGATGTGGTCGAGCTTAATTATCAAGGCCGTTTCACCGTGACGCTGTTCAAGTGTTTGTGGGCAAATACCACTACTTCTCGGGGACTGACAACTGACGACCTAGGGATCACATCAGTCAATTTCTCATGCCCGATTCATACTGGTATTTCTCAAGATGATGAGCCGTATATTCTAGCTTCAGAGGCACATCAGGTTTATTATGTCGAGGACGAGAGGCATAGGGATTGGCACATGGTCGTTCATTTAAAGCCAAGAGACCTTTACGACATGGGTGAAGGCGATAACATCGCCTACGAGAGTGAGTCATTTCAGCCAGCTGATTTTGAAAACTACTTCCCTAAAGGCGATGACAATTTACCTCTACTACGGTGAGTTTTTTTAAGTCCACATCATTTCAATTAAATTATTTAAATTTAATAATACATCAATAACAATAATTTTTCTACAAAATTTCTGTAGGGATGGCGACGATGAGTGATCAAAATCAAGTGTAAAAAATTTGTCTTTACAAAAAAATGCAAACTATTTGTGTTAAAATAAAATGTAAAAAAAATTTTAAAAAAAAAATTTGTGATCAAAATCAAGTGTAAAAAATTTGCCTTTACAAAAAATGCAAAAAATTTGTGTTAAAATAAAATGTAAAAAAAATTTTAAAAAAAAATTAAAATAATATTTGTAGCGGTTATTGAACCGCTACAAAAATATAAATAACCGCTACTAACTAATAACCGCTACATTAACCGCTATATTAACCGCTACAAATAGCACGATGAATATTAAACCGCTACAAAAATATAAATAACCGCTACTAATTAATAACCGCTACATTAACCGCTACAAATAATTCGTGGATCCCTATAAATACCCTTATCACATCTCATTTCAAACACTCCCCAATTTCTTTTCACCTTACCTTTCTTTCATTTCCTCTCATTTACAACTTCATTCGTATGAGTAGAGGAGCTGAATAATACAATCAAATATGGTAACAAGATTTTCAATTTTGTTTAGAATACTTCTTTCCTTTCTATAAAATTTATTCTAACTATTTTTTTCTAGATATATCATAACTCTATCTCATTTTCATCTATTTTTCATAGACAATTACATTATATTAGAAAACATAATAATTCCTTATTACCTACATATCCTTAATAATATTATTAATATAAATTTTATACTAATCCTATTCAATTACATTTTTCCTTTTTATTTATTAATAAGTTAAACTATTAAATAATAAACTAATTGAAATAGATAAAATAATAACAAAATAAACTATTTAATATAATATTGAAAAAACGGGAAAAAAAATCATCGTATATTTATGAAATTTTTTTTAAATGCTACTAAATAACACGCCTTTTTACGGCTCAATTTAAATTTTTTGGCGCGAATTTTGAATTTCATGAAATTAGTAGCGGTTTTAAAAACCGCTACTAATTTTGAATTTCATGAAATTAGTAGCGGTTTTTAAAACCGCTACAAATAAAAAAATGTCATTTTTTTTTCTGCCAACAAATTTTGAAACAAAAAAAAAAATTCTTTTTTTAAGCTGTAAATAAAATTTTTTATATTTGTAGCGATTATATAACCGCTACAAATATCTCTGGGTGTTGTAGCGGTTAATGATAACCGCTACAAAGGTTGTAGCGGTTATTTTTGATTGAGTAGCGGTTTTATAAAACCGCTACAAAACGGCTTGCAACGTACGATTTAGTAGCGGTTTTTCAAACCGCTACTAACCTATTTTGTAGCGGTTAGAACCGCTACGAATACCCATTTTTAACAGCTACTAAATCACGTTTTTTTTGTAGTGATTCTGAGCTCACTTCTGATATGTTTTGGAGACCTTTAGGCATCCCCACTTAAAATGGGGATGCCTAAACCTTGTATATGCGTCCCCACTTAAAGTGATACTTTAGGCATCCCCAATCAAATTGGGGATCACTTTAGGCGTCCCCAGTCAAATTGGGGATGCCTAAAAGGCATTTAGACTTCCCCAAAATGGCTAGGGACACCTAAATGCCTGACAAACGCACATGCACTGTCACGTCAGACCAGTGCATGTGCTAGTTTAGAGCAGCCTTTAAATAAAAAAAATATTGATGCCTTTAGGCGTCCCCAGTTGGATTGGGGATGTCTAAACATGGCTTTAGGTGCCTAAAATGTTCACTTTGGCGCGTTTTAGAGGGAAATTTAAAGTTTCAGATGTTTTAGTCGTCCCTTTCTAAACAGGGGACGTCCTTTAGAGTGTAGTATCTATTTTCTGTAGTAGTGTGTATCTAAACTTACTTTTATATTAATTACCCAAACAAATTTTAGTTTAACAAACCGACTTTTTCAAAAGTCAAGAGTGAATGTATATATGGTTGGCAAAAAATAAAAAATAAAAAAACTAAGAGAATGTATATATGATATAGGGATCCTGATTAAAAATGATAAAATTTTTCCTTTAGATTGTATTATATGATATTATATATATATATATATATATAGTCTTTCTCGCCAATTAAACTTCTCATATTTTTTATAGCAAATATATATATATATATATATATATATTTGCTATAAAAAATATGAGAAGTTTAATTGGCGAGAAAGACTTGATAAATATTTATATAGAAACTACTTAGAAATTTGTCACACACAAAGTACTCTGATTTAGGTTCTTATCATTAAAATTTTTAATATATAATTATAATATATATATATATATATATTATTTAATAATATCCATGTCCTTTTAAATCATTCTTCATATAGACTTGCTTTTCAATATAAAGTTAGACTAAAAAAAATTCACTTCTGTCACAACATAAATTATAGTACACAATATGACTTTTGCATAAAAGTCACTTTTGCTACTACTATTCCAAACACACTATTAGAGGTTGTAATCACATTTGAAAACCGAGCTTAACTAAAAATGAATTGTAGAAAGGAGGATTAAAAATCTAAATTGCAACTCATTGAAGCTAACTCTAAGTGGAAATCATATGATGAATTAATTAATTCCTCTAAGAGCATTTGTTAGAATTAAATTGTTAATATATTAATTTTATTGATGGATAATTTGTAAGTACTTTATTAACTATACAAGTTTCCACTTTACACAATCCATTTTTCCCAAATATTTTAGGTTAATGATGCAGAATCTCCTGACTTTATGTTATATGTAAACAATATTCAATCTTTGAAACTTTACAATAAATCTCTTTAAACTGTTTCATTTATATGGATAGCTTTTATTTATATAGATATCAATTCTACAACCATGTCTGTACTCTGGAATGGTGAAGAAAGCCCCATTTTCTCCCTAACAAGAGGCCTTCATCAGGGGGACCCTTTAAGTCCTTATATATTTGTCTTGTGTATGGAGTGACCATGGCAGTTGATTAAGAAAGAGTGTGAGGTAAGAAGATGGAAACCACTAAAATTCAAAAGGAATGGTCCTTTTATTTCTTATCTCTTTTTTGCAGATGATCTAATTCTATTTACTAAAGCATCCATGGAGCAAATAGAGGAGGTGAGACAAGTTATGGAGAGCTTTTACGAGGTGTCAAGGCACAGAATAAATATAACTACGTCCAAGATGTTTTGCTCAAAGAATATCCACTTTCGTAGGCTGTTGAATTAACTCAGACATTAGGGATAAGGATTATGGCTGATCTTGGCAAATACTTGGGGGTGCCTCTCCTTCACTCTAAGGTGACCAAGACTACTTTCTCACCCCTTATCTTAAAGGTCTGAAAAAAAACTCTCTACCTGGAAGAGTAGATATCTTAATATAGCAAGAAGTGTTGTCCTTATTAAATCTGTTTTAACTACGCTTCCTAGTTATCAAATGTAGTTCCTTCTTCTTCCAAAAGGTAGCTTGCAGGAATTGGAGAAAATCAACAGGAAATTCCGCTTCTCACAAGATACAGAAGTTAAAAAAAACATCCAATTGCCTGGGATAAGTTAACTTTGAAGAAGGAAGAAGGTGGCTTGGGTTTTATAAATCTCTCAGCACAAAATCAAGCTTTTATCATGAAGCTTTGTTAGGGTCTCCTAACGAAACAAGATGCACTCTGGGTCAAGTGTTTGAAGGCTAAGTATAACTGTGGTGGATTGGAAGAACCTTCTATTGTCAAAAGCGACAACAATCACGAACCTGGAAAGATATCACAGAGATGTGGGACTTGTTCATGACTGGAGTAGGCAAATGGGTGAACAGTGGTAATAATACAAGTTTATAGTGGGAGAAATAGATCATTTTGTGTAGACCTCTCATATCCTATGTTTCTTCCTCTGCAGTGCTCTCTAATTGTTCGAAGGTAGTTGATTACGTACTACCGAATGGTAGATAGGATGTAAGGAAATGGTGGGGTATTCTTCCTTGCTGGTTATTTCCATCCTCTGTAAGATGCATCCTCCTCTGCGGGATTATCCAGATGTTTTCTCTTGGCATCCATCTAAGGATGGTCTGTTCTATGTTAAATCAGCCTATAAGCTTGCGGTGGGTCGAATAACCAGTTTCACTTACACTCTTTGTACAAAGATCTTTCATTGGCAGATACCTGAGAAAGTCAAATTTTTTATGTGGTAGGTGTCCCATGGAGATTGATTACAAATTTATTTAAAGCCAAATAGAATCTTTCTGCCTCGTGTGCTTGTCCTTTTATATGTCATAGAAAGGAGAGTGTCCCTCACATCTGGAGAGATTTTGAGAGAGCCAAAACAGTTTTGAAATCTATTTTAAAATCTAACCTTATATCTCAATTTTTCTTTGGTAGTTTGCAGGGTTAGCTTCTTTGGAATGCTAAGCATAGCCCAGGTCGCAGTCATTTCAGCAGTTACTCCTAGACCATAGTCTTCAGTGTCATTTGTTAGGCTCTTTGCACATCTAGATGACACTTTATTTTTTAGGGCATTCACAGAAATCCACAAGAGATACTTCATACATGTAATTATCACCTCTAAAAGTATGTCACAAATAATGAATTGTGACATAGAGTTTTTCATGCACAGTTTTGAACAAAGGAGTTTTGGACCCCACTAAGGGTAGAAATAGGCCAGGCCCTTATCAGGCAGCCTATAGCCTGGCCTGCTTAGGGCCTTACCTATTTATTAAAAAGGCCAGACCAAGGCCTATTTAAAGGCCTAAATGTGTAAATAGGTCATGCCTATTTTGTTAAAGCTTAGCCTGTAAGCCTTCAAGCTTGGCCTGTTTACACAAAAAAAATGTAATTTTATTTATATCATATATGTATGTACACACAATATTTAATTTATATTTTTCTCATTCTTATATTTTTAATTTTACTTGCCACCCATTATTATATTGTAATTTCTAATTTAAAGTTATAATAGGTAATTACTATATTACCCAGTGTTATTGATTTTTAATTATTTTCTATTAAACCTTTTGCTACTCAAAGACTCATACAATCAAACCTAGCCGTCATCTCATCATCTTTTCCAATATTCTCGTTTCCTCTTACTCTTTCTGTCGCTTCGTGCAGCACCAGCAACGATACAGATATCTCACTGTTAGTGTTTATTTTCCACTCACATATCTCTCCTTAGTCGCTACTTCTATTGTTTAGTTATAAGTTTTCAAAACAGATGACTACTCTGCCAATATTTTATTAGTAAAATTTCTTTTCAATCCATGATAAAGCATAAAAGAAATGTCAAAAGTGGTGGACAAGTGTATGGCATCTTCATCATATTGTTTGTTTTTTGATCAAAACGTCTTCATCATATTCACCTTATGGTTTAATTTTTTTTTATCAGACATGGTTTATTTTATTTGAATGAAGGTAAATGCTTTAGGAGTTGCCTTTTCCAGTTTTTTTTGCTCGAAATCTTTTCCAGGTTTTATTATAATGGTATATGGTTTTTCCTTTTTTTGGTTTATTTTATTTGATTTTTTTTTGTTTCAACGATTTTATTTAAATGAAGACAAACCCATTGGAACACTGTTTTTTTTCTTTTATTTCTGTTTGTTTGTTTTTATTCAGTTTACTAGCTAAAGGGAAGTTGTGACCCAATTTAATTAATTCATAGATTTTAGAGAATGATTTGAAGTTTGGAGAAATAATCAAAAGCATAGTTTGAAAAATATTTCTTTCTTTCCATTCAAAAAATATATATTTCTTTCATTACAGTTAGCACATGAGTTTTTGTCCAATAGCTTGTCACTATTAATCAAAAGATAGGCTTACAGTCATGTAAATAAAAATGACTCCTACTTTATATAGTCAATAATTATTTTGGTTTATTACTATTTTTTTTATATAGAAAAAGTCCTTGTAATGGATAGCCGCAACAACAATACAAGTGAATATGCTCCTCCTCAACCTCAAGGACCTCAAACCGAACAACAAATTAGTGGGCATGTTGCAACTCCTTCAAATGGTGCAATGAACATTAACAATAATGCCTCTCAGCCTGCAGTAAATGGGGGTGAAGAAGATTCTGTTATCACAAAAAAGTGACAAAAAACTTCAATGGTATGGAAAGATTTTGAAAAAGTTCAACTTACTGATGGTGTCAAGAAAGCAATGTGTTTATATTGTAAAAAAAAAGCTAGCTACTGGTGGAAGGGGAGCTATCACTAGCCATCTTAAGAGGCATTTGGAGGGTTGCTTTAAACGTAAGTTGTTTGTCTCTCGACAAAATAAGCAAACCACCATACAATTTTCATCAAGTGAAAATCCTTTTATTGCTTCTAGCACTAAGTACTCTAATGAAAAGATGAGAGAAATCTTAGCTACTGCTATTATAGTGTATGAGCGTCCTTTTAGCATGATGGAAGATGATGTTTTGATGTGGGCCTTTGAATATGCAAATCCTGGTTTTAGAAAAGTCACTCGTAAGACTGTTAGAAGTGATTGCCTAATTGTATGAAGATGAAAAGAATACTTTAAAAACTATTGAAAAATGTGAGCAAGGTGAGCATTACAACAGACATGTACAAGTTAAGTCATCAAGTAGCTGAATATATGGTTGTTACTAGCCATTTTGTTGATGATATGTGGAATCTTCAGAAGAGAGTTTTCAGTTTTGTTAAAGTGCCTGCTCTAAGATGAGGAGTATTGAGAACAAAATATTCTCAGTTTCTGTTGATAATGCTAGCTACAATGACACTTGCTTAAGAACTTTGAAAGAGAATTTGTCATTAAACAATAAGTTGGTACTTGGCGGGCAACTATTTCATATTAGATATTGCGCACATATCCTAAATTTGTTGGTGCAAGATGGCCTTAGCACAATTAAAGATGTCATTCACAAAATTCGTGAAAATGTCAAGTTTATAAATGCCTCAAATGCAAGGATGAAATCTTTTTGTGAAATTGTGGAGTTAAAGGGTTTGAAAGAAAGGAAGCTTATTCTTGAATGTCCTACAAGATGGAACTCTACATTCTTGATGTTGATTACTGTAATGAAATTCAAGTATGCATTTTCTGCTTATAATAAAAAAGAGCCCCATTATACTTACGCACCCAATGCTGAGCATTGGGAAAAGATTGAGAAGATTTGCCATCTCTTAGAAGTTTTTAATGATGCCACTCATGTTATATCAGCTAGTGAATACCCTACTTCTAATTTATATCTTGTTGAAGTTCTTCGGGTGAAACAAGTGAATGATGATGCAATGTTGTCTCTTGACTTGTTCATGTATGAGATGGCAAAGCCTATGAAAGAAAAATTTGATAAATATTGGGGGGAATGCAATTTGTTGATGGCTATTGCTTTGGATCCAAGGATCAAATTCTTGGCTATTGAGATAAGCTTCCCTTTAATATACAAATCAGAAGATGAGGCTATATGAAATGTAGAAAGTTGAAAAATGCATCAGAGGAATTATATCTTGGGTATGTGGAGTTGCATTCCCCATCATCTCCATCTGATGAAGTCAATATTGATAACATTGCCTTAACAAATACTAGTGCACAACAAAAAGATAAAGGAATGCAACGAATGTTGAACATGATTCATCAAAGGCATTCAATTCCTCCTACAAAATCAGAGTTGGAAACTTGTCTTGATGATGATCCTTATATTCTTTAGAATCTTCATCTTTTTGTGCTTTAGAGTGGTGGAAGAACAATAGTGCAAAGTTTAAAGTTTTATTGAGGATGACATCTGATATATTAGATGTTCCTATCTCAACTGTGACATCAGAATCCACATTTAGTTCAGGGGGCAAGGTGATTGATGAATATCTTGCTAGATTAAATAAAGAATATGTTGAAGTTATTTTATGTGGTGAGGATTGGCTTCGTCACAAATATGGATTGAAGAGAAAATTGAAGGTATAAATATTATATTATACATTTAATTATTTTTGCTAGTGTTGCATGTTGGTTGGATTTGTATTGGGACTAGTTATTTATTTTAAATCAATTCTTTTATTGCGTAGGAGCCATCTAAACGAGAGGAGATTATACTGAAGCCTTGATGTTGATGTTATTGTGTTGTTAACTTATATTTTTTATACACAATTTTCATTATGGTGATATTATATTTTTATGATATTTTTATATATTGCATCATGGATGTTGAATTTTTATGTTTATCATTATATTGATATGAGCATATTTAGTGCTAAATTATAATGGATATATTTTTCTATTACTAATAATTAGGATTATTTTAATTTTATGTAGGATTTAAATAGGCTTTAAGCCTATTTAAAGCCTATAATTTGTAAATATGTTAGCTTTGAAATTAAACCTACTAAAAGCCTACGTATGGTCTTCAAGGCCTGCAATATGAAGCCTTTTTAAAGGCCTACATTGTAAGTAGGCTTGTAAAAAGGCTTCAGGCTTGACTAGGCCTCATGTAGGTTCAGGCCTGAGCTTAAAACAAAGCCTGCATGTAGGCTCAGGCTTTAGATTCCTATTACAGGCTCAAGCCTATTTAGTCAAAGTCTGTCTTGATCTGGCCTGCTTCCATGTCTAGACCCCACCACCTCAAAATGTTGTTCGAATTGATGTTGATGGTTCGGTGCTCCTTAATTAGCATGTGGCATGTGGAGGAGTGGTCAAGAATGCCTCAGGGGTTTGGATTGTGGGCTTTCAGAAATCGTTAGGTTTGTGTTCCATCACTGAGGCTTAGTTGATGGCTATTAAAACAAGTTTGGAGGTGGGGAAGCGTTTGGGTTTTGGTAAAGTTTTCATTTTTATGGATTTCTTAGATGCTTTTAGTCTCCTCATGCGAGATTGTTCCTTATCTCATCCCCCGGACTTGTTATTACTGAAGTTTGAGATCTTCTCGTTGATAGTTGGGAGGCGGAGCTACATTACAAATGCAAGGACAAGATTCAATGGGCAGACTTTCTAGCGAGGGATGGACACCGAGATTCACTTGAAACTGTGTTCTTGGAACATGTTCCTTGTGGTTGTCGGGGAATGTACTTGCAAGATAGGCAAGGATTATCTTAGATTTCTAGGAATTATACATGTATTTCTTTACCAAGCCTAGGCTTGCCTCTCTATCTCAAAAGAAAAAAAGAAAAAAAGAAAAAAAGAAAAAAAAAGAGATAACTTTCATACTAGTAGTTTTATTAACTATTCATTTAGAAATTACTTAAAGTTTAGTAAGTTTATTGGCATGTAACTCAAATTTTATGAGAATATATGCATGTAAAAATAAAGTTTAAGAGTGTAGAAAATTGATATAGTTTAGAGTTATATACATAGATTTAAATGTTTGTTAGGGGTTTATTGTTAAGTTTTAAAATTTAATGAGGTTTTACTTATTTATACATGGTTCTAAATTCAAGAAAATTGCATGTAATTTAACCAACTTGTTATTATAAAAATAAAACAGTGGGAATTGCAAGAATTAAGATGTTCATATTATATATAGATGCAAGAAGACGATTATAAGCATAATAAATAAATTTTATTTCATCATATGAATTTTAAAAAAACCTCCCTTTCATTTTGTATTGTGTGGCTGCTTATTTGTCGCTTATTCAACATCCATATGAATCCTCATTGATAAATTATGAGTGTAAAAGCTAATTCTCATAACTGAGGAAATTGTAAGGACTCATTAAAAAGAAAAAAAGAATTATAGGGATATGATCAAATATTAGGTAAAATTACTAGAACTGAGGAATTAATTTGATCTCAAATTTATCTTGATTTTTTTCATCCCTTTATATTGCAAGGCGATCTGAAAATTTTAGTGATGGACATATCCTGTTTAAAAAAGTAAAAAAGAAATAAATGAATAAATAAATGATTCGAAATCCTGACGTGAATTGTTAAGACTGAAGTTTTGCTTTTAAAAATACACACACATATATATAGGCGGGTGTGTTTGGTTTGAGGGGAGGGGAGATGTGAGAGGGAATGGGAGGGTGGGTAAATTATTTTTTTGGGTTGAAAGAATTTAAATTTTGGGTAAAAATCCAAAATTTAAAAAAATCCAAAATTTTGTGTATTTTAACTGACAATGAAGCTACGACACTATCGGTCGTAGTTAGTAGAATGGGTAAGTTTGCTGAGAGTTACCCGTACAAGATCAAAACTTTCTTTACTTTCGGTGAGGTTACATCCACATCTAGGAATGTTTAATGTTATTACAATAATATAATAATTAATAGTTTGAAAATAATAAAGAAAGAATTGATAATGCCATATTTTTCAGACAACTTTCTGTCCATTATCTTCTAGACTAGAATTAGGATGGGCATCACACTCTGATTTTGGCGTTAATATTTTCCTTTCTTTCAAGGTTTTAGACGTGGAGTAAAAATCTTTCTCACCATCAATCTTCTCCAGATTTCTTAGTCCTTAACTTCAAACTTGAAAATCATTCCTCTTTTCGTTATTCCCTCTTCTGTCATCCTAGGTTTTATTTTCCTCTTTGTAGAGTAAGTAGTACAAGTTCCCGTTTCCTTTTCATAGTATTAAGAAAGTCGTCATTGTTAATTTTGAAATGTCATTTTCAGTTCAAGTTTAAAATTAAGAAACTCAGTAAACTATTTTCCCCGAAATTTGAGAACTTAATATGGAATGATGTGTATGACTTCCTTTTTTCCTCACTTGGTGATGCAGAAGATGGTTTGGATCACTTTGGGAATGAAGAAGAGGTTTATTTCCCTTCTCTAATTAATTCGGGAAAACCAGATCTTGGGTATTCAGAAAGATGCTTTTGTCTTGAATTTTGGGGAAAATAGTTTATTGAGTTTCTTCTCTTCTCTTACTTTTTGGACAGTAGCAAAATAAGTGATTAGCCTAAGTTCCTCTCAGCTATCATAGATTTGAGCTGGGGCTATTCTTTTTATTCATATTAACATCACCAATACCAATTAGCAAATTTCGAAAGTTCATTTGTATGTTTGGATAATACCAGAGAGGAGTGTTATCGACCAAAATTAATTAGAGCATTATTAACTTTGTTTCATTCCATTATATCTGAACAAGCTTCATTTTTGGCTTAATTTCAAATTTCAGGTTCCTCTGATACTTGAAGCCACCACATTCTCAATAAAGTTGGAAAGATGAAGGTTTTTAGTTTTAGAATGTCTAAATCAAGCTCCTATTGATGGTTCTAGTGGGGATTCATATGGCACATCTGGTGGTTGTTTTGAGCCAACTAAAGCTGGACCACTGGATTTTTAGATTACAACTCTTTTTAGTTCATTCATGTTTACAAAAGTATTCTAGAAATTGAAGTCTTATTTATTGTATCCTATTTTGGTGTTTACTGTCTATAGATATGATATAACACTTCTTTCATTATGGTCACAGGGGGTATTCAGAGCAAAATTTGAAAATTTTGGAAATTAACTTAATCCTTTAGTAAATAAATTAGTTTATTTGGTTCTTAAATCTTAATATGTGATTTGCTGTCAATAAGATAGATAGGTTTAGGGGACTCAACTCATTAAACGTGATAGGTTTAGGGGGCCACTTTTACCTGATATAACAAATTTATTTTCTAACTTTATTTTATTGTAGGGAAACTTGATTTGCTGGTCCTGATAGTTTTACTCAATTTTGAATCAAGTCCTTATAGATTTTGTTCCTTTTTTTTCAATCTTTATTGTTTGCTCAGTTATTGAGGTAGGTCCTTCTATATCAAGGATATAGTGGATTGAATGAAGGCCAGTTATTTTTACTGAAAGTTCAGGGAAGTAGGTAATTCTTTATGGTTTAACTGAGCAGCTCTTTAATGCCTGCCATTCTATGTGTACTGATCATGATGTTTTTTTCTTGATTTGTGTCAAATGCAGCATAAGCTATAATATCTACCATTTTGGTGTACTTCTCAGCATTAAGGCTATGGAAGTAGGTGGTACATATGCTCCATGTTGTAGTAGGTATCAACAGTACCATTATATCTTTTTTTACATCAGTATTCATTTATTTTTACTAGTAAATAGTTCAGACCACTGTTACAATTTTTAAAATGCCTAATGCCTAACGCCTAACGCCTACTGCCAGTTCATCTTTGACTTGCAACCTATACAATTTCATTTAATGTGCACATAACACTCTAATATGCACTACTCAGTTTCATTGGATCATGCATTCCATAGATTTGCTTTCATTTTCAAAAAGTTTACGAAAACTATTTCAATACACAGGAAGTTGACTTATTACTTCATTCAGTAATCCCAACATTACCAATCTGACTATATTTTCCCTGATACACTGCCAAATCTGTATTCCACTTACATAGCAATACAAATAATAAAGTTGTGCCCATTTTCTAATAGGTCACTGTAAGTGTCAATGTGCAGGCCATGTGCATAGCTTATGTCTTGTATCTACATTGGTATCTTTGATCAACCATATCAAGCTTACTATTACTTCTTGCATACAATGAGACCTACTATGGGTCTAACCAAGGATGCATTCTAACATGTTCTTTTCCCTTCCCTTTGGCTCTGACCTCTTCAAGACTGATATATTCATGTCCTATAATCTCCCACCTACCCCTAATACTTGAAAAAGTGCATACATTCTCGCCTACTCTCTTGCCATAGAATAAGACTCATATCTCCCATATTGTGCCTATCCATTTTTTGTACCAGTTTTGACCTTCGTGCCCGCCTTTTAAAAAACTGCCTTCCATTATTTACCCCAACCTTATGCATAAAGGTAACTGCATTAGAAATAAGCAAGCATGTGTAATAAATATGAGACCCAACAATTCCTAGAGACATGTTGTGAGCAGTTACAACCTTATTCCATGTTCCATCTATATTGTTTTGTTCACCTCGAATGATAAGTTAGGCATAAACTAATATCACTTCCTCATACATTCCTATACTGTAATGCAAGGGCGAATAATAACTTTGGCATCAACTAATATCATTTCCCTCTTAAAGTCTTTGGGTAAATACTGATATAATGTTGGCATCCATGACTTTAAAGGAATTTTATATCACCATTAAGTAGCCAGTCTGCCATTTCCTCTTCTCTACTACCCTTTTGCTAATAGTAAATCAGTAACAAACCAAGTCTGCAAATTAACCACCTGTCAGAATTTCTTCCCTTCTTTTGTGAAAATACAAAGAGCAACAAACTAATTGGGAATTAGACAAATAGCAAATGAGCCACATGCAGGATATTTAAATAATGAATGATGAGCATACAAGTACTGATGCAACATTTCCATTTTTCAATGTCTTTATTAATCTAACAAAGTTGTTCATCAATAGTATATTAGCTATCATATATATATGCTATTCGCTTCCAACTGTACCTTCTGTTTCCTTTGTCTCATGGCTCAATTAGTAACTCTAATGTATTGAAATTTGTCCCTTCATCTTATTATGGCAGTTTTAAGATTACCAAGTCATTTGCAAATGTTACATTCAGTTATAAGATAATATAATAACATTATGACTTTTACTTAACTCTTTACATGTACCCACTTGGTAATCTCTTTCACTCAGAATTATCAACATCGGATTACAAACTGCTGTGATTTTAAAATACTCCATAGGCCAGTTGCTATTATCTTTGAAATGCTCCCTACACAACTTTTCTTAGTAACTTGTGTTTTCCTTAACTAAGAAAATTGTCCTACTATTATTGGTATGTTCATTTGAACTTTGAAGTTTTCTCCCCATTTATCATCATTGCTAATGTAATCATGGTCATATAACTTTTTACAAATGCACACTTTGCAATGCCCTTTATTTTTTCTCTAACCCCATGATATTAAGTAATTTGGGGATGACCTTGTCATTTGGAGAACAATATGTGGATAAGTTGTTGTTTGACAGTAAATCTAAAAGGGAAGGTTGGAGAACTAAATCGCCAAGGGTAGGACTAATGACAGAAGTTATTGAGTAAATGACAGATGAGAACAAATTGATGTCATTTGGCTGGCAAAATGCTTATGTGAAAAAAATTGATTTGCCAAGGGCAGTATCTTCTTTTTAATTGCTTTGAATCATGAGGAATATGGATACACATAGAAAGATGTAGATTGATTGAATAGGATACAATAAGTCAATCATTAAAGTTTTATGCAATGAGCTTGGATGAGTTGCTATTTTTTTGTATGTAGTATTGACTTTGGTAATAAATGTCTACAACACTCAGAACCCACCTTCACCCACCATTAGTACACTTAGTCAAACTATTGAGACCCAAAAATTTAATTCAGTTGCTAAGACTATACTCAATAATGTAAGGATGATCAAAATATATGAGATTCCAGAGTAGAAAGTGGTGTGTTCAATACTATGTTAACTATGAAGTTATAGTTATACTAGTGCATATGGTTAATTAATTGAGTTATGATTATATGCAGGAGAAATATTTTGCTATTTTGTGTGAGATCAAGAAATTTGAAACGAGGCATGGGTGGGTTTATGAGGGTTGTTCTAGGTGTGGAACTAAGCCCAACAAAGACAAAGGTGTGGTTTCATGCAATAGCAATTATTGTTAGGGGAAACCGATTTCAATCCAATCATAGTATGGTGATAACTATGGATTAGTTTTTATAATTAAGTATTAATGTTTTATATAGGGTTTAGCTGGCTGATATGCCTATTGAAATAGGTTCAGGTTGAATTACCTCATTGTTGATGAGTTTGGAACTGCTTTAGTAGTTTTCTTTGACAAGCATGCATATGAGCTTTTAAAGAAAAGTGCTGCTGCTTTAAAAGCTAGCATTCTGGAGGTATTAATTCTGTTTTTATTATGTGCTCTTGCTTATTCTCTTTTATTTGACTTCTATGTTTGTCTGTCTAAAGTATTAGGAGGACCTCTGTTATGAGTTCCCAAGTGAACTTAACAATTTGATTGGGAAGATATTGATTCTAAAGATGAAGTTGAACAAGTACAACAAGGATAATCTTAACTCAAGTGTCTCAGTTGCAACATATGCTGAATGTGTAGAGCTTATGGATGAGTTTGACAAAGCTGCTAATGAGGTTTTTAGTACACAATTTAACCTAGAATTGACCAAGTATTTTAATGGTTGGTGCTGTACTAACTGCGATGACACTTTATTCTTGATTAGACTAGAGAACCTAGTGGGGTAAACAATGTCTTGGAAGATGATTTTGTGTTTGTACAGAATGCAACTTTTGTTGATAACAGTCCACTAGACACAGATGCTTCTATGACAGTGTCTGAGAGTTTCCCTACTCTTGAGTTAGAGGAAGTAACAATTTCTGAAGTGTTGAATGCAGTCCCTTCGAAGAGAAAGAGGAAGATTTTTTCCAAGAAGCCTAGTGGGATCAATTCTAAAAATGTTCCATTTGGAGCTGTGTCCCCAGCAAAGTCATCTTCTAAACCAATCAAGTCAATTAAGCAAGAGAAGAATTGACCAGATGGTTCCTCCTTATGCTGTAGTATGTTGTATTAGGATTGTACTATGCTTTTGATGTAGCTTTTTGTGAAGTGGTTTGTTCTGTATTGCATCGCCACTTAAGTAGGATGGGAGGACATTTTTTTCATTTGTAGAGGATAGATGTTTAAGGTACTATATGAGGGTCCATTTTTGTGATGCCTATCCTTTTGATTGTTATTAAGTTACCACTAATATATGCAGATGGAACATTAATCATGTAATGGAAATTACTGTTTGTTGTCAGGTTCTTTTGAATATGATGAGCATGAATTTTTTTCCCTCATGACAATTAGTGTTACTTCTGTCTGTTGATTATGTTGACCATGACATCTTTTTCCCTCCTGACGATTACTGTACTACATTGCTTGAACTGTAGACCTGTAAATTCAAAGATTTCAGGGAGTATTATTGCTATGTAGCATTAATGTGTCCCACAGTCTAGAATAGAATTATATTTAATTATGGAAAACATGAGGGGAAGTTTTCTTTGTATATAGCTAGCTCAGTAACAATTTTAGTAAGGCTTCAAAATTTTTGTTCTTCTTTCATTCAAGCAGCGGTTGACCTGTTATTAGTGGTGTAAATTTTCATGGATAAATGCATTGAGTTGAGTTATGTAGTTGACAGATTTTTAAGGGTTCACTTGATCTGGAATAAGTAGTTCCTTTATGCAGGGGTTTATGTGAAAGCAATGATCTAGATATGTTTAGTTTTAATCTTGCAAAAGTTTTGTTGGGTATGTAGGCTTAATAGATGATGCTTACCAATTTGAAGGATTGGCGTTGATTATATATGTAGCAATCACTTATAATATGATCGTCATCTAATGTTTTAGTGAAGGTCTACAAAGCCTACCTATACATTTGAAATATAAATCTTAACTCAATTGAGTTGACACTACCTAAATCTAAATTAACTTTTTGTAAATGTGGGACATTTAATATTCTTTTTGTATTGGGTGGAGTGATGAAAGCCTAGTATCTACACAGGGAAAGATGTAGATTTTCAAACAAAAGCAATCTTCATCTTTCCCTGTGTATCCAAATGCAGCAAATATGTAATAGGATATATTTAGAATAAAAGGCAATAATACATTTGCATGTAGGTAAACTTATTATGATCTCACTGTCAATGAAATATTTATGTGTGCTAATCTAAAATTCTAATATGATTGTCAACAATTTATGTAGGAAGTAACGATGGTGGCAAATGCTACACTTGTTGCTCCTATTGAAAATATTGCATCAAGTGTTGAAGTAAGGTTGAAAATTCAAAGTCTAATATGTTTTACTTGCTTGTTGTTTATTGCATTCTTTTGTGGAGTGAGTTAATGGCCTGTTGTGTACAATATCTTTTTTGTAGGACAAAGCAAAAAGAGAAATGGACAAATGCCTTGAATAAAGCATTTCTGTACTTACAGTGCGCACGCAAAGGTTGCTTCTTTTGGTAAGATGGTTGGTCTTAGAGGAATGGACAGCTAGCATTTATGTACTTAATTAAAAGTTCAACAGCATTTTTCTGGTCAAAAGCATTCTTGGTGAGGTATTTCATTTAGCCACCCCCAATGGAATACCAAGCATTTATTTATCAAAGTTTCTTTTAGTTGCTCATTTGGTGGCGGTTGGTTCTGATTTTTACCTTATTACTTTTGTAATATCCTTTGTTCCTTATACAATTTTTTTTCACTATATTGTATTATTTTCTCTGTTGATTTAATAACATTCTTTATTTTGTTATTGAAGAGAACAAGATAACCTAGATATTTTGTTTTTATAGCCTCATTTATGAAAATTTTCAAACTCAGGTTATTTTATCGGAAGACAACATTGTGATGGAATAAAATAGATAAGGATTAGGAATAGGTCTCTACTTTTTGCCAAGTGATCAAAAAAAGGCAACGATTAGTTTTGTTAGTATTCTTAAGCTACATAAGCTAGGCCCAGGTTGCTTTCATAGTATTGAGTAAGGGGAGTTGTAAACTTCTATTCAGCGATGCAGGAGCTATGGTTGTTGTAGTGTGATTATTAGGTAGCCTTGCAAGTTTCATGTTTAAGGAAACATTATGTATATCAACTTAAAAGTCAATTTGACGCATTCTTTTCTTTCATAAATTAGGCATGCTCAATATTAATACATGGCTGAGTTGTCGGTTGATCTTTATACCTGTGTGTTATTTTTGCCTTTTTCATATGGATAGATTTACTCATAAGTCAATCATAGTGTGACTGACCAAGTAACAGTTGAATTTACTTATGGTGGCCAATTTTCTGTCAATGATAGTGTGAATGAGCAAGTCACTTTTTTAAAGCTAAGGGTCCATCCTATCATTATGTGTTTTGCTTTTACATCATCTAATGCCTGATATGCCCTCTGCAAGGCCCATGGAACTTCCTAATTACTGAAACTTTAAAATTTCCTTTGCTTTTAGTATTAAACTTGATGTGTAATCTATTCCATATTTTCTGTCATATTATTGTCACTTTAGGGGAGTATGTAGTCATTTTTTTAGCTATCTGTCAATTGATCTGTAATGTATTCAACCTTTCCTGTCTTATTATAGTCACTGTATCCTAACATCACCCCATCCTATAAGTTCAAAGGTGTGGTCCTACACATCCAAGCTGCACAACTCCTACACTCATAATCTTTTGTAATCAACCTTACAACAGGTCTAACCATCTATTACTTTCTCTGTTGACAAATTCCATTGTTTCCGCGAGTTCAATTTCCCACAATTTTGATTTGTCCCCAGTAATCAAACCTTCTCATTTTTATATTTTCTTGAGGTTACCTAGCTGTTATGAGTGTCAGCAAAAGATGATGACCAATTTATACTACCTTATTATTATATGAATAAATATAGACCATAGGTTCTATTGAGATCTATAATATCAATTTAAAGGTGACTGAAGTACAGTCTGCTAAAGAAAGATATTAGGTCCAAAACACTTAGTCCATGCCTACGTTTGCAGCCTTTTTTGCACCATTACTCAACCTTCAACCTATCTCTCTGCTACCTACATTCTGCGTTACTTCATCATTTTCGACCATGTCTGAACATACTTTGCTACCTGCAATTCATGATGCTTCTAACCTATTGACAATTGTTGTTACAGTGTTACAAAAATGGAATGTCTACCAGAAATCATATCCATATGAACTCTTTTGTGTTGCTATGTTGTTGGTTGATGCCGAGGTATGTCACCTTCATCATTACGCCTCGTCTTCTTTTCCCCTCTTACCTGTTTGCTCCCACTTTTTTTTATTTATTTTTCTCCTTCTATGTCCTTTAATGTAGGGAACAACCATTCAAGCAATTGCCATCATCAAGTCCATACATTCCACATTCTGTGCTTCCATTAAAGAAGGCCAAAATTATGAAATTGCTAACTCTGTTGTCCATGCAACGCACAATTACTACATGCTATAATTATGTAACCATTGTCATCTTATTTTTAGTTTAATGCTTTAAATGCACTATTGTAATCACCAATATTATTCAAGTTGATGTAACTATCATTATTTAAACACAAAATATATTAGTTTAACTGATTAAGTGAAAAATGGAGAGATAATTTATCAGTATGTAAAAGCTTTTCGTACAACGCATGGGTTGCTCCTGCGCGTTTATAAAATCTATTCAACTAAATCACTGTTTACAAGCACTGCTCATACATTCTGTTTTTAGTGTTCTCAAATACTGTTCACACACTTTTTATTGTTGGTTCGTTTTGATCGTCTTTTTGTTAAGGTTCTTTTTACTAATCGTATCATAGATTTATGTTTTCAAATTTTGTTTCAAAAATAAAATCTAAATCTATTCAACTAAATCACTGTTTACAAGCACTGCTCAGACACTCTGTTTTTAGTGTTCACAAATACTGTTCACACTTTTTATTGTTCGTTCGTTCTGATTGTCTTATTGTTAAGGTTCTTTTACTAATCGTATCATAGATTTATGTTTTCAAATTTTGTTTCAAAAATAAAATATTATAATTATAATAACTAATAATTAAACTATTAATTTCCACCGTTTACAGTTCATAAGAACTGTTTGTAAGCTTTTTACTGTTTATATGGTTTGATTGTTTTACAGTTCAAAAAATTTTTATTATTTAAATGATTTCATTGATCTGTGTTTTCAAAGTTTGTTTCAAAAATAGAATCTTATAATTAAATTATAATTACAGAAATTAATATAGCTGGTTCTTTTAATAATTTATTTTTTTGATACGTGCTTCTTTTAATAATTTATAATTATTAAAAAATAATTAAATTATCTTTAAATATGACTTGGATTTTTTTTTTCCTTCAAAATATGACTTGGATGATGTGGTAGAAAGGCAATAAAAAATATTTCTTAAGTTAATCATTATTTTCAAAAAAATTTTCAAAAATAAAATCTTATGTATTTTCACATTTTGGGCAGTCAGTGATAGAGCAGAAGAGCAGTAGAGGATAGAAGATCTACTACATCATGATTCATTTTTTCTTATATATTTTCGTATTTGGGCTTATTGATTATTCATTTTGTTTGAATAAGTTATAATGATTAATTATAAAGATTGAAATCCTCTTACTCAAATTTTAATTCAACTTTGAAAAGTTACAATTAAAATAAAACACAGAAAATCTAAATGAAGTGATAAAATCTACATGTAATGTAAAAAAAGAAAAAAGAAAAGAAAAAGAAAACCTTTAGATTAGACAATAAATTAATCATTTGATTAATGTTCTAATGAATTTTAATCATAATAGATTAATCAAACCCGTACAGCGCAATGGAAATATATCTCGTTATTTTTGTAAATTAGATAACGAAAATAGTACTATTGTTTTTTCTTTTCAAATTTGAAGGTCGGGTATGGAACCAATAATCATGAGGGAGGCCCATAAGCCTCTCTCCACAAATTCTTTTTTTTTTTTCTAACGGTAAAAATTCAATTCATATATTTGCAAAATGGTCATAATTATAAAATATGATCCAGGAGAATTGCTGAAAAATACTTTGGAAGCAAATTAATTGCTGATTGCTACCAAGCGTGCAAGTGATCTTCCGTGTGTACAAGCGATCTTTCGTTTTATGCAAATTATCTTCCGTGTGTGCAAAAGTCTTCCGTATAAATGTGCAAGCAATCTTCCATTATGTGCAATGGTAGCATTCAGTAATTAATTTGCCAAAAAGGTATTTATCAGCAATTCTCCCATATGATCCTGATATTAAACCTTTTGGTCTAAATATTTAAATGCGTCAATGAATCTGAATAAGAAATGTAATTTGGAATGGTACCTCAATTTTCTCCACTAACCCATCTCTTTACTTCCTCTTCACTTAATTTATTCACCATTAGATTGACTTTTAATGGATGAGATTGTATACTATATTAAAAATATTATTATGATATTAAATATTAAATGATAATAAACAAACCGCCTATCTTTTGCATTATATTTTACTACGCTTTTTTTTTGTTTGGTCTCTATCTTACAAGTTTAGGATTATAGATGTTTTTTTTTTTATGGTTTATGCAATGGACCATTTTTGGCCTTCGGTGCACCCACCTTCCAGGTATCCGACGTTAACCTGAAGGCCAACGCCGGATTTACAGACATGGGCCCCCGACAACCGACTAGTCCTGGCGCCCCCAATCTGATAGGCCCGACAGGAATTCACCTCTTTGAGGCGCCCCAGGGGAGAGAGCTCCCAATGAAAATTCTTTACACCTTCCATTTCCTGGGATCGAACCCAGGAACAGATTGGTGTGGCGCAGATGCCTACCCATCTGCGCCAACTTCCATTGGTAGATGTTAATCTCTCATCAAACTACTCACAAATTTCAACTTTGCCTTAAAAATGGGCAAAATTTGAAATACTTTGGTAATTTGTTCCAGAATTCAAATGACCCTTTCTATTGTCTAGGCTTTTTTTAATTATTTTTTTAAATCGAGTGAACATTTTTTAATTAAACTCATGCGATGTAAATTTTAAATTTATATAGAATTATTTGCACAATATGATGTTGACCGATCAAAAGATGAGTCCAGATGGGTGTAAAAGTAGTATTTTGGTTTAATCCTCTAAAGAATTCTTTTCACTCATTAGCCCACCCCACCAAGTAAAAATAATATTTTGCTTTGAGCTATTTCATTTGAATGCAGAAATATAATACTTAAGAATCCTTCAAAGACCAACTACAATTTCATATTTAAATATGGAGATGAAAGTTAAGAGTGAATTATGTAATATACCAAATTTTGTAATACTGAAAACGTGTAAATATAGAAATAGTGGAATAAAATAAATACTAGTATTTATAAATTAAAGGTAGAGTTACTTTCGAAATTCTCAGATATCCACTGTGTCATTCATGGAAATTGATAAGTCATGATTGTAAAATACGAGTGTAAGAAGTCAAAGGAAGAAGATTCGTCGGTGGTTGCAGGACACAGAGGCGTCAGTTACAAGATCGGAGGAATTCGAGCGTAGTGTGGCGTGCTTCGATATGCGTGCCACGATCCCGCGTGGAATTTTGGGTAATGCACTGATGGAGCAATATTATTAAAAGAACTTTAGTAAAGTACGTAATGACGGCTCATTATGACTCATGATGACACATCTTTCGTGTTGGCCAAATAAGGAAATGATAAGTGTCCTGAAATCATTACAAAGTAAAAACATGTTTTTGTGTTGGCCAAATGAGGAGGTGACATGTGTCCCTCATTATTATACATCATTACAACTACTTTAAACCTTTCATGATGTCATCTCTGGAGTGTGCCACCTAGTGGCTAAGTCCAGGTAATTAACCGTTCTCCGGCTGGGTCACGTACTTTACGATCCGAGCACCAAACCCAGAAGTCTGGGAAAATTGTCAGGCCTCCCCCTTCCCCTGACCATTTATGCCCCACCAAAGAAAGAGAAAATGGAAGACCAATAATTGTATGGCACATGAGACTCTTAAGCCTTAAATTTGTGACACTTGGCATACCATGGAACCATGCAAAATGCATGATTAAATCCCAACCCTCCATTCATCTTTAAGATGTCATCCAAATGCATAAAAATTAGACAAAAAACATGGAGAAAATAGAGATAAATTGGAAGAAGAGAGAAGGTGGATAAATAGTGAAAATCCCAGAGTTCTTGAGCCGAATTCACTTCCGATTTGGCATTTCTAGCTCTCGAGCCCTTCTTTAATATTGTTCCTCTCAGTGAGGGCAACATTTCTATGGTTTTGGATTCTTGATCAAAGGCATTGGGTGCAGTCTAGCTGGCTGGAGTACTGCTGGATTTCTAAAGCGATTGTGAAAATATGTAGAGGTAAGTGTAGGTTTCATTTTTAACCGATTGGTTTGTTGTTTCGATGAGTTTTCATAAGGGTGGGGTACTGTTCAAAAAATTTTCAGGGGTATTTTTGAGGTCTAATCATGGTTTAATCATGTGTTTATGATTAATAATGATTTTGGAATTTTATGTTTAAAGCTAACTGAATTCGTCTTCTGGAGGCAGTGAACTTGCAACGTGTTTTTGATCAGTCAAAAATAGTCCAAATACTATGAATTTTACAGGATTAAAGTACATATCATGGGCTTTAATTTGATAGGTAATGTGAGCCATTTAAATTAGTATATTGAAAGTTATAATTTTTTGAAGTTTGACCACGATTTTGGAATAAAATCTGTGACAGTTTGAGTTTGATGAATTTCTGGAAAATATGTGACTTTGATTGATACTTTTTGATATTTTTTCCTTAAAGAGGACTTAAATAGCTTTAATAAGCCAATGGAACCAACCCATTTCGGTTTTTGTAAAATTAATTATGAATTTTCAAAGTTTGGTCTAAAAAACTAAAAGTTGAGATTTTGTATAGGTGCCGCCAGATTTAGTTTTCTGGAGGTATTTTTGTTCTGCAAAAATTTCACTCTCCAAACTTCATCTGATGATGATGATATTTTTTCATAATTAAAGTATACTTAAAGACCTTTAATTTGATAGGTATTATGAAGGATTTAGATTAGTATACTAGGAGTTATGAGTGTTTGACGTAGACCATTAAAACTGGTCAAATTTTTTGGCAACAGGGGGAAAAAGAAAAACTGATAAGTGTATGTGGACAAGTGGCTACTGAAAGTATTTTTTCCTTAAAACAGACTTAATAAGAATTACATAGAATTTGGAATCACCCCAATTGAATTTTTTTAGAATTATTTATGATTTTTTAAAGTTCAGTGAAGAATCTGCCAGCTTTTAGTAATTGTGCAAAAATTCAAAATAAAGAGTTTTTGTAATAGAATTGGACATTTAAGAGTTAAGTTAAGCATTTGTAGTAGCTTGAGCTCATTAGCTACATATTGGCCCTAATGTAGTGACCCTAATGATAACCAACATAAGAGAATGATTTATGAAGGAATTGGACTAAGTAATAACTCATTGCCCATAAATTATAATTTATAGAATTTGACACTTGCCCAGGACGTCTGAAGCACGTCAATCAAGATCAAGATTTGGAAAAATTGTCAGGTAGTAACTTATCCCTCACATACTATGTTATATGATATATGAATGTTTGTACCACTGTGAATTCAAAACATTTAGATGAGAAGGGCTAAAGCCCAGTAGAATTTCTCAGCGCTGTGGAAAGGGATGCTTTTTCTTGAATTGGTAACTTTATGCTTTTTGCTTATCGTAAATTTATCTCTGAATGTTGAATATGTTGATTGCACTCTAACTTTGGTTGACATGGCATGATATATGTGCCTTTTATACGAGTGATATCTGTTACTACTGAGATTCATTGAAACTCACCCTATTTTTCCAAAACAAATTTTCAGCTAGGGCAAGTAGTTCCTCATGCAAGAAGGTAAACATAGGAGAATAAAGCGAATGACTTAGAATTTAATTTTTTGTTGGTTATTTATTTTGGAGTTTGTATTTAATTTGTATTTAAGTGTGGTCATTCTCATACTGGCAAGACAGTAGACATGTATGTAAGCGCCTGTATATATAAGCAAACGCATAGCGACATCCAAACTAGTAGTGGACAGCTGACCATCTAGGGTTCCTGTAGAGAACATATTAGTAAAAACTCTGATATGAAGAAATGAACCTAAAACAGATGGCTTAGAATAAATCATAAAATAATATGAGACCAAATCTGAAAACGATTTCTAGAAACCCACTCAAGTGCAGCTCCATACTCTACTTGAAGTTGGGACTCTCACTGTTTACAAAAGATTATCGGTCTCCTTTTTAAAGATATTACTACACTAATGCCATCCATATGCTTTCAAAACATGGGTGTTACAAATTAAATTGGTAAAGGAAGGATATTATATTGAAAATTTTAGCAACTCATAACATATTCACACATATATCACTACTAGATTAATAGAAATAGCAATATAAGGGTGTAGATACCTCTCTTCCTTGATGCGTTTTAAAACCATGAGGGGTTATAAGGGCCCTAAAGCAGATAATATCAAGAGCGAGGTGCCATAATGTTACAATTGGTATTAAAGTCAAGCTTAGGTCGATGTGCTAGTGAGGACAATGAGTTGAAAGGTGGTTGGAGTGTTATGTCCCACATCAGCTCTGGAGAGAAATAAAAGATATCTTATAAGGGTCTGATACCTCCTCTCTTGAATCGTTTTAAAATTGTGAGGGGTGACGGGGCCCAAAGATAACAATATTGATAATGAGGCACTGAAATGTTACAATTGGTATCAGAATCAGGTTTGAGTCGATGTGTTAGCAAGGACGATGTGTCCGAAGATATAAATTTATTTTAATAAACAAATATCTAGTTGAAAAGAAAAGAGTTTGACCGAAAAATGTGAAGACAAAAAGGAATGATAGATATGGTGTAAATTATTGCTTTCTCCTTTTGTGTCCCATAAATCTGCTACTTCCAAAGCAAGCGACCATATATAATCTGTTTACACATTACTTTTTTTTTAACAAATTTGTTTACACTTTACGGTGATCATAGATGAAAGGAACCAATATGAGGCCTAAGCAGAAAGCCTTACTCTCAGCTCATTTGCTACTGCATCAATGAATACCTCTTTGTTCAGATAATGCTCCCTTGAAACCTACTTGCATAAAAATATAAGAGCCGTTCTCGCTAATAATGTCAAGCGTAAGTGCGAATAAATATATATAAGAATATTTGTCATGTCACAACAAGTAACTTACTTGGATCCATGAATGCCTAGGTCCAAATCCTTGGTCATATTCCCTGGCTCTACTGCTCCAACACAAGTTGCCCCCAGTTTCTCAATGAAATCCAATAGATTGGTATTGTTTTACGTATACAATAGTGCAATGATTACAGAAACAGGTATAAGAACAATGTAAAAATACTTCGATAATTTGTTCTAGAATTCAAATACCCTTTCTGCTGTCTAGGCTTTTTTTAATTAATTGTTTAAATCAAGTGAATATTTTTAAATTAAAGTCATGAAATGTAAATTTTAAATTTATATAGAATTATTTGCACAATATGATGTTGACCGATCAAAAGATGAGTTTAGATGGTTGTAAAAGTAGTATTTTGCTTTAATCCTATAAAGAATTCTTTTCACTCATTAGCCAACCCCACCAACTAAAAATAATATTTTGCTTTTAGCTATTTCATTTGAGCGTCAGAAATATACTACTTAAGAATCATTCAAAGACCAACTACAATTTTATATTTAAATATGGAGACGAAAGCATGAGTGAATTAAATTGGTAAAGGAAGGAGACTATATTGAAATTTTCAGCAACTCATAACACATTCACACATATATCACAACTAGATTAATAGAAACAACAATATAAGGGTGTAGATACCTTCCACTCTTAATGCGTTTTAAAACCGTGCGGGGTGATAAGGGTCTTAAAACAAATAATATAGAGAGCAAGATGCTACAATGTTACAATTGGTATCAGAGCCAGACTTAGGTCGATGTGCCAGTGAGAACGATGGGTCTAAAGATGGTTGAAGTTTTATGTCGCACATCAGCTTGGGAGAGAAACAAAAAACGACTTATAAGGGTCTGGATACCTCCCTGCTTGAATCATTTTAAAATCGTGAGGGGTAACGGGGCCCAAAGATAACAATATTGATAATGAGGTGCTAAGATGTTACAATTGGTATCAGAGTCAAGTTTAGGTAGATGTGTTAGTGAGGATGATGTGTCCGAAGATATAGATGTATTTTAATAAACAAATATCTAGTTGAAAAGAAAAGAGTTTGATCAAAAAATGTGGAGACAAAAAGGAATGATGGATATGGTGCAAATTATTGCTTTCTCTTTCTATGTTCGATAAATCTACTACTTCCAAAGCAACCGACCATATATAATCTATTTACACATTACTTTTTTTTAAAACAAATTTGTTTACACGTTACAGTGATTATAGATGAAAGGAACCAATATAAGGCCTAAGCAAGAGTGAATTAAATTAGTAAACGAAGGAGACTATATTGAAATTTTCAGCAACTCACAACAGATTCACACATGTATCACAACTAGATTAATAGAAACAGCAATATAAGTGTGTAGATACCTCTCACCCTCAATGTGTTTTAAAATCATTCAGGTGATGAGGGCCCTTAAGAAAATAATATTGAGATCGAGGTGCTACAATGTTATAATTGGTATCAGAGCCTGGCTCAAGTCGATGTGTCAGCGAGGACGATAGGTCCAAAGGTGGTTGAAGTGTTATGTCGCACATTAGCTTAGGAGAGAAACAAAAGACATCTTATAAGGGTCTGGATACCTTCCCTCTTGAATCATTTTAAAATCATGAGGGGTGACAGGCTCAAAAGATAACAATATCGATAATGAGGCCTTGGGATGTTATAATTGGTATCAGAGTCAGGTTTGGGTTGATGTATTAGAAGATATAGATGTATTTTAATAAACAAATATCTAGTTGAAAAGAAAAGTGTTTACACTAGTGCAAAATACTAATTTAGCTACATGATTTTACATCAGTTACTTAAAGAACCAAAGTGATAATTCATGTAATATAATTTTGCTTCTGTTTTACGTGTAACTGACGCCGTAATGTACAATATGGCATCAGTTACTTGAATAACAGAAGTGATAATTCATGTGACATACATTCGCTTCTGTTTTAAGTGTAACAGACGCCGTAATATACAATATGACATCAGTTGTATAGTCAACTGATGTCGTAATTAAGATGCTATAATAATAATTATTATGGGATCAGTTTATTGAGCACCATAAGCCATAATTAATATAATGTTTTGGAATTTACTTGTGAAATAAATAAATTTAAAATATAACATGTCATAATTGTAATTAAATACTATAAATAATTTTTTCCAAAATATAATTATATTCACTAGTACAAAATACTAATTTAACTACACGCTTTTGTATTAGTTACTTGAAGAATAGAAGTGATCATTCATATAACATAATTTCGCTTCTGTTTTACATGTAACTTACGCTATAAGGTACAATATGACATCAGTTACTTAAAGAACGGAAGTGATAATTCATGTGACATAAGTTTGCTTCTGTTTGAAGTGTAACTGACGCAGTAATATACAATATGGCATCGGTTGTATATTCAACTGATGCCGTAATTAAGATGCTATAACAATAATGATTATGGAATCAGTTTAGTAAGCACGAGAAGCCATAATTCATATAAAGTTTTGGAATTTAATTGTGAAATAGATAAATTTGAAATATAACATGTCATAACCATAATTAAATATTGTAAATAAATTTTAAAAAATATTTTTTCCCAAAATATAATTATATTATAGTTATATTTTAAATAACTTTTTTTTTAAGTGGGTTATTTATAGCTCAGGACCATCTAATAGAGATTAGTGAACTTCTTTTAACTACTTAACTATACCTAGTTAATTATTAAAAAAATGGATGATCAATTTAAGGGTGGAACTTGACCTATAATTTATAATTTATTTATCGAGCTTATTTATAGCATCGGGTCCTATAGGAAACCAAGACCTTAATTATAACCCATATGGCTCTAAGGAAGTCTTAAAAATATATTAACTATTTTTTTTCTAAAGAAAGGGAAATATTGCGTCGATTCCCTCTCCACCTGACGCCCTAATGCCTTCAACAAAAACCTCCACTACTCTGCTAACTTCACAGCTTCTTTATGAATTTCGCTCTAGCTCTGCTAACTTCGCAACTTCCCTTCATCACTGTTGACGTAGCAGCTTCCAGATAAAGCACTATAAAAAAACACTCAATTTTCGACAGAATTTGCTACGGAATTTTTTCCATGGCAAATTCTGTGGAAAATCCGTTAGAAATTCCATTGGAAATTTTTTTGACGGAATTTTTCCGTAGCTAAATTTGTCACGGAAATAACCACAAAAAAGTTCTATAGCTAAATTAGAAACGGAATTACGTCGCAACTTTTGCGAAAAAAATTTTTGCCACGGTGCCATGGAACTTTTCCGTGGCACATTCCGTCGCAAAATTTTAAAATGTATAAAATTTTATATTAAAAATAATATTATAAATATGGCTAAATTAGCCACGGAATTACGTCGCAAATTTTGCAAAAAAATTTTTTGCCACGGTGCCATGGAACTTTTCCGTGGCACATTCTGTCGCAAAATTTTAAAATGTATAAAATTTTATATTAAAAATAATATTATAAAATTAATTATTAAATAATTTTAATTAAAAATAAAATATTATTATTAATGAATATTTTATTATAATTTATTGATACTATATTTAAAATTTTTGACTAAAATAATATTTTTAATATTATTATATTATTTATTATTTAATTTTATTTAAAAATAAATTATTAGTTATTAATATTATATTGATCACTTTATATTAAAAATAATATTTATAATATTAAATTATTTGTTATTAATTAATTTAAATTAAAAATATATTTAAATTTAGAAAATTGATTAAAATATAGTTATAAAAATATTTATTAAATATTTTAAATTTATTTAATTTGAAATTAATTAATCATAAGTATATAAATATTTTTTGGAATTTTTATTTATTTTACTTTATTTTTAATAATATTATATATATTATTAATTTTATATTATGATAATATTATATATATAACATTATGTAATAAAATAACGCAGGTTCATATTGGCGCAACTGGCAAAGGCTCGAGTGTGAAGGCACCAGGAGCATGAGGTCAAGGGTTCGAACAGGAAGGAAGGCATTTTCAAGATTTAAGAGGCGCAGACACGTGGCAGCTCTCGGAGGTGACACTTGGCACACTACGAGGAGGGTGGACATGTGGCAGCGCACGAAGGTGACACTTGGCTTACTTCAAGGAGGGACACGTGGCACACCTCGAAGGTGACACATGGCAGCGTAAGGAGGAGACACGTGGTGCATTGCAAGGAGGGTGGACATGTGGCAGCAATAGGAGGTGACACGTGGTAGCGTGAGGAGGAGACACGTGGCTGAACCAACGATGAGGTGGCCTCCTATGGACGTGACATGTGGTATTTGAAAATTTGAAAATAAATAAATATCCATTAGATTTGAAAATTCATTTGTCACCATCTATTATGGCGTCGGTTTAGTTACAATGCGAAGCCATAATATATTCATTTACGGCGACATATGTAACCCCCTCCGTAATTATATCCGAAATACGCAATTAAAATGAAATAGAGACCAATAATAATCAAATAACAATTACTAACCCATCACATGATGGGGTTTTCAAAAATACCTTTTGAAATCATTTATAAACTTGGTCTCATATTCACATTTCGAATACAATTACTACGCGAAGATAAATCACATTCATATAAATATCAGAGTGCACAACATAATCATCCCGGCAATCTCGGGTACATACCTTCGCTAAAGATATACAGGGCACAATTGCCCATTATAATTCTTTAAATGGGGATTACACAATCTCATCTCGAATGAGTCCTGCCGCTCCCTCCATGAGCCATTTGCCCTGTCTAAATTGTTGGTAAGGGAGGGTGAGATTCGAAAGAATCTCAGTAGGGAAACATTATCAATATGCGGGCAAGATAAGTGTTTAATGCATGACATGCTTGCATCACATAACTCATGCACACATACAATGACGAATCTATAAGCTAAATGCTTCGAACGATACACATATGGCCATAGCATATATTGAAACATAGCTTCAAATCATTCATACATGTTCCACATAATCAAGCAAAGCAATAACATGCATCAACACATTAATACAGTTATCAGAGCATGCAGGAGAGATAAGTTCCCTACCTCCAGTCTTTTCTCCTCGATTTGTGTGCCAGCAACTCGGGGCTTCACATTCGATCCTACAATGTCAAATGTACTATTTAGACACTTCCATAGTGTTTCTGGGGGTTATATGAGGCTATATTGAAAATTTACTAAAATACCCCCGGGGACCCGGCCCGGCCCCGCCGTACCCGGTCTGGCTATACTTTTCTTAAAATTTTGACATGGGCTATTCTGACATATTTTCGCCCAAGGAATCCATTTCCGGACTCGGAATTACCAAATTCACTGCCAAAAGACGAAATTGCCCTTGGCAGCCCTTATTTCAGTGTTTTAGAGGCATTTTCATAATTATGCTTTCTCGGCCTTTTCTGAAAAAGTGCCCAACTGTAACCCCACCTAATTTTCCCTCCTGAACTCAATGGAAGCATCAAATCATTGAAAATCCAACTCTAACATACACAAAACAGTACTGGCTGAAACAGGGTTTTATGGAAAAACAAAGTGATTTCCAAACTTCCAACCTTCCAAACACCTCCAATACACCTCTAATCACTTGTTTAACTATGTAATCACATCTTGACATGATTAATGGAAAATTAGGCAGCATAACCCCTAGGGTTTGCATTATCCCAAATTTACAAAATTCATGGAATCAAAGCCAAACAACCAAATAACAACAAATACCACCAAGAACAATCAAGAAACATCAAGATTCAATAGAGTTCTTGGATTTACCTTAGCTTTCTCCACTCTATCTCACATGGCCGTCCTTCACCTCCTCCTTTTCTCTTAATTGAGTTGACTAAACATGGTTTAAGAGAGGGTTTGAGGTTTAGGAAGGGAATTCATGAGATTTGCAAGCAAAACCACAAGGATTTTCATGGGATACTCACCTTGGATGACCATGAAGCTTGACCTTCTTGCTCCTTGGCTTCTCTTCTTGCGTCTCTCTCTCTCTCTCAATTTCACTCAGCTGATACGAAAATGAAGAGGGAAAGAAAGAACATTGGCTTTATCCTATTATCTCACTTCTTACCTTTAGAATATTTTATTGCAAGTTTTTAAACACATGCATAATTAAATTAATCCTCATCTTTTCTTGGGCCCTTTTACTTGGCCGAAAGTGTATGTGGGGAGGGAGTAATATCATGTTTTAATCCAGCAATTTATCCTCCACCACAAACATTTACATGAGTTGCAATTGTTGACTTTTGTTGTGTTGGAATTTATCTATATCAAAACTAACGTCATAAGCTTTATTAGAGCCAAACTATTCTTCCCTCTTTAGTCAGCCCATAACCACGTGCCATGAGTCCAAATTAGTGCCAAAATAGGCTGATCACCATTTATCTCATAATTACAAAGTTGCCATCACATTATTTCTTTATTTTCGGATTTATCAGAAAATATGGCAGATTTTCTGCCCTAACTTTGAAAAATCATAACTAATGCTAGAAACATCAAATTAGAGTGATTCCAAAGCCTATAGAACCCTTATTGAGTCTAGTTTCAAGGAAAAATATAGACTTTTGCTTAATGGAATCACAAAATTCCCAGAATTTCAATCTTTGCATATTGTTCCAGAAATTTCACAGTTTTTCTGTGCTGACTTCAAAAATTCATATCTTTTTGTGTATAGCTCTAATCACTACTACAAAAGAGGGATTTTGTAGCACCTTTTTTGTAGCACTTGTTCTACTAAGTGCTACGAGTGTAATGGAGCAAACATATTGTAGCACTTAGTAATTTGAGTGCTACAGTAGGCTAATATCTATTGTAGCCCTTATCTAAAAGAGTGCTACATAATCCTTCTATAAATAACAATTTGTATACTGTAACGCTTCAATAAATAAGGGCCACAATAGGTTTAATTACTTTTTTTAAGAAAATCAATTATTTTTTAAACCAAGTCATGCATTTTTAAGAGAAATCTTGTGCAACTATGCCAGTATATTTTTAATATTTTATAAATATTTAAAATAAAATTATATGTTGTAGCACTTATTTAAGAAAGAGCTACAATATCTTTTTTTTAAAATTTAAAATTAGTTCAATATCTTTTTTTTTAAATTTAAATTTAGTTCAATTAATTTTTTTAAAAAAAATGAATTATTTTTTAAACAAAGTCATATATTTTTAACAGAAATCTTGTTCAAATATGTCATTATATTTTTAATATTTTTTTAGATATTTAAAATAAAAGTATCTGTTGTAGTACTTATTTAAGAAAGAGCTACAATATCTTTTTTTTATATTTAAAATTATTTCAATTTTTTTTTAAGAAAATAAATTATTTTTTAAACGAAGTCATGTATTTTTAATAGAAATCTTGTGTAAATACTCCATTGCATTTTAAATATTTAAAATAAAATTATTTGGTGTAGCACTTATTTAAGAAAGACCTACAATATCTTTTTTTATATTTAAAATTAGTTCAATTACTTTTTTTGAGAAAATCATTTATTTTTTAAATGAAATCATGTATTTTTAATAGAAATTTTGTTTAAATACTCCAGTGTATTTTAAATATTTAAAATAAAATTATATGTTGTAACACTTATTTAAGGAAAAGCCTACAATATCTTTTTTTTCTATTTAAAATTAGTTCAATTACTTTTTTTGAGAAAATCAAGTATTTTTTAAATGAAGTCATGTAGTTTTAAGAGAAATCGTGTGCAAATACACCAGTATATTTTTCATATTTTTTAAATATTTAAAATAAAATTATATGTTGTAGCACTTATTTAAGAAAGAGCTACAATATCTTTTTTTTAAATGTAAAATTAGTTCAATTACTTTTTTAAGAAAATCAATTATTTTTTAAACAAATCATATATTTTTAAGAGAAATCTTGTATAAATATGTCAGTATATTTTTAATATTTTTTTAAATATTTAAAATAAAGTTATCTGTTGTAGCCCTTATTTAAGAAAGAGCTATAATATATTTTTTTATATTTAAAATTATTTCAATTACTTTTTTTAAGAAAATCAGTTATTTTTTAAACGAAGTCATGTATTTTTAATAGAAATCTTGTGTAAATACTCCATTATATTTTAAATATTTTTTAAATATTTAAAATAAAATTATCTGGTGTAGCACTTATTTAAGAAAGACCTACAATATCTTTTTTTATATTTAAAATTATTTCAATTACGTTTTTTGAGTAAATCGAATTTTTTTAAACGAAGTCATGATTTTTAATAGAATCTTTTTTAAATACTCCAATATATTTTAAATATTTGAAATAAAATTATAAATTTTAGCACTTATTTAAGAAAGATCTGCAATATCTTTTTTTATATTTAAAATTCTCTATTGTAGATCTTTCCATGGAAAAACGGTACAATAGCATTGCCACAATAGCATTTTTATATATTTTTGTAAACCCTAATGTTACCCCCACTAACCCCACCATTAGCCCCACTTGCTCAAATGGCTGAAACATTCTCTCTTCTTGGCACAAACTCTGTTCTTCTTTCTTGACACTAGCAACACAAAATCCCTCTTTCACATTTATCTTCTACTTCGTGCGCCTCAACACCATTCGTGGTCTCGAAGCTCTATGCCGCCATCACAATTTGTGCATTTGTCGAAGTTTTGCATCTGCTGAGGTTAGCTATTTTTCATATCCTATCCTTTTGTTTAAGATAGATGACATACAATCTCTGCATTTTAAATATCATTAGATCTTTATAGAGGAAGATGCATTTTAGTTGCTTCAAAATTTTGTTCAATCCCAACAAAATATTTCTGAGATATTTGCCTTCGAATTCCCTAATAAAGACACAATGTATGATTTTTTTTTTTGCCTCTTCCCATTCAGCAGAGTAGTTCTTTTTCTTCTACATACTCCACTGAGATATTTCACCTGTTATCTGGTTACCGAGAAGAGAACTAACTAAAGAAACAAAAGGTACACTCACATTTCATAAAAATAGTTAAAAATATGAATAACTAAAAACGAAGCAAAGTGAATGGCAAAAAAAAAAACGATGTAAAGTGAAAAGTAAATTTGATTTCCAAGCAAAGTATTCTGGGCCTCCATTATAGCATTCTTTGTCTCCTCTTTAATTTTGTAAAGCATAAAGTAACAAATTATCAAAACATATTTGGTTTTTTAGAATAACTTTTTTATTTTTCAAAACATGTAATTAATAGAAACACAATTTCAAACAGGTAAACTGAAAATCAAACAAGTCTTTATATATACATTCCTCGTAAAATTTCCTTGTGTTTTCATTCTGGTCATCAGGGCATTGATTGGCTACCGAGGTGCTGAATGGCTAAGTTATTCTAAAGCTATTGATCCTGTTAATAGCTACGGTTGGAAGAAAATTAAGGTATTTATATAAATTCATTCAAATATTGAAAATAAATCACTTACATTGTTAAATATTTTATAACTTTCATGATATTTTTGCAGTGCCCTTACCAACCAAACAATATTGACTGTGGATATTACATTATGAAATTCATGAAAGATGTTGTAACTCATGATCAAATTTTTGTTCCAGACAATGTATGCTATTTGTTTCTCTGTATACTGTTTTTTAAATTAATTGAGTTATAATAGTTAATACTTATTTTTATGATATGTTTTGTCAATTATTATGCAGTATTATGCTGACACATATTGTCCAAAATATACCAACAACCAAGTGGATGAAGTTATTGAAGAATGGTGTAAGCATGTGTTCGAAGTTACTAATTAAGTACATTGTTTATTACCCTAGTGTAATCATGGTTTTTAGATGTTTATTTTGGAACTATTTGAATAGGAGTAGATTGACTTCATTAACATGTATTGATATACATATGGTATTCATATTGAAAGTTACTTGTATTGCACTTTTGGTATTGATTGTTTGATACAAGTTTGTTAGATATGGTGGCTAAAGAAATATGTATATAAAATAACTATCTATTTAATATTTTAGATAATAAAAAAATAATATCTTTTGTAGCGCTTTTTTGAGAAAGCGTTACAAAAGGTGAATAATTTTTTTAAAAAATTACGGGGAAATGGTCATCTATTGTAACACTTTTCCAACAAAGTGCTACAAAAAATTAATATTTTCTTTTTTAAAAAATTATCTATTGTAGCACTACTCCAACAAAGTACTACAAAAAATTAATATTTTCTTTTTTAAAAAATTATCTATTGTAGCACTATTTTGAAAAAGTGCTACAAAAGAGTACATCTATTGTAGCACTTTTTAAGCGCTACAAAAACCTATTGTAGCTCAGGCTTTTGTAGCACTTAGAAAGTGCTACAAAAATATAAAAATAAGTGCTACGAATTAACTTTTTTGTAGTAGTGAATTGAGTCATATGACATATCAAATTAAAGCTTAGGACGTCTACTTTCATCTTGTAAAATTTCATAATTTTTACTTATCATTTGATAATTCAAAATCATATGACAAGCTCACTACCTTATAGGCGATTTCACCGAAAGCGTAATTATATTATCCAAAATTCACCATTTTACTTTCTTAATACCCCAAAGATATTAGAAACATTAGAGAATATATTTGGGACACTTGCTAAACCGGGGCTTAACAGTTTGCTTAATTTAGGCTTATTCTCAAGCCTCCAATCCCAAAATTCGGGGTATTACAACATATCTTAAGCAAGTGACGCCATAATATATATTTTTCGCTACGGCTAATTCCGCTACACCCTAAATACTGTGGCGAAAATGTAATTTTAACTGATGCCAAATTAACTTTTTGCCCTTTAATTAACACATTTCCATCATCTTCCTCCATCTCATTTCGTGCTCTAACAAATCTGAACTAGAGAGAGAGTAAAATTTTAGATAGAGAAAAGGGGAAGGGAAAACCTTCAAAAGTAAGTGATTTCTTCGCTTAATAGGTTCCTAACGCATATAACTCCATTCGTAAACTACTCTTTTATGTAATTTAAGGTTTGGAAGCTCAATTTCTTGTGTTGAAGAGAGTAAGGGTTCAACCACTTTGAGAAAAGCCAGAAGGAAGTGAAAGGTAACCTCCAAACCTTCTTATGTTGCTTATTCTGGCTACTGTGGGCAATTTAATCGGTGAAATTTCACCTGATTGCCATTGGTTTTAAATTTTGGAAATGGGTAGGCCTAAGGGTTATACTGCCTAATTTTGGTTCAGATGGTGGTTGTAACCTTATTAAATAGTTAATAAAGTGGTTAGAAGTAGAAAAAAAAACACGTCTGCGGAGCCAAAACCGAAAAACCCCAATTTTCCCCGGAGTACATGAGGATTTCAGCTAGGGCTGTTAGAGGGTCTTAGCGTTGGATTTTTAATAATTTGATGATTATATAGAGTTCAAAAGGGAAAATTAGGTGGGGTTACAGTTGGTCACTTTTTGGGAAAAGCCAAAAAAGCATAATTACAAAAATGCCCCTGAAACCCTTAAAGCAGGGCTGCCAAGGGCAATTTAGTATTTTGGCAGTGAATTTGATAATTTTGAGTCCAGAAATAGATTCCTTGGGCAAAAATTTGTCGGAATAGCCTATGTCAAAATTTCGAGAAAAGTACAGTCGGATCGGGTAAGACGGGGCCAGGCCAGGGCCCCGGGGGCATTTTGGTAAATTTTCACCATAGGCTAATATAACCACAATAAACACCATGGAAGTGTCTAAAATGATACATTGATAGGTTTTAACCTATTTCTTATACATTTGATGTTTTAGGACCAAATTGGACGCCTGTAGTTGGCACGTTTGATGAAGCAAGCCGTTTGAGACTAGGAAAAGATTCAAGTAGAATTACTATCTTTCATAAACTATGGGACTATTTGTATGATGCGTGTTACTGTATTTTGTAACTTGAACACGTGCTAGAGGCACATTGCCTAGCTGTAGTCTAAGACCTAGCTAAGGTACACTGGTCTTACCCAGTTGTAGTCAAAGACTCAGCTGAGGTACATGTAGGGGTTTCAACTGATTGGTTGGCCCTGATTTTTGTGTACACACATGGATGGTATGAATTTTTATTTTACTTGATATGGTACATTGCATATTTAATTTTCACATCTTCTATGTTGATTGTATGTTTCTACTTGGATTCCTTGGAATCTCATCCCTTTTTCTAAACAAAATGTCTCAGCAGGTGCCAGCGGCTCAAAAGGCAAGAGGCTATAGGGAACTAACAGGCACGTTTCTCAAGACAGAAACAATAGTTATATGTATAGCCTGTGTTGAGGATATTTTGGGATATTCTGTACACAAATGTAATTATTATAATATTCTCACTATTGATGCCTGTCTGTAAACAAATACTTTTATCAGCGTAATTGTACTTTTCTGTATGCCTGTGGAACATGGTCTCTATTACTCTATAAATATTGAAATAGAAACAGGTGTTGACAAGAATTATATGAAGAAGCAAAATGAAATAAAATGAAATCAAGATTTGAGGGGAAAAAAATTATCTTACAAGTTCAGCTCTACATCAAAAAAACTTGAACAATGGAACCAAAAATGAGAGAGGAGAGGGATTGAAAGAAATGAAAAAGGTATGAAATGAGGAGTGAGGTGAGTGTTTATAGGGATCCAGCGAAGTGTTTGTAGCGGTTAAAGTGACGATATTTGTAGCAATTTATATTTGTAGTGTTTAAGAACTGCTACAAATTTTAATTGGATTTTTTTTAAAAAAAATATAAATTGATTGCTTTACAACAACAAAAGTGATTATTTTTTAATCATTCTTCGTCACCATCCCCGAAGAAATAATGTGTGGAGAAAATGTTAGTGTTGAGTGTATGATTTTGTACAAAAATTATATTTAAATTAAGTGATAATAAAGTGTAACTTATAAAAACCCACCTAACTATAGGTGAATTGCCATCGCCTTCAAGGAAGAATTTGTCAAACTTGGCAGGCTCAAAGGGCTTACTCTCGTAGGTGATGTTATTACCATCACCCCTGTCATAAAGGTCTCAAGGCTTTAAGTGAACCATTATATTCCAATCGTTGTGCCTCTCGTCCTTGACATAATAAACCTAATGCGCCTCTGAGGCAAAAATATATGGCTCATCATCTTTAGATTGACTGGTGTGAATTGGCTAGGAGAAATTTACTGATGTGATGACTAATTCATCAGTTGTGAGTCCCCGTGAAGTTGTCATATTTGGCCACGAACACTTGAAGAGTGTCATGGTAAAACGGTCTTGGTAATTTAGTTCGATGACATCAACAAGTTTTCCACAATAAGGGACGCCTCCAAATTGCATGTTGCAGTCATTACTTCTCGCACAACTCCTTGTCCTAAAGGTGTCATAAACACGTAGCCACTCTCAATGAGCTGGTTTGTAACCTCATTCCACGAAACTACTACACGTAGCCCCTGGTTGAACTGATTTAGGCCAACCAAGTCCAGCCTTCTAGTAGTGATATTCCCCTACTCATCTACATAATTAATCACAAATTTTAATACAAATATAATTGATTATAATTTCTCACTTAACTAATTAAAAAGGTACAACATGTTGATATTAAAAATAAATTCCAATCGCGTCTAACCAAAATTTATAAAAAATATTATAGTAATATAATTACAAAATAAATAGTAACCAACATTATAAAGAAATAATATCACAATATTATAATAATATAATTACACATAACTAAACAAAATAAAAAATATTTAAATATCTTTTAAAAACTAATTAAAAACTCATGGACAAAGAGGTTTTTAAAAAACAAATTACACAAGGCAAAATAGGCTAAAAAACTCTTAAAAATTACAAAAACATATTTAAATAACAATAAAATTACCAAAAACAAATATACTCAGCTCAAAAATGAAATAAAATTATTAATTTTACTAACCTCGATTGTCTAACTCCTTAAAACTTTGAGCAAAACCTCAAATCTGATGAAAACTTCTCAGAGCGTGCACGGAGAACGATTTTGCCAAAAACGGAGAATGATTTTGCCAAAAGCGGCAAAATGAGGGTCTTTATATAGCCACGTTATTTGTAGTGATTCTGTAACCCCCTTCCGTAATTATATCCGAAATACGTGATTAAAATGAAATAGAGACCAATAATAATCAAAACTCATTTACATTCCCATCCTTAAGATAGCGTTTTCACAAATTTCTTTCACAAACACTTTAACTTGGTTTCACAATCATATTTCGAATACAATTATCTCGTGAAGATAAATCACATTCATATAAATATCAGAGTGTACAATAATAAAATCGGTAATTCTGGGTTTTTACCTTCACTAAAGATACGTAAGGCACAATTGCCCATTACAATTCCTCAACGAAGATTACATAAATTCATCTCCAATACATAACCAAATAACCCAATATATATCCAAGCACATATACATCCAATATCCAATTATACATAATCCCAACTACCATGATAACCAACTACCAAAATGACAACCCGAAGGAGTCATCATCGCCCTTGGATGCTTGCTCGATTCTCGTTCTACCTTCCCTGTTTAAAATGTTGGTAGGGGAGGATAAGATTCTAGAGAATCCCAGTAGGAAATATATACCAATATGCATGCAAGATAAGTGTTTAATGCATGATATGCTTGCATCACAATAATTCATGCTCACATAATGATATATCCGCATGCTCAATGTTTCAACAACATATTCATGGCCAAAGCATAAATAGAAACAGAGCTTCAATCATTCATATATGTTTCACATAATCAAGCAAAGCAATAACATGCATCAATACATAGACACAAATATCAATACATGCAGAAGAGGTAAGTTCCCTACACTTATTCTTCCACGTGTGCTCCAGCACAGGTTATTCACGATCAGACGAACATCAAACCATGATCAGGGTGAATATCAAACTCTATAACCAAATCAAGGACATAGGGTTATTCACTATTCCAAATCCTTACTTGGATAACACTTATCGTTGGTTACCATTTATGACTTTTAGGTGGCTAATCAAAGCCTAAACACATGCCTAAAGGCTTGGAAAACACTTGACCAAATATCACCTTTTAAAAGTCTAATCCGAAGCATTTGGGCCGTAGCCCAGAATCCGCTGGCCGCAGCCAAGAAAACTCCTATTTCTTGGTTAAACTTCTAAAAATCATAACTAATTCTAGAAAAATAGAAGTGAGGTGATTCCAAAGCCAAATGAAAGCTATTTAAGTCCTATTTATAGCAAAAATATGGAATATTACAAGAAATCACCACAAAATTCCAGAATTACACAAAATCCACTACTGCCCCAAAACAGAGTCCAGTTTCCATCCCAAATTTTGGCAAAGCATAACTCTCAGTTCAAAAAATGAAATGACACAAATTATATATCCATTTTGAAGGTTGGGATGTGAAATTTAAGACTGGAAAGTTTCAGAATTTTGCAACACCATTTGGTCATTCAAAACTTTCGTGCAAGCTAACTGCCCAAAACAGAGTTCATACAAGACATATTTCCAACTTTTCTACCGAAGTGTCTAATGACTCTAAAATCATTAACCAAACATATTCCCATACAATTTTCCACAAGGAACACAATGGTAACCTCAAAATGATCAAAATCACAACCCATTGACATGCCCTATTTTGCCCAATGCACAAAAACCAACACAAAATGACCAAACTTCACATTTAAGCTTCAATGCAATTCTATCACTTCAAAACACTAAACAAGGCACCATTTCTATAACAATAACATACCATACTCCCCCATGACCCTAAATCACAAAAATTAGGGGAAATTTTCCAGAAATTCAAGGCTCAACAAATGGCCACAAAACTTATATGAAAATGAAGCTTTCACTCACCTCAACAACTTTCCTAAAGAAGTACCTTGATTCACCCAAGTCCACAATTTCGTGAGAGCTCAAACACCACCAAATAACAAATTTAAAGCCATGAAATTGAAGCTCTCAATACAAAAACAACTTTATAGAAGATCATTTTTTTATTAGAAGCCATTAAGAGGGTCAAAATGGCTTACCTTTTCTCAAGAACTTCTTCCTCCTTTGGCCAACAATGGAGGACGCATGAGAGAGGAAGATAAGAGATGAAGATGAAGGATGAGAAGCAGAAATTTCTGCCCCCCATGCCACACCCATTCGGCTAAAAGAGAGGGAAAGAGAGAGAAAAGCAATAAACAATTGTCATTTGACTCTTCCAACCACTCTCCCACCATCACATCTTGACAAGTGTCACCATTTCATTGGCTCTCATAAAGTAAGTAACTAATTAGTTACTCTAACCACTTCATTAGCTATTTTAATTTCGCATCTCATATCCTCTTAATTAGTAATTAATTTCTTCTATTAATCACTAATTTAGAGCTATTCTTTCAATTTTTCACTAAGTATGGCATATCAATTAATATTGTCACATAATACATAATCAAATTCTTTTCCTTCTTTCATGCACCATTTACCCCTATATTTAGCCCAATAATTATTTCATCACATAATTATGCTAAAATACAAGGTGTTGGGCATTCCCAATACTTAATCCGGATCTCAAATCCACATTAATCCACATAATCATTCACAATAATTGTAATTAGCCCTTAATCAAAATTTGGGGCATTACATATTCTCCCTAAAACCGCCACATCAACAGCTACATATCACGAAACCCTACCTCGATTTTTGTGAACCGCTAGAAACCTGCAACCTTTTGTCTTCTGTAGTGGTTATTGCCTCAGAAACAGTTACAAATCAAGAGACACTTTTGTCTTCTGCAGCAGTTTTGCCCTTCAATTACTATAAATTCACCATTACAAATTTGGCACCAACTTGGCACCAATTTAACGGTTTATATGTTCCAAACATTACAAATTACTGTGACTTACTAGCTAACATGCCATTTGGCATGAGCCATACCATTGTAAATTTGTAGTGGTTTGTCTAAAAATTGTTATACATCCTGATATTTGTAGCAGTTTTTTGTAATTGCTACAAGTTAACTACTAATAAAAGACAGTTTTTTTAGTAGTATAGGCACTGGTCGATTCATTTTCCAGCATGGGATTGGTCGAAGCGTCATAGGGAAGAGCCATATATCTCTATGATATAAAAAAAAAAAAAAAAGAGGCGTAGGGTTTGTCGAAGACCTAAACTACACTTCTTTATTAGGAACAAGTTAACTAGGTGTCAAGTTTCTCCAAGAAATGCTAGAACACATGAGAGAACAAAATTCTTTTATTAATGGTGACTGCCTAGTTTTAATAGATTTGAGATATATTTTGATATATTTGAGAAGCTATTAATGTTAAATTAAAGGAATTTTCTCGAGATTTTGAGATATTAATTGGGTGTATCATTTGCGGACTATCAAATTAAAATAGAAGTTTTTAAACATAGGAAAGAAGCAATAAAAAAATACTAATTAGACTTTTTATCAAATAAAAAAAAAGATTTAGTTTTATTATTATTATTATTACTACTATCATTTTTATATTATTTCCTCTTCTTTTTTATTGTTAGAAGTGGTGATTTTGGGAATAAAAAGAAGGGAAACCTAAAGCACAAGAATGGCATGATTGTTTAAGAAGAGGAAGGAGGTAGCGGTATTTGGGAATCATCATTTCCGTCTTGAATCACAAGAAAAGAGAAAGAAATGAGTTCGAGTTTCATTCGTCTTCTACATGGGAGGACGAGAGGACTATGGAGAGGAGAAGAGATCAGAGTAGGCGCTTGGATAGAGGACAGCTAAAACTTAAAGATGAGTCTTTGAATCAATGCTCTGTCCTTTTTCTTTTCTATTTTTCTTGAGATTTTGGATTATGAACTTGTTGCTATTTTTTTTAGTTATGTTTAGTTAATTTGTTGTGCATCCTAGAGGAGCTATGAACTTATAGGTGAATTAGAGTTTGTTTTCATTATGTAGTTATAATTAATATTAATTTTGGTTACTTAATCTTGTTTATCTTTATCTATTTACTGACTAGTCATCATTGAATATAAATTTGAGCATTAGGAGTTATCTTGACGAAAGAAATTTTAATTAGGCTCTGAGATTGAGTAATATGGTATTAGATTATGATTTAATTTTTGATTAGCATAGACATATACCTAATGGCCCCATATAATTGTTGAAGAGTGTGTTTGAGTTATCTTGCTTCTTGAGTAATTATATTAGACATAACAACTTATACTTAAGAGAGAGTTGTGAGTGAATCACATGCACTTATAACTATTTATACTCGAGATGAACAAAATTGACATTAAGGCTAATTAAATTAGTGAAAACAAGGTTTATGAAGGTAATAAGGAATTAGTGACTCTGGGTTGTTCATTTGATAATTGTGGTAGTTAGTTAGTTTTAATTTGATTTTAATTTTCTTTTCACTCCTTTGAATTCAATTTGGTTTTCTCAAGTTAAACAAAAGTGTAAAATCAATGCTTAATCGGATTTATGTACCAAGTTCTCGTGGGAACGATACTTTACTCACTTTTTATTACTTGACATGGCCCGTGTACTTGTGGAGTTATAGGCTATAAATTTTTCCCCTATCAAGTTTTTAAAGCTTGATAAGCATATATTTTATAATTGGTTAAAGTACTCATTTGGTCCTTTATGTTTGCATCAAGTATCATTTTGGTCCCTTATGTTTAAAAAGTATATTTTTGATCATTTAATATTAACATGGTTGGTCTTATTTAACGGAAAATGCTGACTCATCAGATTTAAGTGATGAGTAATGACTATGCAATTAAACGCTGACAGAACATTTTTTTATTTTAATCTTTTTAACATTATATATTTATATTTTAAATAATATAAATTAAAAGAAAATTTAAACGAAAATCCCTGCAGGAACATCTTGGCATTCACCATGTTGGCATCTGCCCCCATTCCCGTGCCCACCAGTCTCTGACATGATAATATTAGACAGTGGGGTATAGGAAAGCTCTAAACTTTGATTATACTTTTAACAAAAACTGCATCTTTCACTTTTTCTCTTTCACACAGTCCGTTTGAGTTTATGTGCATCCATGAGCATTATCCTCCCTTTCTCTAAATCTGGAAAATCTGCCATCGTGAGAGTGAGAGCCAACCCCTTAAATTGTTATGGACAAAGCCTCGCCACAACCCCCAATTCTGTTCCATTTCATTTCATCCGAGTTCTCAGTTTTTCTTAACAACCCTGTCTCTGTGATGCTTGAGGAAATCGGAAAGTCTGAGTTGCTGATCCGTGGTTTCTTGCTTGTTTCTTGGCCATCATTGTTTGAATCAATGGCTTTTCTTTTGCTTCAAGGGCATCTCTTGTTCAAATAGGTATTTCAGTAGTTCTTCACTTCCTTATCAATTCTACCAGGAATTCTTCCAACTATTAGTGACCATCTACATGAGGTAGGAATTCCAACGCACAAGTCAATTTATTATATGTTCATGATTCATGATTAATTGAGTTGAATATGATTTGTTTTGCGATATTCTCATATTTTTGGACTATATGACGAGTCAGTTAAAATGGTGTCATTTTATTCAATGCTAAATAGGTAAATAGGACCGTTAGAGATGCTATATACAGACCAATTGCTAAGAAGCTTATGGCGATGGCCCAGCGCTAGCTCTACTAGGGACGAGGCGGATGCCACGAGATGCTTCTTGCAAAATAAAACCTAGGGTGCTTTTTTGTTTTGAATCTTTTTTTAAATTTATATTATTTAAAATATAAATATATTATATTAAAAAAGACTAAAATAAAAAAAATACTTTGTCAACATTTAACTGCACAATCATAACTTAATTTGGAGAGTTAGCATTTTCAGTTAAATAAAACTAATGGTGTTGACATTGGAGGTATAAAAATACACTTTTTAAATATAAGGGACCAAAATGATACTTGCTGCAAATATAAAAGACCAAATGAATACTTTTACCTTTATAATTAAATAAGTGTAGATTTTGAGATATATTTAATTAAATTTATTAATATTTTATACTTATTTAATTATCTTTTATATATTTTTCTATCGTTTAATTAATTATAAGATAAAATGATATTTTGATGTAAAATCTACTCATATCCTAATTTATTTTGTAGGAGATAATATAAGATTTAAGTGATGATAACAAAATATCAATATAATATAGTGAGATATTTATTTTGATGTAAAATCTACAAAAATGCACATGTCTTGTCAAGTAAACAAAGAGTGAGTAAGATATCATTCCCACGATAACTTGGTATTAATAATGTAGTTGAGCAATGACTTTACACTTTTACTTAAGTTAAGTCAACACAATTTGGATAACACCTAATTAAATTAAAAAAAGAAAAGAAAAGAAAAGAAAATCTAACTAAAGCTAAGGACAAGGGAGATTCCATATCTAAGTTTTGACTTAGATTATTATAATTTTGATTACTCTTTAGTGTCTAATTCATCCTCTTAATTGCATTTAAAGTTATATTTGCTAGTCTAAGACTTTTAATTACCTAAGATCGTCTTTCGATCCACTAAAAGACATTCCAACTATGTTAATCTCTAATGTCTTAGGCAATTAGTGCTTAATTGGATTAATTTAAGTACAAGCCTAATGAGACTATGTAGGGCAAGTAGATATATGTCTATTCTACAAACAAATTAAATCCGAAAACCTAATTCTACATGATTTAATTGAAGGTCTAATGTAAATTTCTTATGTCAAGACTCTTTTAGAATACCAAAATAATCTCAATCAGATGTCTCTTGTTTCAAGATAATCAAGCACACAAATAAATCAATTAATATAATATTAAAGCCATTAATGACAAAACTTATCATTCATTAATCCATAATCAAACTAAATAATATAAAACCAAGGTTTAGCTACATAAACTAAACATTCTCATAACCAAACTAAACATTCTCATGACCAAAATAATAGCTAACCAAAGAAAAGATAAAAAGACAAAGAAAGAAGAGAAGATTAATAATTTTATATCAAAATATCCTTTTATCTTATAATTAATTAAAAGATAAAAAATATAAATGATAATATAAGTATAAAATATTAATAATTTTAATCAAATATATCCAGGGTAATGAAACCCGGACCGGACCGGCCGGTCCGGCCCGGAAACCGGTAAACCGGTCCGGTTCCCAGTCCGGTCCGGGTTACCTATTTTAAAAAAAATAAAAAATTTTTAAATTTTTCCTTTAGAATTTCATACTATAAGTCTAAAATTTTCAATTTTTCACCGGTTTGGTCCCGGTTTAGCTCCGGTTTGACCCCGGTCTGACCCACTGACCCTTAACCCAGTACCCCGACCGGTTCAATACCCGGTCCGGGTTTTAATACCTTGAATATATCTCAAAATTTGCACATATTTAATTATAAAATATATGCCTATCAATTAATTATAAAGAAAAAATACACACCACACGGTTTCTCATCTACAAACCTATATTCATAAACCTAATGGATGAAGAGTATCATCCAGAACACCTAACAAATATATACGATAACAGAAAATACAGTGTCAACCTACAATAATACCCTTAATGAAACTAATTAAGTTGTTCCACACTAGGTTACATTGTCAAGAAAAGTTAAAAGTTAATTTGATTTAAGTTAAAAGTGAAAACATCAAATTGATTTCACAATTCACCTAACTACCTGGAGAACGATGACAATGTCCATCAAGTTTAATTTATAATTAAAGGGAAAAAAAAAACATCTATCCTTTTTGTACAAGACATTAAACACGGAATATATTCGTAATGCGAAACTTGGAAAATACTCCCTCCGGTCTTAATTATAGGACATATTTATCTAAATTTGAAGAAATTAAGAATAGTAATTAAATTAGTTAATCTTATTTATTTTCCAAAAATGCCCTTATATAATAAGGGTGATTTAAGAATACTATATGAGTCTACCATGGTCATAGTATGGGGTGTCTGAAAGGATGGAGAGAGAAAAGACGAAGAATACGCAGCTAAAGTCTTCTTTATCAGCCTTTTTTCACATAGTCAAGTATTAATAATTCCATTGGTTAACTGGAAAGTCATTATTATTATTTTTTTCTTTACAACTTCAGAGACACACAAGCTTCATAACGTTGTTAAATTAATTATTGTGAAGGAAGTATTAGCAGGGGTGATTTAGGAAAAATATGATAAAAATTGCCCAAAATTATTTTATTAAAAAAATAAAAGAAACAGTAGAATTAAGGTGTATATGACATTAATGAATTGCAAGTATTACTCACTTTATAGAACACATAGGTGTATTATAAAATTATTATTGCGTTTCATTATTATTGAAAAAGTATCAATGGGGGGTATTTTGGGAAGAAATTGATAAAAATTAAAATTTTATCCTATAATTAGAATCAAGAGTAACTTCCAAATGTTATCCTATAATTAGGACCGGAGGATTACAAGGGTTGATGATACTGGAAAGATGTTTGCACAGATCTTGGGGTCACAGAAGTCTTCAACTTTTATGGTGTATTATATATATTGTATTATCCCAACGCGATTACCACCAAAGTTTATAACCTGTCATTCATCGCCAAAGAGATACATTATTGAACCCCCTTTGGCTATACAAATCTTTCTTTAAAGCATAACCTCCCCTTTTTGAAGCGATGATTCCACATTCCTCGCACTAGCTAAATACTTTGTTGGTGACACCTGCAAGACACAATAAACATATGCTTATTCAAGTCATGCTTTAGAACATTGTTGTAAAGAGATATTTCACAACCCCTCATAAGTAAATCAATAAGCTAAGCGGCACTTCCCAAAATTAAAAAAAAAAACCTTCCTGCAAACAAGCAATGTGATAAAATAGCAGACTATAACTTTGGAGAAGAGAGAGGAAGCTCGGGGATATATAGAGCTCGATGTCCTCCATTCTCAGTGTCTCTAACTGAACACAAACCTTGCATTGCCTTTTATAGGCAAAGGATGCAGGCAGAACAATTGAGCAACGTAATAATGATTAAAGATGGTTTAATAAAAATTGAAGAGCCGTTTCAAAATTTTGCACTACATGCAATTAGAATTGGTTAATTAAAATACAATAAGGCTAAAGTATATATTTAGTCCTTTATGTTTACTCCAAGGTTCAATTTAGTCCTTTAAGTTTATAAAGTATACTGTTAGTCCCTCAACTCTAACACCGTTAGTTTCATCTAACGAAAAATGTTGACTGTGCAATTAAATAAATTATGCTTAAATTTAAATAATATAAAAGTTAAATTATTGTATGTTCCAACTGACTAATTAAAAAATATTAATAATTTAATAACTAGAATAATCATTATATCTTCTTCCCAATAATATACACTCCTCACTCTCCTCCATTAATCAATTAATGGCTTCTCTGCTCCAATATTTCTTCCATTTTCTTACTCTTCTCCTGATGGTCCACACTCCTTCCACCTCTAATCCATTATTCTTCTCACTGGCAATTTATGAAGAAAATATGCGATAATTCGTTATTTTCCAGTAAAGTTCTTGAAACCACATAGAAACGCAAGAGTGAGAAAATGCAGGAGCTCCTTGCTCGTATCCATTAGAGCAACCTCACTAGAGAAACAATAGAAATTAGAAAATTTGCTTTCATGACTACAGTGAATTGTTGTCGAACTCTATTTGTTCTATGGATTTGGTTTGATCTAATACAGTGAACAAGTTCAAAGAGGTAGACTCGGACGTCATAGCGGATGTTGGAAGACCAAACTTGGCAGATTATTTTCCTTTTTTTAAAGATGGTGGACCCACTGGACATCCAAAGATGTGTGAATGTTCATTTCGAGAAGGTGTTGAAGGTAACTCATGACTTGGTCAATTAGAGGATATAGAAGAGATAAGATAAATTGGAGTGGAGAACTCATTCATGGAGAAGAGTGATGAATGTATATTGGTAAGAAGAAGATGGGGTGATTGTTCTGATTATTAAATTATTAATATTTTTTAATTAGTTAGTTGGAACGCACAATAATTTTTTTTATATTATTTAAATTTAAATATAATTTATTTAATTGCACAGTCAGCATTTTTCATTAGATGAAACTAACGGTGTTAAAGTAGAAGGACTAAAAGTATACTTTATAAACATAAGGGATCAAATTGAATCTTGGAGTAAATATAAAGGACTGAATGTATACTTTAGCCATATAATAAAGTTCTAGGAGTTAACTCCAATGCTGAGTTCTAAGACTCCACTTTTTAGTCTTTTTTACTAGCTCAAGCTCATATTTTATTTTACACTAGGACATCCTCAATCTTGAGCAAATATGTAACTTCTCACTTTGACACACTTGATAATTTCAACATTCATCTTCTTATGTATCTTTTTTTTTCCTTCAAAAATTTGCAAAATTTAAAGGGTATGCAACATTTTTACCAAGTGATGAAATTAATACTACGCCTTTTGATTTCATAACCTTTAAAAAGTGCATTTAGATATTATAAAGACATAACTTTAGTGATTTTTGGCGTTATAAATTACTACTAACCTACTTCTGAAAAGTAGTCCTTATCATCTGTCTATTTTAATTAATTCTCAGATATCAAGGATTGTTAGTTAAGTCATTAAATATGCTTATGGATTTTCAAGTTTACCCTTATTAATTAAACTCTCTCTCTCTCTCTCTCTCTCTCTCTACATTTACAAAACATTCTCACATCTCTATCCTCTTTTTCTTTTTCCAACAAGAATTAAAAAAGGAAAAAATTGAAAAATATTTATTAATAACATGTAAGTGGACTTATATTTAGAATAAAAAATTTCTTCTAAAAGGGGACTTATAATAAGGACACAGTGATACTTTAGAGTAGAAGTTAGATAGTGTAATATGATTTATATTTGGATGAACGATAAAGGAGTGACTTTTTGTCAAATTGAAACTTGTTTATATGATAATTTGAAAAGCAAGTTCAAATGGAAAATGATTGAAAAGGAACATGAATCTTATTAAATAATATATATATATATATATATTATAGGTATATATTGTGATAATATAAGAGAAAAAATAAAATTTTATAAAATAAAAATACTTAATTTATTATTAAAAAAAACTTAAAAACACTAAAATACTTAATTAAATATATGTAATGGATAAATAAGTATATAAACTACAAATGATAAGAATATTATTAAATTTTATAATTAAATGAATAAGTAAATATCAAAGAGTCGTGTGATCATCCCTATCGAATAAATACAATAAAATATAACAATCCCTAATGATTACAGAGACCTGATCTAAATTTGAATCTAGAATTCTAAATAATAAAATAAGAAAGTCTTAACAGAAAATAAATGAATGGATGAATTGTATCAAAAAATAAATTAAAGTAAAAAATGGTAGGTGCTCTTTTTTTTTCCAATTTTATCTTCAACGGATTTGCAACCCAAAATCCCCAACCATTCATTCCACCGTCCTTCTCCTCTCTTCCGATGATTCGTCCTTGTGGAATGACGGCAACAAAATGAGTTTAGACTCATTCCAGCCTCTCACCAGTGTTTCTCAATATCTCAATCACTCTCCCCATCCTTCGATTCCAGACATTAGCATATGAGTATGTCGTTGCTTTGTGGGTGTTGTGTTTTCTCCTTCACCTATATCCCATCCTTTAATTTCCTTCGTTCACTGTTGCTTGTGAGCCATGTCGAGAACAATTAGGAAGACTTCAACCCAAGCGATTGCATGCACATATCACCCAGAGAAAAGAGATATCAAGAACAAGAAGGGAGAGTTGTACTTGTTTTCTTTCTTTTTTTTTTTTTGTCGGCCACAATGGAAGATAATGTGTGAGGAGGAGGGACAAATGATGCATAGCTAAAAAAGTTAAAACCCACCGTGCACCAATTAGCCCACAGTAGAAGCAAGAAAAAATGGCTTCTCTCATCTTTTGCTTCACCGTGTTTTTCACCTTCCACCTTTTGTTTTCTCTTCCCCAATGCCAACCCAAACAGAGCCAAAGAACATTCTTATTGGCTAACAGTGAAAGAACTGTCATATTACTCCTTGTTTGGTGCTTTTGTTGTCTAGCCTTCTTGATTCGTTTCTTTTGTTTGGTTAAAATCAACACATTATTCATTCATTCATGTCACCTTTGAATCCAAAAAATTAGGTAACAAGTTATACTAAAGTGTTATGAACAAAATTGAAAAAGAGTATCAGCCCATTTAGTACACAAAATTGGTTGTAATGGAGATGGAGATGGATATGGAAATGGGTATGGATATGAGGTTTAAAAGTATGTTTGGTATGTCTTAGAAACGAGACCTAATTTTATGTAAAAAGACCAAAATACCCTTCTATTAAAAAATTAAAAAAAAACTCTCTATGGACAATCAAACTCATCTCCCCAAATAGCTGTAATGTAGCCACCATCAAAAATCGAACTAAGCCCCCCAAAAAGGGTTTTGTTCCAATCTTTATAGCAACCAAAAAAAATATATATCATGTCCATCAAACTATTAAAATGAACAGCAACAAAACTCTTTTTATTGTCAATCTAAAATGGTTCAGAAGGTTGGATTGGAACAAAAGAAGAGACTAGGATGCGGAACTATCGAAGCTTGGAGGAAGGTTGTGCGTCGATGATCTCTAGCCCTCAAAGACGATCGCCACCATCAAAGACGATCTCTGGCTTGCCATTGTGGTTGTTGGTTGCAAGGTTGATTTATGCTTGAAGGAAGGTTGCAAGCTTGTAGACAATCTCTGACCCTAGCCGTCAAAGAAGATCGCCGCCGCCACCGCCGAATTTGCAAGCACAAGTCATCGGTGGACCTCGCTTGTAGTGGAAGGCCAGGGGAGAGGGAGATGGTCAGGGAAACTGTGAAAGTTTAAAGGGAAGAGGCAGATGTTAAAAATGGGAATAAGGATATGGAATTGGAAATCTTTGGGTCACAACATGGAAGCCAAATCCATATATTTTGATTGATATGGAAATAGAATTGTTTCAAATTCCATGGAACCAGACATGATCAAGAGGTAGAATTGGGTTCTAATTTTATTTTCATGTGCCCAATTCTATTGTACAAAATGAGCCCTGTGTGTTTATGGGGGTCATCGTTTTGAAGCAATTTAATAATTGGGCCTTGGCATGCATGGCAATGGCCATATGTAATGGTTGAAGAGCCTCTTTAACGAAATTAATACTACCTCCGGTCTTAAATATAGGACATAGTTTGTAGTGCAATTTGCACTACAAACTATGTCCTATATTTAGGACCGGAGGGAGTATTTTTTTTCTAAAAAAATAAACTAACTGTGGACCAAAAATAATTGAAAGTAACGTTTAAGTAAATATGGAAGGTCACGCACGAAGTTGTGATAATGTTGTGTCGTGGGCACTATTGGATATCCATTTATTTTTAAAAAAAAAACATCTTTATTACAACGTTAACCCACCTCTAATACATTTTTCATCAAGGATATGATGTTACGTAATACAATAATCCCTCTTACTTTCACTTTATATGTGCCACACAATTTTCTGTTTCTCAAAGGTTTAAAATTAAGCATCCAAACTATATTTTTTTTTGTAGTTTTTATAATGAATGTTTTTTTTATTTGAAGAAATATATCACATAAAGAATAATTTCATATAAAATGTTTTTTAAAAATTACAAAAATGACAATAACCAAATTTAGAGGAGCTAAACTGCACAAACAATAAATTTCGTGTAATTAACTCCTTTCTTGGAACAAATCATCGAATCAATGATACAACCAATATATTATTACTATCTTCGTCCTTAATATAAGAACCAACTGACCTTTTTAGAGATTAATTAAACTAAATAAATTATTTAATCATAATATATATAATATATTATTATATTATATATCGGTTTATAAGTCAAACAAATTAGTAAGGAGAAAAATGATAAATATAAATAATTGAATGTAACTTATTTAATTTTCTTAATTTCTCTAAAAGAAATACAACTGACTCTTATATTAATTATTAGAGGGAGCATTATCGAAAAAGATTACTATTAGAGCTGTTAAAAAAAGGTTCAAGTGTCGGAATTTTGTTGATGATATGAAGGTTAGGAAGGGGGTGGTGTCGCACCAACTTATTATGTTTACTGTGGGCCTTTGGCCCATATCTGTAGCAATCAATCACGTTTCATATGGGTCCATCCGAATCCACGAACCCAGTCCATTCACTTTAATACTTTATATCCTTTATTTTTCAAACTACATCGCTTCAAAATTACTATAATTACTCAATTTGTCGCAAGCGAAGAAAATACCATATATGTATACACAGTTACACACACACACATGTACCCCATATATTTATATAGTGCTCGTTTGGAAGAGCTTATTTTTGGGCAATAAGTGCTTATAATTCGTGATTTACGGTATACGAGGTAAGTATGTGAGAGGAGTTTTTTCTCGGCTTGCGTAAATTGGGCTTATTTTCTCAAATTAAGCTCTCCCAAACATGCCTATAATCTTTTATTTTTGGGGTTTTAAGTAGCAGGTAGTTTTTTGCATGGCATGATCCTGGCAAATATCAAATCAAGAACTGTTGTGGTTGGGATATGAAATCATTTGTAGATTATTTAGAGGTTTAATCGCATTTGAAAACCAAGCTTAACTAAAAATGAGTTGTAGAAAGGAGGATTAAAAATCTAAATTGCAACTCATTGAAGCTTACTCCAATTGGCAATCGTATGATGAATTAATTAATTCCTCTAAGAGCATTGGTTAGAATTAAATTATTAATATTCTACTTTTATTGATGGATAATTTGTAAGTACTTTATTATCTATATAAGTTTCCACTTTTCACAATCCATTTTTCCCAAATATTTTAGGTTAATGATGCAGAATCTCCGGACTTTGTGTTATATGTAAACAATTTTCAGTCTTTGAAACTTTACAACAGATCTCTTTTAACTCTTTCATTTATATAGTAGCTTTCATATATACTATTAGTTTCATTAATTACTCATTTAGAAATTACTTAAAGTTTCAGAGGTTGAGTGGCATATAACTCGAAGTTTGAAGAGATTATATGTATGTAAAAATAAAGTTTAAGAGTGTATGAAATTGATATAGTTTAGAGTTATATACATAGATTTAAATGTTTGTTAGGGGTTTATTGTTAATTTTTAAAATTTGTACATGGTTCTAAATTCAGGAAAATTGCTTGTAATTTAGCCAACTTGTTATTATAAAAATAAAACAGTGGGAATTGCAAGAATTAAGGCGTTCATATTATATATAGATGCAAGAAGGTGGTTATAAGCATAATAACTTTTTATTTTATGTCAGTAATAAATAAATTTCATTTCATCGAGTGAATTTTAAAAAACCTTCCTTTCATTTTGTATTAAGTGGCGGCTTATTTGTCACTTATTCAACATCCATATAAATCCTAATTGATAAATTATGAGTGTAAAAACTAATGGATATAACTGAGGAAATTGTAAGGACTCATTAAAAAAATTACAGGGACATTATTAAATATTAGGTAAAATTATTAGGATTGAGGAATTAACTTTATCTCAAATTTTTTCATCCCTTTCTATTGCAAGGCGGTCTGAAAATTTTAGCGATGGACATATCCGGTTTAAAAAATTAAAATGAAAAAAATTAAATCAAAAAATGATTTCAAATCCTAACATGAATTGTTAAGGCGGAACCGCGGAAGCTTTTCTTTTAAAAATAGACACACATATATATAGCCCACTTAAGGCACTGAATTAATCAATCCACATATATATACAATGATGGTTGGTAAAATATATTGATGAATTTCAGAATCTGTCAACACTGAAACCCCACCTCCGTTGTGCTAAAATAATTTGCAGGCGTCAAAAAGACAAAAACGAAAAACGATGCATCAACAAAAGGAAAAAAAAAAAAAGAAATTTAATTATGTTACTGTACATGCGAGCATCTTCTATTATTTTTGTAAATTAGATAGTACTATTGTTTTTTCTTTTCATATTTGAAGGTAGGGTATGGAACAAATAATCATATGGAGAGGTCCACTAGAAGTAGGGGTGAGCAAAATCAAACTGAAACCGAAGACCGAATCGAATCTAATCAATTTCGGTTTTTTTGGTTCGGTTTTCGGTGCATATTCGATTTTTTTGTTTGGTTTTCTTCAATTTTTTGGTTCGATTCGGTTTTTTTAAAAAAGTTTCGGTTTAAACCGAAAATAGTAAAAGAGTATACCACTACCAAAAAACCGGATGCAAGATAAAGAATGATATATCATTGGATATTCATCTTTTTGAACTTTTGTTATGCTTTCTTTGGATTAAGTAATGTTGAATATAATTATTCTGCATCTCTCAAAAACCTTCCTATTTTTGGTTCCATTGTTGGAATATTGGGTACTCCAAACTACATTGATCATATATGTAATATGTTATTTATATTTTGTTTTATATCATCTTTCTTTGGATCTTGATGAGATTGTTCAATTTTATAATTTGTATTAATTTTTTTTTGTTGAAAATTCAAATATTTGAAGTAAAAAATGAAGGCTAAAAAAATTTCGGTTTTTTCTCACAAAACCGAAACCGAACTGAATAATTTCGGTTATTTCAGTTCGGTTATTTTGATTATTCGGTTTTGGTTCGGTTTTAGAATTTCCTTCATTTCGATAGTTTGGTTTTTTCGGTTTTTACCGAAAACCGAACGCTCCCCCTAACCAGAAGCCTCTCCCCCATAAAACATATTAGACTTTAGATCCTGTCTCCAGTCATACTGTTGGTTTGGTTCTCTGCTCACCCAGGCAACGAAAAAGGTTCAAATTCAATTCATATATTTGCAAAATGGTCATAATTATAAAATATGATCCTGATATTAAATCTTTTGGTCTAAATATTTAAATGCATCAATCAATCAGAATAAGAAATGTAATTTGGAATGGTGCCTCAATTGCCTCCACTAACCCCTCTCTTCACTTCCTCCCCACTTAATTTATTTAACATTATATTGGCTTTTAATGATTGAGATATTATATTATATTAAAAATATTATTATTATATTAAATATTAAATAGTAATAAACAAACGACCCATCTTCTGCATTATATTTTACTCTTTTTTGTTTGGGCTCCATCTTAAAAGTTTAGGATCATAGATGTTAATCTTTCATCAAACTACTTACAAATTTCAACTTTGTAAAAAACTGGCTAAATTTGAGATAGTTTAAAATTCAAATGTCCCTTACTGCAGTCTCAGGTTTTTTAATTACTTTTTTTTAAATCGAATAAATATTTTTAAATTAAAGTCATACAATGTAAATTTTAAATTCAGATAGAATTATTTGCAAAATATGATGTTGACTGATCAAAGGATGAGTTTAGATGTGTGCAAAAATAGTATTTTGCTTTAATCTATGAAGAATACTTTTCACTCATCAACCCACCCCACCAAGCAAAACTAATATTTTGCTTTTAGCTATTTCATTGAGCGACAAAAATCTAATATATAAGAATCCTTTAAAGACGATGCACAATTTTATATTTAACTATGGAGACGAAAGCTAAAAGTGAATTAAATAAGTAAAGGAAGTAGATTATATTGAAAATTTCAGCAACTCATAACAGATTCATACATACATCACAACTAGATTTATAGAAACAATAATATGAGGATTTATATACCTTTCTCTCTCGATGCGTTTTAAAACCGTGAGGGGTAACAAAAGCTCTAAAGTAGACAATATCAAGAACAAGGTGCTAGGATGTTATAATTGGTATCAGAGCCGGCTCAAGTCGATGTGCTAGCGAGGACGATGGGCCTAAAGGTGGTTGAAGTGTTATGTTTCACATTAGCTCGAGAAGGCAACAAAAGATGTCTTTTAAGGCTTTGGATACCTCCCCTTGACGCGTTTTAAAACTGTGAGGGGTGACAGGCTCCAAAGTCAACAATATTGAGAATGAGACGCTAGGATGTTATAATTGGTATCAGACTCAAATTCGGGTCAAAGTGCTAGTGAGGACATTAGGTTTAAAGGTGGTTGGAATACTATATCCCACATCAGCTCAAGAGGGGAACAATATAGGTCTTATAAGGGTCGATACGTTTTAAAATAGTGAGGGTTGATGGGCCCCAAAGTTGATATTACAATCAGTATCAGAGCTAGGTTCAGGTTGATATGCCAGCAAGGATATTGGCCTAAAGGTGAGAGTGATATCTGCTTATATGAAGTATCTTGTTACTTTTGCACATTGTGCTTAATCAGACTAGGCACATCAACCTTGAATTCGTGAGTCATTGGAGTCTCCTCCTAATCCATACGAATGTTTAAATCAAAGATAATAACATCAAGGGGAGAGCGGCACATCCTATGAAACTTTGAATGGTAAGAATGTCCGGCTTCTTAATTCCTTCCTTGGGTATGGTGTAATCGAACTAGGCACATCGACCTTGAATTCGTGAGTCATTGGAGTCTCCTCCTAATCCATGCGAATGTTTAAATCAAAGATAATAACATTAAAGGAGAGAGCGGCGCATCCTACGAAACTTTGAATAGTAAGAACGTTTGGCTTCTTAATTCCTTCCTTAGGCATGGTGAGAGTGAGTACACCGTTGTCCACTCGCAACATGCATCTGATCAACTTGAGCTTCCCCTGTAAGCTTGAATCACCTGGAGAAACTATAGCTGCCACGCTAATTTAGGTGCTAGGTATCAGATTCCTCCTTTAGTTGGTTGTTCCTATGTTTGCTTATATTATGTTTCTTGCCATCTTCAATCTCTAGCTTAATGTCATCCTTGGTGAGACCAGGCACATTGGCTTTGAACATGTGAGCCGTAGGAGTCTCCTTCCAATCCAAGTAGCAAAGGATGGGTTCTCAGAGCCGGCGGAGATGGTCTCGAGGAGGAGAAAGGGGCATCCTTGGAAACTTATTTCACAGCTGAAATTATCTGGAATGAATACGAATGACATGGTTGGCAAGTGTAGGTAGAGGTATAGATCGAGTACATAAAGGAAATGGATGAATGGGTCGAGTAGCAATACTTGCAGAAGAATAGTGATCCCAGACACTAGAGTCTGACACCAAAAAAAGCGAGAGACACAACAACTCATCACAAACAATTTATTTGTCGTATAAGACCTTAACCATAACCATTGCCAGCTTAGCTTATACACGTACGTACGTACATACCAAAACAAATCCTGAGATCGATCGATGTTGTTTAACCATAAATTCGAATGTCATGAAAGGTTGGCTTCTTCTTTCATGATCCCTTGGGAATAGTGAGTGTGAGACACCGTTCTCCAGCACAACCCAGATTTCATCAACTTAAACTTCCCTTGGAAGCGTGAATTTCTTGGAGAAGTTGCCATTACTGCACTCAACCAGGCGCCAGGCATCAACTTGCACGTTTTGTTGGCAATTCTTGTATCCGCTTATATGAAGTATGTTGTCATTTTTAATGCATAGTTGCACATGGAGCTTAGTCAGACCAGGTTCGTCGACTCTAAACTTATGAGTCATTGGAGTCTCCTTTCAATCCTCATAAATGATTACATCAAAGGTAATAGCATCGAAGGGTAAATCAAAGGTAAGAAAATTGAAGGTAAGAGTAACACCTTTTATAGAATTTTGAATGGTAAAAGTGATGTGTTCCTTGGGTACAATGAGAGTAAGGATACCGTCGTCCACCATAGCTGAGATTTGATTGACTTGAACTTCTCCTAAAACCTTAAATCCCCTAGAGAAGCTGCCGCTACTGTGCTGATTTGGGTGTCAAGTATTAGACTCTTCCATCAGTTGGTAGTTCCTCTGTCTACTGATATTCATTATCTTGCCATCTTCAATTGCTAGCTTGACATCCTCTTTGGTGAGACTAGTCATGTTGGCTATGAAGACATGAGTTGTGGGAGTCTCCTTCCAATCCACACGAATGCAAGTAGCAAAAGACGAGTTCTTGGAGTTGGAGGGATGGTCTCGACAGGGAGAATGGGGCATCCTTCAGAACTTGTTTCACAACTGTAATAGTCTGGAACGAATGAGAATGACATGGTTGGAAAGTGTAGGTAAATGTACATATCAAGGATAGAGGAGAGACAAAGAGAAAATTGACGAACTGATCGAGTAGTAGTACCTGCCTTGAAGTAGAACGAAGTTTATTATCGATCCCACTATTTAAAATAGACGTACTTACACATTGTATTAGTGGTGTTAGTAATTAGTGTTTGAAATTAGGAGTAGATTTGTATATTAGGCCTTTGGCCATGTGTTGGGTGTAATATCCTTATTTTTATTTATAGGATATAATTATAATTTTGGGATAATTGTGAATTTAGTAGGGATTCTTAGAAGGAAAAAAAAATAATAATAAAATAAAATTATATAAATATATAAAAAAAAAGGTCGGCCCCAACCAACATTTCAATCTCACCACCTTTTGGTGGTGTGATATAAAAATAAATAAATAAATTTAAAATCACACCACCTTTCGGTGGTGTGACTGAAGGAGGGGGTTATATAAACCACCTCTCTCACTTTACTTCATCATTCAGATGAAGTGTTAATTTTGGAGGCGTGGAGTTTGTAAAGTCTCGATTTTTACAGTTTTTGAGATCAATAAGGTACTCAGATTTTCTTCAAATCATAATATTTCTTTTATGAAAAATGTTCTATATAATTTTCTCTTTCCTATGATAGAAGTTTTTCTCTAGTTAGAGAATATTTTGGGGATAAGATTTTAGGCAAGGTTTGAGTTTTGTCAATATATGAATGTAGAAATGTAGAGAATAATTAATAGTTAATTTTAATCGGTTTAGTTTTGTAGATTTTGTGTTATATGAAATTATAATTTGATATTAGAAATTAGATTTTAATTATGTGGAGATTTCAAATATGGTTTAATAATTAGACTATACTCATATAAATTAGAAAAAGAAATTTAATTATTCTAGAAGGTTGATATTGATGATTTTATGATTATAGGTTTATTGAAGGTGAGACTTTAATTTATAAAATTGAGTGATTGATGTAACAATATGATGTAGAGATTATTTAAAGATTTTAATAAGTGATTTGGGCTCATGAGGAATAATCTATAGCTAAGGATTGTTAAGAAAATTGAAATATTTGATGATAATGGTTGTAGAGAAAATTGGGTTTTTGGGAGTTGAATTTGCATAAATTATTTATTTTAGTATTGCTTGCGGTTAATTGGTATCTACATTGATAATGTAGAGTTTTCTTGTGATCGGTGATTGTTCGTGTTTTACTACTCAAGTTATAAAGTTAAGCTTGGAATTGAGGTAATCGGGGTTAATTTATTTTATATGCTTGTTTTGGACTGTAAGGTGTTTTCTAAACCTTACTTTCATTTATACTACTTGTATGTGTTTTGAAAGATTATGTGTATGTTTGAATATGAACCTAGTTTAGTCAAGCAGTGTATTTTCCAACTTGTATATATGAGCATAGATATGATTAAAATTGTTACTGTTATAATAGTTATGATGTTTGAAATGGAATGTTGTATAAGGTATGATAATTTGTAAATGTTTCGAGAACTATATTAATATATTCTTTTACTATTATGGGATATGTTGGATTGCGTGGAAAAGATATGGTGAAATTGTGCCCATTGCCTCTCTCATTCCTAGCCTGGATTTTGAGTTGAGTGTTTTGGGCGGACACCTCCCTATTACGGTATATTGGTCGTGGCATGGGAGGGGGCAGTATTCTTGAAGTTACTAGCTAACCTTTGGCCGGGTATACTAGCACTGATAGGCTGTACCACATCCAGAAGCTATAAGAAGAAGCAGGATGGATGAGTGGGGATTGTTCTAATTGTTGATCATATTATGTAAAGTTTAATTATTGAGAATATTATTAATATCATGTTAGTTAATCTGCTTCTCTGACTTACAATCTTTTCCTGCATATTTTGTAAATTAATTTTTGGTTATTGAGACTTTATGTCTCACCCCGTCGTTGTAAATATTTTTCAGGTGAGACCTCTAATTTGACTAGAGGCCAAGGAAAGTAGCTAGAGGCATAGACGTTGAGAATCCTGTAGGCCTGTTGTGGTATTGATGTTGTATTATTTTCTATATTGCCATTATAGGTGATCTCATGTTTTCGGAGATATCATATTTACTGTTTGGATAACTGTTTTAGAATAATTGTTTAACTTTTGTTAGGCATGAGGCCTTATTTTCGTATTCTAAGATTTTGTTGAACCCACAACCATATCTGCGATGGAAATTATTTTGTATGAATCTTTAATTGTGGGATTCAATGTCGTAAGCCTCCTGGGCTGTAAATTCTCCTGTTGTTATGTGTGCCCTGAGTAATGAATATCTTTATAGTGGGTTTGTGGGCAGGTTTTATGCCCAGAACTCTGATATGTTTTAAATGAGAAATTATTTTTTATTATCACTGGTTAACCAGATTTTATAAAATCATTATAGATAATTGTTATTTGGAGAAAGGGTAATTTCATTGGGCTTGTCAGTCATGGTATCAGAGCCAGATTGATAGTAGGCAGTGGTGACAACAACATGACTACGAGCTTGATTATAGCCATCATTTAGCCCCATCAAGCATTGGAAAAGCTGTTGTTCTTGGACAATCATGCCATATTCTTGTGAGGTTTGATACTGGCATGAAAGATGAGTGACTAAGCTATCAAAGTTTTCCCATAAACTCTTGAGTCGAGAATAGTATGTAACAACATATAAAGAGCCCTGTGTTAGAGTATTAAACACATGATGGAGGCCATACACCTTGCAATCATTAGCCTTATCAAAACGTTGCTTGAGATCCTCCTAAACAGAACATGCACTTTCGAAGAAGGCAATGTTGCCATAGAGTGTTTTATCCATGGAATTAATCAGCCACAAGAGAACAACCGCATTGCAATGGACCCAAGTGGCTTTCATATCATCTTGTTGATTGTCTCTTTTACAAGTACCATCCACGCATCCAAACTTATTCCGGCCAAGAAGTGCAACACTCATGGTACAGCTCCAGGTTGGATAGTTACGAAGCTAGTAAGGATGAAAGGAATAAGCATCGTGGCTTGGGTATCCAAGAGATGGAGAAAGATTGGCAGGATCGATCTTGCGAGATTCTCCAACCTAAAGATTATATTGAATGTATGCTGGAAATTTCTTTTTAAATTGAAGATTATTTTTACATGGTTATCTATATAAAAGAAATAAAAAGATTATGATGGAGAAAATTGTTAACAAAATTATAGTGCTACCAATGACTCCACCAAAAGTTTGGATCGACCGTTGAGTATGTTTCCGGCAATATAATATGTATATACGCATGTGCGATCAAAGACCTCTGTAGAAACAATAAGATATACACCACACTATCTATTTCATTCTCCAAGTATATTTTTGTTTTACAAAAATATTTCATTCTTAAATTACTTTGAGATATTGATTAAGATACAAGGCCAATATATTAAGGATCAATTGTATTGTTTCTCTTATATGAAGCAATACTAATTAATGCTACCATAGAAAGTTGTATCCCAATAAATAGAATAAGTTATATGGATGGCATCATGATATAATGCTCTCAACAACTAAATTTTTAAATGTATTATCCACAACAACAACAACAACAACAACAACAACAACGCCTTATCCGATTAAATGAGGTTAATTGGTTACATGGATCCCACAATGCTATTATGCTCTGTCAACAACTAAATCATATTATCCACTAATAGATCCCATATAGTAACTATCATTAGTGTTCTTCTTGGCTCTCATCTTCCTCTTTTTTCGAAGCTACAAACCATAAATTATTCATTAGTGCCTCCGTCAACCTTCTCATCAATTTAACTAATTTTCAACTATTTTCTCTTCAATAAATACCACACCAACTTTTCATCATATACAATCATTAGAAATCCTATCTTTTCTATTTTTTTCTACACGACGACACACCAATATTAACAATATGAATATAAAATTTAAAATCTAAAATATAAAATAAAGTATACTACCTCCATGCTGTAAATAAAATGGCTCATTTTTCCAAATTAGATGCATATTACAAGGATCAAGCTAGCGCAAGTTCATAGATAGATGTTTGTCCAGATAAGCTTTAGAAAGATTACTAAAGCTGACACTAACCGTTTCAACATCTGCATATCTCTTGGTAACATCCACAACTTCTGGCTTTAAAACCTCTTCCTTGTTGGATTCGTTACATATAAAGAGCCCCAAGTGCATAATTTACCTTGAATCAGGTCATAAGTACTTTTGGTTAATTATCAAAGGTAATATCTGGAACTTGTATAAACATAAATTAACTTGTGACTTTTCAGCACCACTGAAGAATTACTAGGAGTTCCCACAAGCAAGTTTAAGAATGAAAAAAAAACTAATAATACAGAGGTGAGACTTTGGTGGCTGAGTTTCCATAACGAGCATCTTCTAACATACTACCTCCAGTTGCACTACAAACTTTGTCCTATATTTAGGATCGGAAGGAGTAATAAAGAAACATAAAATGGACAACTAGACCAATTTTGCAGTGCTCCTTTAACTTATATTTATTGAGTTTCAATTTTACATCTTCTAATATAATAAAGTTGCTCTCAGATGTGTAAATGTAAGGTTAGTTGTTAATAGCCGTTGGCAGTTAGTTAGGGTTAATGTTCTTGAGGTGTTGCCTATATAAGGCATATAACTCTTCATTGTATCTCTATGGTTTACATGATGAATGAATAATCAGAGAAGTTCCGGTCTCTCTCTTCTTTCCGCTTCCCTCTGACTTTTATTCTCTATTCCTATCTCTTTCTTCTTCTTTCCCTACACTTCCTTCACACTCTCTGTATATTCTGAGGTAAAATGCATAAAAGAGTTATTAAAAACTCTAAATGGAAAACAGATGTAACAAAAAATTCTTTTGTTTTGTGTTTTAGAGTTTTTTAAAAGCAGTAAACAAACAACCTCGTGATCTGTTTCTCAATATCAAACAAATTAAAAATATTGTTCTCCATGTAGATTAAGTTTTATTTTAAAAAATGCATTTTGAGTTATAAGTTTTATTTTAAAAAATGCATTTTGAGTTATGACAAAGTAAATTATATACAATTAAGCACGAGGAAATTGCATCACACAGCAATTAAGCAACCTGACCAAGCCTAGTTTATTATTTCATCTTCTCTACAGGGTGAATAGGTTATCACCATGAGCCAACATATTGAAATATAGTCAACATCTAGGTTATCACCCTCCTTTATCTCTTTTTCTTTTCAGAATCTCATCTCCACCCTCAAATAAAAAAATGAATAGTTCAGATTTAATATTTTCTAAAACTATTATTATTGTATTTTATAATTTAATTTTTTAAAATTTTGTTTGTGTTCCAGTTATAAATGGTGTAGATCATATTTTAACAGTTTAAATTTATTTATTTAATTTTAAAATAATATTTTTATAAAATATGAATCTGAACCATCTATTTTTTTTAATTTAAGGGTGAAGATGAGATTCTAAAAAGAAAATGAGATAAAAGATTCTGAGAGAATCCAACCCGTCCATTTCACCTTAACCTATTAGCTCACTCTCACTGGTTTCTTTTTAATTTTTATACAAAAATAAATAAATAAATAACATTTCTAATTAAAAAATTATTTAAATTTTATTCAAAGTTATAGCTTTTCAATTACGTTCTTTTTAATCAAAGAGGAGAAATATTCTCTCATTTTAATTGAGTTTGTAATTAATTCAAAAACAAAATAAAATGAGAAAAAGATGTGGGGGTATTTTTGCACCTTTACAGAGAAGAGAGAGAATATAACATTTAGGGCCTGTTTGGTTCAATGGGAGGGGATGGAGGGGAGGGGATGGAAGGGAAAGATAGGAGGTTACCTTGTTTGGTTTGGTTAAAGGGAAAAGAAGGGGAAGGTTTTTTAATGATCTTTTATTTGGTTCAAGAAGGGATGGGAGGGGAGATAATATGTAATTTACCATTTTACCTTTATATATTAGTTTATATATTTTTACTTATATAAATTATTTAAATTAATTTACACCTTAATATAAATTATATAATTTTTGAAAACTTACTCTCACCTTAATATGTATACAACAACTGATATAATAATTTTTGTTTTAAACTATGTTTTCAACGAAGGGCTAATTTGACTCTAAAAAAAGATGACTCCAGTAACAATGCTTTAGCCAAAAATGACTAGCAAAAATGCAAATTATTTAGATCACCCTATAAAGTGGTTCTCAAAATTCAATTGCTGATAAAATTTATTGAGACGAATGTGCATCAGGATTTGTGAAAATGAAACTATCAACCATCAGGATTTCTTATATGTTACTGTGCAAAAAATGAGAACATAAAAATAAAGTCCAAATTTACGTTTTTGGCAGAAAGTAGATGAAGGGAATTGAGGGCAAGAGACTAGGAGCAACAGCAGGGGAGAGGGCATGAGTTACAACCATGGGCATTGATGGGATATGACAAAGATTATGAAGGCAAATTAGTCCCAATATTTGGCTCCCCTCCAAAACCCCCCCAATTTAGAGGGAATCAAAATAAGGGGAGGGGAGGGGAGAGAGAAGCAAATTTTTACTCCCCTTCCTTCCAAAATTTCAAACCAAATGAGGGGAGGGGCTCATTTTTCCTCCCCTCCCATCCCTCCCCTCCAACCAAGCAGGGCCTTAGGATTAATATTATATAAGTACTTTTGCACTTGATGTTTGCATATAGTGCAGGCAAAACTTTCTGAAAAAAATGATACTAATGTTTACACCTTTTACAAAATATGTTTCAAAAAGTAACAAACATTTAACGAAGTCAATAAAGATGACATTTTTACTTCATTTTAAAAAGTTCATGTATATTTTTACACCTAAAGTTTGATTATGAGGCCAGTAACACTTTGAAAAAGATAATGTGTACTTTTACACATTTATCCTTTTTTCTTCAATAACATATACCACACCAACTTTTCTTCATAAAGAAATCCTATCAATATGAATATAAAATATAAAATGTAGTATACTATTCCCATGCTGTAACTAAAGTGGCTCATTTTCCCAAATTAGATGAGTATTGTAAGCACCGAACTAATGCAAGTTCACAGATAGATGTTTGTCCAGAAAAGCTTTAGCAAGATTACTGAAGCTCACACTAACTGTTTCAGCATCTGCATATCTCTTGATCACATCCACTACTTCTGGCTTTAAAACTTCTTCCTTGTTGCGTAGATAGTAAAGAGCCCCAAGTGCAAAATTCACCTAATATCATGTGGTAAGTACTTTTGGTTACCCATCACAGGCAATATCTGGAACTTGTATAAAAGTAAATTAACTTGTGATTTTTCAGCACCACAAGAAATTACTAAGTTCCCACAAGCAAGTTTAAGAATGAAAAAACTATTAATAAATAGGTGATACTTTGGTGGCTATGAATTTCCATATCGAGCAGCTCCTAACATGTTAAAAAAAAAAAAACATAAAACGGACAATTGGACCAATTTTGTAGTATCCTTTTAACGTATATTTATTTTGAGTTTCGATTTTATGAAACAGTTTCAAAGATGTTTTCAAAAGAAGGAAGGCCAATAACATTCTAAAAAAAATCTTTCGACTTTTCCCGTGTTTCTGGAAGAAAACAAAAGACAGGAAAGAACTCCAAGTTGCTCTCTGTATATTCTGCTGTAAAATGCAGAAAACAGTGATTAAAAACTATAAATGGGTAACAGGTAACAAAAAATTCTTTTGTTTTATTTCTTCAAGAGTTTTTTTAAAAAAGGTAAACAAACAGCCTCATCATCTGTTTCTTAATATCAAGCACATTAAAATAATATTCAGAATATAGATTAATTTTTTCAAAGAAAATGCATTTTGAGTTATGACATAGTGAATTATATACAACATGCTTGCATAAAATTTAAACATAAGAGGAAACTGAAACATACTCAACAACTAAGTTATCACCCTTACAGTGTTTCTAACTGGGCTCGATAAACATTGAATGACAAGAGGAATCCCACCACACACAGTTACAATATTAGAATTGGTCGGATCAGCAAAAAGTTGCTTCTACTTTTGTCAAGTAAATATACCAACTATCAGGTATAGAAGGCGACATCACAAAAGGTGAAACTGCGCTTACCTTCACAAGCATTGCATATTCCTCCAATTCCAAACTCCACGAGCTTCTCATTGGGTTCGGTTATGCAGTCCAGAAAAAGTTCCAAAACATTGAGCTGCTTATGTATCACATTAAAAAAAATGTTACAAAGCCAACAGTAGAGAGCAATGGAGTTGTAGTTCATAACATGGATATTTCTAGCAAGAAAGAGAGTTGTATGAAACCTCAAGCAAGAAGTTATAATTGTAAGGATCATAGGCAAAGTTCGCCAAATTTGCCACTATTTTCTCTCTTGTCTCTGCAAAAACAAGAAACATTGATATGGTGGGAGTAGTGGATCATGAATCTCATTAAGCAGAACACTACAATTTACAAACACTTGAGGCATTTATCCATTCAGATAACAGAGGAAGAGAGAAGTTCTCTCCCCCAATAGCTCCCTAGTAGCTCTATACATCAATTTTAGGATCAGAATCAAATGACTTGTTATTACACACTAGGCCTTGTTCGCCTCTTGCAAGCCGCTTAGTTTAACATGAGACGTTAACAGTACAACTTTTACTTAAAAGAAGAACAAAATTGTAAGAATAACATTTCAAACATAATATTTTCATCACATAGTGACAATATTTCAAATGCATGTAAGGAACTGTACAAAAGATCAAGACAAAAGAAATTCCTGGGAAGAGGACAAGAACACACTCTCATCAAGTTCACAGTGAACCACTGTGACTTAGGCATATATCAGAGGGAAAGACATCGAGGATGGTTGTGTAGATATCATGGAAAGCGAGCCATGGACACATGGAGGCAGAAGGGGAGGCTAATGGGACTTAGTTAGAGATTTTTGGGTATATATACGAAGATTTGAGAAAGCAATTGTCAAAGAATTAAATTATGGAGCAGCTTTCAGAGATATCCAGCGCATCAAATGGTTAGGAGAAGTTTTCTATCATTCCGCATTATTTCCTATTTCTTTGTTATGGAGTAAAGACGATATTTTCACTCACAATCGTGTCAAACCATCAATAGGGTATTTCATTCCTACCCAATGCCAAATTATCTAGGAGGATAGACTAGAGTGTTGCTTTCATGGGGATAATAAAATATACTTCAATCTTAGTGAATTCAAGAAGACTTTATAATTTAAACAAAATAAAACGGCATAAAGTACTCTGTACCATCTTGAGTTGCGCTCTGAAACTGAGTCACCAATTCCCGAAACAAAAGTTTACTACTTTCAGGTTCCAAACATCAAAGCAATAAATTTAAATAGTTGCCCAATCCTGAAGGATATAAAACATAGAGCATATGTTTAAGAGATCAAGGAGTCGATGATTCAATTCACACACACACACACACAAAATGAAAATCACGGGGTATCGGATGAAAAGAAATGTTTTTATGATTACTGGAAAGAAAGAAGAACAAGTGCCTGAAGGTATTGCAGTCTTGGGGTTCCATATTTTCCAGTTCGCTCTTCTTGCCTCTGGTCATTGGTGAACATGTTCGCCTTTCTTCTGGTCTAAAAAACAATGGAATCTTATTTTACTTTGGAAAAAATGTAGAGAAAACCTTATACACAAAAGCAAGGAACTGGCATTCTATCGTTCGAGGGGGAAAAATCACACTCTTCTACTTCGTATTGATGAAAATATTGTTTTATTTTAACTATGAGAATGAGAGATCATGAAAAGCAAATCAAGAGAGGAAGAAGGAAATACTTAGACCGACCTGTTACCCAGAGGAATTTATGATGTGCTGAAATGCTTGAGTAGTGGATTATTCATGTTCCTTCACTTGAACCACACCACATGCAAAGGTATCCAAACTCAATAAAGATACATAAGTTGGCAAATATCCTTTATGGACGATGATGATTGGCTATGCTTCCGCATTGACCCCTCTTATCAGTTTACTCCTTTTTTTTTTCATTAGCCTTGGAAAGCTATCGGGTAGCCTATGCAATATACTGGTCTCTATTACAAAGCAGAACAAAATCGGCGCCAAAGCTATAGAACAGACTTTATTGAAGCTAACAAACCAGAACAAAAATGGCAGGAGCAGAGCCGCCGAATAATTTTAACACAGCGTTAGGGCAGGAGCAGAGCATAAGCCTGAAGGAGAACGCAGCATGAATTCAACAAAGTGAAGAAAGGGGCAGCCCTCAAGAAGGAGAAGATGATGACGATGCTTGAAGAAGACAGCAATTACCAAACTGCGACGGCGGCAACGGCTTGACGGACGGCGACAGTGAGAGGACAGCCACGCGAACTCGGAACCAGGCGTTGGAGAACTTTTGCACCGGGGGGGGGGGGGGAGTGATTTTCCACACACCCAATCGCTCCCAAGAGAAAATAGCGGGGGCCCACTCCTTCCTCTCCTCTCTCATTTTCTTCCCATCCAAATTTTCCCAAAGCAAGTTTTCTCTCCAATTTTTCCTAGTATCCTTTCATCTCTCATTTGCTTTCCATCCAAATAATTATAAACTAAAAATATATATTCCTACTTAAAAATAAATTAATATATATAAAAAAGTTCAAAAAGCAAAATTATCTTTTATCTTTTTCAAAAAGAGCTACCGGCACCATAAATAAATTTTGATAGCAAAAATACTTATGATCATTATAAAATGACCCTAAAATACCACTTTTGATAAATTCATCTATGTTGACCATTTGGTTCAAACTTTTAACCAAATAAGCGAAGGTAAATAAATAAAAATACCCTCTATCTTTTTAAAAAAGAGCTACTGACACCACAAACAAATTTTGAGTGTAACAATACCTATGACTATTTTAAAAGGGCTCAAAAATGTCATTGTTGTTAAATTCATCAAACAACAGTTTATTTTGACTTGTGGGCCCCACTATTTATCTAGTTGTAATCCACCATGAATATTTTGATTGTATGACATGGACCTTTCCCATTTTTAACTTAACTGCCCTTTCAATTTTCACACACCCTCTTTTGTCTTTGCCCTTGCCACTACCGTGCAAGAGATCCTACCTCATGAGAATCACACCTGCGTGATCTACAATGGCAAGATCTAAACCCTATCTAGCGGCAACGTCTTCCACTAATCTTCATCTTCAATCAATTTTCACATCGCCCTATGCTAATTCCACTACCGGCAAGATCCAAACTCCCACCTGATAGGAATTACAGCATTGAGTGTGCCCTAGTGGAATAACGATAACGTCGACCTTCGGGGTGGAGTACAACTGGACAAATAATGTGGTCCACAGGTCAAAATAAAACAGTTGTCTAATCAGTTTAATGACAACAGCATTTTAGGGCCCTTTTAAAAATCATCATAGGTTTTTTTTTTGCACTCAAAATTTGTTTATAGTGCCTGTAGCTCCTTTTGAAAAAGATAGAGGGCATTTTTGCTCCTCTACCCTCACTTTATTTAGTCCAAAATTTGAATCAAACGGTCAACATAGAAGAATTTAACGAAAGTGATATTTAAGGGCCATTTTGGAATCATCATAAGTATTTTTTCACCCAAAATTTATTTTTAGTGCCAGTAGCTCTTTTGAAAAAAGATAATAAATATTTTTGCTCCTCTACCCTGTATAAAATAAGATTTGTATCAAACTACATTATTCACAAACTATTACTAAGATAACTCAATCTTTGTACACAAATGTGATACTTTAGTTAGTATTACCCCTCTTTGGCCCAAAAAAAAAAGTATTATCTCTCATTTTTAATATAAGATCCACTTTATATTATGATTCCCATGGTATTTGAAATGGTTTTGCAAAGGTTGTGTGACCCACTAGCATGAAAGCGGTCTTATATGAGTGGAAGCTCTCATGTAAGCAAGCAATTAGCAAAATAATCAAGGCAATAACAAAATTCATGGGTAAATAAAAACACACACACATGCACAATTACAGAGATAATTTTAGTAAGATATCATCTATGTATTATCGATTAAGAAAAAAAATTAATTTTATTAAATTACTTTATGTTTTAAACTTTTAGTATCATTAAATATATAAATTGAAAAAACACGTTTTGAAGGAATTATGAACCTAGATATTTAGGCCCAAATACAAGGGAAAATCTCAAAAGAAGAAAAAAGACTTTCCAAATTTCAAAGTATCAAATCAGTAACTTCCTACTAAAACAAGTTATGAATTTCTTATTAAATATAGTAAATCCCTTACCATTTATACGAACGAAACCTGATTTAGGATTTTAAAATTTTGGAAATCTTTTTTTGAGATTTTCCCAAAATATATCTATAATCATTTAACTTTATAGTATACGGTTGCATTTTGATTCTTTAACTTTATAAATTGTCTTTTTATCCTTCAGCTTCAACTTTATTAACATATTAAGTTTGATTTTCAAAAATAATAATAATTGACATAAAAAAATATAATTTGAAACTAACAATATTAAGATTAGATAATTGAAAAATAATTTATAAAATTAAGGAATCAAACTAAAATTCTATACAGAGTTATAGGAGCACCAATATACTTTCCAGATTTTTAAAATAATAAGCACTTATCGGTAAAGAGTTGCATACTTGCAACCTTTTTTGCATCACTTTTGAAAGGTTTATAAGTTCTTATGCACATAAGTCAAAACAATACTCCTCTTACATACTTACCTTATTATCATAAATTATAAATAAAAAACTATTTTTAAATACTCCAATCGCTGTTCCAAACAAGCACAAATCTCAATCAATTCATATTAAGATAAGTGGGGCCATACGAGTGTTATTTACACGTACAACTATATTATTTGAAAGTTCGAATTAGTAACAAATAAATTGATGGAAAAAAATTAGACGGACATTACTTGAAATTGTTAATTTTAACTGACAAAGATTTTTTTATTTGTTATGTGATAAAAGTAAAAGTGAATGCAAGTTTTTGCTAATATAAAAAATCATCATACCAATATATGTATAGTATAATGAAATTTAAGTCCCCCGTTCATAAAATTACAAATCACAACCCAACACATCTCAGACTAGTGCAAGCTCGAGGCTTACAATATAGGCAACAAAAATGATGAACAACGCTATGTATTTAGACATCATCGACAAAAAGTTTCTCTCCCATTTTCTTTTTCTTTTAAACTCAAGACAAAACATACATCATTAAGAGGGCATAGCATTATCCGGTATGATCCTTTCGTCTTTGAGACCAACGATAGTTCAGAGGCCTTTGGGACCATTTATTTCGTGCACATAATAATTCGTATTTTATAGGTACCTTTTTTAAGCCAACATTATTAGAGGTCCTTAAAATGACAAGGTCATGCAAAAATCTAACAAGCAAGCTCCATATATGTAGTGGAATACCTTGTTTTCAATTCGGGCTCCATCAGGTATTTCCAGCTTCACACCAGCTTTTGCAACGCCAACAATACTGACTTTGCCCTTTAGGGCTTGTTTGGTCTAAGGGAGGGGAGGGAAGAGAAAGTGGGTGGGGTGAAATTTTTTTTGAGTTGAATTTTAAAAGATTGAAGAAGTGGGGTAATAAAATTTTAATGAAGAGAATATATAATATAAAAGAGTAAGAAAAATTAATTAAAAACCTCATACCCCATGTCTTTCATTTTTTCAAATCCATTTTAAAAAAAAAATTCTCTCCGCTCACTTTTTCTTCCCTTCCCTCATACCAAATAAGCCCTTAAGCATCAACAGAAAACAAGAAGCGTCAGAAAGCAAATAGAAAAGAAATTCAAAAATAAACTAAGAAAGAAAGAAACATACAAAATCTTACGTAAATATGTGATAATAACTTCTCAGTATAATCAGAATAATGATTGGTATGATCACCCTAATCAATTCGCTTGCTTGGTGAGATTCACAATGAACTTGTTTGTAGCCATAAGTATAAAGAGATAACTAAAATTTCTTAATGAATGCAAATTATAAGGAGAAGGTTCAACATTATTTTTCTTTCTCACAACAAAAACTAACCAAAATCATATTAATCATATTAAGAGTTGCCATTTAAGAAAATGGGCGAAGGTTCAATTTTACCCATAAACATTTCTCGGAAGAGCTATCAACACAGTAAACATTTTTCAGGTGTAAAAATATCCATGAACATTAAAAAGTAGACCAATAATACTAATTCCATTGTGCAAACGGAGTTATTTTTTAATAGAAAACTAATGGCCGTTAGCCCAATTTAACGGAATTGGTATTATCAGTCTACTTTTTAATGTTCATGACTATTTTTGCACCCGAAAAATGTTTGTTATGCTAGTAGCTCTTTCGAGAAATATTTATGGGTAAAATTGAACCTTCGCCCTAAGAAAATAATTTGAAGCATGTTGAGTTCTGGAACTAAGAATTCTTAGTTTTGTGATTGATTTGTCTTTCCGCTTTGGTTGCGAAATAACCAAGGATCGAAGCATTGTTGCTTATAATAAGAACGATCTTTTTAAGGATATTTCACGAAATGAAAAGTAGTTAATATGTGATATAGCGAATGTTTGGCTGGGCTTATTTTGCCCAAATAAGCCCGTTTTTCTCAAAAAGCCCGAAATAAAAGTGATGTCAAAATCTTGAGTGTTTACTTGTGCTTATTTGGATTGGGTTTTGACTGAGTATGTATTTGGTATAACTTATTTTTGGATAATAAGTCCTTATTACGTAAGCCGGGATAAAACTCCTCTAACATACTTACCTCGTATACCATGAATCACGATTTATAAGCACCTATCGCTCAAAAATAAGCTATTCCAAACATAATAAGCCTGAATTAGGATAGATGATGAATATGTATATGCAGGTTCATATATCTCAATCCTAGTGTCTTATGGGGTCTTGATGCAGTTTGGGCCAACTTGGATAAAGTACTATGCAAATGGATATAATTAATTTCATGGGCTACTTAAAAAGGCAAGGACAGTATCAAAAAATAAAAATAAAAATAAAATAAAAAGGCAAGGACAACTTTCCCCCTAAAAAACAAATCAAGGTACCTGGGGGGATGATGATAGATACTTAAGATCATTTTTATTTACCTCAGTCCCGGTTAGCGAATATAATAGCATTTGTCAGACCTTAGCATTCAGCACACTACCATTCATGTACCCACCCCTCCAATAACAATCGGGTTATCTTGAGCAGCCATCAAAACTGAAGTCGAAACTACCTTTTTCAATTGAATGCAAATAGTGCCAGAGAGGTGGATGAGTGGATGACAAACTCAAGCAATATAAGCATGCCATTAAATTTTTTACCTTTGTACAGTTCTATTTGATATCCTTTTGTTTGGTAGAGTAATTTTTTTACCCTTTTAAAGAAAAGAATCCAACACTGTAATCTTTAGAATTATTGTCGACAATAAGAGATTCAAATATAATTGGATTAAATCATATACCTTGAGGGTAACTCCAGCTCCAAACCATACATCACCGGCCACTTTAAGACTGTCAAGCTCAACAATGCTGGGAATTGACTTGAAACGATTGAAGAAGTCGCTAACCTGTTCAGGAGGGTCGGAAAATCAGTATTACTCTCACCATATAATGCAGGATAATCAGTGATGTAAATCTTGACCTTAAATTCTGGTCCCAATTCAATAGCAGGGTTTGCAGGATTTGCCCTTGCTGGGTTCCGGATGACAGAGCCATCTTGCAAAGTGTAAAGATCCGACTGCAAAACTAGAGAGCTGGTTATGTCTGACAATACATCAAATCCATATCCAAAATTCATACCTTCTGTCAGAAAAGTTTATAATTTGGACTAGAAGCAAATCAGAAGTTGCCTTCACCGGAAGGAACCGGGATCGAGGCACATTGGTCCCTATAGCGTTGTCAAAGAACTGGCATACAAGATGAAAGTAAGAGACAAGAAGCTAAGTTTCATCATCAAGAAGTCATAATCTCGCAGTAGAAGATCTTTTTCTATTAAAGAAGTATTCCCCTTCCAGATTTTCCGCTCTCATTCCCATTGTAGAAGTCATTATCTCGCAGTAAAGGATAACCTCTATATCATCAATGAGAACACTAGACACATTTTGATTTTTAGAGAAACATGGTTCAAATGCATGTTTATTTCATCTGAGAAGAGGGTGTATAAACACAAAGGATGAGCCTAGGTAATCATGGCTTATTGAAAGCCTATCAACATAGCCTAGCCTATACAACCTATCACAGAAGAAGCTTCATTTGCTTCTAGCACACACTATATATAGCATACAATACAGTCTATAATATCTTCTATTATCCTATTCTAGCATGATTAAAGGAATTTAACAGTTCATATCACTAATGTTCATCAACTGCTTTTGTAGGGAAATATGCCGAGTGATTGGGCCTATGTTTGCAGAGGATAATTCTTTTGCATCTATTTTAATATAAAGGGCTTTCCTGGTAGAACGAACATCAGTTACAAAAATGCAAGCTAACAAAAAATCAATGCCTATAAATTCCTCCTATGATATGTAATATTTTCAATTGTCAAAATTGTTCAATGATTTCAATGAAAATGATCAGAAATCATGCTTAATAATATTTTCTTCCCTTATTTTGAATCATTAAAGTTTAACCAAATGTTATCTTTCGTCTCACGCATGCATTTGAGTAATGAAAAAGTGTTATTGAAAAAGAATGATATAATTATTTAAAGCTAATCATGATCTTCATAACTTCATTATAGAGCAATTAGAACTACTGACTACACTAGTAAAGGGGTAGGTTGCCTTAGAAAAGATCTAATGAAGAAGAAGAGAGATTGAGAAGCTTACATGTTCATTTGGGACTTGTGCAATTTCCAGGAGCTGCATTAAACACATTCAAACATAACTGTCACTTAATGCCAACAATCTTTCTCTGGATTTTAATTGATCCTAGTTTTCTTGTAATTTGTCCCGAGGTACAGAAATCAAATAGAGGAGGGGCAAACCAATTGTTAAAGTTTACATGACATGTATATGAGGGTGATAATTGTAGAAGGCATACATTACATCAAAGTAAATGATCATAGGAAGGTTAAGGCATATTTTGACAAGTCCAGAACTGTGAACTACAACAACAGATAAAAAATGTAGAGAAATGAAATATAAACAACAGATTCATGCCTGAACCCTTCCTTCGTAAGAGATTAAAGTGCTACCCTTCACATCAGCCAATGTTTTGGGAGTCACCTGTACAATAACAAGCTCCAAAAACCATATAGAAATGACGAGGCGGTATATTTATTATTTAAGGCAAGTAACCACTTGACAACAACCATTTTTCTTACCTCCACACAGTATTCGCTCTTTTTCTGGACCAAATGATTCAAGATTTCTAAATTACCCAGTCAAGGGTACTGATAAAAATGACAGAAATGTGTTAATAACAAGTATAGCCACAGATAATGGAAAAACAAGGAATCAATGATGAGGGAGAGGCAACGATGAGGAAAGACAAAGGAAAGGAAATGGAAAGGCACGAGGGGAGTTTGGATTTTTTTCTTTTAACAAAATGATGATGTGGCAAAATACATGTCATAATATCCTGTATGGTTGAGCCACATGAGCGTAATTAGGTCAAGTAATGGTTGCCCGAATAGGCTATTAAATTGGGACTAAATTAAATCACTTTTGACACTTTCTAAGTAATATTGCTTCTAAAACAACTTCCAAAATAAAATTACTTATTTATGAAAACTTTTGAAACAAAAATGGATATTAACCCTCCTCTTATATAGCAAGGCGGTCTAAAAATTTTAGTGATGAATATATCGGGTTTAAAAAATAAAAATGAAAAATAAATAAATGATTCCAAATCCTAACGTGAACTGTTAAGACGGAAGCTTTGCTTTTAGTATATACGTATATATAGCCCACTGAATTAATCAATACTGGTCGCACCACGTAAAATATATATTGATGAATTTGTCAACACTGAAGCACCACCTTATCCGTTGTGCTAAGATAATTCGCAGGAGTAAAAACTAGTGACAAATGAAATTTTGATTCTAGATCTGTTACTGCACATGCAAAAATCTATTATTTTTGTAAATTTTAAATTTAGATAGAATTATTTGTAAAATATAATGTTGACTAGGTGTGTGTTTGGGAGCTTTTCAAACCATGGTTTCAAATCATGGTTTGCGTAACCCGAGACAAAACTCCTATAACAAACTTATTTCGTAAATCGTAAAAACTATTAAAAAAAGCTAATCTAAACACACACTATATCAGTTTAGATGTGTGTAAAAAAATAGTATTTTGCTAAGAAGTGAGCCATCACTCACGGTGGAAAAGAGGAAAAAGGGGAAAAAGAGTGTCCGTTGTGAGGAGGAGAGAACTTCCACACCACCGCTCACGGTGGCGGAGTGGACTGTGAGGACTGCGTGAAAAGAGAGGAAGAGGATTCTGTGCATGGAGGAAAAATCACTGGACATTGTACTGAAGGAGAAGGAAGAAGCTCCGCCGCTAGAAGCCAAAAGGTCCACCAAGAAATCCAAACTAAAAGACAAAGAATGCTTTTGTAGCTACAGGAATGGAAACCGATGAGAACTGTCAAGCTGCTGAGGAAAATGTTGTGTAAGGCCAAAATCTAGAGATTAAAGATGTCAGCATGGGTACTCCTAGCCCAAAGCATCAACAAGTTCCCTACTTTAGGGATATGCTATTCAACAACGGCAACTTCGCACCAGAAAAAGAAGAAGAAATAGTTCTTAACGAAGATGATGTGGCGTACTACCTAAATGAAGGGATCCCCTCCATCTCCTTCTCTGCACGAGTTAGGGAGCTGCTGGATTTAAGTATGAAATATGCTGTGGTGGTGAAATTACTTGGTTGAAGAATACGATATGATACTCTCAGAGACAAGCTGCCATATTTATGGTCTACCATAGGTCTTTATCGTTTTATTGACTGCTCTGGTGATTGTTTAATTGTTAAATTTAGTAATTTGCAATATTACCAAATGGCTCTTCTCAATGGGCCATGGGTTGTGTTCGGCCACTATCTCTCAGTCCAGCCTTGAATAAGAGATTTCTCTCCTCTGGACCACTCGATCAACCAAGTCATTGGATGGGTTCGGTTACCCATTGTCACAGTTCTATTCTATATATATAAGAAATAACACAGAAAAATGGTATAAACTCTGAGATGATATTATTTCCTCAGCTAAAGCAACGAAAAGCTGAAGAAATGCATTGAAATCCAAATGCACAGGAAAACAAAGGGAAAATGAAGAAAGAAATGCAGAGAGAAATTACAGAAAGCGGAGAAGATACGGAGAATCTCTCACAGAGGGAAGAAATCTTATAAAATCATTCACACACTTTTCCCTAACGGTTTTTGTCTTCTTATACTATGCTTCCTCAAATTCTCGTAGCTTCCACGTCTTGGTTCTCATGCGCTGTCCTCTTCTTAATGGGCCCAACTGTTTTGGGCTTATATCCTTTGAGTCTGTGACAATTCCCTCCCCATTAAGCAAGACCTTGTCCACAAGGTCGAAATGTGGATAAAGAACTCGTATGGTATCAATATCTTCCCATGTATACTCTGTCGAACTATCCCATTTAATTAACACCTGTGTAACCCGAGTATTTGCACGTGTAATGTGACGGACGTTCAACACGTCACTGGGTTGGCAGACCGGTCCTTCGGGAATTGACATTAAAGGCATAGGCAAGTGGGGCTGCTTCTGAGGATCACCGTGAAATTTCTTTAACAAAGAAACATGAAAAACAGGGTGGATTTTTGCATGGTCGGGCAAAGCTAAACGATAAGCCACCGAACCAACTCGTTCTACAATCTGGAAAGGACCGAAATAAACTAATGCCAGTTTCTGGAAACGGCGCAACTGAATCGAGTGTTGGCGATATGGTTGGAGTTTTACCAGAACCCAATCATTTATTGCAAACTCTGTTTCTGATCTTTTGTAATCAGCAAATCGCTTCATGCGATCTTGAGCCCATTGAATGTTTTGTTTTAATTTTGCTAATACTTCATCGCGCAGCTCCAATTGTTGATGAACGTCAAAAGGGGTGTCTGTCAACGAAGAGTGTCGGAGTAGGGGAGGAGGATCCCGACCATACACCACCTTAAATGGTGTCATCCCTGTTGAGTGATGAAAAGAGGTATTATACCAAAATTCTGCCCAAGGTAAAAACGATAACCACTTCCGAGGATAATCATGGACAAAACAACGTAAATACATCTCAAGACAGCGGTTAAGAGCTTCAGATTGTCCATCAGATTGTGGATGATAAGCTGAGCTAAAGTTTAAGTGTGTGCCCTGTAATTTGGTCAAATGCCGCCAAAAAGTGCTAGTGAAGACACGATCACGATCTGAAACTATAGTACGTGGAATACCATGAAGTTTGACGATATGTTGAAGAAATAGCTCAGCAACCTGTCGATTAGAAAAATTTCCTGGAAGAGCAACAAAATGACCATATTTAGACAATCTATCCACAACAACCATAATCGCAGCACAACCTTGCACCACCGGTAAACCGACTATAAAGTCCATAGCGATATCTTCCCAGATGTTCAACGGAATAGGCAATAGATTAAGCAAGCCAGCCGGTCGCAATTGCGAGATTTTAGCCTGTTGACATATGGAGCAATTCCGAATATAGGACTGAATATCCTGACGCATTCTTGGCCAATAAAATAAACGATTAATCCGTTGAAAAGTACGCATAAACCCTGCATGTCCGCCAATAACCGATGCATGAAATTCGTCCAGAATGCGCTTGATAATCTCAGGATGATTATAAGGGACTACCAGTCTATCACGCCAATATAAATGACCATATATAATTGAATAATTAGGATCAGACTGACAATTTTGACTAACTGCATGCATTAAATCAATAATTAAAGGGGAAGACATAATATTGTCATAAAGTGAATCCATAAAAGAATTCGTGAGGGAGGATAGAGCCATGAGAGTCGAACGTGATAAAGCATCAGCTGCTTGATTGTGCTTCCCAGGTTTATATTCGATAGAAAATCGATAACCCAACAATTTCGGAAGACATGCTTCCTGCTCTGGAGTTTGGATTGTTTGATCTAATAAGTGTCGTAAACTGGCATGATCAGTTCTAATTATAAATTGATGCCCAAAGAGATAGTGTCTAAATTTTGAGACGGCCTCAGTGATTGCATACAATTCTCTGGCATAAACCGACTGGGACTGCATCCGAGGAGACAATTTTTTAGAAAAGAAAGCAATTGGATGGCTGTTTTGACTTAGAACAGCGCCGACTCCTAATCCTGAAGCATATGTTTCCAGAACAAAAGGTTAAGAAAAATCTGGTAAACGTAACACAGGAGCCTCGGTCAAAGCTTGTTTCAAATCATCAAAAGCTTTGTGAGCCATCGGATTCCACTGGAAAGCATCTTTAACTAGCAGTTGGGTTAATGGGGCAACTTTGTGTGCATAATGTTTAATGAAACATCTATAATAGCCGCTAAGCCCCAAAAAACCCTTTAACTTTGAAACTGAATCGGGTATGGGCCACTCTTTAACTGCTTGAACTTTGGAAGGATCCATGGAAACCCCATGCTCAGACACTATATGACCCAAGTATTCGATACTTCGTCGACCGAATGAACACTTCGACCGTTTGGCAAATAAATGATGATCAGCCAATGTTTGCAGGACCACTTCCAGATGTTGTAAATGAGCTTCCCAAGTGTTGCTATATACTAGTATGTGATCAAAGAAAATAAGCACGAAACGGTGAAGAAAAGGTCGGAACACATAATTCATTAAGGCTTGAAATGTGGCAGGGGCATTTGTTAATCCAAAGGGCATAACAAGCCACTCATAGAATCCTAAATGTGTCCTGAATGCGGTTTTTTCTCGATCGGCTTTATGCATCAATATTTGGTGATAACCAGAGCGGAGATCTAATTTGGAATAGAAAACAGAGCCAAATAGTTCATCCAAAAGTTCATCCATCGTAGGCATTGGGAACGCATCTTTAATGGTTACGGCATTTAAAGCACGGTAATCGACGCAAAATCGCCAGGATCCATCCTTCTTTTTAACCAAAATGACAGGAGCAGAAAAAGGACTTGTACTTGGTTGAATCAACCCCTCTTGTAATAATTCAGAAACCATCTTCTCAATTTCATTTTTCTGACTAACTGGGTACCGATATGGCTTCACTTTTATTGGTCTTGTACCCTGTATTAAATCAATTCGGTGCTCATGACCCCTGGCAGGTGGTAGACCATGTGGCTAGTCAAAAACAAAGGCATACTCGGACAATATTTGAGACAAATCAGCAGGACACTCATTTTTTGAACAATGAGAATCATCAGTTAAAGGTTCTAAAAGAAAAAATTCGGCTGCAGCTTAAGTGGAGGGATACGAAATAATTGGTGTAATTGAACGGGCATAACAGAAGAATCCCTGAAGCCTGTAAGAGTAACAAATGCACCATTCTGTAAAACTTTTATGGTAGATGTACTATAGTCGGCCATATGTGGGCCCAGAGTAGCTAGCCAGTCAGCACCAATAACAACATCCACAGCCGCAATAGGGAGAATATATAAATCGAGAATTAAAGTATGGACTCCGATTTGAATAGGTACATTACAAACCTTTTCTGTACTCGTAAGAATCGTACCAGTCCCACCTAATACCTGAATAGCCGAGGTAAGTTCACCTTGCAAGTGTAAATGTTTCACAATGCGAGGATGAATGAATGTGTCAGAGCTACCACCGTCCAACAATATCTGAACATTGGTCCCGTGAATAGAACCATGAAAACGAATAGTTGCTGGTCCATGTGTACCACGCAAAGCATGTAAAGAGAGGTGGTGAATTGTGGCATCTATATCTATGTCCTCTGAAGGAATTTCGACTGTATGATTCTCTTCATCATCACCAATCAGAAGCATAAGTTGCTTATTTAGGCATCGGTGTGTAGGAGAAAACTTGGCATCACAAGTGTAACAGAGGCCTTTTTCTCGTCGGACCTGTATCTTGGTCGGAGTCATACGCTTAATCGGAGGCACCTTCGGCGTAGGTAATAATGGAGGAAGGTTTGATTTCCCGCCACTTGATGTAGTGGAGGACACTCCCAAAACAGAAGGAGCAGTGGGGGTAGTAGTCTTACTCTGAAATGTCAAGGATCGACTCTTATTAGCAATATCTGGAGTTGGTTGTGGTCCCCCGCCTATCACTGGCTCTGTGAATAAACGTGCTAGAGCCATGGCTGAATGTACCGTAGTCGGACGTTGCACCAACATATCACGACGCAACGGTGGCTGTAATCCTCCCAAATAGCAGTCTAACAAAGCCGAGTCTGGAATGTCCTCTGTCCGATTAGCTAATTCCAAGAACTTAGAATTATAAGATTCCAATGAACCCTCGTTGGTTTGTTGGACGAGCTTGAACAGTTGAGAACGAGCGCACTTAAATTGGGATGGACCAAACTGATATTCGATAGCTTTCGCCAGAGCATCCCAGTGTGGAATGAGACCACCCTTCTCTAACATCTGAAACCAAGGTAAAACAGAGTCGTCAAAGTGAACGGAAGCAATCACTAAACGTTGTGGATCATGGATATCGTAGTAGCGAAAATATTGTTCGGCTCGAAAGATCCAATTCAATGTATCAGATCCACTAAAATGTGGAAAATCTAGTTTCACCGACTTAGCCACTGGAGTTCCCGTTGATACGTTAGAACCCGATGTACCCATCATAATATGGGACGCCGAAGTAGTACCGGATGGTGGGGAAGTCTCAGAAGATTTGGCAGTATCCATAGCCTTCATAATCGCCTGCAGCATACGAGTGACTTCCTCAAAAAGGAAATCGATTTGGTCAAAACGACTCTTAGCCTCGACAGAAAATTCACTGTTCTTCTTGACCTCCGCTTGAAGTTCCTTCAACTGAGTATTCTTAGCCATTTCTGTTATCAACTCAACGAAAGCACCAAATGTCACAGTTCTATTCTATATATATAAGAAATAACACAGAAAAATGGTATAAACTCTGAGATGATATTATTTCCTCAGCTAAAGCAACGAAAAGCTGCAGAAATGCATTGAAATCCAAATGCACAGGAAAACAAAGGGAAAATGAAGAAAGAAATGCAGAGAGAAATTACAGAAAGTAGAGAAGATACGGAGAATCTCTCACAGAGGGAAGAAATCTTATAAAATCATTCACACACTTTTCCCTAACGGTTTTTGTCTTCTTATACTATGCTTCCTCAAATTCTCGTAGCTTCCACGTCTTGGTTCTCATGCGCTGTCCTCTTCTTAATGGGCCCAACTGTTTTGGGCTTATATCCTTTGAGTCTGTGACACCCATGCTTCATATCAGGTATTACCACAAGCAAGTCGTTAGAGCTATTGGTCAGATTCTGGGGAAGGCCATAAGAATTGATTATAATACAGAGACAGGTGAAAGAGGGCGCTTTACTAGAATTGCTATTGTTATAGATTTATCCAAGCCTCTAATCTCGAAAGTAAATGCTGATAATAAAATGATCTTCATTGAATACGAAGGTATGCCCACCATCTGCTTTCACTGTGGCCTCTACGGCCATCTTGAAGAAGTTTGCCCGAAGAAGCGCAGTGCTTAGCCGCCGGAGATAGAGGTAAGCGAAGGCCCGGAAAAGCAGCCACAAGTGGATGCACGTGACAGAGATACTTACGGAGCGTGGATGCATGCTCCATCACGTGGCAGATGTTTTGACAAGACGACTAGACAACTCCTTGGGACGAATCCCCTGCAAAGCTCCCGAGGAGCTAGTAGTAATAGATTTAGAGCGTGTTTGTTTCGCTGATTCATCCTATCAGTCGGATTTTAACAGTGGCGAAATGGATTTAAACAGTAAAAAATATATTTATGGGTGTTTGATTCAGCGATTAGGTTTAAGGTGAAAAAAGTCATAAGTTGAAAAAAATCATAAACCTTAAAATGAAGCTTATTGGAGCTTATGTGCTTGTGTGTGTATAAAAAAATATTGATAGAAGTATTTTCATATTTTTGGGATCAATGAGTTACTCAAAATCATTTCTAATCATAAAATTTCTTTTATGAAAAATGTTCTAAATAATGTTCTCTTTCTTTAGATAGTAATCTTCTGTTAATTAGAGAATACTTTGGGATAAGAGTTTAGGCAAGTTTTGAGTTTTGTTAATATATGACAGTAGAAATGTAGAGAATAATTAATAATTAACTTTAATCACTTTAGATTTATTATTTAGTTGTTTTATGATTTTATAATCAATTTTTTTTATAAACATATCATAAATTAGTTTATATATAGTGTTTTTACCCATTAAATTTAGTTTAAATAATTTATTTGGATTATTGGAGGTATTATTAACATTTTAATCGGTTTATTTTGTTAGATTTTAAGCTATGTGAAAATATGAGTTAGGATTTAATATTTAAATTAGAGTTTGATATAATTTATAAGATTTAAGCTTGAGTTGCACAGTAGAAAAGAATTTTGGGATGTACCAATTTAAATTAGAGTTTGATATAATTTTATTAAAATTGTACCATTACCAAATTTTCAAAGTTAATTTTTTAGAAAATTGTGAAAAAATTCCTCCGTATGTAGATATCTTCCCAGGTCCTATTTGACAATTAAGTTGCCAATGAATTCTTTTTCCACAATTAGTCCTTCATTTTTTCATTTTTCATAATTTTTTCAATTTTTTTCTCTTAATTAATACAAAATTCACTTATACAAAAGTTAAACCAAACATTATTCACTTTTACATAAGTTATTTAAGTTACTTATCCAATCGCTAATCCAAACACTCATCATTTTACCCAATCTAACTTTTTTCCAATCTTAAGATTCCATAAGTTTAAGTAAAAATAAGTTACTTATCCAATTACCAAAACAAACACAACCTTAGGGTGCGTTTGGTATAGCGGTAGGAAAAATGACTTATATGATTCGGGCTTATTAAAAATGACTTAATAAATAAGTCAATATTTGTAATGTGATTTATATTTGGATGAGCGGTTGAATAAGTGATTTTTCATAAGTGAAAATGTGTTTGGATTAGCGATTGAATAAGTGCGTTTTTAAAAGTAAAAACTTGAAGGGTATTTGTATATTCTTCAAATTTTAGATAGATCATATATGCGATATCCAACAGTAACATATCATTTGGCCCAGGAAGATATCCGAAAATGCAAACTTATAACTCCCGAGATGAAGCCCAAACTAAGAATGGAATTTCAGAAATTATAATAACATAAACACATTGTGTTTCAGTCTAGTATGCCACCAGAGCAAATAATTCCCAAATCGAATGCGATTAAAATAATACATAACTAATTGGGATCATAAATTCCGTACAAGTTGATCTCTAATCCTGTCACGAATGCGATTCATTCTGGTTGAAGATGTCGCAGCAACCAGATTAACAAAAAACAATAAACAGTGCATTCCACAACAACATTTACTTTGAATTAGAATAGGACCCCATCATATTATTATTCCATATAAGATTCAGGTATTCTCTAACAGTATCCCCACCTATTTGAATCTTCACACGAACTTTGTTGACGTATGTCATAGCTACTTTCATCAGTGATATTGGTATGTCCTTCAAAGATGTCACTAGTGAATATAGATTTCATCATGATCACCATAATAATTTATTTATTATATGATAAAACAAAAATCCATTATAAATGGTTTTGTTTTTAAACCAAAACAATTATTCATCTGGATGACGTTCTTATCGAGTTGTAACGGGATGGAACAAATGTGAGAGGCAGCGTCTTTCTAAATCTTTGAACAACCTCCAATTTACAACAAACTGTCATTTGACATATGACCAAATTTTGAAAACCAAATGCCTACAGAGTCATGAAAGTTGATGTTTTCAGATTGGAAAACGGCACAGATGACAGAACAAAATAATAAAGAAAACTTTCAACTCAATCCTATAGACCAGCCTCATAATAGCTCCTTCGCATCTACATGAAAAGTTCAAAAATCACTCATCTCGCAACATGTTCGGATCCCTCCTGATCAAACTGTATTGCCTTCATTTTACTCTAGTCAGTTTGAAATGGTTCTTGTCGAACATGAACTTATAAACCAGGGATGAGAAAATGGACAACGAAGACAGCGAGCACACAACATAACCCAAAGCCTCTAATCAAACATACAACAGCAGACAATCAGGGAGGTGAACCACAAATCTTCCAGAAGCCAAAATAAAGCTTACTACCGATGAAGATGAAGGCCTATTCAGGTTGAAGCTCAGTTCCGTAATGCCCTGTAAATCGCAGATGAAGATGAGGGCCCTGTTTCAGTTGAACCACAGCTCGCCAATGCAGCTAGATCCCAGATGAAGAAGAAGGCGACGGCGACGGTTGAAGCTCAGCTGGTGGTTGAAGCTCTCAGATGAGGAATAAACGACTGTTCAGCTTGTAGGCCTTCTCGGAGACGGCAGACCTGACATCAGTTGAAGCACAGATCGGAGTTGGCCGAGCACGCCTCGGTTGCAGAACAGATCGGAGACGGGTCAACAGGAATGAAGTTGGACACGCCCTTCGCCTTCAACGAGTGTTCGCCGAGACTGCCACGAACTCGATGCCACGGACGGAGCTGCGAATGGGATCTCTGAGACGGAAGACGGAGACAAGAGATCTACACGGCGGAGACACCTAGAGAGGGAAGACACGCGACGCAGATTGAACGGCCAACCTCTGTGGCCGTCGACACAGGAACAGTGATCGGAGCTGCAACAGGGACGAATGCAGAGACCATGTGCGAAGATTCTTTTGCTTTTTGAGCCAGACGCTAGCAGGTTTGGTGCAGGGGAAAAAAGAGACCGAAGCAGATATTGGGCAATTAATAGCTAACGGTCAAAACGTGTTTACAATAAGGAGGGTGTTGAAGCTTTTTGAATTTGGGCTTATTTTAACCCAAAACCCAATTCAAATAATACAAAACAAACACTCAAAATTTTATCACAAATATTTAACGGGCTTTTTAACTCAAAACGGGCTTATTGGGGCAATTTAAGCCCAACCAAACACACTATTAATCTACTAGCAAACACAATGGGCGATCCAGTGGATAATGCATCAGACTTCAAACATACTGACGTCACCACCAGCAATGAGAACGCCACAGCTACTTCTGACAAAATAAGGAAATCGAAACAAGAAAAGGATGTTGGAAAAACACAACTCAAGCTGCAAGCTAGAGGCAAGGCTACAGAAAGGAGAAAAATAACACAGGCTTCTGACTCGATTTTTAATTCGACATCTTACAAGACTTCCCAAGGGAAAACTGCACTAGCCACCACCAATCATAATGTTGTCCTAGTTCAGAATTTGAATGATACTTTAAAGGAACAAAGTGGCCCTCCCAATGCCACCCGCATAATTCCCAAAAAAGGATCATCATAGGCTGGTAAGGAATCTCTTCATCCAAAAGGCCCAAACAAGGATAAAAGAACATCGGGAATCCATTTGCCTCCAAATGGTAAGATTAAGGGGATCAACCAGAGGCTGAAAGAACCTCAAGCTAGTCCTTAACATGAGTTGGTTCAGGCCCTAGCCATGGAGATGGACCACGCCCAGTATGGAGACCCAGACACATATGTGACAAGAGATCGAGATGGAGTCCATAGGGAAGGGCCTAGCCCCGAATACTAACCCACTTCTCTCTATTTTTAGGTCTATTTTTGTTTGGAAGCAGCGGCTCCTAAATTTCATTCTGTTTTGAAATCATTTTTGCTGGGGTATAAGCCTCATGTTGTGATATTAACTGAACCTAGAATATCTGGTATTCAAGCTGATAAAGTGATAAAGAAGACTGGCTATCCGAGGTCCCATCGAGTAGAAGCTCAAGGATTTTCTGGTGGCATCTGGGTACTCTGGTCAAGAAATATTGAAGTTGAGATTCTTCTCATCCATCATCAGTTCATTCATATGCGCTTGAGTTGGCTTGACTCTGGTAAGCATACCCTCTTCTCCGTTGTCTATGGGAGTCCAACACATTCCACTAGAGAGCGTCTTTGGAATGATCTATCTGCTGTTATAAGTAATTGTATGGAGTCTTGGTTTCTTGCCGGGGACTTCAATGTAACACCCTCCCTAGATGAAAGAAAAGGGGGGAAGACGTATTCAATCACTGGGTAGTAAGTCCTTCATTAATTTTGTCAACACCAACCATCTCATTGATCTCGGTTTATCGAGTCCAAGATTTACATGCAGACGCGGAACTCTCTTTGCTCGCCTTGATCGAGCACTAGCGAATGAAGGATGGGTTACAAATTTCCCCAACGCTTATGTACGCCACTTACCTAAGATTCAAAGCCACCCTTGTCCTATCCTGGTAGACATAGGATTTCAACAATTGCATACAGGGCCTAAACCTTTCAGATTTCTCTCTGCTTGGGTCACTTATTCAGACTTTAAGTGTCTCATAAAGGAATCCTGGTCAGTATCCACAACTTGGCTGAAAATATTAAATCCTTCTAAAACTGTGCAGTATCTTGGAACCAACAGGTCTTCGGCCATGTGGGGAAAAGAAAGCGTCGCCTTCATGCCAGAATTACAAGAATACAAAAAGCATTAGAGGAGCGGCCTACATTACATTTGCTTGAGCTAGAACAAACACTTAATCTTGAATATGAAGATACTTGCCTACATGAAGAAATGATCTGGATGCAGAAGTCTCGAAATGATTGGATCAAACTTGGTGACCGAAATACAACCTTCTTTCATACTAAATCAATTACTCTTCGGCAATGAAATAGAATTTTGATGCTCCAAGATGATCAAGGCGAGTGGCACAGATGGACCTTAATAAGCTAGAGTTGATGGCAGCATCTTATTTCAAACAATTATAAACCGCTGATTCTGATAAAATATCTGCTTATTGTACCCATAGCCATTTTCCCAGAATTGATGATGCCTCCCTTAATCGTGAGGTCACAATAGAAGAAACGCGGTCTGCTGTTCTTGATTTTAGCCCTCTTAAAGCTCCGGGTTCGGGTTCAGATGGCCTCCATGCTTTATTTTACAAGAGTCAGTGGGACACTATAGGCACCACACTTAGAGTAAGGAAAATGACACACTTAGAGTAAGGAAAACGACAGGTTCGGCTCTTTTAGGCCCTGAATTTATAAGGACTGGGTCTAAGATTTTTGCCTCAAAAGTGAAAATGGGCCTAAAAAGGCCTGCCTTGTAGGGCCAAGGGCCCTTTTAGGCTTGTATATATATTTTTATATTTTAAAATTATTTATATGATAATAATATTATTAATTTTTTATATTTTGTTAATGATATTGTAAATATTTAGTTGTTGTTATCTTTTTTAGAATTAAGTTTCATAAGAATATCTTGTATTAATAATCTTAAAAATTTAAAACTTATAAAAGATATTTCTTATTTCATAAGTATTCTTACCAATTTTGTATTTTTTGACTTATTTTCTGATGATTGTTTTATTTATATCTTGTGTTGTTTATTTTGTTGACTAAGATATATTTATAAGAAATATTTTTAATTTTATTAAGTCTTCTCATTAATTATTTATAATTGTGATATGTAGACAACAGTTTACCTTTGATTATGACTTACTTAATGATTGTGTTTGTTTATTATATGATGCATATCGTTTACACTTTAAATTTAACAACATTTATGTGTTAAATTAGGAATTTCATTGTTATAATTTTTTTAAAAAAACTAAAAAAAGTAAAAATTGTAAAATCTTGTGAAAGAACTTTAGGCCTTGTGGGCTGGCCCTGGCAGCATGCTTTCGAGCTGGGTTTTGAAAAACAACAATTTTTTTGACCCGGGCCTAAAAGGGCCAGCCTACGGCCCTGATTCCCAGTTCTAACCACAGTCTTTTCCTATGTTCAAGGTGTTTTTAATGGTCAAGCTTTCGACTTATTCATTAACAACACATTGATTCTCTGATTCCCAAAGTGGAACATCGTAAGTGCCTTAAGGATTTTTGGCCTATAAGTGTCTGTACTGTTGCATACAAAATTGTGACAAAAATTATTGCTAACCGTCTCAACCTGGTGATGCCACACTTGATAATGGCTTGTCAGACAAGCTTAATTGCAGGCAGAAACATCATTGATAACATCATAATTAGGCAAGAAGTCATTCATTCAATGAAAAAGAAGACAGGTAAACAAGGTTGGCTTGTAATGAAAGTTGATATTTAGAAAAAGATCTTGACATTTGAGATGGGAATTCATTGAAGATGCCTTAATAGATGCTGGTTTTCCAACAAGGATACTTCAACTAATCATGATATGCATTTCATCCCCTTCTATGAGCGTCTTATGGAATGGCAAGGCTATTGAACAATTTCATCCTTCTCGAGGGATAAGACAAGGAGATCCCCTTAGTCCTTATATCTTGATACTATGTATGGAAAGGTTATCACAGACCATTGCACATGAAGTCAATACTGGCAACTAGTAAACAATCAAAATGGGCAGGCAAGGACCCCCTCTATCACATCTATTTTTGCTGATGACCTCATTCTCTTTGGGTCAACTTTACCCAAGCAAGTGTAGATCATACAAAAGGTGCTAGCTGATTTTTGTGCATCATCCGCCACAAAATTAGTAAAGAAAAAACAAGAGTTTATTTCTCCAGGAATGTATCACATAGAGAAGCAACAACATATGCTCTTAATTGGGATATCAGTGAACAACATACTTGGGAAAATACTTAGGTTCCCCACTATTGCATGACCGAGTATCCAATGATACCTACAGCTATATTATCAATCATCTGAGTAAGAAGCTCTCTGGTTGGAAAACCAAGACACTATCCCTGGAAGGTCACATTACCCACGTAAAAAGTGCTTTATGCATTGTTCCTTACTATGCTATGCAAACAACCAAGCTTCCCAATTCTTGTTGGCACAAAATAGATAAAATTGTCTGTGACTTTGTTTGGGGCAGCGATGAAAATCATAAAAAGACTAGCCTGTTAACATGGGAAGATATGTGCCAGCCTACCATGAATGGAGGATGTGGGATTAGAAATATGGAAGAGCAAAATAAAGCTTTCCTATCTAAACTTGCCTATAATTTGGTGGCCAAACCAGAGAAACTTTGGGTACGAGTGTTTCGAGAAAAATATGGTTGGGGGAGAACCATATGTTATTCATTTAAGACCAAAACCTCCTCGTATATTTGGAGGAGCATAGCAATGGTGTGGCAAGAGGCTAACATGCATATTGTTTGTAGGCAACCATGTGCGCTTCTGTACTGACAACTAGATAGAAGACATTGGGCCACTTAAGCATCTAATATTCACTGATATAGCGGAAGAAGAAGCAAAATGGCCAATCAAGGATTTTGTAAGGGCTAATGGCCAGTGGAATTACTCCCTATTTGATGAGCTTCTCCCGTTTAATATGGTTCCAAAAATATAATCCTTACAACCCTCATCTCCTGAGGATGGGAACGAATCATGTTACTAGAATCTAACGCCTAATGGTAATTTTTCAGTCTCCTCTGCATATACAGCAACTCATGAGCTTAACTGGAATCCAGCTGATACTAGGATGAACTAGGTATGGAAATGGCCTGGTGGGCAAAGAGTCAGAACGTTCTTATGGCTAGGACTTAAAGGGAAACTTCTAACCAATGTAGAGCGTCTTCGAAGGTACATGGCATTGGATGCTACCAGCATAGCATGCGAGGCGCAGATAGAAGATATTAATCATGTTTTGCGATACTACCCCCTTGCAGTTGAATGTTTGAATTTCATTGATCCTGATTGAACAAAGTCTCATCGCTTCCATACTTCTTTTGTTGACTGGATGTCCCAAAACCTCAATCCAATAAACAATGGCCAAGTCTAGAGGACAAAATTTGGCCTCTTATGTTGGAAGCTATGGGAGAATCGAAACAAAAGGATCTTTCAGGACCAAAATCTCACTATTGAAGATATTGCTTTTAAGACCAGTGTACTTACTGAGCATAAAATTAGAGCTAGCAATGCCCTCTCCTTTGTTGATACAGGGAGATAATAATAGGACACTACCCTTTTGATGTATTTTGATGCAGAACTCTGATGTATAGCTTTTAATTGATTAATATATTCCCCTTTTATTAAAAAAATAGCATTTTTCTTTAATCCGCTAAAGAATACTTTTCGCTCATTAGCCCACTCTACTAAGTGAAAATAATACTATTTTGCTTGTAGCTATTCCATTTGAGCGTTAGAAATATAAATTAATATGGAGATAAAAGCTAAAAGTGAATTAGATTAGTAAAGGAAGGAGATTATATTAAAAATATTAGCAACTCATAACAGATCTTTACATCACAAACAAATAAAATAAACTAACAATCATCAATCCACTTGGGAAAAAAATTGTAACTATATATCTTTATCTTTAAATAACATATTTATTTTTTTAGCAAAAAAACATATTTATTTGAATCTCCAATATAGTTCATGATTGTTTCTGGCGTACGAAATATTTAACAATATGCACGATTTATTCCACCCAACATGGCCTAAACCAATTATATATTCGTCAGTATTGTGGGGCTTCAATCAAGTCAAAGCCACCTTGTACTTGAAAGACAATATTTACAATGTATTGACACAATTTATAACAAAGCAGTGTTCCTTTTTCATTTTGAATGACTCCAAAATGAAAGAAAGATAGATTACATTTTCAAAACATAACGTTGGTTAAGCTCACAGAGAGGTGTCCTCGATCAACTACTAGTTCACTCAATACTCAAATCCTTGGGTAGTGTATTTAAGTGACATTCGAAGATGACTCTTGATTAAAACACAAAGTCTAAATTGCATATAGCAGAGTTGGTAATTCATTTCTTACTAGCAAAAGCATAGTGATCGATCATGAAAACACAGAGTTAGAGATCGTCAGAATTGCATAACCATTGCCAATTTAGCTTGTACACGTACATATAGAAACAAAACCTGAGATCGATTGATGTTAACCAAAAATTCCAGTGCCATGAAAGACCATCTTCTTCTTTTATGATGATCCCTTAGGCACAGTGAATGTGAGACACAGTTTTCAAGCATAGCCCAGATCTCATCAACTTGAACTTCCCCTAGAAGCATGAATCTCTAGGAGAAGCTACCATTGCCATGCTTAATCAGGCTCCAAGAGTCAATTTGCAGGTTCTGTTGGTGGTTCTTGTATCTGGTTATATGAAGCATGTTGTCATTTTTAATGAATAGCTTCACATGGTGTTTTAGTCATACTAGGTACGTTGACTTTAAATTCGTTAGTCATCAAAGTCTACTTTCAACCCACGCGAATGCTTAAATTAAAGATAATAGCATCGAAGTGTAAATCAAAGGTAAAAACATCGAGGGGGAGAGTAATGCCTTCTGTAGAACTTTGAATGGTAAGAGTGAGTGAGTGACATGTTCCTAGGGCACAATGAGAGTGAGGATGTCGTCATCTACCACAACCTGGATCTGATCAACTTGAACTTCTCCTCGAATCCTGAATCTCCATGAGAAGCTATCGCTGTCATGCTGATTCAAGTTCCAGGTATCAGACTCTTCCTTCAGTTGGCAGTTCCTCTGTCCGCATATATTCAGTATCTTGTCATCTTTAGTGAGACTAGGCATGTTGGCTATAAAGATGTGAGCTGTGTGAGTTTCCTTCTAATTCACAAGAACACAAGTAGAAAAGGATAAGTTCTTAGAGTTGGAGGGGATAGTCTCAACGAGGAGAATGGGGCATCCTTTAGATCTTGTTTCACAACTATAATAGTCTAAAATGAATGAGAATGAAATGGTTGGCTAGTGTAAGTAGAGGTATAGATTAAAGACAGAGGAGAAATGAAGAGAAAATGGATGAACTAACTGAGTAATGATACTTGCCTTGAAGTAAAACAAAGTTTATTATCGATCTCCCTATTTATAATAAACATACTTACACATTGTATCAATGTTATTAGTAATTAGTGTTTGTAATTAAGAGTAGTTTTGCATATTAGGCCTTTGGCCAAGTGTTAGGCTTACCAAGTTTATATAAGGCAACAAATTGCCTATTATAAATAGACTTTATATGATTAATGAAAGTCCATTCAAATTATTGATATGGTATCAGAGCCATGTTGATAATAGTAATGGTCACAATAGCAAGGTATGGCTACAAGCTTGATTATAGCTGTGTGATGCATATTTTTTAGGCACAATGAGAGTGAAGATGTCATCGTCCACTACAGCATAGATCTAATCAACTTAAACTTCTCTTGGAATTCTAAATCTACTAGAGAAGCTACTGCTGGTTGATTTAGGTGCCAGGTATCAAACTCTTCCTTCAGTTGGTGGTTCCTCTACCACAAATATTCAGTATCTTACTATCTTCAATCTCCAGCTTGACGTCCAATTTGGTAAGACCAGGCATATTGGCTATGAAGACATGAGTTGTAGGAGTTTCCTTCCAATCCACACGAACACAAGTAGTAAAGGATGAGTTCCCAGAGTTGGAGAGGATGGTTTTAAAGGAGAGAATGGGGCATCCTTTAAAACTTGTTTCATAGCTATACTAGTTTGAAATGAATGAGAATGACATAGATAACAAATGTAGATAAAGGTATAGATCGATGATAGAGGGGAGACAAAGAGAAAATGGATGAATTGATTGAGTAGCGCTACTTACCTTGAAGTAAAATGAAGTTTATTTTTGATCCCACTATTTATAATAGACGTACTTATACATTATATCAGTTAGTAATTAGTGCTTGTAATTATGAGTAGTATTGTATATTAGGCCGTTGGCTATATGTTGGGCTTCTTAGGTTTATATAACACAACAAATTGCCCATTATAAATAGAGTTTATGTTATTTATGAAAGGCAATTCAAATTTTTGACATGGTATCAGAGCCAAGTTGATAGTAGGTAATGGTGACAATAGCAAGATATGGCTAAAAGCTTGATTATAGCTGTCGTGACGCATTTTTTTGGCACAATGAGAGTGAAGATGGTGTCATCCACCGCAGCCTGGATCTGATTAACTTGAACTTCTCCTGGAATACTAAATCTCTTAAAGAAGTTATTGTCACGCTAATTCAGGAGCCAGGTATGAGACTCTTTCTTTAGTTGGCGATTCTCTATCCGTATATATTTAGTATCTTGCAATCTTAAATCTCCAGCTTGACATCCTATTTGGTTAGACCAGGCATGTTGGCCATGAAGACGTGACCTATGGGAGTTTCTTTTCAATCCACTGAACACAACTAGTAAAGGACAAGTTCTTAGAGCCGGAGGGGATGGTCTCGACAGGGAGTATGGGGCTTCCTTCAGAACATGTTTTAAAGATATAATAGATTGAAATGAATGAGAATGACATTATTGGTAAGCGTAGGTAGAGGTGCAAATCAAGGACAAAGGAGAGCCGAAAATAAAATGGACGAATTGATCAAGTAGCCTTACTTGCCTTAAAGTAGAATGAAGTTTAGTATCTACTCCACTAGTTATAACATAGGTGCTTATATATTGTATTAGTTAGTAATTACGGTTTGTAAATAGGAGTAGTTTTGTATACTAGGCCTTTGGCCATGTATTGGGCTTTAGGTTTATATAATGCAACAAATTGCCCATTATAAACAGACTTTATGTGATTAATGAAAGTCAATTTATATTATTGACATGGTATCAGAGCCAGGTTAATAGTAGGCAATGGTGACAATAATAGGATATGAGTTCAATCTTCATTATACCTATCGTGACATAGTTTTATGTATAATGACAATGAAGATGTTAACATCCACCGCAGCCTGCATTTGTTCAACTTGTACTTCTCGTGGAATCCTAAATCTCTTAGAGAAGCTGCTGCAGCACTATTTCAGGTGCCATGTGTCAAACTCTTCCTATAATTGGCGGTTCCTCTGTCCGTAAATATTCAGTATTTTTCCATTTTCAATCTCCAGCTTGACGTCCTATTTGATGAGACCAGATACATTGGCTATGAAGATATGAGCTGTGGGAGTTACCTTCCAATCGACATGAACCTAAATAATAAAAGATGAGTTATTAAAGCCAAAGGGGATAGTTATATAAGGCAAAAGATTTCCCATTATAAACAGACTTTATGTGATTAATGAAAGTCCATTCAAATTATTGACATGGTATCAGAGCCAGGTTGATAGGGGAAATGGTTACAATAGTAAGATATGACTACAAGCTTGACTATAGCAGTCGTGCCGCATTTTTGGGCACAATGAGATGATGATGACATCGTCCACCACAGGCTAGATCTTATCAACTTGAACTAACCCTGTAATATTGAATCTCTTAAAGAAGCTGCTGTCACGCTAATTTAGGTACTCGGTATCAGACTCTTCCTTCAGTTGGAGGTTCCTCTGTTTGCATATCTTCAGTTTCACGTCATGTTCAATCTCCAGCTTGACATCTTATTTGGTTAGACCAGGCATGTTGGCTATGAAGACGTGAGCTGTGAGAGTTTCCTTCCAATCCGCACGAACGCAAGTAGCAAAGGACGAGTTCATTAGTGCCTCCATCAACCTTCTCATCAATTTAACTAATTTTCAACTATTTCCTCTTCAATATATACAACACCAACTTTTCATCATATACAATCATTAGAAATCCTATTTTTCCTATCATCTTTCCTATATGACCGCAGACCCATCTTAACAATATGAATATAAAATATAAAATAAAGTATAACATCTCCATGCTGTAAATAAAATGGCTCATTTTTCCAAATTAGATGCATATTATAACCATCAAGCTAATGCAAATTCACTACAAAAAAACACCCGATTTCTGACGGAACCTTTTCCGTGACAAATTCCGACGGAATTTCTAACAGAATTTTTCGTGGTAAATTTACCCACGGAATTTTTTCCATAGCAAATTCTGACGGAATATCTGTCGAAACGTTTTCCGACGAAAATTCTATCAGAAAGTTTTCTGACGGAAATTTCCGTCGGAAAATTAAAATTTATTAATTTTTTTTTAAAAAAATATTTATAAAATTAAAATATTAAGTTTTAAATAATTCTATTTAACCCTAATTATTAAAATTATATTATTATTTATTAATATTATATTTAAAATTTTCTAATAAATTAATATTTATGATATTATTATTATATTATTTATTTATTATTTTATTTTAAAATAATATATATTTTATTAATATTATATTTATAATTTTATATGAAAAATAATATTTATAATATTAAATTATTATTTATTAAGTAATTTTAATTAAAAAAATTTTAATTTAAATATATAAATATTTTTTTACGTTTTTATTAAAATTTTCATTATTTTTAATAATATTATATTTAATTAATAATTAATTATATGTATATAATTAATTAATTATATGTATGTATGATTATATATATATGATAATATAATAATATGACATAGGTTCATTTCGGCACAACTGCCAAAGACTCGAGCGCGAAGGCGTTGGTAGCCTGAGGTCGTAGGTTCGAACAGGAGGAGAGGCACTTGGAGGAATTATGAGGTGCTGACATGTGGTAGCATGAGGAGGAGACACGTGGCAGCCAAAGGAGAGGGACAAGTGGTGCTTTGAGAAGCAAACACGTGGTATTTGTAAATTAATTTTTTTTAAATTCGATTTTTTTAAAAAAAAATTTGTGACGGAAACGAATTCCGTCGGAATTTCCGACGAAATTGAGATTGTGTCGCAAATTTGTTTGAAACGCACCTATAAGCGACGGAACGAATTCTGTCAGAAAAGCTGATTCTGTGGCAAATTCCGTTGGAAATCAGGTGTTTTTTTGTAGTGGTGCATAGATAGATGTTTGTCCAAAAAATCTCTAGCAAGATTACTAAAGCTCACACTAACTGTTTCAGCATCTGCATAACTCTAGATAACATCCACAACTTCTAGCTTTAAAACCTCTTCCTTGTTGGATTCGTTACATAGATAATAAAGAGCCCCAAGTTCATAATTTACCTAGAATCATGTGATAAGTACTTTTGGTTAACTGTCACAGGTAATATTTGGAACTTGTATAGACTTTTCAGCACCACTGAAGAAGTTACTAGTAGTTCCTACAAGCAAGTTTAAGAATTAAAAAAAAAAAAAAACTAATAATGAAGAAGTGAGACTTGGGTGACTGAGTTTCCATAACGAGCATCTTCTAACATAATAAAGAAACATAAAATGGACAACTAGACCAATTTTGCAGTGCTCCTTTAATTTATTTTTATTTTGAGTTTTAATTTTGCATCTTCTAACATAATAAAGTTGCTCTCTGATGTATAAATATAAAAAGAGGGTCAGTTGTTAATAGCCGTTGGGAGTTAGTTAGGGTTAATGTTCTTGAGGTGTTGTCTATAATATAAGGCATATAACTCTTCATTGTATCTTTATGGTTTCCATGATGAATGAAAAATCAAAGAAGTTCCAGTCTCTCTCTTCTTTCCTCTTCCCTCTCTCTATTCTTCTCTATTCCTATCTCTTTCTTCGTCTTTCTATACACTTCATTCACACACTCTATATATTCTGCGGTAAAATGCATAAAAGAGTTGTTAAAAACTCTAAATGGAAAACAGATGTAACAGAATTTTTTGTTTTTGTTTTATGTCTTTTAGAGTTTTATAAAAGCAGCAAACAAACAGCCTCGTTATCTGTTTCTTAACATCAAACAAATTAAAAATATTGTTTTACATATAGATTAATTTTTTTAATAAAACAAAGCATTTTGAGTTATGACAAAGTAAATTATATACAACATAATTTAAACACGAGGAAATTTCATCACACAGCAATTAAGCAACCTGACCAAGCCTAGTTTATTGTTTCATCTTCTCTACAGGGTGAATAGGTTATAACCATGAGCCAACATATTGAAATATAGTCAACAACTAAGTTACCACCCGTACAGTGTTCCTAACTGGGCTTGATAAACATTGAATGGCAAGAGGAATCCCACCACACTGAGTTACAATATTCGAATTGGTTGGAACTGCAAAAAAATTACCACTAATTTTAATCAGATCAATATACCAATTATCAGATATAGATGCCGACGTCACAAAAAGTGAAACTGCGCTTACCTACACAAGCATTGCATATCCCTCCAAATCCAAATTCCACAAGCTTCTCATTGGGTTCTATTATGCAGTCCAAAAAAAGTTCCAGAACATTGAGCTGCTTATATTTCACATTAAAAAAATGTTACAAAGCCAACAATGGTGAGCAATGGTGTTGTAGTTCATAACATAGATAGTTCTAGCAAGAAAAGGGGGTTGTACCAAACCCTGACGCGAGAAGTTATAAATGTAAGGATCATACGCAAAGTTCACCAAATTTGCTACTATTTTCTCTCTCGTCTCTGCAAATACACGAAACATTTATATGATGGGAGTAGTGCGTCATGAGTCTTATTAAGCAAAAACCTACAATTTAGATGACAGAGCAAGGGAGAATTTCTCCCCCCATTAGCTCACTAGTGGCTCCATCCATCAATTTTAGTATTAGAATCAAGTGATTTATTATTAAAAACTGGACCTTGTTGGACTCTTACAAGCTGCTTAGTTTGACATGACATGTTAACAGTACAATACCAATTTCAAAGCAAGAACAAAACTTGTAAGGGTAACATTTTAAACATAATCTTTTTTTTTTTTTGCCAACAATTTAAACATAATCTTTTCATTACATAGTGACAACATTTCAAATGCATGCAAGGAACTGTACAAAAGATGGAGACAAAAATTAGTGGGAAGAGTACAAGAGCACATTCTCATCAAGTTTGCAGTGAACCACCATGATAGCCCTCCTGTATATTCTAGATGACTTAGGCATAGGTCAGAAGGAAAAACGTCAAGGATGGTTGTGTAGCTAACATAAAAACCGAGCCATGGACACATGGAGGACAGCATGGGAGGCTAATGGGACTTGATTAGAGATTTTCGGGGTATATATATCTCTAAGATTTGAAAGAGAAATTGTCAAGGAATTTAATTATGGAGTAACTTCCAGAGATATCTAGTGCATTGAATGGTTGGGAGAAGCTTTCTATCTTTCTACATTATTTCCTATTTCTTTGTTATATTGTAAAGGCAATAAAGGGTGAGTATTGACACAGTGGTAAGGTTGCTACTATGTGATCTGGAGGTCAAGGGTTCAAATCTTGGAAATAAAATCTCCAGTTGTGGGGTTAAGGCTGCATACGTTTATCCCTCCGCAATCCCCATCTAGTGGAAGAGCCTTATGCATTAGGCCACCCTTTAGTGTAAAGACAATAGTTTCACTCATAGTCATGTCAAACCATCAAGAGGGTATTTCATTCTTGCCCAACTGCATAATATCTAGGAGGATGGGAGTACTGCTTTCATGGGGACAAAACATTCTTGGCTTGAGAAGCTCCAATTTGCAAAAATATGTCCGGTCAAAATATATCTTGGATTCAATCTTAGTGAATTCAAGAAGACTGTAAATTTAAACAAACAAAAAAACAGCATAGAGTAATCCGTACCATCTGGAGTTGCACTCTGAAACTTTCCTGAAACAAAAGTTTACTACTTTCAGGTTCCAAACATCAGAGCACTAAATTTAAATAATTGGCCATTCCTGAAGGAGATAGAACAAAGAGCATATGTTTAAGAAATCAAGGAGTCAATGATTCAATTTTCACTCACACGCACACACAATCATGGTGTATAGGTGCGTTTGGTTTGAGGGGAGAGGAGGGGGGGGGGGAGGGGAGGAAAGGGGGTAAAATTACCTTTCTAACTGGGAGGAATTTAAATTTTGGACGGGAACCCAAAATTTAAAAGGCATGAGAGGGTAAATTTTGGGCAGAAACCCTAAATTTAAAAGGAATGAGAGGGTAAATTTTGGGTTTCTCGCATCCAAAAAGGTAATTTTACCCCATTTCCCTCCCCTCAAACCAAACACACCTTAAGGTTCCATATTTTCCAGTTAGCTCTTCTTGCCTCTGGTCATTAGTGAACATGTTCGCTTTTCTTCTAGTCTAAAAAATAGAGCTGGGAATCAGGGTTTACCCTTGATGGGCTAGGGCCTAAAAGGGCCGGCCCTTTTAGACCCGGGATAAGAAAAATTGTTATTTTTCAAAGCCCGGCCCGAAAGCATAAGGGCCAGGGCCAGCCCGCACGGCCTGAAGCCATTTTCACAAGATTGAACAAATTTTATTTTTTTTAGTTTTTTTTAAAAAAAATTACAACAATAGAATTCCTAATTTAAGACATAAATATTATCAAAATTAAAGTGTAAACAGTATGCATCATGCAATAAACAAACATGGTCATTAAGTCATAATCAAAAGTAAACTATTGTCTACATACCACAATTACAAATAATTAATGAGAAGACTTAACAAAATTAAAAATACTTCTTCTAAATATGTCTTGAAAAGTATAAGTAGTCAATAAAATAAACAACACAAAATATAAATAAAACAATAACAAGAAAATAAGTCAAAAAATACAAAATCGGTAAGAATACTTATGAAATAAGAAATATTTTTTATAAGTTTTTAATTTTTAGGGTTATTAATACAAGATATTCTTATGAAACTTAATTCTAAAAAAGCTAATATCAACTAAATATTTGTAACGTCATTAACAAAATATAAAAAATCAATAACAATATTATCATATAAATAATTTTAAAAAATAAAACAAAACATAAAGGGCCTAAAGGGTCGTCCCATGGACCTATAGGGCCGGCCCTTTTAGGCCCTCGGCCCTATAGAGCTGGTCCTTTTATACCCGCTTTCATTTTTGAGGTAAAAATCTGAGGCTCGGCCCTTGTAAATTCAAGGCCTAAACGGGCCGGCCCGACGGGCTTAGCCCATTTTTCTGGCTCTACTAAGAAACAATGGAATCTTATTTTACTATGAAAACAATGTAGAAAAAACCTTGTAGACAAAAGAAAGGAACTGGCATTCTATCGTTCGAGGGGAGAAAATCACACACTTCTACTTCGTATTGATGATAATATTGTTTTATTTTAACGGAGAATGACAGATCATGAAAAGCAAATCAAGAGAGAAGTGGGCACCATTGTCCTTGGAGAATGACAGATCATGAAAAGCAATTCAAACATCGGACTGATGCCATGCAGCCAATGCCATGGTTGCTTAAACTCAACACAAGAAGTAAAGCTCAAGCATATATACAACAAAACGGAAGATACAGAGAAGGACCAACCCACCTATTATTTGGGATGCACCGCTATCACCCGCAAAATGCCACTCGGCCTCTCCGATCGTCACCACCCTCTGTTTTTCTAGCTCCCGCCGTGTCCCTTTCACTATACTCCTCCGACTATTTGTACTACCTCAACGTCACATTAGGGGCAAATGGGACTTTTGTTCAAATTCCCCACCGCTGCAAAATGGCTTCCCACCATTTTTTGTGGTAATCATATTTCATTTATGCAGATGAAAATTCGGGTAGGCGGGAAAAAGTTTTCTGATGGAAGTTTTGAACCAAACAACTACCGCCACTAGTAAATTCCCATTTTCCTTTCCATTCCCTTCATTTTTCACGAACCAAATGGGCCCTTATACCTTTACACTCTGCTTGGATGGGAAGAAAAGTTAGAAGGTAAGAAAATGGGAGGAGAGAAAATGAGGAGAAGAGAAAATTAGAAAAAATATTAAATTAGAAAAAATATTATCACTCCGCATGCTTGGATGAGTGAGAGAGAAGTGGGAGGAAAGAAAATGGGCAAATATGTTATGACTAAAATACCCTTGCCTTATATTAAAATAATCATACTTTAAAATTCAATTAAATATTACAATGAAAAAATCATTTTAAAATTATCGTCATCAAATAACTTAAATAAAACCAATTAATTTTAAATTTTTTTTTTGTGAAATATAAAAGGAAATATTAAATTATACATTATCCAAAATTATTAAAACAACTAATAAAAGTATAATAAAAAAATGAAAGGGGTAAAGTGCAATATAAAAAATTAAACACCACATTTTCAAGAAAAAAAATTAAATATGCATAAATTAATAATACAACCTGTTTTTTCCCTGATTCATCATCATGGCCGATTCGAACTCAATGAAGCAGCTAAGAGTATTCTGATCGCAAGTCAAGAGTTCGTTTGCATGAAACAGCGTTTTTAAATATTATTTATTTTCTTTTTTTTAAAAAAAAAATATGCATGATGTACTATATGTGAGGTGGTAGGCTGGAGTGCAATTATGTGACGAGCAGTTTGGGATAACAAAGTTTTCCCTAAAATCTCTCCACTTGTGGAGAGAAGTTTTTAAAGGAAAATGGGGTGGGTCTAAGGGGGTGTGGGACCCACCCCATTTTCCTCCCCACTTTCCTTTTCTTTCATGTTTTTTTCTATCCAAGTGGAGGAAAACTCCTTCCCTCCCCTTTTTCCATCTCACTTTTTTTTACTCTCTCATTTTCTCTCCTATCCAAGTAGGGAAAATTATATATTTATATATATATGCATATATATATATATATATGTATAAGTACAGTTGGTTATACTTTTCATTTTACCTTGCAAGTATTTGTGTTGACCTTTCATTATAAAGGGTGATTGTTACAATTGGTGCTTTATTTCATTGAGAGTTCCCCTCTGATAGCTGACGATCTCCTTTCACCCATTGATTGAGTTGAGGCCCCTCCTCTTTAGCTCACATACGCCACCGATTCTTTGGTAGGACGAATGGAACAATCCAAACCTAAGCGCGCCAAACCCTGACTCTAAATTTAGTAAGAAACGGGTGGAACTTCAAAGTGCTATACAGAAGTAGGAATCATCATAAACTTTTGTTGGTTCACCGCCTGTGATTACCAAGGTGGTTATCACACCGACTACAGATGACTCAGACGATGCAAATAAAACTAAATTGGAAAATGACAATTCTAAACTTGCCCCTGTTGGAATTATTATATAAAAAATGTGGGTGTGTCAAATGGAACAGGTCTCATATTGCTTGGGAGTGTCATTGTCCAAGTGTATGAACTTGGATAAGTAAATGAGTTAAGAGAAGAAATGAACTCGAACAACAATAAGCCACACGGAAATCCGGCAATTTCCCTTGTGCGCGAGTTATAGACTGGACACCTTTTATTTAGTAAAGGCATTTTTGTAGATTTACAAAAGGAAAAATATTTTGGAACAAATACTTACCATTTAAATGTCACAATCACTTTTACTTTAATTGTGAAATTTGGACGTTGCAAATATTTAAACTCATGATCATTCACATTTATTTGTGGGACCTACACGTTGGAACTCTAGAAGCATCGATCAGCTTTTTTGGTTGCTTTTGTGAATGTTTTTATTGCTTTAAAGTCTCATATCAATGGCTTTGAATTATTTAATGGGTCTTTATTGCTTTTAACGTGTAGCATTATGGTATTTAAAGTCCAACGTTTGTAAATGTGTAAGTTAATATTTGCAACGTTTGAAACAGCGTGAAACCGTAGATTTAATCACATTAACGTGATTATTTTGTGACTTTTGAAATGGTTTGTTGCCTATATAAAGGGTGCTTCAGTTTGAGGTTTAACACATCTAGCTCTTAAGCCTTCGAGCACTTCTCTCATCCTCTAGTTTTTTCCTGCTGAGTTCTATAATATTTTGCTGTTCTGCTCACCTTGTTTTTCAGGAAGGATCCATTTTATCCTGGGGAGTACCGTTTCCTCTTAGCCAGTGGTTGTGGAATAACTCTTAAGGACAGCGTCCTTGGACGTGACTCAGATTACACATTGTATTTTCAGGAACTAAGCTAACAATCTTAAGAGCTATTATGGCTTATGTTCCTCCTGCTAGTGCCGGAGCTAACAATGCTACTACTTCCGGAGCAAACAACACTGGTGCTGGTTCTAACCCAATGGTGGTGCCTATGCCAAGACAATTTCCTAACGTCTCCAAGATAGAGCAATTTGAAGGGAAGAACTTCATATGCTGGCAAGAACATGTCTACACTTTTCTCGACATGCATGGAGTTGTTGATGCACTTATACAACCTGCACCTTCCCCAGATGCTAACCAAGCCCAAAAGGATGCTTGGGCCTATGCTAACAAGGTCTGCAGACACACTCTCATTACTACTTTATCTAACGATCTATTCGATGTGTATCATGTCTATAAAGAAGCAAATGAGATATGGGGATCACTTATCCACAAGTACACTGCTGAGGATGTCGGAAAGCAAAAGTTCGTGATAGGAAACTTTTACAAGTGGGAGATGACAGCTGACAAAGACATCAAACTCCAGATCAATGAGTACCACAAGCTGAATGAGGAGCTTCGAGCTGAGAAGATCAATCTACCATATGAGTTTGTGGCTGGTGTATTGATCGAGAAGATGCTAGATCCATGTAATGACTATAAGCAACAACTGAAACAGAAACAGAAACAATTGTCTCTAAATGATCTGATCACTCATATCATCATTGAAAATACCAACCGAAAGGCGATACAAGCTGCAAAGGGCAAAGAAATGGCTGCTAAAGCAAACCTAGTTGAGGAAAAGCCACACAACAAGAGGTATGATCCCAAAAACAAAAAGAATAAAAATTAAGAAACCTTACTAAAAGCCCAAAGACACTAACCCCAAGAAGAAGACAGGCAATTGTTTTGTCTGTGGAAAACCAGGTCATTATGTAGCGCAATGCAGGAAAAGGGCTAAGGGAGATAACTCTCAAAGAGGTGAAAATCCTCCTAAGCCAAATGTGAATTTGGTTGAAGGAGATGATAGCAGTGATGAAGAAATCATTGTTGTTGTAGTGTCACAAGCCCTTCTTGTCTCTGATGTGAATAAATGGGTGGTAGACTCAGGAGCTACCAGGCACATCTGTGCAAACAAAGAGATGTTTACCTCCTTTGAAGAAAGGGAAGACCACGTTTATCTGGCTGACTCTCGAACTGCTAAGGTTCAGGGAAAAGACAAAGTGGTACTGAAGCTCACATCTGGAAAGACCTTGGCAATGAACGACGTGTAGTATGTTCCTGAAGTCAGAGCTAACTTAGTCTCTGTGGCACTACTTGGAAAATCTTGGGGTAGAGTGTGTTTTGAGTCTGACAAGATTGTCATGACAAAGAACAATGTTCTTATTGGGAAGGGTTATTGTAATAAGGGACTATTTGTTCTTAGTGTTTCGGAAATGAATGAGAATGCATCTTCTTCTACTTACTTAATTGATTCTTATGATATATGGCATGCTAAATTAGGACATGTTCATAGATCTTATATTAAAAGACTGCAAAAACTTGGGCTTATTTTTGAAACTAAAAATAATTTTCAAAAGTGTGAAGTTTGTTTAGAAATTAAGCAAGCTAAAAAACCTCATTTTTCTACTCAAAGAGAAACTGAGTTGTTAGCGTTAATTCATACTGATTTGGGAGATTTAAAACAAACTGAGACCAGAGGTGGTAAAAGGTATTATATTACTTTTATTGATAATTTTTCAAAATATACCAAAGTGTATTTGATGAGAAATAAAGACGAGAGGCTTTTGGAAAATATCTTTTGTACAAGGCAGAAGTAGAAAATCAATTAAATAAAAAGATTAAACGGGTCAGGTCGGATAGAGGAGGAGAATATTTATTATTAAATAATTTTTGTGAAAAAGAAGGGATAATTCATGAAGTAACTCCTCCTTATTCACCTGATCTAATGGTGTTACAGAAAGGAAAAATAGAACTTTAAAAGAAATGATGAATGCTTTACTTGTAAGTTCTGCAGCTCCTAATAACCTGTGGGGTGAAGCCTTGTTATCTGCTTGTTTTTTACAAAACAGAATACCCAACAGGAAAACTAAAAAGACACCTTATGAGTTATGGAAAGGTTTTGTGCCTAACCTTCAATATTTGAAAGTGTGGGGGTGTCTTGCTAAAGTTTTACTACCATATGTTAAAAAGAGAAAAATTGGTTCTAAAACTTCTAATTGCATGTTTATTGGATATGCTCAACAAAGTGCTGCTTATCGTTTTCTGGTTTTAAAAAGTGATGTTTTAGACCACAATATAATTGTTGAAACAAAAGATGCAGAGTTTTTTGAAAATATATTTCCTTTGAAGGTTGAGTATATTCCTAAAAGAGTTGAAAATTCCTCTGCTTCTTCTGAACAAAATTCACATGAAGTTTTGTTTGAATATTTAAGGAGAAGTAAAAGATAAAGAAAACAAACATCTTTTGAAGATGATTTTTATATTTATTTGGTACAAGATGAACCTAAAAATTTTTATGAAGTTATTTCTTCTCCGGATGAATCTTTTTGGAAAGAAGCAATAAAAGCTGAAATTGATTCTTTAAATCAAAATAATTACATTACTTTTGAAGTCATTAGCCCTTAATCCCATTTTTGGGTCATTACACGAGTTGATATGGGGACCCCTCATTAGGGTATGGTATCAAAGCCTGGCTCGGGTCGAATGGGAATGCCTTATAAGGGTTTGGTATCAAAGCCAAGCTCTGGTCAATCTGGGGATGCCTGATAAAGATTTAGATCGCTAGGATGTTACATCCTCCATTTCAAGGAACATGATACTCTCAGAATCCTTTTTCTCCTATTCTTTTCAAAATTTCATCTCCACCATCAAATGAAAAAAATGAATTGTTCATATTTAATATTTTCTAAAACTATAAGTCCTCCGGTCCTAAATATAGGACATAGTTTGTAGTGCAAATTACACTACAAATTATGTCCTATATTTAGGACCGGAGGTAGTATTATTGTATTTTATATTTTTTTTTTAATTTTGTTTGTGTTACAGTTGTAAATGGTATAAATCATATTTTAACAGTTTAAATGTATTTATTTAGGTTTAAGATAATAGTTTTATAAAATATGAAATCTGAACTATCTATTTTTTTTTTAATATGAGGGTGGATATGAGATTCTAAGAAGAAAAGGAGGCAAAAGATTCTGAGAGAAGCCAACCCGCCCATTTCAACTCGACCCATAGCTCACTCTCACTGGTTTTTTTTTTAAATTTTTATATAAAAATAAATAAATAACATTTATAATTAAAAAATTATTTAAATTTTATTCCAAGTTATAGCTTTTCCATTATGTTCTTATTAATTAAAGAGGAGAAGTATTCTCTCATTTTAATTGAGTTTGTAATTAATTCAAAAACAAAATAAAATGAGAAAAAGATAAGGGATATTTTTGCACCTTTATAGAGAAGAGATAGAGAAGATAACATTTAGGATTAATATTATATAAGTACTTTTGCACTTGATGTTTGAATATAATGCGCACAACAATTTCTAAAAAAAAATTATAGGTATTTTTACACCTTTATAAAAATGTTTCGAAAAGTAACAAACATTCAACGGAGTCAACAAAGATAACATTTTTACTACATTTTAAACAATTTATGTGTATTTTTACACCTAAAATTTGATTATGAGGTCATTAACACTTTTTGAAAAGGATAATACGTATTTTTACACCTTTACCCTTTTTCTTCAATAACATATACCACACCAACTTTTCATCATATGGAAATCCTATCTGTCCAATTTTCCTTTTTTCTTCAATAACAAATGCCACACCAACTTTTCATCATATAGAAATCCTATCTGTCCAATTTTTTTTCCTATATGACACACACATCTTATCAATATGAATATAAAATATAAAATGAAGTATACTGCTGAAACTAAAGTGGCTCATTTTCCCAAATTAGATGAGTATTGTAAGCACCAAACTAGTGCAAGTTCACAGATAGATGTTGTCCAGAAAAGCTTTAGCAAGATTACTGAAGCTCACACTAACTGTTTCAGCATCCGCATATCTCTTGATCACATCCACTACTTCTGGCTTTAAAACTTCTTCCTTGTTGGATTCGTTGCATAGATAGTAAAGAGCCCCAAGTGCAAAATTCACCTAATATCATGCGGTAAGTACTTTTGGTTAACCATCACAGGCAATATCTGGAACTCATATAAAAGTAAATTAACTTGTGATTTTTCAGCACCACTAAAGAAATTACTAGTAGTTCCCACAAGGAAGTTTAAGAATGAAAAAACTATTAATAAATAGGTGAGACTTTGGTGGCTATGAATTTCCATATCGAGCATCTCCTAACGTAAAAAAAAAAAAAAACATAACATGGACAACTGGACCAATTTTGTAGTATCCTTTTAATTTATTTTTATTTTGAGTTTCAATTTTATGAAACAGTTTCAAAGATGTTTTCAAAAGAAAAGAAAGGAAGGACAATAATATTCTTAAAAAACTCTTTTGACTTTTCCCGTGTTTCTGAAAGAAAACAAAACGCAGGAAAGAACTCCAAGCTGCTCTCTGTATATTCTGCTGTAAAATGCAGAAAACAGTGATTAAAAACTCTAGATGGATAACAGGTAACAAAAAATTCTGTTAGGAACCAGAATATATAACCCAGAATAATCACAAAATATTACTTGGATAGGTGAAAATACCGATTCTTCCAACTCAATGGGGAGAAGGAAGTTACAACCATGCAAATAAACTCTCCAGGCAATACACTTGACCTAGCAATTCGAGAGGCTAGCGCTCTCCTCACTTTCACTCAATATCTGCATACTCTCCTAATCGCAGTTCACAACTATATAGCCACAAAACAGAAACAATACCGATGCAAAACGGTCAACACAGGACCCAAGACAACCTGCGACTCATATCCAGCTATCCTATCAAAAGTAATACTAGGTCTGCTAAAATACATGAAAATAGGAATAAGTTGAAAGTCAACTTCCTAGGATATCAAAAGCATCTTGCCTCATGTGTGTTTCGGCCTAAACCTCCTTTTGTAAACCCTTTTGACCAAGTTGGTCCTATCATTACCCGCCCCTAAGAGCTTCACCTTATCCTCAGGGGGAAAATCAGGGAATTGGAGCGCAATTGTGGAGGCATCTTCCCATGAGGTTTCAAAATCAGGAAGGTCCTGCCATTGGACGAGAACTTCACGATGGCCGTTAGTTAAGGTCCTGACCTTGCAGATGTCCCTTGGCTGTACTTGTAGTTCCCACTGTTCAGATAATACAGCAGGGATGGTAGGAGTGACTGGCGCTAACTGAACCAATTTTTTAAGATTGGCCACATGAAAAACTGGGTGTATCCGTGCTGTGGGAGGCAGTTCTAGGCGGTATGCCACAGCCCCCACCTTCTCCAGGATTTTAAATGGCCCATAAAATCTGGGACTTAACTTTTCATTAGTTCGCCTTGCCAATGTGCGCAACCTGTAGGGTTTGATCTTAACATATACCAAGTCCCCGACCTCAAACTGGACCTCACGTCTGTGCTTATTAGCTTGACCCCTCATCTGGTCTTGTGCCTTAACCAAATTTGCTTTCAGGGCATCTATAATCACATTTCGCTCCTGGATCTGCACATTAACTGCGTCATTGACCGAGGACTACTCTTGCAACTTGAGGAATGTGGGTGGGTCGCGCCCGTATACCGCCTTAAAGGGTGTCATGCCTGCTGCACTTTGATAAGAAGTATTATACCAATACTCTGCCCATGTTAACCACTGAGCCCATTGCTTCGGTTTTTCACTGGTAAAGCACCTCAAATAAGTCTCCAATCCCCTGTTTAACACTTCAGTTTGACCATCAGATTCCGGGTGATATGCTGAACTTAAGCACAACTGGGTTCCTGCTTGCTTAAACAATTCCTTCTAGAAGTGGCTCACAAATACTCTGTCACGATCGGATACAATGGTTTTTGGAAACCCATGCAATTTGACCACCTCGTTGACAAACAGTTCCGCCACATCTTTGGCGTGAAAGGGGTGAGCTAGGGGAAGGAAATGAGCATACTTGGTGAATCTATCCACCACCACCACCAGAATCGTGTCGTACTTCTTTGACTTAGGAAGACCGGTGATAAAGTCCATACTAATATCCTCCCATACGCCTTGGGGAATCGGAAGGGGCTGCAACAACCCAGCGGGGGACAAGGCTTGATATTTGTTTCTTTGGCATACCCCACATTTGGCAACATGTTGCTGCACATCTTGCTTCATTCCCTCCCAATACACCACATTTGCAAGTCTTTTGTATGTGCAGAGGTAACCAGAATGTCCCCCAATCGGAGTGTCATGAAACTCTTGGAGTAATAAGGGAATTCGGGTAGAATTCTTGGGGAGGACCAGTCGCCCTTTGTAGTGTAAACAGCCCTTGTTCATGCTGTATCCTTCCACCCCTTCCCCCGTTGTGATCAGCTGCTGCATAATATGGTGTAACTTGGGATCCTTCTGTATTTCTTGCTCCTAATTCTCCAAGTCTGTGTGCTGCCATAATGAAAAACCCTACATCTCCAACTGCTCCTCTCTTCTGGACAAGGCATCGGCAGCCCGATTCTCCTTACCCGGCTTGTACATAATGTCAAAGTTAAACCCCAGCAACTTAGATGCCCATTTCTGTTGGTTTTCCTCCAAAATTCGCTGTTCCAGGAGGTACTTCAGGGCCTTCTGATCGGTCCGAATCACGAACTTCTGCCCCCACAAGTAATGTCGCCACCTCTTAACGGCCATCACTATTGCCATCAATTCCCTCTCATAGACCGAACATTGCTGGGCTCGTTTAGAGAGTTTTTGACTGTAATATGCAATTGGTCGTCCGTGTTGCATCAGTACTGCTCCAACCCCTGTGCCTGAGGCGTCTGTTTCGAGCTCAAAAGAGATTGTGAAATCAGGCATGGCTAGCACCGGAAGCCAGGTCATAGCCGTTTTGAGTTGTTCAAAGGCCTCGGTAGCCTCCAGGGACCAAACAAAAGCATCCTTCTTGAGCAATTTAGTTAGGGGCCTAGCTATCTTGCCATAGTTCTGAACAAACAGTTGGTAATATCCGGTCAGTCCCAAGAATCCTCGCAATGACTTGATATTCTTGGGTCTGGGCCACTTCAGCATACTTTCAATTTTTGCAGGATCAGCTTGCACTCCGTCCCGGGAAATGATGTGACCGAGGTATTCGATCTTTGGTTGGGCGAAACTGCATTTTTTGAGGTTAATCACTAGCTAGTGTTCCGTCAAAACAGATAACACTTGGTCTAGGTGCCTCAAATGAGTGCTCATATCATGACTATAGATGAGAATATCATCAAAAAATACTAGCACGAATTTATGCAAATATTCTCTAAATATGTCATTCATTAAGGATTGAAAAGTAGATGGTGCATTTGTAAGACCCAAAAGGCATCACCTTGAACTCGTAGTGGCCTTCGTGGGTGCGGAAAGCTGTCTTGTGCTCATCCCCGACCTTGATTCGAATTTGGTGATATCCAGATTTTAAGTCCAGCTTTGAGTACACCGCTGACCCCTTCAGCTCATCTAATAATTCGTCAATTACTGGTATGGGAAATTTGTCAGGAGTGGTGATCTTGTTTAAAGCTCTGTAGTCCACGCAGAAACACCAACTCCCATCCTTCTTCTTGACCAACAAGACGAGGCTTGAATACGGGTTGTTGCTGGGTTGAATAATTCCAGTATGAAGCATATCCTTGACCATAGTTTCGATTTCATTTTTCTGATTATGGGGATAACGGTAAGGGCGTATGTTCGGAACCTGTTCTCCAGGCTTAATTACAATAGCATGATCCTGTGAGCGATGGGGTGGCAACCCTTCGTACCCATGGCAGACCAAGGTGTACTTGGCCAACAAGGCCTGAATCTCGGCTAGTAGTCTGGGGCAACCACCTTCTTCAACCACCAGTCCTCCAAACTCGATCAAGAATCCCTCACCTTGTTTCTTTACGGATCGCTCCAATGATTTCATCGAGACCCGAGTGCGAGACAGCATGGATTCACCCCGTAGACAGATGCGATTAGTCTTCCTGCCAATCTTAATTGTGCGCTGCCCCCAATCTACCTTGACCTCACCAAGTGATTTCAGCCATTCCACTCCGAGTACGATGTCGACCCCCTTCAGTGGAAAGGGGTAGAAGGTTTGTGTCACCTCTAGTCCCTGTAGGCTCAAGGTCACGTTTTTGCAGCGATACCCTCAACAAACAGAATGACCATCCCCAACCGTGACTTTATACTCGGTGACTCTCTCCTGGTTAATAGGCACCTTCTGGATCAGCCCCTCAGAAATGAAGTTGTGGGTAGCTCCGCTGTCTATCAAGGCTACGATCCTTTCCCCTTCCAGTTGGCCCTACAACTTCATGGTATGATTGCCGCCGAAACCGGCCATGGATGATAGGGATAACTTCATTAGCGCCGACGTCCCTTCCCTCATCTGGTTGTCTTCATTAACGGCGGCCATCAAAACCGCCTCGGTTTTGCTCTTGTCGACCACCAAGTCCAGAACCACCAAGTGCAGATTTCTATTTTTGCATATATGAGCTGGGCCATATTTGTCACTGCATTTAAAACACAAGCCTAACTCCTTCTGTCTTGCAATTTCTGAGTCGGACAAATGGTGAGACCCTCCCAGTTTCCGAATCGATGACGCACCCGTGGAGCTATTGGATGTACGTGTGTCGCTGACTCGATTCTCTGACTTCTGCATGTTTTCCGTATTCACTAAGGTAGTGGTGGAGGCAAATCCCCGATTAGATTCGAGTATAGGTGTGACCCGGTTAAACAGGGGCGGGTTCGACCCGGATTTCAGCCCAATTCCAACACGTGGGGCCCTCATGGCTTTGCTATTTCATCTGCATTCAACGCCTTTTTGATTAAGTCGTCGATCGTTCTCACCTCCGCGAGCTTCAATTCAGCCTGTATTTCTGGCTTCAATCCGTGAAGGAATGCTCCAATGAGGCACCCATCCAGTGCATCCTTCAAAGGGGTCGTCAGCCGTTCAAACTCTTCCACGTACTCGAGCACCGAATGCTCCTGGCGGTTTGTGAACACGAGCCGATAGTCTCCTCCGGGTTGTGAAGAGTGGAAACGCTCCAGCATCTTCCATTTAAACTCCTCCCAACTAGTGATGGTCCTCCATTTCTCTTTCCACTGGAACCAGCTCAACGCTCGTTCCTCCAAGCAGACGACTCCTGCTCCTAGCTTCTCGGTGTTTCCAATGGCACTCACCTGGAAATACCGCTCGACCCGGAAAAGCCAACCCAATGGGTCTTCCCCGTTGAACGTGGGTAGCTCAAGCTTCTGGTACTTCCACATTTCCTTTTCTCGGTCGCCAACGCTTGACCCGTTGTCGTCGGTCTTAGCGCCCTCCTCCTCTATTTTATGACCGTCACCATCCTCATTGTTATTATTAGCCCCAGTTTTCTTATTCTTGCCTGACCCTTCCCTGAGTATGATTTCCCGCATAATACTCATGGTTGTGGCCAGCTCGTTGACCTTCTTTGATAGGCTCGTCATTGTCGCCTTCAGTCCCTGCACGTCCTCTGCCAGTTGCTCCATATCACTCCTTCTAAGATCAAACCGCTCTGATACCAAAATGTTAGGAACCAGAATATATAACCCAGAATAATCACAAAACATTACTTGGATAGGTAAAAATACCGATTCTTCCAACTCAATGGGGAGAAGGAAGTTACAACCATGCAAATAAACTCTCCAGGCAATACACTTGACCTAGCAATTCGAGAGGCTAGCGTTCTCCTCACCTTCACTCAATATCTGCATACTCTCCTAATCGCAGTTCACAACTATATAGCCACAAAACAGAAACAATACCGATGCAAAACGGTCAACACAGGACCCAAGACAACCTGCGACTCATATCCAGCTATCCTCTCAAAAGTAATACTAGGTCTGCTAAAATTCATGAAAATAGGAATAAGTTGAAAGTCAACTTCCTAGGATATCAAAAGCATCTTGCCTCATGTGTGTTTCGGCCTAAACCTCCTTTTGTAAACCCTTTTGACCAAGTCGGTCCTATCAAATTCTTTTGCTTTATTTCTTTAAGGGTTTTTTCAAAAACGGTAAACAAACAGCCCCATCAAACAGCCCCATCATCTGTTTCTTAATGTCAAACACATTAAAATAATATTCAGCATATAGATTACTTTTTTTTCAAAGAAAATGCATTTTGAGTTATGAGTTATGACATAGTGAATTATATACAACATGCTTGCATAAAATTTAAACATAAGAGGAAATTGAAACATACTCAACAACTAAGCTATCACCCTTACAGTGTTTCTAACTGGGCTTGATAAACATTGAATGACAAGAGGAATCCCCCCACACTGAGTTACAATATTAGAATTGGTCGGATCTGCAAAAAGTTGCTTCTACTTTTGTCAAGTAAATATACCAAACATCAGGTATAGACGTTGACATCACAAAAGGTGAAACTGCACTTACCTGCACAAGCATTGCATATTCCTCCAATTCCAAACTCCACAAGCTTCTCATTGGGTTCGGTTATGCAGTCCAGAAAAAGTTCCAAAACATTGAGCTGCTTATATATCACATTAAAAAAAATGTTACAAAGCCAACAGTAGTGAGCAATGGAGTTGTAGTTCATAACATGGATATTTCTAGCAAGAAAGAGAGTTGTATGAAACCTGACGCAAGAAGTTATAATTGTAAGGATCATAGGCAAAGTTCGCCAAATTTGCCACTATTTTCTCTCTCGTCTCTGCAAAAACAAGAAACATTGATATGGTGGGAGTAGTGGATCATGAATCTCATTAAGCAGAACTCTACAATTTACAAACACTTGAGGCATTTATCCATTCAGATAACAGAGGAAGAGAAAATTTCCCTCCCCCAATAGCTCCCTAGAAGCTCTATACATCAACTTTAGGATTAGAATCAAATGACTCGTTATTACACACTAGGCCTTGTTCGCCTCTTGCAAGCTGCTTAGTTTAACATGAGACGTTAACAGTACAACTCTTAAAAGAAGAACAAAATTTGTAAGAATAACATTTTAAACATAATATTTTCATCACATAGTGACAATATTTCAAATGCATGTAAGGAACTGTACAAAAGATCAAGACAAAAGAAATTCCTGGGAAGAGGACAAGAACACACTCTCATCAAGTTCACAGTGAACCACTGTGACTTAGGCATATATCAGAGGGAAAGACATCAAGGATGGTTGTGTAGATATTATGGAAAGCAAGCCATGGACACATGGGGGCAGAAGGGGGGGCTAATGGGACTTGGTTAGAGATTTTTGGGTATATATACGAAGATTTGAGAAAGCAATTGTCAAGGAATTAAATTATGAAGTGCCTTTCAGAGATATCCAGCGCATCAAATGGTTAGGAGAAGTTTTCTATCATTCTGCATTATTTCCTATTTCTTTGTTATGGTGTAAAGACAATAGTTTCACTCACAATCGTGTCAAACCATCAATAGGGTATTTCATTCCTACCCAATGCCAAGTTATCTAGGAGGATAGATTAGAGTGTTGCTTTCATGGGGATAATAAAATATATTATGGGCTCAATCTTAGTGAATTCAAGAAACAAAATAAAACAGCATAAAGTACTCCGTACCATCTTGAGTTGCGCTCTGAAACTGAGTCACCAATTCCTGAAACAAAAGTTTACTACTTTTAGGTTCCAAACATCAAAGCAATAAATTTAACTAGTTGCCCATTCCTGAAGGATATATAACATAGAGCATATATTTAAGAGATCAAGGAGTCGATGATTCAAGTTTCACACACACTCACGAAAAAAAAATGAAAATCACGGAATAATGGATGAAAAGAAATGTTTTTATGATTAACTGGAAAGAAAGAAGAACAAGTGCCTGAAGGTATTGCAGTCTTGGGGTTCCATATTTTCCAGTTCGCTCTTCTTGCCTCTGGTCATTGGTGAACATGTTCGCTTTTCTTCTAGTCTAAAAAACAATGGAATCTTATTTTACTTTGGAAAAAATGTAGAAAAAACCTTATACACAAAAGCAAGGAACTGGCATTCTATCGTTCGAGGGGGAAAATCACACTCTTCTACTTCGTATTGATGAAAATATTGTTTTATTTTAACCATAAGAATGAGAGATCATGAAAAGAAAATCAAGAGAGAAAAATAAGGAAATACTTAGACCGACCTGTTACCCTGAGGAATTTATGATGTGCTGAAATGCTTGAGTAGTGGATTATTCGAGTTCCTTTACTTGAACCACACCACATTCAAATGTATCCAAACTCAATAAAGATACATAAGTTGGCAAATATCCTTTATGGACTATGATGAATGGCTATGCTTCTGCAGTGACCCCTCTTATCAGTTTACTACTTTTTTTTCATTAGCCTCGGAAAGCTATCGGGTAGACTATGCAATCTACTGGTCTCTATTACAAAGCAGAACAAAAACGGCGCCAAAGCTATCGAACAGACTTTATTGAAGCTAACAAACCAGAACAAAAATGGCAGGAGCAGAGCCGCAGAATAATTTTAACCCTGCGTTAGGACAGGAGCAGAGCACAAACCTGAAGGAGAATGGGAGCAAAGACGCAGCACGAATTCAACAAAGTGAAGAAAGGGGCAGCCCTCAAGAAGGAGAAGATGATGACGATGCTTGAAGAAGACGGCAATTACCAGAGGCGACGGCGGCAACGGCTTGACGGACGGCGACGGTGAGAGGACAGCCACGCGAACACGGAACTAGGCGGAGGAGAACTTTTGCGCGCGGGAGGGCAGCTTGGAACAAGGATTTTCCACTCCCAATCGCTCACGAGAGAAAATAGGGCGGGCCCAATCCCTTCTCTCCCCCTCCCATTTTCTCCCCCATCCAAATTTTCCCAAAGTAAGTTTTCTCTCCGTTTTTCCCTAGTTTCCTTTTATTTCTCATTTTCTCTCCATTCAAATAATTATTAACTAAAAATATATATTTTTATTTAAAAATATATTAATATATATAAAAAAGTTAAAGGAGCAAAATACCTTTTATTTTTTTAAAAAAAAGAGCTCTCGGCACTATAAATAAATTTTGATAGCAAAAATATTTATGATCATTATAAAATGACTCTAAAATGTCGCTTTAATAAATTCATTTATGTTCACCGTTTGGTTCAAACTTTTAATCAAAAAAACGAGGGCAAATGAGCAAACAATATCCTCTATTTTTATCAAAAATAGCTACTGACACCACAAACAAGTTTTGGGTGTAACAATATCTATGATGATTTTAAAAGGGCCTTAAAATGCCATTGTTGTTAAATTCATCAAATAATCGTTATTTTGACTTGTGGGTCCCACTATATTGTCTAGTTGTACTCCACCCTGGTTATTTTGACTGTATAACATGGACTTTTCCCATTTTTAACTTAACTGCCTTTTAATTTTCACACACCTTCTTTTGCCTTTGCCTTTACCACTACCACGCAAGAGATCCTACCTCATGAGAATCACACTGGCGAGATTTACAATGGCAAGATCTACACCCCTATCTAGCAGCAACGTCTTCCACCAACCTTCATCTTCGACCAATTTTCACATCACCCTATGCCTTTAATGCCACTACCGGCAAGATCCAAACTCCTACCCTGACAGGAATTACAACATTGACCGTGCCCCAGTGGAACGGCGGCAACGTCAACCTCCAGGGTGGAGTACAACTGGATAAATATTGTGGTCCACAAGTCAAAATAAAACAGTTGTCTAGCGAATTAAACGGCAATAGCATTTTAGGGCCCTTTTAAAAATCATTATAGGTATTTTTGTACCCAAAATTTGTTTATGGTGCCCGTAATTCTTTTTGAAAAAGATAGAGGGTATTTTTGCTCCCCTACCCTCACTTTATTTGGTCCAAAATTTGAATCGAACGGTTAATATAGGGGAATTTAATAAAAGTGACATTTAAGGGTCATTTTGGAATCATTATAGGTATTTTTGCACCCAAAATTTATTTATAGTGTCAGTAGCTCTTTTGAAAAAAGATAATAAATATTTTTGCTCCTTTACCCTATATAAAATAAAATTTGTATCAAACTACATTATTCACAAACTATTACTAATATAACTCAATCATTGTACACAAATGTGATACTTTAGCTAGTATTACCTCTCTTTGGCTCAAAAAAAAAATAGTATTATCTCTCATCTTTAATAGAAGATCCACTTTATATTATGATTCCCATAGTATTTGAAATAGTTTTGCAAAAGGTTGTGTGACCCACTAGCATGAAAGCTGTCTTATAGTTAATATAACCCACTGAATTAATCAATACACACATATAATAATAGTCGGTAAAATATATATTGATGAATTTGTCAACACTGAAGCACCACCCTATCCGTTGTGCTAAAATAATTCGCAGGAGTAAAAACTAGTGACAAATGAAATTTTGATTCTAGATCTGTTACTGCACATGCAAGAATATATTATTTTTGTAAATTTTAAATTTAGATAGAATTATTTGTAAAATATAATGTTGACTAGATCAGTTTAGATGTGTGTAAAAAAATAGTATTTTGCTAAAAAGTGAGCCATCACTCGCGGTGGAAAAGAGGAAAAAGGGGAAAAAGAGTGTCCGTTGTGAGGAGGAGAGAACTTCCACACCACCGCTCACGGTGGCGGTGTGGACTGTGAGGACTGCGTGAAAAGAGAGGAAGAGGATTCTGTAGATGGAGGAAAGATCACTGGACATTGTACTGAAGGAGAAGGAAGAAACTCCGCCGCTAGAAGACAAAAGGTCCACCAAGAAATCCAAACTAAAAGACAAGAATGCTTTTGTAGCTACAGGAATGGAAACCGATGAGAACTGTCAAGCTGCTGAGGAAAATGTTGTTCAAGGCCAAAATCTAGAGATTGAAGATGTCAGTATGGGTACTCCTAGCCCAAAGCACCAACAAGCTCCCTCCTTTAGGGATATGCTAGTCAACAACGGCAAAATCGCACCGGAAAAAGAAGAAGAAATAGTTCTTAACGAAGATGATGTGGCTTACTACCTAAATGAAGGATCCCCTCCATCTCCTTCTCTGCACGAGTTAGGGAGGTGCTGGATTTAAGGATGAAATATGCTGTGGTGGTGAAATTACTTGGTCGAAGAATACGATATGATACTCTCAGAGACAAGCTGCCATTTTTCTGGTCTACCATAGGTCCGTATCGTTTTATTGACTGCTCTGGTGATTGTTTCATTGTTAAATTTAATAATTTGCAAGATTACCAAATGGCTCTTCTCAATGGGCCATGGGTTGTGTTCGGTCACTATCCCTCAGTCCAGGCTTGGATAAGAGATTTCTCTCCTCTGGACCACTCGATCAACCAAGTCATTGGATGGGTTCGCTTACCCATGCTTCCTATCAGGTATTACCACAAGCAAGTCGTTAGAGCTATTGGTCAGATGCTGGGGAAGGTCATAAGAATTGATTATAATACAGAGACAGGTGAAAGAGGGCGCTTTGCTAGAATTGCCATTGTTATAGATTTATCCAAGCTCTAATCTCGAAAGTAAATGTTGATAGTAAAATGATCTTCATTGAATATGAAGGTTTGCCCACCATCTGCTTTCACTGTGGCCCTTATGGCCATCTTGAATAAGTTTGCCCGAAGAAGCGCAGTGCTAAGTCGCCGAAGATGGAGGTAAGCGAAGGCCGGAAAAAGCAGCCACAAGTGGATGCATGTGAGAGAGACATTTACGGAGCATGGATGCATGCTCCATCACGTGGCAGACGTTTTGACAAGACGACCAGACAACTCCCTGGGACGAATCACCTGCAAAGCTCCTGAGGAGGTAGTAGTAATAGATTTAATCTACTAGTTAACACAGTGGGTGATCCAGTCGATAATGCATCGGACTTCGAACATGCTGACGTCACCACCAGCAATGAGAATGCCAGAGCTACTTCTTCCGACGAAATAAGGAAATCGAAACAAGAAAAGGATGTTGGAAAAACACAACTCAAGCAGCAAGCTAGAGGCAAGGCTACAGAAAGGAGAAAAATAACACAAGCTTCTGACTCGATTTTTAATTCGACAGTTTACAAGACTTCCCAAGGGAAAACTACGCTAGCCACCACCAATCATAGTGCTCGTTTGGGATAGCTTATTTTTGAGTAATAAGTGCTTATAAATCGTGATTCACAGTATACGAGATAAATATGTGAGAGAAGTTTTATCTCGACTTACGTAATAAGGACTTATTGTCCCAGAATAAGTGATGCCAAACACTCACATAATGTTGTCCTAGTTCAAAATTTGAGCGATACTTTAAAGGAACAAAGTGGTCCTCCCAATGCCACCCGCATAAGGCCCAAAAAAGGATCATCACAGGCTCGTAAGAAATCTCTTCATCCAAAAGGCCCAGACAAGGATAAAAGAAAATCGGGAATCCATTTGCCTCCAGATGTTAAGATTAAAGGGATCAACCAGAGGCCTAAAGAACCTCAAGCTGGTCCTTAACATGAGTTGGTTCAGACCCTAGCCATGGAGATGGACCAAGCCCAGTATGGAGACCCAGACACATATGTGACAAGAGATCGAGATGGAGTCCATGGGGAAGGGCCTAGCCCCGAATACTAACCCACTTCTCTCTATTTTTAGGTCTGTTTTTGTTTGGAAGCAGCGGCTCCTAAATTTCATTCTGTTTTGAAATCATTTTTGCTGGGGTATAAGCCTCATGTTGTGATATTAACTGAACCTAGAATATCTGGTATTCAAGCTGATAAAGTGATAAAGAAGACTGGCTATCCGAGGTCCCATCGAGTAGAAGCTCAAGGATTTTCTGGTGGCATCTAGGTACTCTGGTCAAGAAATATTGAAGTTGAGATTCTTCTCATCCATCATCAGTTCATTCATATGCGCTTGAGTTGGCTTGACTCTGGTAAGCATACCCTCTTCTCCGTTGTCTATGGGAGTCCAACACATTCCATTAGAGAGCGTCTTTGGAATGATCTATCTGCTGTTATAAGTAATTGTATGGAGTCTTGGTTTCTTGCCGGGGACTTCAATGTAACACCCTCCCTAGATGAAAGAAAAGGGGGGAAGACGTATTCAATCACTGGGTAGTAAGTCCTTCATTAATTTTGTCAACTCCAACCATCTCATTGATCTCGGTTTATCGAGTCCAAGATTTACATGCAGACGAGGAACTCTCTTTGCTCGCCTTGATCGAGCACTAGCGAATGAAGGATAGGTTACAAATTTCCCCAACGCTTATGTACGCCACTTACCTAAGATTCAAAGCGATCATTGTCCTATCCTGGTAGACATAGGATTTCAACAATTGCATACAGGGCCTAAACCTTTCAGATTTCTCTCTGCTTGGGTCACTCATTCAGACTTTAAGTGTCTCATAAAGGAATCCTGGTCAGTATCTCATAACTTGGCTGAAAATATTAAATCCTTCCAAAACTGTGCAGTATCTTGGAACCAACAGGTCTTCGGCCATGTGGGGAAAAGAAAGAGTTGCCTTCATGCCAGAATTACAAGAATACAAAAAGCATTAGAGGAGCGGCCTACATTACATTTGCTTGAGCTAGAACAAACACTTAATCTTGAATATGAAGATACTTGCCTATATGAAGAAATGATCTGGATGCAGAAGTCTCGAAATGATTGGATCAAACTTGGTGACCGAAATACAACCTTCTTTCATACTAAATCAATTACTCTTCGGCAATGAAATAGAATTTTGATGCTCCAAGATGATCAAGGCGAGTGGCACAGATGGACCTTAATAAGCTAGAGTTGATGGCAGCATCTTATTTCAAACAATTATACACTGCTGATTCTGATGAAATATCTGCTTATTGTACCTGTAAGGAAGTGAAATCTTAAGGCTCTATTCATTTCATTCAACGTTACATATGATCTATATATATACAGATTTACACGTATGAAATAGACAAGCCGTTCCTACTCCACGACTTTCCTACACACCATTATTGACTTCTAACTCTAACACTCCCCCTCAAGTTGGAGAATATATATTGATCATGCCCAACTTGCTATAAAGATATTTAACCCGTGTCCCATGTAAGGCTTTCGTCAGAAGATCTGCCAGTTGATCGTCGGATCGTATGTGTCCTGTAGATACAACAGTTTCTTTAATCTTATCACGAATAAAATGACAATCAATTTCAATATGTTTTGTTCGTTCATGGAACACAGAATTTGAAGCTATATGAAGTGCTGCTTTATTGTCACACCATAGTTTTGCAGGCAATATCGTGGTAATGCCAATTTCCTTCAAGAGTTGAAATACCCACACAATTTCTTGTACTGACTGTGACATGGCTCTGTATTCTGCTTCTGCACTTGATTTTGACACAACTAATTGCTTCTTACTTCTCCAAGATATCAAATTTCCACCAACAAACACATAATAACCAGTAGTTGATCGTCTTGTGGCTTTAGATCCTGCATGATCCGCATCACAGAAACACTCGACTTTAGTGTGCCCATAATCTGTATAAAGAATACCAAGACCTGGAGAACCTTTCAAATAATGCAAGATATGTTCTAAAGCTTCCCATTGTGCTACTGTTGGTGATGCCATGAATTGGCTGAGCCTGCTAACTGAAAATGTTATATCAGGACGAGTTACTGTCAGATAATTCAACTTCCCAATGAGTCTTCTATATCTTTCAGGAAATGCAAACGGCTTCAGTTTCTCTGGATCAATCTTCTTCTTCAAGTCATCAGGAAGTTTATCAAACATACTAGCATCAAGATCCAGGAAAGGATTCGGAATCATGGGGATGCTGCTTGGTGCAGATCCAAGCTTTCCAGTGTCTTTTAAGAGATCGAGAACATACTTCCTTTGAGTTAAAAGAATACCTTTCTTGCTTCTCAAAACTTCAATACCAAGAAAGTACTTTAATGACCCTAAATCTTTTGTCTGGAAATGAGAGTTCAAGAAAACTTTAAGTTCTGAGATTCCGGAAATGTTACTTCCTGTAATTACAATATCATCAACGTATACTACTAAAAGAATCATGCCTGCATCAGATTGCTGGTAGAACACAGAGTGATCACACTTGCTTTGACTTAATCCAAACTTCTTGACTACACTACAAAATCTATCAAACCAGGCATGAGGGCTTTGCTTTAGACCATACAATAACTTCTGGAGATAACACACTTTCCTATTCTCCCATTGAGCAACGAACCCAGGTGGTTGCTCCATATAGACTTCTTCAAGGAGATCTCCATTCAAAAAAGCATTCTTAACATCTAACTGATGTAAATCCCAATGATATGTGGCAGCTATGGAGATAAGAAGACGAACGGATGTGAGCTTAGCAACAGGAGAGAAAGTCTCAGAGTAATCAATACCATAAGTTTGTGCATACCCTTTAGCAACTAGTCGAGCTTTTAACCGTTCCAAAGAACCATCAGCCTTAGTTTTAACAACAAATACCCATTTACATCCAATAGCCTTCTTCCCAGGAGGTAGATCAATAAGAGTCCAGGTACCAGCTTTTTCAAGAGCCATAAGTTCTTCTTCCATTGCTGTACGCCAACCAGGATGAGTCAAGGCTTGGTGAAGGGTAGTAGGGGTGGATATGGAATCAAGGGTGACCACAAGAGAAGAAGAAGTAGGTGACAAATTCTGGTAAGACATAAAGGAGGATATAGGATAGGTACAATTGGCATATCTTTTTGGAGTACAATGAGGACGGGTACCTTTCCGGAGGGCAATAGGTAGGTTATGGGAGGGATCAACAGCAGAATCAGGAACAACTAGATCAGGTACAGTAATTGGAGGATCTGGGGTATGAGGAACAGAAACCAAGGAGTCATGACCAGAATCCGTGGACGAAGCAGTGACTGGTGACGGCGAAACATTTTCGGCATCAACATCATTAATGATATCAGGTTCTGGAACAACAGCCTGTACTAGTAAGAGTGGGACACGATAAACCAGGACATCATCAGACTCAACAATGACAGATGGAGAGTCAGAGAAGGTCGAAGATGCGAAGAAAGGAGAAAACTCATGAAAGATTACATCAGTGGACACAAGGTAATGACAAAGATCAGGAGAGTAACATCGATAACCTTTCTGAATTCGAGAATAACCAAGGAAGACACATCTTAAGGACTTTGGATCGAGTTTAGTGACATTTGGACGAACATCCCGAACAAAACAAACACAACCAAAGATTTTTGGATCAATAGGAAACAGCTTAGTGGTGGGAAATAGAATGGAATACGGAATATCCCCACTAAGAACAGCCGAAGGCATGCGATTTATGAGAAAACAGGCTGTAGAAATGGCATCGGCCTAAAAACTTTTAGGGATGGAGGAATGAAACATAAGAGCTCTTGCAGTTTCTAATAGATGTCGATTCTTTCTTTCAGCAACACCGTTTTGAGCGGGGGTATCAACACAAGAAGATTGGTGAAGAATACCATGACTTTGCATATACTCGGTGAATGGGGTAGAAAAATATTCTTTTGCATTATCACTTCGTAAGATTTTCACAGGAGTGTTAAACTGGGTTTGAATTTCAGCACAGAAATGACGAAAGTGAGTAACTAATTCAGAACGATGTTTCATTAAGTAAAGCCAAGTGATTCGAGAAAAATCATCAACAAAAGTGACAAAATACCGATAACCAGATTGAGACATGATTGAACAAAGACCCCAGACATCAGAATGCACCAACTCAAATGGGGACGTAACTCGTTTATTGACGCGAGGTGCTAAATGAACACGATGGTGTTTGGCAAATTGACAGGATTCACAATTTAAAGCAGTCACAGAAGAGAATTGAGGATACAATTTTCGGAGAGATGACAGAGACATATGACCTAGACGACAATGAATTTCAAACAGAGATGACCCACCAGAACAAGCAATAGAACACGGTACCTGATCATCAAGGATGTAATGACCACCGGATGCATAGCCCTTACCAATAACATGCTTCGTCATGAGATCCTGAATCAAACAATGGTCAGGAAAGAGTGTGATAAAACAATTGAATTGTCGAGTAAGTTTGCTAGTAGATAAAAGATTAAAAGCAAGATCAGGAACATAAAGGAAAGAGGATAAAGCAATAGATGGGGTAGGTCTGATAGTGCCACATCTGAGAACACGAGAATAAGAACCATAAGCAATTGTTATACTAGAGGGGTTGGTATAAGGTTTATACGAGGAGAACAAATTTTTGTTACTTGTCATATGATCAGTTGCACCAGAATCGATAATCCACTTTGACGAACAAGTGGCAAGGCTAGAAGTGATGTTACCTGTAGCAAGAGCACCTGAAGATCTAGACTTAATTTCCTCCATCATCAAACAAGGAGATGTACCAAACAGCAAAAGTGAAATGACAACAAACTCTCAGAGCAAGAACAAGATAATTACACAATCATAAACTGCAGCAACAATCTAAAATATCCCAAACGAGGCTTTAAAGTCTTCCAACTACAATAACAAACGTCACACTAGTGACCAAGTGGAAATTTCTCACAACCAAAAAATATCCCAAACGATGAATAGAAGCCTCCAGATGAACAGTAACAGTACTAGATGAATAGTAATCGTGAGTGAATAGTACCTCAGAGTTTTTTTTTTAAGATGGACCCACACGGAAGAAAAACACCGAAAGAGTTTATGTATACCACTTTCTCAGCAAATATCTAAAAGTGATTGCAACCACGGGACCCGCAGACATATATTAAACCAATATTACCTTAATCAAGGTAAGGGACCCACGGACAGAAATACTAACTCAGAAAATGAAGTTAGTAACCAATTTGCAATCCACGAACGTTGAAACTGAAAGGGAAGAGCTAAGTGCAAAAAATCAAATGGTGTCGGATGGCCACAAAACTTCAGGAGGAGGAAACGCGGTCTGCTGTTCTTGATTTTAGCCCTCTTAAAGCTCCGAGTTCGGGTTCAGATGGCCTCCATGCTTTATTTTGCTAGAGTCAGTGGGACACTATAGGCACCACACTAATTAGATTAAGGAAAAGACGGGTTCGGCTCTTTTAAGCCCTGAATTTATAAGGGCTGGGTCTAAGATTTTTGCCTCAAAAGTAAAAGTGGACCTAAAAAGGCCTGTCTTGTAGGGCCTAAAAGGGCCGGCCCTTTTAGGCCTGTATATATATTTTTTATATTTTAAAATTATTTATATGATAATAATATTATTGATTTTTTATATTTTGTTAATGATATTGTAAATATTTAGTTGTTGTTATCTTTTTTAGAATTAAGTTTCATAAGAATATCTTGTATTAATAATCTTAAAATTTAAAACTTATAAAAGATATTTCTTATTTCATAAGTATTCTTACCAATTTTGTATTTTTTGACTTATTTTCTGATGATTGTTTTATTTATATCTTGTGTTGTTTATTTTGTTGACTAAGATATATTTATAAGAAATATTTTTAATTTTATTAAGTCTTCTAATTAATTATTTGTAATTGTGGTATGTAGACAACAGTTTACCTTTGATTATGACTTAATGACTGTGTTTGTTTGTTACATGATGCATATCGTTTACACTCTAATTTTAACAACATTTATGTGTTAAATTAGGAATTTCATTGTTATAATTTTTTTAAAAAAACTAAAAAAAAAGTAAAAATTGTAAAATCTTGTGAAAGAACTTTAGGCCTTACTGGCTGGCCCTGTCAGCATGCTTATGAGATGGATTTTGAAAAACAACAATTTTTTAGACCCGGGCCTAAAAAGGCCTGCCCTTTTAGGCCTTGGCCCTTCAGGGCCGGCCTACGGCCCTGATTCCCAGTTCTAACCACAATCTTTTCCTATGTTCAAGGTGTTTTTAATGGTCAAGCTTTCGACTTATTCATTAACAACACATTGATTTCTCTGATTCCCAAAGTGGAACATCGTAAGTGCCTTAAGGATTTTCGGCCTATAAGTCTCTGTACTGTTGCATACAAAATTGTGACAAAAATTATTACTAACCGTCTCAAGCTGGTGATGCCACACTTGATAATGGCTTGTCAGACAAGCTTAATTGCAGGCAGAAACATCATTGATAACATCATAATTAGGCAAGAAGTCATTCATTCAATGAAAAAGAAGACAGGTAAACAAGGTTGGCTTGTAATGAAAGTTGATATTTAGAAAAAGATTTTGACAGTTGAGATGGGAATTCATTGAAGATACCTTAGTAGATGCTGGTTTTCCAACAAGGATACTTCAACTAATCATGACATGCATTTCATCCCCTTCTATGAGCGTCTTATGGAATGGAAAGGCTACTGAACAATTTCATCCTTCTCGAGGGGTAAGACAAGGAGATCCCCTTAGTCCTTATATCTTTATACTATGTATGGAAAGGTTATCACAGACCATTGCACATGAAGTCAATACTAGCAACTAGCAAACAATCAAAATGGGCAGGCAAGGACCCCCTCTATCACATCTATTTTTGCTGATGACCTCATTCTCTTTGGGTCACCTTTACCCAAGCAAGTGTAGATCATACAAAAGGTGCTAGCTGATTTTTGTGCATCATCCGCCACAAAATTAGTAAAGAAAAAACAAGTTTTGATTTCTCCAGGAATGTATCACATAGAGAAGCAACAACATATGCTCTTAATTGGGATATCAGTGAACAACATACTTGGGAAAATACTTAGGTTCCCCACTATTGCATGACCGAGTATCCAATGATACCTACAGCTATATTATCAATCATCTGAGTAAGAAGCTCTCTGGTTGGAAAACCAAGACACTATCCCTGGCAGGTCACATTACCCTCGTAAAAAGTGCTTTATGCATTGTTCCTTACTATGCTATGCAAACAACCAAGCTTCCCAATTCTTGTTGGCACAAAATAGATAAAATTGTCTGTGACTTTGTTTGGGGTAGCGATGAAAATCATAAAAAGACTAGCCTGTTAACATGGGAAGATATGTGCCAGCCTACCATGAATGGAGGATGTGGGATTAGAAATATGGAAAAGCAAAATAAAGCTTTCCTATCTAAACTTGCCTATAATTTGGTGGCCGAACCAGAGAAACTTTGGGTACGAGTGTTGAGAGAAAAATATGGTTGGGGGAGAACCATATGTTATTTAAGACCAAAACCTCCTCACATATTTGGAGGAGCATAGCAATGGTGTGGCAAGAGGCTAACATGCATATTGTTTGCAGGCAACCATGTGCGCTTCTGTACTGACAACTAGATAGAAGACATTGGGCCACTTAAGCATATGACATTCACTGACATAGCGGAAGAAGAAGAAAAATGGCCAATCAAGGATTTTGTAAGGGCTAATGGCCAGTGGAATTACTCTCTATTTGATGAGCTTCTCCCGTTTAATATGGTTCCAAAAATACAATCCTTACAACCCTCATCTCCTGAGGACGGGAACGAATCATATTACTGGAATCTAACAATTAATGGTAATTTTTCAGTTTCCTCTGCATATACTGCAACTCAAGAGCTTAACTGGAATCCAGCTGATACTAGGATGAACTGAGTATGGAAATAGCCTGGTGGGCAAAGAGTCAGAACGTTCTTATGGCTAGGACTTAAAGGGAAACTTCTAACCAATGTAGAGCATCTTCGAAGGTACATGGCATCCAATGCTACCTGCATAGCATGCGAGGAGTAGATAGAAGATATTAATCATGTTTTGCGATACTGCCCCCTTGCAGTTGAATGTTTGAATTTCATTGATCCTAATAGAACAAATTCTCATCGCCTCCATACTTCTTTTGTTGACTGGATGTTCCAAAACCTCAATCCAATAAACAATGGCCAAGTCTACAGGACAAAATTTGGCCTCCTATGTTGGAAGCTATGGGAGAATCGAAACAAAAGGATCTTTCAGGACGAAAGTCTTACTATTGAAGATATTGCTTTTAAGACCAGTGTACTTACTGAGCATACAATTAGAGCTAGCAATGCCCTCTCCTTTGTTGATACAGGGAGATAATAATAGGACACTACCCTTTTGATGTATTTTGATGCAGAACTCTGATGTATAGCTTTTAATTGATTAATATATTCCCCTTTTATTAAAAAAAATAGCATTTTGCTTTAATCCGCTAAAGAATACTTTTCGCTCGTTAGCCCACTCTACCAAGTGAAAATAATATTATTTTGCTTTTAGCTATTCCATTTGAGCGTTAGAAATATAAATTAATATGGAGACAAAAGCTAAAAGTGAATTAGATTAGTAAAGAAAGGAGATTATATTAAAAATATTAGCAACTCATAACAGATCTATACATCACAAACAAATAAAATAAACTAACAATCACCAATCCACTTGGGAAAAAACTTGTAACTATATATCTTTATCTTTAAATAACATATTTATTTTTTTAGTAAAAAAAAACATATTTATTTGAATCTCCAAAATAGTTCATGATTGTTTCTGGCGTACGAAATATTTAACAATATGCATGATTTATTCCACCCAACATGGCCTAAACCAATTATATATTCGTCAGTATTGTGGGGCTTCAATCAAGTCAAAGCCACCTTGTACTAGAAAGACAATATTTACAATGTATTGATACAATTTATAACAAAGCAGTGTTCCTTTTTCATTTTGAATGACGCCAAAATGATAGAAAGATAGATCACATTTTCAAAACATAACGTTGGTTAAGCTCACAGAGAGGTGTCCTCGATCAACTACTAGTTCACTCAATACTCAAATCCTTGGGTAGTGTATTTAAGTGACATTCGAAGATGACTCTTGATTAAAACACAAAGTCTAAATTGCATATAGCAGAGTTGGCAATTCATTTCTTACTAGTAAAAGCATAGTGATCAATCATGCAAACACAGAGTCAGAGATTGTCAGAATTGCATAACCATTGCCAGCTTAGCTTGTACACGTACATATAGAAACAAAACCTGAGATCGATTGATGTTAACCAAAAATTCCAGTGCCATGAAAGACCAGCTTCTTCTTTTATGATCCCTTAAGCACAGTGAAGGTAAGACACAGTTTTCAAGCATAGCCCGGATCTCATCAACTTGAACTTCCCTTAGAAGCGTGAATCTCTAGGAGAAGCTGCCATTGCCATGCTTAATCAGGCTCCAAGAGTCAGTTTGCAGGTTCTGTTGGTGGTTCTTGTATCTAGTTATATGAAGCATGTTGTCATTTTTAATGAACAGCTTCACATGGTGTTTTAGTCATACTAGGTACGTTGACTTTAAATTCGTTAGTCATCAAAGTCTACTTTCAATCCACGCAAATGCTTAAATTAAAGATAATAGCATCGAAGTGTAAATCAAAGGTAAAAACATCGAGGGGGAGAGTAATGCCTTCTATAGAACTTTGAATGGTAAGAGTGAGTGAGTGACATGTTCCTAGGGCACAATGAGAGTGAGGATGTCGTCATCTACCACAACCTGATCGACTTAAACTTCTCCTAGAATCCTGAATCTCCATGAGAAGCTATCGCTGTCATGCTGATTCAAGTTCCAGTTATCAGACTCTTCCTTCAGTTGGCGGTTCCTCTGTCCGCATATATTCAGTATCTTGTCATCTTTAGTGAGACCAGGCACGTTGGCTATAAAGATGTGAGCTGTGTGAGTTTCCTTCTAATTCACAGGAACACAAGTAGAAAAGGATAAGTTCTTAGAGTTGGAGGGGATAGTCTCAACGAGGAGAATGGGGCATCCTTTAGAACTTGTTTCACAACTATAATAGTCTAAAATGAATGAGAATGAAATGGTTAGCTAGTGTAAGTAGAGGTATCGATTAAAGACAGAGGAGAAATGAAGAGAAAATGGATGAACTGACTGAGTAGTGATACTTGCCGTGAAGTAAAACAAAGTTTATTATCGATCTCACTATTTATAATAAACATACTTACATATTGTATCAATGTTATTAGTAATTAGTGTTTGTAATTAAGAGTAGTTTTGCATATTAGGGCTTTGGCCAAGTGTTGGGCTTGACAAGTTTATATAAGGCAACAAATTGCCTATTATAAATAGACTTTATATGATTAATGAAAGTCCATTCAGATTATTGATATGGTATCAGAGCCATGTTGATAATAGCAATGGTAAAAATAGTAAGGTATGGCTACAAGCTTGATTATAGCTGTGTGAAGCATATTTTTTGGGCACAATGAAAGTGAAGATGTCATCGTCCACTACAGCATAGATCTAATCAACTTAAACTTCTCTTGGAATTCTAAATCTACTAGAGAAGCTACTGCTGCGTTGATTCAGGTGCCAGGTATCAAACTCTTCCTTCAGTTGGTGGTTCATCTACCACAGATATTCAGTATCTTACTATCTTCAATCTCCAGCTTGACGTCCTATTTGGTAAGACCAGGCATATTGGCTATGAAGACATAAGTTGTAGGAGTTTCCTTCCAATCCACACGAACACAAGTAGTAAAGGATGAGTTCCTAGAGTTGGAGAGGATGGTTTTAAAGGAGAGAATGGGGCATCCTTTAAAACTTGTTTCACAGCTGTACTAGTCTGAAATGAATGAGAATGACATAGATAACAAATGTAAATAAAGGTAAAGATCGATGATAGAGGGGAGACAAAGAGAAAATGGATGAATGATTGAGTAGCGCTACTTACCATGAAGTTTATTTTTGATCCCACTATTTATAATAGACGTACATATACATTATATCAGTTAGTAATTAGTGCTTATAATTATGAGTAGTATTGTATATTAGGCCTTTGGCTATATGTTGGGCTTCTTAGGTTTATATAACGCAATAAATTGCCCATTATAAATAGAGTTTATGTGATTTATGAAAGGCAATTCAAATTTTTGACATGGTATCAGAGCCAAGTTGATAGTAGGTAATGGTGACAATAGCAAGATATGGTTAAAAGCTTGATTATAGTTGTCGTGACGCATTTTTTTGGCATAATGAGAGTGCAGATAGTGTCATCCACCGCATCCTGGATCTGATTAACTTGAACTTCTCCTGGAATACTAAATCTCTTAAAGAAATTATTGTCACGCTAATTCAGGAGCTAGGTATCAGACTCTTTCTTTAGTTGGCGATTCTCTATCCGTATATATTTAGTATCTTGCAATCTTAAGTCTCCATCTTGACATCCTATTTGGTTAGACCAGGCATGTTGGCCATGAAGATGTGACCTATTGGAGTTTCTTTTCAATCCACCGAACACAAGTAGTAAAGAACAAGTTCTTAGAGCCGGAGGGGATGGTCTCGACAGGAAGTATGGGGCTTCCTTCAGAACATGTTTTAGAGATATAATAGATTGAAATGAATGAGAATGACATTATTGGTAAGCGTAAGTAGAGGTGCAAATCAAGAACAAAGGAGAGCCAGAAATAAAATGGACGAATTGATCAAGTAGCCTTACTTGCCTTGAAGTAGAATGAAATTTAGTATCGACTCCACTAGTTATAACATAGGTGCTTATATATTGTATCAGTTAGTAATTACGGTTTGTAATTAGGAGTAGTTTTGTATACTGGGCCTTTGGCCATGTCACTACAAAAAAAAAGGTATTTCGTAGCGGTGCACTTGTAGCGGTTTAATATAACCGCTACAAATTATAGTATTTGTAGCGGTTTTTACCTAAACCGCTACAAATTTGTAGCAGCAAGAATATTTGTAGCGGTTTCCTACAAAAAACCGCTACAAATTTGGCGCGAAATTCCCGCCAAAACTTGTAGCGGTTATTTTGTAGCGGTTAATGCACATAAACCGCTACAAAATACCAAAGGTCAGAATTTTGTAGCGGTTTTTACTGAAAACCGCTACAGAATTTCAAGAGACTCCAAATTTGTAGCGGTTCTGGGAAATAACCGCTACAGAATTTCAAACGTTGTGAAGATTTGTAGCGGTTATTGTAGAACCGCTACAAATTTAATTATTTGTAGCGGTTAGAGTAGCGGTTATTAAAAATAACCGCTACTAATTACTGGTCTATTTAAACCCCCCACCTCCTTCATTTCTCCGTTTGCTCATTTTGTTTCCTGAGGTTTCTCTGAGTGATTTCTTCGAGATTTGAGCGTTCGGACGTCTCTATAGGAGTTTTTAGTCAGTATTCCGCAGTATTTACACTTGAGGTACGTATATAACACGTATTTTATTTATATTTTTATTTTTATTATATTTTTGCATAATAATGTGACTAATTTTTTTTTTAATTTGTACAGTTGATATGGCTTCAGGACAGGATAAGGGGAAGGGGAAGGCCCCTGAGGTCCCCAGACCGAATTTACGGGGCGGCAGCAGCCGGGCCCCGGGCAGAGGGAGGGGGCAGCGCGCAGGCAGGGCTACCGAGGCATCTCAGCCCATCCCGCCACAGGAACCGCAGACGATCCCACAGGCGACGACCTCAGCTGAGGTGCCTGAGTTGGACGTGCCAGAGATTAGCGTTGAGGACTTCCTCAACGAGGAGGAGTTCGAGATCCCGATTAGTGGGTTCAGGGAGATGGAGCAGTTCCTCGATGAGGAAGAGGCTCGGGAGCAGAACAACCCACGAGGGTCGTCTTCGCGGTCCACTGGGTTTGAGGTGCAGGTCGAAGGTAAATTATTTAATTTTTTAATTTTTTAACTTTTTAACTTTGAATTATAATTTATCTAACGTGCGGTCAACTGTGCAGATGAGCAGGGGAACGTGTCGACGAGGAGGCTGGATGTGACCGGTCTGAACAGCATGGACCGGTCCCTGCGAGTTGTAGTGCCGTGGAACGAGGGCACTGACCAGCCGATCCACAATGGGGGTCACCTGCTCAACCGCTTCCTGAGCGACCTGGGATCGAATTGGATGCGGTTCCCCCTTCACTTCCCGACGTGGAGGCACATTCCAAAGGGGCCGAAGGACCAGGCTTGGGAGGAGGCGATTCAGGTAATTAAAACTATTTAATTAATATTTTTTTAATTAATTCTATTTAATTATTTTTTTTAAATTATGGTTTTTATAATTATTGATATTTAAATGTATTTTTTTCAGCTGCGGTTTGCCGTCCGGGCCAACCGGAAGAGGTACGCCCTCGTGAAGATAGGCGACGCCTGGAGGAACAGGAGGAACCGTCTCTTCCACAGCGTGGATGGGGACGGGACGATGCCTCTGGAGCAGCTGCAGGAGAGCGTCCCGGACGGCGTGCCGCCGAACGACTGGGCGCGTTTTGTCCAGTTCAGGAGGAGCCCTGAGGCACAGGTAATGTATTTATTAGATTTTTGATATATAATTTTGTAATTGTTAAATATTAAATTATAATATCAATTTATTTTGTATTTAATTTTAAATTATAATACATTTAATTTTTTTTTCCAGGAGCTTGCTCGGAGGAACGCCGCGATCCGGGCGCAGCAGACGATCCACCACACAGCAGGATCGAAGACCTTTGCTGTGACCTACAGCGAGCTGGTAACTTTTCAAGTGCTTCACTTACTTTTAGCTCATAATTTCATAATTAATACTAATTATTTTGTAATTGTTTCAGGAGACGAAAGCACAGCAGGAGAACCGTCAGACGGACTATGCGGAGCTGTACGCCATCACACACAGACACCGTGACGGGACTGCGACCTCTCAGCAGGCAGAGGCGGCGATTGTAAGTTAATTTATTATTATATTTTTTATAAAACCAAGTTAATAATGAAAAATGGTAATTATTAATTGTTTCATAAAATGGCAGGAGCGGATGCAGCAGTCGCAGGCTGAGCTGCGACAGACCCAGCCTGAGGAGTCACAGGGGTCAGTGGACCCGACGGCTCCTCTGAAGGCGGGTCTGGCTCAGCCTGAGCACCCCGGACGAGTGCGGGGGATGGGGATAGGCGCCAGACCCAGCATGATCTACGGCAGGAGCGCCGCTTCTGAGGCTGGCAGCTCTAGAGGGGTCAGACGTCGGAGGGACGAGTCGATTGACCAACTGCGGTCAGATTTGCAGCAGCAGATGGCGCAGCAGATGCAGCAGATGCAGGTGCAGCAGCAGCAGCAGCTGCAGATCCACGCAGACGCTATATTCGCGCAGCAGACGCAGTGGCGTGAGATCGCAAACACTATGCTCGAGGAAGCATGGGGTCGGCTGTTCCCGGCACAGCAGCATCCAGCGGTCCCCCCTGTCCCTCACTACGTCGTCCCGACCACTACTCCTCCTCCTACAGCTCCTCCTCCTGCTGATGAGGATGGTGCGGTTCAGTCTGCGCAGCGGCCCGATCCAGCGGCATCTGAGGGAGCCCCACCTGAGGGAGCACCAGAGGATCAGCCCCCAGCTCCTTAGTTTAGGACTTTTTCTTTTCTTTTAAACATTTGTAAATATTTATGAGATTTTATTTCAGAATTTTCTTATTGTGTTTTATATAATTATATTTATATTATTATATCGCATTGAAATAATTTATAAATGATTTAAATCTAAATTTTAAAAAAAAAATTATATATATATTTGTAGCGGTTTTAACCTAAAACCGCTACAAATGTATAGATTTGTAGCGGTTTTAACCTAAAACCGCTACAAATATATACATTTGTAGCGGTTATTAGTACATATCCGCTACAAATATATAATAATTTTATAAATAATTTATAAATTAAATATATATATAATTTATTTTTTTAAATATATTTTTTAAAAAAATAAATTATATATACATTTCTAAATAATTTATAAATGTATATTTGTAGCGGTTTTGAACTCATAACCGCTACAAATATATAAGTTTGTAGCGGTTAGACACTAATAACCGCTACAAAGACTCAAATCATTTGAATTTTGAATTTTGCCGCCTTTGTGCACATTTGTAGCGGTTATCTTATGTAAAACCGCTACAAATTAGAAAATTATTTTTATATTTAATGTTCAACGGCTTTAATATTAGTAGCGGTTTTATATATGTAACCGCTACTAATACGTTGAACATTAGTAGCGGTTATAGATATAAAACCGCTACTAATACCCAACAAGTACATTTTAAATTTCCCTTCAATTAACTGCTTGAATATTAGTAGCGGTTATATATATATATAACCGCTACTAAATTATAAACGTTGGAATTTCTGTAGCGGTTGTTGTAGCGGTTTAATAACCGCTACAAAATTATAAACGTTGGATTTTCAGAATATAAGGTTCTACGCATTCGTCATTATCTTCTCACTCATCTTCTTCTATATACTTTCTTCTCTCTCACTTGTAGCTATGGATAAATCATGGATAAGGTTGCCGCGCAATTCTCCTGAATATTTGTACGGATTAAACAGTTTCTTAGATTTCGCATTCACTCACGCCAGCTGTAACGGCAAGATCGTCTGTCCGTGTCGGAAATGCAAGTTCAAGAAGTGGCATGCACGAAATGTTGTGATGGAACATTTGCTTGTGAAGCCTTTCCCTGAGGACTATACGTTCTGGGCAGTTCATGGTGAGAAGGCCGGCGTTAGATATGACGAGGCTCTTCCTCGAAGTTCTCAAGTAGGCGTTCAAGTAGATGAAGATGATCCTGTGAATGATGCTGTGCGTGATGCGTTTGGATTTCAAGGCGACAACTTCAACGAAGAAGTGCACGGCTCTGAGCCGGCTTTTATGGGGAATGAAGCAGCTCGGGATTTTTTCAGCTTGATGGATGAGGCAGATCGTCCTTTATATCAAGGTTGTCGCAAATATTCTAAATTATCTTTCTTGATCAAACTGTATCATATCAAGTGCTTGTGTGGGATCACGGATAAGGGAATGTCCATGTTGCTCGACTTATTACAAGATGCATTCCCCGACGCCGAGATTCCCACAACCTTCTACGAGGCCAAGAAGATCATCAACAGGTTGGGGTTGAATTATCAAAAGATTGATGCGTGCCCAAATGATTGTATGCTGTATTGGGGAGACGATTCCAGCAGGGAGACGTGCAAGAGATGTCACACATCGAGGTACAAGACAATTCGGAAGGGGAAAAAGCAGAAGAAGAAACCTGCAAAGATTCTCAGGTACTTCCCTTTGAAACCTCGTCTACAAAGATTATTTATGTCGTCTAAAACTGCTGAGCACATGAGGTGGCATGCCGTTGATAAAAATGAAGACGGTAAATTAAGACATCCGCGGGATGCAGCTGCTTGGAAAACGTTTGACAACGACTTTCCAGATTTTGCGACTGACCCCAAAAATGTCCGGCTTGCGTTGGCGACCGACGGTTTCAATCCTTTCGGGAATCTTAGCACAAGTTACAGCATTTGGCCGGTAGTCTTAGTTCCCTACAACTTACCCCCCTGGATGTGTATGAAACAAAGCTCTTTCATTATGTCTATGATCATTCCAGGCAAAAAGGCACCGGGCAATGACATCGATGTGTATCTCCAACCGCTTATTGCGGAATTGCTTGACCTGTGGAATGTCGGCTTGGAGACGTACGACGCTCACAGCAAGACTTTGTTCAACATGCGTGCAGCCTTGATGTGGACGATCAGTGACTTTCCTGGCCTTGGCACATTATCTGGTTGGAACGTGCACACTGGGTCGGCCTGTCCGGCTTGCAATTTCGACTCTGACGCAGTGCGCCTTCCCCACAGCCGAAAGTGGTGCTTTATGGGGCATCGGAGGTTTCTCGATGGAACGCATAAGTTCAGATTGCAACGGAATCGCTTTAATGGGAAACCAGAGAAAAGAGGACCACCTCAGACTTTGTCCAGTACAGATATCTTACAGCAGCTTGAGCATGTTGACTTCGAGTTTGGAAAAAGCGACGGTTCAGCACAAACTCGCCAAAATACGCGTAGGACTTCGGCGCCTCAGCAGTGGAAGAAGATAAGTATCTTCTTCACGCTTCCGTATTGGAGATCTAATTTACTTCGCCACAGTCTTGATGTAATGCACATTGAAAAGAATGTTTGCGACAATGTGCTGTATACGCTGCTTAACGAACCTGGCAAGACAAAAGATCACCTTCAAGCTAGGAAAGATTTACGCGACATGGGAGTTCGTGAAGACGCTTGGCCAGATGAGCATGACAGATTTACACCGGCGAAGTTTACCCTCACAAAACCGAACAAGGATGTGTTCCTCGCGACGTTGAAGAAATTAAAAGTTCCTGATGGGTATTCAAGCAACATTTCTCGATGTGTCGACTTGCAGGCTCGAAAGGTTGCTGGCCTGAAGAGTCACGACTCACATGTTCTTATGCAGCAGTTACTCCCTCTGGCTATAAAGAATACACTTCCTCCCGATGTTTCCATCGTTTTGGTGGAACTTTGTTCTTTCTTTCGGAAGTTATGTTCTAAGGTTTTGATCGTTGAGGAGCTCGATCAGCTGCAGTCGAAAATCATTCTTACGCTTTGTCACTTGGAGATGATCTTTCCTCCGTCCTTTTTTACTGTGATGGTTCACCTCACGGTCCACCTCGTTCATGAAACAAAGCTCGCTGGACCAGTACAATATCGTTGGATGTATCCGATTGAGAGGTACTCATTTTAAATATGTGCTTTCATTTATTATCCGTATTTAATGTTTGCTCGTCGTCCTTTTCATCATTTTATATCAATTTTCTCTTATGTACTTCGTAGGTTCCTTGGGAAATTAAAATCTTACGTGAGGAATAAGGCGTGGCCAGAAGGTTGTATAGCTGAAGGCTATATAGGGGATGAGGTGCTATATTTTTGCTCAAGGTACTTTGATGATCTTGAGACGGCTTTCAACCGCCCGCCTCGTGTTGACGATTGTCCTGAACCTGCGCCGACATCAGGAGAATTTATCCCTCGTGTTGGTAAACCAGTTGGAGCAACTGAGAACTTCAAACTAACGGCAACTGAGAAGTTCCAAGCACATAGACATGTCTTGATTAATTGCACTCAAGTTGAGCCTTTCATACGGTAAGAATTGTACACTCACATGTATGTTATTCGATCTATATCTTTCGTAACATTTCTCACTTTCATTTCACTAACGCCTTTCCATTATTAATTGCAGGGAATTCAGAAGTCATGTCAAGCGTCAGCTCAGGATCCGTACACAGACATCCTCGGAAGTTGATAGGAGGGTCCACAGAGAATTCCCTGGCTGGTTTGCTCGCAGAATACTAAATGACCACAACCCACACTCACCGGATTTCAGAGCTCTCGCAATCGGCCCTCTTGATCATGCAAAACGGTTTACAGCATACAATGTCAATGGTTTTAAGTTTTGCACGGTTTCACGGGATCAGGGATTGCAAACACAGAATTCAGGTGTTTATGGCACATTTGGGACAAGGAGTTATGCGAGCAGCAGTGACGCCAACATGCAGTTCGGAGGCGTCCCTTACTATGGCAAGCTTCTTGATGTGGTCGAGCTTAATTATCAAGGCCGTTTCACCGTGACGCTGTTCAAGTGTTTGTGGGCAAATACCACGACTTCTCGGGGACTGACAACTGACGACCTAGGGATCACATCAGTCAATTTCTCACGCCCGATTCATACTGGTATTTCTCAAGATGATGAGCCGTATATTCTAGCTTCAGAGGCACATCAGGTTTATTATGTCGAGGACGAGCGGCATAGGGATTGGCACATGGTCGTTCATTTAAAGCCAAGAGACCTTTACGACATGGGTGAAGGCGATAACATCGCCTATGAGAGTGAGCCATTTCAGCCAGCTGATTTTGAAAACTACTTCCCTGAAGGCGATGACAATTTACCTCTACTGCGGTGAGTTTTTTTAAGTCCACGTCATTTCAATTAAATTTTTTAAATTTAATAATACATCAATAACAATAATTTTTCTACAAAATTTCTGTAGGGATGGCGACGATGAGTGATCAAATTCAATTGTAAAAAATTTGTCTTTAAAAAAAATGCAAAAAATTTGTGTTAAAATAAAATGTAAAAAAAAATTAAAATAATATTTGTAGAATTCAAGTGTAACAAATTTTTCTTTACAAAAAATTGAAAAAAATTTGTGTTAAAATAAAATGTAAAAAAAAAATTTTAAAAAAAAAATTAATATAATATTTGTAGCGGTTATTAAACCGCTACAAAAAAATAAATAACCGCTACTAAATAATAACCGCTACATTAACCGCTACAACTAATTAAACCGCTACAAAATATAAATAACCGCTACTAATTAGTAACCGCTACATTAACCGCTACAAATAATACGTAAATCCCTATAAATACCCTTATCACAACTCATTTCAAACACTCCCCAATTTCTTTTCACCTTACCCTTCTTTCATTTCCTCTCATTTACAACTTCTTTCGTATGAATAGAGGAGCTGAATAATACGATCAAATATGGTAACAAGATTTTCAATTTCTTTTAGAATACTTCTTTCATTTCTATAAAATTTATTCTAAACATCTTTTTTTCTAGATATATCTTAACTCTATCTCATTTTCATCTATTTTTCATATACAATTACATTATATTATAAAACATAATAATTCCTTATTACCTAACTATCGTTAATAATATTATTAATATAATTTTATACTAATTATATTCAATTACATTTTTTCTTTTTAATTTATTAATAAGTTAAACTATTAAATAATAAACTAATTGAAATAGATAAAATAATAACAAATTAAACTATTTAATATAATATTGAAAAAAAAGAAAAAAATCAATGTATAAATTTTAAAAAAAAATTAAATATTTGTAGCGGTTATTAAACCGCTACTAAATAACGCGCCTTTTTTAAAGGTAAATTAAAATTTTTTGGCGGTAAATTTGAATTTGATGAAATTAGTAGCGGTTCTAAGAACCGCTACTAAATTCATGAAATTCAAATTTGGTAGCGGTTTCTAAACCGCTACAAATAAAAAAAGTCATTTTTAACAAATTTTCATTTTTATATATTTGTAGCGGTTTTTTAACCGCTACAAAAAAAAATTCTTTTTAAAGCTGTAAATAAAATTTTTTATATTTGTAGCGGTTATATAACCGCTACAAATATCTCTTGATTTTGTAGCGGTTACTATTAACCGCTACAAAGTTTGTAGCGGTTATTTTTGATTGAGTAGCGGTTTTATAGAACCGCTACAAAACCGCTTGCAACGTACGATTTAGTAGCGGTTTTTCTAACCGCTACTAACATAGTTTGTAGCGGTTAGAACCGCTACGAATACCTATTTTTAACCGCTACTAAATCACGTTTTTTTTGTAGTGTGTATTGGGCTTTAGGTTTATATAATGCAACAAATTGCCCATTATAAACAGACTTTATGTGATTAATGAAAGTCAATTTATATTATTGACATGGTATCAGAGCTAGGTTAATAGTAGGCAATGGTGACAATAATAGGATATGAGTTCAATCTTGATTATACCTATCGTGACATAGTTTTTATGTACAATGACAATGAAGATGTTATCATCCACCGCAGCCTGAATTTATTCAACTTGTACTTCTCGTAGAATCCTAAATCTCTTAAAGAAGCTACTGCAGCACTATTTCAGGTGCCATATGTCAAACTCTTCCTATAATTGGCGGTTCCTCTGTCCGTAAATATTCAGTATTTTGCCATTTTCAATCTCCATCTTGACATCCTATTTGATGAGACCAGATACGTTGGCTATGAAGATATGAGCTGTGGGAGTTACCTTCCAATCGACATGAACCTAAATAATAAAAGATGAGTTATTAAAGCCAAAGGGGATAGTTTCGACGGGGAGAATGGGGCATCCTTCAGAACTTGTCTTAAAGCCTAAAGCTGTAATAGTCTGAAATAAAGGTACAGATCGAGGACAGAGGATAGACTAAGAGAAAATGGATGAACTGATTGAGTAGCGGTACTTTCTTTAAGGTAGAATGAAATTTATTATCGATCCTATTATTTATAATAGACGTACTTACACATTGAATCAATGGTGTTAGTAATTAGTATTTGCGGTTAGGAGTAGTTTTTGTATATTAGGCCTTTGGCTATGTGTTAGGCTTAGAAGGTTTATATAAAGTAACAGATTACCCATTATAAACAGACTCCATGTGATTAATAAAAGTCAATTCAGATTATTGGCATGGTATCAGAGTTAGGTCGATAGTTGGCAATGGTGACAATAGCAAGATATGGCTACTAGTTTGATTATAGATGTCATTATGTGTTTTTTAGGCACAATGAGATATGATGGTATTGTCCACCACAACCTAGATCTGATCAACTTGAACTTCTCCTGGAATATTGAATCTCTTAGAAAAGCTGTTGTCACGCTAATTCAGATGCCAGGTATCAAACTCTTCCTTCAGTTGGCGGTTCCTTTATTTGCATATATTCAGTTTCATGTCATCTTCAATCTCCAACTTGACATCCTATTTGGTTAGACTAGGCATGTTGGCTATGAAGACGTGAGTTATAGAAGTTTCCTTCCAATTCACACAAACACAAGTAGCAAAGGACGAGTTCTTAGAGCCGAAGGGGATGGTCTCGACTGAGAGTATGGGGCATCCTTCATAACATGTTTCAAAGATATAATAGATTGAAATGAATGGGAATGACATTATTGGTAAGTGTAGGTAGAGGTATAGATTGAGACCAAAGGAGAGCCAAAAAGAAAATGGACAAATTGATCAAGTAGCCTTACTTGCCTTGAAGTAGAACGAAGTTTAGTATCGACTCTACTATTTATAATATATGTACTTTTATAATATATCAGTTAGTAATTATGGCTTCTAATTAGGAGTAGTTTTAAATATTGGGCCTTTGGCCATATTTTGGGCTTTTAAGTTTATATAAGGCAACAGATTGTCCATTATAAACAGACTTTTGTGATCAGTGAATGTCAATTCAAATTATTGACATGGTATCAAATCCAAGTTGATAGTAGGCAATGGTGACAATAGTAGGATATGGGTACAATCTTGATTATAGCTGTCATGACATGTTTTTTATGTAGAATGAGAGAAGATGTTATCATCCACCGCAGCCTGGATTTAATCAACTTGTACTTCTCCTGGAATCCTAAATCTCTTGGAGAAGCTGCTACAGCACTAATTCAGGAGCCATGTATCAAACTCTTCCTATAATTGGCGGTTCCTCTGTCCGTAAATATTCAGTATTTTGCCATTTTCAATCTCCAACTTGACATCCTATTTGGTGAGACCAGATACGTTGGCTGTTGGTTCTGAAGATGTAAGCTGTGGAAGCTTCCTTCTAATCTACACGAACCCAAGTAGCAAGGGATGAGTTCTTTGAGCCGGAGAGGATAGTCTTGACAGGGAAAAAGGGCCTCCTTCAAAACTTGTTTTACAACTGTAATAATCTGAAATGAATGAAAATGATATGGTTGACAAGTATAAGTAGAGATATAGATCAAAGACAAAGGAGAGATAAAGAGAAAATGGATGAACTAATTGAGTGGTACTTTCTTTCAAGTAGAATGAAGTTTATTATCAATCCCCCTATTTATAATAGACGTAGTACTCACATATTGTATCAGTGGTGTTAGTAATTAGTGTTTGTGATTAGGAATAGTTTTGTATATTAGGAATTTGGCTATGTGTTGGGCTTGCTAGGTTTATATAAGGCAATAGATTTCCCATTATAAACAGACTTTATGTGATTAATGAAAGTCCATTCAAATTATTGACATGGTATCAGAGCCAGTTTGATAGGGGAAATGGTTACAATAGCAAGATATGACTACAAGCTTGACTATAGCAGTCGTGCTATATTTTTGGGCACAATGAGATGATGATGACATCGTCCACCACAACCTAGATCTTATCAACTTGAACTAACCCTGTAATATTGAATTTCTTAGAGAAGCTGTTGTCACGCTAATTTAGGTACTGGGTATCAGACTGTTCCTTCAGTTGGAGGTTCTTCTGTTTGCATATCTTCAGTTTCATGTCATGTTCAATCTCCAGATTGACATCTTATTTGGTTAGACCAGGCATGTTGGCTATAAAGACGTGAGCTGTGGGAGTTTCCTTCCAATCCGCACGAACGCAAGTAGCAAAGGACGAGTTCATTAGTGCCTCCATCAACCTTCTCATCAATTTAACTAATTTTCAACTATTTCCTCTTCAATATATACAACACCAACTTTTCATCATATACAATCATTAGAAATCCTATTTTTCCTATCATCTTTCCTATATGACCACAGACCCATCTTAACAATATGAATATAAAATATAAAATAAAGTATAACATCTCCATGCTGTAAATAAAATGGCTCATTTTTCCAAATTAGATGCATATTATAACCATCAAGCTAATGCAAATTCACTACAAAAAAACACTCGATTTCTGACGGAACCTTTTCTGTGACAAATTCCGACGGAATTTCTAACAGAATTTTCCGTGGCAAATTTACCCACGGAATTTTAGACGGAATTTTTTCCATAGCAAATTCTAACGGAATTTCTGTTGAAACGTTTTCCGACGGAAATTCTATCAGAAAGTTTTCTGACGGAAATTTCCGTCGGAAAATTAAAATTTATTAATTTTTTTTAAAAAATATTTATAAAATTAAAATATTAAGTTTTAAATAATTCTATTTAACCCTAATTATTAAAATTATATTATTATTTATTAATATTATATTTAAATTTTTCTAATAAATTAATATTTATTATTTTATTTATTATTTTATTTTATTTTAAAATAATATATATGTCATTAATATTATATTTATAATTTTATATTAAAAATAATATTTATAATATTAAATTATTATTTATTAAGTAATTTTAATTAAAAAATTTTTAATTTAAATATATAAATATTTTTTTACGTTTTTATTAACTTTTTCATTATTTTTAATAATATTATATTTAATTAATAATTAATTATATGTATATAATTAATTAATTATATGTATGTATGTTTATATATATATGATAATATAATAATATGACATAGGTTCATTTCGGTGCAACTGCCAAAGACTCGCGCGCGAAGGCATTGGTAGCCTGACGTCGCAGGTTCGAACGAGAGGAGAGGCACTTGGAGGAATTATGAGGTGCTGACATGTGGTAGCACGAGGAAGAGACACGTGGCAACCAAAAGAAAGGTACATGTGGTGCTTTGAGAAGCAAACACGAGGTATTTGTAAATTAATTTTTTTTTTAAATTCAAATTTCTTTTTAAAAAAATTTGTGACGGAAACGAATTCCGTCGGAATTGCTTTCCATCGGAATTTCCGACGAAATTGAAATTGTGTCGCAAATTTGTTTGAAACGCACCTATAAGCGATGGAACGGATTCTGTCAGAAAAGCTGATTCCGTGGCAAATTCTATTGGAAATTGGGTGTTTTTTTATAGTGGTGCATAGATAGATGTTTGTCCAAAAAATCTCTAGCAAGATTACTAAAGCTCGCACTAACTGTTTCAGCATCTGCATAACTCTAGATAACATCTACAACTTCTAGCTTTAAAACCTCTTCCTTGTTGGATTCGTTACATAGATAGTAAAGAGCCCCAAGTTCATAATTTACCTAGAATCATGTGATAAGTACTTTTGGTTAACCGTCACAGGTAATATTTGGAACTTGTATAAAAATAAATTAACTTGTGACTTTTCAGCACCACTGAAGAAGTTACTAGTAGTTCCTACAAGCAAGTTTAAGAATTTAAAAAAAAAAAAACTAATAATGAAGAAGTGAGACTTGGGTGACTGAGTTTCCATAACGAGCATCTTCTAACATAATAAAGAAACATAAAATGGAATTATCAAAAAAAAAGAAACATAAAATGGACAACTAGACCAATTTTGCAGTGCTCCTTTTATTTATTTTTATTTTGAATTTCAATTTTGCATCTTCTAACATAATAAAGTTGCTCTCTGATGTATAAATATAAAAAGAGGGTCAGTTGTTAATAGCCGTTGGGAGTTAGTTAGGGTTAATGTTCTTGAGGTGTTGTCTATAATATAAGGCATATAACTCTTCATTGTATCTCTATGGTTTCCATGATGAATGAAAAATCAAAGAAGTTCCAGTCGCTCTCTTCTTTCCTCTTCCCTCTCTCTATTCTTCTCTATTCCTATCTCTTTCTTCGTCTTTCTCTACACTTCCTTCACACACTCTATATATTCTGCGGTAAAATGCATAAAAGAGTTATTAAAAACTCTAAATGGAAAACAGATGTAACAGAATTTTTTTTTGTTTTATGTCTTTTAGAGTTTTATAAAAGCAGCAAACAAACAGCCTCGTCATCTGTTTCTTAACATCAAACAAATTAAAAATATTGTTTTACATATAGATTAATTTTTTTAATAAAACAAAGCATTTTGAGTTATGACAAAGTAAATTATATACAACATGCTTGAATATAATTTAAACACGAGGAAATTTCATCACACAGCAATTAAGCAACCTGACCAAGCCTAGTTTATTGTTTCATCTTCTCTACAGGGTGAATAGGTTATAACCATGAGCCAACATATTGAAATATAATCAACAACTAAGTTACCACCCGTACAGTGTTCCTAGCTGGGCTTGATAAACATTGAATGACAAGAGGAATCCCACCACACTGAGTTACAATATTCGAATTGGTTGGATCTGCAAAAAAATTACCACTAATTTTAATCAGATCAATATACCAATTATCAGGTATAGATGCCGACGTCACAAAAAGTGAAATTGCGCTTACCTACACAAGCATTGCATATCCCTCCAAATCCAAATTCCACAAGCTTCTCATTGGGTTCTATTATGCAGTCCAAAAAAAGTTGGTGAAGTTGCAAATTTGGCAATGAACAATTTCGCCCAAAACATCCATAAGATTTATCTTTTTCGGGTGCAAAAGTAGCAATAAACTATTTTTTTGGAGCAAATTTAGCAACACCGTTAAAAAACATTTAACTATTGTTACTTTTTGAAATGTTGGTCCCAACAGGCTTCTCTCTCTGTATTATTTTAATATTTTTTTTAATGGAAAAATATCACTTAGGCCACATGAAAAAATTTCATTTCAGATACGGCCCAAAAGATTCTGAAATATCACTGCACCCCTTGGGTTAAAATAACATTAAGCTCTGTCAGTTAAAATAAATTAAGTTTTGCAGTGAAATTTCAGAATCTTCTGAGCATTAACTGAAATGAAATTATTTTCATGTGGCCTAAGTGATATTTTTCCATTAAAAAAATATTAAAATAATACAGATGGAGAAGCCTGTTGGGACCCACATTTCAAAAACTAACGACCGTTAAGCAGATTTAACGGCATTGCTAAATCTGCTCCCAAAAAAAAAGTTTATTGCTAGTTTTGCACCTGAAAAAGATAAGTCTTATGGATGCTCTGAACAAAATTGTTCGTTGCCAAATTTGCACCTTCGCCCAAAAATGTTCCAAAACATTGAGCTGCTTATATTTCACATTAAAAAAATGTTACAAAGCCAGCAATGGTGAGCAATGGTGTTGTAGTTCATAACATAGATAGTTCTAGCAAGAAAAGGGGGTTGTACCAAACCCTGACGCGAGAAGTTATAAATGTAAGGATCATACGCAAAGTTCACCAAATTTGCTTCTATTTTCTCTCTCGTCTCTGCAAATACACGAATCATTTATACGATGGGAGTAGTGCGTCATGAGTCTTATTAAGCAAAAACCTACAATTTAGATGACAGAGGAAGGGAGAATTTCTCTCCCCAATAGCTCACTAGTGGCTCCATCCATCAATTTTAGTATTAGAATCAAGTGATTTATTATTAAACACTGGACCTTGTTGGATTATTGCAAGCTGCTTAGTTTGACATGACATGTTAACAGTACAATACCAATTTCAAAGCAAGAACAAAACTTGTAACGGTAACATTTTAAACATAATCTTTTCTTCTTCTTTTTTGCGAACAATTTAAACATAATATTTTCGTTACATAGTGACAACATTTCAAATGCATGCAAGGAACTGTAAAAAAGATGGAGACAAAAATTAGCGGGAAGAGTACAAGAGCACATTCTCATCAAGTTTGCAGTGAACCACGATGATAGCCCTCTTGTATATTCTAGATGACTTAGGCATAGGTCAGATGGAAAGACGTCAAGGATGGTTGTGTAGCTAACATAAAAACCGAGCCATGGACACATGGAGGACAGCATGGGAGGCTAATGGGACTTGATTAGAGATTTTCGGGGTATATATCTCTAAGATTTGAAAGAGAAATTGTCAAGGAATTTAATTATGGAGTAGCTTCCAGAGATATCTAGTGCATTTAATGGTTGGGGGAAGCTTTCTATCTTTCTACATTATTTCCTATTTCTTTGTTATATTGTAAAGACAATAAAGGGTGAGTATTAACACAGTGGTAAGGTTGCTACTATGTGATCTGGAGATCACGGGTTCAAATCTTAGAAATAGCCTCTCCAGTTGTGGGGGTAAGGTTGCATACGTTTATCCCTCCGCAATCCCCATCTAGTGGAAGAGCCTTATGCATTAGGCCACCCTTTAGTGTAAAGACAATAGTTTCACTCATAGTCATGTCAAACCATCAAGAGGGTATTTCATTCTTGCCCAACGGCATAATATCTAGGAGGATAGACTGGGAGTACTGCTTTCATGGGGACAAAACATTCTAGGCATGAGAAGCTCAAATTTGCAAAAATATGTCCGGTCAAAATATATCTTGGATTCAATCTTAGTGAATTCAAGAAGACTGTAAATTTAAACCAAAAAAAATACAACATAGCGTAATCCGTACCATCTTGAGTTGCACTCTGAAACTTTCCTAAAACAAAAGTTTACTACTTTCATGTTCCAAACATCAGAGCACTAGGGAGGCGAGGAAAGGGGGTAAAATTACCTTTCTGATTGGAAGGAATTTAAATTTTGGGCGGGAACCCAAAATTTAAAAGCATGAGAGGGTAAATTTTGGACGGGAACCCAAAATTTAAAAGAAATGAGAGGGTAAATTTTGGATTTCTCCCGTCCAAAAAGGTAATTTTACCCCCCCTCCCCTCCCCTCAAACCAAACACACCTTAGGGTTCCATATTTTCCACTTAGCTCTTCTTGCCTCTGGTCATTAGTGAACATGTTCGCTTTTCTTCTAGTCTAAAAAACAATGGAATCTTATTTTGCTATGAAAATAATGTTGAAAAAACCTTGTAGACAAAAGAAAGGAACTGGCGTTCTATCGTTCAAGGGGAGAAAATCACACACTTCTACTTCGTATTGATGAAAATATTGTTTTATTTTAACGGAGAATGGCAGATCATGAAAAGCAAATCAAGAGAGAAGTGGGCACCGTTGTCCTTGGGGCTCGTGCCTGCAGGTGTAGAGAGGGAAGAGGAAGAAGCTGAGTCTGAACATAAATGGTAGGAGTAAAGCGGCCGAATAATTTTAACAAAGCATTAGGGTAGGAGCAGAGCACAAATATGAAGGATAATAGTAACAAAGATGTGGCACGAGTTCAACAAAGTGAAGAAAGGGCCGGCCTTCAAGAAGGAGAAGACGATGATGATGCTTAAAGAGACGACAATTACCAGATGTCGACGGCGGCAATGGCTAGACGGCCGACGACGGTGAAAGGACAGCCACACGAACACGGAACTAGGCTTAGGAGAGCTTTCGCGCGCGAAGGGCCTCATGGTAGTGTGATTTTCCTCTCCAAATTACTCCCCACTTTTTCAACCAAACCGGGGAAAATAATGCTATGTTTGGTAACCAGGAATTGGGAGGAGAGAAGTAGGAGTGAAAGTGGGGATGGGATATTTGTTTGTTCGGTAGCCTAGAAGTCAGTTCCTTGTAATCCCCAATTCCATCAAAATGGTTGAAGTGAGTTCTATCTTATTCCATAGAGAATTGGATCACTTTCGTGGAACTCTAACTTTTTAGACTATTAGGGCATGTTTGGTTCAAAGAAGAGGTAGGAATGGAAGAGAAAATTAAAAATAAAGAATTGAAAGGAAGGGAAAATATTTTGCCACCAATGCGTTTAGTTCGCACTGGAAAAGAAAATGGGTTGATAGGAAAATTTTTATTTGGTTGGAAAAAAATGAGATAGGAAAATGAACCAAAGACCATTTTACCACTATTTTAAAAACATTTTTTTCAAAGCAAAAAGAAAAACCCACACACCCCAACATTGTTACTCATTCACTAATGTTTGAAACAAGTGCCACTGGTGGGAAGGAAGACGGTTGATTGCCATCGGACAATGAATGCTGGCGGGGAGATAGCAGGGGGAGATGTCGGTTTTTTCTTCTTGATTTCTTTATCTCTTTCCTTCAGCAACACAGTCATGCTTCGAATAGAAATCAAGTAATGCATTAGCCACAAACATATTCCAAACAAAACTTGTCTTCACTACAAAGCCATGAACTTGCTACCCAAATACTATGTGATCCAATGCCACACCGGTGCATAAAATAGAGGCAAAAGTAAAATTTGTAGGCCTAAAACCCAATTTCTGCATGTCAAAAACGAGACTTATTGCTTCTTGATTCATTCTATCTTTTGAGAGTCTTTATCAGGCATTAGGTTGAACAAGTGACAAGCTAAACTAAGACTACGGGTTTTGTAGTAAGAATCGAGCAAGGAGTTGCTAACCATTATGGTTGAATAAGAAATATATAAGTCAATATATAAAGAAGAAACATATAAGTAGAAGATTCCACAAAGTATATATAAATGTGTAACATTATGAACTCTGTTTGCCCCTGTTTTTTAATAATGTAGTAGAGCAACAACCATGAGATACAAACTAGTCACTTGTAGTTATATATGAATGAATGAAAACAACTTTAACCATATGCGTGTGATAGGTGGCTTATGGTGACGTGCGACCATAACAACTTTACTACTAACTATTATATACACATCACCTACATGTGGTCACATACTCACACCCACTTTATGTAGTCTAATTTTACTACTGTGAATGTCAAAGTTATGGGATGTATCAATCCTTTGTATCCACTACATGCCCACAACGTGCATATAGTGCATACTTATCATTGTCTTATTTTTTGAAGTTAAATTCATTCTGTGTAACCAATTGATACCTATATGCAACCCATGGTTATTATAATTTAAAATGAAAATGATCACCGAGAAGGATCTAAACAACGTCGTTATCAAAGTGAAAAACTTTTACTAATGGGAATCGATAATAACTACGGGGTAACCATTGGGTGAATGAATTACAACCTATTTAATTCATGTACATCTAACCATTATGTGCCCTTGTGTTTGTGACATGAGGTATGATTTTTCAATAATATGGTCAACCAACTAATGAATTGAGAGAGACACACACGTGTAGTTGATAACTAGTTACGTTGCTAAGAAAAGTGTAAAATGGAAGAATAGGTGATCAATATAATGTAATCCCTCTTATTCTAAATGTGTGAGATATGTAACTAATATAATTCTTGTTGGAAAAGCTGTAAATAAGGATAGAATTTTTTAAAGAGGGTATAAACTTAGCATGTGAGAATGATTTTAAATAGACTTACAATGAGTACCACATTGGAGATGGCAGCATCATTCAAAAAAGAGGGTTCCAGGAGTAGCTAGCTATGGACTCGTGTATGGAGAGGACGAGACAGCAAAGGGACATTAGTAACAAAGCCATAATCTATGTGAGGAAAACGAAGATATGTACTAAATAAAATATAACTTTCAACGAATATATGATTGTGAGTGGATACGGGGATCTACAACAACAATTCACTTGGACATTAATTTACACTCCAAGGGACACACACGCCCACAGTTTTCCCATACGTACACATTACCTATAATGTTAATACTACTGCACACAAAGATTATTAATGGATCCTCTTGGCCCTTACATTATTCAAATCTGATAAATTAAAGCGGAGCTTGCAATGATAGATTATATATTAACTACTAAAACAAGAACACACCAGTAGGTATGTATAAAAGAAAGGAAAACACCGGTAGGTACACAGAAAAAATAACCACAGATGAGGCAAGTTATATATATATATATATATCAACTTCCCATATAATAATAAATATTCATATAGGAAGTATATATGTGTCAAAATAATATCACGCTTTGTATACTACCAGGCTTATGTTGTGACTTAGACTTGCATTATTTTGGATGTATCTTTTGTTTTTAAATTTTGTGAGGGGCTAGGAGCTAGAAAATGTGAAAACGTGATCCGTGAGGAATGGGCAAATTAGGTTTGCAAAATTGAATGCGAACCAGTGAGACCTCTAAGCTCTACGTACTATATATGTGTGTACTTAATCTGTGGTTAATTATAAGTACTCCACACACACACACATATATAATATGTAATAGTGATATCCTGGAGAATGACGATGACAGAACGTGCACAATATTTTCGCGTCAAGTTTTAATGTTTTGGACTTTTGTCGATGAGCAAGCTATATATCCATTGGTCTGAAGCAACGATCCATCGTTGTTTTGCGTCCATCCTTCATCGTGCGGTGCGCTGTGTATTAAATAAGCATGAGATACCCTGTTTCGAGATTTAATAAGTGGAGCTGATAAAAAAAATTAATACTTTATAAATTAGAACTGGCAAATCGAGCCAGCCCGAGCCCGACGGGCTGGCCCGACACGGGCTGGCCTTAATCGGGCTGGTCTAAAACCAGCCCGTTTATCACACGAGCTGCCATTTGGCAACCCGAGCCCGATTAAGTGGCCATTTTAAGTGAAGTCAATATCATTGCATAGTCCATGATATGTTTCGGACTGAAAAGAAGAAAAGTGATGACAAAAAACAGCATTATGAGGATCACATCATGACTCATGATATAAGCTTGCCTTCTGAGCCCCTAAAATTAAGGTTTTCTGTCGTTTGTTTCCACATTCCATCTATTCATAGAAAGCACACACAAACACACACAAAAGAATACCAAACAAGCCATTTATAGAACACCTATTAATCAGACGAACACCTATGAAAATTGAAAGAACTTTGTCTAAGTCAGAATCAGAATCTTCGATTTCAGTATTTCAGTACTTCAAATCTTCGATTTCAACCAAATCATATCTCAGGTAAATGTCTAAAAAAATCAAATAAGCACATAAAACACTACCTCTTCCAGCCGTACACCGTCTCGATCTCGAACGCCGGCCGGACTGAATCGCAGACGCAAGAGAAGGGAAGCTCGGACAGGGGAAATAACGGCCGGACCAAAAGGCCTCCACTCTCGATTGAAGCTTCGGGCAGAGGAGTTGACGAGAGGAAGAAGGAGAATGGGAGAGCACGGAGCGGCGGAGCTTGAGAGGAAGACGGAGACTAGGAGATCTCAGACCACCGAAGATGGGGAGGAAGAGGGATGGTGCCAGAGAGGGTTACCGGTTAGGGTTCAATGGCCAGGGGATGAGAGAACGAGAGAACGAGACGGAGGGAAGGGGACGAGAGTCACGAGTGAGAGTGAGGGAGTGTGTGTTCAGAAAGGGAAATGGGGGGTTTTTTTTTCATTTTAAACGGGCTAACCCGTTTAACCCTAAGCCCGTTTAACCAGATTATAAACGGGCTCCTTTTTTTTCCAGCCCGAACCCGATTATTTTTTGCGGGCTGGCGGGTTGGCCCCGTTTTACCAGCTCTAACTCTATTTGCCCCTGTTTCTTAATAAAGTAACAGACCAACAACCATGAGATATCTACCAGTCGTTTGTGGTTATACATGAATGAATGAACAAATTTAACTATATGTATGTGATGAGTGGCTCATGGTGATCTAACTTCACTATTAACCATTACGCACCCATCAACCGCATCTGGTCAAGACCACTTCCCTTATATGGAATATGACAGATTTAACCATGTTCACCATTTGGGTATTTCATGGTTAGGTTGTAATCAATCCATATTTCTCCTGGCATTATTCAACCTTTTCTACTTCTTTTCTTTGCAAGTATCCGTAAGCTTCATTTTCTTCTATGAATAATAATTCATGTATCAAATTACTATATTCACGGCTGCCTAGCTCGGTCAATAACCAATATTGAATTAGATACCAGCAAGTCCTACTGGGAATTGGGAATAAAGAGAACTAGTGGTGTGCTATATGGATGCATGTTTTTGTTCTTCACTACGTTGGATAGTTTGTCAGTATGAAAAGCTTTCACATAGAATGATAATAGAGAGATTTATTCATATTTTTCCTCTATCTATATTATATATTTGGGTCTACTTACAAGGAAGAATAACATGAAGGCAGAGAAATTTGAATATTTGGGTCTACCTACATTGGATAGTTTGTCAGTATGAAAAGCTTTAACATAGAATTTTTTGTCCTACCGACGAAGTTGTCTCCTGGCCAAGCACTTACCCCAGCAGCAGCCTTGATGGACTGACGTCATGCATCCATTGCTGTGGTTGCTTAAACTCAACACAAGAAGTGAAGCTCAAGCATACAATAAAACGGAAGATACAGAGAAGGACCAACCCACCTATTGTTTGGGATGCACCGCCATCACCCACAAAATGCCACTCGGCCTCTCCGATCATCACCACCCTCTGTTTTTCTAGCTCCCGCCGTGTCCATTTCACTCTACTCCTCCGACTATTTGTACTACCTCAACGTCACATTAGGGGCAAATGGGACTTTTGTTCAAATTCCCCACCGCTGCAAAATGGCTTCCCACCATTTTTTGTGGTAATCATATTTCATTTATGCGGATGAAAATTCGGGTAGGCGGGAAAAAGTTTTCCGATGGAAGTTTTAAACCAAACAGCTACCGCCACTAGCAAATTCCCATTTTCCTTTCCATTCCCTCCATTTTCTGCGAACCAAATGGGCCCTTATACCTTTACACTCTGCTTGGATGGGAAGAAAAGTTAGAAGGTAAGAAAATAGGAGGAGAGAAAATGAGGAGAAGAGAAAATTAGAAAAAATATTATCACTCCGCATGCTTGGATGAGTGAGAGAGAAGTGGGAGGAAAGAAAATGAGCAAATATGTTATGACTAAAATACCCTTGCCTTATATCAAAATAATCATACTTTAAAATTCAATTAAATATTACAATGACAAAATCATTTTAAAATTATCGTCATCAAATAACTTAAATAAAACCAATTAATTTTAAAAAAAAATTTTGTGAAATATAAAAGGAAATATTAAATTATACATTATCCAAAATTATTAAAAAAATTAATAAAAGTATAATAAAACAATGAAAGGGGTAAAGTGCAATATAAAAAATTAAACACCACATTTTCAAGAAAAAAAATTAAATATGCAAAAATTAATAATACAACCTGTTTTTTCCCTGATTCATCATCATGGTCGATTCGAACTCAATGAAGCAGCTAAGAGTATTCTGATCGCAAGTCAAGAGTTCGTTTGCATGAAACAGCGTTTTTAAATATTATTTATTTTATTTTATTTAAAAAATATGCATAGTGTACTATATGTGAGGTGGTGGGCTGGAGTGCAATTATGTGATGAGCAATTTGGGATAACAAAGTTTTCCCTAAACTCTCTCCACTTGTGGAGAGAAGTTTTTAAAGGAAAATAGGGTGGGTCTAAGGGGGTGTGGGACCCACCCCATTTTCCTCCCCGCTTTCCTTTTCTTTCATTTTTTCTTTTCTATCTAAGTGGAGGAAAACTCCTTCCCTCCCCTTTTTCCATCCCACTTTTTTTACTCTCTCATTTTCTCTCCTATCCAAGTAGGGAAAATTATATATATATATATATATATATGTATGTATGTATGTATGTATCTATATATGTATGTATGTATATATGTATATATATGTATGTATATATATATATATATGTATGTGTATATATATACACATACATATATATATGTATAAGTACAGTTGGTTATACTTTTCATTTTACCTTGCAAGTATTTGTGTTGAGCTTTCGTTAGAAAGGATGATTGTTACAATTGGTGCTTTATTTCGTTGAGAGTTCCCCTCTGATGGCTGACGATCTCCTTTCACCCATTGATTGAGTTGAGGCCCCTCCTCTTTAGCTCACGTACGCCATCGATTCTTTGGTAGAACGAATGGAACAATCCAAACCTAAGCGCGCCAAACCCTGACTCTAAATTTGGTAAGAAACAGGTGGAACTTCAAAGTGCTATACAGAAGTAGGAATCATCATAAACTTTTGTTGGTTCACCGCCTGTGATTACCAAGGTGGTTATCACACCGACTACAGATGACTTGGACGATGCAAATAAAACTGAATTGGAAAATGACAATTCTGAACTTGCCCCTGTTGGAATTATTATATAAAAAAAATGTGGGTGTGTCAAATGGAACAGGTCTCACATTGCTTAGGAGTGTAAGTGTCCAAGTGTACGAACTTGGATAAGTAAATGAGTCAAGAGGAGGAATGAACTCGAACAACAATAAGCCACACGGAAATCCGGCAATTTCCCATGTGCGCGAGTTATAGACTGGACACCTTTTATTTAGTAAAGGCATTTTTGTAGATTTACAAAAGGAAAAATATTTTGGAACAAATACTTACCATTTAAATGTCACAATCACTTTTACTTTAATTGTGAAATTTGGACGTTGCAAATATTTAAACTCATGATCATTCACATTTATTTGTAGGACCTACACGTTGGAACTCTAGAAGCATCAATCAGCTTTTTCCATTGCTTTTGTGAACGTTTTTATTGCTTTAAAGTCTCATATCAATGGCTTTGAATTATTTAATGGGTTTTTATTGCTTTTAACGTGTAGCATTATGGTATTTAAAGTTCAACATTTGGAAACGTGTAAGTTAATATCTGCAACGTTTGAAACAGCATGAAACCGTAGATTTAATCACATTAACGTGATTATTTTGTGACTTTTGAAATGGTTTGTTGTCTATATAAAGGGTGCTTTAGTTTGAGGTTTAACACATCTAGCTCTTAAGCCTTCGAGCACTTCTCTCCTCCTCTAGTTTTTTCCTACTAAGTTCTATAATATTTTGATGTTCTGCTCACCTTGTTTTTCAGGAAGGATCCGTTTTATCCTGAGGAGTACCACTTCCTCTTAGCCGGTGGTTGCGGAATAACTCTTAAGGACAGCGTCCTTGGACGTGACTCGGATTACACATTGTATTTTCAGGAACTAAGCTAACAATTTTAAGAGCTATTATGGCTTATGTTCCTCCTGCTAGTGCCGAAGCTAACAATGCTACTACTTCTGAAGCAAACAACACTGGTGCTGGTTCTAACCCAATGGTGGTGCCTATGCCAAGACAATTTCCTGACGTCTCCAAGATAGAGCAATTTGAAGGGAAGAACTTCAGACGCTGGCAAGAACATGTCTACACTATTCTCGACATGCATGGAGTTGTTGATGCACTTATACAGCCTGCACCTTCCCCAGATGCTAACCAAGCCCAGAAGGATGCTTGGGCCTATGCTAACAAGGTCTGCAGACACACTCTCATTACTACTTTATCTAACGATCTATTCGATGTGTACCATGTCTATAAAGAAGCAAATGAGATATGGGGATCACTTATCCACAAGTACACTGCTGAGGATGCCGGAAAGCAGAAGTTCGTGATAGGAAACTTTTACAAGTGGGAGATGACAGCTGACAAAGACATCAAACTCCATATCAATGAGTACCACAAGCTGAATGAGGAGCTTCGAGCTGAGAAGATCAATCTACCAGATGAGTTTGTGGCTGGTGTATTGATCGAGAAGCTGCAGATCCATGTAATGACCACAAGCAACAACTGAAACACAAACAGAAACAATTGTCTCTAAATGATCTGATCACTCATATCATCATTGAAGATACCAATCGAAAGGCGATACAAGCTGCAAAGGGCAAAGAAATGGCTGCTAAAGCAAACCTAGTTGAGGAAAAGCCGCACAACAAGAGGTATGATCCGAAAAACAAAAAGAATTAAAATAAGAAACCTTACTACAAGCCCAAAGACACTAACCCCAAGAAGAAGACAGGCAATTGTTTTGTCTGTGGAAAACTAGGTCATTATGTAGCGCAGTGTAGGAAAAGGGCTAAAGGAGATAACTCTCAAATGGGTGAAAATCCTCCTAAGCCAAATGTGAATTTGGTTGAAGGAGATGATAGCAGTGATGAAGAAATCATTGTTGTTGTGGTGTCACAAGCCCTTCTTGTCTCTGATGTGAAGAAATGGGTGGTAGACTCAGGAGCTACCAGGAACATCTGTGCAAACAAAGAGATGTTTACCTCCTTTGAAGAAGGGGAAGACCACGTTTATCTGGCTGACTCCCGAACTGCTAAGGTTCAGGGAAAAGACAAAGTGGTACTGAAGCTCACATCTGGAAAGACCTTGGCACTAAACAACGTGTTGTGTGTCACACCCCACCGCCGTCTCACCCCACTGGGCCACAACGGTTGGTGCCCTCTCCCACCAACCGGGTGCGGAGAGGCTGGGTACACTACGTCGACCCAGGACTCACAAGAGTCCCTCGCTCCCCAAGCGAGATTTTTCGCCTCCGTGGGAATCGAAGCCACTACCTGGGGGTAAGTAGCGCCTCAATGCATTCCCACTACCACTTGAGCTACTAGCTCAAGTGGTAGTGGGAATGCATTGAGGCGCTACTTACCCCCAGGTAGTGGCTTCGATTCCCACGGAGGCGAAAAATCTCGCTTGGGGAGCGAGGGACTCTTGTGAGTCCTGGGTCGACGTAGTGTACCCAGCCTCTCCGCACCCGGTTGGTGGGAGAGGGCACCAACAGTAGCTCAAGTGGTAGTGGGAATGCATTGAGGCGCTACTTACCCCCAGGTAGTGGCTTCGATTCCCACGGAGGCGGAAAATCTCGCTTGGGGAGCGAGGGACTCTTGTGAGTCCTGGGTCGACGTAGTGTACCCAGCCTCTCCGCACCCGGTTGGTGGGAGAGGGCACCAACCGTTGTGGCCCGGTGGGGTGAGACGGCGGTGGGGTGTGACATTGTGTGTTCCTAAAGTCAGAGCTAACTTAGTCTCTGTGGCACTACTTGGAAAATCTGGGGGTAGAGTGTGTTTTGAGTCTGACAAGATTGTCATGACAAAGAACAATGTTCTTATTGGGAAGAGTTATTGTAATAAGGGACTATTTGTTCTTAGTGTTTCGGAAATGAATGAGAATGCATCTTCTTCTACTTACTTAATTGATTCTTATGATATATGACATGCTAAATTAGGACATGTTCATAGATCTTATATTAAAAGACTGCAAAAACTTGGGCTTATTTCTGAAACTAAAAATGATTTTCAAAAGTGTGAAGTTTGTTTAAAAACTAAGCAAGCTAAAAAACCTCATTTTTCTACTCAAAGAGAAACTGAGTTGTTAGCGTTAATTCATACTGATTTGGGAGATTTAAAACAAACTGAGACCAGAGGTGGTAAAAGGTATTATATTACTTTTATTGATGATTTTTCAAAATATACCAAAGTGTATTTGATAAGAAATAAAAACGAGAGGCTTTTGGAAAATATCTTTTGTACAAGGCAGAAGTAGAAAATCAATTAAATAAAAAGATTAAACGGGTCAGGTCGGATAGAGGAGGAGAATATTTATTATTAAATAATTTTTGTGAAAAAGAAGGGATAATTCATGAAGTAACTCCTCCTTATTTATTTGAATCTAATGGTGTTACAGAAAGGAAAAATAGAACTTTAAAAGAAATGATGAATGCTTTACTTGTAAGTTCTGCAGCACTTAATAACCTGTGGGGTGAAGCCTTGTTATTTGCTTGTTTTTTACAAAATAGAATACCCAACAGGAAAACTAAAAAGACACCTTATGAGTTATGGAAAGGTTTTGTGCCTAACCTTCAATATTTGAAAGTGTGGGGTGTCTTGCTAAAGTTTTACTACCATATGTTAAAAAGAGAAAAATTGGTTCTAAAACTTCTAATTGCATGTTTATTGGATATGCTCAACAAAGTGCTGCTTATCGTTTTCTGGTTTTAAAAAGTGATGTTTTAGACCACAATACAATTGTTGAAACAAAAGAAGCAGAGTTTTTTGAAAATATATTTCCTTTGAAGGTTGAGTATATTCCTAAAAGAGTTGAAAATTCCTCTGCTTCTTCTGAACAAAATTCACATGAAGTTTTGTTTGAATATTTAAGGAGAAGTAAAAGACAAAGAAAACAAACATCTTTTGGAGATGATTTTTATATTTATTTGATACAAGATGAACCTAAAAATTTTTATGAAGTTATTTCTTCTCCAGATGAATCTTTTTAGAAAGAAGCAATAAAAGCTGAAATTGATTCTTTAAATCAAAATAATTACATTACTTTTGAAGTCATTAACCCTTAATCCCATTTTTGGGTCATTACACGAGTCGATATGGGGACCCCTCATAAGGGTATGGTATCAAAGCCTGGCTCGGATCGATATGGGAATGCCTTATAAGGGTTTGGTATCAAAGCCAAGCTCTGGTCAATTTGGGGATGCCTGATAAAGATTTAGATCGCTAGGATGTTACATCCTCCATTTCAAGGAACATGATACTCTCAGAATCCTTTTTCTCCCATTCTTTTCAAAATTTCATCTCCATCATTAAATTATATCCTATATTTAGGACCGGAAGTAGTATTATTGTATTTTATAATTTAATTTTTTTTAAAATTTTGTTTGTGTTACAGTTATAAATGGTATAAATCATATTTTAACAGTTTAAATGTATTTATTTAGGTTTAAAATAATAGTTTTATAAAATATGAAATCTGAACTATCTATTTTTTTTTAATATGAGGGTGGATATGAGATTCTAAGAAGAAAAGGAGGCAAAAAATTCTGAGAGAAGCCAACCCACCCATTTCAACTCGACCCATAGCTCACTCTCACTGGTTTTTTTTTTTTAAATTTTTATATAAAAATAAATAAATAACATTTATAATTAAAAAATTATTTAAATTTTATTCAAAGTTATAGCTTTTCCATTATGTTCTTATTAATTAAAGAGGAGAAGTATTCTCTCATTTTAATTCAGTTTGTAATTAATTCAAAAACAAAATAAAATGAGAAAAGGATAAGGGATATTTTTGCACCTTTATACAGAAGAGATAAAGAAGATAACATTTAGGATTAATATTATATAAGTACTTTTGCACTTGATGTTTGAATATAATGCAGGCAACAATTTTTGAAAAAAAATTATAGGTATTTTTACACCTTTACAAAAATGTTTCAAAAAGTAACAAACATTCAACGGAGTCAACAAAGATAACATTTTTACTACATTTTAAAAAACTTATGTGTATTTTTACACCTAAAATTTCATTATGAGGTCGTTAACACTTTTTGAAAAGAATAATAATATGTATTTTTACACCTTTACCCTTTTTCTTCAATAACATACACCACACCAACTTTTCATCATATAGAAATCCTATCTGTCCAATTTGTTTTCCTATATGAACCCACACACACACACACACCTTATCAATATGAATATAAAATATAAAATGAAGTATACTGCTGTAACTAAAGTGGCTCATTTTCCCAAATTAGATGAGTATTGTAAGTTCCAAACTAGTGCAAGTTCACAGATAGATGTTGTCCAGAAAAGCTTTAGCAAGATTACTGAAGCTCACACTAACTGTTTCAGCATCCGCATATCTCTTGATCACATCCACTACTTCTGGCTTTAAAACTTCTTCCTTGTTGGATTCGTTGCATAGATAGTAAAGAGCCCCAAGTGCAAAATTCACCTAATATCATGCGGCAAGTACTTTCGGTTAACCATCACAGGCAATATCTGGAACTTATATAAAAGTAAATTAACTTGTGATTTTTCAGCACCACTAAAGAAATTACTAGTAGTTCCCACAAGCAAGTTTAAGAATGAAAAAACTATTAATAAATAGGTGAGACTTTGGTGGGAATTTCCATATCGAGCATCTCCTAACGTAATAAAAAAAACATAACATGGACAACTGGACCAATTTTGTAGTATCCTTTTAATTTATTTTTATTTTGAGTTTCAATTTTATGAAACAGTTTCAAAGATGCTTTCAAAAGAAGGAAGGACAATAATATTTTTTAAAAAACTCTTTTGACTTTTCCCGTGTTTCTGAAAGAAAACAAAACACAGGAAAGAACTCCAAGTTGCTCTCTGTATATTCTGCTGTAAAATGCAGAAAACAGTTATTAAAAACTCTAGATGGATAACAGGTAACAAAAAATTGTATTGTTTTATTTCTTTAAGGGTTTTTTTAAAAACAGTAAACAAACAATAAGAGGAAATTGAAACATACTCAACAACTAAGCCATCACCCTTACAGTGTTTCTAACTGGGCTTGATAAACACTGAATGACAAGAGGAATCCCCCCACACTGAGTTACAATATTAGAATTGGTCGGATCTGCAAAAAGTTGCTTCTACTTTTGTCAAGTAAATATACCAAACATCAGGTATAGATGTTGACATCACAAAAGGTGAAACTGCACTTACCTGCACAAGCATTGCATATTCCTCCAATTCCAAACTCCACAAGCTTCTCATTGGGTTCGGTTATGCAGTCCAGAAAAAGTTCCAAAACATTGAGCTGCTTATATATCACATTAAAAAAAATGTTACAAAGCCAACAGTAGTGAGCAATGGAGTTGTAGTTCATAACATGGATATTTCTAGCAAGAAAGAGAGTTGTATGAAACCTGACGCAAGAAGTTATAATTGTAAGGATCATAGGCAAAGTTCGCCAAATTTGCCACTATTTTCTCTCTCGTCTCTGCAAAAACAAGAAACATTGATATGGTGGGAGTAGTGGATCATGAATCTCATTAAGCAGAACTCTACAATTTACAAACACTTGAGGCATTTATCCATTCAGATAACAGAGGAAGAGAAAATTTCCCTCCCCCAATAGCTCCCTAGTAGCTCTATACATCAACTTTAGGATTAGAATCAAATGACTCGTTATTACACACTAGGCCTTGTTCGCCTCTTGCAAGCTGCTTAGTTTAACATGAGACGTTAACAGTACAACTCTTAAAAGAAGAACAAAATTTGTAAGAATAACATTTTAAACATAATATTTTCATCACATAGTGACAATATTTCAAATGCATGTAAGGAACTGTACAAAAGATCAAGACAAAAGAAATTCCTGGGAAGAGGACAAGAACACACTCTCATCAAGTTCGCAGTGAACCACTGTGACTTAGGCATATATCAGAGGGAAAGACATCAAGGATGGTTGTGTAGATATTATGGAAAGCAAGCCATGGACACATGGGGGCAGAAGGGGGGGCTAATGGGACTTGGTTAGAGATTTTTGGGTATATATACGAAGATTTGAGAAAGCAATTGTCAAGGAATTAAATTACGAAGTGCCTTTCAGAGATATCCAGCGCATCAAATGGTTAGGAGAAGTTTTCTATCATTCTGCATTATTTCCCTTTGTTATGGTGTAAAGATAATAGTTTCACTCACAATCGTGTCAAACCATCAATAGGGTATTTCATTCCTACCCAATGCCAAGTTATCAAGGAGGATAGATTAGATTGTTGCTTGCATGGGGATAATAAAATATGTTATGGACTCAATCTTAGTGAATTCAAGAAACAAAATAAAACAGCATAAAGTACTCCGTACCATCTTGAGTTGCGCTCTGAAACTGAGTCACCAATTCCTGAAACAAAAGTTTACTACTTTTAGGTTCCAAACATCAAAGCAATAAATTTAAATAGTTGCCCATTCCTGAAGGATATATAACATAGAGCATATATTTAAGAGATCAAGGAGTCGATGATTCAAGTTTCACACATACACACACGGAAAAAAAAAATGAAAATCACGGAATATTGGATGAAAAGAAATGTTTTTATGATTAACTGGAAAGAAAGAAGACCAAGTGCCTGAAGGTATTGCAGTCTTGGGGTTCCATATTTTCCAGTTCGCACTTCTTGCCTCTGGTCATTGGTGAACATGTTCGCTTTTCTTCTAGTCTAAAAAACAATGGAATCTTATTTTACTTTGGAAAAAATAGAAAAACCTTATACACAAAAGCAAGGAACTGGCATTCTATCGTTCGAGGGGGAAAATCACACTCTTCTACGTCGTATTGATGAAAATATTGTTTTATTTTAACTATGAGAATGAGAGATCATGAAAAGCAAATCAAGAGAGAAAAAGAAGGAAATACTTAGACCGACCTGTTACCCTGAGGAATTTATGATGTGCTGAAATGCTTGAGTAGTGGATTATTCAAGTTCCTTTACTTGAACCACATCACATGCAAATGTATCCAAACTCAATAAAGATACCTAAGTTGGCAAATATCCTTTATGGACTATGATGATTGGCTATGCTTCTGCAGTGACCCCTCTTATCAGTTTACTCCTTGTTTTTCATTAGCCTCGGAAAGCTATCGGGTAGACTATGCAATCTACTGGTCTCTATTACAAAGCAGAACAAAAACGGCGCCAAGCTATCGAACAGACTTTATTGAAGCTAACAAACCAGAACAAAAATGGCAGTAGCAGAGCCGCCGAATAATTTTTACACAGCGTTAGGGCAGGAGCAGAGCACAAACCTGAAGAGCAAAGACGCGGCACGAATTCAACAAAGTGAAGAAAGGGGCAGCCCTCAAGAAGGAGAAGATGATGACGATGCTTGAAGAAGACGGCAATTACCAGAGGCGACGGCGGCAACGGCTCGACGGACGGCGACGGTGAGAGGACAGCCACGCGAACACGGAACTAGGCGGAGGAGAACTTTTGCGCGCGGGAGGGCAGCGTGGAGCAATGACTTTCCACTCCCAATCGCTCACAAGAGAAAATAAGGCGGGCCCACTCCCTTCTCTCCCCCTCTCATTTTCTCCCCGTCCAAATTTTCCCAGAGTAAGTTTTCTCTCCGTTTTTCTCTAGTTTCCTTTCTCTCACATTTTCTCTCCATCCAAATAATTATTAACTAAAAATATATATTCCTACGTAAAAATATAGAGAGAATGGCTGATAAATATCTTGTTGATAAATTAATTGTTGAATGTCACCATGGAAGATCTGTTGCACATAACGGAAGATATTTTACACACAACAGAAGATTGTTTACATATTTATATGGAAGATTTTTGCATAGATGGAAGATGGTTTGCACAAAACGGAAGATTGCTTACACACACGAAAGATCCCTTGCACACTTGGTAGCAATCGGCAATTAATTTACCTCCAAGGTATTTTTAAGTAATTCTCCCAAAAATATATTAATATATATGAAAAATTTAAAAGAGCAAAAATACTTTTTATCTTTTTTAAAAAGAGCTACGGGCAATATAAATAAATTTTAATAGTAAAAATACTTATGATCATTATAAAATGGCCCTAAAATGTCACTTTTAATAAATTCATCTATGTTGACAGCTTGATTCAAACTTTTAACCAAATAAGTGAGGGTAAATGAGCAAAAAATATCCTTTATCTTTATCAAAAAGAGCTAATGAGCAAAAAATATCCTTTATCTTTATCAAAAAGAGCTATTGACACCACAAACAAGTTTTGGGTGTAACAATACCTATGACGATTTTGAAAGGGCCTTAAAATGCCATTGTTGTTAAATTCATCAAACGATCATTTATTTTCACTTGTGGGCCCCACTATATTGTCTAGTTGTACTCCACCCTGGTTATTTTGACTGTATGACATAGACCTTTTTTATTTTTAACTTAACTGCCCTTTCAATTTTCACACACCCTCTTTTGCCTTTGCCTTTGCCTTTGCCACTGCCACGCAAGAGATCCTACCTCATGAGAATCAAATTGGCGAGATCTACAATGGCAAGATCTACACCCCATCTAGCGGCAACGTCTTCCACCAACCTTCATCTTTAACCAATTTTCACATCGCCCTATGCCTTTAATGCCACTACCGGCAAGATCCAAACTCCCACCTGACAAGAATTACAACGTTGATCGTGCCCCAATGGAATTGCGGCAACATCGACCTCTAGGGTGGAGTACAACTAGACAAATAGTGTGGTCCACGAGTCAAAATAAAACAATTGTCTGACGAATTTAACGGCAATAGCATTTTATGGCCCTTTTAAAAATCATCATTGGTATTTTTGTACCCAAAATTTGTTTATGGATCCAGTAGTTCTTTTTGAAAAAGATAGAGGGTATTTTTGCTCCTCTACCCTCACTTTATTTGGTCCAAAATTTGATTCGAACAGTTAATGTAGAGGAATTTAACAAAAAGTGACATTTAAGGGCCATTTTGGAATCATTATAAGTATTTTTACACCCAAAATTTATTTATAGTGCCAATAACTCTTTTGAAAAAAGGTAATAAATATTTTTGCTACTTTACCCTATATAAAATAAAATTTGTATCAAACTACATTATTCACAAACTATTACTAATATAACTCAATCTTTATACACAAATGTGATACTTTAGTTAGTATTACCTCTCTTTGGCCCAAAAAAAAATATTAGTATTATATGTCATCTTTAATAGAAGATCCACTTTATATTATGATTTCCATAGTATTTGAAATGGTTTTGCAAAAGGTTGTGTGACCCACTAGCATGAAAGAGTGGAAGCTCTCATGAAAGCAAGCAATTAGCAAAATAATCAAGGCAAGACCAATTTTTTTTTTTTTTGATAATAAAAAGTTTAGGTAGGTTCGGCACCAATCCCCTATCAAGGCCAGGGCACGGCCCCAGGGCTCTTCGAGCGCTTACAAGGGACTTACGAGATCGCTTACCAATGAGGTCTCCCCATCGGTCAGAGGGTTCGAACACACTCCCTTGTGATCGGGGTGGCAAGACCTTAACCAACTGTGCCAAACCTCATTGACAAGACCAAATTGATGGGTACATGAAAACACACGCACATACACAATTACACACAGAAAATTTTAGTAAGATATCATATATGTATTATTGATTAAGAAAAAAAACTAATTTTATTAAATTACTTTATGTTTTAAACTTTTAGTATCATTAAATATATAAATTGAAAAAAACACGTTTTGAAGGAATTAGTAACCTAGAAATTTAGGGAAAAATACATGGGAAAATCTCAAAAAAGACTTTCAAAATTTCAAAATATCTAATCAGTAATTTCCTACTAAAATAATTTATGAATTTCTTATTAAATGCAGTAAATCCCTTATCATTTATAGGAACCAAACCTCATTTGAGATTTTGAAATTTTGGACGCCTTGTTTTGAGATTTTCCCAAAATATAGCTATAATCATTTAACTTTACAGTATAAGGTTGCATTTTGATTCTTTAACTTTATAAATTGTCTTTTTTATCAGCTTCAACTTTATTAACATATTAAGTTTGATTTTCAAAAATAATAATTGACATAAAAAAATATCATTTGAAACTAACCATATTAAGATTAGATAATTGAAAAATAATTTATAAAATTAAGGAATCAAACTAAAATTTTATATAGTTATAGGAGCACAAATATACTTTTCAGGTTTTTAAAATAATAATCACTTATCGGTAAAAAATTGCATACTTGCAACTTTAAATCTCAATCAATTCAGATTAAGATAAGTGGGGCCACACGAGTGTTATTTACACTTACAACTATATTATTTGAAAGTTCGAATTAGTAAAAAAAATTGATGGAACAAAATTAGACGGACATTACCTGAAATTGTTGATTTTAATTGACAAAGATTGTTTTATTTGTTATGTGATAAAAGTAAAAGTGAATGCAAGTTTTTGCTAATATCAAAAATCATCATACCAATATATGTATAGTATAATGAAATTTAAGTCCACTGTTCATAAACTTACAAATCACAACCCAACACATCTCAGACTAGTGCAAGCTGGAGGCTTACAATATAGGCAACAAAAATGATGAACAAAGCCATGTGTTTAGACATCATCGACAAAAAGTTTCTCTCTTATTTTCTTTTTCTATTAAACTCAAGACAAAAAATACATCATCAAGAGGGCATAGCATTATCCGGTATGATCCTTTCGTCTTTGAGACCAAGGATAGTTCAGAGGTCTTTGGGACCATTGATTTCCTGCACATAATAATTCATATTTTATAGGTACTTTTTTTAAGCCAACATTATTAGAGGTACTTAAAATGGCAAGCTCATGCAAAGATCTAACAAGCAAGCTCCATATAAGTACTGGAATACCTTGTTTTCAACTTGGGCTCCATCAGGTATTTCCAGCTTCACACCAGCTTTTGCTACAATACTGACTTTGCCCTTGAAGCACCAACAGAACAAGAAGCGTCAGAAAGCAAATAGAAAAGAAATTCAAAAATAAACTAAGAAAGAAAGAAACACGCAAAATCTTGTGTAAATAGGAGATAATAACTTCTCAATAATCAGAATAATGATTGGTATGATCACCCTAATCAATTCGCTTGCTTGGTGAGATTCACAATGAACTTGTTTGTAGCCATAAGTATAAAGATACAACTAAAATTTCTTAATGAATACAAATTATAAGGAGAAGGTTCGACATTATTTTTCTTTCTCACAACAAAAACTAACCAAAATCATATTAATCATATTAAGAGTTGCCATTTAAGAAAATAATTTGAAACATGTTGAGTTCTGAAACTAAGAATTCTTAGTTTTGCTATTGATTTGTCTTTCCGCTTGGATTTCGAAATAACCAGGGATCGGGGTCTAAGCATTGTTGCTTATAATAACAACGATTTTTTTAAGGATATTTCACGAAAAGAAAAGCAGTTAATATGTTATATAATAGGCCTGAATTAGGATAGACGATGAATATGTATATGCAGATTCAAATATCTCAATCCTAGCGTCGTATGGGGTCTTGATGCAGTTTGGGCCAACTTGGATAAAGTATTATGCAAATGGATATAATTAATTTTATGGGCTAGTTAAAAAAGAAAGGACAACTTTCCCACCAAAAAAACAAATCAAGGTACCTGGGTGGATGATGATAGATACTTAAGATCATTTTTATTTACCTCAGTCCCGGTTAGCTAATATAATAGCATTTGTCAGACCTTAGCATAGCACACTACCATTCATGTACCCACCCCTCCAATAACAATCGGGTTATCTTGAGCAGCCATCAAAACTGAAGTCGAAACTACCTTTTTTCAATTGAATGCAAACAGTGCCGGAGAGGTGGATGACAAACTCAAGCAAATATAAGCATGCCATTAAATTTTTTACCCTTGCACAATTCTATTTGTTATCCTTTTGTTTGGTAGAGTATTTTTTTCACCCTTTTAATGAAAGAAATCCTACACTGTAATCTTTAGAATTATTGTCGAAAATAAGAGATTCAAATATAATTGGATTAAATCATATACCTTGAGGGTAACACCAGCTCCAAACCATACATCACCGGCCACTTTAAGACTGTCAAGCTCAACAATGCTGGGAATTGACTTGAAACGATTCAAGAAGTCGCTAACCTGTTCAGGAGTGTTGGAAAATCAGTATTACTCTCACCATCTAGTGCAGGATAATCAGTAATGTAAATCTTGACCTTCTTAAATTCTGGTCCCAATTCAATAGCAGGGTTTGCAGGATTTGCCCTTGCTGGGTTACGGATGACAGAGCCATCTTGCAAAGTGTAAAGGTCCGACTGCAAAACAAGAGAACTGGTTATGTCTGACAATACATCAAATCCATATCCAAAATTCATGCCTTCTGTCAGAAAAGTTTATAACCTGGACTAGAAGCAAATCAGAAGTTGCCTTCACTGGAAGGAACCGGGATCTAGGCACATTGGTTCCAATAGCGTTGTCAAAGAACTGCCATAAAAGATGAAAGTAAGAGACAAGAAGCTAAGTTTCATCATCAAGAACATTTTAAATAACATGTCAAAACAACATTGAGTACCCTTATTGCTGCACCAGCTGCGGTTTCCAGCTGAAGAACTTTTACTCCTTCAACCTCCTAAAATCCTCACAATTTTGTCAGAGATTTTCCAACTAAGTTCCATAAGTCTAGATGCAACCTAAGAAAAGTGACTATTGTAGAAGATCATTCCTCACCTTTGGGTTGGGGATAATTTCCATCTTAAGAGCATCAGCTTCAACAAGCCTTTTAATTGCATTTAAGTTCACCCACCTGAAGAACACCTTGTTAGTTGGGCCATATAACCAACAAAAATAATTAGCCAGTAAAACTTACAAATTATTCGTGTTGAAAATTTTGAACTTCTCTATTGATTTGAATTCATTGACCTGTGCAAAAGCCACCATAATGGGTCAATGGCATAATCATACTGTCCATCAAGACTTCAAGGCTTTTCTCATTATTTACAGCCATGTTCTAGCTACTACAATTTATGTCAAATATCGATAATTTCAGGCTTATACCAAGCATCAACTTGGGCACGGCGATCTAGATAGAAAGAAGAAAGTGGGAAGATAGAAAAGCTTCTGCATTTGTTCATCCTATTCTCCTGATATGAAAATTTATGATTATAGCTTGTTAGGTCTAATAACTTGACACAGAATTGTGGAAGCTCTTTTTCTAATAAAGAATTATTCCCCTTCCAGATTTTCCACTCTCATTCCCATTGTAGAAGTCATAATCTCGCAGTACAGGATAACCTCTATATCATCAATGAGAACACTAAACACATTTTGATTTGTAGAGAAATATGGTTCAAATGCATGTTTATTTCATCTGAGAAGAGGGTGTATAATAAACACAAAGGATGAGCCTAGGTAATTATGGCTTATTGAAAGCCTATCAAGTATCAACATAGCCTAGCCTATACAACCTATCACAGAAGAAGCTTCAGTTGCTTCTAGCAGACTCTATATATATCATACAATACAGTCTATAATATCTTCTATTATCGTATTCTAGCATGATTAAAGGAATTTAACAGTTCATATCACCAATGTTTATCAACTGCTTTCGTAGGGAAATATGCCTAGAGATTGGGCCTATGTTTGCAGAGGATAATCCTTTTGCATCTATTTTAATATAAAGTGCTTTCCTGGTAGAACGCACATTAGTTACAAAAGTGCAAGCTAACAAAAAATCAATGCCCAGAAATTCCTCTTATGATATGTAATATTTTCAATAGTCAAAATTTTTCACTGAAGAAATAGTTATTTCAATGAAAATGATCAGAAATCAAGCTTAATAATATTTTCTTCCTCTCACGCATGCACTTGAGTTTTAATGAAAAAGTGTTATTGAAAAAGAATGAAATATGCACTTGAGTTTTAATGAAAAAGTGTTATTGAAAAAGAATGAAATATATACAATGGAGGAGGATAAGATGCCCTCCACTCAAGTACTGATAACCCATAGCAACAATTCAAGCTAGAGGCAATGGCGCCAAAGAATATAATTATTTAAAGCTAATCATGATCTTCATAACTTCATTATAGAGCAATTAGAACTACTGACTATACAAGTAAAGGGGTAGGTTGCGTTAGAAAATATCTAATGAAGACGAGAGATTGAGAAGCTTACATGTTCATTTGGGACTTGTGCAATTTCCAGGAGCTGCATTAAACACATTCAAACATAACTGTCACTTAATGCCAACAATCTTTCTCTGGATTTTAATTGATCCTAGTTTTCTTATAATTTCTCCCGAGGTACAGAAATCAAATAGAGGAGGGACAAACCAATTGTTAAATTGTAGATAAATGTATATGCGGGTGATAATTGTAGAAGGCATACATTGCATCAAAGTAAATGGTCATAGGAATTAGGAAGGTTAAGGCATATTTTGACAAGTCCAGAACCGTGAACTACAACAACAGATAAAAAAAGTAGAGAAATGAAATATAAACAACAGATTCATGCCTGAACCCTTCCTTCGTAAGAGATTAAAGTGCCACCCTTCACATCAGCCAATGTTTTGGGAGTCACCTGTACAATAACAAGCCCCAAAAACCATATAGAAATGACAAGGCTGTATATTTATTAGTTAAGGCAAGTAACTACTTGACAACAACCATTTTTCTTACCTCCATACAGTATTCGTTCTTTTTCTGGACCAAATGATTCAAGATTTCTAAATTACCCAGTCAAGGGTACTGATAAAAATGACAGAAATACCTTATGTGTTAATAACACGTATAGCCACAGATAACAGAAAAACAAGGACTCAATAAAAAAACCAAAATGAGGATACTCAAGTCGACAATTGCACCCAAGTTATCTGAATTGGCAACAAATATGTACTCCTTACCCTATAACAGAACAAAAGAGGAAATGAAGGATCCATGAAACTGCAGTGACGATGATGGCTATGAAATACTCCCTCCGGTCCTAAATATAGGATAAAGTTTGTAGTGCAATTTGTACTACAAACTTTGTCCTATATTTAAGACCGGAGTAGTAACTAAAGGCAAAGTACAACTACAAATAGGGTTCTGGTGCCAACCTGTGATAACAGGGCTTCAAGTTTTCCACTGTTCAATAATGATGGAAAGACATCCCCATGGCCAGGAGGGTACCTACGCATGATTGTGTTGCTCATAAGAAAACTAAGAAGTGAATTCCGTTTAGATAGATGCGTTAAATTATCCATCTGCTATTTCATAGATGCTACTTCAGCAAAGATTAAACAGAGAAATTTCTAATAGTATTGCTGTCGTCAAATTCAATGCAGTAATACGGTGAAGGCAATATTCAAATGTAGTCATACCATCCATCCTTGCCAGTCTTCCCTTTCGATGGCAACGGCAAGTAGTCATCAACAACCAATCGAGGATATTGGCTCTGCATAAATTTGAGGGACGCGGCAGAGAAATAAGAGCTCAAAGTCTAGAAACTCCAGAAGATGTTACAATTCAGAATTAAAAAAAAAAACAAGAATTAGTACTGCGGACCTGGTTAAACGTATGGATTTCGATATTTGAGCTTTTATATTTTTCGACAATCTACAAATAGGCAAATTGTTAGTTTACAAGTGAACTCGGCTTATAATTCTACCCATCAAAGAGGATAAAGAATGAAAATCATGCACCTTTAGCGTATCATCATGAGTGTTGAAGGAGTTCATTAAAAGCAGAGGAACGTTGCTTCCGTATTTGGAATTGAGGTTCTACAATAATAACCAAGTTATCAAGTAGAAAGTTCGCACAGGAGAAGCAGCAAAAATGTCGAGCAAAAACAAGGGAACAAAAGACAACCTCAATTTGTTTGACAATCAAATCCAGAAATGTCAATCCATCTCGAACTTCAATGACTGATCTGCAATGGTTCACACAGAAGTTATGACTCACATACAGGCCATCTCAAATGACAACCGCAGAGAAATCATAAATCGTCAAACTAATATATCTTGCAGGAAGATGTCGTATATCTTGCAGAAATATTTCTCATTGAGTCAAAGATATTGATTTTATATTCTATTTTCCAGAGTCTCTGACTCTTGAGTCATTTATACTCTCATAAATACTTCAACAATTTTTTTTTCCCTGGAGTCTTGCAGTGCAGAATGAAGGCTGTATGCTTTCCTACACAGGCTATAGGACAGTGCAAATAACCAGGTTGTGAGATTAAGCGTTTAGGCCTGTGATTTTCATTCTCTTTATTTTGATAAATAAGGAGTCTAAAGAAAAAAACGCAAGGCATGACAAAGTTGTAGGCAACATTGGTCAAGTATAGCGAGGAAACCAGCACTATCAACAATTTTAAAACCGGATTAGCCTTAAAACCATTCACAAGGGGAAAAAGGTATTATCAAACTTCATACTTTGGACCAGTACAACCCATAGTTGTGCCCAAGCCTCCATTAAGCTTCAGCACGGCAAGCTTGTCCAAGAGGTTCTTAATCTCCGAAGGATCTGCACAGATTTTGGTACTCATCCATGATAACACTGATCCACCGAAAATGTATCAAATTGAAAAGAGAAAACAACCCATGACGACTATTGGTTATCACCTTGAGGAGATGGTGCCAAACTGTCATAAGGCACCACGACTTCATCAGTAGGTGTCGCAATCTTACTCCATTCGACTTGCTGCGCTTCACCACTGTAATGAATCTCATCATCAGAATTCACCTAAAGGTAAAGATCAGCAAACCGCAAGCACAAAGATTGAGCTCCTTCATAAGCGATTCACCTGAGAGACCGAGCTACGAGGTTGATGAATCCGTTCTTCTCATTCTCACTACAAAGTACAAACAATGCAGATTCAAAAATCCAGAAAAGGGAATGAGATTCTGATCTGAGATCCAAGCTCTTACATGACCAATAAGAAACCGATCAAAGAAATTCACATCAAGAAAACTGAAAGAATGATCGGAAACTAATCCAAATCATGAATTGTGATACCTGATTTGGCTCAATTCTGCAACAGCAGATTTGAGCTTGGACAGTCTCTCCGCATCGGCCGGACTGAGAGTAGCAGCAGCCATTGCAATGGCAATGAAAACTTACAGAGAAGAGATTTATACAATGCTCGGATGGGAAATGTGAGGAAGAAACAATGTGTACGAAGGTTACGAAGTGTGAAGAGAGGTAATGGTGGTGATATAGCAAAGGGAGAAGAAAGCGAGGTGGTGCTTGCGGAAGTTGACGTTAGAACAAAAGGCCAGCATGGTTTCGGACAGAAGATGAAGCCGAATTTAACGTTCCACGGGCATCGCTTCGATTCGATCAATCTGGACTACGAGAGGTTCCTGATTGGGTCTCTCAACGTATTCTATGGGCTTTCTGTTAAGTGTCGATGTCGTATTCTATGGGCTTTCTGTTAAGTGTCGATGTCATATTCCTTTTTCATGTACCCAATGCCGATCTTTGTCAGAGGGAAGAGCCCGCCATCCAGTGTTCCTCTCTTTCATTCTTTTCTGAATACCTCAACATTTCAAGTGTTGTTTTCTCTTTTTGCCTATAACATACCTAAATGCACATCCTGTCATTGATATAGAACTTAATTGAGAGTTGAGCTTAATCCTACATATAAAATTTAACTTTTAGATTTATCAATTTTTTTTAAATTATTGATACCCCTCAACAGTAATTAAATAAGAGAACGTGGAAATTAAGGGAGATAATTACAATGTTTTAGAAAAAAAAATGGCATACTAACTAATTTAACTAACTTCTTTAATATAATCAAATTTATTAAAGACGTTTTAAATTAAGGATTAAAGGAATATCATTTATTTTATATAGAAAATAGGGATAATTAATCTGTAAGTTTTATAGTTTCAACCAATTTTTAATTATGTCCCTATAATTTTTTTTCCTTTTACTAATTTACTAGGTCCTTATACCTTCATCTATTTTTAATCAGGTTCTTATATTTTTTTTCTTTTATCATGTCCTTATTATTTCATTAGAATTTTAATCAGGTCCTTATAGGCTTTTTGGATTTTAATTAATTAATTTATTCAAAAGTTTAAATAAATAAATATATTATGAATATAATATTTGTATGGACATTCATATATCTCCATTATCTCTAGTATCCCACAATTATCTCTTAGTGTTATCAAATATGTAGATATCGATTCTATTAAGATTATAAAGCTATGCATATAAAAAAAAGGGCATGTATCGTGAATTGGTTACATCTTGATAGTTGAAGAGAATTATTCTCTCTTTCTCTTATTAACTTTCTCTTTTATTTATAACATTTTATCGGTACGAGATTCTGTCAAATGAGTTTATAATTATTATTTTTTTCTTGTTTATACTTGTTTTTGTCTTTTTCGGCATCTATACGATTTGAGAAATCAAACCCAAATAACTATGGACTGTCAGGTCTAATAAGACCACGTAGAGCGGAAATTTTGACGGGACCTACAGCAGCTTCGTCCGGTATTTCCCCTTTTGTTTTGCGCGTTGCATTGCATTGAGGGGATGGAAATAAAAGAACAACAGATTCAAAATAGAGCAGCAGCACACAATTTTTGCGCATTTACCAAGGTGAGCTGCATAGTGGCTGGTGGAAGAAATTCTTAAGCTGCTATTCACCTCATGCATACTATTGTTTCAAGGTACGTACGCAATTGTTTTTCCTCTTAATTAATTCATCATCTTTAACTATCAGTCTTTTATTTTAAACTTGATTCCATGTGATCGAGTATGAATATTTATCCGGGTTGAAATTGTTGTTTAGACTTCTCTTATTGCAAATTAGTTTAGACCTATAGAAAGTTTTGAAAACGTTGCTATAGTTGTTGACTTGAAAATTTTGAATGGTGGATGACAATCTTGTTTATTAACTAATTAAATATTTTAAAAAATTAATATATTCATATCTCAATCAATATAAAAAAAGATTAAATTATTCATAATAGCAGGCATATTCATTCTAAATTTATATGTTGAGCAGATATGTGTTTCATATAATTATGAAACTATATCTCCTATTGTGTGCATAGTGTTGTTATTCTCTTTAATCTCCCTATCGTCCTTGGTGCTGGTTCACTCGCATGGTGTGACGCACTTTACGAGTGGTTTCGTTGGTTTTACAGTATCATGTGTGTTCATGGTTTTCAGGAGCCACGTTGGGAAATTCTTATGCGTAATGGATTCTCGATCGGTTGTTCTTCCACCTCTGTCCTTTATTGAGCAATTTCGAGCTCTTGCTCCTCATCTAAGAATTTCCAACCCCTGTGAGCTTGATCAGTCACTGTTGGTTCATAACCGTGCAAATCAAGGCGTTGACATGTGAAGAAGCTCTAGAGTTTTCTCATCCCGCGGTGGGATGAGCATGGATTTGACTGGATCGGGTTTGACATCAACCCGAAGTCTGATCTTGAAAAGATCTCAGGTTGCACAAAGCAGTGAGTGGTCTAGTCTAGTCTAGCACTAACCTGAGGTCGGGTCAGATCAGATCGGGTCTGGTGGACTATCTGGATTAGTCCAGGACCTAATTTAATATTTTTTTATTTTTATTTTTTCCTCTTTAGAAGGCAAAATTTGAACCTATTAAATACAATTAGGACCACAAAAATACCTATAATAATATAAAATATGTCATCAAAAATTAAAACATCATAAATCTATAAGAATATCCAACAACATTCAACAACAATAAAAAAAAATATGTTGAGAAAAAAGATTTAAATATGATAAATATAATTAAGATAATAAAAATACCTATAATCATATAAAAATCATCATAAAAAACAAAACTTGATTATAAATCCTTAAAAAAACTCTAACAACATTAAATAAAAAATAACATTTAAATTATAAAAATATTTTTTAAGAAATTGACCTGGACCAGAGGACCAGTGTAGGTGATCTGGTCTCCTGGTTTGGAATCCGGTCCAACCCGACCAGTCAGTCTAATCTAGTCTAGTCCGATTTCATTATATTACTTATTTAGATTAGACCAGATCAAACTGAACCGGACCATTGGATTTTTGCTCGTCCCAACCCCACGGAGTCTAGTGGCATATATGTGGGCGTTCGTTCATCCTTCATGAGCGGATATGACCGAACATTGTTTTTTTTTATGATATGACCGAACATTGTTATCTTAACATATTAATTAGGATATGATTTCCTTAACTTTATTCTATTTGTGTTACGTCAATGTCATTCTTTAAAATGCTGGCAAAAAAAAAATGTCATTCTTTAAAAACCTTACGCTTAAAAGTTAAGTATTTATGCCGATCAAAAAAAAAAAGTTAAGTATTTACGAAGAAAATGAAAAGGCTGCAAAATTGTTTAACATAGTACATATGTCTTGAAAAACAAAGTTAGATCTTTATATAGTGCGAAGAAAAATAAAAAGCTACAAAGTTGTTTAATGTAGTACATATGCCTTGAAAAAAAAAAGTTAAATCTTTACAACGATGAAAGTTATTTTTAATTTTATAAATTTTTAATTTTTACACATATTATTTTTGCATTTTGATACACTAAATAAGTTTAAAAGAGTTTAAAAAATGAATCATTAGAAAATATAATTTTTTTGCCAACAATATTTTTAATATGTACAAAGTGAAATATGTAATGCCATTTTTTATTGTAAGTCATTACATAGGGGGTTTTCGCTTTCTTTCTTTTTTTTCTCTTTGAAGTATGAATATATTTTTTTTATTTTTTAAACCATATGAAAATTAAATTAAACAATTTATATTTATCGATCAATAATCATCAATCATCAATAAAAATATAAATTTATATGAAGCTACGCTGTCTAAGTTATAAACAATGAGTTCAACAACTCAATTTGAAGATAATGTCGGATTTTTTTTTAAATAAATGAGTTGCAGTAAGCTTTCAATCCTTATTCATAGTAAAAAAAATAGTTTATTTTATAATCATGTATAGTTGCATATTTAAAGAAAGATAGCCAATTTTCTTAGAGAAGGGCAACCTCAAATTCCTAAAAAAAATCCTCATTGCGACATTTATTGTCTAAAGATACCTAGGAAGTTAGAACCCAATTTCTTGAGTCATTGAGCGGGTGAAAATGATCTTTAGCAGACGCAATTCTTCTTCAACAGTGTACAACATACTTTTAGCTATGAGCAACATATCTCAATTATATATAAATATCTTTTATTTTACATATAGTGGAAGATAAATTGTATATAATTAAAACGGGTAAGATACCTTGTACTTTTATTAGACCATAAGTTTTACTACCATGAAATTTTTTTTAGCAATTTTATTGGAGGAAGGAGAAGAACGCAGATAAGTGGGTGTCATGGGTGTAAGCAACAATGGTGATAATACCAAGGTTCATGAATCCGGATCGGGTACTGAACCGGTCAGGGTACTGGGTTAAGGGTCATTAAGTCAAATCGGGATCAAATCGATAAGAAATTTAAGATTTTAAGTTTATTAATGTGAGATTCTAAAAAAATATTAAAAAAATTAAATAAGAACTCGGACCGCGAACCGGTCCGGTCCAAATTCCATAACCCTGGATAATACAAGGTCAAAGAAAGAAAAGGTGATAACGAGTGTTTGGCAATCGGTAATTGGGCATGAAAAAGCATGTGAGTAGGAATGTAGGATTATTATTTTAGGCGAAATCTTCGTCTTGTTTGGAGGGTACCAAACAGTGTCCTAACATTATCGTCCATCTGGCTAAAAATATGGCAATTCCACGCCTCCACTTATGCCTATGCCGTTCAATGTTCATTATATTCCTAATTTCAACATAGCTCTATATGCAAATTGCAAACACCAGATTCTTTTTGTCTATCAAAAGAAACAATAAACACTCATACACACGCACACTAGATTCCTTTTTCCTATGTGTGATGTGGGTTCTATATCTATATATGTTACAGTAAACACCTGGTTCTTTCAAAAATTTAAAGGCAAAATTGCATTTTTATTCATTAATTTTGGATAACCTTTGGTTTTGATTCTTCAATTTTATAAAATATTATTTTAGTAGTTTAACACCTTTTTATATAGCTATCTAACTTGTCAAATTCGAACATTGTAGCCTAATTGCTGTGTCACTCTCAAAGATGTTTTTTATGCATTCACATCCACAGGGACGAACGCCTGTTAGTAGTATATCGTTAATTTTGTTAACAAAAAAAATGTCTATATTGAAATTTAAATGTTAACAAAATATTTACAAATACTGATATATTAAATTTAAAATTTTTAAATAACAATGGTGGGTAAAAAAAAAATCATCGTTTGAGACTAATCCGATAGAATTGGATGATTGGAAAAATACTTTATAAAATTAAAAAATTAAACTAAAATATTATATAAAATTATAGAGCCAATGTGCACTTTTGGCTAAACCTCTAGAATCTTGACAATCAGTCCAATAGTTTATTACTGTCCACTCAACGAAAAGAACTACTACATTGCATTTTACAAAAATGGTCCAACTTTAACGCAGTGGAAAATAATGACCTGTTAATTCCATAATATTGCTAAAAATGATGAGGGGTTTGAAAACAAGGTTAAGATATAAATTTAGTAATGAACTATTTTTTATGAAAATCTAATACAATTAATTATTTTATGGTGTAAAAGTAGACATAATCAATTTTTTTGGTAGCATATATAACAACGCCATTAACCTTGGTTAACTTCCGTTACCTCTTGCATTATGGATCCCACCAGTCTTATCACTTTCTATTATTTTAATATATGTTTAGAAGGGCAAATGTTCAAATTTAGCAATAAATTATTTCACTATGAGCACCCAATATCTTTTGTTTGATCAAAATGTAGACATAAACATTTTTTTATCTTATAAATACATATATTTGTCTTGTAAATTTCCTTATTTTTCTCGTTAATGACCTCATTTGTCTTGTAAAGGGATTTAAAAGAATTTAAGGGGTTAAAAAATATTAGTCATTCACATGTTTATCTTTTAAATGCTCATATTTGCATTTTAAATTTTTTTATCTCCCTAGGTTCTTTTAGATCCAATTATTTGTCTTATAAATATTTTTATTTGTCTTATAAATGCTCTTATAAAAAAAATAAGGATATTATTGCCTTTTGACTAACAAAACTTAATTTCATTTTAACCTAAAGTAGTACAGTGAAATTTCATAATCTTTTGGAGATTTATTGAAATAAAATTGTTTCCATGAGATGTAAGTGATATTTTCCCATTAAAAAGGCACATATTTCTAAAAGTATATTTTTTTTGTCAACATTTCTAAAAATATGTCAAAATAATTTGGAATGGGAAGACTGATGGGACCTACAGTATAAAAAGTAACAGAAGTTAATCAGGGTTAACAATGTTACTATATATGCTATTAAAAAATTTGATTATGTATACTTTTACACCTAAAAATAACTAATTATGTTGGACGCCTATAAAAAATCGTTACTAAATTTATACCTTTTCCCTTGAAAGTATGTCTGCAGTAACCCCAATTATTAGAATTGATGAAAGGAATGAATAACAATGGGTACTTCCTGGAATCCATATCATAGCTTGTGAAATTTTATTTTATTTTTATGTTTTTTAATTTGACAAAAATAGGTAGTGGAAGTTTGAGTAAGCTATATCTCCCAAATCAACTATGACGTATGCGTATAAATCTTAGTTGGTCCCACTCCCAACCCCATGTGATCCCTCTTAATTGGGCCTAATTAAATAGCCTGGCCCCAACCTTAAATTGTCGCTCACATGTATATATTGGTGATTTGTTCAGGGTCAATTCCAAAATATATGTGGGCCCCTTATAATAATTGCTTTTTTGATATATTTCTTTCCAGGCAATTTCATCTCATATATATTACCTCCTGATTAAGGTTTATTGATGGAAGAAAGTGTTTTTTTTTTCCTTCTGAAATTATTCTCAGAGCGGTTACAAATTCGGGGAGAGGTGTCTCTATTAATTTTTTCTCTCTATTAATCTTTATTAAATATATTTATCATTGAATCAATTTTTAATAGTTGATATTTATCATAATAGATTTTTATTATAATAATATTCTTTAGTATTATTCAATTTCAACCATTGAAAGTTGATCTAATGATAGATACATTTAATGGAGAGGAAAATCAATGGAGAAAATCTCTCCATACAAACATCTCATAATAGTATAACACATAATTTTTAAAATTTTTACAATATTTCTTCTTTTTAAAGTTAGGATAATTAATATGCAAATCCTTACAATTTGACATTTTTAATTAGGTCACTGGCTTATTATTTTACCTAATTTTTAATCAGATCTTTATACTTTTTTCTATTATTTTTTATAATTTTATCTAATTTTTAGTAAAGTTCCTATAAGTTTAGGTGATTGATAAGCAAAAACATTATAGAAACCTGATTGAAAATTAAATTCTTTTGCCAACCTGGTTTAAAATTTAGTTAGACTACAATGACTTGATAAAACCAAAAAAATCACACGGATCAGATTAAGAATTAGGTGAAACTATAATGATTTGATTAAAAAATACAAAAAAAAATTAATTAAAATTAAATAAAACTACACCGAGTTGCAAATTATTTTTTTTCTTTTTAAAATTATGTCAATAATTGATACAGGATGTGCTCATGTAATACTTTTTCATCCAATATATAGTCTTAACAAAAAGGTAATATTGTCCTAATTTTGAACAAAAATTATATAACATCGTTTTATAATTTTTTAACATGTCTATACTTTTTTTTGAACAAAAGATGTATATACTAAAAGTCTAAAAAAAACACACACACACACACACTCTTAAAACCTTTGTCTAGGATACCATATCATATCGGTATATAAACTTTATTCTTGAAAGCTTGTATTACCTGTTTAATAAGAAAATGAGTCTGTTTGGATCCATTAATAAATAAATATAATTTAATATTAAGTATTTCATACTTTCCTTTTTTTAATATATTTCTTCATAATTCATGGATTAAGAAATCATAATTCACTAATTAAGAAATCATAATTCACTAATTAATCCAGCAACATATCCCTCAAAGTTAGGAAATGTAATTTATTTTCATATTTGACTACATTACTTTTTTTATATAATTTTTCTTTAGGTAGAGGGAGGGTTACAAAATATTTTTCCAATTGTATCGTCATTGAATTATATCGACCATCCGGGCAAACAAAAACAAAAAGGAATTATATTGGATCATACTTACATTAAATTTTTTATATCAATTACATTAAGTTTTTTAATCACACATAACCATGTGTCGTATTTTTTTTCATATGAGTTTATAATTAAATTATAATAATTTAAAAATAGGATACATTGATGCAAGTAATTAGAGAACTTCAATGAAATACCTATAAAAAACTTGATTTAAATATTTTCTAATTATATTCATCGCACGAAATACACGTGAAGTAAACACTTGTTTCTGTAAAATATGAGAATAGATGCATTATCTATGAGACTATAACTGTGAATGAGACAACCCATCTCATCTGATACAAATAAAATGTATTATTAAATGATTTAAGAATAATGAGGATTATCAGGTCAAAAAAAAAAAAGAATAATGTGGATTATCCTACTTTGGTTCCTGAATATTTATATGCTGTGCCTATTTATGATGTGACTTGCCACGTTAAGGTACACTTGGCACTATGTAAAATGCCTTTTTCTCTAAACCAAACAAAAATGAAAAATCCACAAAAAATGTATGTGGCTAGAAAATTTCAGGGATTTTATTATTTCTTTTTTGAAAAAGGAGGGAAAACGAGTGGTCTGAGACCAACTGTGGCGTTGTCTATGTTGTGCACATGGCGGCATATTTATGGGTGGGGCGGCAAGCGGCGATGACGTGGCGAAAAGCGCAACAAGAAAGTCGCGTTATGTTTCAGAACCACGAGATACTTTATCCTTCTCTCCTCGTCACACACAAGGAGCGATTTTTTATTTTTTTATCAGAAGAATAAAAAATTAGGAAAAATTTGCAAATAAGAGAAATTTGTGAGTGACTAAGGTAATTAAATCTGAGCCGCTTTAGTGACCGGATGTTCAGTTTCCGGTCCGGTAAAAGTGGCGGGATCTGAAGAAGTTTTGAACACTGTAACTCAATCACAAAAGAGGGAGAGAGAAGCTGCAAAAGGGAGGGACATGCAGGTAAATTAGCAAGATTTGCAAATCTCAAATTGTCCTCCTTTATTGGATTTATTTATGATTTGTGAAATTGGAGGCACTGATTTGGGGTTTAGAAATTGTAAAGGTATTTATGTGTGCTGTTCCCAAAAAAATTATCCATTTATTTAAAATATCCTGCCCCTGTTTCCTCACTTGGGGTTACTCTCTCTCCTTGTGGGTGCTTACCACTCGCTCTCTGATATAGACACTTGTCCTGCACTTTTTATTTCATTATTTTTCTTTCTTTCCGTTTTTTTTACAGCAACTTTCAATTTTTGGTCAAACTACGTTGAAAATTCATCATATTTGTAAGGGAATGATTAGGAATTTTTATTTTTTGGTACAACTCTCTAAGGGAGATAGATATAAGATTTGTGATTAGGCACTTAAATGTCAAATTCGTAAATACCAACGATTGAATTTTAAAACTCTATTTACATTCTAACATTTTAATGTCATAAAATTTATTATTTGATTAATAAATAGTAGTTAAATTAAGGGGACGGATATAATTCCTCATAAATAAAATCAAATAGTCAAATGTTTTGAATATAAATTGCCCTACGTAGTACATACTACGTAGTAGTAAATAATGCATAATTGTATTAATATTTATTTTGTTTTCTGTCAATAAAGTGAGAATATAATGGCAATGTATGTTGTAATTTCTAAAATTAAAATTTTTTAATCCAGATACTAACAATATGAAATATTATTAAAAGTAGTGAGAATATAATGCTAATGGCTGGACTGCTCACAACGTTAAAAAATAATTTAAAAATATGTCAATTTCCCAATGTAAATAATTGTATAAGAAATTAGAAAAGAAGGGAACAGGCTTTGAAAAAGCCCCATTTCACGTTCAATGTAAATTATCCTATTTCAAAGTCAAAACAAATTTGCTTGAAAAATGATGAATACAGTATTACTATTAAAATAGTTCACTTTTTTTTTTATCCAATAAGAATATTTTATATTATGGTTCGTAACTAAGGACAGTCCTCCTCGTGTTACTAAAAAAAAGTACTATTTTGGATTTTAATTATAAGACAAAATTGATTTTTTGGAGAAATTAAGGAAGCTAAATAATTTACTTAATCATATAATATATTATGTATCATTAGATTATATATTAATTTATTAGTCAAACTAATTAGTTTGAAGAAAAAAGTAAAAATAAAAATACTCTAAAGTAATTTAATTAGCCTTAATTTCTTTAAAAAAATCAATTTTATCTTATAATTAGGACAGGAGGGAGTACTAACTAAGAACAATCCTCATTAGGGATAACTTGATTATGACAATTTTGACCATAATTTTATAATGCAATACAATATTTAGGGAAAACCCTTTATAAAGAACTTTAAAAATACTAAAAGACAAAAATGTGCTTCCAATATTTATAATATCAAAAAATATTAGTACTTAATTTGTCATTTTTGAAATCAAAAGAAAATTACACCAATGTCCTTGACAAAATCATCTTCTCCTCCAACAATGGCAACGGTGGCCTCCTCTAGCAATGACGACTATTTCTCCATGACAGCGGCCTTTAAATCTTCGATCTCTCCCACCATATACAACTCCCCTATTAATTAGGGCTTACATCTTCTGCAAATTTCTCCAGTTCCCACATCGGTGTTCTTGCTCTTGCGACGATTCCCAAGTCTAAGCTCCTTGTCGAGAAGTTGGTTGAAGAACATACGGGTTTCTTGTTAACAAACCTTTGCTTCTTCAGTTTAAGATCAGATTCTGAGCTCTAGAATAAGATTGATCTCCCTGTTTATAATTCAGTACTTTCACAACTTACAATCCGAATTTCCCAGAGATTGAACTGGTTTCCCTAGATTCAAATAAGCGTTTGTCAACTTTGGATTAGCTTTTCGCAAGTTCTCATAAGAATTTCACAAGTTGCTTCAGTACTTCGCAACTTGGAATCTAGATTCTCCGGAGATTAAACTGGTTTTCTCAAATTCAAATAAGCATTTGTCGATTTGGGATTAGGTTTTCACAATTTCTCATAAAAATTTCACAAGTTGTTACAGTACTTTTCACAACTTGGAATCCAAATTTTCCAAAGATTAAACTGGTTTTCCTAAATTCAAATAAGCGTTTGTCAATTTACGATTAGGTTTTTGCAAGTTCTCAAAAGAATTTCACAAGTTGTTTTAGTACTTTCGCAAGTTGCAATCCAAATTCCCTAGAGATTAAACTGATTTTTCCAAATTCAAATAAGCGTTTGTCAATTTACGATTAGATTTTTGCACGTTCTGATAAGAATTCCACAAGTTGCTTTAACAAGTTGCAATCCAAATTGCCGAGAGATTTAAATTGATTTTCCCAAATTCAAATAAGCATTTGTCAATTTAGGATTAGGTTTTTTCATGTTCTCATAAGAATTTTTGCTTCAATACTTTTGCAACTTTCTTATCTAAACAGCAACAAGGCCATGATAGTAGAATTGTATTATCATATTAAATGACAAGTGGAAAATATCATTGTTCTTCCACTCTATACATTATGTACAAAATAATGGGGTATGCAATTACATACTGACACTTTGGCCATGACAATATATTCATGAAAATAATAAAACAACTCCTTAGCACAACTTGTTAAGTGCCCTACGACAAATAAATCAATGAAGTATCAGTTCACCAACTTTTTTGTTTCATCAATTCAGAAAAACAAAACTAAAACCCTACTTCAATGTTTCACAAGTTGGAAATCAAAATTCATAATATTTGATAAGGGTTTCACAAATTTTGAAAAGAATTTCATAAGTTGCAAATCAAAATTCAAAATTCATAACATTTGATAAGGTTTTACAAGTTCGGATAAGTTTTTCACAAATTCTATAAATAATTTCATAGATTCAGATAAGGTTTTCACAACTTGCAAATTAAAATTCAATTCTGAAAAGAGTTTCACGAGTTTGAATAAGGCTTTCACAATTGTCCTTCTTTCTCTACCACCACCTTCTTCTTCACTTCCCCTGTCTCATTTCAAATCTTATATACATATTCATTCCCCTTCGACATTAGATATAAAATTAAAATGAAACCACTTCATTTTTATGAGAAATTTGAAGAAATCTCCATGGTGAAAGTATATTTCCAGCATAGTAGCAAACCCAAAAAAGCAACGAATGTTGTCAATTTCTGTAAAGCACACTTTACAACTTGAACCAATATTCTTCGTAACAAAGATAATGAAGAATCCTCGCACTTCTCCTTCTGCTTGCCGGAGGAGGCTCTGTTATTATTTTCGTCTCTAAAGCTCTTTGCCTTCGATTTGGTCACGAAAACAGAGAAGGAGGATGACTTGGAAGAAAGATGAAGAAAAGACCAGAACCCATTCCTCTTTCTAGGACTATCCCCTGGGTCATCCAAGAGCCGACCTCTTCTGAGTGTGGAGGTGGATTTGCTCCTCTTGAATACGTTGGCGGTGGTAGAGGAAGAGGAAGAGAAAAGAGTAACATCTGAGGCCCAAATGTGTAATTTCATTTAAATTTTGAAAATGCCGGTTTAGACACTAACACCTCTATGGAAATATATATATTCAAATTACCTTTCTATCTTTTCACTATTTTGAAATTCTTTTCAAGGGATTTCCTGAGTATTCATGTGATGTGTAACAATAAAGATGTATTTGGACATTTGCCAGGGGACACAAATTATTTATAAACCCTTCGTATTTTACTAATAGAAAAGATTATTCATATTGAATATGAAATATGAATGATTATTATTTTTTTGGATAGATGATTATTTATATTTTATAAGTAAGTGATTGGAAAATGACTTTTATTTTGTAATTCGTTTTTATAAATATGGATGAGTGAGGAAAAAAAATAAATAAATCCAATGAAAATGATTCCCAAATTTTACTCTCTTACATTTGTTTTTGGCCAATTATTCGCTTAAATTATACAAAAGCCAATAAATTTATACCAGTACTTATTTATTTGGGAGAGGATCTAGGTAATCAAACTCGGAATCGGTCCAGTCTGAATTTTTTTTTTGTATTTTTAAAAAAATCAATTTTTTTTAATTTTTTCTTTAAAATTTTATATTAATAATTTTAAAATTTTCAATTTCTTATCAATTTAATCCTGGGTTAAGTCCGATTTAATTTCAGTCTGATCCACTTATCCTTAACCTAATATCTCGATCATTTCCGTAAACAACCGATCAAGGTTTGATTACAGGATACAGATTGGGCAATTGGCAAACGAGTGAACTGTGCTCTCGGAAACACACGTGGCACTTGCTTAAAGCGAGTATCATTGTGAGACTACAGACCTCCGAGTATGAATTGTATCTGAATTATCCACAACGAGCTGCTATTTTATTCGCCCGCCAAATTCAAAAATAAAAATCTTAGAGGCAAAAAAAAAAAAAAAAACAGAGAGAGAGAGAAAGAGACGCGACAACCAAACGCTACGTCGCAAGGCGCCCATTCGACGTGAACCACAAGATTGCATCCAGTTCTGGAGATTGCGACGGCAAAAATTTTCTTCACAAGCCGAAAAGGAAAAAAAAAAAACGAGAAATTCAAATCTGACGTGGCATCTCTTCCTTTCTTCCTTATTTTTTTTCACCACAAACATCGCCATTTCACTTGCTCATAGTCCTCTTCGTCCTTGTGCCTTCCCTCTGTCCTCCTCCTCCTCCTCGCCTCTATAATTCAAAGCTTTCATCTCTCTCTATCTTTCTCGTCCTAACTTTGACTATTTGTGAGAGTCTGAACTCCGAAGGTTTATTATTGTGGAACGAATTACGGAGGATACTAGATTCCAGATCTCTGATTATCGGAAGGGAAGTGTTGGATTCCTCTGTTGAATTGTTTTATTGTGTCCATATCTTCTTCAATTTTCGCTCGCGAACCATTCGAGCTGTTTTTTCGGTGGTTTTCGTGCGTTGATCCAGGTTTAATCCTTTAACTGGGTCATTGCTGCTGCTACGCTATAATCTGAATTCGTAGCTTTTTTTCTTGCTTCTTTTCATTCTGGAAAGAAGATTTCGATGGGTTTTTGGCATTCGTGTGACAAGATGCTTTTGATTTGTGTGGATGAAGCCATGGAATGGGTTCAGGGGATTCATCTGGCTGATCAACTTCGATAATTTGATTAATTTCGGATAGTTTTGAGGGTTATTCAGTTCTGAGCAGGAACCGGTTCAAAAATTTATACGATAATTTTTGAACAGTGAGACGCGTCCATTTTCATATAGAATTATTGATTGTATTGGAGAGAAGAAATCTGGTGTTTTTTATTTTATTCGTAGTATTTTTTTTTTTTGGTACTTGAATAAGAAATGGTTGGTTCCTATCTGGGCTTGTGATTCTGTGGATAAAGGAAGACAATCAAATCTTACGGCGAAGTTAAAGGGTGTTTGGCACTGTTTGACAGGCTGGTTGTTTCTGCAGCTATGGCGATTCATGTATGTATTTTTTGTGTTCTGCTCTGTTTTTTCATTTCTTAGAGTCTCTTGGTGATTATTGCTTTTGTGTATTATATTGGTTCCCACTTTTTGGGCGGGACATATTTCGTATGAGGGAATCGTAAAGTTAGTATGATCAACTTCACCTTTTTCAGTGACAATTTAATTATATTTCAGAAATTGGGTAGCTTTAATGAGCTTATATTTTCTTTTTCTTTTTTTAAAAAATGGTTAGCTTCATCAATGGAGTTTTCTGGTGGGTCTCTCCTACTTTTTTAATCTCTGCTGCTGTTGGGAAAACTTGGCGTATTTGGATTGCTTCAATTATTTGAGATTTTCATAGATTTTTGCCGCATGTCTTGATGTGAAGTGCATGATTTATTTGTGATTAAGGAAGTCTAAAAAAGCTTCTTCTAAATTAGGAATCATTCATTTTTATATATCCTCGATAATTAGATTGTGAGTTTTTTAATATTGAACTTGGATGTAGGATCAAAATGGAGTCACCAGATCTCACAGTATTCCGGTAGGAAATGATCAGTTTTCTTGTGGGGATGACTATGCTCCAAAGGTTCGTCCAGGATTTTTTATGTGGCTTGTACAATATTGGATTGCTCATTTATGTTATATCTGTCTAAAGAAATTTCATGTCTGCTTCATTAGGTGAGGAAACCGTATACCATCACAAAACAAAGAGAGAGATGGACAGATGAAGAGCACAAGAAGTTTCTTGAAGCTTTAAAGCTGTATGGCCGGGCATGGCGAAAGATTGAAGGTATACTTAGAATTATAGTAATTTTTAAATCTTAAGGCGAGTATGCTTTATAAACTTTTCCTGTGCAATGTAAACATGAATGGATATATGAAGTTTGCTGAACTTGGTCTAAGTCTTGGAATCCCTTATTTTTACCACAGAACATGTTGGCACAAAGACTACAGTTCAGATTCGAAGTCATGCTCAGAAGTTTTTTTCTAAGGTTTACTGCTCTATTTCTATATGCCTTAAGCCATATATGAATGCAAGTTAAAACTTTTGATGACCAAAGGATGTGCCAAGTGCAAGCTTCCCTGAAGTTGAAAGGTTGATCGACTTTGTCGAGTTCTCTCTGATTCCCTTGTTTTGTCTGTGTTAGGTTCTTCGTGATCCTTGTGGGAACAATACAAACTCAATTGAGTCCATTGAAATTCCACCCCCACGTCCGAAACGAAAGCCTATGCATCCTTACCCTCGTAAGCTGGTGGAGCTGCCTAACAAAGAAGCTTCCACACCAATGATGTCTAATTCTCTGAAATCATCAGATTTTGACCAAGAAAACCAATCTCCCAAGTCAGTGTTATCTGCAGTCGGTTCAGACACCCTTGGTTCCTCTGATTCAGACACACCAAATGGAAGCTCATCCCCAATTTCATCCATTAGTCCTGTTCATACCAACAACTTTGTAGTTGCTGAACCTGAAAACCTACAATTAGAGGAGGATGGGTGGCCACCATCCGCTGGACTAAATGCTGATCCAACTCTTGATGAGCAACCACTTATGGTATAGTTACTATTACCAGACTGTTTTGATTTGTTGAATGCATAATACATATTATCACTTGTATACTAAGGATAAACTATCTCGGCATACTAGGTTTAAGAGATTGGTAGAACAAGTACTTTGATCCATCTCTTGTAAGCTAGGTCTACTTATGAATTTTACTTTAAAAATTCTGTATGGTTTGATATTCTTTTGCTTATTTTATGGTCTAGAAGCATGAGCAGCTATTGAAACACAACATATTTACCAAGGAAGATGCTGCAGAAGAATCATCTGCTAGGATTCTGAAGCTTTTTGGGACGACTTTGTTGGTAACAGATAACTGTGGGCCAACCTCTCCAACAATGGAAGCATGCAAGTTGATTCACTCGAAATTCTTGCCGATGAAATGTGATGAGAGAAGTTTGCATAATGGAACACATGGTGCTGTCTGTAACATGCAGCTTGAGAGTGGAAATTCAGGGCTTGCAGAAGGTCCTTTTGCTTCTTTTGTTCCATGTTGGAGCATTCCTCACATTAGATCACTGCACAAGAAGGTGCCTGAAGGAAAACAACTAGACTCCAATCTTAGGGAAATTGAACATGTAGAAGTTATAAACACTAGCTCTTGTGTAAATAAGGATGAAAAATCTGATATGGAAGCCAAAAGAGATACTAAAGCTATATTTGATCTGAAGAGGTGTGGGAAAGGGTTTGTGCCATATAAGAGGTGCATTGCAGGGAGGGAAAAGCAGGCCTTGTCAGTAACTATAGAGGAGAGGGAAGAACAAAGGATTCGCCTTTCCTTGTAATGAATGTCCAATAACAGATATTCTTCTTCACAGGAGTTCCCTTTTTCAAAGGGAGCTGAGAATTTGTGGAATTATGGATTATGGATCAAGAATCCTCTAATTTCAGCTTTATGTACTTTAAGGAGGAAGAAGGAGGTATGGGGGTTTATGTATGTAATGTGAGTTTCCCATGTATTTCTCTTCATTCCTTGTTTCTCTCTGAACTTATGGAGTGAGTTAGAGGGCAGTTTTGACATTTCGTCATCTGTTCAGAGAGTTTGCTCTTGGCTCCCCTTTACGGTATGGCATCTGTTCATTTCCCAATGTCTGCAACCCATGAATACTAACATACCATTCAGAGCCAGCTTAAAATCTGTTTCTTGTTACCTGCTTTACCTTTTTAGCCAGCTTTAGTGCCTGTTGGTAAATACTAATTTTCCTATGTGATTTACGAGATATCAGGTAAATATGTGAGAGAAATTTTATTTTAATTTACATGAATGTGCTTTTTAAATGCCAACTCAACCAAGTTTTTGCTCTTATTGAAAAACGATAAAGCCCCATTTGATTTAAAAAAGAGAGTTAAGATGTAAAATTAGCAACTAACTGTTTTTCTATGGGCACCCAATACAACTAACTATTGTCGGGTGTAAAAGTAAATATAATCAATTTATTCGGGACTAGATATAGCAACGCTGTTAACTTAAGTTAACTTCTGTTATTTTTTGCACTGTGAGTCCCACCAATCATATCACTCTCTATTATTTCAATATATTTTTAGAAGGGTTAATGTGCAAATTTAAATATATTTTTAGAAGAATTAAGTTGCAAATTTAGTAATGAATTATTTCTCTATGGGCACCCGATACAATTATTTTTTATAAGAGAATTTACATGATAAATATGGGCATTTACATTAACGCCCTTACTTTATTTTTTTCACAAGAGCATTTACAAGAAAAATAACGAGATTTACAAGATAAATAAAGGGATTTAAACGAATCCAGGGAGTTAAAAAATTTTGGTCATTTATATATTTGTCTTGTAAATATCGATATTTGTCTTTTCACTGACAAAACTTATTTTATTTTGACCCAATGGGATGCAGTAAATTTTTTTTTAACTCACTGTATTCTTTTAAATCTTTTTATTTATCTTGTAAATGCTCTTATGAAAAAAATAAAGTAAGGGCATTAATGTAAATGCTCATTTTTGTCTTGTAAATTCTTTTATAAAAAATAATTGTATTGGGTGTCCATAGGAAAATAGTTCATTGTTAAATTTGCACCTTAACCCTTTTAAAAATATATTAAAATAATAGAGAGTGAGTAGACTGATGAGACCCACAATGTAAAAATTAATGGAAGTTAAGTCTCCTTAATAGTGTTGCGATATTTGCTCCCATATTCATTATTAATGTCTATTTTTGCACCCGAAAATAGTTAATTGTGTTGGGTGCCTAAGGAAATAGTTGGTTTCTAAATTTGCACCTTCACTCAAAAAATAATGAGAATAAAAAAATCAAAATATATTTTAAAAGTATATTCAGTATAATCAAAAGTTTAAATAAAATCTTAAATCATATCGACAAGGCGGTTTTCTTTTCTTATTGACGAAACATATCAAAATGATACTAAAAGGAGGTTAATATAGTTGGGTTGCATATTTAGTAAAGGACAAGTATGAAAAAACCATTCAGTTCGGGATTAAGCACTTTAATAAAGCCAATGCTGTGTTTGGAAACACGTTTTGGGGGCAAATAAGTCCTTATTACGCAAGCCGAGATAAAACTCCTCTCACATACTTACCTCGTACACCGTGAATCACGATTTATAAGCACTTATTGCCCAAAAATAAGCTATTCCAAACGAGCACATTAACACTAACAAATAAATTAAGCAAGTGCAGTAAATCTTGTGTGACCATGTTGCTTAATTTTGTAAAAGTCTGCTGTGTAGATGTTGATATGCTTTTTCGATGCCTACAAATGGGGATTGCTTCTTCAAAAACAAATAATGGTAAGTAAACAATCCAACTCTTTAGGGTCTGTTTAGTTCAACGGAGGGGGGAGGGTTTTAATACTACTTTGTTTGAATTAATTAGAAAGGAGGGGAGTTGATGGAAAATATTTTGGGAAAATCCCAAATAAATATCATTTGAACTTGAAAAACCTAAAAAAGTTTGTTAATACATAGAAATAACAAATAAGTGTCAAGGGACTATTTTGGAATTTTGAAATATTGTGTTTTTATCAAAATGCCCCTCAAGTTATTTTTTTTAAAAGGAAGAACCCTCATCCACCATCCCACTTACGGGACTCCAACGGCTGGACGTCGGAGCTTCGATACCCACAACCAAAGCTTCGGTGACAAGTTGAGTAATGAAATTAACTATTTGAGCTCTATAAACCCTATCCGATGTCGTTAACAAGTTGAATAAAGGCAATAACAACTTGAGTATAGTGATTGATGAACTGTGCTTTCGAGGTTATTAATGCTTACACTCAAATTGTCATTGCCTTTATTCAACTTGTTAACTACGCTTAATAGGGCTTAAGGAGCTCAAGTAGTACTCAACTTGTCACTAGAGCTCTAGTCGCCGGAGCTCCAGCCACCAGCCACCAAAGTCCCTCTGATAGGGTGGGGTCGGCTGCCGGAGCTCTGGCCCCAGCAAGGGTTTTTCTTTTTTCTAAAAAAAAATTGACGGGCATTTTGATAAAAACATAACATTGCAAAATTCCATATTAATCCCTTAAGATCTATTTGTCATTTTCATATGTTAACAAACTTTTTGAGGTTTTCTAAGTTCAAATGGTATTTATTTCGATTTTTTCCAAATATTTTTATATGGACAATTTTCCCCCTAATTCATTTAAATGATTTTTTTTAATTTTTTCCAAACTTTATTGGAGTTATAATAAAATTTATCCTCATTTAAGCTATTTTTTTAAAAACTTTATAAAATATTTAATAAAATATAATTATAAATGATATTTAATATATAAAGTATAAATTTATAATTATTAAAATTGAATAAAATATAATAATTACATTCGTTAACAATAAAAAAAGAAGGAGAATTCAACAAGAGACAATCCCTAGATTTAGTAGCTATTTTTTTCTTAAAAAAAAAATATTGTGTTGTGCAAAAATGGCTTTCGAAGCTTCCGCCATTCCTCTTTTTACGCATTACAAGTTGGGCAAATCCAATCTATCCCATACTCACTCACGCTCCCACAAATTTCTTCTATTGTGGTTTGGTTTTCTCTTTCAATTTTTCTGCTATAATTTCATGAGAATCAGGTGTTTGTGAGAAGTCCCACCATTCGGAGGGGAGATGGTGGAGATTAAGATGGCAACAAGATAAAGGAGGCATAGAGAGCGAGAAGGAGAAGATGCAATAGTTGAAGGAAGAGAGCTCCCACTTGTTGGAGATGGAGAAGCAGCAGTCAGAGTCGTGGTGGAAGACGGAGGAGAGACAAGCGAGGAAGTTTCCCAGTGACAAAGTCGCCGCTGCCCTGAAAAGAAGCCGGAGACTGCGTAAGGTGAGGGTGATAAAAGGGTAATTTGTGAATGCCAAAAATAGATATAGATTAATTTGGGAATGCCAAAAATAGATATAGATATATTAGTCCGCATATCGCAAAAGACTTACCCTCCTCTCCTCATCCAGTAATCCCCCACTTTTGGAGGGAAAGGTTATGACCCCCCAAGTTTTTCTGGTGCCAACTAAAGGGAGGAGAGCTCACCTCCATGCCCCTCCTCTCCCTTCAAACCAAACTCCCCTCCCTTCAAACCAAACAAATCCTTTGGCATTTGAAAGAAAAAGAAGAATCTCCTCGATTTAGCCTTTTCCATTTAAATTGTTGAATAGGTTGGCTTTAGAAACACGCCCAATGATGACCCAAACATAATCTTGTCATACTTAGTTCATTGCAAAATATTGGTCCACTTTTCTCAAACCATGGTCTTAGAAATCATTTTTTAAAAGTTCAGATAAAACTCATCTCACATATTTATCTTATAAATTAAAAAAATATTTTTAAAAAGTTAAAACAAACATACACCAAATAGAATTGAAACAGAATCGAGAACTATTGATCAACAGACATTCAACTTATGTATTTACCTCTAGGGTTGACGCAAATGCAACATTGCAAAAAGATAGTGAAGACTTAACCTCTCATTCATGTAGACTAGGTCGCGGTTTAGCTAGATCAGAATGATGTTACCTTGCAACAGATGGTGGAACTTGAAAGCCATCAATATCATTATTTGTGAGACTTTGAATCCAAGTTCATCTTTGATGGGCCAAACTTTTTGATTAGGAAAATAAATAGCCTTAATCAAATGATAATTATGTATCATAAAGTGGATTGATGTATTATATTTAGAATCAAATATATTTTTCAATTAATTATCCTTCAACTAGCTCTTGTATTAAGGATTGAAGGTAGTAATACATCAAGTCTCCTCATTCAATCCTTAACAGATTTCGATTAGCTCCTCTAACTCAAGCTTTGGTTAAGGTTGTTCTTGTTTGGAGTCAAAATTCAGAAGTCGGATTGAGTCAGTATTTAGTATTTGTTTGTATTAGCGATAGAAACTGTTTTTTCAATATAAATTACGGTATATGAGATAAGTATGTGATAGAAATTTTGTCTCGGCTAGCATAAACATAGTTCTTAAATGCTGATTTAAACTAGCATGTAATTGTTGTTTAGGCCTCAAAGTTCAAGCTTTGAGGATATTAATAAACTACAGGACCCATTCTTCACCAACCCAGAAGCCGAATCACGAGAAAAACAGTCCCACAAATTGAAGTCCAAAGCTTCGATGATCTTATCGGGCCACATGAACAAATCGCAGCAACCCATTTTTCAATGTCTAAGACTGCGCGAAGAGATCAAATTCTTGTAGTTCACCCTCTATTTAGAGTCGGGAAAATAGGCCGAGCCCGTCGGGTTGGTCTGTTTAGGCCCTGGCCCTTTATGGGCCGGGCTTGCAAATTATAGTTTCTAAATGAAATCAGACCTAAAAGGGCCGGCCCTGTAGCGCCGAAGGCTTAAAAGGGCCTGTTAAGCTCGTTTATTGATTTATTTTTTTGCTTGGAAAGGAAAACTGTGTTACTTTTTTGAATTGCCTTATTTAATCTATATGTCACTCTGTTATCATATTATATAGAGTATAATTTTTGAGTATACTATTTTGCCTAATTGAATCATATTGTGATTTTTAAGTGTGATTTTTGAGTATATTGTTCTACCTATTTAAAATAAAATCATATTGTATATTATTCTGCCTAATGGAGTACGATTTTTTATGGAGGTTGTGATTATTTCACTACTTGAACCTATTACTCAAAGTGAAGCACAATCAAATATCCTTGAAATTGATGATAGTAACGGAGAAGATGAAAATGATAGTCATCATACTCATGTTGCTTAGATGTTAGAGTGTTTAGCTTCTTGCCTTCTTATATTTTGGCCTTTGTGTGAGTTATTTATGGACATGATTTTACCTTTGATTATACATTAATAACTGTGTTTATTTGTTGTATGAGATGTGTTGTTTAAATCTTAATATTGACAATATTTATGTGTTAAATTAGAACTTTAACCGTTGTTATTTACTAATTATATCTCTTTGGGAAAAAACGTAGGAAAAATAGTTAAATATTGTGAAAATGACTTTCAGGCCCTGCGGGTCGGCCCTGGCCCGTTTACTCTCGAGTCGGGCCTTGAAAAATTGCAATTTCTCTGACCCCGAGACTAAAAGGGCCGGTCCTGTAGGTAGGGGTGTTCAAAGTGTCTCGGTCCCGGACATTTTGATCCTGGGAATTCCCCGTCACCGCCGAGACCGGGAAAACCTGGACCGGGACCGGTCACACACCTTGTGATCCCGGTCCTGGTCCCCATTTTTTTTATTTTTTTTTAAATTTTTTTCTTAAAAACTAAGTTATTATTTTATTTTTGTATTTTTTATCCCATAATTTAAGTTATCATTTGATAAAATGTGTATCACATATTTAGTTGGAGTTAAACTGTATATATTGTGATACTAATTCTACTATATAATGTATAAAAATAATAACAAAAATGATGAAGGTGATAATAATAATAATAATAATAATAATAATAATAATAATAATAATAATAATAATAATAATAATAATAATTCTTCAATTTTAGATCAATTTGTTTGATTATTATGACATTATTAGGTGTTAAATAATTACTTTAAACACTAACTTATAAAAAAATTAACTAATATAATAATATATTTTAAATTTATTTAAAAAAAACCGGGATTTTCCGGTTTGATCCCAATCTCGCCCGGGATTAACGGGACCGATACTGATACTCGATTTGCATCCCGGCCAAAAATCAGGACCGAGACCGAGAGTGGGGGATCCCGATCCTGGATTTGAACACCCTACGTAGGGATGAGCCGGCCTGATTTCTCTACCCATATTATTAAAATTTTATAAATTAATATTCTATAAATATTGAATGGAAATAAAAGAACTGTAGATAATAAAGTTGCTCCCATTGATTGTCCACAATAATCACTTTAACTTTCTCTTCTTTTAACTTAGTTTGCTACTGCTTTGCTCGATCTTTCCCCTTCTTTCTTGCCTTCCCCTCCTCTCTCCCACTCTCTCTCGAGCTCTCTGGGAAGTCCATGGAAATCTCACTTGCTCTGTTCACCACAGTCACAATTCTAGTCACACATTCTTCAACAGTCACCTCCCATTACTCCTCCTTCTCCTCCAATTCTTCTTTTGCACAGCATTCTCCATCTTCCTCTTCCCTCTCCGAATGGCGATCTGCTCGTGCTACTTACTACGCCGCCGCAGATCCCAGGGACACGGTAGGCGGTGCCTGCGGCTACGGTGACCTTATCAAAGCTGGTTACGGCATGGGCACTGTGGGTCTCAGTGAGACTATCTTCGAACGCGGCCAGATCTGTGGTGCCTGCTTCCAGCTCCGGTGCGTTGATGACCTTCGCTGGTGTATCCCCGGAACCTCCATTATAGTCACCGCCACGAATTTCTGTGCGCCCAACTATGGCTTCACCGCCGAGGGAGGTGGCCGTTGTAACCCTCCCAACAAGCATTTCGTGCTCCCGATTGAAGCTTTTGAGAAGATCGCTATTTGGAAAGCTGGAAACATGCCGGTTCAGTATCGCAGGTAGTTTCGCACCTATTCTATCACTATCTTGCAATTGATTATCATTTATCCTGCTTAGTTAGTGTTTGAAATCAGTGTTCTCTGAGCTACTGATTGCTGAATTCGCGCGCTAACATGCGCTCGGTTTGCTAACATGCGCTTGGAACTGGGCGTCGGCGCCCTAGTCCGCGTCCCTGAGCTACTTTAATGATAATGTTTCCTCTGGCCCACTTTATGCTTTTATGAAGGCAATTTGCGGTGGTCACTATCAAGAAAATTGATAAGAATGTAGTGGACTCAGAAATCTTAACACAGGTTAAATTCAAAGGATTCAATATAGTCACACTATTTATAGTCCTTCGATCATTGTAATCTCGTAGAATTCATGGACAGCTGTGTTTATAACCATCAGTGGGGACCTTAGAGCAATAGGAAAGGATATAGAGTTTAAATCCAAGTATATGATGCAAGAAACATTAATGCGATGTGTCAAGTGTCAACTACTATGATGTGAGAGAAAATGTATCAAAATAAACTATAACCTCTAATGATGCACAAAATGTTTTCGTGAATTTATGTTAGTTACCAACAACTTTGATCAGGTCCAGAGGTGAAAAGAAAGAACAGTGGATATGCTCATTCCATTGAACTTGAGGAAGCATAGGTTGGCTGTTCTCAGTAGGGCTGTGCTTGATGAAGCCATCAATGTTTAAGGTGTTGGTACTTACCTGGTCATAGGTATAAGTATAATTTAAAGGAGCGGCAATGAATTTAAGCAATGGAGGTTGTGGAGGAGGGAGGAAACATATGGAAAGCTATTAACTGAGAACTAGAGCAGATCACTCTGAACTTATAGAATAACAATTCTTTCTTCCGTCAAGACTCCACAGTGAAATTTAACTCCGCCAATCGTCTCCCATAAGCAGCTAGAGTTTTAGGAAAATATGACTTCCAGTGGCTGGATAAGCAACTCACCTAAAATATGACTTCCGTCTTAAATTTAAATTAATGGAAATGCTTCAAACTTGAGATGAAAAGGTTTGGGAAGAAAAGTGAGGAGAACAGGTGGTTGAGAAGATCCCATGATTGTTTAACTGAGCCATTTGGATTTTCCTATTTGGACGGTATAGATTTCAAGAACACTACCCCCCCCCCTCCCCAAAAAAAAAGCATAATTTTAGTTTCAAAGAAAGTAGAGCACAGAAAACGGGGTTGGGTCTAGTAAAAGGGGCTAGTCCTTCATAACGTGGTGAATCAAGGTTTGAATTCCTGCTGGGAGAGGTGCCCACATTTAATGCTCAATAGTGCCTCAAATAGGAGGATATCTATGCCTAAAAAAAGAAAAGAAAGCAGAGCACATAATGAAACTATTTTTCTGACTATGAATTAGATGAAAATGATTTAGATTTTGGGATCTAATGCTAAATTTAAGGAATCTCCTTGTTGCCATTGGGCTCTCTGGATTTATCAAGAGTTGCATTCTATAAAGGTCTTATTTAGGTAATTTACTTATCTAATCTACAAGGATGAAGCTTTAAACAAAGTATGAATATAAGGCAGACTGGTTAGAATAGCATGCCGCACAGTTTTCTCACTCTCTCATGTCTTGGGTACATAAAGTGCAGTTAGTGCTATCATGTTAAAGATCCTTATACGATACCAGTCTATAAAGAAAATGAAGCGCCATTTACAGTTAACTTGAATTAGTTGGAGTCTCGTGAGAAAACCATATAGAAATTTCATTCCAAGTAGCTAATAAAGAAGGTGGGTGGGTTAGTGTCCAAGGGTTTAAACCCTTATGATGTATTTGAAAAGAAAAAAAGCAAAAAGAAGCTTGTGATAAAGGAATAAAAGGTTTTTCATTTCCAAAGCAAAAGTTGCATTTAGATGGTAACTAGATGAATAACCCTGTGCGACACAGGTGGTTGAATTAATCAGTTGAATAAAAATGAATTGTTAATATAAACAAAAATTTTAGTTAGTACTTGTAAATGCTTTAACATATATTAGTAAAGAATAGGAGCCATAAGTTATTAAATACACCCAGGGTATGTATGAGTACCTCAATGTCATATTTGATCGAATTGAGGTTGGGTTCACAACAATGTTGAAAGTGATTGCGTGGGATGATGGATCTGACGCCAATGACCTCGTGTGTTGCACGGTCGTGTGGAATCATAGTTGTGGGGGATTTATGCAATTCCATTCAACCCACATTCCACATTCCACATTCACTAAGCTATCATCCAAATATGTTTTCTTTAATCATATTTAGCGTGGTTAAAAACAAATTGCACCTTTTCTTTTTTGTGGATATCAAACGACTTGTTATTGGAAACTTGGTCATTTCATTATGGATTGACTAGACTCCCTATTAATTTGGGTTGGAGTTTTGTCCCTGTAGGATAAAGTGCCGAAGGCAAGGAGGAATGCGGTTCACAGTCACTGGTTCTGGGATTTATATATCAGTGCTGATCACCAACGTGGCAGGCGCCGGAGACATAGTGGCCGTGAAGGTTAAGGGATCAAGAACAGGTTGGCTTCCAATGGGTCGGAATTGGGGCCAAAACTGGCATGTCAATGCATTACTACAGAATCAACCTCTTTCATTTGAGGTCACTGGTAGCGATGGCCTAACAGTGACCTCTTACAATGTTGCTCCAAAGGATTGGAGCTTCGGACAAACCTTTGAAGGCAAGCAATTTGAGTGATAAAAGCATCACATGATATATATAGTAACTTCAGTACCATTTCGTATCCCCAATTCCCCAACATTAAAAGAAAAAAAAGGATCCCTCAAGGGAATAGGTATATAGGTAGTTTTATGTTTTCTTTTACATCTTTTGATTTACTACGTTTTGAAGGAGACGGTGTGTAGACTGCAGAAACTTACTGTGGATTGGTGGCTCGCATAATATAAATGAACGTGATTTCATTTTGTTCCCACTTATATTTTTTGGGTCCTTTTCTAGTGTTGGGAGGCAACGAATGTTAGGTGAGTTAATGGTTTTCTCCTTCCAACGTGGGAAGTTTTTAAGGCACAGTCATTTATGTAATGAACTTGTATTATGCCAATCTAATTTTTGATTCTTTAAGTTTGTCATCATCTTAATTTTGGTCTCTCAAATTTTAAACCATAAGTTTTAATCCTTCAAATTTTATTTCATTTAAAATATTAGTCCTTCTAACTCAAAAAAAAAAAAAAAAAAACTTGAATCATTTTACCCTTTTAATAACTAAAACTTATAGTTTGAAACTGAATTTGAGGGACCAAAATCAAAGTGAGGGTAAACTTAAAAAATTAAAGATAATACTAACCCTCAAGGAATCAAACATCTGATGTTAACAGAACATTGAAAAATTGATGACAAACGTACCTAAGGAAAATGCGCACGAATATATATTCTTTTTTTATTTTTTCCCGGAGCACGAATATATATTCCATTAAACTTAAAGAGTGTTTGTGCCCCAAAAACAACTACACTTCCCAGTAGTTAGTCCTGGACAGATATGGTCCTAATTCATCGACACAAAATAACCTGGGCACTTGCACCCAGGAAGAAGGTGAATGGCAGGAAGGCTTTCTTCTGTTGGTAAGCTTTCACCTGCTTCACATCCCTAGCCCATTTACCTTTCTTTATCCTTCTATGCCAAATAGAGGGTGGGCCTTGACATAACGATGAGTTTATTGACATGTGACATGAAGGTCACAAAATCAAATCATGGAAACATTTTCTCGCTAGCGGGATAAAACTACATATATTTATCTCTTCAAAGACCCACCTAGTGAGAGCCTCATGTTCTTGGCCATTTTTTTTAAGGGAAAATCACTGTGAGGTCTCAAGAACAATAAAAAATTACAAAAAAGTCTCAAATCAAATTCTTCTATAAAAAAAGTCTTTAGGGACTGTATTGTGATTAATTTCGAATATGATATTACTTTGTTACCCCCACTGAATAAAAAGGAAAGAAACAACATATGCCTTTTTTGACAAGTGTTTATGCCTATTTTGACAACTAGATAAGCTATTTTGACAAGTTCATTTTCCTCCCTGGAGAATTTTTGAAATTTTAGAACTTAATATCTCTACTTTAACAAGTGCATATGCTTTTTTTGACAAATACTTATGCCTATTTTAACAACTACATGAGCTATTTGACAAGTTCATTTTCCTCCCTGGACAAGTTTTGAAGTTTCAGAACTAAATGTGTCAATTTTGACAGGTACATATGCCTTTTTTGACAAATGTTAATGCCTATTTCGACTATGTTACAACCGCAGCCTAACAGACCAGAATAGTCGAGACTCATTGTTTGGGATAGCTTTTGAAATGCTTATAAATGCTTATGCACGTAAATTGAGACAACACTCCTCTCACATACTCACCTCATATACCGTAAATCATGATTGAAAAACTGTTTTTGAAGACTTCAATCGCTATTCCAAACCAACACAATAAACAGCTCAAATTATATCTATCTTAAAGGGATATACAGTGGTCATAAAACAAAGGAACACAATAATATCAAACAACGACAGCGAGAACAGCTACAGTGACTTATGGGAAGCCAATCACCAATAAGTAAAAGGCCCTAAACATGGAATGACCACACAAATAGTAAAATCTACAAAATTCAAGTCATAAGATAGAGGAAGAGAAGCTGTATGCGTTGTGAAAATTACACAATCATCTCAGCTGCTCCATATAAACACATCTCACACAAAAATGCTAGAAAATAGAGTATGATAAACGTCAATATTCTAGTTAGCCATGTGGATAAAAACCACTAGAAATGAATGCTTATTATACAGGAAAAACATATATCAACTGTTTATACAGAAATTTAAATTTTCTCGACATGAGAATTTGATGCGAAATTACTCTACCAGCTTATGTGACTGTAGATTACATGATCTGTTAGCGTCCAGAGGAGTAAGACAAAGAATGTAATATGTGATTTGCAACAATAACGACTTTACACCTAATTGAATCTATGGCCCCAGGGAAAAAAAATTAGAAATATACAATAACATATGACAAAGATCAAGCTAGGATAGAAAATTCAAACTCTTAACAATCAAAATTGTTATCCTACCGTATATCCCTTGAAGGGAGCTGGATTGAGAAAACCAATGCTACAAGCTTCAGAGCTTCTGATGAGATACAATTAGCAATGCATTTAGCAAAATATGAACTGCTGCATCATAGACAGCTCCATCATAATGCATCCCATCATCTGTGCATCGGATCCCACAATTCCAACTCAATGATCCTATATCTAGTTGTTGAAAGGGGCCACCAAATTGCTGTAAAATCTGGCTTTTTTTAAGTTCTCTCTCATATGAAACTCTCATAACATCTGTCATCTTCTCCCTCTTCTCCTCTGTATTCAACATGGAGTTAATCAAAGTTGGCAAGCTGAGCCAAAACAAGTGTGTTGATCTAACCGACACAGAACTTGTTGCAGATCCCTCTGTGCTAAATTCTGGGGAGATAGGCAAGAGTGATGTCATCGACCTCCTTAGCAATTGTAATGAGATGCCATAATCTGAAGCATTTGTTATGTGAAGCATATCCCATAGACCTGAACCCATTACCAAAACATCAGGGTAATTGCGAGTTTCACTTAAACCCATCACCAAATCAGTCAAATTGGTCGTATAAGGTGCCCATATGAAATCCAACTTCATCCCAATCTCATTAACGACGATACGATAATTGCTATGCCTCCTAAACAATGATTGTCGAGCTGATTCCATTTGCTCGGAATCCAAAACCAAACTTAGCAACGAAAGAGCGAAGAACCGCCCTTGGGAATCACCCGCCACCATGACCCAAGACCCATTAAGCAAATCCGCAACATCATGCCGATTCAACTTCTGAAACTCACAAGAATCAACTGAACTAGATCGCCTCCAATACCAAGACTTGTCGTAATTCACAGAATTATTATTCAAAGGATCATAGTTGCTGCTAGCACTCACTTCCCAATCAATTTCGTGCAGCGAAGAAAAGCAAGAATCGCGATCGTCCAAAACAACGATAGAAGACACAGAAGTAACGAAATCAGATACTGAAGGAAAATAAGGAGTAAGATGTACACCAACAGCGAGCGTGATGAACAGAGCACCGCTGAAGAAGAGCATCTTGTTTCGGCTCAAATGCCAGCCCGCCATACCCATCGGCACAAAAAGCACCACACACGCCGCGAACAAACCTAACTGTATGGCCCCAAACATCGCCTTTTTCGCGTCCTTCGGGGGTTCCCAGATCCCTCCGATAGTCACATCTATCTGCCGGGTCTGCGAATCATAGAATCAGAGAAAATAGCCGAACTTCTCCACGGAACTATTATGTGAAAATTTATAAAGGGAGTTGCAAGACGCAGCGCAGTTTCTAGGAAATACCATGGGAGATAGAGAATGAAATGGAGATCAGAGATCTGAAGGGAAAGAAAACAAAACTTTTATTCAAAAAGAATCCGGGGGAGGTGCTAGGGTTGGGGTCAAAGTTGGTGGGGAGAGTTAATGGCTTGGGAACGAAGGTAAAAATTGGAAACGAGCTGTGATGGGAACGTGATAACAAATGCAGAAGAGGAATTTGATTTAAAAATAGTAGAGAAGAGTTTGATATGAAAGATGAGGCATTGAGACGCAAGAATCGTTTATGGAATCGGCTTCTTCAGCAACAGAAATCAATGATTACACCAAGAACTGCTGCACAGCGGCCGTGGTGGACCCAGCTCGTCAGGTTTGGGGTTCTCTACGCTCAAAACTGGAAAATCGAAAGTCAACAAATTTCTTATCATATTACACTTTTATTTGATCTTAATTTTTTATAAATCAGATTAAAAATAAATAATTTTTTCTACTACTATCCTAAATACACACTTAAGTGTTTTTGGATTAGCTATTGTATAAATGCTTTTGCATAAGTCAAAATTTGTTTAGATTGACAATTGCATAAGTGCTTTTGTAAAAGTTAAAACTTGTTTAGATTAACGATTGCACAAGTGCTTTTGTGTTAATTGTACGAAAAAAAGATATTTCATATTATCAACAAGTGGAAAATGTAGTGCCAAATTACGTAATTCAATAAAAAAATATTACATAACTAATTGGATCACATGTCTCATACAAGTTGGTCTCTAATCATGTCATGAATACGATTCATATGGTTTGAAGATGTCCCAACAGAATTGGTCGAGAAAGCCGCATCCTCTACAGTATTATTATCTTCATGAGCTACATTGCCAATTTCTACTGTACCAAAATTAACATCATTTTGAGAATTTCTCCTAATAAAGTTATATATGACCATTGTTGCGCAAACTAAGTGGACTTATGTTTTGTAGCTGTATTTGCGCATTTTTTGCAATATTTTGAATATATTCTTCCACACTTCAAAAGTCCTTTTTATAGTTGATCTCAAACTGGAATGATAGAAATTGAAGGTCTCTTTAGCATTTCCAAAGGCAAGTTGACACTTAGATTCTAGCAGGTGATAACACTCACATCTGTATGGACCAAGATACCCAACTGGTGTCGGATAGCCAGTGTCGACTAAATAATATTTGCCTAATAAATGTTCAAATCACTTTAAAGGTGTGTGATTAAGCAAAGTGTGAAATGAAAGTAATTCAAGTGAAGGTGACAAAAATATACCTGCATGTGGATGAAGGAAATTCATAGCTGGATTTGAGACAGCAGATTGAAACACATGAACGTCATGTGCAGTACCTTCTCAACCTGCCAACACGAACGTAAAGCACATATCCCAATCACATACAACATTACATTCTGTGTTGGATATCCCTTTCTCCGGATATATTTATCTCGATTGGGACCAGTGATCACACACTTTATGTGAGTTCCATCTATTGCTCCAATGACATCCTTGAAGTAGGGATAATATCGAGGATCGTTGAGTATTTGTGGGTGACATCCATTGAATTCAGGATTATAGGGTTTGATATTTTCCCGCACTAGACTAAGGAAAGCCTGTAGTACCGTATGCAATAGCCAACTGACAATTTCCCCTGAATGCTGAAACAATTCTTGGACTACCCTATTGCCAACTTCATGGCCAATAGTGGGCAAAAACATGGCAACCATTTCTTCGACACTAATATTCTTGGAATTTCGTAACCCATGTTCCTCCAATTTATTGTACAAGTGGTAGAACACATGTTTTTCGACTCTAAACATGTCATGACAACGTGTACCATGGGTTGCCAATATTTCTTGGACCCATAAATGACCAGTGTGTTTACTAGTTTTATGCGGTTCTTTGCACACAAAAGGAACCCAATATTGACACAGTAGCACAATCAATTGTTCATACTCTGTTAACTCTTCATTTTATAAGAGATAGTACTCGAGAGTCATCATCTTCTTCCTCTATCCAATTTGCCATTGCTTTATGTAACCTGTGTGTGGGGTTAAATGCAGGTGTGAGAAAAACTGAAAGACACATGTCAACACAAGCACATATGTTATAAAAGGAAGTTCATAAAACATACATAAAATAAAAGAAGCTTCAGTCAAAGTTGTGCTGTTCATCTTGTAATAACATAAACGAACATACATAAAAAAGCGCATACAATAGTACATCAAAATTCAACTAATTTGACAGAGTTCAGGGACAGGTAGGGGTCGTGCACAAGAAACCATATCTACAGAGTCTTAACCATATACCAAAGCCACTTAATCAAGTACTGCTTGTTTCGTTTAGCTATTGAGACAAATGTGTCCTGACTAGTCTTGTCCATAAGAAGCTTGATACAGCGGACTCGAAATTCCTTATCACGTTGAACTTCGTCAAGATCAAGTAGGTCATTCATAACCGCATTAACACTCCTATCTTGAATTTCACTTATTGCTACAGCTTTTTTCTTCAATGCATTAGCTATGATACTAACTGCATTAGCAATTTGTTTTGAAACTGACATCTTTTGCTTTTTCTTCTACCCTAACCGATCAACTCTCTTCCTCTTGCCCTGAATTCCTGAATCAGTTGGAACAGAGGGTAGAGTTTGGGTTGATAACCCAATGCTCGCTAGCTCATCTGTGACTCCTGTGCTAGCTGGTGGGTTAACTCCGAAAAGGTCATCTTCGTTGTCCCCTGATCCTTCATTTTCATCCATTGTCGGTTAGTACACATCTTCCTACTCTGCCTCCTCTGTATGTGTTTGTATAAAAGACGGTGAAAACATATCCTCTCCAGTTGCCAACACATCCTTAAATATAATCCTTAATTCTCTTTCATGCTTGAGGCTTGTACGGCAAAACTTTTTATATGCCAAATTCTCTTGCATGCATATAAGTAACCAAAATCATTACATATATTAAAAAACAATACTTGAGTCAATTGAATCATTAGTAACCAAAATTATAAGTCAATTGTAGTTATTAATAACCTAACATTTCTGCTGCCACCACTCATTCGACGCAACAACATTATTTGTTATAGGGTCTTGACTGTTACGAGTGTAAATGGTTTATTAAAAAGTGCAAGTGTACACTGTCGTAAATAAGTAATATAAAAGTGAGTAAAGTATTGTTCCATCGAGGATTGATCACTAAGTACCAAAATGAGTAATTTTAACTCTATTTAATCGATCGATTAATTGGTGATTGAGATTACAAAATTAAAAATGATTAAAAATGAATGCAAATAATATGAAACAACTATGAGAGTAAGACTAATTTATTCCACATGATTGATAGTTGAGTTTTCCTAATTTAATTACTAGCCTCTTCTAAGGTCAAGCAATTCTATAATTAATTGCTAATCCAATATATTCTTATATGAATTTAAGCAATTAATTATACATTAAGATTTATGGAACTCAGTAAGACTACACAACTCACATTAATATATTCCTATTTCATATGCAAGTCAGGTTTTAATTATAGAATCTATACACATGCATCTCCTTCCGGTTTCAACATACATATTGGAATGATTCAAAAGGTGGCCAATCAATTGAAAGCATTAAGAACAATAATTAAAACTCAATGATGAAGGAGAAATTTAAACTAGATTTAATAAGTTAAGATTCAATTTATCATTAGTAAGCTACGCCATCACACTAGAAAAATGAAAATTTAACACATGATGAAATTAAAAACAAAACCAAAATAAATTAACATTGCATAAAACTTAATTAATAAATTCTAAAACATAAATATACAACAACTAGATGCATGAAAATGGAGAAAATCTAGCCATCCCTTTAGGAGGTAAAACCTTCCATGTAGGTGGCAACCTATACCATTCATAAAGAAGGATTACCTAAGCCTTCTATATAAGAGATATGCAGGAATTAAATATAATGCATGAAACTACTCTAAGATGGTATATGTGGAGAAGAGAGGAAAGAAATAGATATAAAATGGTTGTGTAAAATGTGAAGGAGAGTGTGGCTATATATAGGGAAAAATGGAGTAGGGTAGATAAAGTGGTAGATGAAATGTGGTAGATTAAGTAGTAGATAAAATGTGATAGATGGAATGGTAGATGATTCTCGCTCTCAACTTCCAAGCAAAATTCGAAACCCTTGGAGATAGAACTGAGTTTTGGTCTCAACGTAAAAGTAGTAGAGCTCTTTCTTAGCTTTTTATCAATATATAGAATGTCCCAATTTAACATCTAGAGCTCCAGATATTGTCTGAAAACTAAAAGAAGGTCTAACTTAGTATTTTTCAAGAAATTCTATTTCATGCCAAAAATCCAAAATCATTATCTATTTATTAATTACATCCAAATTTATTAAATTGAGTTCAAATATCATCCACAAAATCATCATATAAAGGAAAATAAATATGCAAATATTTTACTTATCAAATTCCCCCACACTTAGCTCTTGGATGTCCTCGGACAAGGAGTGACTAATTAGTGCTAACAAAATTGGAAGTTTCAAGTCATAAGTAAAAATACAATTGAAAAATAAAGAGATCATAGTATTCATGAATCAACGAAAATATAAACTGGTAATTTTATTTGAAAATAAATAAACTGAGTTCATAATTGTGACTCATTCTCCTAATCTCTCAAGTGTTTAAGGGTAAGTGTTTCGCTCAAATTCAACAAAAAAAATTACACTATCATAGGCTTGCTAAAAATCTCAATCTCCAGTACCTAATTCACATGCATAATTCAAATTAAAAGAACTTATTAAGGGTTATAATGGGGTTAAGGTAAAAGGAATGTACAACGTGATATAAAGGTCTAAACTTAAAAAATTAATAGAACAATTAAAAAATGGGTCAGTTTCTGAATAAATCTATTTCATCATAACAACCCATAATTCGAATATTCAATTTTTTTTTCTTTTTTCTTTTTCATTTTTTTATACTTTTTTTTGCAACTCTAAAGTTGATGATATATACACCCCCACACTTGTTAAAAGCTCATTTCACAAAAATTCAAATGCTCTGCTATTCTTCTGAATTAGATAAAAGCACTTGATATATCATTAAAGCACATGTTAATGGGTGGAGAACAAAGAAACAATCAATTAGGCTCAAAGGGACTCTAAAGTTGATGATATATACACCCCTACACTTGTTAAAAGCCCATTTCAAAAAAATTCAAATGCTCTGCTATTCTTCTGAATTAGGTAAAAGCACTTGATATATCATTAAAGCACATGTTAATGGGTGGAGAACAAAGAAACAATCAATTAGGCTCAAAGAGACTTATCAACGGTATAATTGCAAAGTTGGCTATTTAGCTCTGGCTAAACAAAATAAATGCCTTTATCATTTTTGAATGTGCATGTGAGATGTAATTTCAACCAGATTTAAAGCAAGTTCTAGAGTGATAACTTAATATGTGAATATCACACACAAGAGAAATAATCATTATAGGCTCAAAAGCTCACGGTTAAGGGCTTTTAAACTCAGCTCATTCAATCTCACAATTCATCACCAATTACAACAATCAGTTGTTCATTCATGCTATGAAATCTCTAAATTCAATTGATCCATACTTAAAACTTATATACTTCTTAAGATCATTACAAAATACTTAAATAGGATGATTTTTTTTATTTACTTTTACTCTTTTTTTAAAAAATAAAAACATGCAACTAATAAAATGCGTCTTAGGAGTTAAGAATTACTCCTTACTCTGCCATTTTTTTCATACCCTATGCATCTAATAGTTTTACTAACTAACTAAAAATTTTTTTTTCCTCCTCCCCCAACCTAAATCAGACATTGTCCCTAATGTCTTTTAGAGCTTAGAGAAAGTTTTTTATTTTTATTTTTATTTTTTAAAACATAAACACACAATAAAGTAAAACCAAAATGCTAAGAGTAAAACCAAGAGATTAAGGAAAGTTACAATCGAAGAGTGGTATTTGGATCCTACTTCTGTCTGCTATCTGAAGATTACCCACCTATTTGCTTGACTAGTAGATCTGATTTAGGTTCATAGGTTTGCAATTGATCGAGCGGCTGATCAGCAGTTGGGGCAGAAATTATGGAACGACGAGTCGCTTGGGGTATAAATCCTATTTCCACAGTATGATCAAAAAAAGACAATAGATTATCATAAAACCATTAACATTTAACAATCCTAATGGCTTTTTGTGATAGTTTAACTTAGCCTAATATACAATGCTAGAAATCCCATCCAATGTCTCCAAACCACTGGGTAGAACGATAAAAGCTTGAGCATGGTAGAACATTTGTCCCATTCATTCAGACAAGCTTGAAACCTGTAACTCTTGTTCTAAAGAAAAGATGTGATCTTCCATCTCCTTCAACCTTACACTCAAACCCTTGCTTCCATTCATAGATGTAGAAATGGTCACACTTCCCCTTAGGCCCTGGATGCCTCCTTCATATACAATGTTGATCTTTCTAGCGGCTAATGCACTTCCATGTTCGTTTGTTGCAGTTAGAAACTCTCCATCCTTGCCCGAATTAGTTTCACAAAAAATGCATATAGATATATAGCTACATTTTTGTGTGATACCCTTTTTCTCTTCTTTTCTCTCGAACCATTTGTGTTTACAAGTGGAAGAGTGCATATTTACAAGTGACGAGTATATATTTACAAGTGGAAGAGTACATATATATGACACTAAAACAAAGACAATAAGATCATGCAAATCAGGCATTTTTCAAAGAAGTTTGAAAAACTTCCGACAAGAATGACCGGCATAATTTGCATGAAGAAATTAACAAAAAAAGGAAAGAAAGTCAAAAGGTATTGAAAAGCTTAAACAGATTAGACAAAAGCTAATGGAAAGATAAGACATATTAGATAAAAGCATGATTATGTATAATAGTTGTGATTTTGGCTCACATCTTCCTCTGGTTTTACGTCCAATAACGACTTAAACACTTTCTATGAATCGAGGATTTGCTTCCCATCCAGTTTTCTTTTAAACTGGAAAATAGGGTCTTTTAACATCAGATTCCCAAGACAATAGCGCTCTTTTTCTTTATTGAATATGTCTGCTAAATCAAGAAGAATACGATGAACATCACCACTCAGATGCGTCTTAAGAGTTTGAATGATATCATCCAGGGACTCCTTACTCAGTCCATCCGTTATAAATTTAATTTTATCTTCTCGATTTATAGAAATCATACCTTTATTCCTACAACGCTAATCACATGTCCACCTTGTACATTTATGGCAAACATTCATTCTTTTAGCTCTTCTCTTTTTTGGAGTAAAAACTTCTTTCCATTCTTGGTAAAGGTTTAACAACTGATTTATCAAACTCACCTGCTAAACGTACCTTAGCTTCAATGATCCAACGTATGTCCTCAGGACGGCCCACACGCTTGAATATCTTCATCCTTTCAAGTCGACAATAATAGAGCTTCCTGAGCACATCTTTGAAAAGAGTGGGGAATCTGTTCTTAAACTTTCCAAGAGATTCCTCCATGGTAACTTAAAAATGAAACTAATGAAAACTAAAATTCTCAACACAGTGCAGTGTGTTTCGGTGAGTAGGAAAGAAAAATGAGAGAGTAGGAAAGAAGTTTTGGGTTGTCTCCCAAATAGCCGCCCTTCTTTAACGTCTTTAGCTAGACAAAGACCAAACCAATTAACTCTCTTCTTTTTTTTAAATTTTTTTAAAAAAATTTATGAGAAGGAGAACTTACCTGTTGGTCCCTCAAACGTGATAACAGTTTTCAAAGTGTTGAGTGCAATGTCATTGTACTCTTTGAATGTTCTTGATTGTAACCACCAAAATGGAATATATCATCAGGGCTACCTGAAGTCCTGCAAAATCACAACAAAACATCCAACCAAACCTTGGGTTGCCTCCCAAGCAAAGCTAAATTTGTAATCTTCAGCTAAACTTCCCAAACACAAACTAGTAATCAAAAGTATCAAACACCATGATTACCTTGTCTTCATTTCTTTTCAAGAAACAATGGTTCAAACACAAGAAATGTTCATTCAAGGTAATTAATTGTACTTCTTCAATCATAGACAATTTTAGAGTACTATTATTTACTAAATTCAAATAAAGCACAACATGTATATTTTTGCAAACAGATTTATGAGCTTCCAAAAATTTAGAGCATCCCTCAAAATCCACTTGACTCTTATCAGTAAGAGTCAACACTTCAACAGGAGAGACATGAATAATAGCTGTTGGAATATCCATATTAGTTTCAACATCAAAATGACAGGAATTAGGTCCCACAATTGGAACCTTTTCTAGACTACACCCATTATCCTATTCAAAAGTGATTTCAAGTTCCTTATCACATTCTACAAGAGCTAAAGTTTCATTCAATTCCACATCCTTAACTTCCTCATAATAATCATCATCAACACAAGAAGTGGTCATCATGCTTAAAGAATTATCTTGCCTCATGTCTCAAGTGACAAAATAATTTGACTCATATATATTCTAATATTTTGGACACTTGACTCGACGCTAGTGACAAGTTCCTTTTGCTCTCTACTAAACTCTTCACATAATCTTTCTAAATCAGACTTTTCCTTATACTCAAGAGTGTGTTCTTCAATATATGGATAAGAGTATAAAGGAGGATTAGGACAATACCTGATATATGGCTCCAAAGACTCTTGTTGCTCTAAAATTCCACCAGGATAAAATGAATGATCAAAACAAGTTTGGTTCATATTGAAATCATCTCCCATATAGTGACTGGTAGTGCTATATGGATAATGCTCAGAGGAATGACACTCTCCATAATAAGCACCAGAAAAAGAATTATAAGGAGAAGAATTTTCAATCCAACCAGCATTTATATTTTCTTGTCTCATTCCATTCACATGCATTCTAGAAAAAGAACCATGATATGACATTTTATCACTGATTAAACCAAATGAATGCTGTGAATAATCCATTTTTAGTTTTTTTTTAATTTTTTTTGAAATTTTTACATGAAGACTAAATTAGTATTCAAATTACTTGGTGTTGATATTAATGAAAACAATCCACGGCAGCGGCGCCATTGACCCATACCAGTCTCTTTGGTTAACGAATCCCAAGTCCTCAAATCCTTCCTTAAGATATCGAACTTATCCTTCAACTGTTTCTTGTCGTATGCTTTCCCAGTCTTCTCATTGAATGTGAAGACAATATTGTTCCATCCAGGCTTCAAAAATGACAACCCTTTGCGTTCTTTTCAGTAAATTTGCTCAAGGCATGCATGGATAAATATCTTAGTTGCCTCTTCATCCCATACTGATTTGTCATTCATATTTCTATGGAAGAAGTAAATTAAGGTATGTATCATTATCATTTGTCACTTTACAGTGTGGACTATAAACATATGTTAGTTATTGTCTTCTCTAGAAATATTCATCACATATTGTATAAATTTTAGTATTTATTTGCATTAGGCTAATGTGGACCTTTTTTAATTACATATGTACTGAAATTCAACTCTGTATCCTAATGTTTTGCAGTGTTTGTTACTATAATTTCATGTAAAAAGTTCTTGAGTCATATCATCTGATGAAGCCAAATGAAAACCATTATAGATTCACACCTCATTTTATCATTTGCTGTTTGCCTTACCTATATATCTCCTAAGATTAATTTTTGCATTTGGAATATGTGATTTTAGCAGGTTACTGTGTTCTAGTTTATTTTATCACTACATATAGTTATATATTCATACTTCTTCAAGTGAAGAGTTCTTTTTATTTTTTTTAGCATTCCTATTGATGTCACGTATGTATTAGCAACTTGAAATTCTTATGATTCCATTTTTGTAAGGCCAAAGCTAGAGGTGATTATTAATCTATAAGGCAGTGTACAAATACAATAATCTAGTTACAAAAATGATTAGTTTCCTGGCATGGATATCAGTAGTGAACCAAAACTATTCAATAATCTAGAAGTACAAATAATCTAGTGATTATTTCCCTGTACAAATACAAAAATGATTGTACAAAGACAATAATCTAGAAGCACAAAGATTCAAAACTATTCATTGATATACACAGTATGAAGACAACAAGAAGGAAGCACAAAGATTCAAAACTGTGCACGGGAACCAAAACCAACATATCCACTATTACAATTCAGAGACAAGAAGAATAAAAGGGAAAGAAATCCTGAGTAATAAAGCCAAAGCAACAAATATGCCACATTAATGCCATATATTTTCAAAAACATGGCATGTCTCTCTATCTTCTATGAAAGAATAGAAAGGTGAGAAATTTTTTCCATATTCTCAGCAGTTTATTGGGCAAACTAAGATGACAATAAAAGGAAAAAGCTTGCAATATATTTGAAGGAAATGAAAATCCCATGAAGCAACCAATATGCTGTTAGGATCGGTAGGCACAACGGAAGAATTTTAAAAATTTTCACCGATCCTAATCGAGGATATATCAACGGCGTTTAAACTAAGTTGGAAGGATTCATACCTTTTTGATGATTCAAAGTTTTCACGATCTCTAGGAGCCAACACGTCAGGTCCGCTCCCTCTACCGGTATCCACACGAATGCTCTCCAATTGAGACTGCGTGCTAGCGCCTCTAATGTCTCCTAGGGTTTCACTTGCAGCTCTCAATTCTCATGTGCATATGAATATATCTGCTCTATCAAGTTTTATAACCTATAAGGGCTATTTTCAAATTTCAGAATTAATCATCATTAATTTTGAAATTAATTAACAATTAATTATCTTGATGAGCTAATTAAATAAATTCAGTTTAAATTAAATCTGTCTAAAAATTTTAATTTAACCTATTTATTTAATCCAAATAAAGAGCCATTAGATTTAATTTATCTTCATAAATTAAATCTGAGATACTATATCTCTATCATGTTAGTTATTAAATTTAATATATCTTAATAAATTAAATTTAAAACTAACATAATATCATAATATCATATAATATATATACATATATATATATAAGATATATATTTCGAAAATATATCTATATAATATTATTAAATATAATAATATCATATAATATATATACATATATATATATATATATATATAAAAGATATATATTTCGAAAAAATATATATCTATATAATATTATTAATGAATTTTATATTATATATATATATATAAATATAAAATTCATCCACCCTAATTTAAACATTATCTCATGTTGAGCCATTCTTGTGTGCGACCCTGTAGGCCCATATAAAGTTGGCAGTGGGCCAATAACTATACTAACCCAAAAGTCACAAGCGGCCTCTAGCAAGACATTACGACTACCTAATTCATATGAGGATCGTTATCACGATGCAACCTGTCATACAACCATGTCACGTCCCTTTTGTCACACGATATATCGATCAAGGATAAGGCATGGATAATGTCATCCTCTTGTTCCTGACCATTACTTTCTCGATTCCTGAGTAGCCTGATAACAGAGACAGAAACTCCTTTCATCATAGTATGGCCATACATTTCTCAGACTCACTCATCGAGGGGCCCAGTAATATCTCTCTACTAATGTGAGGGACAAATTCCATCTTGATCATTCATATTCCTCTGCATGAAAAACCACCAAGCCCGATCATAGCCTTTATCATCACCCGGTCAAAAGTGACTTTTGACTAATTCAAAGCTTAGCAACTCTCATGTAGGAATCCATGATGACCTCAAGTCTAAGGGCATTGTGACGTGGTTATACATGAGAAAAGCTTATGACTTGATCCATGTAGCTTTCTCATAGTGGGTCGGTCCAGCACCTTGTACTCTTACAAGTGCCTAAGACTTTGATTCGTATCTCCATATCTTATCAAAGTCATACTGGTCTTGTTTCATCTCTGCTCCCGCATAGATGACCGACCAGGGACATTTTAGGACAATCTTTATGAATTATCCAAGGATACAATTATCACAGTTAACATGCAAATAATATGATAACATAATGGAGAAATTTCATTAAAATAATAATATTCAAAGTACAATGATTGGCCCTTAGGGCACAATTTCCAACATCCTCCCACTTGCCCTAGGTGCAATCATTAATTTGCCTAATTCCCATTGCCCTAACATGACGCTCATGCTTTGCCTGTGCAAGTGGCTTAGTAAGAGGATCAGCAACATTATCTTCTCCTGCTACTTTGCATATCTTTATATCACCTCTATCATTGATTTCTCTAATAAGATGAAATCGCCTGAGTATATGCTTGGTCCTTTGATGTGACCTAGGCTCCTGGCCTATGCAATAGCACCGCTATTGTCACAGAACAAATCTATTGGATTTGAGATGGTAGGCACCACCCCTAGTTCAGTAATGAACTTTTTGATCCAAACGGCTTCTTTAGCTGCATCTGATGCTGCTATATACTCAGCTTCTGTTGCAGAATCTGCTATAGTGCTCTGCTTGGAGCTCTTCCAGCTTACTGCTCCACTATTCAGGAGGAATACATATCCAGATTGTGATTTAAGGTCGTCTTGGTCAGTTTGGAAACTTGCATCTGTGTAACCGGTTACGCAGAGCTCATCATCCAATCCACCATAGACAAAAAATAAGTCCTTAGTCCTTCTTAAGTACTTTAGGATATTCTTGACGGCAGTCCAATGACCCTCACCAGGATCTTGTTGGTATCTACTGGTCATACTTAAGGCAAATGAGACATCCGGTCGAGTACATAATATGGCATACATGATGGATCCAATGGCCGAGGCATATGGAACCTTACTCATGCGATCTCGCTGATCAGGTGTACTAGGACACAGATCCTTGCTAAGATGGATGCCATGAGACATGGGCATATAACCCCTTTTTGAATCCTGCATACTGAACCTATACAGTATCTTGTCTATGTATGTGCTCTGACTTAGGCCTATAAGTCTTTTGGATATATCCCTATAGATCCTAATCCCTAGGATATAGGTGGCTTCACCTAAGTCTTTCATTGAAAAGGACTTTCCTAACCAAGACTTGACACTCTACAAGGTAGGAATATCATTCCCAATGAGTAGGATGTCATCTACATAAAGCACTAGAAATACAACTATGCTCCTACTAACCTTCTTGTAAACACAAGGTTCATCGATGTTTTGAATGAATCCAAACTCTTTGACTACTTCATCAAAATGATGATTCCAGCTCCGAGATTCTTGCTTCAATCCATAAATGGATCTTTGAAGCTTGCAAATTTTACTAGAGTCCTCTGGATGCACAAAACCTTCAGGTTGTGTCATGTACACATCCTTAAGCAGCTTTCCATTAAGAAAGGCTGTTTTGACATCCATCTGCAATATTTCATAGTCATAATATGCTGCAATGGCAAGAAGGATTTTGATTGATTTGGCCATTGCAACTGGGGAAAAGGTTTCATCATAGTCTACACCATGAGTTTGAGTGAATCCTTTTGCAACCAGTCATGCCTTGAAGACATTTACATTGCCATCTATGTCAGTTTTCTCCTTGAAAACCCATTTGCACCCAATGGTTTTTACACCTTCAGGTGGATCGACTAAGGTCCATACCTGATTGTCGTACATGGATTGCATTTCAGATTTCATGGCATTTAGCCATTTCTCAGAGTTTGGTCCCACTGTGGCTTCTCGATAAGTGGTGGGCTCATTTTGCTCAATGAGCAACACATCACGGCCTTCAGTAATCAGAAATCCATATCTCTGAGGCTGATGCCGTGTCTTATCAGATCTTCGTGGACCTTGTGTTACTTGAGGAGGCTGAGCAACTTGTTGTGAGTCTTCTCTAATTTTCATCTATGGTTCTGTACCATCTTGTGGCTCTCGAATTTCTTCGAGATGTACGTCGCTCCCACTGGTTGTTTTAGAGACAAACTCTCTTTCTAGAAACTTGCCATTTCGAATAACAAACACTTTGTTATCGGTGGGATTGTAGACATAGTATCCTTTCATTTCTTTAGGATACCCCACGAAAAGGCACTTTATGGATCTGGGTGCTAATTTATCATAAGCTTGTTGCTTAACATATACCTCACATCCCCAGATTTTGAGAAAAGATAAACTTGGGTTCTTTCCAGTCCATATCTCATATGGTGTCTTTTCAATTGCCTTAGATGGAACACGATTTAGTGTGAACGCAGCTATCTCTAGGGCATGTCCCTAAAAGGATGGTGGAAGATCTGTTTGACTCATCATAGATCGAACCATATCTAATAGTGTTCGATTCCTCCGTTCAGAAATGCCATTCCATTATGGTGTTCTTGGAGGAGTCAATTGTGAGATTATCCCACAACTCCTAAGATGGTCAATGAATTCTTGGCTCAAATATTCACCACCTCGATCAGATCAAAGTGCTTTAATTGTTTTACCAAGTTGGTTTTGTACTTCATTTTGGAATATTTTGAACATTTCAAAAGATTCAGATTTATGTTTCATTAGATAGATATAGCCATATCTACTAAAGTCATCTATAAATGTAATGAAGTAGACATAACCTCCTCTGGCAGCTATATTTAATGGTCCACATACATCTGTATGTATAAGGCCCAATAATTCAGTAGCCCTCTCACTGTGCCCAGTAAAAGGTGCCTTAGTCATCTTTCCTAATAAGCAAGATTTGCATGTATCATATGATTCAAAATCAAATGAGTTTAGAAATCCATCTTGATGGAGTTTAGAAATGCGTTTCTCATTTATGTGGCCTAGACAACAATGCCATAGGTAGGTCAGATTCAAATCGTTTGATTTTATCCTCTTAGTAGTTACGTTATAGATATTCCCATTAGCTTTCTACTGTCCTTTAGACCCTGCACATTTGTACAAATGTGAGAACTGTTGGAAATTGTGCCCTAAGGGCCAATCATTGTACTTTAAACATTATTATTTTAATGAAATTTCTCCATTCTGTTATCATATTATTTGCATGTTAACTGTGATAATTGTATCCTTGGATAATTCATAAAGATTGTCCTAAAATGTCCCTGGTCGGTCATCTATGCGGGAGCAGAGATGAAACAAGACCAGTATGACTTTGAAAAGATATGGAGATACGAATCAAAGTCTTAGGCACTTGTAAGAGTACAAGGTGCTGGACCGACCCACTATGAGAAAGCTACATGGATCAAGTCATAAGCTTTTCTCATGTATAACCACGTCACAATGCCCTTAGACCTGAGGTCATCATGGATTCCTACATGAGAGTTGCTAAGCTTTGAACTAGTCAAAAGTCACTTTTGACCGGGTGATGATAAAGGCTACGATCGGGCTTGGTGGTTTTTCATGTAGAGGAATATGAATGATCAAGATGGAATTTGTCCCCCACATTAGTAGAGAGATATTACTGGGCCCCTCGATGAGTGAGTCTGAGAAATGTATGGCCATACTATGATGAAAGGAGTTTCTGTCTCTGTTATCAGGCTACTCAGGAATCGAGAAAGTAATGGTCAGGAACAAGAGGATGACATTTTCCTTGCCTTATCCTTGATCGATATATCGTGTGACAAAAGGGACGTGATATGGTTGTATGACAGGTTGCATCATGATAACGATCCTCATATGAATTGGGTAGTTGTAATGTCTTGCTAGAGGCCGCTTGCGACTTTTGGGTTAGTGTAGTTATTGGCCCACTGCCAACTTCATATGGGCCTACAGGGTCGCACAAAGAATGGCCCAACACGAGATAATGTTTGATTTAGGGTGGATGAATTTTATATTTATATATATATATAATATAAAATTCATTAATAATATTATATAGATATATATATATTTTTGAAATATATATATTATGTATATATATATATTATATTATATTATTATATTTAATAATATAATATAGATATATATATTTTCAAAATATATTATATATATATATGTATATATATATTATATGATATTATTATATTGTGTTGGTTTTAAATTTAATTTATTAAGATATATTAAATTTAATAACTAACATGATAGAGATATAGTATCTCAGATTTAATTTATGAAGATAAATTAAATCTAATGGCTCTTTATTTAGATTAAATAAATAGGTTAAATTAAAACTGTTGGACAGATTTAATTTAAACTGAATTTATTTAATTAGCTCATCAAGATAATTAATTGTTAATTAATTTCGAAATTAATGATGATTAATTTTGAAATTTGAAAATAACCCTCATGGGTTATAAACTTGATAGAGCTGATAGACTCAGGGTACATCAGAATTGAGAGCCGCAAGTTAAACCCTTGGAGACATTAGAGGCGCTAGCACGCAGTCTCGGTTGGAGAGCATTCGTGTGGATACCGGTAGAGGGAGCGGACCTGACGTGTTGGCTCCTAGAGATCGTGAAAACTCTGAATCATCAAAAAGGTTTGAATCCTTCCAACTTGATTTAAACGCTGTTGATAGATCCTTGATTAGGATCGGTGAAATTTTTTTTCAAATTCTTCCGCTGTGCTTACCGATCCTACAAGAACTACATGCAGTATCTAATACCCATGTAGAGGAAGTAGAAAAATGAATGTCTATAACATAAATACCTGAAGCGATAGCGTCGCTATCCTTCTTGTTCTTTTTCAGATCTTCCAGGTAGAGTTTGCAATTCCTCTTCCAATGACCGGGTTCATTGCAGAAGTAGTAAACTCCTTCCTTTGGAGGCTTTGCCTTCTTGGGTACAGGCTTGGTTTCGGGCTTGTTTGACTCTTTGGTCTTACCACCTGAGCCATTACCCTTCCATTTTCTCTTCCCTTTCTTTTTCATACCCTTTCCTTTCTGAACCATCAAAATTGTGCTAGGCTTTTTCTTAATGCTTTGCTTAGCAGTTTTGAGTATCCCATGCAGCTCAGAAACTGATTTCTCCATGTTGTTCATGTTGTAGTTCATAACAAACTGGTCATAACTCTTCGGGAGTGAGTTGAGGATCAAATCCGTAGCTAACTCTTGGCTCATGGGAAATCCAAGCCTCTCAAGGTGATCAATATAGCCTTTTATCTTTAACACATGAATACTAAATGATGCACCTTCAGCCATTTTGCAGGAATGTAAGGCCTTTGTGGTCTCATACCTTTCTTGCCTTGCCTGTTGCTGGAACATTTCCTTGAGATGTACAATCATCTCATGAGCCTCCATGAGTTCCAGATCTCTTTGGAGCTCTGGAACCATAGTGGCAAGCATCAGGCAACCTACATCCACAGAGTCATCCTTATGCTTTGTGTAAGCATCTCTCTGAGCTCTTGGAGCATTGGCTGCAGGCTCCTCAGGAATGGGTTGATCTAGGACATAATTCTTTCTTTCCTGCTTGAGAACAATTCTCAAGTTCCTGAACCAGTCAAGAAAGTTTGTCCCATTGAGTTTGTCCTTCTCAAGGACCGATCGCAACGAAAGTGTAGCAGTATTACTAGTCGACATGATTCTACAATTAAAATATGCAAAGTTAGTTAGTAATCTCCCTCTAAATTAACAACCCTCAATATAATAATTAGTGGGCTAAGATCCATATTTGGCTTAAACTTAAGTCTGCTTTGGCAAGACACTTAAATTCAAGTTATTTAGGTAGGTAACCTATTTACGAATTATATCACATGTAACTCTTAGATCTTTATGGGATTTAATCATCATATGATCCGGCATGTTTAACCCCATCTAATGCCTTGAGATTCAAAACCGTTTTGTTAACCTCAATTAAGTCAAAACAATAATGAATATTATGAGCAGCACCATTACTCAAGCTTATCTCATCAAGATAACTCAAGTGCATCCACTTTGGTGGTTTCTACAATTGAGCGATCTAGGTTTTGACAAGTATTCATTAATTGACGGCATTATGACTTAAGATTTGATTCAGAGGGCTTAATTAATTAGTTTTGTTTATATGGATGCAATCGTGGTCGTATCTCATACAGATAAATACATATAAACGTAAAAGTAATCATGCAATGATCTTATCAAAAGCATAATTTAAACGTGACACAACATGGCTTACCTAACCTAAAATCCTCCCAAGCCAATGAGAGGACTTCTCTAAATAAAAGGAAATACATTGAGAGAAACCTCGTTTAAACATTCGAGGGGAGTGAGATGAGAAGAGAATGTACATCGAGAGTATTTAGAGAAAGGCACGGCACGAAGGCCGTATTTAAATATTACAACCTTTGTAAAATTCTAAAGCCATGTTGTTCACCATACCCAAACAAGGATAAATAATAAACCACAACAAGAATTCATAAAATATGAAAAGCAATAAATGTCGTGATTAGATTATATTACGCTACGTAGAGGTGGTCACGGCCTACCCAATTTCATGCTTGTTCAAAACGAAAATCACGTACATGTTTCAAAACCGAAAACGAAACAATTTCAAGATTTAATTTAAACGAAAACGAAAATCAACGGAATTACAAGATCACATCTTTCTAAATAATTTCGTTTCATATTAACCAAATCACATGCATATTCGAGTGTTTCTTATAAACATACGTATACATCCCATATATATCACATGTATAAGAATCATAAACTCAATTTAAACGCACAATTGATCTGGCTCTGATGCCACCGTTAGGATCGGTAGGCATAGCGGAAGAATTTTAAAAATTTTCACTGATCCTAATCGAGGATCTATCAATGACGTTTAAACCAAGTTGGAAGGATTCATACCGTTTTGATGATTCAAAGTTTTCATGATCTCTAGGAGCCAACACGTCAGGTCCGCTCCCTCTACCGGTATCCACATGAATGCTCTCCAATCGAGACTGCGTGCTAGCGCCTCTAATGTCTCCTAGGGTTTCACTTGCGGCTCTCAATTCTCATGTGCATATGAATATATCTGCTCTATCAAGTTTTATAACCTATAAGGGCTATTTTCAAATTTCAGAATTAATCATCATTAATTTTGAAATTAATTAACAATTAATTATCTTGATGAGCTAATTAAATAAATTCAGTTTAAATTAAATTTGTCTAACAATTTTAATTTAACCTATTTATTTAATCCAAATAAAGAGCCATTAGATTTAATTTATCTTCATAAATTAAATCTGAGATACTATATCTCTATCATGTTAGTTATTAAATTTAATATATCTTAATAAATTAAATTTAAAACTAACATAATATAATAATATCATATAATATATATACATATATATATATATATATATATAAGATATATATTTCGAAAATATATCTATATAATATTATTAAATATAATAATATCATATAATATATATACATATATATATATATAAGATATATATTTCAAAAATATATATATATCTATATAATATTATTAATGAATTTTATATTATATATATATATAAATATAAAATTCATCCACCCTAAATCAAACATTATCTCGTGTTGGGCCATTCTTTGTGCGACCCTGTAGGCCCATATGAAGTTGGCAGTGGGCCAATAACTACACTAACCCAAAAGTCGCAAGCGGCCTCTAGCAAGACATTACAACTACCCAATTCATATGAGGATCGTTATCATGATGCAACCTGTCATACAACCATATCACGTCCCTTTTGTCACACGATATATCGATCAAGGATAAGGCAAGGAAAATGTCATCCTCTTGTTCCTGACCATTACTTTCTCGATTCCTGAGTAGCCTGATAACAGAGACAGAAACTCCTTTCATCATAGTATGGCCATACATTTCTCAGACTCACTCATCGAGGGGCCCAGTAATATCTCTCTACTAATGTGAGGGACAAATTCCATCTTGATCATTCATATTCCTCTACATGAAAAACCACCAAGCCCGATCGTAGCCTTTATCATCACCCGGTCAAAAGTGACTTTTGACTAGTTCAAAGCTTAGCAACTCTCATGTAGGAATCCATGATGACCTCAGGTCTAAGGGCATTGTGACGTGGTTATACATGAGAAAAGCTTATGACTTGATCCATGTAGCTTTCTCATAGTGGGTCGGTCCAGCACCTTGTACTCTTACAAGTGCCTAAGACTTTGATTCGTATCTCCATATCTTATCAAAGTCATACTGGTCTTGTTTCATCTCTGCTCCCGCATAGATGACCGACCAGGGACATTTTAGGACAATCTTTATGAATTATCCAAGGATACAATTATCACAGTTAACATGCAAATAATATGATAACAGAATGGAGAAATTTCATTAAAATAATAATGTTCAAAGTACAATGATTGGCCCTTAGGGCACAATTTCCAACATATACCACACTAATCCCATGAAGCAGACTAACGCTAGTAGCAGAGTAGAACAAAGATTCTGAAGCAGATCAACCATAATAGCAGACGGGCAAAAACCATGAAGCAGAGTAGCCAATATTCAACAATACTGTGAAAAATCTGGTGATATTAGCAATCCAAAAAAAACCAATGGCATACCACAGATCAAAACTACTTCAGACCATACAACCATTAAATCTAATGGATCGAAACAATAAACCAACAACAATGGAAGATCAGTGTAGCGGCATAAAAGTTGCTTAAGGGAAATTTTTAAACCTTACCACGGAGAATAACACACCGCCGGAGATCATATGCACGATTGAAAACTAGAGCTTAAAGTGTCGACGAGCAGAGACTATATGATGAGAGATGAGAAAGTAGATCCATACTAGCCCGACCAAACTCATCCAAACTGCTTACCATACATAGATTGGCCACCATCAGAGCCAGAACCTTCCAGTCAGACTCCACAAGACTCGTCGAACTCGAACAACAGGAGCAACGACTATACAGAACGAAAGGGCCGATGACCGCCACCGCTGACTACTGCCCACAACAGGACGGTGAAAACACATTGCTGAAGCTAAGGAAATGATCCAGTTGCAACGAGTTTCACTGGTCGCCGAGAAAGGGAAGATCAATAACTAGAGTGGCGAGATTTTCAGAGTTTCTTCTTTAGCCAAAGACGATGCCAAACTCGGAGAAGAGAAGAGAGAAATAAAAAACAAAAAAAGGTGGGACGACATTTAATGCAAATAACGATAATAAATTCCCTTAATCATAACCTGAAAGCTGGAGCTGGGAGCTTATTGAAAAAGCTACTTATTGAAACCATAAGCCAATTGATCAAACGCCTAGTCAAACACATGAAAAAAAATGAACAATGCCAAACGGGCTTACCTCTTATCCAATTGGGCTTCTAAAGGGCCCAAACGCCCAACCAAATACTCACTTAATAATCATGGTGTGTTTAGCTGCGTTTGATGTAAAGATAAATCATAATAAACAATTACTCCTTATCATAATTAGTTTCTTTTTTTTTTTAAAAAAAAAAATCTCTTTACATGGTAGGTTGTTTAAAATTTTATAATATTTTAATTGTTTTAAAAATATCTCTCTTTTGATAATTTGTTCTTTGCTAAATGATTTTTCTAAATATCACTTATAGAAAAATCACTTTTTAGACTGGGTAAAAATGGATTTTTAGACCTGTTCTGGATGAGGTCTTGATACAGCTGGTCTAAAAAGTAACATAATTTTTAGACCGGTTAAGCAATTGGTTTTAAAAATCACTTTTTAGATTGGTTGGTCTAAGACCAGGTCTAAAAAAGCTGACTTTTTAGACCGATTTTTGTGAAAATCGGTCTAAAATGTCATACTCACAAAAATCGGTCTAAAATGTCATACTCTTTAAACCGGTTGTGATGATAACTAATCTTAAAAGTACTTTTAAGACCAGTTATTATGAGAATCGGTCTAAAAAGTATGACTTTTTGGACCTTATATTTCATAAAACCTGTCTTAAAAGTTATTTTTTGTGTTTTTAATGAATAACAAATCAATAGTGATAGTACAATATATATATTGTAACCCGTTGCTTTATAAACAGTAATTATGATTCAAAAACACGTAATTAAGATGGATTACAGACCAATGGTTAAACAAAACTTATTTCAATCTCAACCTCACGGTAGGGTTTTCACAAAATTCTTTCAAAATCTCTTTTAAACCTGATCTCAAATTTCACAATTCGAATATAATTACCCTGCATAGTTAAATCACATTTATATAATAGAGTGTACAACAAAATCCCGGCAATCCCCGGGTTTCATATAATTACCAAGGGTTTATAAATTCCCAATCAGGGGATTACACAAAATCATTTTAATATTTACATCCCAAATAAGTACAGTAATCCCGATACCAAAAGTGATAACCAACAACCAAAATCAGAATCTCCCTAAGGAGTTATATCCGCCCTTGATCGTCTCCTTCCCCTTGGAGCCACTTGCCTTGTCTGAAGGTTAGTCAATGGAAAGAATGAGATTCTAAAGAATCCCAGTAGTAACAAATTACTCATACAACATTTAATCACATAGCATGTAATGACATCATCAAGCAGCATCGTAGCATAAAAATAGCACGCAGGCTGCCACATATGCACATAATCACATATTCTCATCCCTCGTATTCCACTGCCTTGAAGGCACAGTCCTCCCACCATCAACAATGATGGGCCATGGGTGAAGGTTTCACAAATAACCTTTTGACTTTCACATATAGCCTTTCAGCCCTCACATAATCACATCCCCCGTATTCCACCGCCCCGATGGAACGGTCCTCCAACCGTCAACACTGATGGGCCACGGGTGAAGAATTCACAACAATGATAAATCAAACATACAATGTATCACATACAGTATAAGGGAAAGCATTACTGCCTTATTCTTTCCGAGCTTGCTCCGACACAGATGGCTTACGAGCAGGGCAAATATCAAACCCTATAAACCAAAATCAAGGACGATAGGTTATTCTTTATTCCAAATTCTTATCTTTATAACACTTAAGATTGGTTATCATTTGAACTCTTTAGGTGGCTACTAGAAGCCTTGACATATGTTTAAAGGGTTGGAATAACTACACCAAATACCCCCATTTTCAGAAGTATAACACTGATTTTTGACTCAATCACTTGAGTGATATTGATATTTACACTCGAGCATGTAAGCTCACTCGTGCGAGTGCTTGCCTGAGAACAACCACAAAAAAAGAAATGATTATAACACCTTAGTCCTGGACCCAACACTAAAGTGATGGCCTCATATTCACTCGAGTCCTACAGAGTGAGGCACAAGAGGTGACTACCTGAGAGCAACAGAAACCCTAGAATGAGAAGTGCACTCGAGCATTGACTCTATCACTCGAGTGATGTCATAACACTTGCGGGTGTTAAGACACACTCTTGAAAAATGGCCTGCGAGTGACAACCCAAGACGCGGTGTAACGCCCCAAATTTCAATTAAGGCCTAATGATAATTATTGAGGATAATTATTGAATTAAAGTGATATAATTATGTGTTTTGTGGAAATTTTAATTAATATGCCATGATTAGTAGAGATTGAAAGAATGAAATTGTTGGGCAATTAGTTAGTGATTAATAGAGAAATTAATTACTAGCTAAGAGAAAAATGAGGAGTATGATAAAATGGCTAATGGAGGGATTAGAGAAGCTAATTAGGTGTTTACTTTATGAGAGCCAATGATAGTGTGACATGTGGCAAGTTTGGAAGAATATAAAAGAGTAAAGAAAAGTCAAATATCATTTATTTATTATTTTCTCTTTCTTCCTCTTCCTCCATTTCAGCTGACCAAGTAGGGAGGGAGTATCATCATCATCATTTCACTTCCTTCCTCCATACTCTTCTCTCTCATTCCCTTCTCCATTTTTGGTCAACCGTGGGAGCTTAGGAGAGAGAAAGAAAAACTGGAATTTAAGTTAAGTAAATAACCTCCAATGACAAAGTTCACTTCATTAATGTTGTTCCTTGGAGTGAGAGCTTCAATTTGATGGTTGTAGTTTCTCTATTGGTGGTGATTTGAGGAATCACAAAAATTTGGTAGTTGGAGAATCAAGAAGTGTCTTTGGAAAAGTTGAAGAGGTGTGTGAATCAAACCTTTCTATCTATGTTTCATGCCATTTGATGAAGTTTGGAATTTTTGGTAATTATAGCCTTAAATTTGAAAATGAGTGTCATTGGGTATTTGGTATGTCATTGGCATGAAAATGGTACCTTGTGGTGAGTTTGAGATAGATAGAATAGATTTGGGATTGAAATGTCTTGTTTGGATGATTTTGGGATTTTGATGTTTATGTTGTCCAAAACCAAAGTGTAATACCCCGAATTTTGAGACATGATGCTAGCGAATAAGCCTAAAATAAGTGGATTGCTAAGCCCCAATTTAGCAAGATCCCAAATTGTGGTTAGGGTTTAATGACTCCAAAAGTGGACGTGGTTAGTGATCAATGAACCCTTTTGGGGAATATAAAGTGGATTGTAGTCTCTTGTGTTATGAGCAACGCCAAAACCCTGTATTTGAGTTTAATTATGGATTAACCTCTAAATTGACTTAAAATAGAGGGTAGGGCACATGGTATGAAGAAATGAATGAGAAAAATAATTTGGGTGGTGATTTAGCATGAATTGTCATAATCAGGGGCAAAACGGTAAAGTTACCAACCAATTGGTCAGTTACCGAAGAGGAAGCTTATTGGTAACTCAAAGATCAATAGTTGAGATTGATTGTGATAGATCAAAAGGGGTGGAATCATGTGTGAGTGTGCCTATGTGAACTCATGGTTGGTGGAACAAGAGGGTGACACTTGGCAAATTTTGGACCCTTGGATCTTGGTCAAATTGTCAACACATGCCCTCTTTCCTCTCCTCTCTATTTGGACGTTTTTGGGCCTCCTTTGCTTCAAAAATCTGATGCTTCTTTATCATCCTCTCATCTATCTCCAAAACCTCCATTTTCGTCCAAACCTTGGAGGAAAGAGAAAGTAAGAGGTAAGTATTTGTCTTGTTTGTGGTCCTCTAATGGCTAATCCTCTTCACTAATCTTAATCATGTTGATGAGAGCTTCATCTCTATGATTTTAGATTTTTGAAAGGAGGTGTTTTAGAGCTTGTGGAAATTGGGGAAGATGAAGAATCAAGGATTTGGCCTTGGGAAGAGGAAGAGATGAGTATTTGAAGCCTTTTGATCTAAGTTTTGTGGTTATTGAATGAATATTGTGAATTTTGGAATTTGCCCTGATTTGTGTGTGATTTTGGAAATGATGTTGGATTGTGTATTGTGGTGGTTTTGATGCCATATTGTGTCTTGCTATCATTGGAATTGATTTGGAATGTGAAATGGAAAGTTTGGGAATTCTGTCTGAGCAGTCTGTTCGTGAGGACGTTTTGACTAGGCAAATGATGTTTAAAAATTATGAAACTTTCCAATATTAAATTTCACATCCCAAGCTTCAAAATGGACATATAATTTGTGTCATTTCGTTTTGGGAACTGGGAGATATGACTGTCCAAAGTTTGGGATTGAAACTGAACACTGTTTTGGGGCAGTAGTGGAGTTTTGGGAATTCTGTGTTTTTGTGGTGATTTCCAGTAATGACCCATATTTTTCCTGTGTATAAGACTTGAATAGCTTTCATTTGGCTTTGGAATCACCTTATTTCGATTTGTTTGGAATTAGTTATGATTTTTGGAAGTTTAGCCAAGAAATAGGATTTTCTTGGCCGCGACTAGAAGGATTCTGGGCCGCGGCCCAAATGTTTCTGATCTATTTTTGGCCGCGGCCAGTGGATTTGTGGGCCGCGTCCAACCCCTAAAAATCAGCATTTTATACTTTTAAAAGGTAATCTTTGGTCAAGTGTTTCCCAAGCCTTTAGGCATATGTTTAGGCTTTGATTAGCCACCTAAAGGTCATGAACGGTAACCAACTTTAAGTGATATGAAAGTAAGGTTTTGGAATAGAGAATAAACCTATGTCCTTGCTTTGGTTATAGGGTTGATATTAGCCCTGATCGTGGTTTGGTATTCGTTCTGATCGCGAGTAAGTCAAGTTAGAGCATACGTGGAAAGAGTGTAGGGAACTTACCTCTCTTGTTTGCTTTGATATTTGTGTTTGTGTATTGATGCATGTATTGCTTTGCTTGATATGTGAAACATGTATGAATGATTGTAGCTCTATTTCTAGTTTTGCTATGGCCATGAGTATGTTGTTGAAACATTGAGCACACATATATGTCATTGTGTGAGCATGAGATATGTATTGCAAGCATGTCATGCATTAAACACTTATCTTACATGCATATTGGTATTTTTTTCCTATTGAGATTCTCTCGAATCTCACCCTCCCATACCAATATTTTAGACAGGGTAGGTGGACCGAGGATGGAGCAAGCAGACAAAGTCGACGAGGACGCCTTCAGGTTATAGATTTTGGTAGTTGGTTATCATAGTTGGGAGTATTATGTATATTTGGATTCAGATTTGGATATGTACGGGTTGGAATATGTTTGGATACGATAATTGTAGATGTATTTGAGAAGATTTGTGTAATCCCTATGTGGAAATTGTAATGGGCAATTGTGTCCTGTGTATATTTAGTAAAGATATGAACCCGGGAGTTGCTCGGATGATATTGTTGTACACTCTGATATTTGTATAAATGTGATATTCCGCGTGATGTAATTGTATTCGAAATTGAATATGAGACTAGGTAAATTAGATTTCGAAAGTTATTTGTGAAAACCCTATCGTGGAGATGAGATCTTAAAATAGTTTTGTTTATTGTTGGTCTCTATTTCATTTTGATCGCGTATTTTAGATATAATTATGGCAGGGGGTTACACAAAGCATGATAATGGAATAGAAATTTGGTAGTTTTGATGGTTCCCTTGGTTTTCTTGGGTGTTTTTATGTGAGAATAGCTTTGATTGAGGTTTTGGGTCTATTGGAATCACTTGGGGGAAGCTTGGGGAAGTGCTGTCAGTTTTCTGCATTTTTTGGTTTCTGATAGCATCACTCTCGTGATCTGGGGTTCACTCTAGTGTGGGATAAACTTCACTCGAGTGAGGATGGGTTCACTCGAGTGCGATAGTGTATTTTCCCTTTCTGCTTCCAGTTTCATGTTGCACTTTTGTGTGTAGAGGCAAGAGTGTTGTCTCACTTACAAGTGTTGTGAGTTCTTACTCTAGTGAGCCTCCTTTCACTCGAGTGTAGGTGTATTTGACACCATGAACTCTCGTCTCGGGTTGTTACTCATGGTCAAGACTCAAGAGTGTGCCTTAACACTTGATAGTGTTACTTAACACTTGAGAGTGTTAAGCCATCACTTGAGTATAAGGGTTCTCACTCGAGTATTCCTTTTTCCTTGAAAGTTCTTGTGCTCTTGGGTCCTTACTTTCTGTGCTTTACTTTGTAGAACCCGAGTGAGCATTAGGCCATCACTCGAGTAAGGTCTTCTTCACCCGAGTGTCCGTACATTATCACTCGAGTGACGCCATCTTCACTCAAGTGCAACAGCGAAAAATCATGTCTTGTGCTTCCAAAAGGGGATCTTTGGGATAGTTCTTCCAATCCTTTTAGGACTTGTGTTAGAGCCATATGTGAGGGCTTAAGCAATAGTAGTGATAACCAACATTAAGTGATATGAAAGTGAGAACTTGGAGTGGAGAATAACCCGATGTCCTTGATTTGGTTATAGGGTTCGATATTCTCCCTGATCGTAAGCAGCTGGAGCTAGAGCTTACGTGGAAAGAGTGTAGGGAACTTACCTCTCATGCATGTATTTGATAATTGTGTTGGTGTATTGATACATGTTATTACTTTGCCTGATTATGTAAAACATACATGAGTGATTGAAGCTCTGTTTCAACTTATGCTATGGCCATGAGTATATTATTTGAACATTGAGCATGCTGATATGTCATTGTGTGAACTTGAATTATGTATTGCAAGCATGTCATGCATTAAACACTTATCTTGCATGCATATTGGTATTGTTTTTCTACTGAGATTCCCCAGAATCTCAGCCTCCCCTACCAACAGTGTAGACAGGGCAAGTGGATCAAGATGGAGCGAGCAACCAAGGGCGGCTAGGTCTCCTTATGGACAAGTGCATTGGTAGTTGGTTATCGTTATATGTTGGTATAATTGTATATGTTTGGTCGTATATATTTAGATAATAGATTGGAATGTGTTTTTGGAATAAGTATTGTGTAATCCCTGTTTGAGAGATTGTAAAGGGCGTATGTGCCCTATGAATCTTTAGTGAAGGTTTGAACCCGGGATTGCCGGGATTATTATTGTCCACTCTGATATTTATATGAATGTGATTTATCTTCACAAGGTAATTGTATTCGAAATATGATTGTGAGACCATGTTAAAGTATTTGTGAAAGGAGTTGGTAAAAACCCTATCTTAAGGATGGGAATGTAAATGAGTTTTTATTATTTTTGGTCTCTATTTCATTTTAATCCCGTATTTCAAATATAATTACAGAAGAGGGGTTACACGCGGCCTCAAAGTGCAAAATACTCTTACACTCGAGTGATGACCCCTATCACTTGTAAGTGAGAACGTGCACTCTTGTATTCTGGCATGAAAGTGAGACCGAAAACTGAAGTGAGAGGGTAAATAGGATGCTGCACTTGAGTGACACCCCTGTGCACTCGAGTGAGGCTTATCAGAAGCCAAAACGCAGCAACTGATAGAACTTTCCAAACTTCCCACCAAAGTGTCCAATGGCTCCCAAAATCCATAAACTACCTTTCCCCACACAAATTTTCATAAGGAACCTATTGGAGACCTTAAAACAACCAAATTCTCATTCTAGCATCAAGTTCTTGCTTTGGACACTACATTCTCATATATTACTCTTTTGCACCACTTTACTTCCAAAGTTTTAAATCAATTCAATGACACAAAGACACAATAAGACACCAAATCCAACATAATACACTATCCAAATAATCCATTCAAACACTATACCAAAATTAGGGAAAATTTCACAAATACCAAAACTTAATGAATGGTCACAATAAACATGTCAAAATACTTCAAATACTCACCTCTTCCTCTTTCCAAAAGTAGATTCTTGATTCAACAACTTCCAAATTTCTTCAAGTACTTAAACACCACTTTTCAAAAATCTACAACCATAGAAATGAAGCTCTCATCACCATGATCAACATTAATGAAGAGTGTTTGAGCATTAGAGGTTATATGGGGCACTAACCTTAGGATTTTCTTCTTTCTCTTTCCTCTTGAGCTCACACAAAAATGGAGGCAAGTGAGAGAAAGTGAAATGATGATGGTGAACCAGATTTTTCCCTTGTGTAATATCCTAATTCAGGATTAAGGGCTAATGACTCTGATAATTATTGTAATTAGTGTAATTAAACACTTTTAGAGAAATATGATCTAAATTTGATATATGTCTTTAGTGATTAGAGATCAATGGTTGAGATTTGTTGCATATGGGTCGGGATCCTATGCATTAAGCTTGTGTGAGCTCATTGTGGAAGTGACAAGATGGTGACAAGTGGCATTGTGTGAGTTATTGGATGAAGTCACAAGGGGACAAAAGTCTACTTTTTCCCTTATTCTCCCTCTCCTATTCGGTTGGTATGGACAAGGGAAGAGAAAAATCACATCATCCTCATCATTTGCTTCATCTCTCATTTTCTCTTTCTTCTTCTTCCATTTTCGCTGGTCACAAGCAAGAAAGAGAAAGGAAAGCTTTAATTTTGGGTAAGCAATGATCCTCTTAAGCTAAAATCATCTTCTCTATTGTTGTGCATGTCATTGAGAGCTTTAACTTGGTGATTTCAGAATCTTGAAAGGTAGTGGTTTGTGCGTTGATCCAAAATTGAAAGTTGGAGAATCAAGATTCTAGATTTGGCAAAGTGAAGAGGTAAGCCTTTAGTGCATTTTGATATATTGTTTGTGATTTTGGATAAGTTTGGGAAAATCTGAAAATTTGCCCTAGTTTATGCCTATTTTTGGATATATGAATTTCATTGTGATTGATGTTGGAAATGGTCTATTGTGAAGTCCTTTAAGTATTTGATATAGTTTGGAAATTTGGATTTAAGTTGAATAAGATTGGGGTATTGTGTGTCATAGAGACCCAAAGGCATAAATTGTGGTAGAAAGGGTTTTTGGAGTATTTTGGAAGTTGCCAATATGTTCCTTAGGTCATTTTAAGTGGAAATGGGCTTTATGAGAAGTTTGGGAACCATTGGGTATGATTTTGACCATCTGGTATTTTCTGTGTTTCTGGTCTCTGATGCACAACACTCGAGCAGAGGAAGATCATGCTTAAGTGCTGCGTGTATTTGCCTTTTCTGAGTTGTGTTTTGCCTGGGTTTGCTTGAGGTGGGCTCGAGCACACTTCTATATCAGTGAGTGAAGTTGATGATCACTCGAGTGAGTAAGGGATTGCTCAAGTAATAGAGTGAGAGCTTGGTTAGGGCTGCTCTCGGGTTGCCATTTGCTGGTTGATGCCTAAGAGTGTTCTCTGACACTCGCAAGCATAGTTGTCTCACCCGAGCACTGTAGGGTATGCTCGAGTGAGCTTGTCCTTCTGATGGTTGCATGTGCTCTCGGGTTGTCACTCGTGGTGTTGCACTTTCGGGGACTCGAGCATATTTAGAGCCATCACCCGAGTGCAGAGCGTGGTGCTCGAGTGATGTGAGCACTTCCTGGCCGTGAAGGTTGCTCACTGTCAAACACTCGCGAGTGAGAGTCGTTCTCACCCGAGTACAAGTCTCTCATCACTCGAGTGAGGTCATCTTCACTCGAGTGAGGCAGTCAAAAAGCAGTGTTGTGCCTTCAAAAAAGGGGTCTTCGGGGTAGTTTCTTCCAACTCTTTAGGCATATGTTTAGGCCTCTAATAGTCATCTAAAGAGTCTTAAATGATAACCAACTAAATGTATTATGAAATTAAGAACTTGGAAAAGAGATTGACCGGTTGTCCCTAATTTGGTATAGGATTTGACATCTGTCGCCCTCGTGAGACCATGGCACCGGAACCAGTCAGGAAAGATACATGTAGTGACTCTTTCTTTATACCTTATGTGATACATTGTATGTGTGCTATATCATTGTGATGTGATGATTTCGTATGCTGCAAGATATGTGGAATTGTGTATGCACCGCTATACCAATAGTCCCTGAGTCGCTAACAATGGTTCGGGTAAGGGCTGTGTGCCTTCCCTGTGGTAAAAGGGGATAAGGTTAGGGTGTGATATATGTGATTATGTGGGCTGAAAGGCTAATTGTGAGCCGAAAGGCTATTTGTGAAGGCCGACGGGCCAATTGTGAAAGCCGAAAGGCTATATGTGATCCGTAAGGCTATTCGTATGCACTGCCATACCAACAGTCCCTAAGTCGCTAACAACGGTTCGGGTTAGGACGGTGTGCCTTCCTGGCGGTAAAAGGGGATGAGGATGGAGTGTGATTGTGTGTTGCGGATATGTGAATGATTTGTTTACATGCTATGTGATTACGTGTGGTATGAATGATTTGTTACTACTGGGATTCTTTAGAATCTCACTCTTTCCAAATGACTAACTTTTTTAGACAGGGTGAGTGGCTCGAAAGGGAAGCGGACAACCAGGAGTAGTTAGGATTACTCTGAGACTTTAGTGGTTGTTGGTTATCTATTTTGTTTTGGGATTACCATTTGTACGTAAGATGTGAATGATAATTTTTGGATATGTAATCCCCAATTTGGGAAACTATAAAACCCATGTTATATATATATGCAAGTAACCTGGGGTTTGCCGGGACTTTAGTTCTGCACTCTGATATTTATTATGTGATTTAATTTCTCAAGTAATTATATTCGAATGTGAATGTGAGACCAGGAGTAATTACGTTTTGAACTGATTTTCGAAATACCCTATCTCTTGGATGAGGGATTATAAATGGTCATTTTGTCTTATTGGTCTCTATCTCACTTAAATTTCATAATCCAGATGTAATTACGGTGAGGGGGTTACACCTTGCACCTATGCCTCTAGCCGACTTGGAGGGAGAGAGAAGAGAGGAAATGAAATTTGACACTTTGACAAAATCCATGGCTCACACCTTGACACTTGGCAAGATCTTGTTTCTCCTTCCATGGCACACATGAGTTCACACACACATGATTTTACTCTTTTGACCATAAATCTTAACCATTGATCTTTAAGTTACCAAGGAGCTTCCTCTTCAGTAACTGATCAAATAGTCGATAACTTTCCTTTTTACCCGTTTTGCCCCTAGTTATGACAATTCCACTTGAATCACCACTAAGCACATTTTATCATTCATATAACCATTTATACGCCCTCCCCTACCATTAGGGCTCATTTTAAGCTTTATCATACATTAAGCTTAAATGCAGGATTTAGGCACTGATCAGGACACATTCGGATAATAATTCACATCATATTCTTCACGAGCGTTTATTAACAATAATTACATCCACTTTTGAAGTCATTAGCCCTCAATCTCATATTTAGGGCATTACATATATTATACATATAGATAGTCTTAGTTTCTATGGTTGTTGATGAAATAGTTTAGCAGAAGTAACGTGGGTTGTTTGTTTGCCCGTTTCCTGTAAAGCTGTGTTCATTTCAAGACTTAGTAGATTATGAGAGGCTAAACAATATCATTGATCAGACGCTTATGCTGATGATAATGCTTCTTCATGAAAACTCTGGAAGTACCCTCTACAATACTCCGCCACGTCTGTAAGAAGTAGTGAACAATTAGTTAATAAGAGCTCATACAAAAATTGTTCTCAAGAATAATAGATAATCAACAAAATCAAATTGAGGGAACAATACAAGTAACAGGAGCAAACCTTCTCGAGAGTGTCGAAGAGGGATCTATTTCTGATATCCCTAGCCTTGAGGCAGGCACGAGCAATACAAGCTACAGGAGCAAGGCGGAGCGGTGAGTGGCGGCTGGAGGGAGAAGCGACCTCCTCTTGACAAAAGCAGAACCTGAATGGGAACAGCTGCAGCAGTGAGATTCGACAATGGAGCATGGTGCTTAAATTTGATTTTGGGGGAAGGGGAATTGAGGTGAGCAAATTTCTGGAGAAGCTGGTCAAAAGATTTCTTGTCGACATGTTGAATAGTAGGGGAGGCGGCAGCTACAGGAGGAGGATCGGCCATTGCGAAGGAGGAGGAAGGGAAGGGAATAGTGGCGATGGATATCAAAGCAAGGGAGGAAGAAAGAGTTATGAGAAAGAAAGGATTCAGAGAACGTGAGATTCAATTTAATAGGCGATATGATGAATAGCTTACGTTCTGAGAAAGAGATAAATTTAGGGCAAATTTTTTTGACCGATTACAATCAAAATAAGGTCTAAAAAGTTTATCTTTTAGACCGGTTATTTGAAATATCAGATCTTAAAAGAAAAAAATATATTATTTCTTAATTCCGCATCTTTTAGACCGGTTATAAGAAACAACCGATCTAAACTGTTTTATCTTTTAGACTAGTTCTTAGTGATGATCGGTCTAAAAGTTTTCAAAATTTTTTAATTTTTAATTATTTTTATCTTTTTAGACCGGTTGTTTGAATAACCAGTCTAAATAATATCTTTTAGACCACATATTTTAAGAATCGGTCTCAAAAGTTTTTTATAATTACAAAACTGCCACCGATCATACATTTTAAACCTTATCCACAATAACGGGGTAAAAGTTGCGGTTTAAAAGGGCTATTTTATACTAGTATATCTTTGTTTAATTTAGGATAAGTTTGGAATGTAAGCCTACTTGCATCCATTGGTTTGCCTTTCGTTCTGCATACAAATTTCAGATAATTAAATTACGCAATTTAAAAAATTGATTAAAATTAGTTAAAGATCGTTCTATGAAGAAGAAGAATGAAACTCGAACTCCATTCTCTCTTTCTCTCACGCTCTTGCTTCAAGAAGAAGACGGTGATGATGTTGTTGATTAAATGCTGCTATCTCCTCCTCTTCTTGAACAATCGAGCCTTTCTTATGCTTTAGGTTTCCCTTCTTTTTCATTCCCAAGATCACCGCTTCTGACAATCAAAAAGAAGAGGAAATAATAATAATAACTAAATCTTTTTTTATTGGAGAAAACTTCTAATTATTATTTTTTTATTGCTTCTTTCCTAAGTTTAAAAACTTCTATTTTTATTTCAAATCCCACAAATGATGCACTCAATTAATATCTCATAAAATATTCATAAAATTCTTTTAATTTAGCATTGATAACTTCCTAAATATATCAAAATATATCTCAAATCTATTAAAAATGGGAAGTCATCTCTCCCCCACACTTGTATCAAATCTTATCCTCATAATTTTAAATTGTAAAACAAACAAATTCAAGAAAACCATGAAAGCAAAATTTTAAAACAAACATTAAAAAAATTGAATCAATTCAAACTTTCAAGAATTAATTCTTCATGGAATCCTTTTCCACCTTCGAAAAAAACTAGCTTGTGCTCCCCCGTGCGTTGCAAGGGGTGCTTGTACTTATAAAACATTTAAATGCTTAATTATATCATTTTCCTGAAAATAAATCATTGCCTTTCATACTATAAACATACTATATCAATGATAACATCAATAGCATAGAATGACATTGTGGTATTCATAATCCTACCACCACTAATTAACTTTTCTAAATAAGTAACATAAGGTTTATCAAGAAAAGGCAATAAAGCCGCCTATCTTAGCGGGTGCTTCCCCTGTGTTGCATGAGAAGTTTATAAATATGGAGTTTTTATATTTTTGTTTCCATTAAAAAAACAATTCTCACGTAAATGCAATTAAGCTCCTTTAAAATGAGGCCCAACTTTGTAATACATAATTGGGTAATTTTTTAGTTAATTATTGGCACTTCGTAATTACTAATTAGCAACAATAAAATTTTCACAGAATTTAGTAATAATTGGCGCAACTCAATAGGATGATACATCAATATTCCTAAATATCTTCTTGTACTGTAAACAATATTTGTGTGCTTCCCCACTTAGAGAGATTGTAAATTTTGAGCCATTTCATTTTAATTATAATAAAAAGCAACTCAATTGAGGGTTAAGAAGAAAAAGAGTATATGATGACCTTGTATCACACGAGGAGCTTGTAAATAGAATGTTACATCAAAATTCCTAAATATTTGCTTGTATCACACGAGGAGCTTGTAAATCAGAAGTTATTTTATTTAATTATAATCACTAAATCACAACAATGCAATCTTACATGATTTTGATGGGTGACATTAAAATTAATAGCTCATGATTCCATCTTTTTATTGAAATTTATAGCTCAATATTTTATCTCGTTATTGTTTCATGATATAATAAATCAGAAATATATTTACAAGTATTTCTCTATCCTCCAAGCAATAAATTTAGAGCTCATTATTCAATCTCTTCAAAAATAAATCTACCATTGGGATTTGCTATTTAAGTATAGCATTACATACACCTAAAAGTTTGTCTAAAATTCCAAAACCATATCATTCACCTTACTCTAATGGTGACCTTACTCTTATGGTGGCATGACAACACAGTTATGGATCATAATATCCTGTAGCCTAAAAAAAGGAGAGAAGTTAAAGAAATTGCTTATCATTATAAACTTGTTTGGTTTCTAGCAGAAAATACCAATAATAAATTTGTCAGCATCATGCTTGATGAAAACTGATTCCATAATCTAACAATATTGATATGCAGGAAAGGTAATTTCTCTAGCTTTTCTATCAATAACAAATAACTCATAAAAGTGGTTTAATTCTAAGTCTTATGTATTTGGTAATTAAAACTTCTGTTGCTTCCTCACTTCTTTCATAAAGGCTTCTTTCTGTTAGATCCCATATGTTTTGATGATAACAAAGATTGGATCAATGATATAAAAGGATTTGATAACAAACAAATGAATTTGAACAAAGTGGCAAAGCATTACTTGAAGAAAGCACTGGAGTGATGAGCAAATTTTGTGATGGCTTACTCGAGTAGCTACTCGAGTAAGGGAAGCTGTTACTCGAGTAAGCACTCAAGTAATCAAGGAGAATTTCATCCAGAAAAGCACTACCAAAATTTGGAAGAAGTTACTCGAGGGACCACTCGAGTAATCTGCAAAATTATATAGACCATTACTTGAGTAACATCATTTGCAAAGGCATCACTCGAGTAACCAGGTCAAAAATCTTCCAGTAGCTCTCGGCCAAGAAATGCAACACTTTACTCGAGTAGCCACTCGAGTAACCAGGTGAGTAAAAGGCATTACTCAAAAGAGCACTCCAGTAATCTGCGGAGTTATTTGATCTATTACTCGAGGGATCACTCGAGTAACCAGGTAAGCAAACTCTCGACCAAGTTTTGAATGACATTACTCGAGTGAGTAATAAGTAATCTGCCGAGTTATTTAAAATGTACTCGAGGGCTCACTCGAGTAACATGTGAAGAAAAGTGAAGGCCACTCGAGTAACCACTCGAGTAATAAGCTTACTGGAGGAAGCACCCGAGTAACTCACGAGGAAAAGACATGGCCACTCGAGTAGCCACTCGAGTAATCAGGTATTTCCAAGGTTTGTGATATATCCCACTCCATGTCTTACCTGAGTAATATCTTATGTAAAATGTTGAATTACTCACTGCCATATTTTTGATAGGTTTACTCGAGGGATCACTCGAGTAACAAATATGATCACTCGAGTAGCCACTCGAGTAAGGCAGTCCAGAAATTATGTTTTTGATCGAATATTTATTAAATTATTTTCTATATGATTAACTCTTCATTGCATTAGTATCCTAAGTACATTTGCAGAGAAACAATGAAGAGATCATGTAAGAAGAGCAAAGTCAAATAAAGTGTCTGAGATCTCACCTACCGCTACCTACCGCAAACGGATAGTTTTCAAATTTGAAGAATGGTCAACCATTACTGCGCGACTCTAATGGACATGTTTGAATTGCTTCCAACGGACACTACAAATCATCTATATATATGGAGCATTCAAAGAGAAGAAAACAACACACAAGAACTGAGAATACACTGATCAACACACTTTTAGTGCTTTGAGTAACCCCCTCATGGTAATTATATCTGGATTACAAAATTTAAGTGAAATAGAGACCAATAAGACAAAACAACATTTAAAATCCCTTATCTTCAAGATAGGGTGTCCAAAAAAACAGTTCAGAAACACAATTTCACCTGGTCTCACATCCACTTTCGAATACAATTACTTGTGCAGATATATCACATTCACAAATATTAGAGTACGTAACTAAAATCCCGGCAACCCCGGGGTTCATATATATAAAACGGGTTTAAGGTTTCCCAAATGGGGATTACATATCCAAAAGAATTCACTATATACATACAGTAATCCCAACCAAAACAGATAACTAACATAGACCAAAATAAATGTCCCTACAAGCCCTAACTGCTCCTGGTTGGCCGCTTATCGTTGGAGCCACTCGCCTTGTCTGAAATGTTAGTCATTTGGAAAGAATGAGATTTTAAAGAATCCTAGTAGTAACAAATCATTCATACCACATGTAATCACATAGCATGTAAACAAATCACCACATAATCAGCAACAACACAAATCACACTCCACCCTCATCCCCTTTTACTGCCGAGAAGGCACACCATCCTAACCTGAACCGTTATTAGCGACTCAGGGACTGTTGGTATGGCAGTGCATACGAATAGCCTTACGGCTCACATATTGCCTTTCGGCCCACAAATTCACAAATATCACACCCTAACCTCATCCCCTTTTACCATCGGGAAGGCACACAACCCTTACCCGAACCGTTGTTAGCGACTCAGGGACTATTGGTATAGCAGTGCATTCACAATTTCACAAATCTTGCAGCATACGAATCCATCACAAATCAATGATTTAGCACACATAAAATGTATCACATAAGGTATAAAGAAGGAGTCACTACCTTATTCTTTCCTGACGTCCTTTGGCACAGTGGGCTCGCGGGTACGACAAATGTCAAAGCCTATAAACAAAAAATCAAGAATGGTGGATTAATTTCCTACCCCCAATTCTTACTTCCAAACACTTAAAATAGGTTCCATATGAGTCCCTTAAATGGTTATAACAAGCTCAAAGAGAACCTAAAAGGATTGGTAAGTACTAGGTTGGAAATTACTTTGCAAAATCACAAAATGCTGAAAATGGGGGGGGGTTGGCTGCAGCCAAGAATCCTCTGGCTGCAGCCAAAATGTGCATAGAAGGTTTTTGGATGCAGCCAAGAATTTCTGGCTGCGGCCAAAATACACACAGAAGGGTTTTGGCTGCAACCAAGAATTTCTGGCTGTGGCCAAAACGAACACAGAAACTTTTGCGCTGCAGCTAAGATTTTCTACTGCAGCCAAGACAACTTTGAAAAAATCATAATTAATTCTAGAAAAATTGAAATGAGGTGATCCTAAAGCCAAATGAAATCTATTGAAGTTCTCTTCCTAGGAAAAATATTGGCTATTACTGGAAATCACCACAAAAATATAGAATCACACAAATCTCATCACTACCCCAAAACAGAGTCCATTTTTTACCTCAAAATTTGGACAGTCATATCTCCCATTTCCCAAAATGAAATGGCACAAATTATTTATCCATTTTGAAGCTTGGAATATGAAATTTAAGACTGGAAAGTTTCATAATTTTTTGACATCATTTGCCCAGTCAAAACGTTCACACAACCTTACTGCCCAGAATAGACTTTCATTGGACAACATTTCAATTTTGCACCAATGCTTCTAATGGTTCCCAAATTCATATCAAATACCATTCCCACATAAATTTGCACAAGGAATCCATTGAAATCATCAAAACAACCCAATTCAACCTCCATTGACATATTACACAATGACCACCACATGTCTTACCAAGAACTCAATCAAACCACCATATTGCAAACCAATCCAAACCAACATTCCAAATCAATTTCAAATGCTCAAAGACACACTATGACACCACTTTCACACTAAACATAACCAATTCACACATTTCAAAATTAAGCCAAAATCAGGGCAAAAATCCAAAATCCTTAAAGCTAAACCAATGACCACAATAAATATGTCAAAAGGTTCCAAATTCTTACCTCTTCCTCTTTCCAAGACTAGTTTCTTGATTCTCAACTTTTGATTTCGCTCCAACACACAAACCACCACCTTTCCAAATTCTGAATTCACCATAATGAAGCTCTCAATGAGATGCACAACATTATAGAAAAGGATTTGAGCAAAAGAGGACCATTACTCACCCAAAATCAAAGCTTTCCCTTTCTCTTTCCAAGCTTGAGTTCAGCGAAAATGGGGAAGGAAGAGAGAGAAAATGAGATATGGAAGGGATGAAGAAAGGATGATGATGATGTACCACTTTTCCCCCTTGCCCATGCTCAAAAACGCATAGGATAGAGAAGAGAGAGAAAAAAAGTGGTTTTTGTCTCTTATGCCTCATCCTATGGTCCATAACATTGTCACATGTCAACATCTCAACCCTTAATCTTAAACACCACACATATTTATACTAAATTCACATCTCATTTCTCCAAAAACATTTAATTACACAAATTACAATCAATACTATTGCCATTAGCCCTTAATCACAAATTGGGATATTACACTTTGTTTTCTTATACTCATTCATTATACTTCAGTGATTATATATTTGCTCTGTGAGAGAGTTTTTCATTACAAACTCAATATTTGTTATTGAGACAACTTAAGTTTGTGGAACCTTGAGTTGGGGATTTGATTACAAAGTGTAAGGGGGAGCGAGTATCCAGGTGAAGGAACTTGTTGTGTACTGAGGTGCCAAGAACCCACTGAATCTTGGAGAATATAGTCAAACTCTCAGAGACACTCTGAGGACTAGACGTAGGTCAAAGTGATTGTGGCCGAACCAGTATAACTCCCGGTGTATACTTCGGTGATATTTCTCCTTGCTCTCAACTGCTTTAAATATTCTATCAATTTTCCTATACGCAACGAAATTTCTAGTATCACCCAATTCACCCCCTCTTAGGTGAAATGCTTGCACTAACATTTGGTATCAGAGCGTAGGTCTTCTTGTTAAGGTTTAATAGCCTAAGAAGGATCCAATGGCAAGCATGGGTAAAAGCATTCTTCCTGACGGAGCTTCTATCACAAGACCTCTGGGTTTTAATGGCGAACCCTCAGAGTCTTCGTAATGGCTATTAAACATGGGCTATGGGATGTGATCGAGAGTGGAAACTACAAACCTGAAAAGATTATAGATTCACAGAGAGTTCCCAAGACACCAACAGAATATGATGAGAATGACAAGAAACTCATTATACTCAACAACAAAGCAATTCTAATGATTCAAAGTGCCTTGAGTCAAAATGAGTACTTCAGAATCTGCACACTCCCAATAGCTAAAGAAATGTGGGAAGCCTTGGAAATAGCTCATGAAGGAACTTCGGGAATAAAAGAAAACTGGATCAGTACTCTGGTTACTAAGTTTGATTTACTTTGAATGAAATCAAGTGAGTCGATAGCTGAATTTGAACTTAGATATACTCACCTTGTTAATCAACTTACAGCACTTGGAAAAATCTATGATCAACATACCCAAGTACGAAAGATTTTAAATATTCTTTCTAAAGACAGGGAGGCAAAAGTCACTGTAATTGAGGAAGCAAAAGGTGAATCAATGTGATCGGTTGCTTCTCTATTCGAAAGTCTTTCTGAATATGAAAGCAAATTAAAGTTCAAACGAGAACTAGATGATATTGGCAACAAGAAGAAAGCCTTTGCATCTGCCATATGGGGAGAGAGTTCTTCTGATGAAGAAAGCGATGAAGAGGAAGTAGCTAATATCTGTCTAGTTGCTCAAGAAGAAACAGAAGAAGAGGTAACTGATTCTGATCCTACCTATGATGAATTACTTTCCAAATATAATGCTTTACATTATGAATTCATCAAAGTAGTTAAAGAACTAGTTGTTTTCAAAAAGAAAAACAAAGCTCTTGAAATAGAACTTAAAGATAATTTTGAAAAGGATTGTGAAAACTATATTTCTTTGAAAAATAAAAACACTGATCTTACTAAAACTCTTGAAAAATTCACTAAAGGAAGTGAGATGCTAAATGTAATTTTAAAAGCTCAACGATTTGTGAATGATCGATCCGGAATTGGATATGATCCAAAATTAGATAGAAGGAAAGGAAGAAAGAAAGCTGAAGGTAAATGATACTTGAACTATTTTCAGCATTCTGTGTATACATCAAATCCTTTTACATACTATAATTATTGTAATAGAAAAGGTCATTATATTTCATCATGCATTCATAAGAAGAAAGGAACAATAGGAACCTACAAATGGGTACCTAAAGGTTCATATGTTCCGAAAATCTTTTGTACTAACCCAAAAGGACCCAAAAAAAAGTGGGTACCTAAGACTTAATCGTATTTGATTGCAGATATGTCTTAAAGTATCCAAAAAAACAAATGGTACATAGACAGTGGATGCTCTAGACATATGACCGGTGATTTCGAAAGTTTTACCACATTGTAACCTAAGGAAGGTGAAAAGGTAAAATTTAAAGGAAATCAATCCGGAAAGATAGCAGGAATCGGTGAAATCAAAAATGACAAAGGAATACAAGTCAAAGATGTATATTATGTTGAAGGCTTGTGTCATAATTTGCTGAGCGTAAGTCAAAGTGCAGATAAAGACAACTAGATAATATTTGATTCAGAGGAATATATGATTGTCAACAAGAAAGACTTACAACTTGATAAGAAAAATATCAAGGCAAAGCTCAGAGCAAAAAGGGAAGGTAACTACTATACACTTGATATCAATATAAATAACTCTGAAAATTGTTTTATGAGTAATGCCGATGAAAGTTGGTTATGGCATAAGAGACTAGCTCATGTCAACATGCACCAGCTAGGCAAACTACTAAAAAATGATTTAGTTCTTGGATTACCCAAAGTAAGTTTTAAAAATGATTTGATTTGTGACGCATGTCAAAAGGATAAACAAACTAAATCATCTTTCAAATAAAAAAAATAAAATTACAACAAATCGACCACTTCAATTGATACATATGGATTTATTTGGTACAACAAGAGTTAAAAGCCTTGGCAGTAATTTATATTCATTGGTCATTGTTGATGACTTTTCTAGATTTACATGGACTATTTTTTTGTCATCAAAGGATGAAGCCTTTGCAGAATTCATTATTTTTGCCGAGAAAGTACAAAATAAGAAATGTATGTCCATTACAGGTATCAGGACAGATCACGATGGAGAATTTGAAAATCAAGCCTTTGAAGAATATTGTGATACTAATGGCATTGATCACAATTTCTCTGCTCCAAGGACACCACAACAAAACGGAGTCATGAAACATAAGATTAGAGTGCTTACTGAAATGGCTAGAGCAATGCTGAATGAAAAGAACGTGTCTCAAGTTTTCTGGGCCGATGCAATGAGCACAACATGCTATATTTCAAATAGAGCCTACATTAGAACAAAACTTGAAAAGACACCATACGAGCTATACAAAGGAAGGAAGCCAAATCTTGCTCATTTACACATCTTCGGTTGTAAGTGTTTCATTCATAATAATGGTAAAGATAACTTAGGAAAATTTGATTCTAGAACAGATAAAGGAATTTTCCTAGGCTATTCTAACCGAAGTAAAGCATATAGAATTTTCAATAAAAGAACATGTGTTGTTGAAGAATCAATTCACGTTGTATTTGATGAATTCGAATCCTCTTACAAAACCATTGATGATGAGCAGGAAGTTGTTTTAAATCAAGAAAATGGTGAATCTATTTTTAAATATTTTATTCCAGAAGTTGATCAAACCAAGGAAGAAGATCAGTCATTAGGACAACCTAAAGCCTGGAAATACAATAGGAGTCATCCCTTAGATCAAGTCATAGGAGATGTGAATGAAGGAGTCAAAACTAGAAATAGAATTTTCAATGAAGTTAGTTTTTCTGTATTCATTTATGAGATTGAATCTTCTAACATTGACGAAGCCCTATCGGACAATGATTGGGTTATAGCAATGCAAGAAGAACTAAACCAATTTGAAAGAAATTAAGTTTGGGATTTGGTACCTCAACCTAAAGATCATCCAATCATTGGCACTAAATGGGTATTCAAGAACAAACTTGATGAATCTGCAATTATTGTCAGAAACAAGGAAAGATTAGTGGCCAAAGGCTATAATCAGGAAGAAGGAATTGATTATGAGGAAACGTATGCTCTAGTGGCTAGATTGGAAGCTATATGAGTACTCTTAGCCTTTACATGCATCAAAGGATTCAAACTCTATCAAATGGATGTAAAGAGTGCATTTCTAAATGGCTACATCATGGAAGAAGTATATGTAGATCAACCTCCAGGTTTCGAAGAGGTAACCAAACCTGACCATGTTTTCGAACTCAAAAAGGCTTTGTATGGTTTAAAACAAGCTCCTAGAGTATGGTACAAAAGGCTCAGTAAATTCCTTATTGATCAAGGTTTTATACGAGGAAAAGTTGATACAACACTTTTTACAAAACAAAAACGTGATGATATATTAATTGTGCAAATATATGTTGATGATATAGTTTTCGGTGCTACTAACGAAACTATGTGCAAAGAATTTTCTGAGATAATGCAGGGGGTTTGAGATGTCAATGATGGGAGAATTGAATTTCTTTCTTGGTTTGCAAATCAAACAAAGAAAGAATGGAATTTTCATATCTCAAACGAAATATTTGAAAGAGCTATTGAAGAAGTATGGATTGGATTAAGCAAATGGAACGGACACACCCATGAGCTCAACCACATTGCTTGATGCAGATGTCAAGGGAAAAGATTACAACATCACAAAATATAGAGGAATGATTGGATCATTACTCTATCTCACTACAAGTAGGCCTGATATTCAATTTAGTGTGGGTATGTGTGCAAGATATCAATCAGCACCAAAAGAGTCACTTGCTGAAACCGTCAAACGTATCTTGCGATATCTTGCTGACATGCCAGAATTGGGTCTCTGGTATCCTAAAGGAAGAAGTGAATATCTAGTTGCATACTCAGACTTTGATCATAGAGGATACAAGATAGACAGAAAGAGTACGCGTGGATTAGGCCAATTTCTTGGAGGCTCACTTGTAACATGGTTTAGCAAGAAACAAACTACAGTGTCTCTTTTGTCAACGGAAGCTGAGTATATTGTAGTATCAAGTTGTTGTGCACAAGTAATATGGCTAAAGCAACAACTCCAGGATCTTGGTATTTATTTGAAAGAGATACCAATATACTGTGACAACACTAGCACGATAGCTTGGCAAAGAATCTCGTTCAACATTTCAGAACCAAGCATATTGATGTTAGACATGACTTCATCAGAGATCATGTCCAAAAGAAAGATGTCAAAGTGATATTCATTCCAACTCATATTCAACTAGCTGATATCTTCACAAAACCTCTTGCAAAAGATCAATTTTTGTATATTAGACGAGAATTGGGAATAGTAAATCCCAATGAATTGTAAGTTATTTAGTGTTTACAAAATGTTAGATGATGTTATTTATTAATGTTTTGATGATTACTAATTTAAGCATCGGAGTTTCTAGCAATTTGTTTTGCAGGATCATGATATTCTGTTTTGGAGTATAAAAAGCAGAGGTTAACAAAGGACTACATTACTGGAGGGACAACTTCAAGTAAAGAGCAATTACTGGAGTGACACCTTGAAGTAATGGATGCATTACTCGAGTAGCCACTCGAGTAATGAACTTGGAAATGTGCCAGTGAAGCATTAATTTCAAATGAAACGGCACAACGGTTGGAAATGAACAGTCAGAAGGTGAAGAGACAGATTACCCGAGGGAGGCCTCGAGTGAACTTCAATATTACTCGAGTAAAGCCTCCAGTGAACTTGGGAGCAGATCTCAAATCTGTTGAGTTTCAGCTCAAATCTGTTCTAAAGAATCATCAAATGATCGAGAGAATATACATGGATAATTACAATATTATTCATGCCAAGGTATGCTCTCAAATTTGCTGTATTTTAAAATTTTTTGGTATGATCACTCGAGTAGCTACCCTAGTGATGCTGATGATCACTTGAGTAAGCCCTTGAGTGATGTCGGGCTCTAGGTTATTTCAAGTCGATACTCGGTCATTTCTCACAAAATCTCCTCAAGTGATTCTCCTAGTGCTCTCACAAAAAATTTTCAAAATCTCTTTCTCTTCCTATAACCGTCAAAACCCAGTGATTTATGCCTACTAAAACCTCTCAGATTGCACTGAATCATCTGCCCTAGTCTGGCGACGCTCGTCTCTATTTTTCCAGAAATATTTGATTTTCTCAAATCACAATGGTGAGGACAAAATGTCCCAATCTTAGCACTCCTTCTGAGTCCTCTGAACCATATTAACCCTTTAATTCACATTCCTCTCCTCTTACCAAGACAAGAAAGATTTCTCCTAAACCTAAAACCAAAGCCAAACCATAAACTAAGCCAAAAGTGAAAGGGGTTATGATTAAGGAGCTCATTGTCACAAGAGCTCAAACCAAGAAGAGTTCACCCCCTGGAAGAGGCAAAGCGACAAAAGAGCCATCTCCTCCTCCTTCTGATTCATCTGACACACCCACCTTTTCTACTAAACCTCTGAAAAAGCCCAAGATTGATGAGAAGCTTACCAAAGTCATGGTAGGCATGCTTGAGGAAGCTTTTCAATCTAAGGAAGTAAAGAAAGGGTAATCTTCAAGGCAAACAAAAGAAAGGGATGAAGAAATCTCATTTCCTCCAAAGGGATTCAACGTAAGCAAGCTTGAGGAATCTCAGAAGTACCTGAGTCACTTTGCTAGAAGAAATGTGTGCAAGATGCACTACATTGACTACAAAGGTTCTTCAAGAGGTATTGAAATTTGACCTGAGTCCCTATCTCGATTCCTATATGCCTTGGCTCTCTATTAAACTCCCATTTTACACCAAAGTCGTGAGGCATTTTTATTGTAACCTCGAACCTATTAATGATCCCGTTAGGAAGTTTGTGGAAGAAGAAATTACTTCTAAGGTTAAAGGACAGAGAATTCTAATCTCACCTTCCAGAATCAATACCTGGTTAGGAATAGAGAACCCTCCTGATGATGATTACTCTAACCTTGATTCAAACCAGATATTCTCTATCCTAAGACCTGGTGAGATAGTGGGACCCCTCAATTTCAATCCGAGTGATTTTCATAGAGTCCTATGGTATATCTATTCTAGAGCCATGGTGAACAAATCCAATAACTTCACTCATTTCATTGAGAGGGACTTCAGGAAATTCACCTCATTGATTCTCAAAGAGCAAAAGGACTTGGGAGAGTATATCTTCAATGAGATCAAGAGGTATAGGTATAAAGGAAAACCAACTACTCCAATGCCTTATCCTCAACTTATTTCCTTGTTCCTCAAGAAGAATAAGATTTGGTACTTGGAGAGTATGGAGCCTATTGAGAGGATAGCACCAGTAGGGAGGAATCAAATTAGAAAGTTGAATATTGAGATTCCTCTGAAGACTCCTTTAGAAGCAAGCCCCAAGAAAAAGAAGAAGACTGCCATAACAACTAGTCGAATAGATGACACACAGTCTTCTGCTCCAGCCAACACATCTTCTCCATCCTTCTTTGGTGCCGTTATGCAAACTTTCATGGAGAATATTCTGAAGAGTTTTCATATTGACATTGTGAATACCAATACGGAGTTGATAACCCATATGAATGAGAAGATGGGACAACTTGTGGAAAGGATGGATAAGAGGCACGAAGAGTTGCTAGCTGAACAGCGTGCCCAGGGTGAGTTTCTGAGGTCCATTGTTGCCAGACTTGATGTTTAGCATTTGGATCCTCTATTCCTGGTCCTTTTGGTATTCCTGAGACTATACCTGTCCCTGAATCTGGACCCTCTGAGAGTGGACCCAACAATGTCTTATTCTCTATGCCTGACCCTGACACATTCGAGCCAATCCACATCACCACTGATGATCCACCTCAGCCTTTTTAGCCAGAGCCTATATCTACTCCCATTGCTTTACCTGCACGCACTGAGAAGGTGCTTGAGTTTTCACCTGTTGGTACAGAAGAAGTAGAAATTACTTCTCTGGTCCCTTACCCATCATCTCCAGTGAATCCTCCAGAGGATCTTCAGACACCGCCAATGAACCTTCCTGACCCTAAACCATCATCTTTAGATCCTTCGAGTTCAGATGGTTCATATGAATAATTGGCATTTCCTGTCACTCCTATCTCAGTAGCCAAGCCACCTACTCCTCCTCATGATTGATTCCACCTTTGTGATGAAGACAAAAAGGGGGAGAAGAGCCTGAGTGATTTTGTGATGAATGGATGAGTTAATGTATTGAGATTTGGGTGTACGGGGCATTAGGTGTTTTCAACTTAAGAGCCTGAGTGATTTTGTGATGAATGGCTGAGTTAATGTATTGGGATTTGGGTGTACGGGGCTTAAGGGTGTTTTCAAATTTGAATTTTAAGTTTGATTATGTATTGAAGTCTTCTTTATGCAATTTGTTCCTTTATGCTATTAAAGTTAAATTTCATTGAAGTTATATTGCATTTTGGGACTAATGTGTTTTAGATTGTGTATGCAAGGTGAACAAGTAAATATAAGAACAAAAACTTTGAAAATATCTTTAATAAGCTATTTCAAAAGAGTTTTCAAGGTTAAATTGAACAAAAGATTTCATATGAAAAATATTTAAGAAGCTATATTTGAAAACTCAATTTCAAAAAACTTTGTTCAAAATCACCAAGTTGTGTTATCATAAAAAAGGGGGAGAATGTTAGATCCCATATGTTTTGATGATAACAAAGATTGGATCAATGATATAAAAGGATTTGATAACAAACAAATGAATTTGAACAAAGTGGCAAAGCATTACTTGAAGAAAGCACTGGAGTGATGAGCAAATTCTGTGATGGCTTACTCGAGTAGCTACTCGAGTAAGGGAAGCTGTTACTCGAGTAAGCACTCGAGTAATCATGGAGAATTTCATCCAGAAAAGCACTGCCAAAAGTTGGAAGAAGTTACTTAAGGAACCACTCGAGTAATCTGCAAAATTATATAGACCATTACTCGAGTAACATCATTTGCAAAGGCATCACTCGAGTAGCCACTCAAGTAACCAGGTCAAAAATCTTCCAGTAGCTCTTGGCCAAGAAATGCAACACTTTACTCGAGTAGTCACTCGAGTAACCAGGTGAGAAAAGGCATTACTCAAAAGAGCACTCCAGTAATCTGCGGAGTTATTTGATCTATTACTCGAGGGATCACTCGAGTAACCAGGTAAGCAAACTCTCGGCCAAGTTTTGAATGACATTACTCGAATGAGTAATCGAGTAATCTGCCGAGTTATTTGAAATGTACTCGAGGGCTCACTCAAGTAACATGTGAAGAAAAGCGAAGGCCACTCGAGTAATAAGCTTACTGGAGGAAGCACCCGAGTAACTCACGAGGAAAAGACATGGCTACTCGAGTAGCCACTCAAGTAATCAGGTATTTCCAAGGTTTGTGATATATCCTACTCCATGTCTTACCTGAGTAATATCTTATGTAAAATGTTGAATTACTCACTGCCATATTTTTGATAGGTTTACTCGAGGGACCACTCGAGTAACAAACATGATCACTCGAGTAGCCACTCGAGTAAGGCAGTCCAGAAATTATGTTTTTGATCGAATGTTTATTAAATTATGTTCTATATGATTAACTCTTCATTGCATTAGTATCCTAAGTACATTTGCAGAGAAACAATGAAGAGATCATGTAAGAAGAGCAAAGTCAAATAAAGTGTCTGAGATCTCACCTACCGCTACCTAGCGCAAACGGATAGTTTTCAAATTTGAAGAATGGTCAACCGTTGCTGCGCGACTCTAACGGACATGTTTGAATTGCTTCCAATGGACACTACAAATCATCTATATATATGGAGCATTCAAAGAGAAGAAAACAACACACAAGAACTGAGAATACACTGATCAACACACTCTTAGTGCTTTGTTTTCTTATACTCATTCATTGTACTTCAGTTGTAACTCCCTCCATAATTATATCTGAAATACGTGATTAAAATGAAATAGAGACTAATAATAATCAAATAACATTTACTAACCCATCACATGATGGGGTTTTCAAAAATACCTTTCGAAATCATTTATAAACTTGGTCTCATATTCACATTTGGAATACAATTACTACGCAAAGATAAATCACATTCATATAAATATCAGAGTGCACAACATAATCATCCCGGCAATCCCGGGTACATACCTTCGCTAAAGATACACAGGGCACAATTGCCCATTACAATTCTTCAAATGGGGATTATACAATCTCATCTCGAAGGAGTCCTAGCCTCTCCCTCCACGAGCCACTTGCCGTGTCTAAATTGTTGTAGGGGAGGGTGAGATTCGAGAGAATCTCAGTAAGAAACAGATACCATAATGCATGCATGATAGATGCTATGTGTATGACATGTTAGCTTTATCTAGATGCATGCCCCATAATGACATTTCTGCATGCTCAATGTTTCATGTAACAAAACTATGGCCACAAAAAAACAGAAACAGAGCTTCATTTATACAAATATGCTCTACACAATCAATTAAAGCAATCACATGCATCACTACACAAACAAAGATATCAAATACATTCAAGTAAGGTAAGTCCCCTACCTCTAGTCATTTCTCCTCGATTTGCGTGCCAGCAACTCGGGGCTTCACATTCGATCCTACAATGTCAAATGTACTATTTAGATACTTCCATAGTGTTTCTGGGGGTTATATGAGGCTATATTAAAAATTTACTAAAATACTCCCGGGGACTTGGCCCTGCCCCGCCGTACCCGGTCCGGCTGTATTTTCTTGAAATTTTGACATGGGCTATTCTGACATATTTTTGCCCAAGGAATCTATTTCCGGACTCAAAATTATTAAATTCAATGTCAATTTACAAATTTATCCTTCGCAGCCCCACTTTAAGGGTTTCAGGGGCGTTTTCGTAATTATGCTTTTTCGGTCTTTTCCGAAAAAGTGATCAACTGTAACCCCATCTAATTTTCGCTCCTGAACTCAATGGAATCATCAAATCATTGAAAATCCATCTCTAACCCCTCCAAACTAGCCTTGGCCGAAATTCTCAATTCCCCAGGAAAAATTGGGGTTTTTCGGTTTCGACTCCGTAAATACGTTCCTTTATACTCCTAACCACTTTATTGACTATTCCATTAGGTTACCACTACCATTTAGTACAAATTTTGGTAGCATAACAGCCCCCACAACCCATTTTCCATTTTTACACACAAAGACAATCCGGCGAAATTTCACCGATTAAATTGTCTATAATAGCCAGAATAGTCAATATGCAAGAGTTTGGAAGTTACCTCAAGCTCCCACTAGCTTTTCCTTCTTGTGGCTGAAAACCCTAACTTCAAAACACCAAGATTTGTGCTTCAAACACCTTACATAACATAGAAGAGAAGCTTAGGAATAAGGTTATACGCATTAGGTACGAATTCACCGAAGAAATCAACCTACCTTGTAAGTTCTCTTCTCTTTCTCTCTCTAAAAGCTCTCAAAATTTCTCTCTCTCTTGGCTACTGGTTCAGCACGAAAATGAGAGCTGAAGATGATGCGAAAATGTTTTAATTTCCATGCTGATGTCATCTTTTATTTTGATGATGTCATAATTCCCATTTTCAGGTTTTCTGGCAGATTTTCTGCCTAAACTTTGAAAAATCATAACTAATTCTAGAAAAATAGAAATGAGGTGATCCCAAAGCCAAATGAAATATATTTAAGTCTTATATATAGGAAAAATATGGGCCATTACCCAAAATCACCACAAAATTCCAGAATTACATAAAACACATCACTGCCCCAAAACAGAGTTCAGTTTTCATCCCAAACTTTGGATAGTCATATCTCCTAGTTCACAAAACGAAATGGCACAAATTATATGTTCATTTTGAATCTTGGGATGTGAAATTTAAGACTGGAAAGTTTCAGAAATTTTAGACACCATTTGGTCATTCAAAACGTTCACACAAACTGACTGCCCAGAATAGAGTTTCACTGGACAAAATTTCAGATTTTGCATCTTTGCTTCCAATGGTCCCATTTTCATACCAAACATCATTGCTACATAAATTTTCACAAGGAATCCATAGAAAAAACCAAATCAATCAAATTCATATCTCATTGACATGTTTTCACAACAATCTCAACATGTCAACACAATTCACATTTCGAAACCTAACATTGCAACTTTTCCATTCCAAAGTTCCAAACCAATTTCAATGACATCAAAACACACTATGACACCATTTCGAACACAATACCCCATTCAATTCTTCCCTCTATTCTAAGTCAATTTGGATGTTAATCCACAATTGAACTCAAATACAGGGTTTCGGCACTGCTCACACACACACGAATCACATTCGAGTGTCAAGTCACATCATATTTTCCAAAAGGGTTATTCATCACTAACCATATCCACTTTTAGAGTCATTAACCCTTAATCACAATTTGGGATCTTGCTAAACTGGGGCTTAGCAATCCACTAATCTCAGACTTATTCTCTAAGCTCAAGTCTCAAAATTTAGGGTATTACATCAGTGATTATATATTTGCTCTGTGAGAGAGTTTTTCATTATAAACTCAATATTTATTATTGAGACAAATTAAGATTGTGGAACCTTGAGTTGGGGATTTGATTACAAAGTGTAAGGGGGAGTGAGTGTCCAGGTGAAGGAACTTGCTGCGTACTGAGGTGCCAAGAACCCACTGAATCTTGGAGAATATAGTGAAACTCTCAGAGACGCTCTGAGGACTGGATGTAGGTCAAAGTGGTTGTGGCCGAACCAGTATAACTCTCGGTGTACACTTCGGTGATATTTCTCCTTGCACTCAACTGCTTTAAATATTCTGTCAATTTTCCTATACGCAACAAAATTTCTGGTATCACCCAATTCACCCCCTCTTGGGTGAAACGCTTGCACTAACACTTTCTTATTGTCTTTATCACAGGGGCAGGGCTATTAATTGTAGAATTTGACAATAGCCTATCTCTTTCTTCATTTCTGCTTTTGTGCCTTCCCCTGTGCCTTTCTCCTTCCTCAGCCTTATTGTTCTTCTTTCTGCTGATATCGGATGGCTAACACCTTTAAGATAAAAAGAAACTATTTCACTCCATTGATAAACTTAAAAGTAACCTTTCCAATAAAACATTGACAAAATGTTTTGACATTTTTATCAAAAGATAAAGCAAAAAAATTATCAAAAAATAAAAATAAAGCAACAAGTTAAAGCAGTATATTCATAATGAGCCTAAAACAGCATGAGGTTAGCTCGATTGAATATGGAGAAGAACTAATGGTTGTGTAACTTCAATCTAATGCTTTATAAGCTTCTTTACTTTCCTCTACAATATCCTTTGTACAGTTTTATGTTGGCATTACTGTCACTTCATGATCATTGGCCACAGTTAATGATAGCATTAACAGACACATTAACCTTGAAGACAAATAATCATTTACAGAACTCAAATACAGTCATGGTTTCAATTAAAATACTCTAGCTTTTAGAATATTTTGAATAGCTACTATGCATACAAGATATGACCAATGTGCAATCAAATTTGACTTGTCTATATTAGAGAAATATATACTTTGTTCATGAGTGAAATGGAGAGACCTACCAATCCTATACAGAAAGTAAGCGAGATGTCTAAAAGACTTTTTAGACCCAGGGCAAATAATCAATAGAATTAATAGAGGAATCAGAATGACTATGTTGAACATACAACATGATGAACATACACCATAAACATGATAAGGCTGAATAACAAAATCTGGCTACTATAAAGAAATGATAGCAAAGTAACCCAGGTCAACCATATAGCTTCTCAAAAAGCAAAACAACCTTTTAATGCTCACACACTCCAAGAGAAAAGAGTCACAGCCTGCAATGTGTTCTTTCAGAAAAGAACAAACCGACAGTAAAACCAATGCACATTAAGTTCAAGTTGTCAATGCAAATTCAAAGACTTCAATAACATCAATTTGGTTAGATGTCTAAAGCAAGTTAAAGCATGGGCATTTAAAATTTACAAACTGATAGTAAAACCAATGCACATCAATCTAACTCTATAATCACCTTAGATAACTCCCTTTGAACATCCTTCAAAAGAAGCCCATGATAGGAGGTTCTGACATGTTTCACAATAACATGATAATATTTTATACAAAACTGTTCTGCAATATAACAGAGTCCATGCAAGTGTTTATAGAATTCCATAATTTGCACCAAATGAAGAAGTCCACTTTAAGTAGCACCAATAAAATATTGCCGAGCCTAAAAACATATGAGGAGTAACACATAACCCAGACATCCAAAAACTCTTCAAATATACATAATAATATTTAGTTTCAATTATCAATGAATGATTATAGAATATGTTTTCTATATATCAGCAGATATGACATTTCAACATGAATGAATCAAAGAAAATGTAATACAATGCGTACAAAAAAATGCATATTGTAAAAATTTCATAACGTGGTTAAATAAAAAATTTTGAAGAAGTGTTTTACCACATATTGAAGCGTTGAGTTAATATTAAAGTTATTTTCACTAAAATAAAGCCAAGTTTGATAGTTAACCTGATCTTCAATGACTTCTTTTTGCCAAAGTCACGACAGCATTAGCAATAACTTGCTCCATTGAATCTGTTTGATTTCAAGAAGTAGTTGGATTCCTCAAACAATGGAATGCTCTCATGTTGTATACAAAGCTGCAATCTATAGATCTGCATTCACCAATAAAGAAGAAAGTAATAGGAGTCAGATGTCAACTAATAACTGTAATGAAGGAAAAGGGTCGAAATAATTTCTTGGTCTTTACTATGAGTACCTGAGCAGTCACCACCTTTGATGGATTTGATATTCGTCAATATTGTTACCGCCTAAATGTTAAGAAATTGCTTGGTTTACTCTTGAACTAAATCGTAACTGGAAAAGGAAATAAATCCCAACTCAAATTAAAAAAGCAAAAGAGAAAAAAAAAATGAAAAAAGGGAATCATGTTTAAAAAAATCTATACTGGAAAAGGAGAAGGCACAAGGGAGCCACATCTGAAATCGAAAGCCCTTTCTTCATAAGAAGATGAAGAGTAAGCTCATAGAGGTAGGGAACAACAGAGCAAACGAATGAAAATTGTAATGTTGGAAAGAGAAAACTCCTTAGATTTTGTCCTACAAAAGTCATTTGAGCATTTGAATTTGAATCAATGAAAGAAGATGAAGATCTGAATGCAAGCTCAGTATGTCAGATAAAAGTGAAGGAACCAACTTGATTAGGAGGGTAACAAAACTCCACCCTTGACTCCTTCAGGATTGCTTTATGCCAAAGGAGACTATGGCTTCCAATTTGTGAATATCCTATAGGTTCGTTCCTCACCGAACTTACTAGCAAAGATCTCCCATATGTAGTCGGAGTCCATCTCAAGCACCATTTAAGTAAGCTATGAAGGAAAACATTTATGACACCAAGAAATACTATAGGATATGTGTAATACCCTAAATTATAATTAAGGATTAATAACTTCAAAGTGATGTAATTAATGTTAATTAAGCACTTTTGAAATATATGATGTGAATTGTGACGTAAAATGTGCTTGGTGATGGTTTAGTAAGCATTGTGATAATCAGGGGCAAAATGGTAAATTTACCGACCAAGTGGATAGTTACCAAAGAGGAAACTTATAGGTAACTTGAGATTAATGGCTAGGGTTGAGTGAGCAAGAGATGAAATTGGGTGTATGAGTGTGCATGTGAGTATATGGAAAGGGTAACAAGATGTTGCCAAGTGTCCAAATGCAAGCCATGGATGGGAGTTAACTTTTCAACCTTCTTTCCTTTCTCTTCCCTTGTCAAGGTCGGCCAAAGAGGCCTTTACAGCTCAAAAATATGCCTTCTCTCCTTCATCTTCATCATCTCATTTTATCTCTCTCCTCTCCTCCATTTTCATTCACCATCGAGCAAGAAAGTGAAAGAAGAAGCTTGAGTTTTAGGTAAGGTTTTGACCCTAAGTGCTCACTCATCTTTATAGATATTGATCATGAGGTTGAGGGCTTTATTCCTATGGTTTCATATTTTTGAATAGTGGTGTTTGAGGATTTGTGGAAATTTGGAAGTGGAAGAAGTAAAGAATTAGCTTTAGGAAGAAGTTGAGGTGAGTATTTGAAACATTTTGGTGTATTCATTGTGATCATTGATTGAGACTTGGGAATTTATGATTTTGCCCTAATTTTTAGTGAATTTTGAAATGCATGAGATAGTGAGTATGTTGTGTTGTTTATGGTGTCAAGTTGTGTTTTTGTGCATTTGTAATTGGTTTAGAATTTTGGTTTGGAATGGATTGCAATGTAGGTGACTTGGGTGAGTTTTGGTGTGACATGTTGTGTTGGTGATGGAACATGTCAAATGTGAATGGAATTTGGTTGTTTTGATGGCTCCAATGGATTCCTTGTGCAAAATTATGTGAGAATGGTATTTGGTTTGAAATTAGGAACCATTGGAAGCCAATTGTCCAAATCTGGAAAATTGGCTAAGTCTGGAATGCTAGGCAAGTGGCTAACTTGGTATGGTATTTTGACCTAGCAAATGGTGTTGATATGTTATGAAATTTTCCAGGATTGTAGTACACATTGCAAGCTTTCCATCCATATAAAGATTGAATCATTCTGAGTTTTGTGAACTAAGTTATAAGTGTTTGGAAATCAGCAAAGGGTCAGGGTCACAGGTTGGCCGCGACCCAAAACCTTCTGACCATATGCTAGCCGCAACCCAAATCTTTTTGTGCTTCTATTGGCCGCGGCCCATGGGAGGGCTGGCCACGGCCAACTGTTTGAAAAATGATATTGTCAGGTCTTAAAAGTGATTCTTCGGGCAATCTTCCCCCAACCTTTTAGGCTTATATTTAAGCACTTAGAAAGCTCCCTAAGTGTCTTGAAAGTGTGAATTGGAGTAAGGAATTAATCCGCCACTCTTGATTTTGGTTGATAGGATTTGACATTTTCCTCCCTTGCAAGCCAACGGTGCCAAAGGACGTCAGGAAAGAACAAGGTAGTGACGCTTTCTCTTATACTGTATGTAATGTGTGGTATGTATATTTTATCACTGTTTTGTGATGATTTCGGATACTGCGGAGTCTGATGCTGTGTGAATATATCTGTGAGTTGCATCACCATGCCAATAGTCCTCCGGTACCTAACAATGATTCGGGTAAGGGCTGTATACCTTCTCGGCGGAGAAAGAGGATGAGGGTGGGGTGTGACAGTTGTGACGTTGGTCACGTATCATGTGTATACAGCCGTGAGTGCTGTTGATTGTAACGCTGGTCACGCATCTTGTGGATTTGTGAGCCGGAAGGCTATGTGTATGCACTGCCACGCCAATAGTCCTCCGGTACCTAACAACGGTTCGGGTGAGGTTGTGTGCCTTCCCGACGGAGAAACAATATGAGGGTGGGTGTGATTTGTGTTCGTGCTGATACTGCTGCCGTAGTGATTTACTTGCATGCTATGTGATTATATATTGTATGAGTGATTTGTTACTATTGGGATTCTCTTGAATCTTATTCTTTCCATTGACTAATCTTTCAGACAGGGCAAGTGGCTCGAAGGAAAAGCAGGCGATCTAGGGCGGGTAGTGCTCAATTTTAGTCTGTGGGTTTGTTGTTATTTTTGGATTGGGATTACCGTACATTTATAAATGTGTTTTTGGTTGTGGATATGTAATCCCTTGGAGGGAAATCTGTAAGGGGCAAATATGCCCCATAAACCCTTTAGTTATCATATGAAAACCCAGGGGTTGCTGGGAATTTCTGGTTATACACTTTGATATTTATGAATGCAACTTAACTGCACAGGTTAATTATATTCGAAATGTTAATGTGAGACCAGATTAATAGATTTTGAAAGAAATTTTGAAACCCCTGTTTAAGGACGGATTTTAAGTAAGTTTAAATTAATCGTGGTCTCTAATCGATCTTATTTATGCATTATCGAATTATAATTATGGTTTATTAGGTAGGGGTTACAATATGAACAACGACTTGAATGATTTTGAAATATAAGAAAATATAACCACTCACCGACTCATCGAAGACAACGATCTCATATCGGCAGAGAACCTTTGTCGGAAGCTCATATTCAATTGTTTCACAAGGGTGTTTGACGGAAATGAACCTATCAACCTTCATAACAATATTTTCATCACAGATCCCCAGAGTCAGCTGCTTAAGCCACAAACGTCTTCTTCTTGCCCACCATTTCATTAGAGTCAATGTTCAAGGAAGGAGGATTTCACTGCGGTTAGATTAAAAGGAGGAAAGGTTGAAGAAGGGCTTATAGGTTAAAATGAGGCTTTCAGTATGGTAGATGAGAATAGCACCTTCAGCTCGTGAATTTGGGCAGAGAGAAATGTCAGAAGCTATAAATGAAAAAGTTTCAAATTTTTTCTCCACCCGTGACTTCATGAGCTGGTGCTTTTTTTTTTGGTCAACTGTGAGCTGGTGCTTTTGAGACATATCAATTGTGGAATAATATTTTTAATCCATTTGCTCTTGGACTCCGTGAGCTGGTACTTTCAAACATGTCCATTGTGAAATAATATTTTTAATCCATTTTCTCTTGGACTCAGTGGGTCAAAATAGATGTCAGAGGTGACAATTGAGACTTAAAATTGTATATTTTAACATCTATTTTAAATTTTGAATTTCAAATAGGATATGGCTTGTTCTCAGCCCGAGGAAGAAATATTATATTGTAAAAAAATGAGGATGGCTTGTGAATAGTGATCTAAGTCTTGAGCCATGAATAAGCCATATGAGGGATCAGCTCGAGGGAACAGTTTTTTATTATATATTGATGATGCAAGTAGCAAGGTAATTAATTTGGCAAAGATAAATTATAATGGAATGTCCCTCACAAGTCAAGCGTTTACACTCATTTCTCAAGATATTCAAGGGTTTGTGTTTTACTCAATTCCATCTATTGCAATCCATCTACCATAAGCTTGTATCTCATCTCAATCTCCACTATATTTTCCAATTACATACACAAATCAAAAGGACTTTGATAATAAATGAATACTTTAGTTAGTACCAAACAATTCAATGAAAGACATATAGAATGAGAGGACATTTATACTTTTTTTTTTCTCTTTTTTCTCTTAAGCCATTGTAGGTCCCCTTTTTAGGGTAATACAACACCAACTATTCAGTTACTCCAACATATATCTCAAGAGGCTTTCAACCCAACTCATAACCCTCTTTGGCTTAATCGTTTGACGCGAGTGCCAACATTGGTGATGAAGTGCCCCTGGTTACTAAGTTAAGTCTAGAGATCTCACCGAAGTTGTTGACATTGTTCTTATTCCTTCTCCTTTTTTTGCTTTTTTCAATCCTTTCAATCATTTTTTTCTAACTTGGCACTTACTAGAGTAACAAATAAAAACAAATGCCTAAATCATCTTTATATATGCAAAGGATTTTTTTTTTTTTTTGCTTCAAAAGAGAGTCAATACAAGTTCTAGAGATAAAGTCATAATAAGTGTACTCTTTCTTAGAAGAACAAACATTTAGTCTCAAATTTCTCACAAGTTCTTTGACATCCTAAAGTGAAGTACCTAGGTTAAATCTTTACCTATTTACTAACATTAAAAGGATATAGAATCAAATCCTAATCAAATTCCATTCTTTTCATGTTCAAATCAAACCAATTGTGGTAATGCTCACGAATAAAATCCAAACTTCCAAAAGAAAACCAATTTTTTTTAAAAAAAAATTTTGAGGACAAGTTATGCAAAATCAACAATAACCTCACCCCCACGCTTAAATGTCACATTGCCCCCAATGTGAACAAGTAACAATAAGTAATGAAAATAGAGGCAACCATATCTAAGTGTAGAAATGTCATAAATTTTAATAATTATCAAATATCAAGCAATCACATATAATTCAACTTCAATCATCACTCATTTTTCAGCACATCATCAACAATTAAATAAAATAAAACAAGGTAAAGTAGAAGAACACTCCCCTCTTTGTCCTGGACTTGCACTTCCAATTGCTCTTGATCTTTGTTTCTATAGTAAAGCAAATCACTAGGAGCTCCAAAAATCCTACAAAATAAAAATAAAACAAAAACCTTAGGTTGCCTCTACAGCTTGGAATTCGGACTGGCCCACAGGTTAAGGGCCAAACTCCAGCCAACCCCTTCGTGGGCTGGTATAGCCCGCCTATTTTTTTTAAAAATTATTTCATGTCTTCTTGTTTTTTTAATTCTCACTCCCTTTCTCTTTCACCCACTCACATCACACTTCTTTTCTTTTATACATTTGTGTTAGGAAGTCGATTTCATTCGTACTTTCCTTTTTTTTTTCATCTACTCACATCACAAAAACATATCAACAGTTCAACAGTGTCAAACAAACTCAGCCAACACCTGACCTATCCTGTGGTAAAGCAGTACCCAACCTATCACATTCCAAAATCCTACCAAGAGGGGTTGGTGGAGCAAAAAGACAGCATCCACTATACAACCCCTTTACAGATTCTTTGGCTAACCAATAAGCTGCCAAATTACAAGATCGGTGAACAAATGATAATAATATATTACTATTTTGCTTGATTATATTAGCCAGCTCATCTACCAAAATTTGTGCCTTCCATTCTGGGCAAAGGGATTGCTTCTGTATAGCATCTTCAAGGGATTTACAATCAGTCTCCACAAAAACCATACCCAGCTCCTTGTCAGTAATACTATCTACAGCTACAGCAAGAGCTACAACTTCACTATGAAACAGAGATTCAGCAGCACATTTCTTTGAGCCTAGATTAATCACATCCCCTGCATCATTATGAAGCACAAAGCCAATCCTACCAAAGCCATTAGATACATGAAAAGCACCATCAAAATTTAATTTCAAACTACCATTAGGGAGTCCATTTAGAGGGTATCACATCAGCCCCTGATTTTTCACTCTTAGCTTCAAACAAACCATTTGCTGCCCAAACTTTATACACAACTTTGTTGGCTGAGTAAAGAACCCATGAAATATCAGGAGCTTTATGTTCATATAAAGCACAACAGTGACTTTTCCATATAAACCAAAGTAAATAAGCAACCCCATGCTAGAGCAAAATCATCTCCTTTAAGATGGTAAAACAGCCATATTAGCCAATCTACAAATGAATTAACATTGGTAGTAGAAATAGTAAGGTCTAAAGAGCTGGCATACCATACTCTTTTGGCCCAATCACATAGCAAAAATAAATGTTCATAAGACTCAACAACCACATAACATTGAAAACAAGCAGGGGAAAGGGAGCATTTACTTTTAAACAAAGCCTCCATTGAGGGTAAAGCATGCCTACAAGCCTTTTAAAGAAAGTGTTTGATTTTTGGTTGAACTTTCAGTGCCCAAACGACCTTCCAAACATCGTGAGAACATTGTCTAGAAGTTCCTAGCCTAGATGGGAGAGCAGATTGCTCTTTATCTTTTAACCACTTATATCCTAATTTTACTGAATATATGCCATTCTTACTCCTAAACTAGCTTACTCTATCCTTTATCCCTTGTCTAGGAATTTTAATGCTACTAATAGCCTGCTTACATAGGTTGGAACCTTAATGGATTCTAACTCCTATCTGCCATCACACATCACGGAATCAACTTTCTTGGTAATCAATGGCTCAAGAAGAAATTCACTTAGGATTCTACTTTCAGGGAGATTAGGGATCCATGTATCTCTTTAAAAGTCAATGCTTGACCCCTCCCTAACTTGCCACAAAATACTAGATTCCAGCAAACACCTTCCAGCCAATAAACTACTCCATGTCTAGGATGCAGACTCCTTTTCTTAGCAGTCATAAAAGTACCATAAGGAAAATAAATTCCTTTAAGGATCCGAACCCATAAAGAATCTGGTTCTGTTAATATTCTCCAACATTGCTTTCCTAATAGAGCAAGATTAAACTTTTAAAAATCTTTAAACCCCAACCCTCCCTCCCCTTATGCTTAGTCATTATAGACCATGCTTTCCAATGGATCTTATTCCTATTTTCAGTTTGCCCCAGCCAAAAATCAGAAATTATCTTATCCAATTCTTGACATGTTCTCTTAGGATACTGAAAACATGTCATTGAATAAGTAGGGACAACATTTGCTACTACCTTAATAAGAGCTTCTTTCCCTGCCTGAGACAAAACTGGTTATTCCATTCCCTTGCCTTCTTTCTTACTCTATCCCTTACAAAGGCAAACTCTTATACCTTAGAACCTCCCCATAGAATAGGCAATCTCAAGTAATTCCTCAGAGAATCAGCTCTAGTAATCCCCAAATTATCAGACATTGCATTCTTAATCTCCTCAGAAGCTTTGGTAGACATAAAGACACATGATTTATCTATATTAATTTGCTGACATAAGGCTTAACAATATTCCTCCCATAAACTTTTTAAAACCAAACAATTGTGCCAAGTAGCATTAAGGAAGAAAAGAGAATCATCTGTAAAAAAAAGCAGTGAGTTAAGATAGGGCAGTTATGAGTGATCTTTATCCCTTGCAAACCCCTCCTTTCCACATATGTACTAATCATTCAAGAAGAACATCAGCAACTAGTATAAACAAGTAAGGGGAAAGCGGATCACCTTGTCTAAGACCTCTTTGGGGCATAAAATTATCCATTGTTCTGTCCTCCATTTTAATAGAAAAACTCACAAAAGATACACAACTTATAATTCTTGAGACCCATTTGGCATCAAAGTTCAGTTTTAATAATAAGGCTTAAAGAAAGTCCTATTCCACCTATCATAGGCTTTGTTCATATATATTTTAACAGTAGTATCAAACTCATCCCCCTCCCATTTTTCAAATAATGAAAAGCCTTATGGACAATAAAAATATTATCTTGAATTAACCTTCCAGGTACAAAGGCTCTTTGCTGTTTAGAAACTTTTTTGGGCATGATCTTTTTCATCCTATTAGTAATAACTTTAGAAACAACTTTATTACAAAAATTGCACAAACTTATAGGACAAACATGACCTACAATTTCAGGAGCCTCAACCTTGGGGATTAATATAAGATTAGTATGATTTAGTGGCCTTACATTCACATCTTCCAAAAAGAATTGTTTCACCATATCACAGAAAGAAGGGCCAACAATATCCCTAGAGTGTTGATAGAATAAACCAGGACAACCATAAGGACCAGGGGATTTAAGACTTCCCAATTCAAATACAGCCATCCTAATTTCCTCAATAGAAAGAGGCAAAAGCATATACATATTGTCTTCTGCAGTGACTAAAGGCTCAATATAACTCAAAATAGAATTAAAATTACTATCCCCCATACTAGCAAATAGGTCCCTATAAAACTGGGCAAAACATTTCCCAATTTCATATGGATCATCAACCTATTCCTCATTAATGTTCTTAAGCCTTACAACTTTATTCCGAGCTCTATGTTGCAAAGTGGTATTATGAAATAAATGAGTATTAGCATCCCTCTACTTAAGCCAATTAACTCTAGCCCTTTGAAACCAAAATTGTTCCTCCCTAGCCCAATACTTTTATATTCTCTGCACACATACTTCAATTTTTTGGGCATTCTCCTCATTCCACTCCCCATTATAACACTTTTTTATCTTACTCAATAACTTGACAATTTCATTTTGATTGTTAGGGAATTCTTGCCTACTCCACTTAATTAAAAAGTTCCTAACCCACTCCAAACTAGAAAGAAAAGCTTTAACTACCCCCTAACCCACCAACCTTCCTCTTTCCCAATTATTTAAAATTGCATCCCTATACCCCGCATGTTCAACCCAATACATCTCAAATTTAAATTCCCTTTTCCCTCTAGCACCATTATACACAAGATAAATCAATAATGAAGAATGATTAGGGCCAATAGGTTCTAAATTACATACTTGAGTTGATGGACACAATTCATGCCAAGGCCCATTACAGATTGCCTAATCCAAACATTCCTTTATGTTAGCATTATTGAGCCATTTGTTTGACCAAGTGGATTATATTCCTTTAAATCCCAGATCCAGCATATTACAATCAGCAAAAAACTCTTGAAACTTCCCATAAGAAGTCAGTAGTCTAACTCTTCCCCTTTCCTTCTCAAAATCAAATAATAATTCATTAAAATCCCCAAAACAAAGCCAAGTATATTCTACCCAGGGTCAAGCTAACGCAGCTGTCTCTACCATTCCTTCTTATCTTGATCTCTAGGTGGTCCATAAACATAGGTAATATAGCCCAAAACCGGATCTAGCCCTCCTTCCACTTTGATATGGACAAAATTCTTCGCAACAAGAATAATATCTAGAGTCACCCCCTCCTTCAACCATGATGCCAATCCTCCACTCAAACCCACCGGCGGTACATAATAAAAGTGCTGGAATTTAGGTCTTCTCCTTAATCCTTTTATTTTTTTCAGAGTTGCCCTAGTTTTTTATAAGAACACCAAGGCTAGTTGATATTGATGACACAAAAACCAAAGGTTTCTGCCTGTCAGGGTCGACCCAATTCCCTGACAGTTCCATCCTATGAATGTCATGGCTCCTGGGTGGTCATTATCGGAAGACCACCAGACCTTCCATCAACAGAAAAAGCAAAGTCCTCAAGTAAAGCTGCAAGTATGTCAAATATGGACCCAGGCTTAGTCTAAAAAATCGGCACCTCCACTAGCTTTGATGGATGCAATCTCATTTTACCCAATTGTTTCTTTGGTTCCCCTACTTTCGTCTTTCTCTCTACCTTTACCTTGCTGACCTGGTTCTCCTTCATATCCTTCAACCGTTTAGCACTAGATAACTCATGCTCCTCTTCCGCCTTCCTCTTGAAAGAAACTGTCTCTAATTCCTCAATCAGCAACACCCATATTTCTTAGCTTTCACTAATGGAAGTGTGTTCAAATCAGCTCTATCCTCATCCAAAGGAAGCTCTACAAAGTAAGGCTCATTTTGAAATCTCTCTTTCCACTTTAGACCTTCTCTAAATAGCACCTTCCTCATAGCCAGCTTTCTTTCCTTACCACCAAGAGATTGTTGTTTAAGGAGTTAGCATATACTAAACTAAGAGGGTTACAAGCAAGCACTACTTCCTTGCCTTTATAGTGACTAAACCCCTGTTTCTCCTTCATTACATCAGCAAGAGCTTCTTTCTCATTAGTACTCTAAAGCTCTATTGGTTGGTTTTTCTTTCCCCCAGCCTCCTGCACCTCAATAGCCGTTTTCTCCTTCACTGGACTCTCTACCTCTTCTTCTTCCATATTAATTTCCTAGCCAGTCTCTCCCACTTCTTTATTAGAAGCAGAGATATCCATATTATCCACTACCTGTGAGTTCTTCCTAAACCCCTGTGATCCTCCTGCACTACTCATCAAACTATCATCCACACTCTGCTTTGAGGATGAGCTTTCCCTCACAACCTCCACCTCAACTTGTCCTTCTAGCCTACCCTTAATACGAATTATGGCTGCCACTGCTCTAATTGGTCTAACCCCCAACCCAGCTTGATATATAGGTTGTAATGGATCATGTTCATCCATCACCTGCTTTAATCCACAATCATTCATATCATGCCTACTATCGCTCAAGATGAGCGAAGTGGGTTTACTCTCTCACTCATAGGAGAGGTTTTTCCTCACTGCATAGGAGAGGGTTTTCTCTTGAGATCTTTAGTATAAGTCTATTTTAACTAATTCTCACATAGCAAGGAATGATAGTTAAATCAGTAAATATGCCATAATATATAAATCTTTCTAAATTTACTCTTACTAAAAAAATTTCTCTCTACCTTTACAAATCATCAAGGTAATTAAACCCGGATCGATTACTGAACTGGTTGGGGTATTGTATTAAGGGTCAGCGGGTTCGACCGGAGTCAAACAGGAGTTAACCCAGGATAAAACTGAAAAAAAGTAAAGATTTCAGAGCTATTAATATGAAATTATAAAGAAAATTTTAAAAAAAATTGATTTTTTTTAAAAAGGTGAATCAGGTTGATTCCTGGATCAAACCGGTTAACTGACCAGCTTGCTAATTTCTGGGCCGAACTGGCCGGTCCGGTTTGGGTTTCGTAACCTAGCAAATCATTTTCACATATTTATCTCTCCTTTTTCTCTATTTCCAAAAACAACAAAATAAACATGGTCCAAAAAAAAGAATTAAATAAACTAAAGGATAAAATTGGAAAAAAAATCACTTTTATAACCTATAAATGGCCCAACAATTTTATTTATTAGTGGACTTATAATAAATAACAAGAGTGGTATGTCTATTTGAATTTATTGGCAAAACAATAGCAAGGGTTTTTCTAGTCCAAAAATTCCGCGCCTGTTTACAAATTCTCAGGCCTGATTCTCACATGATCCCCATCAGAAACAAAAAGGCCCATAATTTTTGACCTGAAAAAAACAAAAACAAAGCAAGGGGGTGTTTTTTATTGTTTTTGTTCATTTTAAAAAAGAAACAGAGAGAAGAAGCTGACATAGAATATTAAAAACAAAAAAAAAGGATCTGGAGTCTGATTCTGAACCGAGAAGGCCTTCTCGAGCAAGCAAGCAAACAAACAAGCGCCGATTCACCGTCTTCTCGCAGAATTGGGAGGAGTGAGGTGAGGGCACTCCTCTTTTCCCTTTCCCCTGATCACACCAAGTTCCAAGGTCGAATCTTACTGGCGGCCAACGCCTACTTCGCCTCGTCTTAGCTCCAATTTTCCGGCTTTCGTCGCGACGTAGGTTGAGAGCGCTAGTGGGAACGAATATAGCACATAGAACCGAAGGAGGAAGAGAGACAGAGGATCAAGGGAAAAAGCAAGTAATCAAACACAACAGTCTGCGACCACTGTCGTTCTTCAAGCTCTTAGGAGTGGACTGAACAGAGGTACGTTCGCGCTTGTATTTTGGTTTTACTTGATTTTCACGCTAGTGTTTTGGTTTCTCCTATTTGACTTAGTTCAATGAGGAAGGGGTTTTTGGGCGTTTTACGGTGATCTGGGTTGAAAAATCTGAGTGGACCTTTTGTGTTCTCTGCTATGGATTTCGATATTGTTTGGCTATGGGTAAAGAAGATAAATTGAATTCTGCCTGCCGTCTTTCGTCATTGCTGTAATTTGGTTTTCGGCAGGATATAGTGAGCTTGATATGTCTCTGTTTGCTCGTATGTCGTGATTGTGGATAAAAAAAATCATTATTACGCATCCGTGTGCTGGTGCCTGTTACTGCCTAAATAGATCTGGGATTAAATATTAGCATGCCTGATTGTTTCGGTGTCACGGTTTATTGCTATTCTGGTCTCTTGGATCTGAAATTTGTGATTCGTTAGGCTGTCTTGAAATATTTATCACATTTATAGCTTGGATTTCAGTTTAAATTATCTTCCCAGCTTTTTCACTGACTTAATGATTGTGAAGCGTAGTTTTAACTGATTTCTAGCTTGTAATTTTGGTGTAAATTCTTTCAGATATTGCCTGCTGTCCTAGTCTTTTTTAAACCTGGTCATATTGTACTTAGAATTGAGTACTAAACCTGTTGATTTGCCTGTATGCTGTCGTGGCGATTTTAGCTGGGTATTGAGTACAAGTTCTGTTCAGAGCTTGATCTCTGCCCTAGTGATTGTTAAGCATGGTTTTTACTCTCGTGATTGGTAGAGCTATCCTGATGGGTTGAACTCACGTGTCGGTCTGTTTAGCTCATCAATTCTCATAACAAAGTTTTTTTTTTTGTTTTTAAAATATTTTTTAGTTTCCTACTAATTGAATACTCGTTCAGGTTCAGGCCACCACCATCAAAATTCACCCTTGTACGGCAGACAGTATATCCATCCACTACTTCAGCGCTTGGAACGCATTTAAATTGTATCAACAACTGCATAGAGGGAGAGGGAGAAAGCCCTTTTTTTTGAAGAGGAATAGATGACGGATGCACAAAAGTACGTATGGGATGGGGCCATTACTCTGCGGATTAAGCTCCATAAATTTGACGTTGCCACTTGCCATCGTCCTCCACCTGTCCTGGTATTATGCCTCCTTTTCCTCCAGAATGCACTTTTTCTTTGTCAGTCAAAGATTTCCTTCTCATGTCAATCTTTTGCTTTGAATTCTTGATCTTGGTTTTCATATTATTGGTTGGAAGACTTTTTTTTTTATCTCGGTTTCTTGCTGCCTCAGCATCCCTTCAGACCTTAAATTTTTGTGCTTCTTAATCAAACTTTATTGGCGATTTAGTGATGCTAAGCTATGTCTATATATCTATAAAATCTTGTGGGACGCATGGCTTTGCTAAAGTTCTAGCTCAATGCATTTTGGGATAAATGTAATATCATCTTTTCTTGCATTTAGTGCATGGGTAAATTCTAGTTGTTTTAGTATTTGGTGAATTTTGATTGCGATTGAGTTTTCTCTTTTTCTTTATAAGATGAAAATTTTGATGATGTGAACAACATAGGTGATTAAGTCATTGACTTTGCTCTAGTAAGTCTCTTTATCGAACTAAAGCACCACTCTTTGCATTCAAACCATGAAACCCTTTGCGGCTACATTTTTCATCCTCATTATTTTTGTCTTTTATTTTCTTTTATAAAAAAAGGTTCTTACCAGTAGCTGCTTGGCCGGCTTCTTTACAACCTATTTTCTATCAAAGCTTAATGTTGTCAACTCTGTAAACTAATTGAAAAATTTTCCAATCCATTAAAATTCCTTGATGCATTGGTTAGTCTTTGAAAGCCTGATCAATCTATGATTTTCCCCCAGTAGTCTCTTTCCTTTTCTCCTAATTGATTTGATGTGATATCATTCAGCATTGTTTCCCTTATCAGTCTCTTGCAATTGTTTTTACTTCCGTGCTATTGTAAAGAAGGCTGATTGTTATTGTTTTCATAGGTAATACGTGTAGAACATGCATTTGATGAAGAAATCTCTATGTCCTTATCGAGGGGTTTTCTTATCTTCTTTCTAGCTATACTTACTTCCTGAACTCTCATATGGTTCTTTGTCCCATAATTGATACATAATTTTATCTTTATGTGATTTCCCATGACAAAGCATTACAGCTATTCAGTCTGATATTAAGAAGGTTCTATCCTGGAAAGAATTGATTTAACTGTTTCTTGCTTTGTATTTGTTTGGTTGATGAAATGAAACTGCTGATAGTTAATTTTGATGGACGTTTCTTTTCATTTTGATAACAAAAAATTGTGTTGTTTATCAAAAAGGGTTTAATTTTCAGAGGCACACTTTACTGTTTTTTTATTTAGGGCATCTCCTATTGATTTTGTTGAAAAATAAAATATTTTCTTAAATAGGAAAAATTGGAATACTAATGAATAATACACATTTTATGTAACATAACAAATCTTTGTCGCATAGTTATTGTTTTAACCACATCTTTGATATAACATTATCAGGATATGTATGAGCATATCTGAATATAATCATAAATATATATCTTTTGTGGGGTCAGGTTTTAGCTCCTCGGATGGGATACTTGCCTTTGTTGATTTCTATCGTAAAGCCTCATTTCAGCAGTGCACTTCCCCCCGTGGTAGATACAATTTGGTTTGAATACAAAGGATTGCCTTTGAAATGGTATGGTATAGTTAGTCATTCATAAAATCATAATTCAAGTGATGATTTACTGAGCAGCAAGATTTTTTGCATCAAGTGTCACCAAATCTAATTGTTCCCCATTTTCCATGCTTTAAATTATTTCTTAGTGTCATTTGTAATTTCAAATTGGTTAATGGCCATAATTGGAACCATAAGGCATCATTGTTACAGTTTAATAGTACCTATGCAATGATACTCGTTAAAAGATACTCGTTGCATGAATTGCACTTTAGCCTAGAGACAGACGGAAATCAGCCTTTGATAGACTGATATCATGATAAAATGCTTACCTAAAAGCAAGCTTGCAGGGAGATGGACTCTTCATATTTTTTGGTTAATGTGCATTTTTGCTCTGGAAGTTTTCGCGAAGGAGCTATGGGCACCCAGAAGTATTTTTTTAAGCAATGTCACTTCGGAAGCACCAAAATCGTAGCAATGTCACCCTGGATGTACCAAAATCACAGCAATGTCACCCAACCCTAACAGTCCCAAATAGTCCCAAATGGTCAACCGTTTGTTGACCCAACTAAGATGGCGTGGCATACCCCAATGGCATCCACTTCACGTTTTTTTTAACAGCTCAGACTGAAAAAAAGAAATTTCCCAACCTGGACTCTTCTGCAATCGCTCAACTCTCCCTCTCCCTCTCCGATCTGACACCTTCTCCACTCATCCCTATCAACACCGGGGAACCTCCTGCACAAGGTTCGTCTTCCCCGCCACTCTTAGTCACCGTCAAACCCCCCCTGCCGACAGATTTGAAGCCCCATCCCCAGATCTCTACAAACCACTCTTCTTCAATACCCTCAATATCCTCCATGCCTGTTGATCTTTGCCTCTTATTGCATCCTTTGCCCTAATTTGGATAGGGATGGAACTAGCAAAGCATAGGACGTGATTTGGTTCTCAATCCCTCTAGAGATTTCTCACCCTTGATCTGGTTCTCCTTTGCTCATCATTGATGGTTCTTGGACTGCAATCTATCTGTTTTCTTCTTCGTCTCTGGTTTGCGTTTGCTTAACCTTTGATCTGGAGTTTCTAGTTTATGGTATTATGAGTTATGCATTTTCTGGAGATTTATGGACTTCTTTGGTTTTTTAACCAACCCTGTCTGATTCAGAAGAGGAAATCTAAAATGCAAAATTTAAATATTTTAGAAAATGTGGCTATTTTCATTAGTTTGTGATTTGAAAGATGAAAGGAAAACCTTTGTAAAAGGAATCATACATTTCAGGTGGTGGGGTTTTGATTTCTCTGTCTCTATAATCATGGGTGAGTTCTTTTTCTCTAATAGATTCTGGGGATTTGTTCGTCAGCCCATAAAATTGAAAAGACCAATCTTTAAGGTTGTCTGTGGCTTTTTGTACAGATTTTTCTTCTTGGATTTCAATTCATGAATTTCAAATCCACACTTTCAGAAGAATTATTAGGAATGTGTCTGAGGCTTTGGGGGTTTTTTTCCGTTGATTGTTGACAGTCGCCAAGGATGATAAAGGTGAAGAGGTTTGATTTTGCCATACTGATTTTTTCCTCCAAATTGATTAATTGTTAATCTGGCGGTTGGCGGTGGTTTTTGACTTTTTTCCGCCTTATTGTTCTTGCCTTCATGAATGCTTGTGATGAAGAATGGGTTTCAGGCTTTGGGGGTTCTTGTTTTTTTTTTACTGAAGATTTATGGGTTCTTCAATGCTATGGCTGTGCAATTTTGAGGGAGATGAAATGAAGTTTCTAAGGATGATGACGACGTAGCATCACTTGTTGCGTGATATGTCATATAATATCCTACATGGCAGAGCCACCTCAACATATGACCATCTAAATCTGTTAGGGAAGGGTGGCATTGCCCAAAAAAATGCTTCCAGGTGCCCAAAGCTCCTTCACGAAAACTATTGGGGCAAAAACGCACATTAACCCTGTATTTTTTTGTGTTTATACTTCAACATATTAAAAATTAGATGGTTCTGTTCAATTTAGTTCTCTTCGGTGATGAGTTAACATTTTGTACCTTCTAGGGAAATCCCATGTAATATTAATTGGGAAATATGGTGATTTGGCATTTATTACTACCTTCTATTAAAAAAGGTTCCAATTTTTATTCCCTTGCCATTAATACTTTTTTGGCACTGTATATTTGGTTATGGCTATGTAGCTTCCGTCTTTATTATTTATGGTACACTAACTGTTCATTAGCATATTAATAAGAGGAGAACGGCGTTTTCCATCACAAAATGTTGAATTTGAACTCTTATAATTGTTTATTTGTCATCTTTCATGCAGGAATATTCCAACCGGAGTCCTTTTTGATCTTTTATGTGCGGAGCCCAAAAGACCTTGGACATTAAAAGTACGGATTTTCCAAATTTCTCACAAACCTCATTATTTACAGAGATTTATCAACTTGGTGTTGTAGCTTGTGAATGTAACTGTCTATATTTGGGTTGTTAAAGCATAATGTACATGAAATGCCAAAACTATTCGAGATATATTGTTTCTACATGTTCACATAAATGTTTTTGTTTTCTGTACATAGAGGTAATGCCTATTTTCCAAATTTAATAGAAGTTCTTAAGTTGCATTGAAGAGACAATAAAAAAAGGTGAAAATAAATACTCCTTCTAGTCCTTTTTATAAGAACCTGATAACTGAATTACATGGTTTAAGAAAATAGTTAAAATTGGTTAAAAGTAATAAATATGTAGGAAATGAACTATTTTTTTCCAAGCATACCCCTATTTATAAGGGGACAAGTAAGATAGAGAAATAGAGTCGTAATGAGAGAAACTAAAACAGAGATGGTAGTATGAGAAAAAGATGAGGAGAGAGAATAGAATTAATTAGGGGCAAAAATGGTAAAAATACATTAAATGTTTAGACGACCCCAAGTAGGATCTTATAAAAAGGACCAAGGCTATTCAAATTTCAGGCTCTTATAAAAAGAACTGGAGGGAGTATAAAGTTAGGTTGAGCATCCTAAATATACTTGTGTGAAAGTTAGACAAGTTTACTCCTATGAGTTTGCTATACTGATTCTCTCTTCTCTCTTCTTTGCAGGTACGCTTCAGAGAATATCCAAGTGAAATATTGCTACCCTGTGAAAGTGAGGACAGTGTAAAGTGGAGCTTTATCAACTCATTGAAAGAGGTTAGTGTTCTGTTTCCTCTTTTGGGGGTGGAGCTTTCTGTGTTTAATCACCTGACATTGTGCCATTTTGACTTTTTCAGTATATGAGGTCTATATGCTTCATTTTCCTTTAAGCAACTTCCCAAAATTTTAATGCCTTGTTTGTTTTTGAGATAATGAACTGTACGGGTTGGTAGATATTTTATTTTTTGCAGGGCAAGCCAGTTATTTCCTATTCTGAATTATAGTTTCTTGAATCTAAAGTTTGGGTTTCTTAGCTGCGGTTTAAAAGAAAAGTGTAGGTTTCTCATCTGCATATATGAAGGCATAAAATCTTTCTTAGCATATTAAACTTTTATTGTTGAATTTGGGTAAATATTTGGAATGTTTTGAGGATTATGGTTTCTCTCCTGCGCCACACTAAAATGCCAGTGGATCCTTGTTCCATCCATGTGCCATTGAGAATTTCTTTTCTTTCAACTTTTTGACATCATCATCAGCAAGTTCCCTTATGCAACTTGTTATTCATAGTATTTGTGTGTCTGTGTTGTGTGGCGTCAATCTGCTTCATAGCATGTCAAGGTCCCATGAATGAAAAGATCAAGCTAAGGTTGGCAAAGGGAAAAAAAGAGCGAGCTAATTTATGTTGGCTTGCATTCTTAAAACCTGCTGTCTGTTCCAATTGAAATTTGAAAATATTTTAACTGCTCTTGTTTTCAATTTTCTAACTGAATTCTTCCTGCAGGCTGCATATATTATAAACGGGAACTGCAAGAATGTCATGAACATGTCTCAAACTGATCAGGTGGAGCTCTGGCAATCTGTTTTAAAGGGTATGTCAGCTAGCTAGACATTTGTTGTTAGTAATATCTTTATAAGCCTTTTTATTTCTTTTTCTGAGATCTCATTTAAATGTCGTTATATTCTACAATTGAAAAGCCCTGGTCCAAAGGAATTTTTGTTGACTAGATTTAGTTCAGTTTTCTCTAGAACAAAGTAACTTCCCTGATGCCTACGAGGTCTAGTAAAATTTCCATGCTATATTCCCAAAGGAAATTATGGCTGGGATGTGATTAACTTAATTCTCATCTTACATTAACCAGTGTTGCAGGGAAGAAATTATCTTGTATTTTTACCCATTTTACCTGCTTTAGATTATTAGTTATCTGTCAACACTCATTTTCATTGCAGGTAATTTGGATGCCTATCAACGGGTGTCATCTAAGCTTAAGCTCGGAACTTTTGAAGATGAATTTGTTGCACATATTGATTCAAACACAAAAAAATTACAACAAAGTTCTGGAGAGACAGATGTGGCTGCACAAATGAAGATAGGTGAGCAACATGGAGATGCTACTTCTTATATGATCCTTTGTGAGTTGTTAGCCCTCAGCGAGCCTGAATGAAGGGGCAGTTTAAGGACATTGCTTTTATGGCCTTAGATACAATGATGGGTTTTATGACATATTGCTGTTTGATGTTGACTTTTGCTACTGCAAAATGATGGGATTAAATAGGTTTACGGTGCCTTGATTAGAGGGGTATCCTGGGACTTATTTCTGTGATTCCTGGACTTTCTAGTGTTGCATATTTGGCTTATTCTATTTCTGTTTTCTACCTGCTTTTCTTGATTTGTGTTGTCAATTTGTGTTGGTTCTGTAAACCTCCTATAGTGTGTGCTTTTGTTGTAAACTCGGCCCTTTACCTTGGCACAATTGGATTTGAGTTTCAATCTACCTAAACCACCATAGAATCTACATCTATATTTCAGAAGTTACTGGGGAAACATGTTGCATTATTCTTTTTCTTTTTTTCTGAGATCTTATGTTCATGGTGTCACGTGGCCTCCCCTTTTAAATGTAGCATTTTTAATCAATATTGTCTTCTTACGTAGAACTGGTTTTTGGATTTTTTTTTTTTTTTTTTTTTAATTGTTGATCTGAATCGGTGCCTTATTTGTACTTTTGACCATTCCCAAACTTTGTAGATTACAAACTATGACCTTTTTTTAGGTAGAATTCCTGTTCGACTCTATGTGTGGACTGTCAGTGAGGATTTTGAGGATTTTGAAGATGCACCTCCAATTGAAAGCTGGGACAAAGTCTCTTATATAAATCGTCCTGTTGAAGTTCACAAGGAAGAAGGTAAGCCATGTTCTATAGAGGATCCTTGTGTACCTTCAAAGTTAAAACCGTTTTTATATCTTCCATGTTTATTCTTTCCTCAGAAAAAAAAAATCATGGGAAGTAGTAGTTTGTCGAAAGGATCTTTGTCTGACAATTTTTATTTCCTTTCATTTGCTCAACTTATCATCTTGTGATAATTATCGCCTTGCGTTTATGGGGCACTACAGGCAAGTACTTCAGCTTGAGAGATGCAATTGAAAGCCTTCTACCCGAGTTTTTCGGGCAAAGAAACCTTTCTGATGAGAGAGATCCAAGCACCAAGCAAAGTGCAGAAGAAGGGGGAGAAAATCCATGTGATCCTGTTTCACTTTGCTCCCGACTTGAGAATGCTGAAATCAAGTTTGTTCGCATTCAAGGGATAGAGCCAAAATTGGAGATACCCTTTTCTTGGGTGGCCAGAAACCTGATAAATCCTGAGCATTTTCTTCACATATGTGTTTGCCTCCTGAAAGTTACACAAGCCAGCAATGTGCAGTAGGTGAAATTTTAATTGTTTTGAATGGCGTATAGTTTTTAGTTTCCCAAAAGATGCAATTCTTTTTTGTAAATACAATGTACAGAGCGATTTATAGTTGCATTTTTTTCATCATTCATTTAGTTATTTTCACGATAGCTGGTGATATTTGTTTAGGGGATGAATTTATCCTTTAATGACTCATTCGGTTAAACGGAACTGATTCTCTATGAAAATTTAGATTTATTCCATTTTTAAATGTGTTTGAACACGCATATCAGATATTCCTCAGCATTTCATGTAGTACATCAAATTTTGGAGTCTTCCTTGTTTCTTTATTATGCGTATAAGATTGTATTAATGAAACGTAAATATTAAATCAGTGATAAGTCAGGTGCTCAAGGTCAGGACTGTGTACTCGTTGGACATTGAGGTGGGCACTGTATAATTGTGCCTAAACTGCTTGTAAGATTTTCAGTATCAGACTGCTTACATGCTTAGCTGTAAATGTCAATGAATCTGGCATCATATTGATGACCCTTGGCAAGCCTGTTTTTTGGGGGGGTAAAGGGGGAGATCTTACCGCCTGGTATCTGGTGCCTATTTTGGATCCTGGCCTTCTCAATTCGGCCAAGTATCCAAGCAACAGTTTGGTTAGGCTCCAGCAAGATTGTGTCATTTAATCGGTTATCTTCTCTCCCAACAAATGTATTTTTTGAGATTCAAATTTGTGAGTCTGTTTTGCTTTCAACTCAAAATCCCTTTTGAAAAGAATTCCTGAGATGATCCACAATAGCAGCAACAAGTCCTATCTTATAAAGGGCAATGGGCTATATAAAGAGTGTATGAATATTGTGCTCGGTAAGCAACGAACTTATTAGATGCATCATTTAAAAAATTGGCTTACCTTGAAGTTTAGAATTTGTAGGTCAATTTTTATTATTTTTTGTTTTGGCCATGATTCATGGACAAATTATACCCTCCACACAGGGTTCACACTCACCTCCTTATGTTTTAGAAGGCTTTAAAGGAGGCCTCGGATTTCAGTTGTGCTACAAGGCCCCAACGGGTCAAGTATTTTGGGTGAGGCTCGCTATGTCTCCTCCATTTGATGGCATGTGTGTATTGTGGGTGTGCAAGAATATAATCAAATTTGGGGAATAAATCATCAAGAGTACAGTTTGGGTAGATAATATCATTCCACTTATTAATTTTTTTAATTAGAGGCGCATGTACTAATGGTTTGAGGTTACTAACGGAATCGAACTCACAAACTCCCACTTACATGAAATGCTACCAGGTTATGAGGCCATTGAGCAATTTTTTTTGGGGGACCTCATGCAACACTGATGAAGTTCATAATCATAGCAATACAGTGCGATTCCCATTTAATCATCAAGAAATGATTACCTTTACACTGTTTCGTATTCAATTATATATATATCATGCTAGAAAATAGTTGAGTGATGAACAGATAGGAAGGTGTCCTTTATGATGAACAGAAAGATATTAAAAAAGAAACAGAGAGAATAGTATATTTGGATGCTTTACACTTTGAGAGGAGATTGCAAAGGCAAAATCTGATCATGTCCGTGAGGGTGTAGCAGTAGCAGACAGGTCCATAAGCAAAGGATCCCAACCCAAGATTTCAAGTTTGTGATGAGGGCATCTTCTAAACTACATGCCACATGCCTTGCACGTTGCGACTCTCTAGCATCTCTTCAATGTGTTCTCTCCGTTGGGACAACTTCATGTTTTGTAACATCTTTCACAGGCATGTGCTTCTATAGTTTGTACGTGTGCATGTGTCAATATATCATAATATTTTTTTAAGGGGAAATCATAAATATGCCATATATGAGAAAGTTATGACTCGTTTGATTTTGTTTTCTGTTTTTGTGTTTCCAAAACAATTTTATAAAATTATTTTGAAGAACAAGTTTTAAACAAAAAAAATTAAAAATATGTTTGAATAGTTGTTTTAAAACATCACATTTGAAAACAAAAAAAATATTAAAATTTGTTGAAATAATTGTTACTTAACGCTTCAACTTAGATAGTAAAAAATGAAAAGAATTGTTTGATTCACTTACTTTATATAATTTTTTTGGTGGTAATGTGGGTGTCAATTGTCACTGGCAGGGACATCCCATCAGCCCACATTGCTAGTGACATGGAGGTGGTAGTCATCGGTGATGTGCTGTCGAGGGTGGATAGGTGGCAGCATTGAACCTTTTAACAGAAAAGAGATAGTTTCCTCACCTTCTAAAACCAAAAAAAAAAAAAATAGAAAATATGAAAACAAAAACAAGAAAACATCTAAAAATTGTTTTGGTTTTTTAGTTTTTAAGAACAAGTTACCATTTTTTTTGTTTTTAAAAACACCTAACTAAAAACAAATTGGCAAACAAATATTTTTTTTTTGTTTTTAGAAAAAAAATTGTTTTTAAAATGAGAAACAAGCAGTCCCTTACTATTTTCAATTTTTATTAAGTTACATCTAGTACCTAAAATAATTTTTGGGTTAGTATCCTAAATTAATTTGTGGTAAATATAGCATCTTAGAGTATTTTTTTTTAGTGGCACTAAATATCCAAATGTATTTTTTGTGCATTCAACATCTTAAAAATTCTTTCAGTGACAATCAGATTCCTAAGCTTAGGATGCTCATTGTTATTGCGAAAAACAATTTAAGGGCAAAATTAAACTAACAACACTCTAAAATATTGGACACTACTAAAAAAACTTTAAAATGTTGGTTTAAAAACAAATTAGTTTAGGATATTGAGTATAACTTAAACAATATTTTAGACTGTCACATGCACCTTAACCTCAAATTTTTTAAATGTTATTCTTATTTACTATTCTTCTTCCACATTCTAGATGTCATGCTACCATATTTATAACTCATCATGTATGTTTATTGTACGCATTCATCAAATTTGACAAGTCCATTTAAAATTTTTCATCCAAGTTTACAAGCTAATGCATCCTGATTTTTTATTAGTTTTGAGCTATTGGTTAAAAAACATAATATCAACTCTTAAACATTGTGTGTGTGTGTGTGTGTGTTTTTTTCCTGCCAATATATATATGTAGAAAAACCAATCAACTAACATGACTATCATGATTTTTAATATTTGTTGAGATATAGGCATATCAAACATATTTTCCAACAAATGAATAGTACAATAATATTGGGATGTGTCCAATTTTCTTAATAAATCCCTTAGAAAGGGAAATGACAAACACAACTGCTATGAAATTTGAAACACACCCACATGCTCTCACATCATAGATGTCCCATAACTTGTAACATGTCACGCTCACTTTCCCAATGAAGCCAATCACATGGCATTCAAACACTCAAAATCCAGGCCGCTTATATGCTTCTGACAAGTCCAACTTCCAAACCGTGTTGGTGTTTCAATTCTGACTTTAGGAATTAGGACCCGCATTTTCATTCTTTCAAGTTTTAACATTATTTATTATATTTGTATATAATCATTGGAGAAAAAGACATAGAGTAATAATACTCCCTGAATTTGCAAATTCTAGTTTAGAATTTCGAAATGGCCCTAATCACTGTGAATCCCTAAGGTCTAATTTGGCACTAAATTTTATAGCAAAATTACCTAGATGCCCTCAATTTGAAATATGAAAAATGTAAAAAGGAGATCACAACAACGGTTTAATAAGTAACACCTCTAACTTATCAAATGATAACAACAACTAATATACTGACAACAAATTTCACACAAATCTCTCACTAAATATCAGTGACAACAACAATTTAATACTCCCTCTAGTTTTTAATATAAGACATATTTATCTAATTTGATTAAATTAAGAAAGTTAGTTAATTTAGTTAATATAACATGTATTTTCTAAAACATCATAGTCATCTTCTTTAATTCCCTCGTTCCCTCTTCTCCTTGATTATTATTGAGGGAGTATCAATAGGGGTAAATTAGAAAAAGATTAACAAATATGAAAAATTTGTCTTATATTTAGAACCAAGACCAACTCTACAAATTTATCTTATATTAAGGATCGGAGGGGTGAGTAATAACTTTAATTCATCAAATGGTATCAATAATTAAGGCAATGACATCTAATTTCACATAGGGCAATTTGGATATTAAAAAAAAAAACTTAATTTCAAAATAATGCTGAAAGACTACTTAGGAATTAAGCTATATGAAGGGACCATTTTGAAATTTTTACATTTTGGTGATCATTAGATCTCTTTCTAAAAAACATGCGAGGTCGATAGCAGAGACTAATTTATCTCATGATGCAAAAGATAAAGAGCATACATACCTCTATTAGGTTAATTACTTTTTAAAACTATACTATCAAATCATATTTAAATTGTATTTGGATTGGAGGGAGGAAAACCCTTCAATATAACTGTTCCATTGATTCGATTTAAACTTTAGACCATCTTACATGTTAAATATCGCTTTCACTCAACCTAACTAATTACATATGATATTTATATATACCAAACGAGTTTTGGTCAATCCTTTGCCAAGAATTTAGCTGGGTGGCCCTATTTTCCTAGGTGAAATGAAAACAACATCCACTATGCACAAAGAAAATCCACTATTTAGTGATTGTCATCAATAAGGTTCTTTCTCGTATAGGTGTTTGGCTTGTTTCTTTTGCACTTTATCATCAACGACAATTAGGGCTTCCAATCATTGCAGTGAATTTGTGCATGCTTGGTCCATATCAAAGATAACGTAAGTGATCAAAACTATTCCACAATCTTTATCTCAAAATGTAGTAATAAAGTGCAAGACAAGAGGCTTGAGGTTAAGATATGACTAATGAGAATCACAAACTCTTTGATTGCTTTGATTTTGAGCTCTCAAATAAATTGTATATATGTTCTTGTCATAGCTGTGGTGTTATTAGATTACGGATTAGATAAGTCATTGGTTGATTGAATCTTTAATATGAATGAGATAAGGATAAGAATTTGACCATACGTAAATAATTGAGTATGCTAGATGATGATTCCAAGAGTGTGTTGGAGGGGTTGAATCTTTGAAGAGTACAAGAATAAGAGATAAAAAAGAAAATAATGTATAGTGTCTTCAAGGCGTGAGTAACACTTTTCCTGAGATTTAATTCGTCTCCACCTATAAAGATAGGGTGTAATTTTGATTAACAGGCGAATTTTTTGTAGGATACAATGAAGATACTTGAGTATGGATTGCACTCCCAACACTTAAGTCAAGGCAATAATGGCTTTTATAAAGTGATAATTTGAATTTATCTTTGTGTGCACTCAAGGACAAAGGCAATGAGTTTGATCTCTTATTGTTGTATGATTTTTGATGTTGTATCGTATGTTTGTCCCAAATGAAATGATTGTGTAGGGTATTTATAAATCATGAAATGATGTCTTGAAGTAGTGCCTCTTAAAGCAACACTTCTTCAATTAAAAGTCATAACTATATATTAGATTCATGAACCCTCATTAACCAACATAACTTAAATAACCAATGGTTATTTAAAATAACTCTTCCATGAAGAGTTACACTTTTATAGTATATAGGGTTTTCCTAACAACCAACACAACCTTTCACCAAGAACCTTTAGTCATAACATTTCATATATGTCTCTATGAACCAAAGAGACATACATAAACTTGGTAACATTTAATGTTATAACTCCATACACAACCTTTCACATAAGTTCCTTAATTTATAAGAACATGACTTTCCAACAAACACATCTTTTCATTTTAAAATATTCCAACAATCCCCCACTATTTTAAAATGATCACAAACTCTTATCACTTCGAAAATCTCACATTATCAATAAAGGTATCTCGAGTATTTGAACATTTACCTAAGTAAGACATTGTTTCACCCATCCGAAATAATATGGTAGATTAAGCTTTGAACCAATTATCCCATATGCATAGATGCACATAAATTAGCATGGGATCTTGGGCCATTATATGCCACTTTGAATGACACATTTATTCGGGGCCTTCCATCTGTATCCTTTTTATGAGAACTTTTTAGAGTCAAGCCCTTAGACTCTTAGAAGCGGCGCCACTTCATTCTCATATAGGTAGACTCCATCAAGAGCATCACCATAACAAATGCTCTAACAAATATATGTTTACAGGTCCATTAAGAGCCAATTTGAGACTCAACCCACCCCCTTCTAGTCTCATGGTTACCAAGTACTTTCCAACCTGGGATGTATTAAAATTCAAGTACTTGCAATCACTTTGATAGCGTACTTTTACCATTGAACTCAAGACTTGATATCATGGTCAAATGTGAGTTGGATTTTCACTATTGGTGATCAAAGTTTATAGGGCTTCAACCCCATCCCTTTTGATGATTTTAACACCAAATCCCTTGTTAGACCTTTCGTCAAAGGATCTATAAGATTCAATTTAAATCTTATATAACTAATGAAAATTACTCAATTCAAAATCAAATCTTTCATATAGTTATGTCTTAGGCCAATATGTCACGACTTTCCATTATAAACTTGGCTACAAGCCCTTGCAAGAGCAAACTGACTATCACAATGGATAGATATTAGTGCCATTGGCTTGAACCACATAAGAATTTCAAGTAACTATATGCTTTCTTGCTAATTGCAGCCAATGCTATAAACTCGGAGTCCATAGTAGAATCTGCTATACAAGTCTATTTCTTTGACCCCCATGAAATAGTATCCCATGAAGGATGTAGACCCATCCGCTTATGGATGCATGATCATCTGAGTAAGTTATCCAACTAACATCTATATATCTTTGCAAAATTGAAAGACTACCACTATAGGTCAAACTATAGTTAATTGTTCCTTTGAAGTACTTTAGAATTCTTTTCACAACATGTCAGTGTGTCATACTTAGATTGCTTGTGTATCTACTTAATCTGTCCACAGCATATGCTATATCTAGTCTTGTACACATCATAGCATACATCAAGCATCCATTCACTTTAGAATATTCTTGTTGTCTCACAGGAAACTTTTATTTGGTACTAACTTTATACTAGAATTAAATTGAATAGAAACAGGACAACAATTAAAACAATCAAATTATAAGCATGTTAACAACAACTCATGACTCATTTTTATTATTAAAATTACCATAGCTAAATATGTAAATAGAATTTTTAATTCTATCCTTCCTTCTTTTCTCCGAAGTTGTATGAGACTATACTTCCTCCACCACATGTACCTTCTCATGAGTATTGGTGCCTTTTGTATCGTAGATCATTAACCACAATCCTCTTCCAAGAGAAAATAATTTCCTAATTGCTCAAGAGAGATTTACTTTTTATGTTCAAGACTTTGCTAAGTCTTTCCATGAAGGAGGAAGTGTTATCTAATTGTTATTAAACCCGGACCAGACCGTCCGGCCCGGCCCAGGAACCGGTGATGCGGTTAGAGAACTGGTCCGATTCATGAGGTTCAGTAATTTTTTTTAAAAAAAACTCTTTTTTTATTTCTTTATAATTTCATATTAATAAGCCTAAAATCTTCACTCTCTCATCGGTTTGGTCTCAATTTAGCTCCAGTTTGACTCCGATCTGACCCACTAACCCTTAACCCAGTATCCTGACCGATTCACTGATTGGTCCCAGTTTAATAACCTTGGTTATCTATGATTGATGAAACAAAATAAATTTATCCACATGCATGTTAAGTTGTTTGAAACTATTCATATAATCAATTCATGCGTTTATTCTATAACACATTTTCATCTATCATTCCAATTAAAATAAGAACACAACATGCTAATTATCAATTCATCTAATTGACCATATAATTTCTCATGATAATTATCAATTTAGTAAATATACAATACATCATACTTCTTATCACTTTCTAATCATGATTAAAATTTCATGTTTCCACAAGAATAAACCACATAATCTAAGGCAAAATAATTGCATCGACGAGATCATGAATAAACCTCATGAATCTATAAACTATATTCGATAAAGAAAGGCAAATAGATTCTTATCTCTCTCTTTTGCCATTGATCAAGTGAATTTAAGATGACTCTCATGTGAAGCTACTGGATCAAACCATCCATTTTTTCTAGCAAGCAAAACTGGTGTCGTCACATAAAGTTGCCGCCATCAAATATTTCTAACTTGACAAATTTGTAGTCTACTTCCTCATATGCCATTTGGATTCACAAAATTAAGCCTAAAGAAAAGTGGTGTCCATGCCTTAAAGACATTGTGCACTACTTTCTTCTTCATCTTTTCTTGTTGTACTCCTCAGAGATCCAGCCCCTCCAAGAGAGTATTACTTAAATATTGATAAATTGCTTGTTTGGAATAGCGATTGGAGTCTTCAAAAGCATCTTTTCAATTATGATTTACGGTATACGAGGCAAGATGTAAGAGAAGTGTTGTCTCGACTTTCGTGCATAAACACTTATAAGCCTTTAAAATGCTCATCCAAACAAGCATAAAATATTATTTAATTTACTAATTATGGTTAAGTGAACGAAAAATAACTTACTTTTTTTAAAAATATATATAAGGTTTGAATGTTATATATGAAAAAAAAAACATTAAGAATGTTACTTCCACTCATGAAAATACCAAATCTATCTGGCAAGAAAAAAAAAGAAAATATCAAATCTAAATATCTAATGCCACCTGTTGAATCCTTACTATAAAATCCAGTTGACTAATTTAAAGAGATTAATTAAGCTAATTAAATAAATTATTTAATTATAGCATATGTTACATTATCTCTCTTATATATTTATGTGTATCATTAGAAATTAGAATATATATTAGTTCATAAGTCAAGCAAATTAATTTGAAGAAAAATGATAAATATAAATACTTTAACGTAATTTATTTAGCTTCATTAATATCTCCAAATTAGTCAATTAGGTCTTATATTAAAGACTGAAAGTGGTATAATAGTACTGAATATTAAATAGTTTTAGAAATATTTTTGTTAGTATTATTTCAAGGGTAAAGGTGCTAAAATGACCATAAACTTTTGTGAAAAGAGCAATCTAACCATGAACTAATTTTTGGAGTAAAAGTATAAAGAGGGCAAAAGTAGCCACGACGTTAACGCACGTTAACGTCCGTTAATGTGAACCTTTCAGCAAAATATTAGATGCTAAAATAGCCACTAACTAATACCAAAAGTGCAAAAGCAACTATAAACTTTGTCTTGGATGCAAAAGTAACTTCTTGAACGTTAATTCATAATTTTTTTTTTACTTTTGTGTTATTAGTGTATTATCAATTTGGGGATTAAAATGACAAAACTTATGAATTAATATTCAAAAAGTTGACTTTTTTTATTTTGGCGAGAATGACGAAACGAAAGAAAATTATCACCTAACTCCAAAAGATAAAATCCAAGGTAATTAAACCTGGACCTGTCAGTGAACCGGCCGGGGTATTGGATCAAGGGTCAGTGGGTCAGACCAAAGCTAAACCGGGATCAAACCGGTGAGAAATAAACAATTTTAGACTTATAGTATGAAATTCTAACGGAAAAATAAAAAAAATATTTTTTTTAAACAAAAATTAAAAACTTGACCTGGATCTATTGATCGGTTGGCCGATTTCTGGTCTGGTCAGATAATCATGATAAAATCCCTAACGGTAATCATAAAATAGGTGACTTTTTATAAATTAGGTGACTTTTTAAACATTAATTTATAATTTTTTTTTTTACTTTTGTCGTTTTAGATTAATGTTCAAAATGTCACCTATTTTATAATTAATGTTAGGGATTTTATTTTGGTTATCTGACCCAAACCAGACCGAAAACTAGCCAACAGGTCAGTAGATCCAAGTCAAGTTTTTAATTTTTGTTTAAAAATTTTTCCTTTAGAATTTCATACTATAAGCCTAAAATTTTTCATTTTTCACTAGTTTGATCCCGGTTTAGCTCCGGTATGACCCACTGACCCTTGATGCAGTACCCAGGCGGTTCACTGACAGGTCCAGATTTAATTACCTTGTATTTTATCTTTTGGAGTTAGGTAATAATTTTCTTTCGTTTCGTCATTCTCACCAAAATAAAAAAAAAAAAAGTTGACTTTTTGAATATTAATTCATAAGTTTTGTCATTTTAATCCCCAAATTGATAAAACACTCATAACACAAAAGTAAAAAAAAATTATGAATTAATATTCAAGAAGTTACGTTTGCATCCCAGAAAAAGTTTATTGTTAGTTTTTCACTTTTAGTATTAATTAATGGCTATTTTAGCACCTTAACATTTTGCCAAAAATTTCACATTAAGGGACATTAACATCCGTCAACGTTGTGGTTATTTTTACTCTCTTTTATAATGTTTATGGTTACTTTTGCTCCAAAAATTAGTTCATTGTTACAATTGCTCTTTTCACAAAAGTTTATGGTCATTTTAGCACCTTTATCCTTATTTCAAATCAATATTATTTTAAATCACTTAAGTACAAGCCACTTTGGACTTAAAACTAATCCCTTTTGAAACTTAGAATGCAAATAATTTTCATATCTCCTAAAAAGTGCATTTTCCAAAATTCAAACTTATGTTCTTCTTCTAACGAGGAGATGTTGCTTACTACCTCAACCAACACCTTGTTGGGAGCATTTTTACTTTAAAATTGAATAAGAATTAGTGAATAATAATTACAAAATATCATATACATTATACAGAATGAAAATGACAAAAGAAGTCATTTTCTTTGGTTGGAACTAAACACAATAACATTTCAACGTAACTTAGTGTAATTATTAACTAACTAGGTTTGGCACAGTTGGTTAAGGTCTTGCCACCCCGATCACAATGGAGTGTGTTCGAACCCTCTGACCGATGGGGAGACCTTATTGGTAGGCGATCTCGTAAGTCCCTTGTAAGCGCTCGAAGAGCCCTGGGGCCGTGCCCTGGCCTTGGTAGGGGACTGGTGCTGAACCTACCTAAACTTTTTATTATCAAAAAAAAAAAAAAGGAGGAAACAAAGCGGTCATCATGGGAAACTATAATCCATATTTTTTTTAGCAAAACATATAATAATATATAAATATATGTGTGAAACTATATTTCGTAGATAAACAAAGATTTAGAACAATTATTGACAAAAACAATTGGATGGTACAACTTTGCAAATTTAATTGTCCTCATGGTACCATTCAAATATGATATCATTTTCATATACCAAACCCCCATAGATCCTTTGGTTGCAAATTCTTCTCTTTTCCCCTATGAGGAGTCATATTCTTGTACCTAATTGATTTTGAATCCCTGCCATGTCTTTCATATCTTTCATCCTTTTTTGTATTAATCACACTATCTTAAATTATTGTATGTAAGAAATTATTTTCATTGCACACGAAGAGAGAAGCAAGCAACAAGTGACCGACAATATCCCATAAAAAGGTGCTGGAGAAGAAGAAATCAGAAATGAAAGAGAGAAAACCCTAATTTTGGTGAGATTCATCTCCATGAAGACGAAGGACAAGCAGACACCAAATTCTTAATTAATTGAATGCCCATTTGTCATGTCAACAAATTTTCATGCCCATTCCTTCATGCCTTTTTTCAAACACAATGCGTTTTTTTCTTGAGAATATTTAATTACATTTTATCTTTAAGATTAATATAAAAATGTTCTTTTAAAAAAAACGGCAAATTTTTATTCCTATTTCTTCATATAATATTCCTAAGCATTCATTTATTTTATGATAGATCACTAAAAATAGGCCACGTACCTACAAAAGATATATTAACGCCTTTAAATTGTACTACCTCTTATCCTAAGTATAAGATAAAGTTAATTTTTTTGGAGAAATTAAAGAAGCTAATCAAATTAACTTAGAGTATTTATATTTATATTTTTTTTCTCCAAACTAATTAGCTTGACTAATAAACTAATATATAATCTAAGGATACACAACAAATGATATGATTAAGAAACTTATCTAGTTTCCTTAATCTGCCCAAAGAAATTCAACTTTATCTTATATTTATGATCGGATGGAGTAACTTAATTCTCCTGTCCATACATGCGTCGTATTTAATGCTCAAATTAAGTCAATGAGATACTTATTTTTTATTTGTGAATGGTTTTAAGAAATTTTTTAGCGATGCTATGAATTGAATTAATGTTAAGTCAATAAGCAGAAGGATAATGAAATTACTTTACCTCCTAGCCACTTGTTATCACTGCTCTATATAATAGCATATCTGATGGATAATGGGATAATGATTATCATCTTCCAATAATGAGGTAACAAAAGAGAACCCCTTGGTAGTAACGAATAGCTGGATCATGGCGAGCATCTCAATTTCAGATGCTGGTGAGGAGAACTGATCAGATCACATGTAGGACCAGTTTCCTTCCCATCTCATATAGATTGTCTAGATAAGATCTAGACAGTCCATATTTAATTTTTTTTCGTTTTTTTAAAATTATTTTAATGAGTAGATAATCTAAAATAAAGATAATTTTTTAATTAATATTTTTTTTAAAATGATTTTTTCATTTAAAAATCATTAGTTAAAAAAATTGAATCCAGACCGTCTAAATCTTATTTGGACAGTCCAGATGATGAGATGAGTTCTGGTTCCCAACATGTCATGAAAAGGATAAATTAAATTAAAAGAAAACTGAATAAAATATTTTATGGACTTGTTAATATGCGGGGACATCGTCGTGTGATCTAGGTAGAATATAAGACTTGTTGGTGGTGTTGGTTAATGTGATAAATCCCAAATTTAATATGCATGCAAGTTTTTTTTTTTTTTTACGTGGATCACAATATTCGAGCATTTTTGTAGGGCCTAAAAAATGTCACATTAAAATCAGCAGACAAAAATAATACATAAATAAACAAATTGTAAATGTATAAAGTAAATACTACATTTAAAGTTGTGTATATATGGTTGTGAATGAGTGACACCGGTAGATGCTGAACCTTTATTATTTTATCTGTTTCATATTGTCTTTATGTTAATTATCACATAGTGACTTTAGTTAAAAGCAAAGTGACCCCTACCCAACCCCCACATATTCTTATGCTCTCTCAATTAATTGTTGCTTCAAATGGCTTGCCACAACAAAAGCAAACCAACAACTTATATGTATTTATATGAATAACATCAAGTACAATATTATCATTCAAATGATGGCTCACTTATGTTGTTTCAATTTATTTTATCTTGGTGAACAGAAATTGGCAACTCATGTAACACCACTTATTTTGATATTTTGAAGGTTAATACTTTATAATGTTTGGTCCTTATAATTTTTTTTCATTTTGATTTTGGTTCCTATTATTTAAACCACGGGCTTTAGTTTCTTAAGATTCTTTTCGTCCAAAACGTTAGCCCCTATATATTTTAATAAGAATTTGGATTATTTTGCTTCTTGAAGGACAAAAACCTATTATTTGAAACTCTAAGAACTAAAATAAAAATGAAGGCAAACCATAAGAACTAAATATTGTATTAACCCTATTTTAAATTCAATCTTGACTTTTAATTGGGTTCTTAATTTTTGAAGGAAAAGCATGCAGTTAAAAATTAGTTAAATTGATAAATATGTTAAAAATACGAATTTCTTTTTAATAATATCACTACTACAAGATATAAATTTTATTACCCCAAAGGACGTCTGTTAAAAAAGGAAAGTAAAAAATAAAAGTGATGGCATTTTCATAATTTTGTGCATCAATTTTAACAGATTAGACATCCCAATTCCAAAACCGTACCTAAATTAGAGACGCCAAAGATACCTTTGGCTTAGGGATACCAAAGGTGAACCTTTAGCATCCCTGATTAAATTAGGGACACCAAAAGCTGACTTTTGGTGTCCCTATTTACATTAGGGAAGCAAAACAGTTGCCTTCTTCGAACTGTGTGTGCCTCGCTTTTCATTCTGCTAAGAAAAAATTTTCTACCTTGTTGGCCCACTTATATTTATATCTGTTCTTAGCTTCTTCCTCCTCTAATTTGAGACATCTTGCTTCTTCCTACTCTTTTAACTCTTACTTTTTCCTCTTCTCTCTATCTCTTCTACTATGATCCATTAGAGTTGACAAAGATTGAGGTCCACCATCTATGGCGGCGTGTGTGATCGACACAGCTCGAGCCGCAACTTGCAACTGAAAGTGATCTTGATCTTCGTGATTATTGTCATGCCCTTATTTTAATTTCACCTTTACCAGAGTATACGAGGAAAATGATATGTGGTTCAATGGGCAACACAAGAATAGCATAAATATACTAATAATATGTGCATGATTACTGAAAATCCCCACAAGGGTTCCGTACATGATATTTACGATTAAGGTAGCCGTACAAGGCTACTAGGGTGTCTAAACTCATCCCAGTAAAACGGAGACTTCTTCTCGTCTTCGCTCCACCACTGCAATTCCCTCGTACGGTTCTCTTCTTTGTTCTCAGCATATCTTCTGTCTCCTCCTGTCTAAATTGTTGGTAAGGGAGGATGAGATTCTAGAGAATCTCAGTAAGAAACAAATACCATAATGCATGCATGACAGATGCTATGTGCATGACATGTTAGCTTTATCTGAATGTATGCCCCATAATGACATTTCTGCATGCTCAATGTTTAATGCAACAAACTATGGTCACAGTATAAAAAGAATCAGAGCTTCATTATTCAGATATGCTCAACACAATCAAGTAAAGCAATCACATACATCACTACACAAGCAGAGATATCACATACATGCAAATAAGATAAGTCCCCTACCTCCAGTCTTTTCTCCTCAACTTGTGTGCCAACAACTCGGGCTCTCAACTCGGTCCTAAAATTCCAAATGTACCATTTAGTCACTTCCATAGTGTTTCTGGGAGTTATATGGGTCTATATTAAAAATTACTAAAATGCCCTCGGGGCCCCGCAGTCACCGGTTCGACTGTACTTTTTCTAAAATTTTGACATGGGCTATCCTAACATATTTTCACCCAAGGAATCCATTTTCGAACTCAAAATTACCAAATCCATTGCCAAAAGATGAAATTGCCCTTGGTAGCCCTGTTTTAAGGGTTTCAGGGGCATTTTTCGAAATTATGTTTTTTCGGGCTTTACCTAAAAAATTACCAACTGTAGCTCCACCTAATTTTCCCTCTTGAACATAATTGAATCATCAAATCATTGAAAATCAAACTCTAAGGCTTCTAACTTGAGCTGGCTGAAACTTATGGATTATCCGGGGAAAATCGGGGTTTTGTGATTTTGGCTCTGTAAACATGTTCCTTTTTACTCCTAAGCACTTTATTGACTATTCCATTAGGTTACAACTACCATTTAGTACCAATTTGGATAGCATAACCCCTAAGGAAACTCGTTTCCAAAATTTAAAACCAATGGCAATCCAGTGAAATTTCACCGATTAAATTGCCCACAACAGCCAGAACAAGCAATATACGAAGGTTTGGGAGTTACCTTTCACTTCCTTATGGTTTTTCCAAGTATGGCTGAACCCTAACTCTTTAAACAACAGATTTGAGCTCCAACAACCTTGAAGTACATGAAAGAGAAGTTTAGGAGTAGAGTTATATGCGTTAGGAGCTAGATTGTCGAAGAAATCAGCTTACCTTATGGGTTCTCTTTTCCTCTCTCTCTCTCTCTCTAAACTCTCTCAACTATTCTCTCTCTATTTCAGCTGAAAGCGGCATCAAAAATGGATGGAGGAAGATGATGGAATGTGTTTTTATCTTATAATATATTATATTTAATTTCCAACAATTTTGGATTTAAGCATTTTATGGCAGATTTTCAGCCCAAACTTTGGAAAATCATAACTAATTCTCCAAAATTTATCATTTTACTTTCTTTAATACCCAAAAGATATAAGAAACATTAGAGAATAGATTTGGGGCACCTACTAAACCGGGACTTAGCAATCCACTTATTTCAAGCTTATTCCCAAGCCTCCAATCCCAAAATTTGAGGTATTACAATTTTCTTTACCAACATGTTCGGCATGTCATTGCCGGTGCTATTAACTTGATATTTCCAAGGGAAATTACTCTATGACAAGGTTAATCGGCGTTCTGATGGCTTTGTTTGTTGACATCACTGTGAGCTCATATGCGGAACACTCGTACTCACACTCGCACACGCAGACACAGTATGCGCTCGTGGGAGTACAGGAGAAGTTGGAATCGGGCGATTCGAAGGCTGATTCCAGTTTTCAACTGATCATTTTGATTAATAGAAAAACAGGTATCTTCAAATTTACTTTCTTCAATGTCTCTGGTTCACTCTTGTTTTGTTTAGTTACCAATTTGATGAAACAAATTTTGTCTTCTCTCTCTAATAGCTTGGATTTGTATATTATGACAATGTTAATTTCTTTGGGATATTGGGTTTGATTCATTCTATCCTGTTGGTGTTCTTAGTAGATAACCCCTTAAATTTAATAGTTGGTGTTCTTAGTAGATAACCCCTTAAATTTAATTATGTTTAACGTGTATGCTTACAATATGGAGCAAATTGAATATTTTTTGATGAAGATAGAATTCGGAATACAAATTATATGCAACCAAAAGTTTTAATCTGTAATACTAGGCATCTCCTCAACATATGTTTAGAGGTGATTCCAATAAAAAAAACCCTTTTTTAAAGAAAAAAACTAATGTTTTAAAGAGGGTATGAAACAAAACTTGTGATAAATACTCAAAAAAAGAGGAGGTTGTTTCTTACAATTATAGGACCAGGAGGAGGAGGAGGAGGAGAGAAAAAAACTAACGTTTTAAAGAGGGTATGAAACAAAACTTGTGATAAATACTCAAAAAAGAGGAGGTTGTTTCTTACAATTATAGGAGGAGGAGGAGGAGGAGGAGGAGGAGGAGGAGGAGGAGGAGGAGGAGGAGGAGGAGGAGGAGGAGGAGGAGGAGGAGGAGGAGGAGGAGGAGGAGGAGCAACAACAACAAAGCCTTATCTTATTCTGTGGAGTCGATTATATAAATTGTATGACGTCATTATGCTTTATCAAAAATTAGATTTTTAAATAAATTATTAACCAAAAGATCCTGCTCTATAACCTCATTAAGCGTTCGTTTTGGTCTTCCTCTACCTCTTTTTAAATGACTCCATACTACTTGGTCAACCCTCCTGAACGATGCATTCAATGACCTTCTCTGAACATGTTTAAACCACCTCAAACCATTTTCTTCTCAATTGATACCACTCCAACTTGTTTGCATATGTTATCATTACGAATTGTATCTTTTCTTGTATGACTACACATCTATCTCATCGTCCTTATCTCGACTATCCACATTTTATATTCATGTTGTCCCTTTAAAACCAGCATTCACTACTATATAGTTTTGCTAGTGTACAATATACCTTATTAGTTACTTTCCTATCACAAATACCTCATATATCTTTTCTCCATTTATACCACTCAATTTGAATTATATGATTAATATCACCATCAATTTCATCATCTTATTCTATAATTGATATCAAATATTTAAACTTTACCACTTGTGGGATGACTTTGTTTCCCAATTTAACCTCCAAATCTCTTCAAACTTGTCTCTTATCAAAATTGTAATGTATATATTCTGTCTTACAATGCATTTATAAATAGGATAAAGAGAGCTCTAAAAAATTTTCTTAGAAAGGGACCAGAGGAGTAAAACAACAAACTTTTTCCCTTTTTCTAGTTCTTTTTCATTGTATTCTTTTTTATTTTTAAATTTTAGTTATATCTACTTCTACACATGCCACATATTACAATTTTTTTAGAAAAGATTGGTGAAAAGTACCTATTTAAAATTTTTATTTTAAAAATTACCTAAGTCATAGCACCGGTACCTTGTGTATGCATAATTTGTAGAGTATCAAAACTTTCTACATATAAAACTTAATCAAATCTTTTTGGAAAACAAAATTTTTAAGCAGAGACTTTTTATCAATGTTTTTCTTTGTGTTTTACAAATTTATTTTGTACAGGAAAACAAAAAAAAAAGGAAAAATGTTAATTGAATACCATTTGAAATTGTAAAACCCTAAAAAGTCTGTTAACACTTTAAAAAGACATAAAGGTGCCAAGTATCAAATTGGGATTTTCATTTTGACACTTTTACCATTTTACCCCTCAATTTTTTTTAAATAAGAGTGGTGCCGTCGGCTGGCCGCCGGTGCTCCGGTGGTCGGCCGACCGCTTTCAAGTTTTGACACTTTTACCATTTTACCCCTCAATTTTTTTTAAAATAAGAGTGGTGCTCAAAGCCGGCCGCCGGCCCTCCGGTGGCCAGAGCTTTTTTTGTGTGGGGAAGGGGTGCTTTTTTAAAAAAAATTGGTTGAGAATGGCAAAGGGTGGGATCGAACCCATCCCACCCCTTTACCAAATGAGCATGGTGGCGAAGGCTCCAGATCATATAGACTTCAGCTTTGCTAATGCCAATGATGATATCACAGATCAAGGTTCAGTGGTGAGCAAGACTCAATTTGAGCTAGAAGAGAACAATCTCATCCAGAATGATGCAAGGTAAAAACCTCTCTTTCTCAATAATTATCTCTATTATAATGATTATTGGATCATGGAATTGCAGGGGAGCCGGTAGCCGTAGTTTTCCCCTTATTGTTAAAGATATTGTCAAAAAATTTAATATAGATATTCTTTGTCTTTTTGAGCCGTGAATAAGTGGGTCAAGGGCTAATAAGGTAGTCAGGAAACTAGGTTTTAGTAACTGGACTAGAGTAGAGTCTAGTGGATATGATAGGGGTATTTGGTTATTATGGAACTCTGATGATTTTGATGTTGAATATATATACTCAAATCCCTAAATTCTACACTGTATGATCAAGCACCGAAAGGATACTGTATCATGGCTTCTATCTGGAGTATATGGTGAAACAACCACAACAGCAAGATCAACTTTATGGGAGTCACTTCGAACATTAAATTTAAACTCCTCCCTTCCCTGGATGGTATTAGTGGATTTCAATACATACTTATATCCAGAGGATGAGATAGGGGGGTCTGACCCAGCGTGGCACTCAATGCAGCAATTCAGAGAGTGTATTGAAGATTCTGGTCTTATTAAAGCCCAAGTTCAAGGCAGCAGATTTACGTGGGAAAAAACTAGGCTCAAGGAGCCGTTAGATTGGGTTTTTACAAATCTTAGATGGATTATGCAATTCCCAAATACTATGGTTCGTCATGAATTGAAGTTCAAATCTAATCATCGAGTGATAATAGTAAATTCAAACCCATCTCTCAGTGTGACAAGGGTAAGAAAAAAAGGGTTCTCTTACCAAGCAGCATGGAGTCTAGAAGATAGCTTCATAAATGTTACAAGAGATGCTTGGCATGGTAAAACCTGGATGGAAGGTCTGCAAAATTTTCAGAATTTAGCTTTGGAATGGAATGAAAAATATGTGGAGAATTATTCTAAGAAAAAACATCAATTGCTTTGTCAGATTGAAGGAATTAATAGAAAAAGACACATGAGTATGAGTTCCGGTCTATTTAAGCTTGAGGAAAAGCTATGGAAGGAATATCATAAAGTTGTTGCACAAGAGGAGTTGTTTTGGTTTCAAAAGTCCAGGAGTAAGTGGATTCAAAAGGGGATAGAAATACAAAGTTTTTTCATACCTCCGCAATAATTAAAAGGCGGAAACAGAGGATTGCAGCTTTACAAGATGATCAAGGACAATGGATAGATGATCATGAAACACTTAAGCAAATGGCTGGTGATTTCTTTAAAGACTTGTACACTAAAAATCAGACAGTAGCTAACCCGATGGGTTGGATATCAAACTTTCCCCAAATTAAAGCAACCGAGTTGGCTAAGTTAGGTCAAGCAGTATCTCCGATTGAGATTAAGAATGCTGCCTTTTCCATAGGGGCTTTCAAAGCACCTGGACCGGATGGGCTACAGGTACATTTTTTCCAATCTCAGTGGAATATTGTAGGTAAAAAGATATGTGATATGGTAATGGATTATTTCAAGGACCCATCAAAGATTGCCTTCCTTAACCAAACGAAAGTAGTACTCCTTCCAAAGGTGGAGCAGCCAGCTTCTCTTAAGTATCTCAAGCTAATCTCCTTATGCAATGTAAGTTTTAAGATTATAACCAAGATCATAGCAGCAAGAATGAAAGGGATTATGGAGAGATTGATTGGGCAAGAGCAATCTAGCTTTATTGCTAATAGATTTACTTGTGATAACATCTTGATTGTACAAGAAATAATTCACTCTATGAGAACAAGCTCACGGAAAAAAGGCTTTGTGGCTATTAAAATAGATATGGAAAAAGCCTATGACCGGCTTGATTGGGGTTTTATTCAGGACACTCTAAGATGTTTGAATCAGGAAGAAAACCTAATTAAGGTAATTATGGCTTGCATCACAACCACTTCCATGTCAATTCTTTGGAATAGGGATGAGGGACCGTCTTTCAACACATCAAGAGGAGTGAGACAAGGAGACCTACTGAGTCCGTGTATTTTTGTACTGTGTATGGAGAGGCTGGGGCATTTTATCAAGTCTGAATATGTTGCAAAAAGATGAAAACCTTTTAACTTTAAATGGAATAGCCCCAATATATCTTACTTATTTTTGCAGATGATTTGATTTTGTTTGCAGAGGCATCAAGGAACCAAATGGAGGAAATCAAAAAAGTTATGAAGAGCTTTTGTGAAGTTTTAGGGCATCGGATTAGTTTACAAAAGTCACGTATGTTTTGTTCCAAGCATGTGCATTTTAACCATGCCCGGGAACTAAGTGATAAGCTTGGAATAGGCCTTACAACAGATCTTGAGAAATACTTGGAAGTACCGATTATCCACTCGAGAGTAACACAAGACACATACTTTCCTATTGTTCAAAAAGCAAGGAAAAAATTCTCATTGTGGAAAGGCAAGTACTTGACTATAGCTGGCCTATCAGTGTTGATAAAAGCAGTCTTATCTGCTCTCCCGGGATACTAAATGCAATCAACACTTCTTCCTATTTGTACTTTGAATGAGATTGAGAAGATCTCTAGGCATTTTCTTTGGTCTCAGAATGAAGAGATAAAGAAGATGCATCTAGTGGCATGGGAGAAGGTCACCCAAGCAAGGAGTAAGGGTGGTTTGGGGATTAAAAATCTAAAAATCAGAACAAAGCATTCATAATGAAACTCTGCTGGGGATTACTTACTAAGAGGGATTCTTTGTGGGTTCAGTGCTTTTGGGATAAATACAACTGTGGAAATAGTATTATACCAATCATTGTTAAGAGGCAAAATTCATCTCAAACTTGGAAAACAATTACACAAGTATAGGAACAGTTTAGGCAAGGGCTGGGTTGAAAGGTATACAATGGAGCAACTTCGAATTTTTGGCTCAATCGGTGGACTCCCTTGGATAACCCACTTCTGTCATATGCAATTAATCCAAGTGCAGTCAATAAGGAGGAGTTGGTATGTCACTATGTCCTTCCGAATGGATTGTGGAATGTAAATGGATGGAGAGGGGTATTACCAAGTTAGGTCATTAGAAAGCTTGTTAAGATTAAAGCGAATGTGGAGCATGGGCAAGACAAATTTACATGGAGGCCAGCAAAGGATGGTTTTTTCACCATCAAGTTTGCCTATACTTACATTTCCAAGGAACTGGAAAATAACAGCAACACTATCTGGTCTCAGATATGGAAATGGCAGGTTCCCGAGAAAGTCAAAATTTTTATGTGGCAGGTTACTCATGAGAGAGTGATTACTAATGTACTCATAGCCAAAAGAGGTTTATCTATAGACAGTGAGTGCACATTCCAATGTCATAGTGAGGAGAGTGTAATACATATCCTGAGAGACTGTGAGAAATCAAAAGAATTGTGGTGTCAAGTTTTAAAACCTAATGCTTTCTCTAGTTTCTTTTCTGGTAATTTGTAGGTATGGCTCAAATGGAATATTAATCATCATCCAGGAAGAGGAAGGTTCCATCAATTCACATAGACTAGAGTGTTCAGTATGCTATGCTGGTTAATATGACCAAGCAAATGCAAAGCATTATTCCAGGGGATATGTACCACAAGAAGAGAGATACTCCACTAATGCCTACAAGGATTGATGGAGAGCTTGGAGAATCAAAGGATCAATCATAGAGTCTTACGGATCCAACCAGAAGGTGAGAACTCAAAAACCCCTCCACCCATAAATGCAGCATAGATAGATGTGGATGGTTCTGTCCGAACACATCAGAGTGCGGCATGTGGTGGTGTTGTGAGAGATGCACATGGTAACTGGATTACAGGCTTCTGTAGATCTGTAGGTCTATGCAGTGTTGTGGAAACGGAAATCCTTACTATTAAAACAGGATTGGAGGTGGGAAGACAACTGGGATTGCTGAAAGTAGTAGTCTACTTAGATTTATTGGAGGCATGCAATATACTCATGAGGGATTGCTCCGCTGATCACCCATTGAAGAATATCGTTGATGAAACTCGTGAGCTGCTCTTTACTAATTGGGAAGTTGAACTTCATCATACGTCTAGGGAAAAAATTGGCTGTGCTGATTTTATGGCAAGAGAAGGACATGATCATACTCATTCAATGACTCCGATGTCTACTGTTCCTCTGGGGTGTTTGGTTACTTTTATGAGAGATCAGCGACTCTGCTGTGGACCACAAATCCAGTTTGGTAGTCTTTCTGGACAGATGCCAATCTCTGGCTAATTGAAAACTCTAATCAAGCTGATGCTTGCCTTGTATATAAAAAAAAAGGAGCATGGTAGCCATTGGGCCACCAAAGTTCCTTTGATATATATATATATATATATATGCATTACTAAATATGTATAATATAAATAAAGACATAGTAGCTTTGATAAAGTCAGTAATGGAAATAACAAAATTTATAATGGTATTGATTAAATCGTTTGTTGATGAACCTTGACTTGCATGTTTTTATCAGCATTTTTGCACAAAACACTTTTGTCAAAACCATTACAATTCTTGTCAAAATCATTACTAAACTTGTAAATCGCATTACTGAATTTGTTAAAATCCTTTTATTTATATTATGAATGTTTTCATAATGGAAATGACAAAATGCGTAACGGTTTTAACGAAACGAGTAATGGGATTGACTAAATGAGCAATGTGTGTGTGTGTGTGTGTAATATAAAAAATGGAATAATGGCTTTAACAAAATCAGTAATGGAAATGACAAGTTTAGTAATGATTTTGATATGAATTGTAATGATTTTGATAAAAGCGTTTTGTGCAAAAATGATGATGAAAACATGTAAGTCAAGATTCATCAATAAATGATTTTATGAAAACTATTACAATTCTTGTCAAAATCATTACTAAACTTGTCAATTCCATAACTAACAAGAATTGTAATAGTTTTGACAATCCCATTATGAAATCATTCAAAATATAAATAAAAGGATTTTAACAAATTCAGTTATAGGATTGATAAGTTTAGTAATGATTTTGATAAGAATTGTAATGGTTTTGACAATCTCATTATGAGATTCCATTATGAAAACATTCATAATATAAATAAAAGGATTTTAAAAAATTCAGTAATGAAATTGACAAGCTTATTAATGATTTTGACAAGAATTGTAATGGTTTTGACAAAAGCGTTTTGTGCAAAAATGCTGATAAAAACATGTAAGTCAAGGTTCATCAGCAAATGATTTAATTAATACCATTACGAATTTTGTTATTTCCATTACTAAATTTATCAAAGTCATTACTGATTTTGTCAAAGCTACTACGCCTCTATTTATATTATACATATTTAGTAATGCATATATATATATATATATATATCAAATAAGCTTTGGGCCACCATGCTCCTTTGGTAAAAGGGTGAGATGGGTTTGATCCCACCCCTTACCATTCTAAAAAAAAAAAAGGCACCATTTCCCACCAAAAACACTCCCACCTACCGGAGCTCCGGCCTTAGGGTGTCCCGGCCAGAGCACCAGTTTTATTTTTAAAAAAATTGAAAGGTAAAATGGTAAAAGTGTCAAAATTTGAAAATCCTAATTTGATATTTGGTACATTTATGTCTTTTTAAATTGTTAATAGACTTTTTAGGGTTTTACAATTTCAAATGATATTTAATTGACATTTTTCCTAAAAACTAATCAATAAAATAATATGTATTTTTAACTTTTTATTAAAAATGAGAACTTACAAATCGTGGTTTGTAATTGTGCTGTGACCCAATTAAAACGCAGAGAGACAGGAGGAGACCCTACGTTTGTTGGATTCTTATATATGGACAAACAAGACATCATTGATCCCACATTTCTAAGCCCATTCCATTCCTTCATGCCTTACCACAAAATCAGTTTATATTCAAAAAATAATAATTTATATTATTCATTACTTAAAAATAATATATTTTGCTAGAAATTAAAAAAAAATTAGTTGCAATGTTCAAATCATCCTGCTTTTAATTTGTCCTATAGAAAATACAAAAAAAAATTGAAATTGATAAAAAAGTATTATTTGACCTTTTTTAAGATTTTAAATTGATAGTGTAGTTGAAAGTTAGCGCAATACATATATTTTTCCACGAGACAATTTGGTTGCATGCATAAGAAGGTTATAATATAATGTACTCCTTATGTACGTAATATAAGACATATTTAGAGAATTGATTTTATTCCTAAATATAAAATATAATTTTCATATTTATCAATCTTTTCCTAATTTACCTCTATTGATATTCTCTTAACAATAATCAAGGAGGTGATAAAATGAGGAAATTAAGAAAGATGACTATAGTGTTTTAAAAAATACATGTCATATTAAGTAACTTCCTTAATCTAATTAAATTATGTAAGTATGTTTTATATTAAGGCTCGAAGAGAATAGAATGAAATTTTTTTCATTATCAAGATGGATGTGTATGGCTGCATTTTCATTACGTATGTACTTTACAATGTAAAAAACTAATTACACTAAATTTTATAGTCTTCTTCTTATTTTTTATCATAATCCATGCGTCCATTGTAGCCTCTATAGAAGGTTGAAACTCATATCCTCATGCTTATAATCTTCTTTACATCAAAATGCTTGATGGAAGATGAATAACGCGATGGAAGAGAGTTGTAAATAGTCTAAAATACCCTAAAATCATTCTCAAATTTCCAACCGATAGGCACAAGAACCACACCAGTTTCAACTTTTAGCATCATCGTATCTTGAGACGCGCCATAGAAAGGGGAAGGAATAATGAACGCCAAATATATGTTTTTTTAAAAAAGAAGAGATTGTTTAATTTGTTTAAAGATTAATTATAAAAATTGTTTATTTTTTAATATGACAATCTGACTTAGGTTAGATTCAAATGTTGTCAAGTAAAATTGATGGTAACTCTTCTAATGGATTATATTAAAGTAATTTTTAATAATGAGATAATTATATTAAGCTAGACAACGTAACTGTGCATGAGATAAGGGGCATGCCTACGAAGCGACCTAATGTCTCACGGGAGTGCAAGTTTTGTAGGAGTGATCTTGTGGTTGTGGTTTAAAACATTGTTGCTAAATCAATAAATTAATTTAAATATATCAAACACCGTTTTATAACCAATTAAGAAAAAAATTTCTTTTTTTTTATATGGCTAACTAACTGGTTCAAATTAGAGTATTGTCAAGCTCAACGGAGGATAACTCTCTTAAAAATATTTTTCTTTTTAAGTTAAACTAATTAATAATTGCCAAAGGAATTAATTATATAAATTATCTCTTACTTTTATGAGAAATGTGATTTACATTTACTGTTGTTGTAAGTAAAAGAGCATATGGCCAATCTATCTTACCAATTGTAGATTACAGTGAAGCCATGTGAAGCTAAATCATTTTGTTCATGACTCAACAACATCAAAAAAACAGGAACATAAATTACAAGCACGCATACTCTTCCCCCGTTTTTATAATAAGGCAACATCTAAAAAAATAGATATATAATTTTTGTCATTTAGTCATAAAGTGTTGTATTAACTACATTTTTTTTTAGTATTGTTCTTATTTAAAATCCTATTAATTACAAAATCTATGATTTCTTGGATATATTTTATGATATTAAATATAAGTAAATTTTAAAGTTTTTCCCCCCCATTTTCGGACAAAGTTAAAAGTTTAACTACTACTACTTCTAAATTTTGATAAGGTGTTTATAGGTGCCTTGTAATTACAAACACACCAAAGAGGGAATTTTCCCTTATTTTGAAGTCCCAACCCAAATGCATGCAAAGAATGAAAACAAGAGGGTTTGCAATAAGTTTGTTTTTACCTTTTCTCCCCTACTTTTTACTCTTAATGCCTTTGTTGGTCAAGGAGTGACAAGCTTTAAAAAGTTGCAATTTGTTTGTTCCATTATGTAAGAGCAAAGTAATCTTTTTTTATTTTTTCAACAAGGGCAAAAGAAAGGAATCTTTAATTTACTTTTAATTGATTGTTCTTTCATCTTAAGACTATCTAACTAAATTAAGGCAAAAATTTACTCACCAAGTTCTCATTTAGAATTAATGTTACCTCGTATATTTTTTTAGGTTTAAGGTTATCATGAAGCTTTTTGGTTAATACTATATCTAAAGATATAATTTTTATAGAGCACAATGGTATCATGCGATTTATATAGTGACCCTACTTAATGAGATAAGACTTTATTAGTATTTTTTTTTGTAAGGTTGCCCTGAAAGTATTAAAATAGAGTAATAATACTCTTTGCTATTAAAAATGTTAAAGGTTAACATCAATTTTTTAATGTTTAATATTAGTTTTTTAATGGGATGGGATAATATTATTACATTTTAAAATTTTTAAGGCAGTATAACTAGTAAACACTTTCAAGAAAAATTTACACGTCAACCCTTAAATTAAACTTACAAAGAAATCATCAAGATTTGATATTGGTTTGTGGGTGCTAAAATGTAAACAAGGTACACTATTTAAAAATAATGAACAACATGATTCATTTCTCTAATGTTAAATTTATTGGAAAACTTGTTTGTTTCATTAAAAAAAAATTGATAGTTTTTAAATTTATCTGAAAAGACAAAGGTCCCTCTTTTATTTTCAGAATTTATAAATTTTTCTTAAAATTTTAAAATTAAAAAAATCCTGCTAGCTTCCCTTCGGCTTTTATTCAGATTATTCAAATTTCTATTATATTTTTAAAATAGGCACATATCTGTGTTATATATTTATATAAATTATAGATTATAGATACCCGACGTAAGCATCACTAAATTATAGGCATCTATATTTGAAAATATACATTTCAAAAATAAAAAATCTATCTAATTTTTACAAAATTCAAATATCTTTTTGGCCTCCGGCAAAATTTAAATACTTCCTCCGATCCTAATTATAGGACATATTTACCTAACTTTGGAGAAATTAAGAATAGTAGTTAAATTAGTTAATCTTATTTATTTTCCAAAAATGCCCTAACTTTGGAGTATTAATTGAAGCACTTCTTGTATCTGAGGAAATTGTAGTTAAGGACCTCATAACTCATTGTTTGATTAACAAAGTCAGATTTGATCCATTCATTACAAAGATTAAGAATTAATTTCTCTAGTTAGTGCGCCTGAGAGCCAAGAAAAAACCACAAACAATGTGTATTACTCTCTATTTTAATTCAAAGCCTCCAAGCATAATACACTCTATATAAATTAAAAGACTATCAAAAAGCATTAACTTAAAGTTTCTCAGCTCTCAGGGTTTCAAAATTATTTTATTAAAAAAAATAAAATAAACAGTAGAGTTGATGTGTATGTAACATTAATAAGTTGCAAGTATTACTCACTTTATAGAATCCATAGGTGTATTATAAAATTGTTAATGTTTCATTATTATTGAGAAAGTATCAATGGGGGTATTTTGGGAAGAAATTGACAAAAATTAAAACTTTGTCCTATAATTAGGACCAAGATCAACTCCTAAATATTATCCTATAATTAGGACTGGAGGGAGTATAATATTACCACTGATCATTAATATAAGATACACTTATAATTTAATTTTTTTATTAAAGTGAATTTCATATTAAGCATAGGTAATAAAAAGATGATTTTTTTTTTTTTTTTTTCGTTTTGGAACCTAGCTATTAAAGTTCACATAGAAAATGCAGTCCTTTTGTTGGCATTGAAGCTTTTGAGGGTGGGTGCAAGCGTGAGCAAGATTCTCTTATCAGAGCTATCTTTTCTAGGAAGCTAATTGTTAATTAATAATTAATTAAATTAATTAAAGATACTTTTGAAAAAAAAAATTACTCTTGATATATATTAACCCTTGTTTAAGCTCCAGTTCATTGGGGTGAGTAATGATGATTAGGGAAGTGAAACATAAAGTTCAAAACGTTGAGCATAACTAAGAAGGGCTCAAATAATTACCCTTGTCAATAGTCAAAAGTCATTCCCTTCAATCATTGTGAGAGAAAGAATATTTTGTGGGTAACAATAATTTATTTATTTATTTTAAAAGTTGATGAGTTAAATTTTGAAAATATATTATAACTCCATTAATTTTTTTTTTTAATTTGATCAAGGGTTTTCCCCTTGATGCTTAGAGGGCAAAACGTTCTTATCTCTCTCAATAAGTACAATTCTCAGGATTTAAATTTGTATTCTCCGTTTTATAAGGTGAGGCCTTACCTATTCAACCAACACTTGTTGGAATAACTCTGTTAATTTTAATGCAAGGGGATTTTAATTTTTTATAATAACAATTATGTATCATGCTTATAAATTTTCATAAAATTACATGCCTCCAAAGGCTCTTTTGTTTTTTCATTCATTTTTACCATTTTTTTTTATCAAGATAATTTTCTATATTTTCATGAAGGTATTTCTAGAAAATTGTTACTTGTTCGAAATATAAGGTTAAAAATTGTGAGGGGCCTAATTTTTCATATAAGTTAAAGTTTCAACATGTTTAATCATTTAATTTAATGAGATTTTGTCCCCAATTTTGTCACACTCTCTTACGTTACTTTTTCTCCTATACATTCTTTTTCATCCCTTTTCCTACTTATCATTTCTCACTTATACAATTTTATAAATAAGATTGTATTTAAATAAAAATATATATATCCTACATATTTATTGATTTTAACTAATTTCTTAATAAACGTAAAGTCATTATTTTAACCTTATATCTTTTATCCGGAGGAGTATAATATGTGCTGAAATTGATATTTAACTATGAACTATTTTACTCAAATACATAGTGTAATAATATTTGATGAATTATTTTCTAAAAGTTTAGAACCCTTTCTAGAATGTGATCTAAATTTATTTTCCTCCGTTTTTCGAGCAAAACTTTTCCTCACTTTTATTAAAAAAAAAATATTTTCCTCTTTTATTTATGTGTGTATGAAGCTTGATAAAATGTGTGGAGAAAAAAATCAACCTTGCTGCTGGACGGCTCCTCTTGCTACACTGGATTCAAGTCATTGTATTCGAGCCTCTGATCTTCACATCAATGTCTAAATCTATTAGCTTGCCGTTTACATGGTTGTTGGTTGAATCCAGCTTCTTCTGCAAAATCATTATTGTTTAATTCGTTGATGTAGAACTTTTGATTCATCTTCTCTCTTCTCTGCCTCTCTGCTTCAACGTGGTTCAGAGTCTCCTCCCTGCCATTCATCGGCTTGCGTCCTCTTTTACGAGGTCTCTTTTCTAGTTCTACCACTCCGCTACTATCCGCTTCCTTCACCACCGACGCTTCAAGATCCAAGTGATCGGAGTCGGCGCCGCCGCCAGACTTCATATTAGAAGTAGGCAAAATCACACCGGAAGTGAAAGAGGCGAAGTTTGCCGAGGAGATAGCGCAGGAGGAAGAAGCCAGTTTTGTTAAAAAAAAAAAAAAAAAAACACCATGTGGGACCCACTGACGTCTGTTTGCTCTAAGTCAATAAGTTTGGTAAAATTACCTCATTTTATAATGTTAATATGTATTTTAACCTCTTAAAAAATTTAATTATACCAAATACCTCTAACATGAAATATTATTATTAAAATTATACCTTCACCCAACATATTATAGAGAAAGTCCGAGAAAAGTTGCATGAATGATAACAAAAGTTTTTATAAACTTTTTCATTTTAATATTAATTTATTTTTTAATGATATTTTAATGTTAATCTCTAAATGAAATAATTACTCATAAATTGATATTGTAAAATATCAATCAATATCAATGATTACCTATAAAATCTGCATTAGAGTCGCATAATTTATAAATTATAAATTATGTGATTTATTCTATTCCATACTAACATAATACTCACATTTCTTTTTTTTTTTTTTTGCCTGAAAAAAAAAAGTTTTTGTTAACCAAATGTGATGAAGTTTGAAATTTCATTTTAACCTTGTGGCATGAATGATAGTACTCTATTAGTAAGAGGTTGTGGATTTTATCATACCGTAACATCACTTCTTTAGTTCCTATTACTCCAGTTAAAAAAAATGGCAACGAATCTTTATACAGAAATTGGAATTACATATAAAGAAAAGAGATTAAAAAAAACAAGAAAAAGTAATAAAAAATAATAAATAAATTAAAGGGGGTGAAGAGACGAACTGTCAATGGGACCCGCAACGAGGACAAAGTGTCAGAGTTAATGTAACTTTAGTAAACCTAACTTTGGAAGCAAATGCAAAAATTAAAATTACTGAGTGAGACACAATCCAATTTGTTACCAACCACCCCATTCATCTCATTTTAATTTCAATTCAATGCCTACTCATTTCTCACCTTTTTGTTTAATTTTTAATTTTTTTTAATATTTCATTTCTCACCTTTTTAATGGACTGAATTGGAAGATTTGATGTTACTTTACTTTTTTTTCTTGTTCATTTACTTTCTAGTTGAGAACATTATTAGGCATCCTAAGTTCATTTCATCTTTACAACACCTACTTTTTGTTTTTTCTCTTTAAATATATTTGTGATGTGATTTGATAGAGTATTTGTCAATTCACCTTTCTCAAAAGCGAAATTTTTTTTATATTTTTAAATTTTTATCTTAAACTATTTTAAAATTTAAAAAAAAGAGCTTCAAATTATAATAACTTTATTAACAGCAATCAAGTTTTAAGAAAATTATTACCAAATTTTTTTGATAACAAAATTATTACCAAATCTAAACGTTATAAGCAACATTATAATGCCTTTTTTGAAAGTATTATTTTTTTAAATGAATTGTTTGATGGAACTTATCTAATTCGATTTCAAACCATAAACAGCCCGAATTGATTAGAAAGATTAGATGAAAAAAAAAATTAATACAATCTTTAGTCTCTCAAGTTTATTGTCATTTTAGTTTTGGCCTCTTAAATTTTAAAAAAGAGATTTTAGTCTTTCAAATTTCATTATGTTTAGAACATTGATCCATATCATTAAATAAAAATATGAACCATAAAATCCATTGAGGAACCAAAGATTTTATTAAAACAAAAAAAACTAATCTTGCATGCCAATATTAAGATATTTATTTTTTCTAAAAAATTCTTCCTATCCTTTTTTTTTCTTTTGAAAAAAATGAAAATTATGTCACACTCTTTCATTTCAGCACTTTAGCACTTCTGCAAAAAGAAAGCTGAAAGCAGCAATTGTCTAGATAATGTTCTAAATTTTTTTAATCACACTTTTTAAAATACATTTCTACTCTTTATATTATTTTTCCATAACTTTGCCAATCATTGATCTCATACCCAATTAAACAGCACTAATTTTCTTCTTTAACCTTAATTTTGAAAGCCCATTGACCTTTTAGTAATACCCTTTTAACGGCAAAACCAGATCAATCCCTGGACAAAGAATATAGTATAATAAGTGAAATTAGCATATTCTATCAATTTATGCTTAAATTTTACCATGAACAACGCCATCAAATTCTCTTTTGACCCCCAGGCATTAGCCGCCAGTTTTGCATAGACAATAAGAAATATAATTGGAAATTAATCGTTTCAAACAAAATTGCCCCTAATAATATGTGAGCACGTGTACTGCATAACAAAAAAAAATGATTAAAACAGATTTTTAGTCCTTTAACTTTTCACAAAATTTCATTTTGGTCCATTAAATATAAAAATAATTTTTTAGTTCTCTAGCATTAAAACATATTAAATTTAGATATTAACAAAATATGTTCAAATGCTGATATATATTAATTTAATTTTTTTTAAAAAATAATGATTGGCACAACAAATCATCATTTAAGATTAACAATGAAGGATTATATTGAAATCATGTATAAAATTAGAGAAAGGCCAAAAAAGGACTCCATTTAAATAAGTTTGCTACATGCATTCTCATTCATATTAGTTTAAGTTTAAAACATTATTTAAAAAGTAACATAATTTTTTTAAACCTCGAGTAGGATTATTATACTATTACACTATTATCACAAGAATATGAAAACAAACGAAGGAAAAGGAAGGAAAGGACAATATATAAGCATGTGGTAATAATATAGTAATATGGCGATTTCTTTTATGGTGATAAAAAGAGAAAGAGAAGAAGAGCATGTGATGTGGTGAACACGTGCATTTGGGCTTTGGTTGGTTCTGAAATCTCTCTCTTTAACTCTCTCTCTGGGTGGCAAATTTGCACGGCTTACGAAGTGAGAAGAAACACACAGACACAGAGACAGAGACAGTGAAGGAAGAAAAGCAAAGAAAGCAAACAACGACAGGTTTCAGCAGAGTAGCATTACTCGTTGAAGTGAACCCATAAAAAGGAAGAGACTTTGAGAGTTCAGACCCAAACCCAACTTCTCTCTCTCTTTCATTCTTCTGCCAAAGTGCCAATGATGTTTAATAATGCCGTGTTCAGAGAGGGAAAATAGTGAAACTTGCTTCTGAGTTCTTTGTTACTTGTTCTTCTCTCTCAATCATTCGCCTCCTCCTCCTCCTCCTCGTCCATCTCCTGGGTCTTATACTGTTTGTTTCGTTTTGTCTCTCTGCCATTCATAGTATCCATGAAATGGGAGAAGAGTCCTTGACAATATCAACATCAGTCCCCTTTGACAGAGCAGTTGATCAGGTCACGTTTCTCTGTTCCCTTTAATGTTCCAAGTTTTCATATTGTTTTAAGATGTGGATGAACTGTATCGGTTCGTTCTTTCTGTGATTTCTAGCTGTTTGATAAAATGCTTACGGTATGAATTTTGTTTTTAATCTCTGCAATATGCCTAAACTTCAGATGGGGGTCCCAATTTTTTTTTTTTTTTTAAAGAAATCACGGGGTTTCCATTCAAAATTCAAAATTTGTCTCTTCTGCGCTTTTTCACATTCCCATTCAAATATTTTTTGCCGTTTTAACAGAGTTTCTCATTCTCTAGTTATTAACATAATTTCATTAACAGTGTTGTTTCATTCCCTTTCTGAAACAAAGCATTGAACTGATTTTATCATCTACTAACTTTCAGAACATGCATGGGATCAATCGGAATCTTTCTTTCTCATTCGGTTTTTTACCTACTATGTCTGAATCACATATATAATTAATTTTATGCCAGTGATTACTAATAGAGACAGTTTTTTCCCCTCTAGTTCTTCCTTACGTAACAGTCTTGAGAAAATCTATATTCCTTTTGTTCAGTTTAATGTAATTTTGTTCTGACTTCTATTTTTGCAACACTAGAGAATCTCCAAACATACACATATCCGTACATGGTTATTTATATGTCTGGATCTGTGAGTCTGTTTGTGTGACTGTCCATTTCATTATGGAAGCTAGAGTTTGAGTATTTTTCATGAAATGGAGTCCAAGATTGTCAAAGTGACTAATATTTGGACTCTATTATTGTATTTCCTTGCTGGAATCTTTTCCTCTGTAAATTTACCTTGAGAAGAAAAATGGTGTCTTTTTTATCCACAACTGAAAATTTGGCGTGTGAAATTCTACTCAGGCAATTGTATCTATAAAGAAAGGTGCATACTTACTGAAGTGTGGACGCAGAGGGAAGCCGAAGCTCTGCCCATTCAGACTTTCTCAGGTAAGAAAGAATATGTGAGATGGGAGATTATTTGGGACTGCTCTTTGATTATTCCATGTCAGTGAATTTTTTTTCTTTAAAAAAAAGAATTAGGATATATCTACGTGAATGAGTTGGCTTGTTCATATTGTCATACGTGTTCTCTAGATCAGCCATATGAATGCTACATTTGGAATCAGAAGCTAAAGCACCACTTGGTTGTCTGAAGCTGATCTAAAATATTTTTTCCTAGATCTTTCTCCTACAAAATCTTGCCCCTCTAACTAGTTTCTTTATCATTGTTTTTGTTTTGGTTAAGGGTACTTGCATAGTCTCTTCAATTGATTACTCATTCTATATAACATTCTACTGAGATTCATGTACTGATCTCAAAAATGAAAACTTTTTCAGCTAAAGTTTGAGATAATATGCATGATGATGACTGCAGACTTTGTATTTTAACAGAAAGCTCTTTGAAAATGTAGAATTCATTATATACTATTTCTCATCCTTCAAAGAAAGCAGCAAATACTTTAACCTGGATCTGGAACAATTTTTTATTTTCTTTGTAGAACTTTTATCATCCTTAGTGGAAAAAAAAAAAATTGGCAGAAAGAAGAAGGCTCATTTGATAATGTAATTCAATTATAAATTTCATAGAATGCAGACAAGAGTACTCTCTTCTTTTCTAACTTTTATGTTGCATTGTGTGTTGAGCTTTGGCTTTGCAAAGTAATGAGGGCAATTTATTATCTTCTTGATTGATGACATAAAAAAAATATAGGCAAAAATGTGATATGCAAGATGGCTTATGTCAATTCGGAAACATGTGTTGTACACTTGTATATAATTCTATTTAGTCCTGTGTTTCTTATGTCTATGATGATTATGTTATTATAAAATGTCTTTTCCCCTAATTTCAGGATGAGAAAAATTTGATTTGGTACTCCGGACAGCAGGAAAAGCACTTGCGGTTGAGTTCGGTCACAAAAATTATTCAAGGACAGGGAAATGTATGTAACAAACATTAATCCCTTCCCACTCATTGCACTATCCACTTATAGAAAGAATTATAAAAAGAACCTACTTTTTTGTCTAATAAATTGCTCTCCGCTTTCAGATAAAGTCCCAAAAACTGAATCAAAATGGGAAGGAGTGCCTCTCATTTTCTCTAATTTATGCTAATGGTGAACGCTCACTTGATCTGGTAATGTGGTTATATATATATGTATATTACAAATGTGCTTTTGCTTTGTACATACACATTCTTGCATTTAAAAAATTCTAATTCTAGTTTCAATCCTCTTTGAATTTATCTCTTCAACTAGATATGCAAGGACAAAGCACAGGCTACTTCATGGTTTTTGGGGTTGAAAGCTGTAATTTCTCAGTCCCCACACCAAAAACCTTTTACTAGTTTAAGAAGCTGCAAAGGTATACAGAGTTGTGTCAGTAGTCCTGCTGGAATCTTACGAAGAAAGAAAAACCTTGGCCTTCTGGAGGATACTGCTGAGTTTACAAAGGTTTCATAAATCTGCTGCATTACTTTTTCCCTGAAGTTCAAATTTTGCTTCCTTTCCTATCATTTGGAAGAAGGTCATCCTTGAAAGTAATATCTTAGATGTTTTTAGAATCATTTCCATTGATTATGTTCTTTTGTGTGTGTTTTAAATGAATATGTTCTTTTATTTTATGTTTTATTCAAACTATTAAATGAAAAATTAGATTGGCTTTTTCCTTTATATTATCATGATTAATGCTGCATGTTAGTTATATTTTATAATACTACCTCCGGTCTTTAATATATGACCCAGTTGACCTTTTTGGATAGATTAAGGATGTTAAATAAATTATTTTAATGTATTTATATTTTTTTTATAACAAATTAATTTATCTGACTTATAAACTGATATATAATCAAATGATGCATGACATATATTATGATTAACTAACTTGTTTAACTTCCTTAATCTCTCTAAAAAAAAGTCAACTGGGACTTATATTAAGGATCGGAGGTAGTAAAGGTTTTTCATTGTATACCAGTCTTCTAATTTTTTTCCCTGCTGTACCATTCTTAGACTACAAAATAGATTTGGTTTTCTTGTGGAGTAGACTAGAGAAATTGTCTTTCGAAAATCTCTATTGTGTAGGAATGCTTATTATACCGAACATATAAATGTATCAGTAATGTATTCCAGATCCCATGGAACAAGTAGGTTTCATGTATTTTTATCTCATGTTCTTACTTTCATCTTACTCTATCTTTTGAAGAAAAAAAAAATGGAAGCAATAAATTTTGTCTTAGAAATATGGTGTGAAAATGTAGTTTCCACTTTCCACCTTAATTTTGACAGCCAATTGTTGTCCTTTGGAAGGTACAAAGCGTTTGTGCAAGTCCTACTTTGTCTCTTTCAGAGAGGTGCTTTTCTGATGGCTTATCATATACTTGTGATAGCTTTTATTCATCAGAATCTTTCCCGTCCGACGCTCAAAGGGCAGTTGATAATTCAGTTCCGAATTCTCCCTATATCGATCCAGATATTCTTAGCAAGAGCAAATCAACATATGTTGTTACAGAATATCAGAAGGATTTGGCCTATAGGTATCTTGTTCCTGCTACCTCTCCTCATGTAGCAAATAGCAACATATTGAAAGATGTCATGATCTGGGGCGGTGGGATTGTTGGGATCGCTGTGAGTGGGGATGATCAGCATGTTGACCAACAAGGAGCTCATGTGCTATTGCCAAAGTTACTAGAATCCACAATGATGTTAGATGTAGAGAACATAGCATTAGGAGAGAAAAATGCCTCACTTGTTACAAAACAAGGCGAAGTGTTAAGCTGGGGTGAGGGGAAAGGAGGAAGGTTGGGGCTCAAAATTGATATAGATATAACCTCACCCAAAATTGTTGATTCTCTTAATGGGGTCCATGTAAAGGATGTTGCATGTGGCGAGTATCATGCGTGTGCTTTAACGAATTCTGGCGAAGTATATGCTTGGGGGAATGATGGTGGTTGTGTTGCAGATCAGTTTGGTGAAGGGAGATTCAAAACTCAATGGATACCACACAAACTCTCTGGCCCTTTAGATGGTATTATTATATCACATGTCACTTGTGGGGAGTGGCATACGGCAATTGTCTCATCATGTGGACGACTATTTACATATGGGGATGGTACATTTGGAGCTCTTGGGCATGGGAATTTAGAGAGCATTTCTGAACCAAGAGAAGTTGAATCTCTTAAGGGTCTTTGGGTGAGGTCTGTTACCTGTGGATCATGGCACACGGCAGCGATTGTTGAAGTCATGGTTGACCGGTTTAGGTATAATACCGGTAAGCTGTTCACTTGGGGTGATGGAGAGAAAGGTATGCTTGGCCATGCTGATAACGTGAGGAAGCTCTTGCCAACTTGTGTCTCACAACTTCTGGATTATGATTTTGTTCAAGTATCTTGTGGAAGAATGTTGACTATAGCACTTTCCAATATGGGTAAAGTCTTCACAATGGGAAGTGCAGTGCATGGACAGTTAGGAAATCCACGTGCCAAGGATAAATCGGTTACAATTGTTGAAGGACTGCTTAAACAGGAGTTTGTGAAAGAGATATCATCTGGCTCATATCATGTTGCTGTCTTGACATCTTCCAGGAGTGTCTATACATGGGGAAAGGGTGCAAATGGACAGCTAGGATTAGGTGACACCGAAGACCAATACTCACCATCTTTTGTTTCAGCTCTAAGAGACTGGCAGGTTGAGAGTATTACTTGTGGACCGAGCAGCACGGCTGCTATCTGTTTACACAAACCAATATCCATTAGTGACCAGTCAGCTTGCAGTGGTTGTAAGTTGCCTTTTGGATTTACAAGGAAGAAGCATAATTGCTATAATTGTGGTCTCTTATTTTGTCATCCATGTAGTGGTAAGAAGGTTACTAATGCTGCTCTAGCGCCTAATAAGAACAAGGCTTTTCGGGTTTGTGACCAATGCTTCAATAATAAACAGCTTGGAAGTACGCCTTCAGTTGTGGCATCTAGGTCCAGAAATTACAACTCTCACAAGCTGCTGAAGAATCAGAACAAGTTTACTGATTTTACAGAAGATAAAGGAGAAACAACAGTGACACAGGGTCCACTGTTGTCTCTTGGTCACTCGTGCTACAAAAGAAGCATGCCGGGTGGAAGAAAGGAGTGGAAAAGCCATCAAGAAAGCCAGCATAACTTGGAAAATATTTCTTCTGTATGTGGTGGAGTGCCTAAATGGGGTCAAGTTTCATGCCCTGCCCTGTTTGAAAATTGTACAGAAAGTTCTGTTTCTTCATTTAGAAATAAAAAAGTAGGTTCTCTTACTTCAGTGAATTCAGAGTCTACTTTATCCAGCAATTTGTATGGAGAAAAAGATACCACAAAGTCTGATAATACATTGATAGAAGAAGTTCAGAGGCTAAGAGCTGAGGTAAGTGACTCCAAATTGTTTATTTTGGTATATTTGCTGGTCCATTAAATTCCTTTCCTGTTATGCTTTAACTTATCTGTTACAATTTTCTATCTTCTTATGTAAAAGCTGAGTTTATCTCCCAACGGTGCTAATTTATATCTTGAATTAGGCTAGGATCCTTGAAGAGCATTGTGAGATAGGAAACCGTAAGTTACAAGAATGCCATAAAAAGATTGAGGAGACTTGGCTCTTGGCAAAGGAGGAGGCTGCAAAGAGCAAGGCAGCAAAAGAGGTCATAAAAGCATTGGTGTTAAGGGTATGTTATTTCTTTGTCCTTTTATGGCCTCCTTATGTTTGACTGAGCATATTCGCCTTCGTTTTGTATAGGTGATGGAATATAAGAATGACATCTTGAAGAATCCTATAGAAAACATATCTTGTGATAGGAGATTTGGAGGGACTTATGCTAGAAAAAGATGACTTTACTTTTTGTTATTTATTATATCTCTAAGTTCACTTTTTGTAGTGCTTCTCACTTTTTGTAAGTTGTTTCTGTACTCTTTGATTGCATTTTCCTTCTGTACGCCAGTAGCTTTTGGGTGCAAGTTGTATTGAGTTTCCTTCATGGTTAGGAGACCTCTTCTATAAATAAGGAGCAAAGCAACATATGTAGGGAGACTTCGATTAATGAATATTATGAGTTAGTTGCTTTCTCTATTCCCCCTTTAGGTTCTGTCTCCTTTCCCCTTCCTTTCTGTTCTGATCAGTCCCTCTCTCCCTTCCACCATCTCTGTTTCTCCCTCTCCCCTTCACTGTTTATGCTTTTTCCTTACCTTAATCAGATCTATGTGTGTGAGACTAAGAGTGTGTGAGTGTTTTACATCAATAGGTCTTGTTACTTTTACTCTAATAAGTTCCTGCTTATAATATCTGATAAGGGGAATAATACATGACAGTTGAACTATATATTCATATTACTTCAGGCTCTAGGTCTTCATTTTTCCTGGTAGAACTCAGTTCAACTTGATTCTCAGAATAACAAAGTAGAGAAATAAGATTATCAATCAACCTTCTTGAATGGATGTGTTAATATTTTCATTCGAAGTTCCTCCATTTGAACCTTTTATTTGTACATAAACAATGACCTTAGCACAACATGGCCATTTGTGATCACTAACTACATTAAGTAAGCAAGATATAATATTTAATAGAACTAAAGTGAGGATATCAAGATTTTCTGCAGCAAATGGTAAATTTTAGTTAGTTTATCTTTATGGTGAAACCTTACTGTCCTTGTTCTATGTAATTTATATAATTATAGTTTTTGCAGCTGCAAACGGTATCAAATAAAACCATGGCTGGACAAGAAGGAAGGCTTGGGATACAGGAATGTTTGTCAAATTTAACACCCATTCGTACAGATGCCAATTCTCCGAAGGATGGCAATGTGGACAGTCTATCAAATTCCCCTATAGTGTTCTCTGACTCGTTAAAATCGAAACTTGCGAGAAGCTCAATCCTTAAAAGTGATAGATCAAAGGAAGATTCTCAGTTAAGTAAAGCAGAATCTCATGAAGATAGCTCTGAAGGCTTGAAGGGTGAATGGGTAGAACAGTATGAGCCTGGTGTCTACATCACTTTAACTTCCTTGCCATGTGGGCAGAAGGGCCTTAAGAGAGTTAGATTCAGGTAATTCTATATCTGATTTATTATTTCAATCCGACAGGGATCTCATTGAAGAAGTTTTTAATGGCATGAACCGATGCACACAGCCCCTAAACTTTAGCACCAGCATGTAAAGTTGTGGTTGGCCAAAATAAGTTTAAATGCTAGAAAAAGATTATTTCATGTCTCTTCACTGTTGTTTTGGTCTCTACCTATTTGGGTTTATCTAAGAACCTCAAAATGTCATCAATGTCCACTTCTCTTGCGGCTTGTAGTTTTGAACTTTATGTGGACATTTCTAGTCATTATATGTGTGGCATGATATACTCCTTTGATTAAGATTCTGCATGATTTTCGTGTCTTTCTTCTATGTTTCCTCATTGATCAGTTGGGGGATTGGAGGTTTACTTATTTGGCGGTGTTAATATGCAGCAAAAGTTCTTCAATCAGCCGTGTCTACAAAAAGCTGATATATATATATATATATATATGTTTATCTTTGTGATTAACTTATCATCTATAGAATCTATTTGATAATTTTTCTGTCTCCCTACCTACATGGTGATCTGAAACTCTGTTATTGGCATCTGCACAACGCAGTCGGAAACAATTTTCTGAGAAAGAAGCCGAGCGATGGTGGGAGAAGAATCAAGCCACAGTGTATCAGAAGTATGGGATTGAAGGATATATAAAGACAAGCCAAAACTGGGAGAAGGGCTAACGTTTTACCTGGTTTCTTTCCGTCTCCAGCAGCAACTTGTCTCTGCAGCGTGAAGTCTCAGCTGAGAGGTTTACTGCAAGGACACAAAAAAGTCTTCTTGTATCCAAATATGCTTTGTTCATATGAGTATATATTCTTGGGCATTATCCCATTCTATGTACAGTCACCAAGCAAGAACATTGTCTTTCTCTAATCTACACTATAAAAGCTTGTTCCTTTCACTTAATTTTAGTATGAAATGGCAAGACTGAGAATTTACAGGAATTCACTTATCATCACTTTCTTGATGGCTCCAAATTTATTCTCGTCTTTTGCATCATACAGGGGAGAGTGCTACGATAATTTATTTTAGGGTTGTGCATGCATGCTGCTTGTGCCGGTGAGGGTAATCCAAAAGTGATTAAAGTCATGTTGAAAGTTTTCTTTTGCATTTGTCAGTTAGAAAGAGAAATATAGAGAAAAGGAAGGGAGAAGTTGTTTGGGAACTTGCCTTCTATATCCAGATGAAGAAATACGGAGATGGATCATCCCAAAAAGACAAATGGAAATGGATTCTCTAAATTTTGACATTGTCAAGTTCTTCAAGTTGTGTGCATTGTAGCAGCATGCTCCATTTGGATGGAAAGAAAATGGGAGGAGAGGAAACAGAGAAGAGAAAATTATGGAGAAAATGTTTCACCCCTGTTGATTGGATGGGCAAGAGAGAATAGAGAGGAAAGAAAATGAATAAGTATAATAATGACTAAAATATACTTCTATGTAAAAAAATATATCATATATCTCTCCCCAGCTCCCACTTGGTGGGATGCTTGTGCACTGGGCTGTCATATCACAATGCATCATATTAACACTAGCATCATCATCATATAATTTAAAACCAAATTATTTAGCAAGATATGTTTCGATGTCATTATATTTTAAAACCAAATATTTTTTTAAAAAAATGTTTTTCATGGTAAGAAAAGTGGATAAGTTTTTTAAAATTAAATATAATAATAGGAAATAGATCAATTATATAATATCTAACATTATTAATAACAAGTGAAAGGGTTAAACAAATTTTGAGGTTTGCATTATTCATCTTGTTTTTGCCCTAAAATATGAAAAAGCTATCATCTTTTTTGGTTTGTAGGTATTAAAGTGATCACCTCTATTGTCCTCCTTTATATTTGCAAACTATCAAGGCTGACCTAATTAAATGCAATGCATATGCTGTGGTTGTGGTTTCAATGTGTTTGGGTAGAGTTTAGTATGCTTTGTTTTTTGGCTTAGAATGCTCTGTTTCTGCATTGTAAGGGCTAAAGAATGAAGATGAGGATGAAAGTTTTGCGATTACGATACCTGGTGTGCGAAGGAAAAAATGTGATGTTAATAGGTGCAGCGATAGTTGTCAATATGTGTGATGAACTTGTTAATGACAAATGTAAGTCATATTTAAATGTTTTACTCATAGTTTATTGATGTTTAAGAAGGGTTTCAAATGTTTGCTATGTTTTTGGATATTTTGTGCTCTTTTTACTCATTAAAAGTGAGAATTAATCAACATGGGTTAAAAAGTTGTGTAGTTGGAACTCCTTATGTACAAAGTCAGAGTGTGATGTTAATGGGGGCAAGATAGTTGTTAATATAGGTGGTAAACTTATTAATGACAACTGTATTGTGCAGGTGGACAGTGGTGATGGCTAACACATCTGGGAAAAATTTACTATGTTTCATTCATATAGGGGGAAGGTTTGTTGTTAGTGGAGATGATAATATAACATATGTTGAGGGAATGGTGAGATCAAGAACCATTAAGAAAGGCATAAGTTATGAAGAGTTCAAAACAATGATATTCTCCATTATGGGAAAAGAGAGTAGCGGACTTGACCATATGATTTTTTGGACGGTCTATGAATTTTAATTAGCACTTTGTAGATGCATTTGCATATGTAAATGAAGGTTGGAAATAATAGGGTATTGTATCCATGTAAATTCTGTTGTCAATGTATGGATATGGAGTTGTCAATGGATGCACATAAACTTGTCAATGGATATCCATGGACTTGTCAGTGCAATCCCCTGCATTTGTTAATGTATATATAGCTATGTTTATATGTTGTGATGAAAGTGCAATCAGGTTATGAACAACTTCAAAATTCATAATTTGTGTGGACATACTTATAGAATTCCTATGTTATTATAATTTAATATTAATTAGGTAGACATATTAATTGGTCCTGTTAATGAATGCTCATAGACTTGTCAACATAGGCACATGGACTTATCAATAGAAGCCCAATGACTTGTCAATGGATGCTCATGGACTTATCAACATAGGCACATGGACTTGTCAATCAATGGACTCCCATGGAGTTGTCAATGCAATCCCCTGCTCTTGTCAGCATATTTTTTAGCTACATAATAGGCCAAAGTGAAATCAGGCACGTAAATTCTGCATAATCTTACCGAAGCACTAATATGAAGTCAATACAATATGTTTTTACTTAATAATTACAAAAAACATGCCATCAATACAATGTCTGTACTTAATCTTACTTCACCACTAATCCTAGCTACAATCCGACTTATCAACATATTTGGTTCTCTTCCTCTGACAGTTCTCTTGCACCAAAGACATTACTTTGTCTCGATGTATATTATTAGGATGAGTGACAAGTCACCACAAGAACCCATCCTTAATTTCATTGAGTTCTTCCATCGAATAGCAAGGCATGGTGTGATAGAGGTGATCACCTTAATACCCACAAACCAAAAGATGACATCTTTTTCATATTTTAGGGCAAAAACAAGATGAATAATGCAAACCTCAAAACCTGTTCAGCTGGTCCACAGGAAAGATCAATCAATTGGAATAATGAAGAAAATAGAGGTGTTCGCATCAATTTTGTATCTTCCTCTTTAAGCTTCTCTCATGATCAAAACCTCTGTTCTGTGCCTTTTGAGCTCCAATTCTGTCTTCTCACCTTTACAGATTCGTTCCTTCCCTTTGTTTATTTATTCCATGGGGTTATTTCTGACTTTTGACACCTGCAATATATTGCAAAAAAATCCCACAAGACTTCACCACAAATATGAGATTTTAAGAAACCATTTTATTGTATTTTATCTTGTTCAGGACTTAGGTGCAATTTTCCCTTTTTCTATCCAAACAGTTAATATCATCCCCCAATTATATGATGGCAATGCAATAAACTTCTTTAGCCTTAGCATCTCATCTCACTCACTTTGTGAATTGAAAATAACATCTCACTAAAATTAAGAGGGTTTTCTTAAAACTTTCATCTTTAAGGGTCCGTTTGGTATAAGGGGTTTGGAGGAGAAGAAAAATTTTTATGAGTTAGATTTACAAAAATTGAGAAAAGTGGGGTCACAATATTTTAATAAAATAAAGATGTACAATAAAAGAGTAAGCAAAATTAATTAAAATTTTTTAACCCCACTTCTCTAATTTTCTTAAATCCAATTTAAAATATTTTTTCCCTCCGGTCCCCTCCCCTCCCCTCATACCAAACAAGCCCTAAGTAATCCTAATCATAAGCTAGGTATCTATCTATCTATCTATCTATCTATCTATTATATCTATAGAAAGCTTGTAGTAACCATGCATACTAACGGCATTAACTTTTTAACCTAGGCAAGTGAAGCCATACATACTAACGGTGTTAATTTTTTAACCTTGAAAGCGAAATATTTTTTTGATAAGATTGAATGTTAATTATAAATTGTTTGGAAAATGAAAAGACATTTGAATATTATCTAGGCGATATTAAATGTCAATATGAAGCAAGTACTTTTACTATTCAACTATACACCTTTCATATGCCTGCTTAAAAAAGCCAGTTGAATGTTAATTATAAATCATCGGAAAATGAAAAGCCACTTAAAAGCTTGTAGTATTATATTACCAAAAACAAAAAAAGGCTTGTAGTATTAGTGAAAAAGCCACCTCACAAAACTAACAAAGTGTGCATAAGACGTGAGCTTTTTCCCGGGGGGAGGAGATGGGCCACTCAAGTTTTCAGATATCTTTTGATGGCTGGGCCAAAGGATTGAAAATAAAATATTTAAATTTTGCGAGTGACCTGAAATTGGTTTAATATTCTAACAAATTAAAAATATAAACTTTTTTACAAAGCTATGAGAAAGATAGTTTGGGAGAAAAAAACTTCTTGAACTTTTAATCTAAATAAGTGAAGTCATACATACTAACAGTGTTACCTTTTTAACATTGAAATTGAAATATTTTTTGATAATATTGAATGTTAATTGTAAATTGTTTGGAATATGAAAAGATACTTGAATAATATCTAGGAAATATTAAATGTCAATATGAAGAAAGTGCTTTTACTATTCAACTGTACATCTTTCATATGCCTGCTAAAAAGAGCCAATTGAATGTTAATTATAAATCGTAGAAAAATTAAAAGCTACTTAAAAGCTTGTAGTATTATATTACCAAAAAAAAGGCTTGTAGCATTAGTGAAAAAGCCACCTCACAAAACTAATAGAAGTATGCATAAGACATGAGCTTTTTCGGGGGAAAAAAAGGAGATGAGTCATTCAAGTTTTCAGATATCTTTTGATGGCTGGGCTAAGGGATTGAAAATAAAATATTTAAATTTTAGGAGTGACTTGAAATTGGTTTTAATATTCTAATAAATTAAAAGTACACACTTTTTTACAAAATTATGAGAAAGATAGTTTGGGAGAAAAAAACTACTTGAATATTAATTATGAATCGTTCGAAAAATGAAGAGACACTTGAATATTATCTATGAAATAATAAATGTCAATGTGAAGCAAGTACATTTATTACTCAATTGTACACCTTTTATATGCCTGCTAAAAAAATCCAGTTGAATGTTAATTATAAATCGGTCGAAAAGTAAAAAGCCACTTAATTTTTAATTGTGTTGGCAACATTTGATTTTCCTCTTAAAGTTAACTATATATTTATGTTGTATATTGTTCCTCTTTAATCATGTGTTAGAGTTGTACTATAACTTATTGTTGGAATTTTAACACTAATATTTCAAAAAGAAAAAGTCACATATCACATAAGATTAAGGAAATTTTAGTATATACTATGTAATACCCTGAATTTTGGGATTGGAGGCTAAAGAATAAGTCTAAATTAAGTAGACTGCTAAGCCCTGGATTAGCAAGTGTCCCAAATCTATTCCCTAATATTTCTTATATCTTTGGAGCATTTAAGAAAATAAAATGGTGAATTTTGGAGAACGTGATTATGCTGCCAGTGAAATTTCTGGCTAGACAGCGAGATTGTCATGTGATTTTGAATGAATAAATAATTAGCAACAATTATGAAATTTTACAGGTTGAAAGTAGACATCCTAAGCTTTAATTTGATAGGTCATATAAATCATTTAAAAGTATATACAAAAAGTTATGAATTTTTGAAGTTAGCCTAGAAAAATTGTTGATTTTCTAGAACAGCTTCTGAAAACTAAATCTGGGAATGATGTGCTTCTAATTGGCTAAAGGATATATTTTTCCTTGAAACTATACTCAATGAGGGTTTCATAGCCTTTGGAATCGCTCCGATTTGATGTCTACAAATTTAGTTATGATTTTTTAAAGTATAGGAAAAAAATCTACTAGAATTTTGCATTAATCCAAAAATGAAGGAAAACAACTTTAAAAATTATGAGATACATGGAAAATTCATTTAGGCTGATGGAAGGACCTCCTATGACGTCTTTAGCATGGGCCAAGAAGAGGAAATATTATATACATGTTATTTGGGCTTATAACATTAAGTCTATGTGCATAAAAGTTGAAATTTGGTATTTTTGGAAGTCATGACATAAGCATGATAATATGATGACATAAGCCAAGATATTAAAAAGCAATTCTTATCATCTTCCCTACCATTTCCGTCGTGCAAGGCAAAACAACAAAGAGAGAAAACTTATGTTCATCTAGAGAGAGAAGAAAGGAGAAAATTTATAAGATAGGTCGATTTCTTAAGTAAATTTCACTATTAGAAAAAATGGTTTTAACGTCCCCTTTTTTTAGTCTTTTAACGTCTGAAAACAGAGGGACGTCTATCTGAGGGTCGTGGAAAAAAATGTTAATAATGTCCGTAAGTAGGGGACGTTAAATTTGGGGGGACTTTAGACGTCCCCACTTCATACTGGGGATGTCTAAAGTCTGAGGTGCACTTTAGATGTCCCCTGTCCAAACTGGGGACGTCTTAAGTGACCTTTAGACGTCCCCATTTTGGACTGGGGACGTCTAAAGCTCCACTTTAGACATTCCCAATCTCTATAGGGAACGTTTAAAGTGTCGCCACCCACTCTACCACGTCCCTTTTTATTTAAGGACGTTGAAAGTTTTTTTTTAAAATGGTCTTTTTATATATTGCACTGTCTGGAAAATGTAAACTGCAGAAATAGGATTCCAACAACAAAATAAAACAACAGCAGTTCAGCAGAATGGAAACAACAGCAGTTCAGCAGAATGGAAACAACAACTCGAAACACAGTGATCAACCTAAGGCTCTACTACATGCAATAAGTTTAAGGAGTAGCAAACTAATTAACTAACAAACCACACAAACTACACAACAATCTATATCCAAGTCTGTTATTGCACTAAAAGGACTATATCCAAATCCCCAGTTTGTACAATAACCAAGACTAAATCCAATCTATATCCAACAACAATAACGCTAATTATATGTACAATATATAGAACTACCACAAAAGTATGTCCTACACAAACTACTAAAGACTTTACTCTGGTATACATTGAAGAAGATGTCCAGCCAAAAAGTCTCTGATCATATTTAGGTCTTCATATGAGTAGGCATCTTTATTGTCAAAAATCTGTAAATTAGAAAATAAGTTTAGATGAAATAATGAATCAAGTGAATGAATTGCCATTGAATTACAACACCAAGAATATTATCCTCTGAGAATGAAGAAGCGATTACTTGTTCAAAATCTGTCGTAATGCCACTCTGAATGATGTTAAACATATAAAGTAAGACATAGTATCCATATTCCCAGCCGCCAGGTTGTTGAGGGCACTATAAATCAAAAGCAAATGGTTAAAATCAATAAAGGCGTATCTAAAACGACCATCAATCAAAAGATCTTGATTTGAAACTACGTACCTTTGGAAATAACCATCTCGGTTCTTTGCCACCTTTACGATCGCGTGGCCCGCCAAGCGCTCGATACGTCGTGCATGTCCTATCATTAAAATGAAAATCAACATAAATTAGAATAATTCATTAAAGTCAAGAATCAAGAAGTAATGAAATACAAAAAAATAACTTACGTGTTGAAGACGCTTTTAGTTTCTTTGTTTGGTCTTCTACTTAAGGAATCAAACCAGTAAACAATGTGGGGCCGAGGACAGAGAACACACAAACTCCAGTGATAACTATCATAACATATACAGATTAAAAAGAAGTTAGATGGTAAGGCAATTATTTATTAAAAATCTCAAATACACAAAATTAAAATGCGTACCCTTGAACAATCGATGCTAGATAACAACGATAGTCGTTCTCTGCCACTGTGAAGCCCACATAGTGCGTCCTTCTTTTCAATGTATTCCCATTCCTTGTCGTATGTGCAGGAGACAATAATCCATATAAATCAACTCTTTGAGAGTCAATGCATACACGACGGAAGGAGCTATAATAGAATTAAAATGATGAATGTATTAGCTAGTTAAAATCAACTTAACTAAATGAAGCAAAAAATGGGAAATAAAAAACTTACAGGATTGCAAATTTGCCCCATCCAATATCTAGCCCCTCCAACTTAATGAACTGTTTAAGATCTTCTTTATCAATTGTGAAGTGATACTCTAAATCCTGGCCCACAATCCCTGTAGGCATATGCAAATCAATCTGGCGAATACCTTTATAGATATGCTGCAGTCGTGCTAAGAAGGGCCATTTTCCTGCTTCCTGCTCATTCTTTTAGAACATAAAAAAACATATTGTTAGTAGGATGTCAACACATCTCAAGTAAAAGTAAGGTAGTTTCATACCATTGGAGGTGTTGGTGGTAATAAGCTAATAAGATGTACAAGCCAAAGGATGAAAGATCCTCTCGCCTGAGCTATCGTGGCAACCTCATCATCAGGAATAGGAATGGATGTACCTTCTTCCCCCTCTCGAATACACGTCACAGTCACCCTACGCAAATGCTGTGGAATTTGCTGATTATGGTGGGTAGTAACTTTTGTGTGAACGAGAGCATCTGTAACTACACGCAGCACTGGGGCATCCAAAGAGAGGATGGCAGGTTCTCCCTGCACTGGAGTGGGAGAAGGGTCGCCAAGTGGTTCCTCCATTGGGTTGTAACTTCCTTTAGTGCTGTGGAAGGCCGGGGATGAATGGGTTCTACGCTCGGTAGTTGTCATCTGCGATTCAAACATCTTCATCATTTCAACTCGTAGCTCAGGCATCAGATCAAGACGTAGCTCTGGCAACAGCTCTTGTCGGAGCTTGTCGCGAAGGTTGGCCTCGAGCTCTTGTGAGACTTCCTGACGAATCTTGTCCACAAGCTCCCTACTGGGTTCAACTTGTGACGAATAAGGATGTGAGGCTCAGCCAAAATACTTCGCGACACGAACTCCCCCTGCCTCCCCTCGAACATGACCAGGGTGGTCTGCCTTCCCAATCGTCGTTGACAAGATGTCCATCCGTCCACTTGGAGTGAACGAACCTTGGCTACTATGATCTTCTAGTTCATCCTGCAGCATAAAAGTTATCGTAAATGAAAATTAAGCACTCCTAATATGAAAAAATAACTTTGTACTTATGCTCTAACTACTTACAATTCTTGCGACAACCTCAGCAACAGTCGGATTTACATACTTCCCACCCTTAAGCCTCCCTGCTTTCCATTTTTTGTGATGTGGAGGAGGTGGCGGGGGCTGGACCACAACGGTAGGATCTGATATGGCTGCTTCCTTCAATTTCTCCAACTCTTCTGCCATCATCTTTCGCTCAAGCTTCCGATAACCACCACGAGACATGCAATGTTGATAGTTATTAGCTACTTGCCTCTCTGCATTTGCTGCACTTAATGCCTGTGAAAGGAAAACAACGAACACTGAATCAATAATGTCAACTATATTCAAATAAAACACTATGATGACAGAAATCTTACCAAAAAGTTTGGATCTTCTCCTGATGCCATAAACAACCTCTAGTCCTCTGGAGACAAAAACGTATACTCCTGACATGGATCCTAACCCCTCAGGTCCCCTCGAATGTAATCTCGTGTAAGCCTGTTCTTGAAATCTTTCCATCGTAGACGAACCTCCGTCATCCACTCCTTGTACATCACCACGGTGTTAGGGACATCATAGGTTTGCTGCAAGGTAAAAACATAAGTTAATTATCTTTGAAGCAATAGAAATAAAGATATATATGCAGATTTATCAAAACTTATATACCAAAAGTTGTTTCCAAATCAAGTCTTTCGTTTTTTGTGGAACCAACTTCCAATTATCATAGGTAATGCGAACTTTGCTTCGAGCCAAAAAACCTAAGTAGCTAATGAAATGGTCTTCCTCCGGACCAATTGGTTTCATATTGTCATCAAAGTCAATATGCAACCTCTCCTGTTGATGGTGATAACGTGCTACCAATATTGTCATCAAAGTCATTACTATTTTCTAAGTTAAGCTCTTACTCTAGATCGTTTCCCATATTCCTTCACCATGATCATTTATTACAGTATATTCTTCATCATCTACCAATTCTACTTCACTTGTTGTAGGTGGATTAATTGTGAAAGGTGGTGTGTCCTCAAGGTTGAAGGTCGGATCACCATGCTTCTGTTTTTTACTTTGAAGTACAATAGAAATTTTTTTATTTACGGGATCTGTGACATAAAACACTTGTTTCGCCTGGCTTGCTAGAATGAAGGGCTCATCCCTATATCCTACTCTTTCAAGATCAACTAAGACAAATCCAAATTGTTGATCTATTACCACAGCATTATTGCTAACCCACTTACATTTGAATAAAACAACTTTGAACTTGTTGTAAGTGATTTCCCATATTTCTTCTATTACTCCATAATAGGCCATGGATGCTTATATGGGGTTTTTGTCTTTCAAACTGGAAAAGTGCATGGCTTCAGCTTCTACTATCACCCCACTATTTTGCATGGTACTTCTATCATCTTGGTCTTTTGTGTAGAAAGAATACCCGTTTATATCATAACCACTCCAAGTAATAATCTGAAACGCAGGCCCCCAGGCTAGCCACTCTATTGTCTCAGACACACCGGTCTCATGCAAAACCTTTTCCTCAAACCACTGAATGAATGTCTTGTTTTGCTCAATAGTAATATGCATGACATTCTTCCTCGGATTCATGTTCTTCAATCTCTTTCTATGTTCATCTATGTACGGTTGAACTTCTGCCATGTTATTCAGGATATAAAGGTGTGCTTGCAACACCTCTTCACGAGGCATAGTCTTCACTTTCAGTCCTCGTGTTCCCTTGCTCCTCCCCTCTTCATGCCGAGATTATTCCTTCTTCCCTGATAGATAATCGCTGCAGAAGTCCATAGTCTCTTCAACAACATACCTTTCAACTATTGAGGCTTCTGGTCGATAGGAATTTTTAGAGTACCCTTTTAAGATCTTCATGTATCACTCGAAAGGGTACATCCACCTCAGGTAAATTGGACCGCAGAGCCTTACCTCCCTTACCAAATGAATTATCAAATACACCATTATATCAAAAAATGAAGGAGGAAAATGCATCTCTAATTAGGACAATATGATATAACCCTCAGCTTCCAGTTCATCCAGCTTTTCAGTGTCAATGACTTTGTTACAAATAGCATTAAAGAAAACACACAATCTTGTCATAGTGCTTCGAACTTCATCTTTCATAATGCCTCTAATAGCTACTGGTAACAGTTGTTGCATCAACACATGATAATCATGGGACTTCATTCCCACTAACTTCAAATCGTCCATTGACACACACCTTCTCACATTCGAAGAATATCCTTGTGGTACATTAATTTCATGCAAACACCCACACAAACTTCGTTTCTCTGCTTTTGATAGTGTATGCGTTGTTGGCTCTATGTATGCCCTCCTACCATCATCTCTTAGCTGTGGATGTAACCGTTCTCTTATTCCCATATCAACAAGGTCTAGTCTAGCACTAATCTCATCCTTGGTCTTCCCTGGAATGTGCAAAAGCGTACTAACAACGTTATCACAAACGTTTTTCTCCACGTGTATTACATCAATACTGTGTCTCACATCAAGACTACGCCAATATGGAAGATCAAAGAAAATTGATCTCTTCTTCTATATGTTCTTCTCACCCGCAGTCTTCTGATTCTTACCGAGTAAGACATTGATACGTTCAACCCGACTGTAAACTTCTTCTCCGATTAATGCCTTTGGAGCCATTCCATGCTCTGGCAAGCCATTAAAATGCTTTCTTAACCTACGATATGGGTGGAACCTAGGAAGGAACCTCCTGTGACCAAGGTAGACCATTTTTCTTCGATGTTTAAGTTGGTGGAAGTGAGTGTCTGCTTCACAAATCAGACATGCTTTATGCCCCTTCACATTGTACCCTGAGAGGTTTCCGTACGTAGGGAAGTCATTTATCATGGTGAAAATCATTGCACGTAGCTTGAAGGACTCATTCTTATATGCATCAAACACATCTACGCCTTCCTCCTACAACTTCATCGAGTCCTCAATCAAAGGCGCCAAGTAGACATCGATATCGTTTCCTGGTTGTTTTGGTCCAGAAAGCATCATAGAAAGCATCACATATTTACGTTTCATACAAAGCCAGGGAGACAAGTTATATATTACAAGGAGTACTGGCCACGCACTGTGTGTGCTATTAAGAGTTCCATACGGATTGATGCCATCTGTACAAAGCCCAAGCCGAAGGTTTCTCGGCTCGCTGCCAAATTCAGGGAACATTTCATCTATTTTCTTCCATTGTGGAGAGTCAACTAGGTGCCGAAGATATTTTTTGTCAGATATTCTATCATCCGAATGCCATCTTAACTTCTTCGCTTTTTTTGCAGTGCCAAACAAACGCTTAAAGCATGGTATTATTAGAAGATACCACAAAACTTTTACAGGTTGCCTTTTAGTTGTCCCATCGCCACAACCACCATTTTTCTTCACTTTGTATCGTGCAGTTTGACACTTAGGGCACTTACTCATACCTTCATACTCCTTTCTGTACAATACGTAGTCATTAGAGCAAGCATGTATCTTTTTATACTCCATACCCATTGTAGATAGGATTTTCTTAGCCTCATACATACGATTTGAAAGTACATTATCGTCTAGAAACATATCACACAACAGTTCAAGCAGCAATGTGAAACTACTATCGGTCCACCCACAAGTTGCTTTTAAGTTAACCAAATGTAATGTTCCTGTCAGCCGTGTGTACTTACTCCCAGGGTACAACAGTGTCTCTACATCACTCCGCAGGCTGTCATATTCATGTGACTGCGCAAAGGATTCTACCTCAACATCGTGAATCATTCTCTCCATTCTATCTTCATCTATGACATCCACAGCTTCCTTCTTGTGCGACGGACAATCAGTTACTTCCTCACTATGCCATATCCACCTTGTGTATCGAAGATTTATTCCATCACAAAGTAGGTGATCCCTTATAACTTCAACATCCCGTTTTCTCTCATTTAAACAATTGACACAAGGACAAAAATACTTCCCATTTTTTGCTGGAGCATTCCTTCTAGTAAATTCAATAAACTCTTCAACCCCATTCTCATATTCTTCACTTGTTCTCAAAGCATTCATCCAACTATGATCCATTTTATTACCACCTATGCCATTCACACTCAAGTTTAGAATAATTGTCAACACTGGGAATTGCCTTTTACTATTTTATTTTTCAAAATTTTGGCAGCATTTTCCCTTAAAAGTGAGACATCCCAAAATCAAAATAACAAACCATCTCAGCTTAATTTAAACAAAAATAAACTAATTAAGAAGAGTAAAATAAAAATTCACATCACTAAAACAAGAGTAAAAAGCAGGAAGCTAACATTAATTCTTCTAACCCAAACAAAAATTCATAGCTTCATTTTCTCTACTGCGGAGCATTAGGTAAATGCAAGGAAAGAAAGTACCATAATCTCATGTACCATAAAGCATAGAGAATAAGATTATGGTTTTCAAGAATTCCAATTCAAATTCTACCCATTTTCCTATGTTCTTTAACGCTAAAGGAAGCACCAAGTTCGACTAAACATTAAAAAATTGGCGCCATAAAAATTGGTACCAAGTTCTTGACTAGCAATTTTTAGGCCCTTTTAAAATTTTCAATATTTTTTACTTATTTTCAAATAGAAAAAAATAGAAGAAAAGATCTCATAAATTTTTTTATTCAAATAATAAATATTGGCAAACTAAAGTAGCAAACTCAATCTAAATAACTAAAACTAAATAAAATCAAACTATTATATTGAATTGAACTACATAGACGAGAGTTGGATGTGTGTGTGTGGACTAGAAAGGTTCCAAATTCATCACAATCCATCAACTGGCTACCTTAGTTTGGTCGGCCAAATAAGGGCATAAAATAAAGGGTACATGGGTAACTTGGCTTCATGGTTTAATCTAAACAGTATCTAGCTAGTGACTTCAATGTTAACAGCCATTTTGAGGCACTAAGTTGGGATTTTCATATCTTTAGTACGTTTTTCTATCATTCTCCCTACATTTAAACACACACAGACACTGTACATTTAGGCTCCTCTTTATTTCATTATTCCCTAGTAGAAAAATGAGTCATTGCATAAGTATCTTATTATTTTTGCATCATTTTTATCATATAATTTATAAAGGATTAAAATAATTTAAAAAGCAACGAAAGAAATATAAAGTACCATAATCTAATATATGTACCAGAAAGCATAGAGAACAAGATTATGGTTTTCAAGAATTCCAATTCAAATTCTACCACAAAGCATACGCACCTGATTTTCTCAGAATCTAAGTGCAGAATCCAAGTGCAGCAACAATATAATCCAGAAATGCAGAACCAAGTGTAGCAACAATCCAGCAACGCAGAATCCAAGTGCAGCAACAATCCAGAAACGCAAAAACATAGAATCCAAGCTTTTCTGTAAATTCTTAATTGCGTCACATAATAATCCAACTCACGCCTGATATGCACATGATTTTAGGAAACCCAGAAACGCACCTGAATAATTCTGAGAATGCAACAGCAGCAGCAAATAGCAAGACCCACGGCCATGAGAATGGGAGAAGAGGGAAGACAAATGCAGGGGAGGTGCGCCTTTATTCAGTGAAGGAGTTATGACACTGAGCTCACGGGTATGGGAGAAGAGGGAAAACGAATACAGCAAGGAAAGTGGAACACAGCAAACACTCACGGGTATGGCAAAGCACAGAAGGTAAAGTTGCAATCTACAGTGCATGAAGTGATGGTTCTACATCCCCAGTCAAAATGGGGACGTCTAAAGCTTACTTTAGACGTCCCCATTTATGCAGGGGACGTCTAAAGCCTATTTTAGACGTCCCCAGTTTCTCTAGGGACATCTAAAGGCCACTTTAGACGTCCTCAGTTTTCCTGGGACGTTTAAAGTGGTGGAAATTTTTTTATTTGTCAAATTCATCCAGCGCCAAAGCCTTCCGCCAAATATTGAACTTTGGGCGTCCCTAACTTAAAAAGGGACGTCCTTTAGGGTAGTAAAAAGTCTAGTTTGTAGTAGTGTTTATATCTAATGTGTATAATCATTCTCCTAAACTTCTCTTCTATGTTATTGAAGATGTTGGAAGCAGAAATTTTAGTGTTTCAATGCTAGGGTTTTGGTCAACAAAGGGAAAAGGCAGGAGGGAGCTTAAGATAACTTTCGAAACTCCAATATTTGATTATTCTGGCTGCTGTGAACAATTTATTCGGTGAAATTTCACCTGATTGTCTTTGTTTCTGAAAATGGAAAATGGGTTGTTGGAAGTGTTATGCTGCCAAAATTGGTACTAAATGGCATTTTTAATCTAATTAAATAGTTAATAAAGTGGTTAAGAGTAGAAAGGAACACGTCTGCAGAGTCGAAATCGAAAAACCCCAATATTCCCCGGAGTATTAAGGATTTTGGCTAGAGCAAGAAATAGGGCTTAGAGTTGGATTGTCAATGATTTGATAATTCCATTGAGTTCAAGAGGGGAAATTAGGTGGGGTTACAGTTGATCACTTTTTCAGAAAAGCCTGAAAAACCATAATTACGAAAACGCCCCTAAAACACTAAAATAAGGGTTGTCAAGGACATTTTGGTCTTTTGGCAGTGAATTTGGTAATTCTGAGTCCGGAAATAGATTCCTTAGGTAAAAATGTATCAGAATAAACCTAGTTAAAATTTCAGAAAAAATACAGTCGGACTGGGCACGGCAAGGCCGGCCCAAGTGCTCGGAGGCATTTTGGTAAATTTTCATAATAGGCTCATATTACCACCAGAAACACTATGGAAGTGTCTAAATGGTACCTTTGGAATTGTAGGACTAAGTAGAGAGCCAAGCTATGACACGCTTTATGAGGCACGTAATTCGAGGTAGCAAAAGGTTTAAGGTATGGAACTTATCTTATTTGCATGTATTTGATATCTCTTCTTGTGTAGTGATGTATGTTATTGCTTTACTTGATTGTGTAAAGCATATTTGAATAATGAAGCTTTGTTTCTGTTTATATTGTGGCCATAGTTATGCTGCATGAAACATTGAGCATGCAGAATTGTCATTATGGAGCACGCATCTAGTTAAAGCTAACATGTCATATAGGAGTGGGAAAACGGGCTGGCCCGCGGGTTGCGGGCTGCAGCGGGGCGGGCTGCACCAGCCCGTTTAGGCCAGCCCGCCAAATTTTTTTTTTTTTTTATAAAAATTCTTAATCTTTTCTCTTTCACCCACTCATATCACACTTCTTTTCTTTTATACATTTGTGTTAAGAAATCAATTTCATTCTTACTTTCCTTTTTTTTCATCTATTTACATCACAAAACTATATAAATACATCTCTTTTTAATTTAATAATAGTATAATAAATAAATAAATATAATATGAAAATAAGTGTCAAATAAAAAGTATGAGGAATTAATTAAACACATCATCAAAGGAAAATGAGATAAGGGACCAAGGATATTGGAGAAAAAAAATATAAAAAAATTTAAGCGGGCTAGCCCGCTCAACCCGCGGGCTAAACGGGCTCAGCCCGTTTAGCCCGTTTTTAATCGGGCCGCCACGTTTAAAAAGGGCCCGCCAGCCCGGCCCGAATTACCGGTACTAATGTCATACATATAACATCTATCATGCATGCATTATGGTATCAGTTTCCTACTGAGATTCTCTCGAATCTCACTCTCCCCTACTAACAATTTAGACAGGTGAATACAGAAGATACACAGAGATCAAATAAGAGAATTACACAAGAGGATTGTAGTGGTGGAACAAAACATGAAGATATTTTCATTTCACTGGGATGGGTTTAGACACCCAAGTAGCCTTGTACGGCTACATTAGTGGTAATTATCATGTTCGAACCCCTATGGGGAATTTTTGTAATCATACACTTTTTATCAGTATTTTCATGCTATTCCTATATTGCCCACCGAACAACCTATCATTTTTCACAACTACTCTGAAAAAGCTGAAAATAAGATAAGGGTATGACATACTACTCTCTCCGATCTTTTTTATAAGTAACTTTGTTCTCGATTGCACAAAAGAAACTGGAGGTTAAGATTAATTAAAAACAATAAATGTGTTAAAAATGTCATATCTTTTTCAAATATGCCCCTGTTTATGAAAGAGCATGTGAGAGAGAATGTGTAACAAATGATTGAATAAAGAGACAATCAATGGTTTCTTAATATAAAGATATGTATTTAATAGGGGCATACAAGGAAAAAGTGGTTTGAATTTCGAGAAACAAGAAACAAGTTGCTTGTATTAAGGACCAACCCCAAAAAAGAGAAAGTTGCTTATAAATAGAACCAGAGGGAATAGGATGTAAAATTGAGCTAATAAAAGGGTGAAAAAGAGAAGTATTTAGAACTAACCATTGGAGCATTTATGCATTTTGATTACTTGGTTTTATTCTCTTCATTAACCACACTGAATTGCCATAAATCACCATAATTGTGAACGTTTAGAAATTGTCATATTTAATAATCATCAAGTCACATTTAATCAACATTATAGCTCATCAACGGTCAAGTTAAGTTCCCCACTTATAAAAGGCAATACGTGGTGTGTAGTCAGTGTACACTAAGCTCTATCCCCGGATCTTCCTCTCTTCTCCTCTCCGTTGGCTACGCAAAAAATGAGGTGATATGGAAAAGGAAAATCAGCATATTCCATCATGGTGGGTGCATTTGGTTGCCAAATTTCCCGACAACCTATTTTCTAGTGGCGACTTATTTTCATTATACATGGAAAAATGGGATATGGAAAATCTGGAAGACAGTTTTACCCTTCGAGCATATCTCAACAACTTGAGAGAATTTGGACTCAATTAATGACAAAGATACGGACAAAGAATGAAGAGGCTGGGAGGCATGTAACTATGGGGTAATCAGGATTTAAGTCACAATTAGATATGATAGAGGAGTATGAGCAGCCATGGCCGGCGGAGGAGGATGGAGTATGTGTTGGTTGGGCGTCGATAAAGATGGTGATGAAAAGTGATTGGGCATTGAAGATCCAAGCAAAGAGGCTATATATAAAGGTTTAGGAGAATTGGAAGAGAAGTGAGAGAAATCCAAGAAGTTCCTACTAATAAATCATCATGCTAACAACTTTTAATTTTCCTCTTCAAGATAACCACATTTCATGTTAGGTTGTTTCTTCCTTTTTATTCAAGTGTTTGAAGTTCTACCAGAACTTACTATTGAAATTTTAATGTCAATATTTCAAAAACAATTTTCCATAGGGCTATTAATGGGTGGGGAGATATTGATATACTTTTAATATATTATGGGTAACATTGCACCACAAAATATTTCAAGGTGTTAGATGCCTCTAAAAGTATTTCACGGAATTGCATGCATCTTAACCCAATATTAAATTATTTGAGATTGGAAATGTCAACAGTTAGAATACTATTTTGAAAATAATTTCCTTATGGTGTTACAAAAAATATAAGATTTAATTTTTTGGAGTACACATAATTATTTTTTAATTATTAATTAACTAAAACATATGAGAACATAATCACATTGTGAGCTACAAATAATTATTAATTAATCAGAAAACTAAAACAATGTCGTAGTTAGTTCAATTGCCAACTTGTCATTCCCTTTGATGGTTGTTGTATTGCCTTTTGGTGTTGTTGAAAATATTCACTATAAATAAATTGACTTTTAAAAAGCTTTCAGTGACGACATTTATTATTGCTATTGTAAGTCACTTTTGATAGTAGTGTTGAAAACTATCACTAGAGAAAAGTTTTGACTAGCCGTCACTTGTGTACAAATAAATGGATTTTTTTGGAGGGGGAGAAATGAAATTTCCTTAAAATAAAATGATGAAATATATATGCACACACACCTACATACTTCAAATATGATACATTAACCACCCGTATATGATTATTCGGAAAACACAAGAAAAGCATAAGCTTCTTCCCATTAATAAAAAAACAACGACTTGGTCTATGCTTGATAACTTGCACCACTTTAAAAAATTAAACTAACAGAGCAAACTATTTACAAGTGCAACTAATCAAAAATTTTGAAACAAATGAGAGAGTTCTTTATGATCAATTTTAAAATTTATATCATATAATACATAATTTGTGCATCGAACGGGAAGAAGCCTCTAGTTATACTTGGAAGCTATTATTTATCCTTGTTGAACTTAAACATACATGTTCCTGACTGGTTTTGTTCCTACTTTCTACAAATGGAGCATGCATTGAATCAATCGTTAGTATGAATTGAATAACATTCCCCCCCCCCCCCCCCCCCAATGTTGACATTTTATAAAAAAATAATATTGCTTCAGCTTTTAAAATTTATGTGCTTAATTAGGTTGTTCTACAATGTTCTTTAGGGTACTTATATTTTCTCTTGAAATACTTTCACGGCAACAATACACCTTTTCTTTCAACCCTATTGATATGTCATCATATCTAGGGCGTTGAAATAAAAATTCATAATATAAGCAATGAGTTCTTTTTCTTTTTTTTTCCTGGCCAACAAGCAACAAATTTATTTAGTTAAATGGGTTAGTTTCTCGTAACGTGTTCAATCAATATTTGAATACTTACTGAGAAGATATCCATACATAGTAAAAAACTTCAAAATATAGGCCTACACATGTAAATATATTAAAATGTGCATGTGATCGTTATTGAATTAACCTTAAGTAAACTAGTCTAATTTGGTACTTTATCCCAGTCTTGGCATTTAATTTCAGTAATTGGAATACGAATTAATTGGCGATCATGATTTATTTAAGTTCATCATAAGGACCCAAAAACAAAGAAAAAACTTGTGGCCACATTGGATGTTGACGTATTTATGAGCCCACTAGTGAACCGAAAAGGTACACAATTTGTGATGTGAGTTGGGACCGAGTGACAAAAAAAAAAAAAAAAAATTTTGGGCAGAGAAATTTAACTTTAAGTGGTGGTTTGAAATAACTTATTTTCAATTTATAAATGTTTATAAATGATAATTTATGATATATAAGATAAGTATATGAGAGGAATTTTATCTTGACTTACATAATAAGAACTTATTACTTAAAAATAAATAATGTCAAACACAAGATCCAGCTTTATTCTTCTTCCTCATTCTGACTGTAAAACTCCTCAAACTTTGTTTTTTTTTTTTGTCCATTTTTGTCTTCCCAGCTTGTGGTCCATGTGGAGCCATGCAGGGTCACCCTCTTTAAATATATATGAAATTAAAGAGAAGATGACGGAGGAAGAAAAACTGAAAAAGTAGAGAAGGAATAGATTCATAAAGGAGAAAAGAACCAAAAATTGGATTCATGAAAGGGAAAGCTTGATATGATATGATATATATATTAAGAGGAGCATATTATAATATATTATATTATATAGGATATCTCCGCACAGGAGGTCAAGAGGCAAAAGCATCAGATATCTAACGTACAAGTGATTCTCCCTTGAATGCCACGTGGATTCTTTATTTGGTTCACGTGGCAAAAGCAGGTCCCACATGGGTCCCACCTTGGTCTTAGATGTACATGTCCCCATCATCCATTGCCTTATACTCGATAGAGAAGTTTCATTTTTAGATAATTACGATTTTTAATTATGAATTATGGATGGATGTGCCTTATAAACCTAATAGTTTATAGGTTTAAATATCATGTTGGCTGAGATAGTAAGTGATTTCACCTTCCAGGGAAGATAATACAAATTTAAACTCTGAAAAACATATTTATTAGAAAAAGCAAAAATCCTTTACGTCTTAAGTTTAGAAAGGGAAAAACCTTTATCAAATTAAAAAAAATACAATATTAATTAGTTTTTTCCATTCTTTTCTTGATACCTTATAAGAATTTGTAGGGTTGGACACGGCGGACAGAGTGGACCAGACAAGAGCCCAACCCAATGTTTAGTCTGTTTTCATGGACAAAATGAGTTGAGCAACCTGTGGTCCAGTCTAGTCTAATGGGAGCCTGAGGTTGAGTTGGACTAGACTTGGTCCACCAAACAAGTAGATTGATCCAAATAGTCCAAGACCTTTAATTTCCTTTTTTTTTTTCATTTTTCTCTATAAGAGGCTAATGATTAAACCTAATAAACACAATTAAGATAATAAAAATACCTACAATCATAAACAAATCATCCGAAAACAATAAAAGTTAATCATAAATCCTTTAAAAACTCCAACAACATTAAATAAATATGAACATCTAAATTAAAAAAATATTAAAAAAAATCAATGGACTAAACCAGATTAGACCCGGTGGTCTGATCACATGGTCTTGAACCCGGTCCAGCCCGACCAATCAATCTAGTCCAATTTTATTATGGTACTTATTTAGGCTGGACCAGACTGGACTAGACTAGAACGGACTACCAGGTTTTTTTAAACCCCTAAGAATTTGAAGTTTGAACTAATCGCCACCCATATTTTACATTATTTTTCCTTCTCCAATTTAATCATATATAATCAATATTATAATTTTAGTATATTGGGCAATCACATTAGGACATGGTTTTGCCGATTGAAATAAAGATATAATTTTTCATTAATTAATTGAAACCTGTTTACAAAAGATGCGAGTTCCTCTCCCTCTCACACATACAATTAATCCACCCATATATTATTATATTTAGAGCATATTTAATACCATAATACTCGTTTGGTCCTTATATTAAGGCCTAATTGGAGAGTCGGTATTAGTTCTAAATGTAAAACACATCTCTCATATTTATCACCCCCCCCAAAAACCATCTTGTTAATACTCTCTCAACAAGATGGTGGATTCTTCTCACTACTACAAAAAACCAAATCTGTGGCGCTTATAATTACATTAGCTGTGGCGCTTGCGAAATGCCACCTATCTTAACGCCACTAAAAAAAGCTGTGGCGCTTAGAAGCGCCACAGATTTTAAAAATTTTTTTTTTTTTAAAATTACTTCCTGCCAGGCGCCACAGAAAGCTTACTTCCTGTGGCGCCTGGCCGGCCAGGCGCCACAGCTGGTTCACCTACTGTGGCGCCTGGCCGGCCAGGCGCCACAGCTGGTTGGGCCTGCTGTGGCGCCTGGCCGGCCAGGCGCCACAGAAGGCCTAGACCTCCTGTGGCGCCTGGCCAGCCAGGCGCCACAGGAGGTCCTTTTTTTTTTTTTTTTTTTCGTTGTACCTTCTGTGGCGCCTGGCTGGCCAGGCGCCACAGTAGGTTTTTCTTTTTTTTTTTAAAAAATTTTTCGTTCTGGTTTATTTAGCATATTTTTTGGGTTTTTCGTATTGGTTTTTTTTTTAGCATATTTTTTCCTCATGCATATATAATATTTGTCTGCAAGGTTTAATAAGAACAATAATAGATAACTTTAAAATGATACCAACAAATGATTGATTAGCTAAAGTATAGTAGTAATGAAAATTGTTAAATACAATATACTGTAAACCTAGCTGAATGAAATATAATACAACAAATTCAACTTGAACAAACATGCATGACACAACAATTATATTGGCAATTAGAAACAACACAAAAAAAACCAGCTAGTGAATTTAATAGTAAATATAGCTACCTAGGGATTTGCCTAAACACATATTCACACCATTCCTCGATCACTTCATTAACTTGATGGTCTGTCAAAGCGTCACAACGTTGATCTTCATAATACTACAGATATATACAATCAGACACAAGTTAGAACGAATTCAAATCAGTAAAACATAACTGTCAGGCACTAATTCAATTTCATTACAACATAATATGAAGTGCAACTAAATGACTTACTTTTTGAGGAATAAATGGTTGATCATGCATAATAACATCCTTCATAAATTTCATGATATAGTACCCACAATCATTGTCATTAGGTTGGAAAGGGCACTGCAATAATTAAATGCAATATTTAACACTGTTCATGAATAAAAATTGTTTACTAACAAAGTCTAAGTAAATTAAAGTCAAATATCAATACCTGTATCTTCTTCCAAGGATAGCTAAGGCTAGGGTCAGTAACTTTAGAATAGTTTAACCCGACAGACGACCGATATGCAGTCAATGCGCTAATAAAAGAAACAGAAAGTGATTACTTTTGGTTATTCAATCATGTTCGCAAATATTTATTTATAGGCACGTATACCTACCTACTGATCAATAGCAACATATCAAAACGGTCTTGTGGAAGACCATTTTTCAGAGGATCCACATAATAAATGCGAGGGCCTGAAGGTTCCGCTGGATTGATAACGATCAATATCTAATGGCGCCTAAAATATATTTTAAAAATATTTTTTGAACAATCATGTTACGATAGAAGTTAAACAATAAAAAGAAAAATTGTACCAATAATAACTTACCCCGCATTATACGGCACTAAAAATAATGTATTTGCTGTCGCTTTCTTGCTAAAGTAATCTTTCAGCCCATTAGACTGCGCAGTCACATCTATTTTACCCTCATGATTACCAACGAGAAAAGGGTTGACAAATGCGAATTGGACCCTCTGTGTATCCATTAAAACGTCCTGGTCCAAATGCCTGGTATAAAATATACAGTGTCATGAGAAACAAAAGAAATGGAACGAGATATATTAATAACAGTGATAAACGATGATAGTGAAGTACCTTATCCAGATGTTGATACCCGAAGCACTAACCCAATCACGAGCACATATTTCCTGCACGACCTCGGCAGTAATATAATCAACTAGACCACCAACATTGTAGATATGTCTTGGAATACGTAATGCCACTACTCCCTCACCGATCAATTGTGGTGCAATCAATATTAATTGATCGAGATATGAGGTATGTCTTCTTCTGCTCTGTTGGCTGGCCGATGCTTTTGACTTGGGTTGTGTTGTCGAAGACTTTGAAATCTTACCCTGCGCAAATCAGAAAATTAAATCACAGTTCGAGATGAAAGTTCGAAGGAAAAGTGCAGGGAATTTTGAATGAACGACCTTTCCACATGGCTCGATAAGACCTATTGGCCAAGCAACATAGCCACCTACAACATCCGCCACCTTATTTTGCTCATCTTGAGACGGGATCGGTAAGAGGGCGTCTTCGTTCGTGCAGACGTCAACCCTAACCCGGAGTGTGTTATCGGGCAACGGTGAATTGTGCAGTATGTCCTCACCAGTGTTGTAGGCAACACCTACTGCAACCGCGTGCTTGGATGCTTGCTCGACATATAGCTTGCATTGAAATTCCCCCTACAGAAAACAGAGTTAATATGTTAAATTCGCTTAATTATAATTTAACATAAAGTTAAGTAGAAAAAAAATTAATTACCGAAGGAAAAGGGACTTTAGGCACGGAATTGCAGCTATCTCTGAAACTTGGGCTATCACAGAACGGAACATTTGGTATTGGCCTACCCTGGACCAACTGTTGTATTTGCGTTGTTAACAACGCATTATGTTCTTGCAGCAAACGCATTTGTTCGGTGAATTGTTCTTCTCGTTGTTCCTTGTAGCGCATTTGTTGTTGAAGTTCTTGCATTTGATGCTTAAAGCTAGACATCTCGTCACGTAGGTGAGAAACATCACTTCTACTCGAGCGCTTCTGACGTCCGAAGTATGCTGATGGGGTGACTGCAAAACCAGTACCCCGAACACGACCATCATACTCGGGTACTGGTAACGCTCTGCTCAATAAATCGTCCCGACCAACATAGGTCGCCAACGCAGGATCCTCCTGTGTCATTTGTCGCTTTACCAAAAAGAATTACAATGAAAATTAGTTATTATAAATGGAGTTCATTTAAGTAAAGCCAATTATTTATTGAACGCATGATATAATTGAATACTTACACAATATTCGGCTACTCTTCTTGCTTCCTCACTACGAATTTCACCTTTCTTATTTGTGACACCCTTGACCCACAGCTCATGTCGTGGAACCTGTGTACTATCTGAGCCTGATTCTTGTATCTGCACATCGAAGTTAGTCGAAGTTAAATGATATTCATATAATTTTTATTATGAATGAAATAATCATCAGTTCGTACAATTTGTTTTTGTAAAGTTCCGTATGAAACAGGTCCTTGTGTGTATCGGTATGGCATGTTGGTCGCGTTGGCTCGATTCTTCTCGCTCAACTCCTAGATAGATCAAAATGATTCATATAAATATATAAATGTTACTTACAAATACGTACATTACACGTAATAGGGAAAAATAAAAAAATCCCCTTACCAGGAAATCAGGAGTTGTATGTGTTTTGATAAACTCATCCCACATTGCTTGAGTGATGATTCCTTCGTACAATGGATAAGGCGGTGTAGTAATGATATCATCATTATCATCCCTCAAGAAATATTTGACGAGATCAGAACGAAACTTTCGCAAAATTTTTCCGGCTTTTCTCATTACGAAGTTCTTCCGATCATCATCAATAATAAAAACACTCTGTAAACAAGTCAAAAAACATATATCATATGTAAGATTGAAATGAAGTGAAACAAAGCTCAACTCCTAAATATATAATTAAGGTGTTACCTGTATTTCAGCCCAGATCCCATCCTCATAACTTTTCTTTACCATTTTCCAATTTTGAACTGTAATAGGGACTCTGTCTCGAACCGTAGTCCCGATGAAGTTATTTAACGAGGTACTGTTCTCCCCAACCGGGTTTCCAAGTTCATTCCACTCTACTTGTAACTTGATCCCGTTACTTCTCAGTCTGATCAACCTCGCCATAACTGTCCTGCCACGTCTGACGTTCACCTCAAATCTCTGTCTACCAATGTGCCTGGGAACGTCATCAATGTCATCAGGTACGGGACTGGGCACGTCATCAATGTCATGATGTGGTGAGTCCATACTCCTGCAAGTGAAATAAACCAAATCAAAACATCAGTACACAATGGTCTTGTATGTCAACGAAAGCAAATTACTTTGAAATTTATAAAAACATACGTACAAGTAAATGAGTCAAGGCAATCATTATCTTTTCCTTTTTCTTGTTTGATTTAAAATTTTATTCTTCAGAATTCGTGTTGGATTGAGAATTGTGTTCCTCTTGACCCAAGTTCCCTCTTTATGATCATGTCTCACGTATAGGGGTCCATCTCCATCTTCATCTTCATCTGCATCTCCATCTATATCAATCTCTGCTGACCACAAATCCTCAAACGAAGGATCATCATTATTGATGTTCAAATATTCATTACTTTCAAAATCAACTTCTGCTTGACGATTCTTGTTGGATGGAAGTACAATAGACCAATTCTTCTTAGCAGGATCAGGAATGTAAAATGCTTGTTCTGCCTGTGCTGCTAAAATAAAAGGATCATCTTCATACCAAACCTTAGAAAGGTCCACTTGCACAAAGCCTAAGTCATCTATCCGCAATCCACTGTTGTTGTTAACCCACTGACATTTGAAGACAGGGACCCTGAATATAGAGTAATCTAACTCCCATATGCGTTCAATGACACCAAAGTATGACATTGATGCATAGATAGGGTGTGTATCTTTAGCACTGGATCTATGCCAAGAATCAGCAACAAGTGTTACCCCACTATTCTGCATCGTGCTCTGTTTATCATGGTCTTGTGTATAAAATGTGTAACCGTTGATTGCATAACCATTGTAAGATAATACATGTAAGCTCGGTCCCTTCGACAGGCACTTCAATTTTTCGGAAACTGAATAAGGATTCCTCTCCATCTCATCGTTAATACGATTTTTCAACCAGCCTGCAAATTGTTTATTGTGTTCTGTTGTTAATAAATTTTCATTCCCATCACCATGTACCAATCGGAGAGCATCCTTGTGTTCTTCTACATACGGTTCGACCTCATCAGTGTTATGTAGGACATACAAGTGGGCTTGATCCCGTTCAGTCACTGATATCGTTATTACATCACTCCCCGTTGTTCCTTTCCCTGATCTTCGGCCATCATGACGGGACTTGGGGATCCCTACAGGGTCAACATTTGATAGAAAATCAGCACAGAAGTCACTTGCTTCTTCAACCATGTAACTTTCAGCGATACAACCCTCTGGACGGTATCTATTTTTCACATACCCCTTTAATATTTTCATGAATCGTTCATTTGGGTATATCCATCTCAAGTACACTGGACCGCATAATTGAGTTTCTTTGACCAAGTGTACAGTTAGATGTACCATAATGTCAAAAAAAGAAGGCGGAAAATACATTTCAAGTTCACACAGAGTACACACAATCAGCCTTTGCAAATCTTGTAACCTGGTTGAATCAACCACTTTACTGCAGATCAACTTGAAAAACACGCAAAGTTTCGTGATAGTGTTCCTTAATTTTTTGGGAAGAATGGATCGTATACCAACCGGTAGGAAATTTTGCATGAGCACATGACAATCATGAGATTTAAGGTTCTTTAACTTCAACTCTTTTACCGATACAAGGTTCTTTATATTTGAAGAATAGCCCTCGGGGACTTTAATTCCTTACAGAAACTCACAAAACAATTTCTTCTCTTTCCTCGACAGAGTGTATGCCGCTGGCGGTAGATAGGTACGAAACCCTTGCTCAATCGGTGCCAACTCTTCTCTAATTCCCAAGTTCACTAAATCCAACCTCGAATTGACATTGTCCTTGCTTTTTCCTTGGATATTAAGCAACGTGCCAATTAGACTATCACAGATATTTTTTTCTATGTGCATCACATCAAGAAAATGCCTCACATATAAAGACTTCCAATATGGAAGTTCAAAGAAAATAGACTTTTTCTTCCAACCGCTTGTCTCGATTTGTTTCGCAAAAGGTTTGCCAAAATTGTTCTCCAAGTCTTTTACCTTGGAATATACCTGGGAACCGGTCAACATCTTCGGCGGGCTACCTTCTTCTGCATCACCATTGAAAGGCTTTTTCCACTTCCTCCAACGATGTTGTGATGGTAAGAATCTTCGATGCCCCATGTAAACATTTTTCTTACAATGATGAAGTCGCATTGAATGAGTGTCATCTTCACATATAGGGCATGCACCATATCCTTTGACGCTGTATCCTGACAAATTTCCATAAGCAGGGAAATCATTAATTGTGCCAAACAACATGGCTTTCAAAGTGAAACTTTCTTCCATGTACCCGTCATACACACTAACGCCTTCATCCCAAAGCAGCTTCAAGTCATCAATTAAAGGAGCCAAGTATACATCTATATCATTCCCAGGTTGCCTTGGCCCAGAAATTAACATGGACAACATCATAAACTTGCGTTTCATGATTAAGTGTGGAGGAAGGTTATAAATCATCAATATCACCGGCCACATGCTATGTGTGCTACTCTGAACACCGTGCGGATTAATTCCATCAGTTGACAGTGCAAGGCGAAGGTTCCTGACTTCATCAGCAAAGTCAGGGTACTCATGATCAATTTTTTTCCATTGAGGAGTGTCTGCAGGGTGCCTAAGCTTCGTGTCTTTAATCCTTTCATCTGCATGCCATGTCAACTGCTTAGCAGTCTCTGCATTACTATACAGTCGCCTGAATCTCGGAACAATGGGAAAATACCATAGCACCTTCAAAGGACTTTTTCCTTTCTTCTTCCTATATCGAGATGCGTTGCATTTAGGGCACTTCTCTAACGTTGCATACTGATTTCGAAATAATACGCAATCGTTAGGACACGCATGTATCTTCTCATATCCCATACCGGTTGTAGAGCAAAGAATTCGCTTTGCCTCGTATGTCTTGGTAGGAAGTACATTTTCTTCTGGAAGCATATCTTGCAACAGTTCAAGCAATGCGGTGAAACCCGAATCACTCAATCCGTAGCGAGCTTTAAAGTTATACAACTTCAACACTGCTAGCAATCTTGTGTATTTAGTACTTCCGACATATAATGGTTTCTCAGCATCACCTTTCAACTTCTCAAATTCGTTAGGGCAGTTATGAAGCACCCCTTCAACCATATTTACCATTTCTTCAAGACCATCATCTTCATCAAACATGCTTTGATCAAATTCATCCGAGGCACCACCCGTGGTATGCACCCGATCACTATATGCATCGTTGGTCTCACCATGCCTTGTCCATCGTATATATGTTTGATCAATACCATAACACACTAGATGATCTAGCAAATCAAGTTGACTAATCCGCTTTCCAAAACAACAGGATAAGCAAGGACATAAGATTTTGCCAGGATCTTTTGTGTGCTCAGTTGCAAATCTAATAAAATCCTTCACCCCATCTATATATTCCCTTGAACATCGATTAGATGACATCCATTTACGATCCATCTATGGGCTTCAATCTATTTTTTTTAAAAAGTACGTGGTTAGATGTTGTATGACTATTGCATTTACTAATTACTTTTATATTCTCTTACCAATTTTAATTTATAATAACATACACCACATGAATCTTTATAATTGAAGCTTTCTAAGTCTTAAACTGAATGTTTAAATTGTCAAATAATTCATTAATTATTCCCAGGCATAATAATAATTTTTTACAACTTATAACAAAAGAAACCATATTTGCCACAATATATCATAGTTAAATTAGAAAACATTACAAGTCGATAAATAAAATACAAGTGTTAAGAATATATAAAGAATTATTTTGCTTATGCAATTAATCAATAACAATCATTAGAACACCTACAAATTATAACTATTAAATTTAACTAAAATCACATTTGTAAGCTCAAAATTTAAAAAACATACCGTAAATAGAAGCTTCAATAGACTGATGAACTGAAACTACAAACACAAATTAAACATAAACAAATCAATAAGATATTTGAGGTTCTAAGTTATTTTTTTAAATAATAATATGTGTAATAAACATCAAAATATAATAAAATCAAAAAATATGATTCAGAAAAAAAAATAAAGAAAATAAAATAAAATGGAAAAATAAAGCATAATCCCAACATTAATTAACAATATTTTTCTATCAATTTCTCTTAAAACATCTAAGAATCTTAAATTTTTTAATTTTGGAATATCACATACGGGTTTGTTTGCAATTAACCTAAACTTCATAATCACTTAGTACCTACAATGTAAATCCCTAATTTCTCTCAACAGTTATTGTATATTTCTACAGGCACACACAACTCTTCTTGTTACGTTCCTCATCCCCATTTGTTTTATTCCCTTAAGTTCCTACTCATACACATGTAGGCTTTTTAGGGTTTATCTTTTCAAGGGCCAAAATCCAAATATTCAAATCTATTTCTACCTGTAATAGTCCCCGATAGTCCTAGCTAGCTATGATAAGATGAGACAGGTTTTTTTCATATTTTTTAAGTCTTTAGTCTTAGTTAGTAAATCACTGGCCAAAAAAAAAAAAAGTTAGTAAATCAATTTTTTTAAAATGAAAAGTTGGATTTTCACCGAAAATATTTACTATATATAGTGTTTTTATGGTGATACTTATTTATTATATAGATCTAATTACATGTATCACATGCAATCTATAAATTTTATATACTTTTTAGTAATCACAAATAATTTTTTTATGATCCTATATTTCAAATATCCTTTCTACTTTTAATATATAATTTTGATATATTTATTTCTAAAAATTCATAAAAATCATATATTTTTCAAACATTATACATCTAAATCTATTTTTAAAGTGTATATATCATACAATCAAATATTTTAATTTATTAAATATCTTTTCTAAAAAAATTGAAACTTTAAAATCATATTGCACTAACTTTTATTCCAACTTTAATTTATAAATTATTATTTGTATAATTTTTTTTTTTGTATATGCCAATTAGTTTATGTTTGTATTTTTTTGTATAACTTAAAAATAAACCCTTATATATATATATCTATCTATCTATATATCATTCAAAAACGCAAATTAAAGGCATTGACTAACATCATTGAAAGGAAGAGGGCAATTGGACAGAATAGTGGCGTAATGAATGATTAACGGAATATATATGTACACACACGCCTACAAACAACAAACACATTTGTATATTATATATATATATATATAGGTGTTGTACATGTAAAGAGCAAAGAAACAAAACTAGAGATGGTCCCACAAAAAAAAAACTCTGCCGACAGAGAGAGAGAGCGCATAATATATACTATTTCTAAATTGAATTGGTTTATGTACATGGGCATGCGTGTCATAACAGGGAAAAAAAACCATAGCAAGCATGGCATAAAAAAAAACACCAGAACAACCTGAAAAAAAAATAATAATAAAAACAAAACACAAGTTGAACTTACAGGTTGATCAGTGCAGTGGAGTGGGGGACCACGTAATTGCCGTTGGTGACGCAATCTTCAACGAGGGAAGGAAGAAATTTGAGCGCTAGCTACCAAATGGAGTGGGGACCAAAAGAGTTGAAGACAACGGAATAATACGGAAAGAAGTGGGCTTGGCAGTTGGAAAAATACAATAACGTGTGCGCGTGTGGATGTAGTTTTAAGATATGAAGATGAGAAAATGGAGGGACGGGGTGCACACACAGAACAAATGGAAAGTGATAGAGGGAATAATTAAAGATAGAGAGAAAGAGATGGAGGGGAGGGTTTTCACGCGGTAAATGAAAGATTGGGGGGGGGGGGCGGGAAAACAAAATGGGATAAGGGGGGGGGGGGGGCGGGTAGGGATATCATTGGAGGGGAAGGGATAAGATATCCAAATTATTTTTTTTTTTTTTTTTTAAAAAGGTTAGGGGTGGCGCCTTTCTAGACAGGCGCCACCCCTGAAATTTTTTTTTTTTTTAATTAAATAAAAGGGTCATTGGAACGCAATTCTGACAAAAAAAAAAATTTTTTTTTTTAAAAATATCAGGGGTGGCGCCTGGCCAGGTAGGCGCCACCCCTCACAAATATTTTTTTTTTTTAAAAAATATCAGGGGTGGCGCCTGGCCAGGTAGGCGCCACCCCTGACTAATTTTTTTTTTTTTAAAAAAAAAAAGGGTCAGGGCCTAGGGGTGCGCCAATTCTGACAACAAAATGTTTTTTTTTTTTTATAAAATGTTATGGGTGGCGCCTGCCTGGCCAGGCGCCACCCCTAACAAATTTTTTTTGTTTTTTTCAAAAAGGGGTTAGGTGTAGGCCATTCCTGACCAAATTTTTTTTTTTTTTTAAAAAAGGATCAGGGGTGGCGCCTGGCTGGTTAGGCGCCACCCCTGACAAACAAATTTTTTTTACACATGGGTGGCGCCTGACCAGCCAGGCGCCACAGCTTAGCATAAGCTAGTGTGGCGCCTGGCGTGCCAGGCGCCACAGCTGCTCCACCTTGTTATGTGTGGCGCCTGGCTAGGGCAGGCGCCACACTTGAGCATACCAGCTGTGGCACCTACCCTTCCAGGCGCCACAGCTGGTTAAAAAAAAAACATATAATGTAAAACAAATAATAAATGAGCAGCTGTGGCACTTCATTAAGGAAGTGCCACAAAATGTGCGCCACCTTTCAACCATTTTGTAGTAGTGTCTATTCAACAATAGTTGAAGCCAAAAACCATCTTAAATAAAGGTATTTTAGGGAAAAAATGTCATATTTAATATAATTAATCAATTTAACCAAATATTCCTTAATCTAATCACATTAGTTAAATAGGTTCCAGAATTCGAATACTGATACTTACTTTCTGTGCATAAAATTCTGTCGATTATCACTATATAAAAACATATCTAGTCATATTGTTCATAAAATTTCCAAGCAGTTCTATATTGGGAAAATTAAATGTATATTTTTTGAAATAAATTATTATTATTATTATATATCATGCTTAATTTTCAATATCCTGAAAAATTAATGCCATCATATGCATCTGCATGTATACACAAGTACCCAAAACTGACGACATGAAAAAATTGACGTCGGTGATTTAATTTCAACCTAATTAATGTAAGCGGCGATGATCACAATATGAGGAATAGAAACTGCAGTGTTGCATGCATCAAAAAATGGAATGTAATGTATGAGAATCAACAGTTCTTAATAATATATTCCAAAAAGAACAGGAAAACACGAACACGTTAAGAATTTCGATCTCTGCAAAAAGTGCGTAAAAATTTGAAGATATGTTGTCCTAGGAGCATACAAATTCTGAACCATTCAGCATCCACGTGAAAAGAAACAAATGTAACAAAAGCGAACGAAAATGATAGGCCATAGACAATGAGATAAAGTATCTAGAGAACATATATGATATATATATATATATATATATATGTATGTATGTATATGTATATATAATATATATACTCGCTCCGGTCCTAATTATAGGATAATATTTGAGAGTTGATCTTGGTCCTAATTATAGGACAAAGTTTTAATTTTTATCAATATCTTCCCAAAATACCCCAATTGCTACTCTCTCAATAATAATGAAACACAATAATAATTTTATAATACACCTATGTATTCTATGAAGTAAGTAATACTTGCAATTCATTAATGTCACATACACCTCAATTCTACTGTTTCTTTTATTTTATAATAATAAATTATAAGAAAATCAATTTAACACTATCAACGTCATCATCTCTATTTTTAAAAATTGTAACTTTCCTTTTCTTTAATTCCACTCGAACCAAACCGGCATAACTCCATTTTAATGACAAGCAAGATCACTTGCTTTACATCAAGGCAAGTGATCAACATGAACAAAACATGATTTCTTGTATGTATTAAATAAGGGCATTTTAGGAAAATAAATAAGATTAAATAATTTAACTACTATTCTTAATTTCTCCAAAGTTAGATAAATATATCATATAATTAGGACCGGAGGGAGTAATAGACAGAGAGAAATGTGAAAGGGGGTCGTTGTTTTCGATTAGAAACAGCCGCCAAAGTTGGTTGTCTTCGTTGATGAGTTTCCTCAAGTAAACGTAGATCCCATATTCTTGTTGTGTACATATAAATGAATGAATACAATACTAACGTGCATGAGATGCAACCACTCAGGGGATGCCACGTGGAGTAGGTGGGAATTTTGGAAGGAGCTTGTACGAAGCATAGGATAACTGAGTGCAGAAGAGAAGAGAGAGAGAGAGAGGTTACATTAATTAGTGATAACGAATAAGCAATGTAAGCTTGATTACAAAGAAAAGAGGAATCGTTCATCATCATCTTGATCAAAAGAAAAAACAAATGAAAAGTAACAAAAAGCCAAGTGGGGCTGACACAAACCTTCCCTTTGCTTTTGTTTTGTTTATTTCCTCTCTCTCTACCTGTCGTGTTTATCAAAACCCCAAGGAACCCTCAGAACTTATCCTCTCTCTCTCTCCCTCTTCTCTTTTGCCATTCTCTCATCATTCTCAAGCTCTCTCCTCTCTCTGCCGCCTTTGGATCTTCTTCCTCTAAGGTCTGATATATCCATCTCTCTCTCTAACCATATATGCCTTCTATATATATAGATGAATGCAAGAATTATGATTTAATTTATGGTTGCTGCATAATTAAGATATATTAGTAATTACTTGGGATTGATCGAGGCTTTGATGAATCTGTGTTTAGGTCAACAGATAACTGAGTAACATTATAAAGAAGAAGGTCCGAAGGTAGGCGAGATATACATATATATACATATAAATAGAGATGGCACCAGTTTCGTTTCCACCAGGATTCAGATTCCACCCAACAGATGAAGAGCTCGTGGCTTACTATCTGAAAAGAAAGATTAATGGCCTCAAGATTGAGTTAGAGATCATCCCTGAAGTTGATCTCTACAAGTGTGAACCATGGGACTTGCCAGGTACGAACATAATTTTGTGTTTGTGTTATATATATATATACATATGCGTTGTTTTCTGGAAGATATTATAGAGGTTTTTACCATGTTCTTTTCAACGACGTTTCCTTTTTGTAATATATACACATATATATGGTACTGAAAAATCATTTGGTTCATGTTAGAGTCATCAGCCAACGGTTATCAAGACAATTAATTGGCTTGAAAAAGGGAAAGCACAAATACTCGCTTCTCTTTTCCCCTGGCTTTTGTTGGAGGATGAAACACATACTTGCTTTATTGGTCAAGTATATATCATTATTTTGCTTTCACATATAAATTTAAAAAAAAAAACTCGTGTGGTTTTGTACTTAAGCTTCTTAGGAGTGGGTCCCTTCACCTTTAGCTAGTAATAATAAGACAAGAGAACAAAGAATTGGCGAGTCAAAAAGCAAAGAAAATAAAAAGGAACATATCATTTCATGGTCTCCAAGATATTCAAAAGTGGCATGCAATAACTTTTGTCATCACCATATATATAATATATTTGTATTTTGGAGAATGCAGGGAAATCGCTGTTACCAGGGAAAGACTTGGAGTGGTATTTCTTCAGTCCAAGAGACAGGAAATATCCGAACGGATCAAGAACAAACAGAGCCACGAGATGTGGGTATTGGAAGGCGACAGGGAAAGATAGGAAAGTGAATTCACAGAGTAGAGCAGTGGGCATGAAGAAAACCCTAGTTTACTATCGAGGAAGAGCCCCTCATGGCTCTCGTACTGATTGGGTCATGCACGAGTATCGTCTTCACGAACGAGAATGCCAACCCGCTTCTACTGCCATGCAGGTAATAACATTGAAGGAACATCAACAAACAGGGTAAATTTAGAAAAGATTGACAGATATAAAAAATATGTCTTATATTTACTGGTATTTTTCCTAATACATGTTTCGGGTTTGAAAATGTTAATGGTGAATTTCAGGAGGCGTATTCTCTATGTCGTGTGTTCAAGAAGAGTGCAGTGATAAGTCCAAAGGTAGAAGACGAGTACGTGAGTAGTAGTCATAATAATGGGAATTATCATAATCATACGTATCAGCAGCGGATGGGTAGTGATCAGACGTCATCCACCATTAATAATAGTGAGCTTAATTACTGTGAGGGAAGAGGAGGCGAAGACTTGGACAGTTCAAATAATTACTTGATGATTCCTCTTCACCATTCACCCTACATGCAACACCAAAATGGGACAAACTTCAATGGTGTCAATAATAATAATAATAGTAATCCAAGTTGGTCTCACTTCTTGTCTGATGATCCTTCTCTGTTAGGCCTTCCAGCAACTTCTTCATTTCCCAACTATGCACCCACATCATATCCTCCCTCCAAGGTAAATCACCATTTCTATCTGCATATAGATACATAAACACTTGTATAAGGTAATATAAGCCTCCTTACATATGCATGAAGCCTGGATTCTCTCTCTGCTTCCTTTTTCTTTTTTCAATTAGTAGGGCAGAAGGTAGCTACCCTTATTATTAAACCCGGACTGAAACGGTTTAGTAATTTTTTTTAAAAAAAAAGAGAACTCTTTTTTTTTTTAAATTTCTTTATAATTTTATATTAATAAGCTTACAATCTTCACTCTTTCATCAATTTGATTTCGAGTTAGCTCTCATTTGACTCCGATCTGATCATTGGGATTGAACCACGAACTGTCACACTTACTGAAAAGTTTTCATGTCATAGGGCAATAGCCCCAAGCCGGGATTCTCTGTACATATATATATATATAATATAACTGGGTATGGATTCTCTCCAAGTCACCGCTACAACTAGGTGGAGAGAGAGAGAATTAGCGGTTTAAATGAGCCCTAGTGCCCTACATATTAGATGGGGCCCACAAATCCATATCTCTCTATCAAGATGGTCTGGAATCTAGAGAGAATTCTCGAGTATTCCCCCCCCCCCCTCAAGAATTCTGATCAAGAGGATTTAACTATCTAGGAATGGATAAAAGATTTTTCATGAATCTTTAATTATTACTGCTAGTGTCATTTTTAATCTTATGCATGTTTAGGATGTTCACAATAATTAATTGGATTGTAGTATATGTATAGATATCCAAGATGGCTGGAAGCATACGATGTTTCATGTTATAAACATTTTATATGCTATTAAAAAATGGTTTCTAACACATCTGAATTTTTAGCTTGGTTATATTTTATATAAATCACTGATGATGAATCTTTTCCTGAAATATAAAATCTGAATTCTCACTGCAATTATAACCTTTCATTTTAAGTATAAGCATCTCATGCCATCCAGAAAACATTGTTATATATCTCTAATTTGTTTGAGTTATAATTTTTTAAAATGTCACATGTATGTTTTCTTATTGTTTTTTTTTTTTTTTTGCCTGACTATGTTTTCTTATTGTTACTAATTAATATTACATTGAATTGCCAAACTATTGATTAAGAATAGGAAAGTTTCCCCCATTTAATTAACAACTTCCCCTAATTGTTTTTATAAAAGCCTCAAATTTAAATTGAATTGGTTCGTTTTAGAGGCTATCTAAACATTCAATATATTTTGATCATTTTGCCCCTAATTAATTCTATTTTCTCTCCCCATCTTTTTTACCATGTAACATTCTCTTTCACATACTTTCTCTCATTACTATTTTATTTTTCTCTCTTACTTGCCTTTTTATAAATAAGAGCATACTTTTAACTGGCTTTCTAACATACCACTTTGGTCATATTTATAAGTCCCTTTTAACTAAATCTCACATACTAATGAGAGGTAGTTAACTCAATGATTATGAGGTAAATTTCCAACTATGCCCTCATTTATGAATAGGTACTTTTTAACTCTTTATTCTCTTTCTATCTTTCAATTATTTCTTTATTGATACAATAAATAGGGGCAAAATTATCACAATTTCATTTACTATACTAAAATTAGACCTATAAATAGGACCAAATTTTTTAGTAAAAAATGACTTATAAATAGGATCAGAGTGGTATTTATTTACTTATAACTTGAGCTATCAAGTGTTTTCTAATAGTATAGATGAAGATTTTAGAAACCACGTTAAACTTAAACTTGTGTGGGTATTTAAAATGATTCAGCTTCCATTCACAGCTCATGTGTATATATAATGTGTTTTGTAGGTGGACATAGCTTTAGAATGTGCAAGGATGCAGCATAGGTTCAGTATGCCTCCCTTGGAGGTGGAGGACTTCCCTCAATTTGGGATTCCTGAACTGAAGAATATGCCACAACAACCTCCTCAGCATTCTGGTGCCATTATTCATGGAAGCAGAACTACTGAAACCGATATTTTGCAGGAGATTCTATCAGTAGCTCATGCTTCTCAGGAACTCATTAATCACCCCACAAACTATTCACCCACCACATGGGGCGGTGCTGGCGGCAACAGCAACGAAAACTATGCTCCTCATGAACAAGAAGATGATGACTTCACTTTCATGGTGGGAAGAGGAAGTGGTGATCAGAATTATAACTATGACCACCATGTGAGTGACTTGAGTTCCATGATGAGAGGTATTAATAATGAGACTACTACTACTACTACATGGGAAGATCCGAACATAGTTAGGTCAGTAGAGATTTCAGATTTGGATGATGAGTTCAAGGCAGAGAGGATGGTGGAAAACTTGAGATGGGTTGGAATGTCGAGCAAAAATATGGACATGGTATATTAGTTTTCATTATCATTAGCAGTAACATAATATCTATATATCTACGCATATGTGACAATATATCAACTCTATCATGAATTAGCTATTATATATTGTTCATTATTAGAGGGTGAGCTTCCGTAACGTTTTAGTCACGTGACCTGAAGATCATGAGTTTAAATCCTAGAAATAACCTCTTTACTTTCTGGAGTAAGGCGATGTACACCTATCACTCTCTAAACCTTATCTGGTGGAAGCCTTGTGCAATGTGCTGCCCTTTTTTAACCATTGTTCATTGCATCTTATTCTTTATAGCGCACCTTGAACTTCATAAAAGCCATATTGGACTGCAGATATCATTTTAATTCTTTTGATAAATACTTCTTTTATATATATATATATAGTGCCTTGATTAATGCTGAATTGATGTGATTGTTTGTATAATTGCACACAGAGCTTTATGGAAGATCAAAAGATTGTTCCTATTGAGGATATTACGAATTTCCAAATAAACAAAGAAGACAATGAGTTGCAAGGTATGGAAAATCATATGATTTGCCTTCAGTAATTTAACATTTTAAGTGTTTGCAATTCTCGTTTATTAATCAAACATTGGATGAGAACATGATTTATAACTCAGAATTTCATTATTAAATTTGTTCCGACAAAAATAATAATAATAATAATAATCACTTGTAAAAACGTAGAAAATCTTGTAATTTCCCCCCATGTAATTAAAGGTTATGTAAACTTCAATCCTTCTCTATGTTTCCAGTAATAATTTAGAGGGATTTTTATTTTGCAGCAGAATCTGTGCAGCACCAAAGCAACAACATGAACGACTTCTCATTGGGATTCATCAATTATGATGAACCAAATGAGAACTTCATAGATGAAGGCACCCCCATGGATGACTATTCAAGCTCTCCAAGCTGCTTTGAGGTTGTTGAGGAAGTCAAAGTCAGCCATGGAATGTTTGTGGCAACTCGCCAAGCAGCCGACACATTCTTTCACCAGATAGTCCCTTCACAAACCCTTAAGGTTCATCTCAACCCAGTAATGACAAATAACACTAATATCTCAGTAGAAAATGCAGAAACAGCAACACAGACCGAAGAAACACAGAGAATGGAGAACCAAGGGTCCTATTTCACAAAACTGAGAGACTATGTGATGGGAAAGCTAATAATGAAGCCTTCAAGAACTGCTACTAGTGCTATTATGTTCATATTTGCATTTCTCTTGATGCATTGTGCTTCATATTTGGGGGAGCATGCACAAATCCTGAAACTAGATCAGGAAAATGAAGATGGCAAAGAGAAATATTGCTCTGGTGCAATAAGCAGCAAGAAGAAATCGTCATGGAATGAGAAAGAAAGGGTTTGGTTTGTTGGTATCAAAAGTGGAAGAGGGTTTGGTGTGGTGTTGAAGAAGGTAGGGATTTTCCTTACAATTTCTTTGGCACTTTGCACCATGTGGGCTAACCACATCACAGTTGATTAACCCCCTAAATTAAATATTTGTTTTTGTTTCTAATTGAAGGGTTTAATCTGAGAAGGTTCAATTCCCTAGGTTTCTCCCAATTAAGTAGCTTGGAGGCTAATGTACCCCAATATGTACTTGTACTTTACTTTTACAAACTTTCTTTGATCAAGTTACTTGTACTCTCTTCTTATATAGAATAACTTACCATTACTTATTTTCCTTCTTTATTTAACACAAATAGTTTACATATGGATCAATTGAGCATAAAACTGTGAATTTCAAACCCTTCCCACACAAGTTGGAAGAGTATTAATGATAATGTACATTATTAACTATATTTTTATCTATACATGACAGCAAGACTTAAGGCATCCTCCAAACTACCCAGGTTCCTGGTTGTTTGCAAAAATAAGCAGTCCAACTCGATATGTTCCACTAAAATTTTAAAATATGTCGATGAAGAGAATTATAGAGTGTATACTTCATCAATAATAACAGACCTTCAGTGAATCAAGAACTTGCATGAATAAGAATATAGAACTTTATGAACTCTCCTCCATCGATGAAAATATTCAAATTATCTTACACATTCTTTTTTGGACATCTGTTCCAGGACAAGTAGCATGGATCCCCAAGAGGCCTGCATATAATTCAAAAGCCAAATGCAATGTCAACTTGCAAGAATTAACAGAGAAAAACCTGTGACATTTAAGAATCATCATTTCTTTTCTTATCTGACTAACCAATACTTTAACTACAAGGACAACATCATGAAAAAAACTTCTGATCGAATATGAGAGAAGAAAAGTTAAGACTTCATATTTATTTACAGTACAGTCCACTCTACAATGTGCACAAAATTCATAATTTCTCTGCCACATTTTTTTACCTGTAAAAGGAAACAGAAACAATAGATGAAGGATGAGCATGGTATTTTCATACCTTGGCTTCATCACATGCATAACTACGAACACCAAGCCAAACAACAAGGACAGTCCACCAATGGCAAGACATGCCATCCCCACAAAATCATTTCTCCCACCAATCCAAGTTGTTGTTGAAAGAATCAGATTCTTCTTTCCTCCAAAACTGTATGTATTATAGTTGTTCTCAATAACCAGGTCTAACTCATCATTAACTTCAAGGTCAGTCTCAATCTTCCCATATAGTTTTCTGAAAGAAGACAATGGTGCTGTTCGCATCCAAACAATGAGATCCTCTTGTTCACTCAGCTGATGCATGCCAAGAAAATCGTTATTAACAAATTAAAAATCAAGCAATAATGTTTTCTTAGAGAACTCAAGAAAATAATAAAAATCACAACAACTATGCACTGCAATTAAGATAGATATACTTACAGGTATGCTCTCATTGAGTTTTGCTCCACCAATCAAGTCTCCCTGCTGAAAGTTTTTTGGATACACATCAGAACCAAATTTTCCGGTCTTGTCACTCTTCCATGCAATATTCTTTTTGTCAATCAGTAAAGTCTTGTTGTTTGCTGAAAGGCTGTAGGTGTCATTGAACAAACTCCATGCAATGAGGCCGCAGGGAACAATTGGTTTTCCATCATGAGTTAGTTCAGGTTCACAAGAGGATGATCCCTTCTCATCTGCCTTACTCCTTAGTTGTTTGTCATCTCTACTTTTAACATATCTGTGAATATCATGCAGATGGAAAAGCATTTGGTTATTCAGAGTCCCTAATTTCATTAATTGTACTAGAGTTTGCCAATGAATAGCTGAACATTTTTTGTGTAGATACCACTTATTTTTCAACTTCTAGAAAAATAGAAGTTTGATCAACTCTGATATCAGAGTAAAACTAGTCACCAATAGTGAGCATGCACATGTTGCATTTATGTGACCTAAAACATGACACCTCACTTCTGCCATACTCAATAATGAAAGTTGCATTTTTCATCTAACATGGTTGATGCTTTAAATCAAAGGTCTAGTTAGAAAGATAAATTAAGAAACAAGGTGATCTCAAAATGCACATGAGCTCTAAAAGAAGCCAAAACAATATTAGATTGATGAACTATGCTTACCTTCGATGATTCTGATAGAAATTATCAATCTGGTAATAAACATATATTGGGGCTTTCATTTTTTTCGTAACCTGTAAGACATCTAAAAAAATTAGTTCATCAGAAACCAGAATCTTGAGTAGCAGGTTGCAGCTTAGGTTCTGTTGATGAACAAAGAAAAGAAAATAACTATGTTAGAAGTGATACAGGAAAGATACTGACAATCCATTTCCTGAGGCAGGTCTTCTTTGTTGTAGTCCTTTGAACAAAGGCCACTGCATCATCTCTATGTTGATGGGGAATACATTCCTGATCATATCTGTAGCTTATTTCCACCACCTGGATCAGGAATCCTTGATCAAATGAATTGTCAGTTTCAGCACACAAATTCCATTTGACAATAGGTGTAAAAAATAATCTGATAAGACTTCTGGTGTTAATAAAACATATGGGTGGATACTGAGGAAGGCACAGGGGATAGAAGGGAACGACTCTGCTGGTCCAAGGAGTTATTATTCTAAGGCTCCAGATTATAAGGAACCAAAAATGATGAGTTAGTCTGCTCTCAGCTCAGTCTAAGGACTTGGGGCTATGTTTGGGAGGTTTGAAAGTTACTCCCTCTAGTCCTTAATATAAGACATATTTGGAGAGTTGATCTTGGTCCTAAATATCTAAATATAAGACATAGTTTTCATATTTGTTAATATTTTCCTAATTAACCCCTATTGATGCTCTTTCAACAATGATCAAGGAAGAGAAGAAATGAGGGAATTAAAGAAGATGACTAAGGTGTTTTAAAGAATATGTGTCATATTAACTAACTTCTTTAATTTAATTAAATTAGGCAAATATGTCTTATATTAAGGATTGGAAGGGGTACATTTTGGGTTATATTGTCCTTGTGGTTTACAGAGAGAGTTTTAAGACTTATTCTGAGATTGAGTTTGGCAAGGGAGAGTCTCTGGCCTCTCGAAAGCCAGAGAAGGTTCATTGTGATTTGTTGATCCTTTTGTTCAGTGTTTAGTCTGTATTTCCTGTATTGTTGCTGTTTAGAGTATATTTTGAGTTGTAGAAGGGGTGTAGGGTTTTGGCCTGAATCAGTGAAGCCACTTGTAACTCTGGTCCAATTTCTTGAGCATCAATATCAAAACCTAAGGATGCCCCTCCTTTATATCAGTTGTTGTTTTCGTTTCTGCTTTATTCAGAAAATATGTGGCAGGGTTATAATCATAATCACAAAATATTACATTCTCTGATGCCAATAATGAGGCAAGACCAAGAGGGATGAAGATGACTGCAATAACTGTAAATTGAGTAATGACCTGTAAAATGACAATAAATCGTGAGTTAATCAATTATTATAGCATGAGAAGGCTGAAACAGTTGCATACTACGTATGATTTAGTGGTGACATTACAGAAGTTAATTCGCGAGCCATACCCATGAAGGTGTTATAATTGGTTGCCACGCGGGAAGTTCTTGCTGTGAAAATTTAGAATCTACAACAAACAACAATGACATTGACGATTTAAACGATTACCTGAAACACTCAGTTTGTCTGGAATTTGGTAAAAAATCTAAGCAATGTTTGTCTAGCAAAGACATGGGTAGATGAAAGCAACAATGGTCATCGTAACATTGAAGAGAAAGAGATAAATGGAGCGAGGAATAACTCACATTTAGGTTTTTTGCTACTATTGGAAGAAGAAGCAGAGGATCCAACATTTGCAGCGGCAGAGGTTGATGAAGAAGTCATGGAGATACCGAAGAATTCCTCCGTTTGAGAAGAACGGAGGGTAGTATCGAACCAAATGTCGCAGAGCTTGAGAATTTTGCAAAAATATAAAAGAACAACAAACTTAAACCTTCAATGTTGGGTCCTCCCTCCCTATTTTCGTCTTAACCATAATATTTCTTGTTATGGAGGGACACCACAATAGTTACTATTAATAACCAGATAGGGAATTTTTATTATTCTTTATTCTTTTTTTGTTTTTTTAAATAAAATATAGAAACGTTTGCCACGTGAATGTAACAAATCACAAGAAAGTTTTGTTTTTTGGGAAAGAGTATAAAATCTAAAATGAATCCAGCAGTTTTTCCCCTCCATGTGCCCTAAGGGCGTCTCTGCCTTAATTTTTGAGAAAGTATATTCAAGTCCCCTACAAATAAAAAATAAATAATGGTCCCCTCAAATTTTAAAATTACCAACAAATCTTATTGATAGCTTCAGGAGTGTGTCATTGACAAGTCTAGAGGCGTCATTAATAAGTTCATGAGAATTTTTGGTAATTTTAAAATTTGAAGGGACCAATTTTTTTTTTTTTCTTGCCAAGGATCTGCATGTAATTTTCCCTTAGGTCATGTTTGGTATGATGGAATTAGGGGTGATGGAAATGGAATTGAGGATCAATTCCATCATGATGCTTGTTTGGTATGATGGAATTGGAAAATTTTTCAATTTCATGTGGAAGCCAAATAGGCTCAATTCCACCCAATAAATTCCATCAAAATACCTAAGATTTACAATTCCATGTGATCATTTCCATCTATTACCTTCCACTACCTTCAAAAAAAAAAATTGAAGGACATTTTGGTATTTTTATACAAAAATTAGATCTCATTTTCATGACATACCAAACATACTTTTAGTCCCCATTTCCATATCCATTTCCATCAAAATCAATTCCAGCGTAGCAAACAGGCCCTTAATTTTTTTTGGGCTTGTTCAATAAGATTCCCTCCTATTATTTTCTTTTTATAAAAACTCAAAATTTTTGAATTACCTTAATCCTTTTTATAAAAGTCTAACAAGAGTTATATGAACATTTAATGAGTTTTTTTTTACCTCACATTAATTATATGTATTGTATTAATTGAAAAGTCGGTGACATTCATGTTTACTTTATTTATCTCTCTTACTTGACTCTCATAAATAAAGGCATATTAGGAAAAAAAAGTTTATTTCAAATATACTTATTATTTTTAACTAATTTTAACCACTTTCTTAAACCGCATAATTCTATTATCGAACTCTTATAAATAAGACTAAAGGGAGTACCTATTGTCGTTAATATAAGAGATAATTAACTAATTAAGGCATATTGAGAAAATTAGTTATGTTAGTTATTTGAAATAAATATATAGAGAAATACTTACATACTCCCGGAGCGCTACCTCATTGATGCTCTGACTAATTAAAATATAACAACTCATCTTATTTTAATCATATATGGCAGATAAGTCATCTGAAGAAATCCAAAATTTATAATTTTGAAAACCATAAACTTTATAATTTAGAACAACAAAAGACACAATTCCCTCCCATGAGTTATTGTTTTTTAAAAATCATAAAATTTGAATTTCTTCAGATGAATCATCTACCATGTAGAATTAAAATAAAATGAGTTGTTATATTTTAATTAGTAAGAGTACATATGAGGTGGCACTCCTAGAGCATCTAAGTATTTCTCAAATATATATTAGTTTTCCTTAAACACTATCTTTTATCATAATTACCTTTAGAAAGAAACTCCTCAATATGTGCATTTAACAGAAATACTTTGGGGAAAAAATTATAAATTTGGAAACATAATGGATTGATGTCTTATATTTAGGATCAAATATAATTCTCATATAACTCTAATATTAAGGATTGGAAGTGATTATCATCTTGTAATATTTATAATGGAAACTTAAATTTTATTTTGAAAAATTACAACAAAAAAAAAAGATCAAGTTGACTTATCAGTTGTCACCCCACCTCCAATAAGTAACTAAGTTGGATGATCAAGGGTGTAGAAAAATAAAATCTCTCATGTTCTAAACGTGATCCCTCTCTTATCCATGATATAAGTTACTTGCATAACCATCAATGCTTATTTTTTGATGTCCCTTTAATTAATACTCATTTCCAATTTTATCAATTCTTTATATTTTTCTATCTCGTTCTTTAATAAGGGTAAGAGTGAAAAAAAATTAGGCTAAAGTATACATTTAGTCCTTTATATTTACTCCAAGATTCAATTTGATCCCTTATGTTTATAAAGTATACTTTTAGTCCTTCTACTTTAACACCGTTAGTTTCATCTAATGAAAAATGCTGACTGTGCAATTAAATAAAGTATATTTAAATTTAAATAATATAAAAAAAATTATTGTGCGTTCCAACTAACTAATTAAAAAATATTAATAATTTAATAATCAGAATAATCACCCCATCTTCTTCTTACCAATATACATTCATCACTCTTCTCCATGAATGAGTTCTCCACTCCAATTTATCTTATCTCTTCTGTATCCTCTAATTGGCCAAGTCATGAGTTACCTTCAATACCTTCTCGAAATGAAAATTTACATATCTTTGGATGTCCAGTGGGTCCACCATCTTTAAAAAAAGAAAAATAATCTGCCAAGTTTGGTCTTCCAACATCTGCTATGACGTCCGAGTCTACCTCTTTGAACTTGTTCACTGTATCAGAGCAAACCAAATCCATAGAACAAATAGAGTTCGACAACAATTCACTGTAGTCATGAAAGCAAATTTTCTAATTTCTATTGTTTCTCTAGTGAGGTTGCTCTAATGGATACGAGCAAGGAGCTCCTGCATTTTCTCACTCTTGCGTTTTTGTGTGGTTTCAAGAATTTTATTGGAAAATAACGGATTATCGCATATTTTCTTCATAAATTGCCAGCGAGAAGAATAATGGATTAGAGGTGGAAGGAGGGTGGACCATCAGGAGAAGAGTAAGAAAATGGAAGGAATATTAGAGCAGAGAAGCCATTAATTGATTAATTGAGGAGAGTGAGGAGTGTATATTAGTGGGAAGAAGATATGATGATTATTCTAGTTATTAAATTATTAATATTTTTTAATTAGTCAGTTGGAACATACAATAATTTAACTTTTATATTATTTAAATTTAAGCATAATTTATTTAATTGCACAGTCAAAATTTTCCATTAGATGAAACTAACGGTGTTAGAGTTGAGGAACTAAAAGTATACTTTATAAACTTAAAGGACTAAATTGAACCTTGGAGTAAACATAAAGGACTAAATATATACTTTAGCCAAAAAATTAATTTGAGACAAATTAATGAGTTAATTGTCATTTCTTAATTCCGGCGAAGTGGTTGAAAGTGACTTATATAATGGATAAGATAAAATATGAGTTCATTAAGGGTTTTACTTATATTCTAAATGTATTATCACAATCCACTTTGCCTCTCAAAAATATGGGTTCGGCTTCTCTCCACTACCACTATCATTCACTGTTGTTTGCTGCCTTAAAACGGTTGTGTTTTAGAGACCGTTTGGATGCAATTAAAAAAATTGCTTTTGAGGTCAAACCATGGTTTGAACAAAATTCATCCAAACACTTGAGATTTTTGCAGAATCCATTTTTCATATGAAACCATGGTTTGGGAGGCCAAAACCATGGTTTGAGCATAATCCATTTTTTCTTACTTTTTCAACTTTGTGGGTCCCACCCTCTCATTTTCATTGGTTCTTTTTTTGTTTGTGGGCCCCACGGCACACACTTTCTCTCATCTTTTTTATTTTTTTGAATTTCAACGTTTTTTCTCTCTTTTTTTTTTTAGAATTTTAAAATTTTAATACTCCCTCTTATCCTATTTAAAACTTATTTATCTAATTTAATTATATTAAAAAAAATTAGTTAAATTAATTAACATTACATATAGACAAAATTATTTCATTTTTGGTATTAATTATGAAATTTAATGTTAAATAATGGGTTAAGATGTATCATTTTTAATACCGTTAGATGTTTTCTTCTCTTATAATTTAACTCCGTTATGTCAAATTTAACGGTTTTGTTAAATTTACATCCTTGTTAATTGTTCATTGTTATTTTTCATCTTCCAAAATTTATTTGTACCAGACGTTCTTCAGTAAAAACTTGACTGTTAAATTTGACATTAATCCTTAAATAATACATAAAATATAATCTTATTTTTTATATGTAATTATCACAAAAGTTAATGTCCTTTTTAGTAATTTGACCATGAAAAAAGCTATTCTGATCAAAACATCCAAACACTCTCATTTTATCAAAATCATTTTTTTCTCATAATCTATTCTTCTTATAATCTATTTTCCAAAAGCTATTCTCCATTTTTTCTCCAGAAGCTATTAAAAAAAGCTAATCCAAACACACACTTAATATGGATGAGTGGGGAATGAGATACAACATGAGGTAGAGCTAGGAATAAGGACTTGCTTTTCACAAACTCGGCCTGTTTAGGCTCGACTTCCATAAAACTCCTATTTTATGAAGCCCAAGCCTTATAGTATTGGGCTAAGGCCGGGCCCGCAGACTTTAGGCTCATTTAATTGAAAAACTCTAATTTTTTTTTATCTTTTTAAAGAAATAAAATTGAAACAATAAATTTCTAATTTAAGATATAAATATTATCAAAATTAATTCAAATAAAATTCACTTTCAAGTTTTACAACCTAGTTATTATTTTGCTTTAAATTGAGATACCTTGTTATTAAAACTCATAAATATCTAACTAAAACCATTATCTAATTTTCAAATTAGCTTAGTTTTTTAAAGTTTAAATAAATAAACTATTGTGGAAAATCAAATAAATTAAACCATTTTATAAAATTTAATTGTCAAAAATATGATTTTAGTCCTTTAAGTTTTACATGAGATATACTTTTGGTCCTTAATTTTATAAAGTGTATTTTTGGTCCTATATTTTTAACACGTTAACGTTGCTAATGAAAAATATTGATGCAACAAACTCAAGTTATGATTATCCCACTGATAAAGCATATTTAAGTTTTAATTTCTTAATATAACATATTTAGATTATTAAACTAAAATAAACTAACAAATTACTGCAAATGAAATCGAGTTTTTGCTATTTAGATTGTTAAACTAATATATTTATATTATTAAACTAAAATCTTTTTGGGAGACTTACACTCAAGTCCCAAGGAAGAAGAGAAATGAAGAAATGATCCCTTGAAATTGCAAAATGAAAAATGATCCCATGAAGTTGTCAATGCAGGCTCCTGGAGTTGTCAATGACCTGCTCCTAAAATTGTTAATGGGATTATTTTTTTCATTTTGCAATTTCAAGGGATCATTTCTTCATTTTTTTTTTCCTTGGGACTTGAGTGTAATTCTCCCAATCTTTTTTTATTATAATTGAGGTTTTAATATTGACTACTCCATTAGGTATTTAGATATTTTTTAATTTACATATATTTTAAATTTAATATTAATAGTATTTAATTATACAGTTATTGATTGAGCTTGTTGCGTCAGCATTTTCTATTAGCAACATTAACAGTGTTAGAATTATATATATCTTTCTAAATTTTGATTATTTTTAAAAAATTTGAAAAATCACAAAAAAAATCTTATAATATATTTCTTTTAAAAATATGTAATTTTTCATGAAAAAAATTTGAAAAAATAGGAATGTTATAAGAATAAAAATGCTAAAATTTAAAATTCTTAAGCAATAAATCCCTAAAATAAACTAACAATATTATAGGAATCTCAATATCTAAATAAAAACCAATTCAAACTAAGAACGCATTTAAGGAGGGAACATCTATTGATAACTAACCATCAAATAGTTATGATAGAGTTAGAAAAAATATAGGGATTTTGATTAGGGTTAATTTTGTAATTAAAGATTTATATTTTAATTTTGGTCCTTTAAAATAATTACAATTTTTAAGGCATTATTAATATATATTTTAATAAATATTTCTTTTCCTTGGTCCTTCTCCCTAATTTTCCCTAAAAATAAGTAATTTCTATTTTATAAATTTTATATTAGGAAAAATGACAAGAAAATATCATTTAAACTTCAAATCCTGAATCAACTATTTCCTACTAAGATAAGTTATCCATTGCTATACTCTTGTAGTTAATATCTATACTCTTATATGCGACAACTGATAAGACTTATTTGAGATTTTGAAGTTCATGTGGTATTTTCTTATCCTTTTTCATTTATATTATATCAATTAAAATTAAATAAGTTTTGTGCAATTTTTTCCTTACATCTTAGAAGCAATTTTACCCTCATACTTTTAAAAACAACACAATAACAACCTTGCCTTCAATATCTTAAAGTATCTTCTCAATTGCATTTAACATCCTAAAATAATTTTTTTTGTCCAATTTCGACGCAATTTCAACATTGCATTCAATATCTTAAAGTATCTTCTCAATTGCATTTAACATCCTAAAACAATTTTTTTGTCTAATTTTACTGTTAGGAAAATATCACATAAATTTCAAAATCCCAAATCATTCTTATTGCATATAAGAGTAAAGGTATTAACTATAAGAGTATAGCAATTAACAACTCATTTTTAGTTGGGAATCATTGATTTAGGATTTTAAAGTTCAAGTTATATTTTCTTGTCTTTTTTCTTAGTATAAAATTTATAAAAATAGAAATTACTTATTATTTAGGGAAAAAACAAAAAAAGAACTTTGAAATTACAAAATTTCAGATCAGGTTCGTTATCTAGAGTTGATAAGAGAATGACGAAACTTGATAAACAATTCAAAACTTATTTTTTGGGAAATGCCTGACTTGAAATTTCATTTTTTGTCTTTTTCCCAATTATTTATCTCATAAATACAATTTTATTTTTTTATACAGAAAAAAATGATCCAAAACCAATGAATCGGCCAATCAGGCATTGGGCTTGACGTCACAATGCTCCTTTGCTTTTTTCTTCCCTTGTGTTGCGTCTCATTCCTCACTCATTCGGATTAAGGGTGTGTTTGGTCTGAGAGGAGATTAGGGGAGAGAGGGAATGGGGTTAAATTATCTTTTTAGGTTGAAAGTATTTAAATTTTGGGTTAGAATCCAAAATTTAAAAAGAATGAGAGGGTAAATTTGGGCGGAAACCCAAAATTTAAAAGAATGAGAGGAAAAATTTTAGGTTTTTCTTATCCAAAATTGTAATTTACCGACCATCCCCTCCCCTCCCTACCCACATCTCAAACCAAACACACCCTAAGTGTCTGTTTGAGAAAGCAGTGGGAGGTAGAAGCTGTGCGGTCAGATGGTTAAAAGTACGGGAGAAAAAATGCATGTTTGGAGAGGCGATTATGCAATCTGACTTTTGAGCTTAACCTGCAATTTGTTATAGCGTTGAAATTGTTTATAAGCTGTTTTTCATATAAATCGAGATAAAACCCCTCTCATATACTTATTTCGTATACTGTAAATCACGATTGAAAAACTGCTTTTAAATATTCCAATCGTTATTCCAAACAAGTACAATATTTACTAAAGTAGCTTTAGGTTGCTTTTCAGAAAAAAGCCATGAACATGCCGTAGGGAGAGAAGAGGAACATGAAAAAAAAGAAAGGGGTACCATACTTGGTTCCTCTTGCTTTCATTAAAAAAATAAACAAAATTTTTGTAAAACACCCAATAACTATAGGTTTGCAAAAATACCCTAAAAAAATTAAATGATAAAATTTAATTATGAAAGTCTACTCCAAGTCCAATTGATCTCCGTCGTTAATATTTAATTAATCTTTAAAAATCTACAAAAAAATAAAATAATATTCAATAGTCATATTTAATTAATCTCTAAAACAAAATTCATACTTGGCAATTTGTTTGAGAAATAATAGGGAAAATACAAATGATATTAATTAGGGAAAAATTTTTGTACTTAGTATTCAATAAGACTCACGCCTTTTTCAATTATTTTCCATCTCAACTTGCGTTTTAAATAATCATCTAAACAAGTTTAAGTTTGAAAAAAAATCACTTCTGCCACCTCTAATCCAAATATAAATCACATTCACCATATGATTTTTATCCTATCTTAAGTTTGCAAAAATCAAATTGAAAAAAAAAAAACTACTTCTGTCATCGTTAATCCAAACGGACCTTAAAACACAACCGTTCTAAGGCAGCGGACAACTGCAGCCGAATCCCAAAAATATTAGCTCATGTCTTTTGTATAAAATATATTTTATGATGCAAATTAATTATCTATTTTCTATATTAATTGTTAAACACCGGAGAGAGTATCCAAATTTCAAGCACATCTCAATCTTGCCACATTTTCACGTACATCTACAGAGACACAGAAAAATCAACTGGTCGACCATTTGTTGGTCTACTATTTGACTATTTTTAACAAAACTAGTATAATATTTGGTGCAACCAACTAATTTAAATTTAAATATTGTTGGATTAATTTATATTCAAGTATTGTTTGACTTTAATCTAGTACCAGGACATTGGGGTGATGATAATAATTGCTCTGTTCCATTTTTTTTTTTCCAGAGATCTGTTCCAATTTCAAATGCATTTTATTGATTACATTAAATCCACTTTGCCAATATCTTAATAATTACAAAGCTTGTTTGTTTAATGATTGAAAAATAATAATACAAACAGACATGTATGAATCCAGGGTGACAATATGCACCAAGCAATTTCTCTGCTTTATTCCTGAGACCTTCAAGCTCCCAGTAACCTGTAAAAAGAACAAAGAAATTGCTACAGTGAACTATCACGCCTTGTATTCAGAATTCATGAGCTTAACTGAATCAATATTTTTAGTCTAACCTTGACAATGTGGATTGTACACGTCTGGTGCAGCCAAAGAAGGACGTAAAACCAAAAAAAAAGGCTTGGATCAAAAATAATGACTTGTTTCCAATGAAAATCAAAGATTCAATGTAATAAACTCAAGTTGGTAAAAAAAGATTATCATAATGATTTGACATGCCTTGTGCCATGTTGTTTAACAGTCTGTTGCTTGGTAACTGGTTTTTGAGGTTCATCACTTGGAAGAGGCAGAGTCTTCACCTGTTTGACATAGACATACCAGAAAATTTCTTAGAATCTCATCAACCATATTACATGGAAATATTGATCTGAATGTTTTGGGGGTTTTTTTTAAGATTCAACTATATATTATTTTCTTACCAAATCCTTGAACAAAAGGTTATAAAACATATGGATGTATCTTTGTTTTGCTTCTTTTTGCTCCTTATTCACTGTCCTCCAAAAAGTGTACATGTTTCCCATGTTCAGTAGCCTGTTTGCATAAATCTTCCAGGTATAGCTGCAAAACAAGCCATTTCTTATAATCTATAGGACTTTGACTATTGCATAAGGAAGATACACTATAATATGATGTTTTTTACCATTCATTTATGCGCCTCAACCCGGCGGATGAAATCTTGGTCCAGTGTGATGAATCCACTTTGCAAGTCTCAAAGAAATCAGCAATTTTGTTGCTTGATTCGTCGCCGTGTAAGGGATCAATATGGAACCCGGAGATTCCATCAACAATGATTTCAGCTGGACCTCCTTGATTTGTAGCAAAAGTGGGCAAGCCACAGTTCATTGCTTCAATGACAGTAAGTCCAAAAGCTTCATACAAAGCAGGCTGCACAAAAGCTCCCTTGGTGTCAGCAATGCACCGGTAGAGTTCCCCGTTGCGATGCCGGTCAGTCTGCGCGGCAATCCATCTGAATTGACCCTTTAGCTGGTACTTATCAATTAAAGTGTGCATCTTTTTAATCTCTGCCATTTCCTCCCTGTCTTTGGATTTTGAAGGGTCAAAGAAGCCTCCAACTATGACCAGGTTTACCAAGTTTCTCAATCTCTTGTTCTTCCCATACCACTCAACTAACCCAGTTAAGTTCTTCACAACATCAAGCCTTGCCATTGAGAAGATTATAGGTTTTCTCCTGTCTGATAATGATCCACTGTTTCCACAATTAATTTCACAGGTAAAGATTCATCATTTTGAAGGGGAAAATGACATGGCAATTCACATTTGAATCTTAAAGAGTTAAGGTGAAAATCTACTCAAAAGTATTTACCCATACGCACTTAACACCATAAATTTTCCTTGGGTGCAAAAGTACACATGAGGGTTTCAAAATGATGCAAAAATGCCATGGCCATAAGTCAACCAATGTTAAGGTTGATTTGCACCGTAACCCAATTTTAAATGTATATGCAGAGTAACAACAATTACTTACACATGTTCATTGTTATCCACTTTACCATGAAGTAGCTCTTCAATGGCAGGGTGAAATTGAGCTAGTCTTTTGTCTTTTTCTGTGTAAGGGAAATACACAGACTGGTCAGCTCCAGGTGCAGCTATGTTGAATTTGGGATCAAATACGCTTATTCCTGATACAACCCTACAGAGGCCTGGAAGTGTAAACGCAGCATGGCTTTCATATTGTCCAGGTCTATCTTTGCTGCAGATAAGAACTTCTATTAATTAGCATATACCTAGATCTACTTCTTGAGCTAACAAGCATGGGTAACTAATATCATAGTACTAGCAAGTTTCAAGTATGCATGTGTAATTTTAGCATCACTTTCCATGTTTTGTGCAAGTGTCTGTCAGGTTCCAAACACTAGCATAACTTATTTTTTTAAATTACTATCTTCAGTCCCTTAATATCAGAGCTACTTGAGAGGTTGGATTTGGTCTTAAATATAAAACCTCAATCCATTTTGTTCCCCATATTTATCATTTTTTCTAAACCATCCCAATTGATTACACATGTTAATGAAGTTTGCACCAAGAGGTAGTTTTAGTGCAAATGATTTAAGGGGGTATTTTAGGGAAACCAGCGCACATTTTTTTGTGCAAAAAAGTTTAGATGAGTTGGATCTCAAGGCTCACAAGGGTCAAGGCATGCATCCGAGCGCAAAAAGCATTTATAGAAGAACTTACAGATCGCCCATTAATATGGTTCTCACATCAGAGGGATTTGAATTCACAACCCTATGATTATAAGCCAATCTCTCTACCAACTGAATCAACCTTTGTTGGCAACCAACACATATTTTTGACAAATAACTAATTTCCTTAATCTACCCAAATTAGTTGAGTAGATTTTATATTAAAACCCGGAGGTAGTATCTTGTTTAAAATTTTTGGGTATTTAAGATTTTCTATTTCAAACACACTATTAGAAGATTGATGGGCATACTTTCCAGCAATTTCCTGGTATGTGCTGGTGATGATGAAATCTGCTGCATTCATTGCAATTGTATCAGCCATGAATTGGCATGAGAAATGATACTTGGGATCAAGCTCCTTCCACTTCACATCTGAATCTTCATACTTTGCCTTCTCTAAAGCATGAGCTATAGTTCCCTGGTTTCAAAGAACCCCTGAGAGTTAGTCCATATCGCAAAAATTTGGACAATTTTAAGCAGAGAAGAAAGAGATATTAACCAGAGCTATCCCAAGTTTGTTAGCCATAAGAGATGCAACCAAATTCCCATCAGTGTAATTTCCAATAACAAGATCAGGTTTCCCTTCAAGGTGCTCTAGAATCTTTGTTGTAGCATCCTATCAAGTATGACCGAAAAAATGGTTACCAGAAGGTCATTATTCAATAGGAAAATCCACAAGGTAATGTAAAATACAGATATACTTGCCTGTGTAAACCTCTCAAGATATGGATAAATGTCAAAGCGAGAAACCCATGGACGAAGGACTCCTTTTTCTGTGACGAAAGGAACACGTAGGATGAGGGAGTGTTTGGTATCAATGATTGGTTCCAACTCTTGATCACATTTGGTTCCTCTAGCATCAGGTATGAGCCTTGTAACCTGTCAAGAGAACAAGGTCATGAAGTAAACAGTTTGCTTCATGTACTAAGATAACTAATTCCTTTGCACCTTGTGAAACTTACAACAAGAATTTGAGGCTTCACAGTTAGGCCTTGCTGCTTAATTCTGAGAAGCAACTCTGCTTCCAGAGCTCTTACTTGATCCAAGATGTAAACTACCTGTTCCAAATTGAACCCCATTAAGCTTGCTTGGTCTTAAAACCTAAACATGCAGTGGAAATTAAATGAAATGCTCAACCATATAATGCTGAATTGTAAAAGATACATCTACTTATTATATTTTGATAGAAGCGTCTGAAACCAAACACATGAAAACCATATATACTTTTTCCTCAACCTCGAGTTTTTTTTACCTGACCACCAGTGTCTGGCAAGCCAAGGACATCAGCCTGTCCAAAATAACCATGAACAGAAAAGATCACCACATTGAAAATTGTGGGAATTCTGCTAAAGAACTTGTCGAGATTCTTCGGGTCCGGTGCTTGGAGTACTTCAGACAGAATATTCATTGTCTCCTTCACTCTCTCTGCAGTATCACCCCAGCCTCTCTCAAAACCCCACTCTTTGAACCTGTGAGTAAAAAAATTTGTCTTACACTACAACATCAAATGACGCCATTGAGCTCAGTCAAAAGACGGCCCAGTGCATAAGGCTCCCACCAGGTGGGGTCTGGTACGCAGCCTTAGCCGCACAATCAGAGAGGTTGTTTCCCGGATAAGGCTTTATTGTTGTTGTTGTATTACAACATCGTGAGCTTATTCAACAGAAAAATAGAGAGAGGGATTACCTTAGCTCAAAATTCTGATAAGGAGTGGCCTTAGGTAGTCCTGTTAGGAAGACGTCTGCCACTATTAGTGCCAGTTGAAGCTTTGCAGCTGAGTTCAGTGTTTCATTTATCATCAACTTCTGCCATTTCAGAATAGAAAAAGGAAAAAGATGAACGTGAATGAAATATATAACGGCAAAGTTTTTTCTAGTTGGAAAAAGTATGTTTGGTTCTATTTCATGTTAGTGCACTCACTTGTCCCCCATGACTTAGTGCTGACAAGTAATCCACAAGAGCTTGTGTTTTTTCCACTTTCCCACTTAGCTTTGAAGATAAGAACTTTGAAGCAAAATTCATTCCTTTTCCAATTGAAGAAGGAAGGGTTAAATGAGGAGTAGGAAAATCAAATGCTCCAAAATCTGCTTCAAACGCATGTCCATCATTTACCCTGCAATATAGGTCCAAGTTAACCATCAACAAGCTGGTAGCGATATGACCATGACACAAGATCTTCATTTCTCACAGATTGTAAAGAAGAAATTCTCCCCTTGCAAAGCCAGAATGGTTTGTAATAATTTATTATTGTTGTTGTTATTATTATTATTCCTTTATTGCATGAGTAGTTAATAAATATTTTGATATCCTAAAGATTATTAACTAGGAGACATGAACCTTGCAGCATATCAATATCAATATTTAAAATAAAATTTATAGAAAACCAAAATATACATAAGCTATAAATAATATAGTTCATCTTTTTTTTTTAATCAAAATAATATAGTTCATCTCAGAGTTCATGTAAAGCAAAACCCACAGTCTAATTTATCATGCATATTATAGGGATATTTTTATTTCTATATGAATTTTTTTAATTTTATTTAATATTTTATTTTCCTTTATTAATATCAATTAGTTTTAATTTTTTTCATTATCTTTATCTTGTGTTTTTCTTTTACTCTTTATGTTTCTATTGGGTCATAGTTTTTCCTTAACTTAACAACTCTGCTTTAAATTTAATTTCATCTCTCAATTTTATTTGGTTCGAATTTAATTAGCCTCTTAACTTCTTTTAATTTTTTTTTCCTTCCAAGTTGGCTGCTAAATCTCAAAAAACGGTCAAATGTATTTGCAATTATCGATGAAATAAAAAGAAAACTATCAGTTAGATTATAAAACTTTGGATAAAATGGAAGGATCAAATTAAAACTTAAGGACAAAAGTGAAATTGAAAAGAAACATCAAGGGGCCAAATTTAAAATATTAAAAATTAAGTCAACAAAAGCAAATTTTATATTAAATCAAGGGACCAAAGTTTAATATTAAATCAAGTGAGTTAAAAATTGGAGAACCAACAGATTAAATTTTCCCATCAAAAAGTACAAAAGAATCTGATTTGATTAAAATTTCAGCCGTCTCAATTTTTTTCCAGAGTTTTTTCCTCACCTTCCTCATTTCTTGGTGGTCCAACTCAAATGCTCTTTTGGTTTAAAAAAGGAACAAAATCTTCATCTACTTGCATAGGCATAATCCTAAAGCCCCTTTCACCTCATTTCTCCACAATTGGCTTTAAAAAGTGAGATTCAATTCGAGACATATTGATGACAATATCACAACTGAGGAAATGAGGTACGTTGAGGACAGTGAAAAAACTTGAAAAGTATTATCAGATACAATTCCATCAAATAGAGATATAAGGAAGCATCAGCCAAACCCAATAAAACATTCAGAAGAAGAAGAACAAGATATGAGACATACCAATTTTCATCATAAACTGATTCTTTCAATTTGAGGTAATCAGTGGAGGAGATTTCCACAACAGAGAGGTTCTCAGAGCTGACTTGAGCAAATTCCCAAATCCCAGGATTTCGCCTTATTGCAAAGGCAACATATGGTGGGCTAACAACAGCTTCCTGCAAAAGCATCAAGTTTCACAAACCATTGCCATCTTCTTCAATGTCCATCAGAAAAACAAAGAACCAGAAGGTGAATTGAAGAAGAAAAGCAAAGCAAAACCTGTGTAGAACCCAATATGTAGCCTAAATTGCCCTCCAAGACTTGGTTTCTCTCGGCCTTATCATCAATGACTAGCTCCATTTCGTCCATCAAATGGTGAAGCTTCATGATCCTTCTTCCCTTGTCAAGGTACTTGGCAAAACACCTCTTCATATGGTACCTACTCTGACGCAATGCATCAGGCATGTTATCTGCAATCGAGTTTGTTCGCTTCAAAGCAGGGGCTGAAGCAGCAGCAGCAGAAGAAGAAGAAGCCATTTGATCAGTGAGGTCTGAGAACCCAAGAAGAGGAAGATTATGGGTATGATTTGTTAGGGTGATAGAAATGCGTGTGAATTTATAGAGTAGTTGATGATGATGGGGTTTCTGGGGTTTGTGTGATTGTGGGGATAAAATGACAAAGTAGCGATTTTGGGGAGGAATTGGAGAAGGAACATATGGGGAGAGAAGGAAAGGAAAGGAATGAGAACACTTTTTTGGAGAAGAGATTCAAAGTTTAAAAGACAAGTGCTTTCCATCACGGAGCTATAGGTATCGTATCATTCCTTTCTTCTTCGTGGCTGAGTGGTGAGAGAGAATGAGAGAGAGAGAGAGAGCGAGAGAGAATATGGCAAAGTGCAATGTTCAAGGCATCCGCTTATGGTGCCTTTTGTGTACGCAGGGTGCCGTCATTCGTTCCGGTTTCTGTTTGGATGATCACCTTCATGGGTTTGCGGTGTTCACTTTCCGTAACAAGATTTTGAAGAAATAAAAAATAAAAGAAAATGGGAAGTTGGTGACAACTAATAAGTACTCAAAATTCTAAAGTATTATCAAGATTTTACAGTCTTGAGAAATTTGACTTTACTTTTTCTTTTTGTTTATATAAAAATTAGACAATGAAATTTGACTTAATGCATTCCATATAAAAAGATAATTAGTACAAAAAGACTCTACACCTCCCCTAACTAAAGCAAGAGTCAAGAAAAGTTTTAAAATAAACAGTCAAATTCTGCAGTAAATAAATCCTTTTGAAAATAAGGCGAGAAAGAAAATAACTTATATCCTGGTAGATGCGATTAGATGATGGGATGATTGCTCCTTTTGCTGGGATAAAGAGTTTCTTCATGCATAACTCACAGCTCTTGCTGTGGAGTGTCTTAATAGAATGGAGATTAGATAATTCATGCATGTGTTTGGTATCACTTATTTTTGGATAATAAGTCTTTATTATGTAAGTCGAGATAAAACTCCTCAGTCCTCTCACATACTTACCCCGTATACTGTGAATCACGATTTATAAACATTTATTACCCAAAAATAAGCTATTCCAAACAAGCACCATGGTGAGGCAGCTCTGAAGCATATAAGAGTAAAAAAAAATTGCTCTTGTGGTTTTCTTTTATTTGATGACAATCACTGATTGTCCTTGAAAACCAATATATACCTTATAAAATTTATTTCCATTTTCTTTGAATTTGTTCATAAAAACAATCGTTCCTATCAATGGAATAGCACTTTGATGATAGATTGCTTCACAATTTATAAGTTGTGTTCTGGGAGAAACAATATCAGTAGAAAAGGCTAAAATAGCAGAGGCAACTGTATGATCAACTTCTTTGATTAAAGATAATGGGCACACTGAACGCCCTTGATGAATTAAGTTATTTCTCTTCATCCAAATCGTAGATATCACTTTGACAATGTTAGCAAGCATCAAAAGATGATTATCTTGATGTAACTGGAATAGAGTTTCTTTTAACCAATCTTTAAAAGCATCAAAGGAAGCAAAATGAAACCGAATGGTTAAACCTCCAAACCGAATAACCTTAACCACAGGACAAGTAATGAATAAGTGCTCTAAAAACTCAGGGCATTACAACCAAAAGCACAATCACCATCCATATATATTGATGTGATGTTGCCTCAAAATATAAATTGATGGCAATGCATGATTCAATAGTTTTCATAATAGTAATAAGTCCTTACCTGGAAGAGAAATTGACCAAAGAAAATTCCAAAATGGATCTCCATTTTGAATAGTTGTTGAGGAGCTAATCAATCTGAAACCCTCTTTAATTCAGTACAAGCTTAATGAACTCTCTATGAGTGAATCTTGCTGATTGTAGAAGGAAACAGGAGTGGCAAGAATCTGTTGAGCAACATGAAGAGCATATAGATTGTAAACAAATGAAGAATCCCATCTTATTGGAGGCCAACTAGACGGAAGATGCATTAATAGATCAAAGACCCTGTGAATTGACTAGTGTATTAATAGATCAAAGACCCTGTGAATTGACTAGTGACTTTTCCGAATCAAGGTTAGATGATAACATACATGTAATTTTTTTTTTCCTTAGCAATGTTGAAATCCTTAACTACTACCAATACCTTACAATATCTTTTTTTTTTATTATTATTATCTGATATTCGGTTCGGATTTGTGGTTACCTCTCCCAACATATATATCTTCTTTGGAACTCGAACCTAAGACCAAGAGATATTTAGCGGGACCTACACCGTTGGATAAATTCTATATTAGTTACCCTACCATATCTTTATTACTGTATGAACTAATTTTGTATGCAAAATGGCATCTTGATCCCACTTTGATCCTCGGAGCTTTGAGAAGTAAAACTCTAGTGAGTAAGTAAATTCCTCAATCCTTGAAGCGAGAATCCATTTTACTAGATTATTAGTATTTTTTTTGGGGCCCAAATTCTATATTATTAGTTATTATTATATTAATTGATATACAAATGACCAATACTTTTGTTTTTAGTGATGAAACTTAGGTTTGAGAACACTTCAAATAAATAATTTTATGCTCTATGGGGCCAAATTTTTCTCATATAATAAAAAATAAAATGTTAAATTATTTAAAATAAGCTGATTTATGCCAGAACTTTATAAATTAATTGATTTTGAAAATATATTTTTTAGTCAATGGCCTTGTATTCTAATTGAAGCAGATCCTCTCATCATCTCATTTTCTCATCATCCCTCACGAGCCCATTTGAACCATTGATTGGAAAAAGGAGTCCATCTGGACCGTTAATTGGGAAGATGAGAGAAAAATAGAAGGAGTGATAACTTGATGACATGGCTCATTTTTTACTTTTCAGATTGATTGGACGGATATGATTTAGAGATTATGAGAGATGATGAGAAAATGGACAATGAGAGAAACCAGACCCATATTCTAATAGCTTGAGAGTCCTTCTTTAAATGTGAGGTCGTCAGTCTCTTCCAGCTTGTAACCTTGTTAAAAAAAAAAAAGGAACATAGGTTTTTGTAAAAATTAATGTGTGATATGACTTATCATCCCTCTAAAATATTTCTATCATTATATATTTAAGGAAAACTAGTTAGAAAAAAATGATAATTATAAGAGATAAAATAAATAAAAAACTTGCATTTCTCTCCAGGACGAGTATTATACTATCATTTCTTGAGAAAATGACCGAAAAAGAACTTGAAAATTAGACAATCCCAAATCACAACTCGTTTTAGGGAAACCTTATTTAATGGTTTGCAATTTTAAAATTTTTCTCTCTCAATATTCCTAGTTTCTTTCCAAACCAGCCTGATTTATTTTTTTTTTCCCCGCTAAAACACAAACGATGCTCAACGCGTGGCTCGATCTCGGCCGTAATCGCGCGCAGTTTCGGGTTTCCTTCTTCGGTCCAAAGCCCACTCTCAAATTAGGGTTTCATCGGTGGAAGAGTCTTCCCTTTATAAGCAGCTTCACCTCCTTTCATCCTCACGGTCGGCTTCGGCTCAAGTATTTTACCTGTTGTATGTATGGCTTCGATTTTGATTTAGGTTTCTGGTTCTGTTTCTATTTGATTGTTTGAATGTTTGAATATCGCGTCAATTACTGATTACCAGTGCTCTGTATTCTGTGGGTTCTGGTATGAGCTGACGCTATAATTTTCCGATCTGCAATAATTTGTGTTCTGCTTAGCCTTTCGTTTCAGTTCCTATTGCACCAACGGGAAATTATCTACCTTACTTTTTTTTTTCTATGTTTATATTTTCATTTCCTCTTCACCTTCGCCAAAACTCGAAGGAATTCAACTCTGTTCTTGACCAGGTTTAGTGTTTCTTTAATTTTTTGCTTGGCGATCTTATTCCCTGTGTTGTATAGAGATGGAAGTGATGATTATTTCCCCAGATGAACGACGCTGAAATAACTGAGCGATTTTTCTCTTTTGAGAGACCAAGCCAATTGAATCTGATCCATCTCCGCATTCTCTTCATTTCTAACCGTCTTTTAAATAAATTATCGATTTATTTTTTTTAAACAATATTAATTTCCTTCATTTTCTCTCTCTATGCAGTGTGTTTATTACTATCTATTTGATCTGGTATATTGTACCCAGAAAATTTATTTTTGTTTACATGCGTGAAGCATGTAATTGTCTGGATATAATTTGTGTCTCCTTGAATAGAGATGGAAGTGATGATTATTTCCCCAGATGATCGAAGCTGAAATAACTGAGCGATTTTTCTCTTTTGAGAATCCAAGCCAATTGAATCTGATCCATCTTGCTCATTCTCTTCATTTCTCAATTTTTTTTAAATAATATTAATTTCTTTGATTTCTTTTCCTTGCCATCCTCTGTGTGTGTAGCTATATATTTTATCTGGTGACCTCTCGGCACTTCTGTAACAACATGAACAACAATTTGGAATTTGTAAAAAGTCTAGACCATTTTTGTAATTAAAATGACGTAGAAAATGAAACAGTATTAATTCTAACTATCTACTAAAGAACAATTAAATTTGTGTTAAAACTGTGAAGGAAATTGCTAATGACGTTGAAGTCTGGTGGCATTGAGGGATGTTCTTGCGAATTTGGCTTTCTTTGTGATCTGGGATCCAAAATTGCGCGGGCGGATTTTATGAACATTATTCCGCGTCGAACTTTGTTTTCAAATGATATGTATTTTTGGTGATACATTGATTAATTTCTGAGAGTGAAGAATTTTTGTTTTGAACAGGAATGGGTTTGGTGCCTGTCTCTGCTGTCTTTTCATCGTTAGTCAGACCAACAACTCTACGATTGTAGGAGATTGTAGGACTTTGTGTTTGGATTAGTTCTTGAGAATAATTTTTATGATTTATAAAATAGTATGTGATATTGAGTAAATTTAGGTTTAAGATCTTCCCAAACACTCTCAAGTCATTTGTCCAATATAAGTCGCCTTTTCTGAAGTCCTAATTCTCTGATTTAATTATCTTCTATAACATTCAAGTCATTTGCTACAACATACAAATCATCTTTAATTTTAAATGATCCAAAGCTGTATACCACCATATTGGATTATTCAAAACGTGGAAGGGGAAGAGCTATCACTAGTAACCTTCAACTACTACTCAATATACCATTATTTATAACCAACTCATCAAGATTATTAATAACTTAATAAAGTGAATAAAAACCTTCAACATGAGCTTGGTCTGACTGAGCAGCGCATCAAACTCATGAGACATTTCATTAAATTATTATACCTTCATATCCAAATGATTTAGACATAATCTCATTATTACATAAAAAGATATAATATAATAAAATATCTACCACTTCTAACTTTGCTGAATGGCCTAAGAGGTGTGTCACTATTACCAACCGATTAATACTAACTTTTATATCAGTTTTTTACTCTCTCTTTTTTCCTGTTTTGAGTTGCAGCAACTGATGAAACGGAATGCTAAGCGCAATCCATCTAGAAGACGATCCTCTAAATGACTTTCAGTTAATTGCTCTGTTCAAAAAAATATTTGGACTGTTCTGTGTTCTAGATCACAAGGCAAGAAAACCCAACAAAGTTTAAATATGACGGAGGCCCAAACACCTCATTATAGTCATAATATTTCTTTGTCATTAATATAAGATTTAGTTTATAGGCAATTTGAACTCTACAAATGAGATATTGCCTTGTCTTTAATGTAATAGAGCTGGTTTGAGATTGGACTTGCTTCTAAGTGAGTGCCTGGGTAGTTGTGAAAAAAAAAGAGAGCACTTTTTGAGCACTAAATCATGGTTTTTGCCAAAAAAGACACCCAAACATCCTAAATTTTAGCACAATTACTTTTCTACTTGAAATTATGATTTGGGGGGTTAAAACCATGGTTTGGTAGAAGCCAAATTTTTTTTATTTTCAATAGTTAACATCCAAAAGTTAGTATAAACACTCTAATTATAAGATCTTAGTCAAATTTGTCTTCCAAATTTATAATTTTGTTGGTAAAGTACTAATATTGATTGTACATAGAGGTGGTAATATGGGTTGGGACCATGAACCGAGCCCGCCCAACTCGACAAAATGGGTGATTTGGGTTCTACAAAACTAGAACCGTATTAATGCGGTCCTTTTTTGCCCGAACCCATATGGTCCCAACCCGTGACGGGTTGGACCACCGGGTTGGCGGGTTGGCCTATATTGTTTTTTAACTAAGAGGGAAAAGGAAGAACCATTAGTCAATAGTTCAAATCTCCAAAACCATAACTCTAAAGTCCAACCCATTTCTCCTCAATCCCTACTCTCCTCAGCGTGCTTCAAATTGAAACACCTTTTATATTAACTAATTATTGATTATTGTTAAGTTATACTGATGACTTGTAGATTTATATTTATTTTGTTGTGTATAGACCTATGATGAATATTTAATTTGTAATGTATTTTAATTTTGTTATGTTTAAGTATGTAGAGAAAACAATCTTATTGTATATAAAAAAACAATCTTAGTATATTGTTAAAAAAAATTTGAAAAAAAAAATATGGGTTGGCCCGCCCAACCCGCCAACCCAGCGGTTATGGGTTGGGTTCGCTAAATGCCAACCCATATTGATGCGGTCCTTTTGGGACCGAACCTATATGGTCCCAACCCATGGTGGGTTGGCCCGAACCCACCTGGCTGGACCATATTACCACCTCTAATTGTACACATTAAAATGTTTCTATTACATGATGAAAAATGAAATTTTAGAAAAATAAATCTATATTTATTACATATAATTAATAACTAATAGAGTAACTAACTCCATTAATTTACCCCCAATTAGTCAACTAAGTTCTTATATTAAGGAAGCATTATGATTGTATATTGAACTCTTTGGGCCTCCTTGAACTTCGTTGGGTATAAGGACGGGAGGTAGCAAAAAATTTGGGCTTGGTACCAAAATAACTTGACCCAAAATAAGTTCTGATTTTTCACGAGCACAATTATTTATCGACATAATTATGGAACTGAAATACAACAGCGGGATTTTGTTAATACGTGAATTTATAAGACACAGCAAAAATAACGGCACACAAAATCCCGCTATTTAATTTTTATAGTCACGTTTACACCTATTGTTGTGAATCTTGCACCCCTATTTAATTTTTATAATCACGTTTACATCTAAAAAATAAGTTTATGGTGATTGATGCATTTTTGAAAAAAAAAAAATTGTGGGTATTTTTATACTCCAACCCTATATGTATATATATGTTGTATATATTTTGAAAACTTTAAAATAAACATTAAAATTAAAATTGTAAAAATAAAGGGTCAATATAATGTTGAAAAACCTATAGATACTAAAAACATTTAATTAGATGTATTCGATGAATAAAAATATAAACACAAGTAGCTTGAGGATGCATTAATTAAATAGAAAAATATAAATATAGGTAAATATAAAATAAAAAATATTATAAAAAATATATATTAAACACTTATTGTATCTATTTGCATTATTGTGCCAGTCACGTGGTGTTGTGGTTAAGTGGTCAAAATCTCTTCTATTAAGACCAACGACATTATATTGCTAAATTGTTTTGTTTCCTTTACAACAAACATTATAGGTGAGTTAGGTTCTAGAAGCTCATCAAAGTCATAATATGCCTCAAGACTCAGAATATTTATAGACAAACTTACAAATTACCTATTAATAAAATTTTCACATTGGATTTTAACTTCCCACCTTGTTGTATCTTCTTTTTAAAAAAAAAAAAAAATCAAACAAAGTTTGTGAATTAGGTCTTGGGTGAGTGACTAGAGTTACGTGAACTTTCAAAATTCAAATAGTTCATGTCAACCACATTTTTATAAGAATAATAAGATTTGAACCCAGATACATATACAAAGCCAAAAAAAACCCGCATGTACATTTAAGGTATATAGAGGTCAAGTCTTTACTAATTTGATCAACTTTTAGTAGTAAATAGTTTGCTATTAAGATGCATATTTACAAGATATCACATCAGTGATAAATTAAATTGAAGGATTTTGTGCATTATATGAATCAATATATAGGGAAATTTAATCTTTTGGTTTATATAGTTTTGACTAAGTCGTAACCCAATCCCAATAATGTGGACTCAGTTATAATTTAGTTTTTAAACTTTAACTCACTGTAACTTAGTTATGATAATTTTAGCCAAAAGAACAAAATATGCATATTCATCACAAGCAATAGTGATATATGAAAATTATCGAAATATGTATGCATAGATGAGGACCCCGAGATGATCCAATTTATGTAAAGTTTTATAAGGACTTTTCTAAAATTAACTTTATTATGAAATAATTTTCCTGCTCTTATGTAAATTTTCTTACAAAACAATAAATAAACAATAAAATGATTTCAATTAAGAAGTTAATTTCAGAAAAGCCCGTACAAGCTTCTTTATAACTAAGCCGTTTTTGTAGTAATTCTTATATATTGTATTTATATTTTGATACTCTTTAGGGAAAAAGATAGAAAAATACCATTTGAACTTCAAAATCCCGCTGACAAGAATGGTAATGGGATTGATAAGAATAATAATGAGATTGACAACACAAATCTTTGTCAAAAGACTAATTTAGGATTTTGAAATTTAAGTGGTATTTTTTTATCTTTTTCCCTATTTTTATATGTCATTATACCTGCCAATACTTGCATGAGTTAGTAGGTTTGATTTAATAGATTCACGACACGTCATTAACTGTGCAAGAATCTTGACTCTTGGGGCACAAGTGTGGAAGTATCTTAATTTGATATGCGTTTGACCATTTTAGATTACAGCCGTGACGAAACAAAACTATACACTAATGATATATCTATTTGTCAAATTGAATTATGACTCTTTCCCTTTTTTTTTTTTTTAAGTATAAAGGTATACGTCTTAAAGTTCTTTATTTTTTTTGATTAAGGTGTAAACGTACCTATAAATTTTTTTTAAAATTGTATTCAATATTATAAACTATTTTTAGGTGTAAAAATACCCATGAATTTCTCAAAATTGGATAAAAGTACCCACACCGTTAATTGGTACAAACGTCTGCTTTGTGGGACCCACATTATTATTTTTTGAGGTATAAAAATACCCATAAACTTTTCTCAAAAGTGCACCCAACACCATAAACTTTTTTCTGGGTGCAAAAGTGCCCATGAACTTTTCAAAAGTTTATGGTGTTGGGTGCACTTTTGAAAAAAAATTTATGGGTATTTTTACACCTCAAAAAATAATAAGTGGGTCCCATAAAACAAACGTCCAATTAACGGTGTGGGCATTTTTGCCCTATTTTAAGAAGTTCATAAGTATTTTTGCACCTAAAAAAAGTTTATAGTGGTGAATGCACTTTTGAGAAAAGTTCATGAGTATTTTTACACTTTAACCATTTCTTTTTATCAAAATACCCTTTAGGATAGTAAATGACAAGGTTAAACAAAACTTATAAACATTAGGATAGTAAATGGCAAGGTTAAACAAAACTTATAAACATGGCTAAAAATAAAATATATTAATCTGACTTATTTGGTTATCCCAAAAATATTATCCAAATCTTGTTATTAACAATAGAATATTTGGCAACATTAGCCCCTTTTAAGAGTATTACTGAGCTCAAGTTAATTTGAATTAAAGTAGGTCAAATAACATAAGTTTAAAACTCTCTCAACAATATCTCCAATTCTCCATAGTCATCCATACATAAGACTCAAACTCTCGCTCTGGGCCAACCAGTTGATTTTAGGGAGCAAATTATAGTGACCTCATCACCGATTTGAACCATCTAGATCGATTTTAGAAAATTCAACTTTAATTCAATTTAAATTTTATATTTTAAATAAATATTTTTAATGTGACTTTTAAAATGATATATTCATTTTTTAGAAGAAGTGAAAAATAATCTTATAACTATCCATTCTTCTAAAAATGAGTTTAACATTTAAAAATCACATTAAAATTTTAAATTTAGACATTTGGACATTCAAGATCTTGTCACAACAATGAACACCTTACTCATTAGTGTGATGAGTATTGGATAATGAGAACCCGTTGATTATACAGGTATAATTAAACTTCACAGCACCTTTTCTCAAGTTTTTCAAATGAAAAAACTCTATCAATTAACTAGGGTTGGCGTTATAATGAAAATTCAACCCAGTCTATTTGATCAACTTAGTAAATCAGCTCCCTGACCGATTCGGTTAATAGTTTTGGATGGGTTGACTAGGTTGTTTTTTCCCCTTTTAAAATCTGAAATAGCATTGTTTTGATTTTAAAAAGCAGCAATATATTATAGGGTTAGTGTGGATTTTTGTCCTGAAAGTTGTTACAAAATCTCAATTTTACCTTGAAAATTTTTTTGGGAGCAATGTCATCCCCAAAAGTTTCTAAATAGTTGCAATTTTGCCCCGATTGTTATTCAGGTTAAATTTAATTGTTAGTTGACTAAATATGTTGAGCTGGCAGGTACATGTGTCATCCACATCATTTTTTTCTAGGTGCAAATTTACCTCGAAAGTTTTCCCTTAGGAGTAATGTTGCCCGAAAATATTTTTTGAGTTTAATATTGCCCTTATTTATAAATCTAACTTAGAAAAATGAATTGGATGATACATGAACAAGTAAGATAAGTATATTTCGTCAACTAATAGGTAAACTTTATGTGGTAATAGTTGAAGTGAGATTCCTATGGTTTGGAAACTTTCAGGGCAATATAGCTCTTAAGTGAAAACTTCTGAGGCAACATGGCTCTTGAGTGATAACTTTCGGGGTAATTTTGCAACTAAATCGAAAACAAAAAATGATGTGGATGACACGTGTATCTGCCAACTCAACATATTTAGTTAATTAATGGTCAAACTTAATATAGATATCGGCCAGTGCGAAATTACTATGATTTGGAAACTTCTAGGAGGTCATTGCTCCAAAAGAAACTTGCGAGGTAAAATTTATGTCACACCCTCATTTTATTTTCATCTATTTCAGAGTATTTGTGGAAAATGATACACAGTTCAGTGGGCAACACAGGAATAACATAGATATACTGATATTATGTGCCCCATTACGGAAATTCCCCATTCGGGTTCATACTTGATAATTACAATTAACGTAGCCTCATAGCGCTACGTGGGTGTCTGAATCCATCACAGTGAAATAGAGACATCTTCCCGTCTTTGTTCAACCACTGCAATCCCCTCGTACGGTTCTCTTCTTTGTTCTTAGTATACGTTCTGTCTTTTCCTGTCTAAATTGTTGATAGGGGAGGGTGAGATTCTAGGGAATATTAGTAGGAAAGCAATATCAATATGCATGCAAGATAAGTGCTTAATGCATGACATGCTTGCATTACATAACTCATGCTCACACAATGACATATCTGTGTGCTTAATGTTTCAAACAATATACGTATGGTCATATCATAAACAGAAACAGAGCTTCAATTATTCATATATGTTTCACATCATCAGGAAAAGCAATAACATGCATCAATACACCAGCACAATTATCAAATACATGCAGGAGAGGTAAGTCCCCTACCTTAATCGCCCTTCACTAATCTTCGAATACATGCCTCAATTTGCGTGCCAATCCCTCGGGCTCTCTACTCGGTCATAGAACGTCAAATGTACAGTTTAGACACTTCCATAGTGTTTCTGGTGGTTATATTAGTCTATAGTGAAATTTTACCAAAATACCCCCGGGACCCCGGACCAGCCCCGTCGTACCCGACCCGATGGCACGTTTTTTCAAAATTTTTATTAAGGCTATTCTAACATATTTTCGCCCAAGGAATCCATTTCCAGGCTTGAAATCACCAAATTTAGTGTCAAATTATGAAAATACCCTTGAAAGCCCCTATTTAGGGATTTCAGTGGTGTTTTCGTAATTATGCTTTTCCAGCCTCTACCGAAAAAGTGACCAACTGTAACCCCACCTATTTTTACCCACTGAATCCAATGGAATCATTTATTTTATGAAATTTCAACTCCTTCCCTCAGATCTGTGCTAGCTGAAATATTGGTCAAAAATTGGAAAAATGGAATTTTGTGTTTTAGCTTCTAAAACTTGTACTTTTCCACTTATAATCCCTTATTAACTTATTTAATCACATTCTAATCATAATTTAAAGAAATTTGGGTAGTATAACCCCTTAGGATTAGGACTTTCCAAATTTAGAAACTTGATAAAAATCACCAAAACCAAATATAAATCTCAACAACAACACCATACTAGTTTAGATCTAAGGTTTGCAAGGTTACCTCTTGAGGTCTTGAATCTTTTTCTCTAGACATATCCTTTTTCTCTTCTTGAGCTAAGAATGTGTCTTTAAATTCATGGATTCCATGAAGAAGAAAGGTTTAGAGAAGGATCTAGGGACATGCTATAAGAAAAACTAAAGAGATCAACACTTACCTTAACTTCTTCTTCTTTTTTCTCTCTAACTCTTCAAAGTTTCCCAAGCTCTCTCTCTCTCTATTTTTCTTTGGTGTTGGATGAAATACGGCTTGAAAGAGGAAGGAGAATGTTTTTATTAATTTGGTCTTCTTTCTTCCTAGGCCTTAATCTCATCAAGGGTTGAGATTTCAACACTTGTCAAAGATACCATTCCTTCTCTCATACCTCCCACCATGCCTTCTTACTTTATGCCATACTCTTACACCCTTCTATGTAATCATGTTTGTCTCTTCCTTCACTCAAGCTTACCATCATGCAATCAAGTATCTCCCTTCCTTTACTCAAGCTATCCGTCCATCATGCACTCAACATTAAATCTAACACATCACTCAACCATTATCATCATTGCAATGTTTATGTAGCATTTGACTTGTGCTTCTTGGAAATTAATTATCATTATCTCTTCATGTATCCTTTTGGACATGTGTCCATGAAATTAAATTTTCTCCTCATTCTTAGGTGTTTGAACGAAATTTTAAGAGGGAAGGAAAGGGAAAAACAAATGATTTTAACAATTCCACAATTTACTCAATTGCTAACACATTTTATTTTAAATTTTTAATATTTAATTCCTTTAACCTTAAATATTCACCATTTCATTGAATATATAAAATAATATAATATATTCTTGATGAATAAAATTTAGGGTGTTACAATTTAGATTTTGTGACAACTTCCAAAATAAAAATGAGCTTTAACCTTATATTATATTCGTGATTTAATAACTATGTCTTGTTGGATTTTGTGCGAGTCATTGATGAATATTATATTTTCTTCTGGCTTGATGTCTTTTCTGTTTAAATGTTACTTTTGTCATATTTATATATAGATACTTTTTGTATATTTTAATTAAATATATTTCCCATGATTCTTAATAAAAAAATATATTTACCTAATTTGATTAGATTAAAAAAATTGATTAAGTTTATTAATATGACATGTATTTTCTAAAATACCATAGTTATCTTCCTTAATTCTGTCATTTTATCTCCCTTCCTGGATTATTGTTGAGGGGTATCAATTGAGATAAATTAAGAAAAGATTGACAAATATGAAAAATATATCTTATTTTTAGGACTAAGATTAACTCATCAAATATGTCTTATATTAAAAATTAGAGGGAGTATTATTTTAATCACGATTGGTTTGATCCTGGTCTGAACCACTACCTCAATCGGCTCATTGATGGCTATGGTTTTCAATATTTTAGATTTAGCACATAATGTAGTTTGAAATGCTGTTAATTCTTAAACTGAGTTGATTCTAAGACTTAATGAGTTATTAATTTCTTAATTAATCCTTGATATTAACTACATTTTTGGTCAACCCCCATTCTCTTTCTATGATTGTAATGATCGTCTTTGAAAAAGGCCACAAAATGCTCAAACTAATTTGGCACCTTCTATTTGTTCACAACAGTTCACACCCCAACGTTAATTGCCACGCAAGAATGTAATCTTTCTTAAATTAATTTTCGTAAGCACTATAACCTGATATTTTCTTCAATACTTTCTCCTGATGATCATTTTTCCTAATCATCAACCAGATTTTTATGCCACTATATAATTTAGAATGTGCACATATTAATTAGATTCCATGTGTCACATGGGAACATATGTCTAGCTAGCTAGTTATTATTAATATTAGAGCCCATAAAATGACATGAAATAAAAAACAATAAAATAGAGAATTTCTTTATGCTATTAAAATATAAAAAATAAAAACAATCAGATCAAAACAAATTAAATAAATCAAATAATCAATTAATAAGAACAATTATACTCTTCAGTCATTTTTGTTTTAATTTTTATGAATTATTGAAAAGTAAAAATTTATAAAAAGCATAAAGGTGACGTACACCAACCAGATTAGAGCATGTTGGGCATATTATTACTCTTTTTCCTGTTTGGGTAGTCAAATATACTCGAAGCAAATAAAGTTTAACAAATTTTAATTAATGATTGCCAAAATTATCTAATCACCTTCCAATCACAACAATGTCTCAACAGGTTACCTACTTTTTGGTATTAAACAATTGGAGATATTGAGATCTGATTCAGAAACACCCCCCACTGAGTCCTGCCTGTTAATTAATTAATAAGAAAAGTCTTAATCACTTACTAATAAACAATTAATTTTGATGGTCCATCCCATGGTAGTTAACAAAGGTTGACCTTTCCCACGTGGCGGGTGCTCTCTGTATCTGGACTAGTGGACTGTTTTAAAAAGTGCCTCTCAAAAGTAATTATTGAATATATATCCAACATTATTAAAATTAAAGATATTCAAATGAAATCGCGTTGCATTCATTTTCTTGCAAGCTTTTATATTCTCTCCGGTTCACATTACAAGCCCACTCTAAAAATTTTTTTTTCCCATGTTATAATATAAATCACTTAAAGAGTAATGAGATCATTTTTTAATTCTAATAAATTAATTAAAATACCTTATATTGTGCATTGGAGGGGTACTCTTTATATCCCAAAATATACCACTTCTGTTAGATTGAATATTTTAAGGTTCTGAAATCTAGACCGGCTACAGAATTGGTTGAGGTATTGGATCAAGGGTTAGTTGGTCAGATCGGAGTCAAATCAGAGCTATTAGTAGGTCAGGCTGAAGTCAAACTAGGCTAACTCGGGACAACACCGGTGAGAAATTGAAGATTTTAGGCTTATTAATATAAAATTCTAAAAAAATTTTAAAAACAATCGATTTTTGAAAAAAAAAAAAACCAAACAAGGTTAATGCTCGGACTAGGGTTTCAAAACCCTGGAATTTTTTCTTTTATAAGAACAAAATTACTTTGGTTTTAAATGTGAGACTTAGTTTGGGGTAAATTTTAGTACTAAATGTAAGATTTTTTTTTCTATTTATCTCTTATATTTATCATTTTCTCTAAATAAATTTTTTCAACTTATAAACTTATATAATTCAATGTTATATAAAAGTACTTTTGAGAGATTAAGTCACATGTGTTATAATTAAATAGTTTTTTTAATCTCTTTAAATTAGATAAATAGGTCTTACATTAAGGTTTATAGTAGTATTTCATATTATATATTCTTTCTCAATTCCAAAACAACATTTAATAATATTTTTTCTATTTCGCCCATAGAAAATAAATATTATTTGAGGCATTAAAGTATGGTTAGCAATAGACAAGGGAAAAAATTAAAAAGTAAGTATTAATCACATAAGCAGAATAAGAAAAAGAAATGTGATTTATATTATAGGTCATGCCTTACTTTTAAAAATATTTTATATTATGTACATAAGGGAGTACTACTTTTAAACAGAACATGTGACTATCTCCTATCAAATATAAAAGTTAGATAATTAACGTAAAACAAGCATATTCTTATAGGAAGCTACATATCTCATTTCTTTGTCTTTTAGCTAACCATCTCGTTCCATTTTAAGCTCTACCCAATTATAGATGGCTCCCCTTACTTCTATGAAAATTAAAAATAAGTCAAAAGTAAAAACAATTTTTGTTTGAAAAGTTCATCACGCACAAATTTCAGCAAAAATGATCCTCCTCATGTGACGCCCATTTGAATTATTTGGTGTTGCTTCTATAAATACCAAAAAAACAATTTCTAATGATGTATGATTTAAGACAGTTACAAAAAAAAAAAATCTAATATTTAAGATTCGGATCTTTCTCTCGAAAGTGTAATTTGTCTCTAACCATACGTAGTCCCTGCAATATTGTAGAATATAGTGTAGGAGTATTATATTATTTGTTGGCAAAAAAAAAAGGAGTAATATATTATTTAAATGAAAATGATAGATAAAAAATAAATGAAAATAATCCAATGCAACGAGGTTCGCACGAAGTGCACTTGGCTACGTGGCGAGGCCCACACGAAGTGCACATGGCTTCGTGGCGAGTAATCAGGCCCAACGAACCGGCAAAATGGAATGCGTGGGTCATTTCCCACTTGCCGGGTTCCAAAACAAACCGACAAAGGGTCCACTGGGTCCCACCCAGAACGGGCCAATCCCTTGTTCCTGCGTTTCGCTCTACCCCAACCTCCACCCCGCAGGCCACAGGTAAAGTTGGGGAAACGGATTGAGCCGGTCTTTTTAGATCCTAAATTTAGAAGGGTTAGATCTCAATTTTTTGAAAAAATCCCTATAAAATACTTCTGAAATAGGGAAATCTCAAATCAGTACATTGAAATAAAAAAATCCGGATTAGTCACGCGTCAGTACGAATGAACAGTGCGAGCGGCGCCAAAAGACGATTTTGCCCTTCAGCCCTCATTCTCGCCACTTCAAAAATAACAACACACGGTTCTTAATTAACAACTCCGAATTCTTGATTAACAACTCCGTATTCTTGATTAACAACTCCAGTTTCATCTTTTTACTTTCATAATAACAACACCGGTATTGTTATTAGCAACTCCGAATTCTTGATTAACAACTCCGCTTTATTCTTCCACATATTCGCATCTCAAAAATAGAGTGTTGTTAATGTAAAATACGGTGTTGTTAATAAAGAAAGAGGTGTTGTTATTGGTCCTGAAACTTAAATTACAAAGTTGTGAAACAAGAAATGAGAGTTGTTAATGTAGAATATGGTATTGTTAATAACAACACCGGTGTTGTTATTGTGAAAAAAAAAGATGAAATGAAGTTGTTAATAAAGAATACGGAGTTGTTAATAAAGAATCCGGAGTTGTTAATTAAGAAGGCGTGTTGTTAATAAAAAAAGAGGTGTTGTTATTGGCCTTGAAACTTAAATAAGGAAGTTGTGAAACAAGAATATGGAGTTGTTAATTAAGAACCGCGTGTTGTTATTTTTGAAGTAGTGAGAATGAGGGCTGAAGGGCAAAATCGTCTTTTGGCGCTGCTCGCATTGTTCATCCATACTAACACGTGACTGATCTGGATTTTTTGATTTCAATGTACTGATTAGAGATTTCCCTATTTCAAAGGTATTTTATAAGAATTTTCCCCAAATTTTTGCTTAAAGGCCTAGAAGGGCTGGCCCTGTACGGCCACGGGCCGACCCTTTAGTCCATGTATATATTTTTTTATTTTTTAAAATTATTTATATGATAATATTATTATTGATTTTTTTATATTTTGTTAATGATGTTGCAAATATTTAGTTGATATTAACCTTTTTAGAATTAAGTTTCATGAGAATATCTTCTATTAATAATCCTAAAAATTAAAAACTTATAAAAAATATTTCTTATTTCATAAGTATTCTTACCAATTTTATATTTTTTGACTTATTTTCTTGTGATTGTTTTATTTATATCTTGTGTTGTTTATTTTATTGACTACTTACACTTTTCAAGACATATTTAGAAGAAGTATTTTTAATTTTGTTAAGTCTTCTCATTAATTATTTATAATTGTGGTATATATACAATAGTTAACCTTTGATTATAACTTAATAACTATGTTTGTTTGTTGCATGATGCATACCGTTTACATTCTAATTTTGACAATATTTATGTGTTAAATTAGGAATTCCATTCTTGTAATTTTTTAAACAAAAAACTGAAAAAAAATAAAATTTGTTCAATCTTGTGAAAATATCTTCAAGCCCTGCAGGCCGACCCTGTCTCTTATGCTTTCGGGCTGGGCTTCAAAAAATAACAATTTTTCTTACCTCGACCTTAAAAGGACCGGTCTTTTTAAGCCTGGCGACTCTAATTCCCAGCCCTAGCTACATGCCCCTACTTTTTTATTTTCGGTAGGTCCCATGGTCAACCCAATCTGCTCCCTGAGGATCAGAGTCTGACCTTGATGGACCACTAATGATGTGCCACGTGTCATGACCCACGCACCGTCTTAAATTAAAGTTACTTTCTCCGATCGCCCTTTTTTTGGGATTGTGGTGTTTAGGATAACGTTATCTTTCTCTGATTGGATGATTTCTGCCACGTGGTTGTCCTTGTTGGATTGCTCTTTTCTTTACAATCTGCCGCCATTTCCGGATCGGGTCGACTTGTTTCCTCGTGTCGAAGTAAGATCCACGTATGCAACATGATATAAGTTCGTTAACCAAATACGAGTATTTAAAGTCTAATCCTTCTATTATAAATAAATACCCAGAATTATTTTCAAGAAACTATAGGAACATAAAAGAAAAGTATAGAACAAAGTAGTACATATATTTTTAAAATTTTTATGCAATATTCCAACTTTTTAATGCTAAACGTTAAGTTATTTTAAAAGGTAAAAATGCTTTGTAATCTTTATAAATATTAAAAATGCATTTTGAAATAATGGACTTTTTTTTATGCTATTATTTGAACAGATGAAAATTACCTTGGAATATAAACATTTATGGAAACTTCTTATCTTGTCTCCCGACACGCTTCCATGTTTTTAGGGTATTTATATTTATCTATTTTATAATAAAATAATTTATTTGATTTATAAATTGATATATAATCAAATGATACATAATATATATTATTATTAACTAACTTATTTAATTTTCTCAGCTCCTCTAAAATAAGTTAATTAGGTCTTATACTATAGACAGGAGGTAGTCTAATTACTGCTTTTCCTCCTTTAAGCAACATATTTTTCCCTCTAGGGATTAATATGAGTGTTACTTAATTAATTTGAATAGATTAAGGAAATAAAATAAATAAATTAATTTATATAAATGTGACATGATCTTTTTAAAATATTTTTTTAATGTTAAATTATGTACTAGTTAAATTAAATGTGATATCATTATCATCATGAAGTGAATGGTTTGGACACGCTTAAAGAAGGTTATTAGATACATCGGTGAGGAGGGTTGATCGAGTAATATGGAGTCATCTGAAAAGAATTAGAAAAAGACCCAAATGAATATTCAATGAGGTAATTAAGTGAGATCTTTTAGTTAATAATCCATCTAAAGATTTGGTTCTCAATAGAGCAATCTATGCCTATGTTTGAGATAATTTATTTGTGACTTAAGTGTGTGTTCTGATACCCTCAAAATCATGGTTTTAGAAGCACTTTTCCGTAAATCGAGATAAAACTCTTCTCAGATACTTACCTCGTAAACTGTAAAAGCTATTCTCCAAAAGCTAATCAGAACACACTCTTATAAGTGTTTTTTACGTAAATCAAGACAAAATTTCTCTCACATACTTTCCTCGTATACCGTAAATCATGATTAAAATTAATCTATATAACTGACCTCATCTAGTAGTATAAGGCATTGTTGTTATTGTTACAAGTTAAATGAATTAGTTTGAAAAAATATATATATCCCAAAATTGATTAATATTTTATATTAGGTGGTATTATTTTCCTTACCCATTAATGTCTCACTCATAACATGTTATTAGTCACACAATTTCTTTTTGGCAAATCAAAATAAACTGGTGAGACAGACGGAAGAGAGTCCTCAGAACGATTCGGGTCGAGATCAAGTATCACCGACCCATTCCAATTCACGGGTCGGGTGGTGGTAAACAGACGACGTGGACTCGTGGAGACCAATGGTACAAGCACTAGCTCCAAACTCTAGCTAGCCTTTTAACCAGCGTGGTAAACCCAGAACCAGACGATTGAGAGAAGACGAAGACCTCAAATTCCACGGAGAAGACGAAGTGGAATGAAAAGATACCCACAGTACAAAGGGAATATTACAGACGGTTCGGGATAGAAAAGAAGTGACATTCCCATTTTCAATATAACAAGAGAGAGAGAGAGAGAGAGAAAAGAGGAAGAAGAAGAAGAAAAAGGTGAGCAATAAAAGAAAGAAGCATTAAAATTTGTTTTATTTTTGGGAGAAGAAGGTTTGGGAAGAGTGGAGAGTATTTAGTGGGTCAGATTGTGAAGCCAAGAATGCTTAGTGGCTGTTGTTAGTTTTCTCTCCATGATGTTGATGGCTCCCTACTTAGTTTTGTTTAATTAATGGAAAAGCTCCTGTGAGTGGTGGTTCAAAGAATCACAATACCCAACAGGTGTGCATTTTGTTTTTTTCTTTTCTCTCGTTTCTTCTCATGAAATTTCATACTTCTCTGAGTGGTTGGATTTCCGTGTGGCCCTTTTTGGATTTCATTGGATGAGTGTAACGAACTTCTGAATTTTATATTCAGCTCTAGTGCCGAAGTATGAACACTAGAAACCTGTAAGAATAAAATAAAAATAATGATGCTGATAAGCGGTTGTTTTATCTTATCTTGCTCTGGCTGGTGACTGCGATTTCTTCATCATTTGGATCCCATTATCTGAGTTCTTGCTGTAGTTAATGGAATGGTTGTTCTTTTTGTTCATTCTAGCTGAAGTTCTTCTTATACTGAATTTTCATCCTGGTTTTTGTTTCAACTACAGATAGCCTTCGTAGAGCATCTTTTTTCAGTTGCAGTTACAGTAGTTCCCAAGCCTTCTGTTGAATACAGCTAGTTGCTTCGCTTGATTGGCTGTCTACTCATTCAAAAGTAGAGATTAACAAAGGAAGAAATTTATCTTAACAATCGGGTGGATAAAATTCAGAGTACAGTCATGCCTGTGACATTACTATGGGTTGTCTCTCCTAGCTTAGAGGTATCCAATTGCTCTGGATTCCTTGATTCTTTCCGAGATGCGAAGCTGTTAGATTCTTCCAAGTTTATCCCACAGGATTCGAGTTCGTTGAGAGCGAAGAAGGATAAGAAGAGGAGGTGGAGACTTTGCTCTTTGAGTACAAATTTGAAGTATTCATGTGTTGGCCATACTGGCCTAGAGAGTGCTAGCAATTTACCTTTGCTATCAAACGTGCTAGCGAATCCAGCAGGAGAAATGGCCGTTTCATCTGAGCAGAAGGTCTATGAGGTGGTGCTTAAGCAGGCTTCCCTGGTTAAGAGGAAGCTAAGTCCCGTTGGGGACATTGAAGTGAAACCAGATATTCCTCTACCGGGGAATTTGGGTTTGCTGAGCGAAGCTTATGATCGTTGTGGAGAAGTTTGTGCAGAATATGCCAAAACATTTTACTTGGGTTAGCTTTCTCTTATCTTTCCTTCAAGTGAGGAATTTTACTTGTAGATTTATTTGAGTTTGGATCATGGTTTGAATCCGATTCAAATCGGTTGTCTTGCTCTTCCAGGAACTCAGTTAATGACCCCTGAAAGGAGAAGAGCTATTTGGGCTATATATGGTGAGTGATATTGACCAATAGTTGAATAACTCTCATTCTTCTTAATCCAATTTCATTTTGACAAAGAACTGAGACCTTTCCAGTCCGTGAAATGCATATAAATATACTTTCATCAAGCGTCTTTCTCAACTTTATTAGTAGTGTATGTTCAATAGACTTTCCCAGGCTTAAAAGTTCTATCTCTGAATGACAGTGGATGTGCTTTTTGTACAATTGATCCCTCAACATTGATAGAGCCATATATTTTTAAAGTGGTGATGGAAAGTTAATGAAGTGGTTGCGCTTATTGCCATTGGTTCATAAGTGAAGGAGCTTTTTTGCTTTGTCTTGCCATGTTTGTCAGCTACTCATGCAAGTCTTATCTGTACCAAAAATGGTCAGCTTGCCTGTCTCTTATGTTGTTCCTGGTATTTACAGTGTGGTGTAGAAGAACGGATGAACTTGTTGATGGTCCTAACGCTTCACATATAACACCAACTGCTCTGGATAGGTGGGAATCAAGGTTGGAAGATCTATTCCAAGGCCGTCCGTTTGATATGCTTGATGCCGCTCTAGCAGATACAGTTGCCAAATTTCCTGTTGATATTCAGGTAGGATCAATTTCAGAAGTTGGATGAAGACTAAGTGAGACCCTAGTTGGAATAACATTAACAAGGAACAGTAGTAATTTTGAAATTTATGAGGTCTATAATCTTGCTTTTTTGTATTTAAGTTCAACTAGGAGTAAAATATAGATCTTTTAGCTGTATCATCTTAGTGGCTTCGTAGTAATACACCACAATCCTATGATACTGTTGTCTTCAATTCAGAGATTAATTCTAGAATTCTACAATAGAAGTAAACCATTGGTATCTTCCATGCTCTTGTCTACCATGGAATTCCACACATCTCTTACCCTAAAAAAAAACTGACCTATTTAAATCTGAATTTCAGTTCATGATTATCAAAATTTAGGTCCAATTTTGTGCACCTCCAATGTGACAGAATTCAATTTGCCAGAAAAAAAGATTGTGAGAGAAAATCCATATCTCAATATCTTTTTCACTTGTTTATGCAGCCATTTAAAGATATGATCGAAGGAATGAGAATGGACCTTAGGAAGTCTCAATACAAAAACTTCGATGAACTTTATCTTTACTGTTATTATGTTGCTGGGACAGTTGGTTTGATGAGTGTTCCAGTCATGGGGATTTCACCAGATTCACAAGCCACAACAGAGAGTGTATATAATGCTGCCTTGGCCCTAGGAATTGCAAACCAGCTAACCAACATACTCAGAGATGTTGGAGAGGAGTAAGTTTGAAGTTTTTATATGTTTGTTTCTTTTTCAAGTTCTTATAAGCATTGTTGTGTAGATCTTTTTCTAGACCATAAGGTGTTCCCCCATGAGACCTTTTGTGGTATTGCCACTGAACCAAAGTTACAAAAGTATGATTTACATATCTCCTTAGCAAGTCCTACAAGATGGGTTGTGAATTCTTGCAACAGAATAAGATGTAAATAGGCTGTCCTTTTTGATATAGCATGCGAATTTTGTGAACCGTGCATAAGATACCTAGTTTCTCTAAAATAATCTAAACTTTCCAGATGACATATCACTATAGAATCAGCATTTATTTGTTTTCTGCTCCATAAACTTACATTAGGTTCCATATTATCTGTTGAGGTTTCTAAGAGAAGGGAAGACATAGGAAAAAATGAAGGGGAGAAAAAGGACTGATATCTGGGGTTCTTTGTCTTCAAAAGATCATGCTTAGCTTTTCCAAAATATTTTTTGTAGAATGTCATGCACTTCGTATTAATCTTACTGTTCTAATAAAACAGTTGATTCTTTTCAACAGTGCCAGGAGAGGAAGAGTATATCTACCGCAGGATGAGTTGGCTCAGGCAGGGCTATCAGATGATGACATATTTGCAGGGAAGGTGACAGACAAATGGAGAAACTTCATGAAGAGCCAAATTAAAAGAGCAAGGATGTTTTTTGTTGAGGCTGAGAAGGGAGTCACAGAGCTTAATGAAGCTAGCAGATGGCCGGTAAGACTCCAAAAAAGCTTTTATCATTATGGAATATCTTATATCTGTGCGTTGAATTTGATTATGATAAGTACAAAAAACATCATTTACCTCAAAATGCTAGCATGTGCACAATGAGTGTTTTAGATCAATCCATGTTCAGCGTTGACTGATCGTCTTTTCGGTTTATTTTTAATTGTAACAAGATATAGATGAAACTGTACGGTCAGTATCTAGTTATTGGATGTGCTCGTAAGAAAGTTCTTTTACGCTACCAGAAGTTCTCACAATTTTTACTAGTGGTTGCACCCTATGACATCTAATCTAGCCTCACCTAAATTTAGATAAAGCCACTTTTCAATTATGAGAGATGTAAGTGGTGCAAGGAGCTTTGCTTTCCTGTATTTTTAGGTGTCAATACACAAATTGATGACAGTGTGGAAATTTTGGTTAATTGAATTTCTTTCAGATATGTCATAATCTCAACCATGACATGTCATTGGTATAATTCAATTCAACGGAGGGGCACAATTTTTCAAGCCTTCACTTTTCTTCCAAGAGCTTGTTGGCCATTTATTTGTTAGGTTTTCCCTTTGACTTGTGTGGGGCGGTGTCAGCAACCTTTAGCCAACCTTCAGTATAAACTGAATCATAAATCGACACAAGAAACATGTCAAAATCACAAATTAGCAAAATGGGTGCATAAATTTACCAATGGTAGTTGGGTTAAATAGAAGAGACTCAAATACCTTTTAAACATGATTTGAGTGGGTTCACCGAATTCAGTCACACTTTTTTTAACCCAACCCCCCCCCCCCCCCAAAAAAACAAAAACTCTCTGTTCATTGGTGAGCCTTAGAGCAATAGTAAAAGTTGCTGCCATGTGGCCTAAAGGCCAAGGGTTTAAATCCCAAAAACAAACCTCTTCACTTACACGGGATAAAGCTGTGTATATCTGTCTTTCCCCAAATCTCACCTGATAGGAGCCTTGTGCACTGGGCCACTCTATTTCACTACGTCTGTGCTTGCATGATGGTATTGGGTCTGGTTCACTAACTTTACCTGTATTTAGCCTTCTCAATGCACTGAATCCATAAACAATTAACATGCTCTGTTGCATGATTATTCACGCTGGGTTAAATTTATTGTTATTTGATAGAAGGGTCTCGCTAGCATTCTTTAGAATGTGTTCAACTCAAATGCTGATTTGGTGGATCTGAATGAGGATGTTGGTTATGTGTGTGTGTGTAACCTATTGATTAGCATTTCAAGTTGTGAAAGCAAAAGGGTGTTACTGGATGTTGCAGGTATGGGCTTCATTGCTATTGTATCGCCAGATATTAGATGAGATTGAAGCTAATGATTATGACAATTTCACAAACAGGGCATATGTAAGCAAAGCCAAGAAATTACTTTTTCTTCCTATTGCTTATGCAAGATCTATGATGCCTCCTTCTTCAATAAAGTTATCTCCTCCGATCAAGACATAGAGATCCTACTTCACACAGTTCTGGACAAAACTGGACTGAGAATTAGAATATGGAGGGGGGAAAATATGCATAATCTGTATATGATAATGTATTAACAGCTTGTAATTCATTATCCTCATTTTGTAGCTAATAATAGTTTGTAAGGTTTTACTATTGCCCTTTTTCAAACTTTTCTTTTAATTGGAGATGAATCTGATGGCTCATAATGGTTGGATCATATGTGGGTAATTAAATACTCCTCCAGCCCTCATTAAAAAGCTACTTAACTTATTTGATCGTATTAAAAAAATTAAATAAAATAATTACAACATTGTTGTGAAAATAAAAGAGATATGGGATAATAGATAGAGGAAAGTAACACGATAGAGAGAAAATGGTGAGAGAAAAGAAGGGAACCAATTTTCATTCACTCATGTTTCTTGTCTCTTGTGGTTATAATGTTATGTACAAAGTCTCTATTTATAGCTTTCAAGAGTCACTATCAAAGGTCATAATTAATATATAATAAATAGTATAATTAATACTATATGGCCCTTTGTATTATTAAATAGCCTCTTAATTTCTCAACAATGTATTTATAAATGCTGATTAGGATATGGGTTAATGGACATCCACATAATTAATATTCATAACACATCCCCTTAGATGTTTATGATGAATGTGCCTCATTAAAAAAACTTTAATTAGGAAAAACCCAGTGGGATAAAAATGTAGCTAAATAAAAGAATACATTATTATCGATACATCGTTTAGTGCTGCCTCCTTAAAAACCTTTTATGGGAAAACTTAGTAGGATAAAACCTAGATAAGGGAAAAAGAGTACAGCGTGTATCGACTCCCCCTCTTGACAACATCAGTTTTACTTCCCCTAATGACAACATCACTTCCAATATCTTTTCTAGCATATCTTCCTTTTAGCCACCAAACATTATATTGTTCGTTGTGGATAAATAAAAGAATTAACATGCAAATCACCCAATCTTATTTTCATTATCCATTGTGTACCTATATGATCTCTAAATATTCTCATAATGACAAGGTACTTCTAGAATATCAAATTCAATATATATTTGCAAGCAAAATTATCTTTGGGTATGCTTCTAACATTTTGGGTCCTTTGAAGTTTCTTATGTAAACTTCACTATTTAATGAGCCATATGTATAGGTTATATATAACAATATCTAATAAATGTATAATTTTTTTTTCATAAATTGCCAGACTAATGATATACAAAATTATTGTATCCACCACAAAATCATATGTCTCATTGTAATCATATTAGACTTTGTGAAAATCTATATTTTCATCTAAACACATAAACATTCATATATCCCAAAATACTATCACATTTCTAGTGTTTGGACTGTAGATCCTTAACTGTCACAATATAATCATATTTTCATTGCATCTTTTTCTATTTTTCACTTCTCCTTTTGACCAGTTATCTTTATGTCTACTTCTTATAACATATCTTTATATAAGATCTTCATTTGATCACGTGATATCATTTTCAAAATTGTTGTAGACAACTTTATCTTATCGGTTTCATTTTTTCAGTTATGACATAACTTATTAATATCTATATTACTTTTCAGGTACCTAAAACTCTCTTGAGGTTTTTGCAATTTAGTTATGTCTCGGTACTCTTATAAAGTACTTGCCTCCTTAATATGATCGTTTTGATTATATGCTCCAATTTATCCACAATATTTATATTCGGAACCAAATAGTTTCTCATGCTTCGGGCATGTCTCTCTTTTATTCATATTTATTGGAGCATTATTAGTAAGAATATGAGATTTAGTAACTCTCATTTAGGTCAGTAATTTAATTCTATCTAGCAAATATTTTATAATATTTCATGAATGCATAGCTTGATGAACTTTTGGTTTATACTTATATATTCGAGGATCTATACTTAATGGTAATAATGTATTCCATGTGTTCTCTTTTCTAGCTATATATTCAATTTCTCTCCCTTATGTTAGGAAAACATTGTCAAATAACAATTGACTAATCATGCAGTATAAGTCTCCTAAATTCATTTGTGTCTTTTAGAAACATCCTTTTGTTTTATTTAGAGACAAACAAGAAGAAGGTCCTTACCCAACATTTATCTCAACTTTCTTTCTATATCCATCTATGTGCATTGTGGATTAATAAGCATTGCACATTAAGCCTTTTAAGATGGAATATGTTTGGCTTCTGATCAAAAGCCAATTTTGCCTGGAGAATTTTGTTAGCTTGTATAAATGCTGTAATATATAAGATCAAATATACCAACATTGAAATACAAAATTTTGTTCTCATAAAAATCGATCTAGCTATTTATGGAGGCTATAATACATGATTTCTGGATCGTATAATTTGGAAATTGCGCGCTTAATTTATTCAAACATTATTGCAAACTTCAAGTTGCAAGTTAATAATAATCTCACATGTAACCATCTTATAGATGTATTTTTCAAATTTATTGAACCATTATATGGTTTACATGCTATTTCAATGGGCCCATGTAATTCTGTTTGATATATTTCTAGAAATGCAGAGATCTATTGCTAATCATGACCAATGATATTGTCATAGTCAATTTTATTTGAGAACAATCAGCATATAATAATTCTTGAATAATATGTTGCCTATCATTATGAAAAATCTTTTGGTTCTTCAATGAATGTCAATAAGTAATCTTTTATAATTTGTTGTATCATATATATGACTTGGATGATCAAACAAGTCATGGCAACAATAAATTTGTTTGAATCAGTAAACATCTAGTTTACTGTAATATTTGTCTCAACCAACCATAAACTTTTCAGTTTCCATAACATATTGATTTAAATTATAATCTAACATTCATTTTGGGAGATCTATTAGGCTTTGTGTAGGAAGTATATGAGTATAACTTTTCAAAAATTAGCTCACACTTGTATTCTAACAATCTCCCCCTCAAGTGTGAGTCATATAAGTATACTTCCTTTATTTCTGTATTTCAAAAACGATTATCAGTATATAGTAGGTCAATGACCTACCTTGCACTTGGAAATCCAAGTGCTTCATAGTTCATATACATCATGGATTTAATCCAAATGGGCTATCACTTTCAAACTCTTTAATAAATCTATTGTCATAAATTCTCATGATAAATTATTCTCTTGCCCATAAAATAAAATACAAAAAATATCTATATTTATTCTTCAGGAATTATATCAATTTTGTTGCATACAGTTCTTTAGAAATTCTTATATAGTATTACATCACTATATAATATTGTTACTCATTAGTAATATACTTCAATTTGTTTATTTTGATACATATGCAAAGTATATCTTCCACCACATATAGAAATATAAATAGATTCATGATCAAAATAAATTAAAATCACAGGAAAATTATCTAGCAGAAAACTCTTAAAGGTAACAAATCCATGAGAAGTTTTTATGAAAAATACAATGTCACTTGTTGGAAGTTCTCAGACAAAGAAACTGCAACATAGCCACAAATTCTTGAATTAACATTCTCACAAAACAAAGATTGTGAGAAATTCACAAAAATAAATCTATGAGAATTGTCTATTGGACTACATAAACTAACACATTTTTTCTCAATGAATTATTCCTATAATAATTTCTCACCAATATTAAATCATGAGCAAATATTATTCATAAAAATCATCTCACGGGATATTAAATTATGTGGGAAATTGATTAGACTACATAAGCTAACACAAATAATTTTCGAATAATTCTAGAAACATTGATTTTGTCCAACAAATCAAATTCACATCACCAATTTATAATGAAATTTCTCATGAGATTAAATAATTTCTTATGTTCTCAATTTAAAATGTCATATAAGTATATGATTTTTCTTTTTCTCTCAAATGTAACATAAAGCTAATTTACTTACAATATATATATGTGTCATATCATGATTAATGTTTGAGAGCTATATACAAAGAATACTCACATCTCATATATTTGAATTTATACAAAAAATGGGAGAAAGAGATAGAAGTCAAAACCAAAATGAAAAGTAAGGGCCAGTAATAGAAGAAAGTACCTTCATGTTAGAACATGTGAAGAAATTGAGAAGTAGAAATTGAAGAAAATATAGAGGTAGGTTTGGAGCTTGACATGATAATCTCCTTTAATTACAAGATTAGAAAGCTTGTATAATTTCAATATATGCAAGTCATATTATATCATATAATAATTAATGGATGAATAATTTTCATACACATCATATATTTAAATTTACAAATAAATTGTACATTTATGCATAAAGAAAATGATTAGAGAACTTAATTGTACAATTGGAGGTTCTATTAATAAATCCTTCTATATGGGAGTTATAAGGTATAATAGCATTAACCATAAGATTGAATCCTAAGAGATCATAAAATTATGAACATTCACACACCAAAATATTTAATTTTTCAAATAAATATGCATCATATATTAAAATGTCAAAATGACTAATAATTACTTTTGCATATAACACTCATGATAATGGTTATCAATAGCACAATATTAAATTTTTATAACAATTTCTCTCACACAAGTCAATAACAATCAATTTAAACAATAATAAAGTTCAATAACAAAAAAGAGAGTATCATATGGCCTATTGGGCATATTATTATTTCTCTTGATTTTACAATAAATCTAGGCATCTTTCTTCACAACTCATTGCCTCTTTTGATATTTTTTTTCATAATATCTCATGTTTCTTCCCTTTCATAATTTGGCCTTTATTTTCAATACATTGATACATATTTGTTAGTGACTTCTAGCCATATTATAACAATTGCTTATGACTTTTCATCCAAATATCATTATTTTTAATATCATCAAATATTGTTGCCTCTAATTCTCAAATTGGGCAAAATATACTAATTAGTCCTCAGGACTATTAGCCTTTGTAACTATTACTCTTGAGTGGTATAATTCTCTGCAAGTTATTGTCATTAAGACAATGTATATTAAAAATACTTTTTCAAACCTACAATCTACAAAACTCTTTTGCATCATTTGATATTTGAACCCCATAGGCCTTCAGGGCTTTAATATTTAAAACAATCTAGTGCCACAAAATTTTTCTTCTCATTATATCATTCGATATTTGGACCCCATAAGCCTTCAGGGCCTTAATATTTATAAGAATCTAGTGCCACAAAATTTTTCTTATCATGCCATTAACTGGAATGCATAGTGTTCTTTTACAAAAGAGCCATTATAAAAAGTGACGAGACTTCTGTTCATCAAATCACAAAATTAAGAGTATTATGGCTACTGGCCATTCAATAAAATTAAAATATCGATAGATATCTAATTGATTTATATAAACATATCTAAACTTAAACTTTAAATGATAAAATCAAAAATATAAATATAACATTAAGTAAGGACAAAAGGAGAGAGAAACCCAATACATTAGTAATACTAAATAAATATTCACTAACATGTACTATAAATAAAACAAAGTAAAGGGAGTTTACAAAAAATAAAATATAAAAATGTAGTATGATAATATAAAACTCAAATGATCGAACTATATAATAAAGGGAATTCTAAAATCAAAAAATAATTCATAGAGTAAGAGAACAAAATTAAAAATTTTATGGCATCGAATCATTTTTTTTTTATAACAAAAAGAGGTATCCGTATGCAAAAAACCTAGCTTGGATCAAGGCTATTATTACAATCCAACTCAATAATCCTAGCTAAATCTCCGGAGGGACTCGGCACGTGGTGCAAACTATGCATGGTCGAAAGCGCTTGGTGAGCTAACAAGTCTGCAGCCTTATTAGCATTCCTAGGAGTATGGCACAACTCCACTTCCCAGTCTCGAGTAATCATCTCCCTAGCTTCCGTGATGAGATTACCATAAGGGTGACTGATGTCCCCTCCTCCCCTTACCAGGTGCAATACTTCAGTGGCATCGACTTCTAAGATTATTTTGCGAAACCCTCTGTCCCAGGCTAATTTCAACCCCAGAACCGATGCCCATAATTCTGTTGTTAAGCTATCACCATGAGGAACGTGAAACATGAACCCTCCAATGTATGCACCCACATCATTCCTGAAAACCCCTCCACACCAGACACGACTACTCTCAGAGAATGCGCCATCAACATTAATCTTAACCCAGTCTAGCAGAGGTGGGTGCCAATGACTTGCACGATCAACTATCAAGCGGCCATTCATGTTAACTCCATGCAGACATCGTCTTGCAGATTCAATACTAGATAAAGTCGAAGATGCTTGGTGGGCCAGATGCTCATTCGTCACACTCCGATTCTCGAAAATTCTCGCATTCCGTCGCCTCCATAATAACCAGCACAGTGTCACAAATTTTGCACTCCATCATTCCTAGTCGCTATCCTTTTGGCGTTGAATATTCACCTGAATCCAGTTCTTCAAATCCAAAGCAAAAAAGGTTCTCTGTTTCATCGTTGGCACAATATCTAACTATAGCTTCTTAGTCTCTGGGCAATCTCGTAGCACATGCATCAGATTCTCTGACCCACTCATACACCATGTACAAACACTCGCCGAACACATCCCTCGTCTTGCCCATTCCTCGTTAGTAAGCAAACAGTTTTGTATAACAAGCCACAAAAACGTTCGACAACGTTGAATGGTATCTAGCTTCCAGATTCTCTGCTAGACCGGTTCACTCCTCTCCTGCTCTTTTACCAAAATACTATACGCCGACCGGACTGAGAACAAACCACTCCTATCATGCCTCCACCGTACTTGCCTCGAAGGGTAAGTAATATCACAACCATCAAGAACATATTTCCAGGACTGTTTAATACTAAACCATATGTTATATCCTGGCAGTTCGACGTTGACGCGTGGAAGGCGATCATCTCCACACTTATACTTGCTTCGGATCACCTTTACCCATAGGTCCTCTCTCTTATGAATGAGGTTCCAACCAAGTTTCATCATGTAAGCTTGGTTTTGGCCCCGCAATCGTTTTAGACCCAACCCTCCATTCTTCTTGGACGTACATACTGTGTCCTAGTCCACTAAATGTGCCTTGCGTTTGTCATCAGTAGCACCCCAGAGGAACCGTCTGTTACTTTGGTCAATTTTATCACACACACCGACAGGGAGTGATGAAGTCTGCATAGTATATCCAGGAATTGTGGAGGTGACAGAGGCCACACGAGTCATTCTACCAGCCAAAGACAGTGCATTCACTTTCCAACTAGAAAGCCTCTTCCTCACTTTATCCACCACACCTTGATAGCTATCCTTAGTGACCCTCTTATGATGTAAGGGCACACCAAGATACTTACCCAAGTCAGCAGTCATTTGAAACCCCATAATGTTGCTCAACTCTTCACGTCTGACATGATTCACGTTCTTAGAAAAAACATGCGTATCTTGCTGGCATTAACTTTCAAACCGGAGCTACGATAGAAGTCATCCAAGCAATGCTTGACTACCTCCGCTTGATCGACTGAAGCCTTAGCAAAAAGAATAATATCATCAGCGAAAAATAAATGGGAGATAGGAGGACCAGACTTACAGAGTCGTATCGGGTGCCAATCACCATTATCTGTCCTTTCACTAATTAAGTGTGCTAGCCGCTCCATACAGATCACAAATAGGTACGGGGAGAGAGGATCCCCTTGCCAAACACCCCGCGTCGGTGTAAAGGAACCCGCTATCTCACTATTCCATAGAAGTTCCATCTTTGGAGAAGTAACACATTGATAAATAAGATCAACAAGATGCTGTGGGAAGTGTAACTCCAAAAGACAGTCCCGTAAAAACCCCCAGTTAACTTGATCATATGCCTTTTCAAGATCAATCTTGATTGCCATATACCCCTTTTTCCCTTGCATTTGTCTCATCGAGTGAATAACTTCCTGGGCAGTAATGATATTATCAGAGCTATGGCGGCCCAGTACAAAACTACACTGATTAGGAATAATCACTTTAGGCATAATGTTCTTCAACCTGTTTGCAACAATCTTGGTGATTATTTTGAAGATAACATTGCATAGACTAATCGGTCTTAGGTCCTTTAACTCTTCCGGATGGTCTTTCTTCGGAATTAGAACAATCCAAGTGCAATTGATAGCTCCCATACTAGAGTGCTCCCGCCACAAGTTACTCACAAAATCACAAACAGATTGGCCGACAAGAGCCCATTGACTTTGATAAAATAAGGCATTCAACCCATCTGGACCTGGAGCCTTCAGAGCTCCCATACTAAAAAGGGATGCTTTGATTTCTGCCACATCTAAGCCACGTCCTAACCACTCTAAGTCCTCAGCACTAATTTCTGAAAATGTAATAGAACAATCCAGAGCCCTTCATAGCACACCCTCATCAGTGAAGAGCGATGAAAAATAATCAGTGGCTTTCTTCTTGATTTCCTCTGCGTTGTACACCCACTCCCCAGCATCATTCCGTATGGCACCAACATAGTTCCTTTTCCTTCGACCATTAGCTCGGCCATGAAAAAAGTGGGTGTTTCGATCCCCATTTACCACCCACTCACACTGTGCTTTCTGAGCCCAGATCAACGACTCTTGGTAGAATACCTCCTCAAGTTCACCCCACAACTTGGCCTGAAGATCAAGGAGTTCCTGTGACAATCCATACTTGTACTCAACTCTTGTAATTCCATTCAACCTCTGGATCAACTTTTTCTTCCGCATTGTAGTGAAACCGAAAACGTCTCTATTCCATTTTCGGCATGCTTCAGTAAAGTGTGCCACTTTCTCAATCTATAGAAGATCCACCCGCCAATTCTCATTCACAAAGGGTGTGAATTCTTCATGAAGCACCCAGGCCGTTAAGAACCTAAACGGGCGCACTCCCTTATGTGCACTTACTATGCCCTCCAAGTTCAGAAATAACGGACGGTGGTCTGTTTATACCATGGGAGGTGGGTCACAATAGCATTCAGGAACACTTCCATCCAATCAGTACTACCCATCACTCTATCTATGCGACTTTCCATATCAGTTCGGTACCAGGTAAAGGGTGGACCAAAGAAGCCCATGTCATTAAGCCCCATATCCACCATAAAATCACAAGTCTTTATCTGGGCCTCTACTAGCTCCACTAGATAACCGTTCATTGGCTAAAAGAGTAGCATTAAAATCACCCCCAAGCACCAAGGGTGTGAAACTTGACTATGTAACTCTCGCAATTGCCTCCATAAATCACGTCTCTGAGTAGGGAGCGGGCTAGCATAAACTGTAGTAAGCTCCCAAGTCTTGTGATTATGGTTTTCAATAATAAAGTGTATAAACTGGGCAGATTTCTTAACTACTTCTACTCGTCAGACTTTACTAGACCATAAACACCAAATGCCACCCTTGAACCTATCCGCGTCCACCAACTCCATATTAGGAAATCCTAGTCTTCCCGCTATATTTACTGCTTTTGATCCACTGCATCTAGTCTCAAAGAGAGCCACAAAGTCCAAACTATGAAATTTTGACAGTTCTTGAATTAAATTAGGGAACACGCGCGCACCGGTACCCCTCACATTCCAAAACAGTAAATTCATAAGGATACTGACTCAAGGTTGGAGGTTTCAGGCCTCATAGTATCCTCAGCGTCTGTATCCATCTCGGACACTTGCATCTCTCCCATGATGGTCCATGTCTCCTTCGGCTGCGTCATACTCCCAGGCACATACGCATGACTTATTGGGTCCTCATACCCTTCTGAATCATTGGGTTCATTTGGATTGTGATCCATAGGCTTAGACCCACAATCCAAGTTCTCATGCTTCTCGTACAAGCCCATGTTCTCACTGCCAGGCTCCACTTCAAGGACCAAGAAAGGATTAGTCCCACTATTAACCATTCCTTTCTCCACGTCATTGGGCCCACTCACCTTCATACCATGCACACCCTTTCCTTCTCTCACATTCTCTTTCCCACGTTTTTTATTCCTCCCACTAGCCTTTCTTTTTTTCCCCACTGGGACCCACTCCTGATCCCTTCCATTACTAATATCCACCCCAAATCGAACGGTATCCTCCCCCGCATTCTTTCCTTTAATACCAAATTTCCCTGTGGATTTATCCTTGACTCTCGGCCCCTTATTCCTAACTGTGTTCGGTCGAGAAAATCTTGGATTAAGCATCTCAGATCGTGGAGCAGATTTTTGAGTATCTGTGACACTGCTCTTCTTGCTGAAATCACGCTTAACCAATAGGTGAGGTCCGAAAATCTCGGTATTAGCCCCACTGCCACCCTGGTTTTCTCTTTAGTGGCCGCTGTTGACGCCGACGGTGGTACAGACTCAGCCGCCGTTCTTGCCTGTGTGCCTACTCCTTCTGCTACGTTCTCCTTTGGAACACCATTTTTCTCCGTCGGTTCTTCAGTCTTCTCAGAGCATTGACTCAAAGGGTGGCCATAACGTCCACACCGGAAGCAAACCAAATGAAGTCCCTTACACTCTATGCGTTTTTCCTCCCCAAAGTGGACGAAGGCAGGCAGTAACGGCCGCTGAATATCTAACTCAACACAGATGCGGACAAACTCGCCTTTCTCTGAGAAGGCTGTGGTCCTATCAATCTTAAGAGTTCGGCCAACAAAGTTACCCAGCCATCTCAGAGATTCGATAGTATACAACTCTGCAGGTAGATCCGGAATCCGAATCCAAGCAGCAATCCTCTTTTGATGGTACGCCCTCCAAGGATTGAAGTTTGGTCGCCATCACTGAACCATAAGATAATGATTAGCAATAATCCAGGGACCCTCGTGCAGTGCAAAATCGTGATCTTCAACAGCAGAGAATGAAACCAGAAAATACCCATTGCTTAATGGCGTAATCTTGATTGGTTTACGTGGGTCCTTACACATGCGCTCCATACGTTGTCGCATGAACCGAACCGAAAGAGTTTTCCCCAGGAGCTTAACAATAAGTGAGTTCATGTATGGCTTGCACCAGGACGAATACTCCTCCGACGTAACATTAAGTGAGGGATATTTCCCAGTCCGTTGCCAGTACGAGACGCCATCTTCCTCATTCTCTGACTCGGAATCATCTGCCCTATTCCTTCCTTCTACTGACAACTCCTCCCGTTTATCTCATGCTCGGGTAAAATAGTCCTTCCACCCCTTAAGGGCCTCAGCAGCCGACATATTCAATTCAAGGAAACCCGAATCACCAAGGCTCAGCAGTTTGTCCTTGTATGACCCAGCCTGACCAGTACCCCATCCCATTTGCTTCCACATACTATTTGTAGAACCCTCCATGTACGTCCTATTGGCAGATTAGTCTCATATTCTGGTCAATTAATCTCAAGATGAGAAATTAAATTTATATGGCTTTTGGCCATTTGTCTTCAGGATAAACAAAAGTTGTATATTGTTTCCGGCCATAGAAAACGAAAATTTGTATAACTATAACTTTTGGCCACATAATCTCAAAATAGGAAGCAAAGGAATATGGCTTCTGTTAGAATATGAAATCAAAGGTGTATGACTTTTAGCTATAATAAAAGTAACAACATCAATAATATAGAAGAACTCGTAAAGCAGATTAAAATAAGATATAAAAATAATAACAATATCCAATTTTAGTCATGGAACCTGATGATAATAATAATTGGTAAAATAATCTCTTTAATTCCATATAGTGGCTTAAATTATCCCAGATAGATAAAATAAAGATTCCGTAAAAGAAGATAGATGAAAACGTTAAAGAAACGATGAGATAAACATAAGTTCGTTAGAGTTACGATAGAGAGAAAATGGCGGGAGAAAAAAAGGGGAGCAATTCTCATTCACTCATGTTTCTTGTTTCTTGTGGTTGCAATGCTATATACAAAGCCTCTATTTATAGCTTCCAAGAGTCACAATTAATATACAATAAATGGTACAATTAATACTATATGACCCTTTATATTATTAAATAGCCTATCATTTTCTCAACAACATATTTATGAATGTTGACTAGGATATAAGTCAATGGACATCCACATAATTAATATTCATAACAAATATTTTTTTTTCCAACAAATTAATTATAACATACATGACCTAATCTCCCTAAAATAACCCTACATAATATTACACTACTACAAAAAAGCAAAGCTGTGATGCTTATAATTGCATTAACTGTGGCACTATAGAAGTGCCACATATTTGGACCCCACTAAAAAAAGCTGTGGCACTTGGAAGCGCCACAATATTTTAATTATTTTTAAAAAAATACCCTCCTGTGGCGCTTGTTGGAGGAAGGGCCACAGGAAGGGGGGTCTCCTGTGGCACTTCCCTAAGGAAGAGCAATAGTAGGGTCCTCCCTATTTTTTTTTTGGGTCTCTTCCTGTGGCCCTTGTTTAAAGAAGCGCCACAGGAACTCTTTTTTTCATATTTTTTGTTCATATCTCCCATAATTACAGTATTGCACACTGCATGGTCTAAACATTTTGTATCTACATCCACAGTACAGTAGAATGAAGAAAAACAAACAACAATGATAGATAACTTTAAAATGATACAAACAGAATGAAATATATTAGCTAAAGTAGTACATAAAATAGTTATACAATATATTGTACGTGAATGAAATACAACAAATTCAACTTGAATACATGCATGACACAACAATTGGCAAGAAACAACACAACAAAGACCAGCTAGGGAATTAAATAGTATAGCTACCCAGAGATTTTCCTAAACATATATTCACATCATTCATCGATCACTTCATTAAGCTGATGGTCAGTCAAAGTGTCACAATGTTGATTTTCATAATACTACACATATATACAATCAGCCACAAATTGAAACGAATTAAAATCAGTAAAAACGTAATTATCAGGCACTAATTAAATTTAATTAAAACACAATATGAAGTGTAACTAAATGACTTACTTTTTGAGGAATAAATGCCTGATCATGCGTAATTACATCCTTCATAAATTTCAAATGAGAGTGAACTGATGTTAACCGTTGATTAATTTTAATTTGATATTAAGAAAATATTTAAAATATACTTTAATTTCATCAGTTGGTTCACACAATTTATAAATGACCCAAGGAACATCCACTCCACAAGAAGTCTTCACTATTCTTACTATCCATTAAGAGAATCGCAAGCATGTTCATCATCATGTTCAGCCTTAAGTTCAATTTTTTTTGGCTTGTTGGGGTTTTATGTTTCTTTTGGTGTGAAGGATATTCCAACATGATGAAGAGTTGCGTAGAGACAAATAAGCAAGCTCTTCTCAAGTGGAAAGATGTACAAATATATACAACATATATATACGTGTGTGTCATAAAAAGAAAAAAAAGCACATCATAGAATATAATGAACATATATATATATATACATAAATGTGCGTGTGAAAAAAAAATAAACAGAAAAACCTGAAAAAAAGAAGAAGAAGCACGTTGAACTTACAGATTAATTGATTAGTGCATTGGAGTGGGGGACCACGTTGTTCGTTAGTGACGCAATCTTGAGTGAGGAGGAGGAGGAGGAAATTTGAGTAGTTGGGACCAATTGGAGTGGGGACCAAAAGTGGAAGAGAGTACAAAGAAAAGGGAACAATTGAGACAGGAGTGGAGACTACAATTGGAGCAAAACAAAGATGTAGATTCGATGATGAAGACGTGTGCGCGTGTGGGTGTGTTTTTAAGTGTGAAGATGACAGGAAATGGAGAGAGGGGGGCGACGGACGGAGAAGTAGAGATGAGAAAGGGAAAGTTTAATGGAGGAGAGAGGAGGGAATAATTAAAGTGGAGATAAAGTCAAAAAGAGAAGGGGGAGACCACGCGGGAAATGAAAAACAAGATAAGGGTGGGGGCGGGGAGGATTGCAATTGGTTGATAATGGATAAGGAAATCTATTTGGCCAAGTGTAGCGCTTGCCTTCACACTAGGCGACAAGCCCAACTGTGGCGCTTGGAGCTAGGTTTGGTGGGCCTAGTGTGGCGCCTTACTTGGCAGGTGCCACACTTGGTCCACCAGCTGTGGCGCCTGGTGGACTAGGCGCCACAGCTTGTCCCAAAATTAAACAAAAAAATAAAATAGAAAAAGAAAAAGAAAAAAAAAGGAAGTTGTGATACTTTTTTAAAGAAGGGCAACAAAAATTGCGCCATCTTTCAACCTTTTTGTAATAGTGTTAGTTTATATATCAAGTTATAAGTGAGGTTAACCCATTTGAGGAAAATAATAAATATTAGAGATAAAATGGATAAATGTTTTATATTTGGGATCAACACCAACCTCTTGTTTAACCCCCCGTGAACGTGTATCTCTTAAAGCATTATGTATGCAAAACATTATACTATGAGGGCTTTTCCTCTTTTAGAGTGAGTTCAGATATGGATTATCTGATATTTTACTCAATTGAAAAAGGTGATATTATATGAACTTATCATTTTTTGTCGTGAGTTTTGGATTAATCCATTGATATAATTTTTTGTCGTATGATTTTTTTATTAATCTATCAGTGTTCGATCTACTAGAAATCAACTAATTCGATTCGAGGGAATGTAGGCTCACAATGGGCAAACCTTGCTACCTTTAAGTAATTATCATGGTTGCATACTTAGTGCTTGAATACGAGATTACTAATTAAGTTGGAACAATCTACAATTAGTTGATTCAAGTATTTGGTGGTTGTCATATGATTTCATATCAACTGGAAGTTGGAAAAATAGTGCAAAAAGTCCAAGAAAATAAACAATATACAAAGTATGGTTACTTGTTTTTTAATAAAAATATTAAATATATTTATATAAATTTTAATACAATAAAAAAAGACTTTGTTACTTGTTTTTTAATAAAATGATTAAATATATTTATTAAAAAATGTTAATACAACAAAAAAGGACTACAAAGATATATGACGGAAAATAAACAGTACACACCAGATAACGACTTATAAGAAAATTCACAAGGCTAAACATAAAAGAACATACAAAACAATCATTCTAACTGAGTTGAATTAAAACCTCTAACACTTTTAGCGGTAAAAGGATACAACAGTCTACTTCCAGTAGCAAGGTGAAAACCATGTCGAGCCACAAATACAAAGTAGATCATCGATAAGCAGAACATGTGCAAGCAATACATATCCTGAAAAATCCTTCTAGTGTAATGTAACATCACAAAGTGAAAAATTCATCAACAAGAATGATGAAGAAGATTATGTCACTAAGGTGTGTTTGGTTTGAGGGGAGGAGTTTTCATTCTCTCATTTGATTTGAATTTTTTAGAGGGAGAGAAACCAAAATTTTGACTCTCATGCCCTTCCCTCCCTTTATTTTTAGCTCTCATTACAGAAGATCCCCTCCCCGCCCCTCTAACAAATCAAATAAGGTAACATACCTCCCTCCCCTCCCCTCAAACCAAACACACTCTCAGAAACTTGGAATTGGAAGTCACACAGATCCTTTTTTAAAGGATCAAATGTTAAGCACATAATATAATAGCATACAAAAACACACGCACTCACACTTACACAGGTTTGAGCCTGTGACCTCTCCCCCAATGGGAGAGGTGCTCATTTGGAATATACACTCTAAAACCATAATCTCAATGCAGCTAATAAGAATTCTTATGCAATATCCCTTTAAACCCCTAGACTTGATAAAGTCACATCTGATAACTAACCCTAAAATCACATTACATAAATAGAAAGAAAAACTAGTAACAGTAAAAATATTGAGTTTTCAAGAGCCATAGAACCCCCAGTCCACTATCAATGAAGTTAAGGTCTAAGATTTTCTAAAAATCCTAAATTGTGTTTCTTAGTCATATTCCAGCAAACCTGTCTTATACTAACAAAATGCCAAAATGAGATAAGGTAGATCAACTTTCCTTATGTAGTACTTTAATGTTCGTTAAATCAAACTTGTAACTAAACCAGGTGCACTTTAATTTGGGTTAGATGCTTGAGGGACAAATATAAATGTGGGGTAAGGGATGTTACCAATTGTGAGGAAAAAAGCAAAACAATCTGTAGTTTGGTGTGGTATTACGAAAGTATGGGATACCTTCTATAATGGTCTAGGCAAGAAGTTGCGAGATGGAGCAACGACTAATGCTTGGTGGAACTTGTGGTCTCCTATAGACAGACCCTTGGTGCAATTTGTAGAAAGAAATATCCACTTGGTTGACCCAGAAGCTTAAGTGAACCAATTTGTGAATCCTGATGGTTCATGGAATGTGGGTAAATGGGAAATGTTCCTTCCAGATTGGGTGGCGGAGAAAATTCTAGAGGTGAATCCACCCACATTAACAGGGATGGATGCTTATTATTGAAGACCATCCTCGGATGGAAACTTTAGTGTCTGTTCAACTTATAAATTGGTGTATAACCAAAGCTTGCAGGTGGCGGGTCCAAAGTGGAAGAATCTATGGCGGTGGCCAATTCCGGTGAGAGTTAAATACTTCATGTGGCAGGTCTACCATGAGAGAATCACAACAAACACACTCCGAGTGTAGAGAGGAATTAGTGAAATTAAATTGTGTCCATTTGTGTGTCAATGTGAGGAAGCAGTTTTACACATCCTGTTAGAGGGCTAGTAATATGTGAATGGCATTAATTAACCCCTTATAGTATAGTACTTTTTTTTCTAGTGATTTGCAGTTGTGGTTACGGTGGAATGAAGCACATGAACCAGGTAGAACAAGAGTTGCGAAGCGGCCATGGCTAAGAGTTTTTGGGACAATATGTTGGACGTTGTGGAAGAATAGGTGCAGGAGAACCTTCAATGGAATCGGTGACTCTACCCAAACCTTACTGCACAGATGCTTCCACCATCTTATGGAGGAGGTTGAAAATGGAAAGTTTAAACACCAGCTGTTCAAGTTTCCAGACAGCATTGGAATAAACCACCATCAGGTTATGTTCGTGTTGATGTAGATAGATCTCGTACTCATCATGGTCAAGCACCTTGCAACTGTCAGGGGCACTTGGATCACGGGTTTCCAAAAAAAGCTTGGATTTGTTCCAATAGTGGTGGTGGAATTACAAGCCATTAGATTAGGATTACAAGTCTGTCATGATAAGTGGTTTGAAGAGAATCAAACTTCACTCGGATTCTCTTGAGGCTATACAATTATTATTTGCAGCTAGCAATCCATTACACCCACATAGCTCTGAAATAGAGGAGGTTCGGCAATGGATATTCTCCTACAATGACCTTGAGATTCGTTCATGCCAAGAGTGAGGCTTTGTGATGTGCTGATATATTGGCAAAGCGAGCTCAGAGTATGGGAGCGGATTGGCTTCTTATTATGGAACCACCAGACTGTTGTGTCCAACAAATGCTTTCTGACATAGGATAACTGGTTTAGGTTGGTTTGTAACTACTCATCAAGATTGAATCTTGTCTGTTTTATAAAAAAAAAAAAAAACAATGGCTTCCCTAGCATACCATTTAGGTAAGCTGATGATATTGAAGCTTTTTGAACTAAAAGCTAGTTGTCTCGAGAATCATGCTAACACCATTTTTGAACCTACATTGATTTGTTTTAGTTGAAAAGGTAAATTTTAATTATACTTTGGTATTTGAGAGTGAATTTTTTGGGTTGCTTGGGGTCGGATCCTATATCTAACATGTTTGAAAATGAAAACTTTGTTTTTTTATACATAAAATGAAAACTTTTATGAGGACTATATATATGAAATTTATGTGGTGTGTTAAGAAGCGTTGAGCTCCCAAAATTCAGTTCTACACCAGGACCCAAGAATTAGTGCTCGTTTGGAAGAGCTTATTTTTGTCCAAAACGTGCTTATAATTCGTGATTCACGGTATACGAGGTAAGTATATGAGAGTAGTTTTTTCTCGGCTTGCGTAATAAGTGCGTTTTGACTGTTCAAAACGCTATCACAAACACTCCCTTAATAACCCAGAAAAACCCATTAAGCTAATCGGGTTTTTGAGTTGGGCTGTCAAAATTAGGCCCAAAGACCAATACCATAAAATGGGAATGTTGGCGAATCCGATCCATCTACATTAGCCCACCATGGCCTGTGATGAAATGGGTTGGGCCAAACTATATTTGTCATTTTTTATTAGTTTTGAGATTTTATCAACCCAACTCCTTTATTGGTTATATGAGTTGACCTGCATAACTCTTTGTAATTAATTCTAAGAATTATTAAAAAATTCTAAGAATTAAAATTATTATCATTTATCAAATTATTATTAGACTTTTAACCAAGATATGCAAAAGTCATTGTTATATTTTGTGTGTGTGTGAAGTTGCTGTTTTATTATAATTGCTTATTAACACCATTTTCAAGCTTTAATATAAGATCTTGTTTGTGATGCAAATTGAATTATGAATGATGATCTTATATGTAAAATAGGAGGTGGTAGTAATTTCTGTAATATGCTACTTCTTCGGATCCATAATATAAGACATATTTATATAATTTGATTAAATTAAGGAAGTTAGTTATGTTGGTTAATATGATATGTATTGTAAAAATACCATAATCATCTTCCTTAATTATTAATTCCCTTATTCCCCTCCTCATTGATTATTGTTAAGAGAGTATCAATAAGGTAAATTAGAAAAATATTAATAAATATAAAAAATATGTCTTATATTTGAAATCAATCAGCTCCCCAAATACATCTTATATTAAAGACCATAGGGAGTAGTAAATAGTAATTACTTTAATTTTGGATGACAACTCTCCTAAAACTTGATAATGTGTTTAGTTATAAAAAATGGGAAAATGACATTAAAATCCCAATTAAAAAAATAATATCAGAAAAGTTCCAAAACCTGTCAATGGTATGGTAGTTCCTTCGTTTGTTAATGGTTATTCTTTTACTTGTCATTGACAAGTTATAGGAATTTTCTGATATTATTGCCTTTAATTGGGATTTTAATGTCATTTTCAAAAAATTACAAAATTTCAAAAATTTATAAACAAATATAAATATTTAAAGGTAATTGTATCCAATATAGCACAATTAATTCTCAATATGGACCTGACTGGTATGGTAGGTTGGTGGTTCTATTAGTATTTTTGTGAGCAGGTAGTAGGTGGCACTGACGAATGACGAGGGGTCACAAAGTTTCTAATAATTGAATAGATTGCGCCCACATATTCATTTGGACTTGGAGGATGACTCCAGTGGTTTTGGCGGAAATAGGAAAGTAGGCTCTCCTTTTTACTTCCCTTGACTACGCTTAAGTTTCACTGTTAGATTAATTTTAAATGTCTGAGATTTAATATTATATAAAAAATTTAAAAAAAATATTTTAATAAAATTATTAATATATGAATTATTTAAATCAAATTTTAATGATTTAAATTTATTTATATATATTTTTTGTTATTTAACATTATAATAATATTTTTATAGGATATTGAATATCAACCATTCAGAGTCAATATAACAGCGAAAATAAAGAAGTGGAGGTAAATGGACGATAGGGAAATGGAGAGGCCCCTATCCCGATAAGAATACCTATTTTGGAAAATCGGAACCTTGTGCTTTCTATATATTTTTTAATGTTTTATTGTGATCAATGTTTTTTAAATTATGAAATAAGGTTAATTATGTATTTAGATGTAATTTATTATGAGGGAATGATTTTGATCATTGTGATTCATATTGTCACATTTGAATGTTTATTAGTTACCTACTTTGTTGCTTTTAATTATATTGGGGGGTAACTTTTGCTAACGTTAGAGATATGGTCTTGCGTATCAAGCCTCAATACATTGCAACTCTTGTCTTAAGAAGTTAAATCCGTCAATTATGATACCAAATTTTGACGGTTAAGAACTGTTAAGTATTTACTGAATATATAACGGCCCCGTAATCAATAGTTTCGAATTGTCAGGTACAGACTTTTTCTGTAGTCATTACCAAAAAAAAAAAAAAAACTGAATTATCAACATAATTTACCATGGAATTTAGAGATTTCGATAGAATTTCGACGGAGTTCATTCCGATGCTGATAGAACTGTGACAAATTAATTTTTGATGGATTTTTGATTTTGTCACAAATATGCGACGGAATTGAATTCCATCGCTAATTTAGTTTTTATTATTTACTTTCAAAATGTCATGTGGACCTTCTCAAGAGAAGCCATGTGTCACATTTGTAGGAGGCAACCTTACCACAGGCCCCTCATTGGAGGCGTTGGCACACCATTTGTTGCCGCCTTGCCATGCCACGTGTCGCCACTCTATAATTCTTGAAAATGCATCACCTCTTGGCTCCCCCTTATTCAAATCTGTGCGAGGGGCTTTACCAGTTGGGCTGAAATTCTTTGGATTTTTTATATTATATATATATATATATATAATCTTAAGCGAAAAAACGTAGATCCAGTTCATTATATCCAGTCCATCCAGTTCTCCAATTAGTATGTGCCACCTAGACTCACTTAACACCTCATCATATAACACTGTTTCCTTTCTTCATCTCCGTTAATGAGTTGCAACCCTATTTGCCACTAAACAGCTTTATGTCACCAGCGACAATTAAAACTGAGAAACATCCCATAAAAACAATTGGTTCTTTCAAGAAGACCCTTCCTTTAAATTTTTCTCCACCAGAAATAATCTTTGCAAATGAAGTATACCCCTAGAACAACATTTGGTTCCACTACTTCAAAAAACGTCATAAGTGGCGCTTATTTTTATAAATACTATGGCATTTAGGAAGTGCCACAGCTTCCAACGCCATTAAAAAAAGCTATGACACTTCTTGAAACTGTGGAAGCGTCATAGCTTGTTTTTGTTTTTATTTTTTTTAATACAGGAAGTATGACACTTCCTATGACGCTTTCTCAAAGAAGCATCATACAAAGTGTGTATGTGAGGAAGCGGAAGTGCTATAGGAAGTGTGTATGGCAATTCTTTGAAGAAGTGCCATATGAAGTATCACTTGGTACTTTTCTAAAGAAATGCCATAGAAAGTATTTTTTTAAAAAAAAATAATCTTATGTAATTTTTTTCTTTTCCTAATGAACTCTGCATTTTATAGTACAAATTCGCAGCAAAATAAATAAAACCAAACTAGAATCAAACTAAACCAGAATGAAATAACTCCAAAAAAATAACTACATTAAGCAAATTAAACTAGTAACAACTAATAAAATTATATTTGTAAGCTCAAAAATTTAAAAACTTACAATGTATAAGAAGTTTAACAAGAGAGAGTTGTAACTTCAAGTAAATACCTAGGGAAAAAAAATTATAAGTACACATAAAACTACAAGCTAAAATTCATGACAGATTTTAAACTTAGAATAAAAAAAAAGGAAACTATAGTGCCAATCCACGAAAGCTTCTGTATTAAAAAAAAAAAGAAAAAAGACTTACAAGGGAGCTTCTGTAAGAGGAGACAATAATAAGAAAAAAACTTATGAGATTTGGGAATTTAAAATGTACTTAGAGAAGAGGGCACCACAGTTGCACTTATATTCTCTAGTACTACAAGCTTTGATGTAAGCTTTCCAATTGGATTGGACTTTGTATTTCTTCGAACATGAGAGACTTGAGCGACAAAGCGATGACTTTTGCATATGGATTTGTACGTGCAAGTCACAATACAACAACAATAACAACAAAGCCTTTATCCCATTAGGTGGGGTTGGCTACATGGATCGCACGATGCCATTGTGCTTTGTCGAAAACCATATTTTTTGGTATATTATTAATCAAAAGGTCTCTCTCTATGACTTCATTAAGCGTACGCTTCGGCCTTCCGCGACCTTGTTTTACAGGACTCCATACGGCTTGATCCACCCTCCTCACCAGGGCATTCAACGGCCTTCGTTGAACATGTCCAAACCACCTCAAACGACTTTCTACCATTTTTCCTTCAATAGAGGCCACTCCAACTTATTCACGTATATGATTATTACGAATCTTGTCTTTTCTTGTATGACCACACATCCATCTCAACATCCTCATCTCAGCCACCCCCATTTTATGCTCATGTAATCCCTTTAAAGCCCAACACTCACTACCATAAAGCATTGCTGGTCTTATAGCAGTGCGATAGAAATTCCCTTTTACCTTATTAGGTACTTTCCGATCACAAATAACTTCAGTAGCTTTTCTCCATTAAAATCACAATACGAAATTAAAATCTAGAGAGAAATTAAAATCAACGAAGAAGAAATTGAGTCGTTATGTTTATTTCTCTTCTTTTTTAGGAGGGGAGGAGGATTGAGTTTAGGGTTAAGGTCAATAGCGAAGGCTCTAATGAAAAAGGATAAGGAAAAAGGTTGACTAGGAAAGAACCATAGCTACCCAATAACTTGTATGGCGTACAAGTTGTGTAAATTAAAAAAACAATCCTTGCAGGCAAGCGTCATACAAGGGTTTTAAAAAAAACCCCTTGTATGGTGCGCCTGACGTGCCTGACAAGGGGTTATTATTCAATAACCCCTTGTATGGCGCTTGCCACAAGGGATTCTATTTTTTTTAAAAAAATAACCCCTTATAGGGCGCTTCCCCAAACAAGCGCCATACAAGGTATTTGGCAGCTATGTCGCTTTCTTAGTCAAGCTCCATAACTGTTGTATGTATCTTTTTTTTTTAAAAAAAAAATTGAAGTCTCCTCCAGCACTTGTTTAAAGAAGCGCCATAAGATTAGCGCCGTTAAATTTATATTTTGTAGTAGTATTCTATTAAGACAAGGTAATCAGAATGTAGGCAATGAAACAAATAAGCACAACCAAAGGATTCACCCTTCTATTAAGTATTTCAAATCTTGATAAAGAATTCACAGTTTTTATTGCAATCTTTTGCTCTAGCAACAGAAAATCAGCAGCACCTCATCTCCTATTGTGCTTTACAATAACCCACAAGTGAGAATGACTCTAAACAAGTTCGGTGAGTACTATAATAGTTATGCGATCCCCGGTCAATGTACCAGCGGGCAAAAGCTAGCCATCAACGTCACCGGTGCCTCCTCCCCTACAGCGTCTCCCTTTCCATCTCCCACCAGATCTTTGAGTTCTCCACCATCTCCCACACCGCTCCTATACCCTCGGATCTCCCGCTTTTTCACCCTCCGTCGGCGCTACAAACCCTTCATCCCCATCTCGCTTTGAACGGTTGAGCTTCTTTTGCATTGATATTTTGAAGATGCTTCTGACTCAAGTTCAATACCATCCATAATAGCTTTGTCCCTATTTAATTCAATTGAAAATGGTGAAGAAAGGAGGTGGATTAAGGGGAGAGTTGTGAATGTGATTGATTACTAATCGAAACAACGGAAGAAAAATATCGATTGCAAAGCCCACAAGTTTGAAGGGAAACGGAGATAAAGGAGATAAACGGCGTTAATTGATGAGGGGTCAAATGAGTCTAGGTGGCACATGCTGATTGGAGAACTGGATGGATTGAATATAATGAATTGGACATAAGTTTTGTCCATCTTATACATAGTCAATTATTTATAAAAATATATATTTGTTTCATATACATAAATATATATTATTATCAAAAAATAAAGATAAATTTAATAATAATATGAATTAATTTTAATATATTCTTATACTTTTTTAATATAAATTAATTTCAAATTAAACAAATTTTACAGTTTAAAATAAATTTTCATAAAAAAAATATTTTAATCCATTTTCTGAAATTAAATTTTATTTTTAGTTAAAATTAATTAATAACTAATAATTTATATATCTATATATATTTCAAAAATATATATGTGTGTATTATATTATATATTTTTATTTTATTTTATATGTAATATATTATTAAAAAAATTACATATAACATATCATAATTTTAACAATAATTATGGAGAAATTAATTTTTATATATGCATATAGATATTAATATCATAATTTTTATTTTTATAAAGATATTATTTTAAAAATTAAATTTATCTAATTTTTTTTTCCATTTTTCCGACAAAATTAACTACGAAATTATTCCGTGCAAAAATTAGTCACGAGAAGTTCCGTAACTAAGTTCTGTGGGATGATGATAGACGTCATTGGTAGTTCATTGTAGTGTTGTATTTGTTAGGTATTCATTTGCTAATGGTCTAACCTCGATATTTTGAGGAATGATTATAGTTTATATTCAAAAAAATTAGGTACGAAATAATTCTGTGGCTAATTTTGCCGTGGAAAGAATCCCGTCGAAAATGTTTCTGACAAAAAAGAAAAATTCATTGAAAATTCAGTGTTTTTTTTTTACAGTGAGTAGTGATTTGAAGAAAAATGATATATAAGAGATAAAATACAAGAGTCTTATGTTGAGTGAAATTCACTCTCAAACTAGGTCCTATACATTTATGATGGAGGAGCATTATATACTCGACATATTTAAGTCGATACTCTCTCAGTAATCCAATTCGGAAAAAAATTTATCTACACATTAATTAGGGTTTGAATTCTGGTACTATATATTACAAAGCCGTCTTTGACTCAAAAAACAATATTTGAATATAACATGGGGAAAAATGTTTTGGAATCCGACGAGTAACATTGTTGGTAAATGGAAATATCTCCCACAATTATATTTTTGTAATTAAAAGACACATCTTACACTGAAGTTCATAAATCTTACAACAAAAGCACACCACAATAACTCATATTTCTCTTATCTCATTCCCACCACTTTCCTCTTAATTTATTTTTTCCAAACAAAAACTAAAATGATCATCACAAATTCACAATCTCTCTCTCTCTTCCCCCTATATCTCAAACACACATAAAAATTCACTTGACATTATTCTACACACACAACACAAACACAAACACAAACAAACACGCAATTTCAAACACAATATTCATGGGCTTGCACGCTTATATGAATCAGTGAACCAGTTCCATGAGCTTTTTCCAAGCAGGTCTACCAGAAATACGTTCCCACCATGCTTTTACGTTCTTCCTCTCCATGATCAAATGTCCCATCTTCGCCTCCTCCATCAGATACCTAATCCCCGGAAGATGGCTGAGATCGGCGAGCGTGAACTTGTCGCCGGCGAGGTACGAGCTCTCGCCAAGCCGCTTTTCATACACATCCAATACCTTCTCCAGCTTCTGCTCAAAGCTGTGGGCCAAGGACAAGTCTCCTTTCTGACCCATTCTGGGAAGGATCACTAGTTGCAACACCAGGTTGAAGCACAGGTCGTTCAAGTTGTGAGCCTCCACTTCTAGCCACTGGTCCATCATGGCTCTCTCCTCCAACGTGTTACCTAGCAGGTCGGGTCCACGGTCTCCGTACTTGGCTGCGTAGTACCTGATGATTGCCCTCGATTCTGCTCAGTACACATCAAGGTATTAAAATTCGGACCGGACACTGAATCGGTCGGGGTAGTGGGTCAAGGGTCAGTGGGTCAGATCGGAGTTAAACCGAAGCTAACCCGGGACCAAACTGATGAGAAATTGAAGATTTTAGGTTTACTAATATGAAATTATAAAAAAAAAAAAAAATCAATTTTAAAAAAAGAATCGGACTGGACTGGTTTACTGATTGGTTTGCCTGTTTTCGGCCTGGACCGGCCGGTCCGGTCCAGTTCGGGTTCACGAACGTGGGTATACATACATGCATTTACTCAAAACCAAGTCACAGATATTTCTCTACAATCGTCTCAGAGATAATTGAATATATGTAACTTTGTGTTATGGTCCCGTAGAATTTCAGACAGACCGTATGAATATTTATTGGGTCTGTTTTTTCCCCTTGATTTTATTGAAACTTAACAGATACGAAAACACTTCAAGGTCACAATCTCAAACCATCTCTCGTGACCTAAAATTTTAAAATATTATTCCCGCCTTTTAAGTTATATATATATATATAAGAAAAATTGCTAAAAAACATTCCCCCATCACAAAATTTATCATCAAAAAGTACATAAAAGCCTAGGTTTTTTAATGGTGTAACTCTTTTTTAGTTGTATGTAACATATTTTTAATTGTATGCAAATGTCTTCCATTTTTTACATGGTTTAAAATAAGTCGCACATAGCTAAAAGAGTTATACTCATGAAAATAGGTTTTACTTGGGTCCTTAAATAAATTTTAAGTACCTTTGCAGGTATAAATTTTGCAATGCAAGATTTTTCAACAATTTTCCATTACTCCTGTTTTAGTGATAGAAGAACAGTTGGGCAAAAAAAAAAAAAAAAAAAAAAAAGATAGAAGAACAGAGCTATTTTGAGGCCCTTTCCATTTCTTATTCATTAATTCTAATTATTTGTCTTTAAATTAATTCCTCGTTGGATTGCAGCGGATTAGCTCCATTCGGTTCTTTACGCGATCATACTCTGGACACTGATCTCAAGAAGAGGTTTTTGTCTAGGCTGAAAAACAGAGGACACTACAAGCTTTGAAGGATTTCAGGAGTACCTGAAATCCAATTGACTCACTAAGTACCCACACAAGATCGAAGCACTGATCACGTTATATAGCAGATTCACCGTCCAAAAGAAAAGGAACAGAGAGAGAAGTTTTTGGAAGTTTTTCTTGGAATATTTCAACTAACTCCTGTCAAGTGATATTTCCCCATATATCATGTGCGGGAGTTATCATGCTTTGAATTTCAAATCACAAGGATAAAACCCCTTATTTAAACTCATACTTTTTCATAATTTTATAATAGTCTCAAGTGAATCGAGCTCAGATCCTGATCCACTAAGGGTGAACCAGGTGGATCAGGCATATTCCAACAAACTTTGATTCCTATCCATTATATGCATAGGATTCCCAACAATGAATTGTTAGCATGTTGTGAGGGGAAGGTGCTTGTGTACTGGCTTGTAACACAGCCGTTTTTGTACATAGCAGAGAGTTAATTTTCTCAAGGAGTTGACAGAGGAGATGGCGAAGAGATGGGCATTTGCAGGGCCAGCCCCACCAAGCTTTATTCCTTTAATTTCCAAAAGCTACGTGACATGAAGAAGAAGACGACAGGTTATGGTGGGGAAGGAGATGTCGAAGAATGAACAAGGAGGGAGGAGAGGTTGGCTTTAAATTCGATGTTACAGTGGAAGGATAAGATTTTCACCTTTCTTTTATCATACCGGCTGATTTAACGGAAATTTTTTATACTGGCTGTCCTTATTTAACAGTTTTCAACAGTAAGGATTAACATATCTAATGGCGTAAAGCTAAACGATCCAATAAAAAGGGGGAAAAAAAATAGTTCGGGACCTGATTCAAAACTGAGGTGAATTATAAGGACCCTCAGATTAATTTTTCCATATATATAAATAATTAGTTGCCATAGTGTCATTATTTATTATATATATTCACACAAAAATATCATGCATAAATATTATTTACGTGAGGAAAATAACTTTTTAGATGGATTGAATTGAATTAAATTTGTTCTATAATGTTAATTAGAAATGAAACTCGTAACTATTATCTTAAAAGACAAGAGCTCCTATCATTCAAAGTGTTGGTCCATTCTCATATATATAATTCTAAAGCAAATTACTGTATATATTATTCACAGACATTCAACATGCAGATATAGAGTTAATAATAAGAGATTCATAAAAAAAAGAGAGAGAGTTAATAATAAGAGGACAAATAAAACATGAAATAAATGGCTGCTCACCATAGAGCCTGAAATCGCCATCTTCCACCACCGGCACTTGTCCAAAGGGCTGCAACACACAAAAACTTAATTAACAATTCATAAAAAAACATGTATATGGTACTGCTACAATAACACTTAATACAAAAATCACACACATATTGTTGTTTACGAGTTTATAATAAATATTACCTCTGTCACTAATATAAGATCTAGTTTATAATGTAAATTGCTCTACAAAAATTAATGTAGATCTTATATTAATTAAGGACTATAGGAGGTGCATATATATATATATATATATATAGGGTTAATATAATCTTTAGTTCATTAAATTTGCCACTATTTTAGTGTTGCTCATTTAAGTTTTATTCAGTTTAAAACAGTGGTACGTAAAATTTGATAAAACCTATAACTTTTTGTCCTTTGAGAGGCGAAAATCCATGGTTTGAAACTTGAGGGACCAAAGATTGTATTAATTCATATATATATATATATATCCTCATCATGACTCTACAAATACAGTGGAAAATGTCTAGCTTTGTGGAAGAAGAAGTGATAACCTGACGGAGAAGAAAGTCAGGAGACTTGTGTTCTCCGTGGTTGAGATCGACATGGATGAGCTCGAAGTCGACACCTTTCTCGATGAGACAAGCTAAGACCCTCTGAGGGCAAGCTGCGTTTGCTGCTCCATACACCTTCACAACCATTTTCTCTTCTCTCAAATATCTTTAACCTAATTTCTTACTAGCTAGATATGCGCCAAAAGATCGTCAACACACACGAATGATTTTGGCCCTTCCCCCACGCTCCAATTTATACTCAATGCTTGGCTAGGCAAGCACTAGTTCGTACGTGAAAGATATATTAAATTAATTGCTTCGAGAGATTCACATTTTTTATTTTATTTTGTTATATATCCTTTTATTTGTTGAATCTAAATTTGTTATTTCTTTATAATCAATTTTTAGCCTGAAATATATTTGGGCAACTCTGACTAATAAAAATATAACAACTTAACATATTTTGATCATGATTAGCTGATGCCTCATATAAAATAATTCATATTTATTTTGTTTTTAAGAAAAATAAACCTCTTAATTTGATTCAGAAAAATAAGCCAACTTGGATTAAAATATGCTAAGTTGTTCTATTTTAATTGAACAGAGTTAAGATGATGTGGCATTACCGAAATATGTTATGTAAGTATTTCTCATCTATTTAATTAATCAGTATCTAAATCGTCAAAATTTAATTTGACATATTTATAATTTATTTTTTTAAAAAAGGTTGATATTTTCATGTGCTCCATATTTTATTTATTGAAATTAAAAATCATAATAACAATAATAGTAATAAAAATAATAGTAACAATAAAGCCAAAAGCCTATCAAGTAGCTAGTGTAAAAAAAAATGTAGTGTGGGGGTCGTCACGGGGGACTGTATTTGATTGTGGGGAGCTACTAACTACCTATCAAGTAGCATGCAAAATGCCAAAAGCATTCCTTGCCTGGTGAGTGACTGAGTGCGCCCACTCGCCTTTAATTAACGAGTGAGTAGGAGGATGCAGTTCAGTATGTAATCTTATGCTATCTCATAATGTTAGTATTTGTCCCTCTCAAAAAGATATACACATATATTTTACGTGGATTTATAGTTAAACTAAAAAAGATATACACATGTACTTTACGTGGATTTATAGTTAAATGATAATATTTTAAAAATAGGATATATAGCTGTGTGATTTGAAAACTTGATATAACTGATATAAAGAATTTAAACTAAGTTTTATCCTATTTTTTTATACACCGGAAATATATAAAAGCAAATATAAGTACAAGAAAAGTTAGGAATTAACATCGGGCTAAAATCCCTATTAACAACTTTATATTGAGAATTTACAGTCCAATGACTTTATTTAAAGCCCTTTTCGCAATAATATCTGCCATGACATTGATGTCTCTGCTTCTCTGTTGGATTTCTACTTGCCACCATGCTTCTGATTTTAGAGATCATCCCCCAATTTTCATGAGTCTCCGAAGCCTCATTCAAAATCAGTTGAATAGCCTCAGCTGAGTCGCTTCTTAGGATTATGTTTGTAGCACCCAAATTCTAGCATTACTACTAAAAGCACTTTTCATATCTGTTTTTAGGCCTTTTTTACGTCACTTTTTAAGGAGACGCTTATGTAATCAACGTAGTAAAATATGGAAACAACGTCCGTTAAAAAAGGGACGTCGTAAGAGACTTACATCATCCCTTTTTTAAAACAGACGTCGTAAGTTGGTTCACAATGTTTTTAAAGCATGAAAAGTGGCAGTGAACAGTGGTGTCTATAGTGATTGTGAATCTTAATTAAATATGAGACGCCAAAGGTGTTAAATAGGGACGCAAAAGGTCCACCTTTGGTGTCCTTAATAGGTACCAAAAGTGGACCTTTGACATTCGTTTTTGGAATTGGGTCGCTTAATCTGTCAAAATTGACACACAGAATTACAAAAATGCTATTGTCTTTATTTTTTACTTTCTATTTTGAAAAACGGATGTCTTTGGGGATAGTAAAATCTATATCTTATAATAGTGTAGGCTCCTTTCATAGCCTCATTAGACATTCCACAATTCAGATGTAATCCCCTTCTTTCAGTCGGAGAAGAACACCTTCAATGCCAAGATTAAGTTTTGTCCCATTAATTATGTATAAGTTCTAAAACAAGCTTTATTATTCATTAACTATTAATAACAAATGGTTCATTTTCTAAATTTCTTAGCGCCTATTATAGACACAGAAATTGAGATTACAAGGCGATCAAACCTTGACCTTTCACTTACCAGTTACGAGAAACTTCATGTCATACTAGGCTACAATGTCATTAGCCTATAAGAACTACTCTAGTCACTATAAAAAAACATACTATTACCGACGGAATTACCCACGTAATTGTTTTCGTCGTTAATTTCCGACAAATTTTCATTCAGAAAAATTACCTACGGATTTTCAACAGAAAAATTTTGTTCGTAAATTCCGTTAGAAAATAAATTTTCAGACAGAATTACCAATGGAAAAAATTCCGTCGGTAAGTACTAACGGTTTACCAACAGAATTTTTTCTATCGGTAATTACCGATGGATTAGCCACAAAATTTCGTGGGTAATTTTAGCGATAAATTACCGACGAAATTTCATTGGTAATCCATCAGTAAAATTTATAATTTTTATTATAAATAAAAATAATCTATAAAAATATTTAAATATCATAAAATTAATATTTAATATAATATATTAAATATATATAATATTATTAATAAAAATTTTAAATGAAATAAGAAATTAAAAAATTTTAAACTTTATATTATAAAAAATGTATATATAATTAGATATAAATATATATTTAATAATATATATATTTATATTAATATTAAATATTTAAAAAATAAGAAATTAAAATTTTTTAATTTGTATATTATAAAAAATGAAATATATAATTATATATGTAATATTTTATATATATATATATATATATTAATATTAAATATTTAAATGAAATAAGAAATTAAATTTTTTTAAATTTTATATTATAAAAAACGAAATATATAATTATATATAAATATATATTTAATATTATATATATTTATACTAATATTATATTTTCTTAATTATTATATTATATATATTATTACGTGAATAAATAATGCAAGATCAAAACAGTTCAACTGGCAAAGATATCAGAACAAGCACTAGAGGTCCAATGTTCAAATTCCGTCGGTAAATCAATTTACCACGTACTTATTCTATCAGAAAACTGAAATTCTGTGGGTAATTCCATCGATAATTTGATGTTTTTTTTAGTGAGTTGTGCAAAAAAATAAGACAATAAAATAGGAAATGAGAAAAAAATTCACAACATTGACTATATTAGTCTCCTAAAATTTTTTTAACTTTGTCAAATTAATTTTTTATTTGTTAATTTAAAATGAAAATGAAGATGCAGTGTTTTGGTGGTTATGTAAATTTGGAAAGAAATAAAAAGAAGGGAAGGTAGTGTCCATGCATGTTACTCTCCATTCCTTTCTCCATTTTATTAGGTCTTACCGGTAGTTGACGCCCATCTATCGTGCTTTTGACTAAGCATTTTCTATTAAAAATACAGGATAATATATTATATTTGTTACATAACTTATAAAATTAATTAAATATCCCATATTATTTACGGTTATATGATGGGCCAGCATGAAGCATTTTATATACAATTCCACATTTTTTTGGGCAAATGATTACGTGGGACCATATTTAGTAGTTGTTTTAATTTTGATCAAATTCTTATTTTGAGATTCAATATATTAATATAAAATCTTTAGGATTATCATCCATAAGTTATAAATATGACTGATTGTTCTCCTGAAACATAACGGCCGCCGGTTGATATTTAGCAGTGTGAGTAAGTTGATGTATAATAAAATTTGTTTGAAACAATTAATCATTAGATAATTATGATTTTGTTTCAGGATAAGAGTAAAAATGACTAATATAATTACTCTCAAAATACATATTATATAAAAAATAGTTATCCCGGCCAACAAAAAGTTAAAAAATGTATTTTTGGAAAGAAAATGTTTTAAAAAATTAGAAGAATATTAATTTTGTAAAAAAATTATGAGTTATTACACATTAAATAAAATATATTTGCATGAAAAATATTAAGGAAAAATTAGGGAGAAGGATTAAGGAAAATAAAAATTTATTGATAAGGATCTTAAAAATTGTAATTATTTGGAAGGATCAAAAATCAAAATATAAATTTTCAATTGCAAAATTAATCTTGCCCAAACACACTACATTTTCTCTAACGGTATCTCAACTATTTGAATGTTAGTTATAAATTTGATAACTAACCATCAAATACTTGAGACAAAGTTAGAGAAAATGTAGAGAGCTTGGTCAAGTTTAATTTGATAATTGAAAATTTATATTTTAATTTTTTTTGTCCATGAAAATAATTACAATTTTTAAAATTATTATAAATAAATATTTCTTTTCCTTAGTCATTCTCTATAATTCTCCCAAATATTAAATTCTAAAATTATCAGCATAAAATATAAATTTTATAAGAAGTCATACCATTCATAAATGATAAACAATATCACTTCTCTTGATTATGTATTGAATATTATTTTAATTTTTTTTCACACCTTTTGGTATAGTAGTTTTTTTAAATTTGAACGATACTTATATCTATTATATCAAGTTCTTCAATTATACATGATCATGTATTCTATTTTTTTATGTAGGTTTATAGTTAAATGATAATATTTTAAAAATAGAACAAATGGCTACATGTGTGATTAGAGAAGTTAATATAATATAATATAAGAACCTTCACATAAGTTATTTTCCTTTTTAATTTCTTACAAATTCAAATATAACTAAAATGTTTTACTATGAAAATAATTTTTAAAAAAATGTGTTAATTATTATCGGACGTCCCCGAAGGGACATTTGTGAATTATTATCTCTTCCAATATAGACGTATTGTATAATCCCCTAATCATCAGGGAAGCTAGTCCAGAAAATAAACGAGCAGGTAAGGAGTACAAGAAAGGTGTGAAGTGACTTGCTACTCACTGGCAAAAAAAAAAAAGACTTGCTACTTTGTTTTCAACGGATCTGTTAGAGGATTTACTTTTCAAAATTGGTTAAGAAATCACAAAAGCAAAAAAAAAAAAAAAAAAAAGAAGTGAAAGTAAAATGAATAGGAATAGATACGATTTTAAGTATGTGCATATACATATTGATTATCCAAGCCAAAATATATAATATTTGTTGGAGTATATTTTTTTTTGGCCAGATTTGTTGGAGTATATTTTGAATTAGTGTTTATAAAAATTATTAATATATGTATAAACTTTTTTTAGTAATAATAATACTCCCTTTGTCCACAATATAGGGCACTTAGAGAAAAATAGGTTGGTCCATAATATAAGTCACTTATAAGATAATTAATACTTATTTTTCAGTTTTGCCCATATAATTAACGCTCATTTTCAATTTGCCCACTAATTAACTTTTGAAACACATTTTCTAATAAGGATAAAAGTGGAAAAAAAATTTAATTTAGGACATATTTATTAAGTTAACTATCATTTCTTATTTTTCATAAATTAGTTAAAATGTCCTATATTATAAATGAAAGAAAGTACAACTCATTGAAAATTTTGTATAGTTCATGAAGGCCACTTTAGTTAGTTTTCAATTAATGCCCATCCAACATCATTTTCTATCAACTTATTGCTTCACAATCACATTAAACTGTTTCATAGATTGCTTCTCGGGTGTTGGTGAAAAGTTTGCAAAATTAATGCACTGAATATTTAGTTATATATACATATAATAACAACGTTATTTCAAAAAAAAAAAAAAAACGGAACTATTAATTTTGCTAGAGAATAGCTTAAACTGAATCTCTTATTTCTTTTGTTACAAAAAAAAAATGTCTTTTTATAAGTGACATTAATTGATAGGCCAACAATATTATATTTGACGATGAATTATATTTTCCATGAATTAATAATTGGAAGTCTGTGCCCAACGGTATGGCAGTACGTACATACAGACATGCTTTTGTGGGATTGAAGAGTGAAGACATTTTGAACAATTGAAAGGTCCAGAAATAGGCCACGCTTTGAATAACTAACCGTGAAATAAAAAACAAATAAAAACTAAGAAAAAAAATAATACTTAAATTTCAAAATCTCAATAATAATTGATAGGCAAACAATATTTCCCTCTTCTTATTGATTCTTCTAAATAGAGAATTAAGGAATCTACATTTTGTTGTTATTCTCAAATATGCATTTTACATAAATAATTATTCGAATCCTAAACATAAGAGCTAATTAAAAGATTTATGTTGATTCTAAGTATGTGAAACCTAGTATGCTTTGTCTTTCAAACTTATCCCTATATATAACCCATCAAAAAATTCTACACAATAAGAAAATAGTGAAAGATTGTATATTTATATGAAAAATTTAATGATGTGACTTACAAATAAAACGAAGAAAAACATATCCCTACCTTATAAGTAAGACCATAAGAGTATGTAATGACAGGAGAAATTGTAGAAAATGACAACCTACTCATTTGTTAGGGACTTTTTAGTAATTAGATTGTTCATATGGTACTGCACAGTAATTCTCCCTTCAGTTCTATTGAAAGCACTTTTAACATCCATTTTTAGTCATTTTCTATATCTCTTTTTTAGGGGGATGCTTATATGAGTGACGTAGCAAAATCTAGGAATAAATTCTATTTTTGGAATTGGGACGCCCAATCTATTAAAACTGACATCACAAAATTATAAAAATACCACCACTTTTATTTTTTACTTCTCTTTTTAAAAAACGGACGTACTTTAATGTAATAAATTCTATATCTTATAGTGGTGCTTATTAATTACTACAACAGCTTTGAATTAAAATATTCATTAATTTATCGAATTCCAAATTAAGTACCCAACGCACCGCCAGGGACTTCAGGCTTACGAAATGAAAAACGAGTTTTAAAGGCAGCCTCAAATAATTTGATTATAATTAATTAATCCACCCAATAATTCAAAATATGTTTATATATGTGTGTGTACATATTCAGATGAAACGAATTAGCTTGAAGGGTGTAGATTCATCAAGACAGGGTAGAAAGCAAAATAATGATAAAAAGAGATATAACAGCACCTAACAATTATAAATTATTACTTTATACGCTTCACCTGAATAAGCATATAATTACTGAGATTAACAAAAATGAGAATAAGATTAAAAATAGAAAACGAACCATTCAGTTAAATTTCATCAAGGTTAGGGTATGTCTCAAGGCTCAAAAAACGATTACAGAGGTACTTATAGATCACCCACCAATAAAACCCTTACATCAACCGTGGGAGTCGAACTCACGACCTTTATGGTCTATGAGTCAACTCTTTAACAACTAGATTAACCTTTGTTGGCCTTTTGCTTTTGAACTTAAATCACCGAAAGTCTACTTACACTCAAATGATTTTTTTGGTTCTAATTTGCGAAAATCAGCTATGATTTGTTTGCTGCAAATTAGCAAAGAATTTAAATGTCTTTTCTATTTATATTTACTATAAAATACTAGTATATATAAAATTAAAAAAATCGATCTCAAAATTATAAATACTACTACGATTTCATTTTTAAGTTCCGTGCTTACTTGAAATCTTAAAAATTTGTGCGCTAATTCTTAAAAAATTAATAAATTTTTATATTTTCCATGAATTAATAATTGGAAGTCTGTGTACAACAATACATACAGACATGCTTCCGTGGGGTTGAAGAGTGAAGACATTTTGAACACTTGTATGGTCCAGAAATAGGCCACGTTTTGAATAACTGAGCGTGAAATAAAAAACAAATAAATATTAAGGAAAAAGATAAGAAAATTTGTTAGACTCTTATAGTTAATATATATGCTCTTATTGATAATAAGACTGATTTTGAATTTTGAAATTCAAATAGTATTTTCTATCTTTTCCTTCTAAATATTACTCCCTTGTGTTCTTAATATAAACTATATTTAGTAAATTGATCTTGATAATAAATATATGATATATTTTTTATATTGATCCATCTTTTTCTAATTTACCCATTAAAAGATATTTTTGGGAGTACATAACTACTATAATTAAAAATTCTTAATAAAAATAATTTACTTTGAATTTTTTTTTGGCCAACAATTTACTTTGAAAGATGTGAATGATATATAAACACATATACTGTCAGAGTTAGAGACGAGGAAAAAGCACAGTGAAGACGTGGGCCAAGGATGGCCACTGGCCCCATGCACATGCTTAATAATTCATGGAATATTCACTTCTTATCATATTTGGAAAGAAAAATATCTGATTCACAACTCGTTTAATTACTTGAAAAATTAGCAAAAGTAGTTCTTTTATCTATTGTTTCAGTTAATTATGACAATCAATTGATGGAAGAACTATTATAAAATTATTAAATCGTTGATAATTACTAGTTCAATTGATCAACATCGAATTCATAATAGTACAATATCATTACGTAATTGTTTTAGCTTAAAATATGAAAGATTCGTTTTTTTTTTTGGTAGAGTGTTAAGATATTATTATATATCTTATATTAATATTTGATATATTCTCATGTTAAGATATTATACATCTTATGTTGATATTATTATTTGATTAGATTTATTAGATTAGATTTTAGGATTAGTCCAGTTAGGTTTGCCTATATAAAGACTCATGTTCAATTGCTTGACCTAAGGATTAAATATTAAGGTTTTAATAATATTCTATAGGTTATTTTATCATGGTATCATAGCTAATGGTGAAGAAGAAGAAAAGAAAGAAGAACAAGAATAATGGAGAAACATCCATTTCTTTTCCTCACTACATTCTCTCTTAGTCACTCTCTAGGTTGTCTAGGCAAAACTGTTCTTTCTTTTGCAAACTATATGGTTCCATCCTATATCTATTTCTTGAAAAGTGTTTGGTTCCATCTTAGAGCTTCGTCTAGGTTCTCAGACCCGTTTCTTAAAGAGTGTATGGTTATATCTTGTTTGCGGGAATGTAGGCTCACAATAAGGGAAACGTTGCTACCTCCAAGTAATTATCTCGGCTGCATATCTTCACTACCTCCAAGTAATTATCATGGCTACATACCTAGGGATCGAACACGAGACCATGGTTAAGCGTGAACAACTCACTGTCAATTGATCCAATGCTTGATGGTACGTTAAGAAAGTTAAGAATTTGAATATTATGTTTTGTATAACAACCTGACTAGGAGGAGTTTACTTTCCAACAAATGCCCTTAGTAAAACCTTAGAAAGTACTCCTCTAGTCTTTAATGTAAGGCCTAATTTGTTAATTTGAGTAAAATAAGAATGTTAGTTAATTTAGTTAATATGATTTTTTTTAAAACATCCTAATCTTTTTCATAATTTCCTCTCTCCCTCTATTTCAAACTTGATTATTGTTGAGCAAATATCAACATGGTTAATTTGGAAAAAAAATTGATAAACATGTGAAATGTGTCTTACATTTAGAACCAATATCAATTTTCAATTAAATCTTATATTAAGGATTGAATGTGTAGTATTTCCCAAACACTGTATATTAATTTATGAAAAATCCTTTTATAACCAAACCTCTTAAACCTAAAACAAGTTTGCATTATATATATGTCATTGACATTAAAAATGACAAGATTTATTTATGAAGAAATCTAAATTTCTTACAAATAAAATATTAAACAAGCAAACTACATACCTAGCTACTAACCATTTGTGTTATTCCCTTTTTCTTTTTCCAACTTTGGAAACTGAGAAGTATCTATTTTTTTAAGAAAACAAAAGAGCTATGAATAATGTTATAAAAAAATTATAGTTAAACCTAGAGTTAATTAATTAAGAAATGAGCCATATCACCGCAATGAACTATACATGTCATAACAGCTTTCGCTTTTAACCCTACTTCTCATTTTGAATCTAATTATTAAAATTCAACCTTCAAAAAAAATAAGAGAAAGTTACATTCAGGTCCTAGACAAGAAATAAAAAAAATGGTCCCTTCAAATTTTAAAACAAAAAAATAGTTATTACCCAAAAAAAAAAACAAAAAAATAATCTCAATAACTTGTCAATGACACCCCTGGACTTGTCAATGAGACCAATTTTTTATTTTAAAATCTGAATGGACCATTTTTTTTTCTTTTTTTCTCTTGTTTGAGACTTGAATGTAATTTTCTCCAAAAGTAATGAGATCAACAAGTCCTCTCTTGATCTGCAAGGCTTTTCTTATCTTTAAAAGCAGGTAAGTAAAATACAGAATATCAACATTACTGTTATGGGTTAATTTAGCACGTGAATTTGCAAAATCATTTTATTTTATTTTTATGAAAAATTTAATATGCAAATTCTTGTAATTTCACCTCATTTTATTTGTACTTATAGTTTCACCGGTTTTTGAATTAGGCCCTTAAATTTTTTACATTTTTATTAGATGCTTATAGTTTTTTAGGTTAAATCATCAGCCCTTCTCCCCTTGCACCGTTAATGATTGCGGCCAACGCTGTTCGTATAACGTCACAAATTTTTTGTCACAAATAATGATGTGGCACTACTAAACAGTAACACACACACGCACATGCGGCTCCAAATGAAGCAGGTGATTCTCATTCTGGGCTGAAGCAGAGCTGGGTTAGGCCTGCGATATTTTCCATTAATGTGGGCTTCATGGGCCATTTTAATCCCAATCGTTTAATTCAAATAATGGGTCTCACCAACTTACAAGTTCAAACTTCTAACCTCCGACTTCTTACATACTTATCTGATACTTAATATAAGATATATTTATTTAATTTGATTAGATTAAAAAGATAATTAAGTTAGTTAATATGACATTTATGTTTTAAAACACCATAGCCATCTTTCTTAATTTCCCCATTCTCTCTTCGCTTTAATTATTGTTGAGGGAGCATCAATAGAGGTAAATTATGACAATATTGGTAAATATTAAAACTATGTCTTATATTTAGGACAGGAGGAATATATAGGAAACATTACTAAACAAGAGAATGTATTTTTTTTTAATTTCTCTACTGTTATTTGGTGCTACTAGCAACCGATTAGTCTGTCTGGTGAGAATGTAAGCCCATAGTGGAGTAGAAGGAATCTCGCTACCTCTAAATAATTATCTTGGATGTATGCCCATAGCTCGAGCACAAGTCAATGGTTCAACTAGAACTACCGCATGTATTAAATAGTAACAAAAAAACTCAGTATTAATAAATTATTCATGATAGAAAAGAAAAATATAAAAATACTTTTTTTTTTTTTATGAAAAGATACTTCTATTATCAGCCATAACGAGAGTACAAACTGGAAAAGCAACATTACAAGAGGAGATAAAGAAAGCAAAACGTTCAGTAAAATTAAAGCGAGAACAAGGTTGATAAAGAGAGTATAATTAACCAACTCCCATTCTACCGATAGGCAGTGAAGCATCTGAGTGCTCCCTGGCAACCTCGTGTGCACAGAGAGTGATGGTTGTGACACCCACTCTTGCCAATGATACCTAAGGCGGCATGAGCACCATAAGGCTTGAAAGCTCCATGGCAGTTACCTGTAGGAAAAGGAGACCAGCGAGGGCATTTTTCAACGCCAACACTTGAAGGAGGTTCAACGCATGCATTCCAGAATTCAACATCATTTCTTTGTTTCCAAATCAACCAAAGAAGCCATCAAATATAAGCAATATCCACATCTTCCAAGGAGCTTTGAGCATCAGCAATTCCCAGCCACCATGCCGTGAAACTCGAGATATTACGTATATTCATTCTTGCACCGAGATCACTACCATACCATATCGAGGTGCATTAGTCACAGTCACGCCAGTCCACATCAGCTTGTCCTGCACTCCATTAGTTGGGATCGGGATCTTAAGCATGGCATCTCTAACATTTCTTGGGATTAGATTCTAGATTGGAGAAAGATTCCATACACCATCTACAATTACGTCACTGGCTCTACCATGTTGCATTGGAATTGTTAGCATTTTTTTATGGGAAGCTAACTGATTGAACCATGTTTTTATGTGATTTTTCATGATTAATTTGGGGTTTTTTAATGCATTTCTTAGGACATTATTACATGATTAAATACTAATTTGAGTAAGAGATATTTGTATTGAATTAAGAGTAATTAGGGCCAAAATGGTCCTAATATGTTAACTATTTATGCAAATAATTTCTTAGACTTTTAATGCTACCTTGTGCTTAATCTTGCATTGTAGGTGCTCTTGGAAGAAAATTCGAAAGTGTGGAAAATGTCAATTGGGTCAAAATTAATATTTCTGAAGACTGGGAAAAATTACAGAAGGTCCCTAGATGTTTTAAAAAGTATAGTCTAACCCCAATATGTTTCAAAAATTTTCACTGTAGTCCCTCCACTAACTTTTAAAGTTCGGAGATTGGTCCTTGGTCAAAATAAAGCCGTGAAGGAATAAGCTCATGCCTCCACCTTCCTCTTCTCTTACACACTCTCATCACCCTTACTACCTCCAACCTCGTCGGGGACCTTCACTCCCTTCTCTCCATTCTTTTCGTCGCCAGCGAGGCTCAATTTCAGAGCTTAGAACCATCGATCAGGGGATCATCTTCTTCTCATCACCTCCACCTTCCTCTTCTTCATGGTTGTTGGTGGCCTTCACCCTTACTACCATCGCTGCCAGCGTCCCATCCTTCCTCTCCGCCATACCTTCTTTCATTTTCGGTGATTTAAGCTTGAGCCGCAGGAGTGAGAGGCGAGACAGAGTCAAACTCTAGCCAAAGAGAACCATACCATTGCCAGAACAATTTCCCTTTTCCAGGCTCAGCTTGCCAAAACCATTCCCTCTTCTCTACAAGCACAGCCGCCGGAAATCGCCTTGACCACCACAACATAAACGAGAGACCTTCATCTTCTTTGATCTGAGTAAGAGAAAGGCACCAACACACCAGATTGTCACTACCTTCCTTTTCCAGAGAACTTCTTGATTTTCCAGCCAACTTTCTACAGTTTCTGATGGAGTGTTGAGTTTTCTGGCAAAGATTTCCACTTTCCTACAATCTCAATTTTCATGGATTTTTAGAGCTCCAAACAAGTTGCTATCAATATTATCGAAGCTCCAATGAGTGGCTAAGCTTTCAACTCTTGAGTATAGGGGGATTTGGCTTGAGTTCTAGAGCTTAAAAGGGGAGTTTTTCTTAATTCTTTTATGAATTTCCTATTGGTATTGTAATTCCTAGCTATATTCTAAGGTAATTTCAGTAGGATTTTGTTGTTAGTTATTTGAACTCCATATTGTTGAACTAAGATTGCTTATATTGTGTTTGGATTGAAATTATTGTGATTGGATGATTTATAGTTATGTATTTCTTATTAATTCATTGAGATTATGCTTGCTGTGTGATTACTAGTTTTTGTAGTTGATTTGGGTTAATTTGAGTGTCGCAATTGTGCATTCATGTTAGAGGAAACTGTAATGCCCCAAGTTTCGATTAAGGGCTAATGAGGATTATTGTGGATATTTGTGAATTTAAATTGAAGTTATTATGTATTTTGTGGCAATTGTAATTAACATGACATAATTATTGAGAAATTGAAAGCATAGCCATAAATTAGTAATTAATGGAAGAAATTAATTACTAACTAAGAGGAAAATGAGATGTGAAATTAAAATGGCTAATGGAGGGATTAAGGTGATTAATTGGTTGATTACTTTATGAGAACTAATAGAATTCTGACATGTGTTAAGTGGAGATGAAGAGAGAGGTAATGGAAAGTCAAATTATCAATAAACAATTCAGTTTCTCTCTCTCTTTCTTCCCTCTATTCTGCTGACAAGAGGGTATGGGGGTGTGTGTGCCATCATTTCATCTTCTGCTCTTATCTCTCTCTCATTTTCTCTCCCATTTTCGGTGCCATTGCAGAACCAAGAAAAAAGAAGAAGCTTGGTGAAAAGGTAAGTTTTTGACCCTCTAAATGGCTTCTAATGGAAAAACTCTCTTTTATAAACTTGTTCCTTGTGTTGAGAGCTTCAATTTCATGTTTTTAATTTGTCCATTTGGTGGTGTTTGAGCTCTCAAGAAATTTTGGAGTTTAGAGAACCAAGGAACTCCTTTTGAAAAAGTTGTAGAGGTGAGTAAGACAAACATTTTCATATAGGTTTTGTAGCCATTAGTTGAGTTTGGATTTTCTGGAAATTTTTCCTTGAATTTCGAAAATGAGGGTCATTATGTTGTTGGCATGTTGTTGTCATGGAATTAGTGCCTTGTTTAGTGTTTTGAATGAATAGAATTGAAGCTTAAAGGTGAAGTTTGGCAACTTTGTGTTTGGTTTGTGTATTGGGCAAAAACAGGGCATCTTAATGGGTTGTGATTTTAGTCATTTTGAGGTTTCCATTGTGTTCCTTGTGAGAAATTGTATGAGAATATGTTTGGTTATTGATTTTGGAGTCATTGGACACTTTGGTAGAAAATTGGAAATCTGTCATGTGTGAACTCTATTCTAGGCAGTCAGTTTCCATGAAAGTTTTGAATGACCAAATGGTGTTGAAAATTCTAAAAATTTCTAGTCTTAAATTTCACATCCCAAGCTTTAAAATGGACATATAATTCATGTTATTTTGTTTTGTGAACTGAGAGTTATGCTTTGCCAAAGTTTGGGAAAAAAACTAGACTCTATTTTGGAGTAGTGTTGCGTTTTGTGTAATTCTGGAATTGTGTGGTGATTCTAGTAATGACCTATATTTTTTCTATAAAGAAGACTTAAATACCTTTTGTTTGGCTTATGAATCACCTCATTTTGATTTTTCTAGAATTAGTTATGATTTTTCAAACTTCAGCCAAGAAACATGATTTTTCTTAGCTGCGGCCCAAATGTGTCTGTCCAATTCTTGGCCACGGCCCATGACTTTCTGACCATATATTGGCCACGGCCCAAGGGTGGGCTGGCCCGGGCCAACCCCTGTGTTTCAGTACTTTAAGTTTTTGAAAAGTGATCTTCAACCTATTGTTTCCCAACCCTTTAGGGCTTTTATTAGAGGCATTTGTGGCCTTTTAATGGTCAATTATGATAACCAAATTTAAGTGTTTTGAAGTGAATTAAGTCTTAGAATAAAATATAACTCTTCATCCTTAATTATGATTCTAGGATTTGACATTTGCCCTACTCGGGAGAGACCGATGCCAGAATACGCCCGGAAAGACCAAGGTAGTGACTCTTCTCTCATGTTGTGTATGATATTTTGGTATGCATAAGTGATCATGGTTTTGTGAAATGTGATTGGAAAATGTGCCATAGTCTATTACAGCATAAGGACTTCAGCGCGAGCCGTTTAGGGATTGACGCTGGTCATCTCTACCTTGGTTGTTGGACTGCCATTGTAATCGACATGGATTGTTTTGAAACTGCTTTGTGAATCTGATCCGTGGGGCGGCGTGTTGTGAATCTAGCCATGGGTTGTGTGTTATATATCTTGCCGGTATGCTTGTGTTAGATCTCTCATGTTTTGATGATAACAAAGGATGGTATAGATTTGATAAACAAATAAGTTTGAACAAAGTAATAACAGGGCAAAATCATAACTTGAAGTAAGCATTGGAGTAATGAAGAAAGACCAAGAGAAAAAGCTGAGAAACTTCATCAGTGGCAAGTTTTCTAAAGGGTTACTCGAGTAAGCACTCGAGTAATGAGACAAAAACTTGAAGTAACCAGGTCAACCTTCAAGTAACCTGCCAACATTACTCGAGTAAGTACTCGAGTAAAAAGGTAAATCACTGGCAGTTGCTCTCGGCCTGCCAACGTTACTCGAGTAGCTACTCGAGTAACCAGGTAAATCACTGGCAATTGCTCTCGGCCTGCTAACGTTACTCGAATAAGTACTCGAGTAACTATGTCAAAGACTTCTAGTTACTCTCGGCATTTTCAAACCTGCCAATGATACTCGAGTTACTCTATTTCAAGAAATGTGTTGCTCTCGGCATTTTCAACCCTACCAATGTTACTCGAGGAGCTACTCGAGTAACTCACTGTGGTAAGTCAAAACCTGAAGGTAATACTGGAATAAGATGTTATGCTTTTATCACACTTCACCTGAGGCATTACTCAAGTATGTAGGTGTTCAATTACTTATTTCTACTGGATTACTCGAGTAAGTAATCGAGTAATATGCAGATTTATTTGCACAGAACTTGAAGTCACTACCCGAGTAAGCAATACACAAAATTTATGTTTACTCGAGTAAGGACTCGAGTAACAAGGTAATCAAACTTAATGTGCTCTCGGCCTTGAAATCCTGCCAATGTTACTGGAGTAAAGCATCGAGTAACCTAAAGTTGATTTGAGAGTTTACTCGAGTTGATACTCGAGTAACCTATGAAGTAAAGGGTGCCATACTCGAGTAAGTACCCGAGTAAACAGGTATTTTCAAAGGTTTGAAATTGTGTTTACTCTATACACTACCCGAGTAATGTAATGTTCATTTGTTAACTTTCAGTTTGTCAATATTTTTATGATGATACTCGAGTAAGTACTCGAGTAAACTTAAATGAATACTCGAGTATGCAAGTTCAGATTTTGAGAATTTATTCCAAAGTTCATTGATTTGTTTCTTATATGATTAACCTTTCATTGTATTAGTATTCTTAGCATATCCACAGATAAACAATGAAGAGATCTTACCAAATAAGGAAAGTCAAATGCAACGTTCAAATGCCACCTACCGTCACCTACCGCAAACGGATATTTTTCAAATACTGGAAAAGTTAATAGTGGCTGCGCACTCTCTAACAGACATGAAGAAAAACGTTCCAACAATCATTACCAACAGATCTATATATACGGGAACATCCAAACAGAGAATATAGAACAAGAACACACACGAATGCATTATCAAGCTCATTACTCTGTTTTACATTATACTTGTTATTCTATGCTTCAGTGATTCTTATTCACTCTGTGAGAGAGATATTTCATTCAAACTCAATATTTGTTATTGAGGTAACTTAAGGTTGTGGAACCTTGAGTTGGGATTGGATTACAACTTGTAAGGGGGAGCAAGTGTCCAGGCGAAGGAACTTGCTTGTACTGAGGTGCCAAGAACCCACTGAATCTTGAAAGTTATAGTGAAACTCTCAGAGAAGCTCTGAGGACTGGACGTAGGTCAAAGTGGTTGTGGCCGAACCAGTATAACTCTCGGTGTACACTTCGGTGATATTTCTCCTTACTCTTTATTGCTTTATATTCACCGTCAAGTTTTTATATTCACAACGAAATTTTAGTATCACCCAATTCACCCCCCCTCTTGGGTGAAACGCTTGCTCTAACAGCTTGCATTGTTAATCTTGCCACTGTGGCTTGTGTATAAAATACTTTATATGAATCCCAGCTGTGGTGAAATATATTGTGTGAACTGTTGTGGTGCAATACAGCGTGAGCAAACATAAGGGTGACATGAGTCATATCTGCCCTTGCCGCTGTAACTGCCGTTGTAGTTGCTATGTGTGGGTTATGATTTGCTTTCATGCCTTATTGTTGTGTATACTATGAGTGATTTAACACTACGGGGATTCCTTAGAATCTCACTCTCCCATAAACCAAATTTTAGACAAGGCTAAAGGATCTAAGGGAAAGCGAGCGACGAAGAGCGGATAGAGCTCCAGTGTAGGAAATTATTTTGGATATTGATTATCATGTAAAATTATTTGTATGTTTTTTTGTAAAACCCTTATTTATTGAATGGAACCCGAGTATGTCAGGAATTTGCATTATACTTTGATATGTATGAATGGAATCAACGTGTATAGGCCATTTATGTTTGAAATGTAAGTATGAGACCATTGTGGAACATGTGTTGTAAAAGTTTTTGAAAACCATGATTTTGGGAAATTTTATTTTTGTCTGAGTCCCAAATCATACATGGTCTCTAATTCAAACTTAATTACATTTTTATGAACTAATCTCGGCCTATGTCGTTAAGGGGGTTACATAAACAATTGCATTAATTCAATATATTTCACACATCAAGTGGTTCTTGAATAATGTTTCTAAGCAATAGCTATGAATGCGATCGTAGGAGTAGCTATTGATTAGAGTGTTAGACCTAATGTGATTACTTGGGATTTTTAATCAAGACTTGATGGATTTCAAACTCCCATATCATTTAGTAAGCTAGGATAGCCATTGAACCAATTTTTCAGGAGAATTCACTTCATTCATACTCTATTAACCATTCCATTTTTGTAAAAATACCAAAAACAATAGCTTAATATTTAATTAACAAATTGCATTCTTCCTTTAGTTATTAATTTGAAAAACCAAAACTAATTTCCCTTATTTCATTGCATTTGCATGACATTTAGATTACTTATGATTCAATAAAATGCTCTTCAAAAAGAGAACGATCCTAGGTTTGCTTATACGCAATCCTTAGTTAATTTTTTATTGTGGACCCTAAGGCTAACATACAAAAGGCCCTTATCACTAACATTTAGAATTCCTATCGCACGCTTTCAGCCAATCAATTCTCGATCTTGGCTACCAGTATTGTTCTTCTTTTTTAAAAGCTTTATCAATAGTTAGTTTAATCTCTGCAATCGCCCAAATACTGTCAGGGGTGAGACTAGGATGTGATAAAGTCCTGAGTTTAGCTTTAAGTCCATCAATTGGCTTCCTATTTTTTGAAAATTGCCTCTTACTCAATTTGATTAATTTGGACCTACATGATGTTAGGAAATCTAGAAAAGAGTGAACAGATGATGATGTATTACTTATAGGTATAGTTCGCCACCCTTGCTTAAGCACTTGTAGAAAGTCACTATGAGTCGACTAAATACCTTCGAACTTAAAATTTGTAATATCTCAAACCCTTTATTTAAATTCAAATATGATACAAAGCCTAACTTGGATCTAAAAATATGGGGAAATGGTGTTTTGCAAGAGAGAATAAAGTGGAATAAAAGAACTAATGACAATTTAATTAATATTGCCATAATCAAGGGCAAAAAGGACATTTACCACTTAATCTTGAGGTTGGGATTGGAAACCAAGATAAAGGGCTAGGATTTGCTCTTGAAAAGCAAAAGTAATGATGAAGATGTGAAAAGCACATTAACTCTCTCTCCTTAAGATGATAAGGGATGACCAAGGGCAAAAAGGGAAGACAGGAAGAGTTGGTCAAAGTGTCAAACCACTTTTCAAGAAGACCAAGGTCAAACTTGAGTTCATTCACATATGATCAATTGGTCAACATATTTTTCTCCTCTTCCCTTAGGCAATTCGGTCAAAGTGAAAGAAAGAGGAAAGAGAGTTTGATTAAACAATCTCTCACCTTTATAATCAAGAAGGGATAGCTAGGAGAAAGCGAAAGAAGAAAGTTGGTCAAACCTTCAACTTATTCTACATTAGGACACATGGTCGTCTTTCTAACTAAGTACTTTTATACCCAGGAAATCAACTAATTCCCATACTCTTGTAATCCTTTAAGTTCGGTTACGGTGAAGAGAAGAAGAGTAGTCAACAAGTCTTCAACCTTGTTCAACTTGGAAAGTTGACCAAAAAACAAGATTTCAAGAGAGAAATTGGCCAACATATTTCCCTTCTTTTTTAATGAGAAATTTGGTCAAGTCAAGAAGAGAGAAGGAAAAGAATGAATCTCAAATTAACCAAACCATCCTTGATTAATTAACCAGGCACTTTTTCAATATATCATGGGAAAGTTGACACATCACCTCCTCTTACTCTCTTGGACTCAATTTCAGTTAAGACTTTAAAAGGGATGATGATTAATGAATTAAACAATACACTCTCTCATTCCTACTCTAAAAAGTTGACCAAATAGAGAAAAATAGTAGGAAAAAGAAAAAGAAAAGATAAAGGTGCAAAGTTGAAGAACAAGAAGCCAGGTAAGGGTTCTGGACCCTTTCACCTTTCAAATCACCTTTCTAGCTCTAAATGCCTTCACAAAAATTGTTCCTCTCATTAAGAGCTACATTTCTATAGTTTTTGTTTCTCAAGAGAAGGAGTTTTGAGCTGCCAAGGAAGAGCTAAGTTGGAGAATGTAACCCCTTCCATAATTATTATTCGAAATACGTGATTAAAATGAATTAGAGACCGTCGGATGAACAAAACTCATTTCAATTCTCCATCCTTAAGATAGAGTTTTCACAAATACCTTTCGAAATCTAATACACCTGGTCTCATATTTATATTTTGAATACAATTACCTCACAAAAATAAATCATATTCATAACATATCAGAGTGCACAACATAATAATCCCAGCAATCCCGAGTTCATACCTTTGCTAAGGATTTACAGGGCACATTCGCCCATTACAATTTCCCAAACAGGGGATTACACAAATCCATCTTGAATACATAATCAATTACTCATTTGAACATATACACATCCAAATATCCAAATACACATCCAAAACATATACAATTATCCCAATCCATAACTGATAACCAACTACCAAATCTACATCCCAAAGGAGTCTTTGCCGCCCCTGGTTGCTTGTCCCTTCCTCGAGCCTTTTGCCCTGTCTAAATTGTTGGTAGGGGAGGGTGAGATTCGAGAGAATCTCAGTATATGAAAACAATACCAATATGCATGCAAGATAAGTGTTTAATGCATGACATACTTGCATTACATAATTCATGCTCACACAGTGACATATCTGTAAGCTCAATGTTTCAAACAACATACTTATGGCCATAGCATAAACAGAAAAAGAGCTTCAATCATTCACATATGTTTCACATAATCAAGTAAAGCAATAACATGCATCAATACATCAACACAAATATCAAATACATGCAGGAGAGGTAAGTTCCCTACACTTGTTCTTTCCACATGTGCTCCAGCACCAGCTACTCACGATCAGGGTGAATATCAAACCCTATAACCAAATCAAGGACATAGGGTTAATTTCTACTCCAAATCCTTACTTTCATAACACTTAAAGTTGGTTATCATTCACAACTTTTAGGTGGCTACTAGAAGCCCAAACATATGCCTAAAGGGTTGGGAAAGACTATACCAAAACCTATCTTTCAGAAGTGCAAAATACTAATTTTTGGGGGTTGGCCACGGCCCACAAATCCACTGGCCACGGCCAAAAATAGGTCAGAAACATTTGGGCCGCGGCCAAGGACCTCTGGCCACGGCCAAGAAAATGCTATTTCTTGGCTGATCTTCCAAAAATCATAACTAATTTTAGAAAAATCGAAATGAGGTGATCCTAAAGCCAAATGAAAGATATTTAAGTTTTCTTCATATAAAAAATATGAACCATTACCAGAAATCCCCACACAATTACAGACACATAAAAAATTCAACACTACTCCAAAACAGATTCCAGTTTTAATCCCAAATTTTGGAAAATCATTACTCCTAGCTCACAAAACGAAATGACACAAATTATGTGTCCACTTTGAAGATTGGCATGTGAAATTTAAAACTGAAAAGTTTTATAATTTTTGGACATTATTTGCCCATTCAAAACGTCCACACAAACAAACTGCCCAGCACAGAGTTTTAATGGACAGAATTTCAATTTTCACACTTTGGTTTCCAGTGGTCCCATTTTCACATCAAACCTCATTCCTACACAAATTTTCACAAGAAATCCATTGAAAACACCAAATAAACCTGATTCACATCGCATTGACATGTTTCACAACAATCTCAACATGTCATTACAATTCACAATAAAAAAACCCATATTATATTCCCTTTCCATTCAAAATTCCAAACCAATTCCAATGGCACCAAAACACACTATGAAACCATTTTAACCATGATACACAATCTAATTCATCCATTTCAAAATCACATGAAAATCAGGGTAAAATTCGAAATTCTCAAAACTTAACCAATGACCACAAAACTTAGGTCAAAATGTATCAAATACTCACCTCTTCCTCTTCTCAAGCTTGTTTCTTGATTCCAACCTCTTCAAGTTTCCTCAAGCTCTCAAAACACCTTCTTTCACAAATCTAAAACCATAGAGATGAAGCTCTCATTACTATGAACAACATTATAGAAGATTATTAGAGCTAAAAAGATCATCTACCAAGCCAAAAACTCACATTTCCATTTCTCTTTCCTCCCCTTGAGTTGGATGTCCATGGAGGCTTAGAGAGAGAGAATGAGATCAGATTTTTGGAGCAAAGGAGGACCTTGGCCAACCTTTGAGGGAGGAGAGGAGAGAGAGAATGTGTTTTGACACTTTGACCAATCCAATAGCTCACAAGATGCCGCTTATCACAATCTTGTTTCCTCTTCTAGGGCACACATGAGCTCATACATATGGGGTTCCACCCTCTTAATCTCAAAAAAATTAATCACAAATATTTATCTTTGAGTTACCAATGAGCTTCCTCTTCGATAACTGATCAACTGGCCAGTAACTTTCCCGTTTTGCCCTTGATTACGGTAATTCTCACTGAGTCACCACAAAACACAACATATCTTTTCATTTCACCATAATATGCACCCTCCCTCTATTTTAAGTCAATTTAGATGTTAATCCACAATTAAACTTAAATATAGGGTTTCGTCACTGCTCAAAACACATCTGAATCACAACTTATATCATATTCTCCCAAAGTGTTGGTTTAACAATAATCACATCCACTTTTGGAGTCATAATACCTTAATAAAAAATTGGGATATTACAGAGAAACCAATAACAAGCCCTAGAAAGTGAAAAGGTGAGCTTAGGCTTTTATTTGAACCGTATATCCTGTGGTTTGGTTGAGTTTTATGGATTTCTTGGTGCTGCCCTAGTTTGGTCAAGCCATAAATTTAGGGTTGGATGTTGTTATAAGCATGACTTTGGTGATATATGATGTGTAATGATAGTACTAGACTAGTTTGGTAGTGAGATTGCAAACTTGTTGATTGTTAACTTAGGAAGTGAGTTTTGGCCAGGTGCAGGGCAATAGGAAGGAGTGTGATTTTGGTGAATTTAAGGTCACCAATGGATTCTACATGAAAAACTATGTGGGATTAGCCTAAGGTTATGAATTTGGATGAATTAGATAGAGAATCTTAAAATTGGAATTTAAGGTTACTAGGGTTAATGCTACCATATTCGAGGTGGGTTGATTGTGGCTTTTTTTTTACGAATCAAATGTTATCTAATAGTCATTATATTTTCTAGAATAATAGTGCTAAGATTTAATTTGATATATAAAATGTGGCTTTTGGATAAGTACATTGGTAGAAATGATCTGTTAAATTTAGGCATTGAATCTAGAATGAATCCTGTGACAGTAAGGATTGATTGAAGATTCTGGAACTGTGTACTTTTAATTGGCAATAGAAGCTATTTTTTCCTTAAAGTAGACTTAAAGAGTGTCACATAGGACTTTGAACCACCTCAAATGGAGGTTTCTGGATAAAGTCATGGATTTTCAAAGTTAGGCGAAAATTCTGGAAGCTTATGGTTATCTTGCGAATTTAATACACTTAAGGTAAATGGTAATAAGTTTGAACTCCAAGGGTAGAGTTAAGTGCTAGGGGCTAGTGTAGGCACATTAGCTACTCATTTAGCATAATGCACTAACCTTAAAGATAACCAACTCAAGTATCTTGAGTTATCAAAGAATTTGGATAAGTAATAACTCGTCCGTTCGTGAATTTAAACATATAGGATTCAATATTTGTCCGGGACGACCAAAGAACTGGTAACTCATTTCTAGACATTGGGAAGGCTATCAAGTAGTGACTTTTCTCTCACATACTATGTATTCTTTTACATACATGTTTTTACCGTTGTGATCACTTGTGTTGTGAACATGAGATAGCAGCAAGGCTTATTAAGCATTCAGATTGAGAAGGGCAGAGGCCCAATAGAATACCCAGCATTGTGGGAATAGACCAGTGTGTCCTATGAATGAATTTCACGCTACATATTATGAATATATCTGAATGTTGAATGTGTTGTGTGTTATAATATGATGGTTAATCTAGCATGTTTTATGTATGCATTTTATATGAGTGATATATGTTATTATTGATATTCCTTTGAATCTCACCCCTTTTCAATAACTAATCTACGTACAGCTCAGCCAAGCAGTTCCAAAGGCAAGAAGGTAATCACAAACGAGTAAAGAACAAGGCTGAAAGAATTTATGTTCCGTTGGTTATCTATTTTGGAATTTTTATATGATGTATATAAATACATAGTAAGACAAGTACTAGCAATAGTAATAGACGTGATAGGCATAGTCCCAAATGATAGTACTGTATTGCGATGATTGAACTGGAAACGGGCAATCATACGCTTAGGGCCCATTAGTTAACCAACACAATATGGGTTTTAGTAGAAAACATTTTGGTAAACACTCTGATATTAATAAATGGAACTAAGAACTGATGAGTTGTAATGAACTTGCAAACCAACTTGAGACCACACGGAAAGGGTTTTAAAAAGGTTTTGAAAACCCACTCAAGTGCAGATTCAAACTCTTTATTGAAGTTGGGATCTCAATTGTCTACAAACGATTACTAGTCTCTGGTTTGAAGTCATTATATGTTTAAACTCATCTAAATGTTTTGGAAACTAAGGTGTTACAAAATTTCTCCACTTATTCATATTTTTATAACAACAATTAATCAAGAGAAGGTTATGATATGATCCAACAGGGTCTATATTAAAAACTTGTAGCTGGGGAAAATCTTCTGTGAGTGCAATTTTCCCAAAAGTTCGATCAAGAAGTTCTCGTGTAGCGTCCTACCCTTGTTTGTTGTTGCACCAAGTGTACCTGCTCCTACTAAAACTAAGATCCTGCCATTCACAATCTGCCACAAAACTTTGGAAGTTGAGAATCTTCCTCAGGGCTCGTGGATTGCTGCCACATTTTTCATCCTGGGAAAGAATTTTGTTGAAATCTCCAAGTCCTTTATGCAATACATCGAAACTCTTGCCAAAAAAGGTTCCTCTCATCCTATTTTAATTTGCCGGCCCATAAATAAAAGTGATATATGTAAGAGTATCATACATAGCGGAAGAGACATTCGTATGAATTATATTGGCCGAATAAGAGATAATATTAACTACCACGTCCTCAGCCCACCACTTCTTCCAATAGGGTCAACCATCCATTCCTCCTTAAATCCACACTTTTTTTGAACCTTTGTTTTTGCTTGGTTTCCACAATCTGGGTTTTATTCCTGAGGTATTCCTCTTTAACCAAACATCATTGCCAAATACGCTCTGATGGGTCCTTGCATTCAACAAGAGGCCTCTCAAGGTTAATACTCTAGAGTTTAAAAGTCACAACGGATACAGGTGAAAGCCATAATTAAGAAAAACTTTACAGTCTCTCATATCTAATAGATACCCAGCCAAAGTTCCCTCTTATTCCGGATAAGCCTTTTCTGTCAAGTTCAAAGGAACCTCCTTTGGTTTCTTCTTACTACCTACCTGCCATACCTCCATTCTGTCAAACACACTCACACTAGCAGAGATCTAGGAAAATCCAAAAGAAATGGAAAAGAAGAAGAAGGTCGGACGATGTTCAAATAAACACAGCGACAAAGGTCACTCAAGGGACCTCACCAAACTCTCACTAGGTAGAAGGAGACCTCTCATGGAGGAGAGGGATTTTTAAGAAAAATATAAAAACACTAATACCCCATACAACACGATCACTTTAACCTCTAATTAACCCCCAGCGCGGGTAGTTTTCTTTATAATCAATTAATCATACATTCGTATTCCATTGAGCATATTTACTAATTGGGTTAAAAAGATTTTCTTGGCCTTTTGGATGGGACATAAACTGTCACAATTATAATGTCATCCAAGTAGAAGGAAGATGTAGTCAACAAAGGAATCTAAACAAAAAAGTAAGAATAAAACTAACCATGGAAATTAATTTAAAATTGCATTGTTAAGAAGACAATATGTTGGATATTCCTAAGGTGAGGAACAATGCAGTTAAATATTTTTTTTCCTCATGAATTAGAGTAGGCTATATGCATTGTGTAAGATGAGAATAAAAAGACGTAATGTTCATAACTTATGAATAATATTCCTTTCTCTATTTTGCAAAGATAAAAAAATTAGTTAAATATATTATTTATAAAAAAAACTTTCATTTATTTCCCTAACATACCTCATTTAGTCATTTACATTAGAAATTACTCATTAATCACTAATACAAAATCGCATATATATGATAGTTAAATATAACGGTTCAGAACCGTGATTTATTTAGTATATATTATAAAAGTTTTAATATAACACATGTTATATATTGAGGCTTGATGAGGTCGTGATACGTGTAATATGTTCACGATAAAAAAAATGGGCTCATGTAAACAACCATTGTATATACAGTAATACTGGCATAATAAATAGCAGTTTTAAGTAAAAAGGGGTGGAAATAAGCAGGAGGTCTGTTAGGGGTCTGTATTCTGGCATGGCCTAGCTTGGCCTCTTTGCTATAACCCAGCCACCGCTTGCTCTCCATCGTGCTCAATTGCTCATCCTCATCGTCGGCACCGCTATTGTGCTGATGCCTCCTATATTCTCTGACCTCCATCCTTCGCTTGAAACTCTTCATTCATGCTTGCTGACCCATTTGTGCTCGCAGCTCTTTCCTCGTCCCTTCAGGTTGAGGCTGAGAGGGCTCTCGTGAGGTTTGGGGATTTGCAGATGATGAGAAGGGCAGAGATTGGGAGAAGGCCTAACCAAGAGAGGCTAAAGAGAGCAGTGGAAGCGAGAAAGTTTGTGGTGGCTATTACTTCCTCAAAGATTCCTGCAACTTCCCTTGTCGCTGTCAAGCTCACGATACTGGAAAATCCTTTTGTGGATTCATCATAGCATAAGGGTAACTTCATTTTCTTTTCTCTTTTGAGTCAGATAAACTGATATATATATATTCTTAATGAACTGTTTGGGTTGTTAGACACACACACACACACTCTCTCTCTCTCTCTCTCTCTCAATAAGGCAAAAATAAACTATTTTAGTACGACAGGGCAAAAGTAAAATGATTCAAATCCTCATTTAACATCATGATATATGTATGTATATGAATCAATTTTTTGTTCCTCTGCTGCTAATAGATCCCATAAGGATTTTCATGAATCAGTTTATTATTAATTAGTTCTCTTGGGTACTCCGAACGAAGGATTTTTGTTTTTCTTTTGCTTTGATATTTAATTATGTGTTGTCAAATTAATAAATAGATCCCAGATTATTCTGATATACATTTGATTTCTTTCTTTTCAAGGTCTTTGAATAAGAAGAAATCACATTGAAGATTTGATGTGTTGCGGCTGGTTTATCTAATTTTGATTAGATTATATTTTGATTTGGATTGATTGGATTATATCATATTTTAGCATGTATTTTGGATGTTTTGGATTGATTAATGTATTTTTGGAAAAATTTATGTGATTATGTCTTATTTTAGGCCTATTTTCCAATAAAGGCTTATGTTCGGTCAGTTTAGCACTTAGGCTTGTTAGCCTGTTTGAAGTATTTAAAAATGTAGGCTTTTAAACAGGCTTCAGTCCAGGTCAAGCTTTAGTACATGCCAGACTTAGGCTAAAAAAGGCCTATAACAGGCTACAGGACAGACTTACACTGATTGGTTACAATATAAGCCAAGCCTATTAAAGTGAAAGCCTGACTTGTTTCCATTCCTACAAGTAATAAACCATTATAGATTCTGTAACATACATACCAACGCTTTTACAAAAATCATTATATATAGTATAGATATACATAATGGGTGTTATATTGTAACCATTATTTATTTGATAGAAAGGCTAACGGGTTTAATTAAACAACTGTCATATATAATATATACATAAATAATGGTTTTTAAATAAGAACTTTTAAGTTTTGAGGAAACTTTTTTAAAAAAACATGGGTCTTTGCCTTTTGATGTTCCTCCTGCATGCATACAAAATGAAATTGTACACAAATTTGTGTATATATTTACAGTTATTCATGTATATTTACATTAAACCAAAAGTTTAAAATGTATATATAATATATGCATGAGATAGACTTTCTACTTTGCTTGTAGGACTTGACTATATAATAGAACAATTCCTCACACACGAGTATAGCCATGTAATTTGGGATCGATCAAGATATTCCTGGCTTTGTGGCTAGACTTAGTAGAACTCCTTACTGTAAACAGCTCAAGGGGTATGCAAGCCTCAAGCAAGACTTTTAATATCTGATCCCTCCTTCTTTATGAAGTGTTGCTCGAGGCTTGTATACCCCTTGAGCTGTTTACGGTGAGGAGTTCTATTGAGTCTAGTCACAAAGTCAGGAATGTCTTGTTCTATCCCAAATTACATGGCTATATTCTGTGTGTGAGGTTCTATTATATAATACAGTCAAGTCTAACAAACAATACAAAAACTCTATCTCATGCATATAAGACTCTATCTCTTTATCCAAATCATCATCAAGTAGTACACAAAATGACTTTTTTGTATAAAAGATTTTGCCCTTACCTCCAAACCAAAAATCTAGCATTTGGCTGTAGAACATTAAATCAACTATGTTTTGGTTCAAGGACCGATCTCACACTTTTTGATTTTCAAAGTTTTAACTTGGTTGTAAAATATTAAATCAACTATGTTTTGGTTCAACATAAGCAAATCTTTTTAAATCTTTGAAAACTTTCTATAATGGAACAGAACTTCGATCAAACTAATGGATTTTTCCAAAAACAAAAGAGCACGACTGATATCAAAACCTAGCTACAAAACATGAAGTGAATAATAGATAATGCAGAATGGAGAAAGGAGATCATACCTACAAATGAGGAGCACAAACTACATAAAGAAATATGACTTAGCTAGGGCTCATAAAAGAAAACACGAGTTAGGGTAGGCGAAGCAACTCATGCAAATATCGTTGAGAAGTAGGTGAAGGCTTTGGATTGTGTGGCTCAATTGGAAATGAGTTAAGACGGCCGGCAAGGTCAACTGGAGTAGTGGGGTTCTGAGGTTGGTGGGTTACAATAAACCCTAAGACAAGTATGCTAATGAACAAAAATGGGAGTTAGGGCAAGCGAAGCAACTTGTGCAGCTATCATTGAGAAATACGAAGAAGGATTTGGATGATGTGGTTGCACCGAAAATGACTATTGACAACTGGGAAAGTCAACCGAAGTAGTGAGGTTCCAATGTTGGTGGGTTACATTCGACCTAAGACAAGTTGCGATAATGAATGAAATGGAGAAGTTGGGTTCCAAGGTTGGTGGGTTCCATTTAACTTAAGAAAATTGTGATAATGAATGAAATAGGGAAGTGGAGAGACGTTTAAATAGAGGTGGACGTTTAAATTTAAAACATTCTAAATACATCATTCGTTATGCATTGAGAGCTGGTGACATATATAATGGTTATTATAAAACACCTGTTAGTTATTTTAGAAACATATATAACAGTTGATAGCTCATAACCGTTAAGTATATGCAACGTTTTCAAAAAAAGGGGGCTCTACTTTCAATTTCCTTGCTTTTATATAAAACACATAAAGAAACAGCAATACACATTCAAAACACAGAAATTAAACCAGCCTAGCAACAGGGAAACAATCCAAACACAAAGATGTAGCATCAACTTAATTAAAATACATGCAAGAAAGAAAATAAAAAGTTATCGACATACAAATCAGCAGCATCAAATTCAAACAGAAGCTCGCATCAAAATGATCGAGTGCAGTTAAGTGTCTCATTTTCTTTTCTTAGTCTTAGCTTTTTGTAAGCTACTCTTCCAGGCTTAAATTTTTCTCTTCTTGTCAAGTAATAATTTTCCTTTTACGAAACCAAATGCCTTTATTGTGATCGTGACTGATGTGCAAAGCATTTTCTTCATCCAAATTTAATATTTCAATTGACCTCACATTGAATGGTTCATCCTTAACTACATCATCTCCATAACCTATCTCCTCATCATTCACTTTCTTTGTTAACAAAAAAAAATAGACCATCCATATTTAGATGGATCACAGATGTAGAACACTTGTTTAGCCTAAGAAGCAAAAATGAAAGGCTCATCTTTATACCCTTACTTGTTCAAATGCAATTGTATCAACCCTAATTCATCAATTCTCATGCCATTATTATTGTCAACCCACTTGAAACTAAATATAAATAAGACTTAAGGTGCAAAAACAACCATTAAGTTATACCAAAAGTGCAAAGGTAACTATAAACTTTTTTGTGTGCAAAAGTAACTATAAATATTATAAAATATAAGGCAAAAGTGACAATGCCATTAAAAAAGTTAATGCCGGATGTGTGACAAACTTAACATAAGTGTTACTTTAATTTTGCCCTCTTTTACAATATTTATAGTTACTTTTGCACTAAAAAAAAGTTATGATTACTTTTAATTTGCATCTTTGGTATAGCTTAATGGTTACTTTTGCATCTTAACCCTATAAATAATGACCGGAAATCATTTTTCAAGCATGTGTTTGTATCATAAACATGCATGAATAGATTTTGAAATTTGGCTCTTTCTTGGAACATTCATAAATAGTGCTAGTATATATAGTTCATGGACTAAACATTCATGTTGAAACATTATTATATATGGAAATTACGTGACTTGACTGTTTTTTTTATTATTATGAAAGAGAAATATGCTCTAAAGTAGTCCTGAATTCTAAGAATGAGAGAAGCAAACTTTGTAAGAGACATGCAAACATGCATGGTGAGTGTACTGCGGCCGGGGTGGTAAATCTCAAAGCATCTTATTTTTCACACGTGTCGCACCTTCAACCACATCCATATTTTTCTTTTTTTTTCCTTAAAAAATAATGAGAGGCCGCAAATGCCAACTGTTTAATTGATTTGCGTGTTTAATTCTCTCATGGCTTTTTTTTTTTTTTTGATAGTGAAAAAGTTTAGGTAGGTTCGGCACCAGTCCCCTACCAAGGCCAGGGCACGGCCCCAGGGCTCTTTGAGCGCTTACAAGGGACTTACGAGATCGCCTACCAATGAGGTCTCCTCATCGGTCAGAGGGTTCGAACACACTCCCTTGTGATCGGGGTGGCAAGACCTTAACCAATTGTGCCAAACCTCATTGGCACTCTCATGGCTTTTTAAACAAACATATGGAAAGCTCTTTAGAATGAAATTCCAATGATTTTTATAGGACCATTCATTAACCTCAGACAAGATCTTTATAAAATTTTTGGGATCAAACCAATAATTTAAAATTAAAATGATCAAGATTAAATTTTGATTAAAATATAAAAAATAACCGTAGTAATTAACCCTATAAATAACTGTTTTGCTTAAAACTTAAAACAAAACACCTCTATATATGCCAAATGAAATTATAAACTCAAAATTATGATTATCAAACACTCATACACGCCAAACTCAATTATATGTCTAAAACCATGGTTATCTCATAACATACTATTATCATCCTTTCAATTTCATGATTTATTTTGGCGTATATAAGGGTATTTGGTACCTTACTAAGAAAATCCAAACACTTGGTGGTTGGATGATAAAAAATATCACATCTTGAGCAACATCAATGAGTTTCTACTTTCTAATAACACACTTCAAATGTCTAGCAGAATTTATTCCAAAAAAAGAGAAAGAATTTTCAAGCTTCCCACCAACCCAACCGATTTTTTGTATTTTATTTTTTTTGAACCCATTTGACAATATAAAGTTTTATCTCCAAAAAAAAGGTAAATTTTGAAGCATGTCCCCAAAGTATATTTAAGTCATTGTCAAATTCATGATCCTAATATTTTTTCGTTGATCCATTGTCAAATTCATTATCCTAGTTTAGGATTTGGGGTTTAGGGTTTATGAATTCATTAAATTTTGCAAATTAAAATACTATGATCTGATTCATGAATGAGATTATTATTTTAATTTCCAAATTTTAATATTGAAGTTAAATATAAAAACAAAATTGACAATAAAGACTTGTTTTATTCTATTATCTATTTTTATGTTTTAGAACAAGATTGTTAAGGAATTGATTAGAACAAATTTTGTGGAATAATATATTAAAAAACGATCTATTTGAATCATTATTTTGAAAAACATATCTAATAAAGTATTGAAGTGAAGAAAAATGATAGTTTGCTTTATTAGCATAATTGTCATTAATGAAACTACAATTATTTTGTGTTTTTTTTTTACTTTTATCGAATTTTGTAGAACAAAAAGTAATAACACATAAAAATGATTTCTTTATTTTTTGTTTCTTAGAAAACATTTTAACTTTTTTAGAACACAACCAAAAACAAATTTTCGAACATATTTTTTTTAAAACTTTTTTATTTAAGTTTTCAAAACGAAAAACTGTTTTGAAAACCTAAAACTAAACGTGCCCTAGGTGATCTCTTCTTTAATTCTTTTACCTCAGGACAATAAATATATTTAAACTTTTAAACCTAGATAAAAATTACTATATTTAATTCCTTTGTATTTTACCATCAGCGTAACGCATTTGTGATAATTTGTTATATACAATAGTTAATTATTGAAAAATGGAAATTATAGAAAAAGGGATAAATTAAACAAATTTTCATGAAAAATAAATTTAAAAAATGATAATTTTAACTTATCTTTAGAGCCTGTTTGGTTCGATCCCATTACACCCTGCAGTGCAATGCGATGCGATGCAATGGTTATGCAATGCAATATTAATTACAGGGGTCTTGTTTGGTTTGATTTTTAAGCAATGTGCAATGAGTTAATATTTTAAAAATTATTTAAAATTAATATATTGCTCAAATTCTATTTTATCCTTAATATAATCTTTGTAGAAAAAATAGATAAAAGCTGGCGGCGGCAAGGATGGAGGAGGAGGAGGTAGTGGCGGCGGCAACGATGGGGGTGGCAGCAGAGGAGGAGGTAGTGGTGGTGTCGGTGGGCGGGTGGCGGCTGTGGTGGTGGCGGGCGAGTGGAGGCGGAGGAGGTAGTGTGTGGTTTCGGTGGGCTAGTGGCAGCGGCGGTGGAGGAGGAGGTAGTGGCGGTGGCGGTGGGCGGGTGGTGGCCGAGGAGGTAGTGGGGGTGGCGACTGCAGCAGTGAAGAAGGAGAAGATAGTGGAGGTGACAGGGGGTGGAGGTGATGGCGCTGGAGGAGGTAGTGGTGGAGACAACGGGTAGAGGTGATGACGATGGGGGAGGAGGAGGAGGTAGTGGCAGTGGCAGTGGCAGTGGTGGCATGATGTGGCAAGTGAAATGAGATAAGTGAAACAAAAAGACAGGAATCTAAAGGGTGAATTGGACTTTTTTAACCATGCAATGGGATGGTAATGAGGATTCATAGGGGGGAGGTATTGTAACACCCCAAATTTTATATTCACAAAAAATATATTGTAATTATTTGAGAAATTCAATAAAATGGTGAATATTCATGAAATTTGGAACTTATGAATTTTGAGATATTAATATTCATGAGAAAATGGGTAAATTAATTCAAGAAAGGAATTGAATTACAAAAGTAATAGCAAAATCATAATTTTGCCAATTTAGCCCAAGATTAATTATTTTCCAATTAATTGAAGTTAATTTCAATTTATCAAGGAAAATAAAGGAAAATGTATAATTGGAATATTCTTGGAGGAATAAATCAAGAATTGTGAAATTAGAGGGAATTATACATAATTCATTTAAATGAATTATGGAAAATGTTGAAACAATTTTTATTCCCTTTTCTCTTGTAAATTCGCCTAGCATGAAGAAAATAGAGGGACAAATAATCTTTGGGATGGAATTATAATTGAGTTGGATGAGCACATGTCTAATTGCATTAGAATAATGCTACATGGACATAGTAATTATGGTTAATGATGGAATGGTAACTATCTTAAGTGTAAGGTTGGATTGGCTTGAGTGTAAGGTTGGTTTAGTTGGAAGGAGCAATTTGGCTAGTTAGAGCATGAGAGGGGGACGGTTTTGTGAGGCTATCCAAGGGAGAAAAACTAGTTCAATGCTAAAGGAAGCTTAATGGAGTAAGTATGTCATAATGTGAAGGAGGAATGGTTTGTGACAAGTGTCACCACAAGATTTAATCTTGAAAATCAAGGGCTAAGAGGAAAGAAGAGACGTTTCATTAAAACACATCCTCTTCTTCTTCACCTTGTGTAACACCCCAAATTTTATATTCACAAAAAATATATTATAATTAATTGAGAAATTCACTAAAATAATGAATATTCATGAATTTAGATCTTGTGAATTTTGAAATATTCATGTTCACAAGGAAATGGGCAAATAAATTCAAGAAATGAATTAAATTACAAAGGTGATAGCAAAATCATAATTTTTCCAATTTAGCCCAAGATTATTTATTTTCCAATTAATTGGAGTTAATCTCAATTAATAAAGGAAAATAAAGGAAAATGCATAATGGGATTATTCTTAGTAAAATAAATCAAGAATTGAGAAATTAAGGGCGGGGGTTATACATAAAATCAATTGTGTGAATTATGGAATTGTGCAAAACAATTTTCTCTCCTCTTCCTCTCTAATTTTTGTCCAACATGAAAGAAAGAGGGGAAAAATTAATTGATGCATGATCACATGTCACAAATAGAAGGAAATCATGACCAAGATTGAGTGTACACAAAAATGGAATGATGGTGTAGTGCATGATGATGGAAGCTTGAGTGAAGAAATAAGATACATGATGGCATGGTGGAGTGCACATTTTGACTTAGTTGGAGGAAGGTGGATTAGTTGGAGTAAAAGGGGGGAGGACGTTTTTTTTATGAACCAAACAAGAAGCAATTGGTTCTAATTTAATGAGTAACTAATGGAATGATCATGAGGGGAGAGAAGATGGTGACATGTGTCACAACTTGGGCCCTTGATTAAATCTAAGGCTAGGAAGAAAGATGAATAAGTCAATAAAACATCTCCCGTTCCCCTTCACACACACATTTTGTCCAAGACTTAGAAAAAAAGGAGAGAAGAGAGAGCTTGAGAAATAGAGAGAAGAGGAGAGAAGGAAGAAGAAGAGGTCAAGGTAAAGTGATTTCTTTGGTTTTTCTTATGGCATTTCCTTATATTCTTCTCTAAACTCTTGTTTCTCATGAATCCATGGTGGTGAAGACACACTTTGAGATCAAGAAGAGAAGGAGGAGGAGCCTAGAGTAAGAGGAAATTACCAAGTAGTCAAAGAGGGTAACTTCATGAACTTGCCTTCTTGAGTTGTTGTTGATAATTGTTGTTTCGTTTTTATGATTTTTGGGTTGATTTGTAAAATTAGAAAAGACATAATTCTAAGGGGTTATGCTGCCCAAAATCCTTTAAATCATGGTTAAGAAGTGTTTAAATAAGTTAATCAAGGATTAGGAGTGGAAAAGTACAAGTTTTGGGAGCTAAAACACAAAACCTCATTTTTCCCTAATATTTCGGTTAGGACCAGAACTGGTAGTAGGAGTTGGATTTTAATAAAATAAATGGTTCCATTGGACTCAGTGGGCAAAAATAGGTGGGGTTACAGTTGGGCACTTTTTCGGTAGAGGCAAAAAAAGCATAATAACGAAAACGCCACTGAAATCCCTAAATAGAGGCTGTCAAGGGTATTTTCTTAATTTGATAGTGAATTTGGTGATTTCGAGCTTGGAAATGGATTCCTTGGGCGAAAATAAGTCAAAATAGATTTGGCCAAATTTTGGGAAAATGTGCCATCAGGCCAAGTACGGCGAGGCCGGGCCGGGTTCTCGGGGGTATTTTTGTAAATTTTAACCATAGACTAATATAACCACAATAAATACTATGGAAGAGTCTAAAATGATACTTGGATAGGTTATGACCTATTTCTAGTACATTTAATATTTTAGGATCGAGTCGAACGCCGGGACAGCATGCTTTACGAGACACTATTAAATAGAGGATTATAAAGCTTTGAGGTAGGGGCATTATTATTCATACACTATGCCATAAGTTATGTGATTGTGTGGATGCCATTGTTTTGTAAATGCACTTTATTAATCAACATGATTTGCCTAGAGAGGGGCAGTTAGTGCCAGAGGTGCACTTACACTGGGAGTTGGCAGAAGTCCAACCGGTGTAGATTATGGGGCTGGGTCCTACTCATGTATACATGACGATGATGTGATTATATTGTTCATTAATTTGTGCATACCTTGGCGCATGACATATTTACTTTTCACATTTTCTATGAACGATATTATGTCTCTACGGGGATTTTTCGGAATCTCACCCTATTTTTAAAACCAATACCTCAGTGGGGCAAAGGGGAAAGACGTAGACACCAGAAAATGAACAACACGTGTCTCAAGGCGAGGATAAGATCGTGGGCATAATTAGTCTATTTTGTGATATTTTGGTGAAATTGTAAATATTAAAACTTCCGCTGTATTTTCTGTTTCCGTCGACGAACAATATCGGAATTGTAAACGAATATTTTTATTAGTATAATTGTACTTTTCTGCATGCCCATTGAATTCCGTCTTTATTACTCTTTGATTATCGAAATGGAAACGGGTGTTGACACCTTGAACATTTCGGCCATCCAAGAGAAAGGAGAGAGAGAGAGCTTTGAAGAACTTGGAGGTTTTAGAGAGAAAAAGAAGAAGATCAAGGTAAAAAGATTGATTCCCTTAAGCTTCTCTTGTCATTTTGCTTAAGAAACCTTCTCTAAACTCCTTTTTGTCATGAATCCATGATTTTGAAGACACATTCTTGAGCTCAAGGAGAGAGAGAGGAGAAGCCTAGAGTGAAAGGATCCAAGAAGCTCAAGAGGTTATTACACAAAACTCAAATCTATACTAGTATGAAGTTTTTGTTGAGGTTTGTGTTTGGTTTTGGTGATTTTTGTCAAGTTTATAAATTTGGAAAACCCTAATCCTAAGGGGTTATGCTACCCAAATTTCTTTGAGCCATGGTTAAGAAGTGTTTAAATGAGTTAATAAAGGATTAGAAATGGAAAAGTACAAGCTTTGGAAGCTAAAACACAAAAGTCCATTTTTCCAATATTTGACTAATTTTCATGAAATAGATAGTTCCTTTAGATTTAGTGGGTAAAAATAGGTGGGGTTATAGTTGGTCACTTTTTCGGAAAAGGCCGAAAAATCGTAATTACGAAAACGCCCCAAAAATCCCTAAACCAGGGCTATCAAGGGTATTTTTGTAATTAGACACTGAATTTGGTGATTTTGAGCTCGAAAATGGATTCCTTGGGTAAAAATACGTCAGAATAGCTTTAGTCAAAATTTTGAGAAAACGTGCCATCGGGTCGGGTACGACGGGGTCGGGCCGGGGTCCCGGGGGCATTTTGGTAAATTTTCATCATAGACTAATATAACTACAAACAATACTATGGAATAGTTTAAAATGATACTTGGATAGATTATGACCTATTTCTTGTACATTTAATATTTTAGGATTGAGACGGAAGTCGGAAGCGACACGTTTTACGAGACACACTAAAAAAGGGTTAGAAGAACTTTGAGGTAGGGACATTATCCTTCATACATCATGCCATAGTTATATATTTGTGTGAATGCCATGTTTGTAAATGTGCCTTAGTAATCAACATGTGTTGTCTATAGAGAGGCATTTAGTGTCAGGGGCACTTATACTGGGAGTTGGTGAGAATCCAATCGGTGTAGATTGTGGGACTGGGCCCTACACATATATATATGCAGATGATGTGTTTATAATGTTCATTAATTTGTGCATACCTGGTGCATATCATATGTACTTTTCACATTTTCTATAAACGATAGCATGTTTCTACTGGGATTCCTTGGAATCTCACCCCTTTTTCTAAATAAAAATCTCAGCGGGTGCCAGTGGGACGAAAGGCAAAGGCGTAGATACAGAGAAGTGAATTGTACGTGTCTCGAGGCAAGGTCAAAGCTGGTGGTTATAATTAGTTTATGCCTTAGATATTTTGGGATATCCTGTAATTATTGAAACTTCCGCTGTATTTTGTATTTCGTTGATGAACGACGTTGGGTTTATAAATGAATATTTTTATCAGTATAATTATATTTTTTTGTGTGCCCATGGAAATTTGTCTTTATTACTCTACGATTATCGAAATAGAAACGGATGTTGACAGGTATGAATGAGAATTATCAATTTTTTAGTAAACATCATTACCATGGTAAATCCTATCACCATGCTAAAGAGTAACCAAACAATCTTCTCTAGGTAATGCAATCATGCAATAGGGGTTGAACCAAATGGGTTCTTAGTATTAAGTTGCAGTCCTTCCAAAATTTTATTGTTGTATAGAAAAGTCCACGTGCAGATAGCTGCAAGTATTACATTTTATATCATATGTACTTAATACATTTTTTGAGCAAATTAATACTGATGGAATCCGATACATTAACGCTAGTATGATCCAAACCCATATGTACTGAATACATTAATCTGCCAAGATAATTCATTAAAGTAACATACTAAATAACCGCATAAACATAATAAGAATACTCTATACAAATATAAAAGAAATTTGAGGAGGCTATTATAAGCTGATTTTTTAAGGAGAATTATAATCAACAAAAATTTAAAATTTAGGAAACTTGTGTACAATATAGATACCATATATTTTTTTTAAAAAAATCACTCTTTGGAGGGACCATAATAATTAAACTCCTACATTCTTTTTCCGCTATGCGCTCTTAAATAACCAGGAAAAACCCTAACCACCATGTTTGCATAAAGCAGGACAAAAACAAAGAAACTAAAGGTGTGTTTAAGGTCTATGCCGGCCACTAATTATTAATGATGATAATAGAAACATTCAACAGGACTAGACCAAAAGATTTTTTTTTATAGATTTTTTGGCGTTATTCAAAGAATCAAAAGTCATTGAGGATGATGAACAAGAATATTGGATATGGTTGTGGAAATTATAAGAAATCGGAACGAATTTTTCTTATTTCGCATTTGCGTGCAGCATCATGGCACTTTCGTGGAAAATTAATCCTTTGAGGAAAATAGGCTAATTAATTGGACTCGTTGAAGAAATTCCAGTGGAAATTAAAGTGTTATTAAGTATTAATAATTTTCAATAAGGCTTGACCATATAAAAACCAAAATAAAATTCAAATCCAATGGTACGGTATTAAAATATAAATCATGTCACAATAAGGATTTTGATTCATGTACGTACAATCCGTAGATATTTAGTCCGAATGATCTCTAGTATCCGACCATAATACATTGTGGCGGTGTTGGTGTTGTATATTCTTTTAGCCTTTTCCTCTTCAAACTTGAATTTCCCATTCAAATTCTATTCAAATCAATATTTATATTTATGTTTATCTTTTTAGCCTTGTGATGAACGTTTTTTGGGGGAAAATAATGTTTACATGGTCCATGCATGAGCCGAAATTTAAGAACTATATATTGAGTATATTAAAGCCTCTCTTTTTGTGCAATTGGATGAATTACTGAAAGTAATTAAATAAATATATTCTGAAAAATATCTTATACGAGTCCATGTGTGTGTGTATCATTCAATCAAACATCAATTAATTTGTGGTTCAACTACTGGATCCAAAATGCATGAAACTCGTCACTACAAAAAAACATGTTATTACCGACGGAATTACCCACGGAATTATTTCCGTCGGTAATTTCCTACGATTTACCGACGGATTTTCCGTCGGAAAAATTACCGACGGAAAAAAATTCCGTGGGCAATTACCGACGGATTACCCACGGAATTTTTTCCGTCGGTAATTACCCACGCTTTTCCCACGGAATTCCGTGGGTAAAGCGTGGGTAATTACCGACGGAAAAATTTTCCGTGGGTAATTTCCGTCGGTAATTACCCACGGAATTTTTTCCGTGGGTAATCCGTCGGTAATTTCTTACGGAATCAAAATTCCGTCGGTAAATTTGATTTTTACCCACGGAATTTTTTCCGTCGGTAATTACTCACGCCTTACCCAAGGAATTCTGTGGGTAATTTGAATGAGAAATTACCGACGGAATTCCGTGGGTAATCCGTCGGTAAAACTAATAATTTTTTTATCATATTTTAATAATTTATATTAAATAATAAAAATAAAAATAATCTATAACAAATAAAAATTTAAATATTATAAAATTAATATTTAATATAATATATTAAATATATATAATATTAATAATAAAAATTTTAAATGAAATAAAAAAATTAAATATTTTAAACTTTATATCATAAAAACAAAATATATAATTATATATAAATATATATTTAATATTATATATATTTATATTAATATTAAATATTTAAATGAAATTAGAAATTAATAAAATTTAAATTTATATTATAAAAACGAAATATATAATTATTTATAAGTATATATGTAATTTTGTATATATTTATATTAATATTAAATATTTAAACGAAATTAGAAATTAAAAAATTTTATATTATAAAAAATGAAAAATATAATTATATATAAATATATATATTTAATTATATATATTTATCTTAATATTATATTTGTTTTTAAATTATTACATTATATATATTATTACGTGAATAAATAACGTAAGGTTAAAGCAGCTCAACTGGCAAAGGCATCAGAACACATACCAAAAGATCCAAGGTTCAAATCCCACCTTCGTCACAAAATGCAACAATTATCTCACAGAGACACGTGGCGCAATGTTAGAGGGACACGTGGCCCTTGCTCAGGGGCTGACGAGGCCAGATGTGGGGGCGGGCGATGGGGGGCTTTCGGTGATGTCCACGTGGCCTTTTTTAAGATCGCCACGTGGAATTTTTTAAAAAAAAAATAATATTAAATTACCGACGGATTACCCACGGAAAAAATTCCGTCGGTAATTGCCCACGGAATTTTTCCGTGGGTAATCACCGACGGAATTTTTTCCGTGGGTAATCGCCGACAGAATATTTTCCGTGGGTAAATTCCGTGGGTAATTACTGACGGAAAATTTTCCGTGGGTAATTTCCGTCGGTAATTACCGACGGAATTTTTTCCGTGGGTAATTTCCGTCGGTAATTACCGACGGAATTTTTTCCGTCGGTAATTTCCGACGGAATAAAAATTCCGTCGGTAAATCAATTTGTCACGGATTTTTTAGAGACGGAAAAAATTCCGTCGGTGATCCGTCGGTAATTCCGTTTCCGTCCCTAATCCGTGGGTAATTTGATTTCAGAGATGGAATTCCATGGGTAATTTGCTGTTTTTTTGTAGTGCGTGTAAATGATGAACAATCGTATTTCTATTTATGGAATCTACTTGAGTGGTATATGCTTTCTCTGTTGGATATACTAATTAGCAAAAAACATATAAAACACATAAAAAAATCAAATTCAATATATAAAAAATAATTTGTGGTTGGTCCTGTCACCGTTAAGGGTATCAATCCATTACACACGCACACGTGAGAGGCAGAAACAAATAAAAGAAGAAAAAGTAATGAAAATGATGGGACAGCAATCACCAATATGTCTCGTATAATTAAGGGTTAAGGGCCTTAAACACCCCGGAAGTATTAGTTGAAGGGTATGGGGTATCTGGAAGTTATTTGTGGGCCAAAAATGCTCAGAAGTATTAAAAACAGGAAAATAAAACAAAAAATGTCCTGGATTTTAACGAAAAACGTTAGGGTTCCATCTGGGTTGGTTTGATTTGCCCTGTTTTTTACAGTGTTCTCAAGCTTGGATCGGACCGGCCGGTATGACCAGTCCGATCTGGCTACTGACCCCGGATAGACCGGTTTTCACGCAGTTTGATCGGTTTTCTCACGGTTTGACTGATTTTTTAATTTTTTTAATATTTTATTCAAATTTTCATATAAATAATTCTAAAATCTTCCCCTTCCTCACCGGTCCAACCTCGGTTTAGCCCTAATTTGACTTCGATATGACCCACTGACCCTTGACCCAATACCCCGACCGGTTCAGTGACCGGTCCGGGTTTCAGAACCTTGGTTTTTTATACTTCAGGGGCATTTTTGGCCCACAGATAACTTTCAGGTTGCCAATGCCCTTCAGCTAATACTTTCGGGGTATTTAAAGCCCTTAACCCTATAATTAAATGCATGTTGTGATGTTGTGATGAAGAATAGGGTCCGCCCACAAATTAAAGCTCTTTCCATTTTTGTAAATTGCCAAATCCTTTCAGCGAGATCAAAAAAAGAAGACCCATTTCATGGCAACAATAATAATATTAATATAATAAATAAAATATAAATATACACACACACAAACTAAAATTACAAGCCTTAACTTATTCCTTCTCCCATCTCACCATCATCGTTATGCATTATCATGCCAATGCATCATCAACTCGAAAATCTAAAGTTTGATCATAGAAAGTTATCCATTTCATTGAAGAATCTCAAAAATTTCATGGAATATATAAAAATTCATATTATTCATTTTATATTTGTTTCTTATATATTCAGTCATCAATCTTTTTTTTTTCTGAAATCAAAATGTATAGTTAATTATATTATTTTAATCACTTAATTAAATATATAATCAAAATGATTCAGACTTAGAAACATCATCGAGTGTCTAATTTCTAGCCAAACCTAAGGCAATTTCATGCTCCCCCTGTTTTTTTTTTTTTTAAAGAAACATTTAACAATTTTCAGATAGCTACACAAGGGTATGTCTAGTGTGAGGGATTTGGAGGGAAGGGGAGGGGAAGGAAAATTTTTATGAGTTAAATTTTAAAAAAAAAATTGAAGAAGTTGGGTTACAAAATTTTAATAAAGAGAAAATGTAAAATAAAAGAATAAGAAAAATTAATTAAAAAATTTTTAACCCACTTATCTCAATTTTTTTTTTTAAATCCAACTCAGAATAATTTCCCTCCGCTCATTTGTCCTCCCCTCCCCTTGTACAAAATAAGCCTTAAGAAGAGGGGGACGGAAGATACATGGCTTTCACTGGGTGGAATTTGATAAGAGGTAGATGTACATAACATTGTCCTCACAAACAGCGGGCAATTTACATATTTAAATTACATGTTCATAAATGATCTTTCTTCAATCAATTCCCCCCCCCCCCTAAAACTCTTGTTGCTATTTGCACAATTATATGTATTTAGAAGAACTAGAACAGATAATACCTTTTTTTTTTTCAACAGTAGATAATACTTCCAAAACATATGTAAAATCTCTTGTAAAAGGATCAAAGAGATAACGGATAATGTAAATCTTTAAATTAAGAGACTTTATTCATGTCTTGAAAAAGCTAAGTTACGAAAAGAACAATTTTTTTAAAAAAATTAAATAACTATATATATATATAGGCATTTTGAATAAATCAATACTATAAATTAAAAAATAAATGTATCAAAATGCTTCATAAGTAAAAAGTATTTTCTAAGATGTTATATGAATTGAAACTAGTTGTAGCTCTCATATCCCAGATTTTGGGCTTAAAAACTCAGGAATAAGCATAAATTAAATGGGCTACTAAGCCTAGTTGGGCAACAGTTCCGAAAATGCCTCGAAAGATGGAATGATTTTTAGGGACTAGGTAACATTCGACCTTACTGAATAAAGGTTAAACATGCAATTAAAGGTTAGCTAAGGGCAAAATAAAATATGTGATGCCCTAATGTAGCATTGTATATTCACCATTCCAGGTTTGGGCAAAAGTGTAATTATGAAAACGGCAAGTACAAAAGGGCAATTTTGGAAATTATGTTTGAAATTTTAAGAAAAGTCCCTAGAGACACAGGAAGTAAGAAAATAATTTCCATAACCATATTTGAGGCTTGATTGAGGTATAAATGAGAAACTACCTCAAATGAAGTTTGAAGAATTATTAGAATTTTGGCTAAATAAAGAATAATTAGCTAAATTTAATTATGAAAAATACCAGGAAGCCTCAAATAATTAAGAAAAAATAGGGGAAAGTTATTTTAGTATTAACATGAGCTTAACGAAATGGTTTCATTCCCTGGAAAGGAAAATTTTAACTTAGAGAAATTATGGGAAAAATATTTAGAGACCAAATTTTAACTTGAGCTAAATTAGGGAATTTCTCACTAATAATTATGAATTATTCATGGTCTCACATTGGTTATATGATCAAAGAGTCCTCAAAAAGCATCTGTGAAAGATTAATCTCATATTTATTGAGAAATTAAAATTAAGTAGGGTGATAGTACTTTAATTGGGAAAAGTAATTCAAAGTCTCCCACAAGTACAAAGGCAGCGTAATTCTAAGAATGGAGAAAGGTATGAAGAATTTTCAGCCATTAGATCATGGGAGAAGTTATTAAAATAATAATACTTGTGGACGTGGAATTAAAAAATTATTAAATGGGATTGAGGGATTAGTTTAAGACCATCTAAAGCACTTGACTCCTTCCATTTGATGTATTTGAGCTGGCCAGACACCAAGGAAAAGAGAGACCTGAGAGACTGATGAGAGAAAGAGGAAGAAGAGAGAAAGAAATAAAGGAGTAAGAACCAAGCTTCCAACAACACTCATAGGTAATTCTACTTCCCTAAATCCATTTGTAGGCTTAGTTTTATTATTGAATATTGTTATGGTTTCTAAATACCTCTAGGATATTTGCTGGCAAGAAGGAAAAGAGAAGAGAACAAGTTGAAGAGGAGAAATTTCAAGAAACCAAGCTTGGGATTTAAGGAAGTGGCGGATTTCAATGTTGTTATTGTTGTTGATATTGCTTGTGTAAAGAGAGGGAGATGCTTTCCAATTTCATAGAAAGTATGGCAGCATGATTTAAGATCAAAACATGATTACAGGTGATTGAAGGTTGAAAAATAAAGTAGCTAATGAAATGAGATGTTGACTAATCAATTTCTCCTTCCTAGTTAAGACCCACGGTCAGAACAGAGCATGAAGAAGGGATTGGAGTTTGATTATTTTGATGTTTTCAATGAGTTTAAAATGAAAAATTGTGTAGGATACAAGTGAGAAATAATGTTTTGAAGCATTAATATTAGACACTATAAAATTGAAATTTTGTGTAACAGCCCTTATGCCACTGTTTTGACTAACTGAAGCGGAAGAAGATTTCATTTGATTCATTTGAGTTTAAAAATGGACTCTACATGCAAAATTATGAGGGGCAAGCATGTTAGATTAAATTTTAAACTTATGGAATTGGAAGTGCAAAGTTGAAATGTAAGTGATAAGTAAGAGTAGTTTTGAGATGTTAATGATGTCAATGGTCCCAAAAAAAAAAGTTTAGCAATTGATATGTGATGTTTATTTAGGGCCATTGAATATTATGGAAGTGGAATTTGGGGGCTTGGATAATGAAGCTCTGAGTATGAAAAGCAAAGAAAGGAAGAGAAGTTAAAGCTAAGTGCCTATTTGGATTAGCAGTAGAAGTTACTTTTCCAATGTGATTTATGATATATAAAGTAAGTTTGTGAGAAGAGTTTTGTCTCGACTTGCATGAACGTGTTTTTCCACTGCTTTCTCAAACAGGCCCTGAGTTAGCAAACTTTACTTTATTCTTATATGATTGGTTGTTGCTTGCATAAGTTGACATGTTTGTGTGCATGTGTGATTACGTGAATCATGCATTTATATATGTGATTATGTTTGAGACATGTCATAGGCCTTGTTTAGGGTTTAAGGTTGATGCCAAGCCTTTCCATGTTTGTTTGAGTGATGGTAATTATTTGTTAGTGGGATTCTTTGAATCTCAAACCCCCCCCCCCCCCAAAATAAAGAACCTAACCATGCTAGGTTATGAGCACCCAAGGGAAAAGTCAAAACTAGATAGAGGTAATGGTAAGTGGAAGGAGAATTGAACTCCCTATGGCAATATTTATTTTGCTATAAGTTGAAAGATGTGTAAATAATTCTATGAGCTTTAATTTGTAAATTCAATATGTGGCCTTGGAAGCATATTTGGCATGTAAGGATGAATTGTAACTGGTTATGTGCCCTAGTAAGGTCTTGAAACTATGATTTTATTATGCTTTTCAAGACTGTCCAGCTTAGTCTACTTTCAGAACATGGTTACTATTTTGTATGCTAAAGAATAGTAAAGGATGTCTAATGCTCATGAAAATTTGTATGCATGAAGTAGACACACGAGCTTTCCAACAAGTCCTAGATCGAGTCAATTAGATGTGTGAAAAATGAGTAATGAATTGTTGAAATTGAGGCACAGGTTATGTTCAAAATACAGAACATAAACAGGAAACGAATTATCTTTATTATTATGAGCATGATCAGGTTAGAAGGGTGTTTTTCTCATCTGAAGGACTTCAAGAGCTTTCAAAAGCACTCCAGAGCACCCCCAAATGAGTTTCCTTGAACTAGTTATAATTTTTTAAAGTTGGACAAAAAATCTGCTCATAACAAATGATTTGTAACCCAAGGATAAGAATATGAACTTTAATTAATGGGCTACAATTGCTAATTTTCCTGAACCATATAGCTTCCGTATTCATACTAAAGGTGTTAAAATGACGGATGTTACAGTTGCAGCGCTCGATTGTTGTCAGTGAAATGGAGATGTTTTTATCCCTTTTTATTCGTTTGTAAAAAAAGGAATTTAAATTCAGCGTGGAAGGATGCGTAAAATTATGAGGGGCGGTGGTTATTGTTGTAATATATTAAATCTGAATTGATCCAATCATAGAAACAGTAAATGGAAACGAAACGAGGAGAAAGCAAAAAAAAAAAAAAAATCCTTTCCTGTTTTGTTATTATGGCTGATTCCTTGACAAGATCATATGAAAAACTGTTGTTACCTGCGAATCAAGTGTTGAAAAAAGTTGAAACTTGAAACTAAAGCCTTAGGGCTGTGTTCGCGTTTTTTTGCCAACTCTATTTATAAATATATAAATTAAGTTGAAAATTTAAAGTTGTTTTCTCACACTATACATATAGATCGATCGAACTTGACTTAAATTTTCCATTTGCAAATTGCAAATACTTGAAACTTCAAAGATGAGATTGAGCCAAAATCTGCACATTATATCCACCATTGCTTCTATTCTTCTGGGACTTCGAACCGTCCTTAATCATCTCAGACGACGACGCCACGAATTCCTTGGCCTTCTCTCTCAATTCATACTTTTGAATCTTCCCCGTCGACGTCTTCGGCAACTCCTCCATAAACCTCACCACCTTCGGAACCATAAAAGACGGCAACTTCTTCCTGCAATAAGCCACAATCTCACCTTCCTCAACAACAACTTCTTCTAGATTCTTCTTCTTCTTCAACGCTACAAAAGCACAAGGACTCTCCCCCCACCGCGGGTGAGGCATCGCCACCACGGCTGCCTCCGCCACGGCCGGATGCGTATACAGCACCGACTCAACCTCAACACTACTTATGTTCTCTCCTCCCGATATAATCACATCCTTTGATCTATCCTTAATCTCCACATATCCGTCTGCGTGTATCACCCCAACATCACCAGTCCAAAACCAGCCATTTTCAAAAGCTTTTGAGGAATTTTCAATGTCCTTATAATACCCTTTCATTATTCCACTTCCTCTCAACACTATCTCTCCCATGGATTTTCCGTCTCGAGTCACACTCTTCATCGTGGTCTTCTCCTTCACATCCACGTCCGCCATTGTTAATATGCTTATCCCTTGACGAGCTTTCAGCCCTGCTTGTTGCCTTTTCTCTAGTCGGTCCCACTTCTTCTGCCACTCGCATATCAGCGCCGGCCCGGTCGCCTCAGTCAGCCCGTAACCGTGAGTAACGTGAAACCCAAGAGACTCTATCCGCTCAAGCAGCGCCGGCGGAGGCGGGGCCCCTCCGGTGAATATCTTCACCGGAGACTTCAACTCCGAAACAGGCTTCCCTTCTAGCATGATGCTGAACACGATCGGAGCGCAACACATGTGTGTGACGTTATGATGGGCTATGTTTCTGTATATTTCAGGCGCCGTTATGTTGCGAAGGCAGACGTTGGTGCCGCCGCGCGCCGCCATGCCCCACGTGAAAGTCCAGCCGTTGCAGTGAAACATGGGGAGTGTCCATAAGTAAACCGGTTCGCTTCCCATTTCCCATGCAAGTATCAAGCTGAGAGTACTGAGGTAAGCTCCTCTGTGACTATAAACAACTCCTTTTGGTGCTGAAGTTGTCCCCGAAGTGTAATTTAAAGCTATTGGGTCCCACTCGTCTTGGATCTCCTCCGGGATATAATTTGGATCACCATTATGGACCAGTTGTTCGTATTCCAGTTCTCCGAGCCTGATTCCGGTGGGAGAGTTCATGTCGTCTATGACGACGACGAAGGGAAGTGATGAGTGTTGATTTGGATGATGATGAGTACTCATGAGCAGACGAAACGCATCACGGGCCTTAGGGACATACTCGTAGTCGACGAATATGACTTTGGCTTCGGAGTGACGCAAAATGGTGGCTATGTTGTTGGCGTCGAGACGTGTGTTGATGGTGTTCAGCACGGCACCGGCCATAGGCACCGCGAAATGCATCTCGTACATGGCCGGAATGTTTGGTGCCAGTACCGAAACCTGAGCACACAAATCAAACCAAATGTCAACATCTTATAATACTCGTTTCAACCCTTGATAAAAAGACCTACTTAATTAATTTGAGTATATTAAGACAAACTGGTCAATCTGAACAAATGTGTTATAATCGCCCTAGAATATCACTTTGAATATTAAATTATATATATTAGTTTATAAGTTATGTAATTTGGATTGTGATATTATAGTTTAGACCAAATATATCCTTTAACTGAGGCTTATATTAAGTACAGAAAATGATAACTATAGTGTTGTGTAGTACTTACAACATCGTGTTTGGATATGTTGAGGGAGCGAAGAGAGGAAGCGAGGCGACGACATCGATAGTAGGTTTGAGGCCAAGTGAAGGAGGTGGATTCATGGACGATGGAGATGCGATTGGGGTAAGAAGAAGCTGCTCTGTACAGGAAGGAGAGAGGAGTGAGTTGGGTGAAGTTTGCTTGGCGTTTTGGAAGCTGGTCCATGGCTGCCTGGAGACTGCGGCAGAACTTTTAGAAAGAGAGATGAGTGTTGTGAGTGTGTGTTTGGAAGATATGGCTGATGAAAGTGGCGGCCTTATTTATAGGGTTAAATGAGAACTGGGAACCTGAGAGGGAAATGGGGAGGAGGAGGAAGGTGCCACCTAGGTGTGTTGGGGGTGTGGGGTCCACATGGCAATATATTGAATGACAGAGAAGATGCAAGGGAAATGAATGTGAATTTTCGTTGATGGTGATGAGATCAGGATTAGGATTACGGTGGTCGTATTGGTGGCGGTGGTGGTGATGACGACGACGACGAGATCGATGGTTTAATACGTAAAAAAAAAATTGCCATTTATTGATAAAAATAAAAAGAAATTTTATGCTTGGAGAGGGATTAAAATAAACAGTACAGTTACATACATGCATGCTTTTGTAAAAAGGACAGATTTTAATAATAATTCATGCATATGCGTATTTACGAATGAACGAGGGATGTATGTTTATTATTTTATTCAATGAATTAACTATAGATTCACCCTCAAAATACACACTTTCATATTTTACTTAAAGTAAGAATAGTGGCATTCTTATCAAACTCACGAGTTGATTTTTTGAGTTTACTCTTTTTACATTTCTACCTTACAAAATTGTATTGAATTACTTTTAAACTCTTGATGGTTATAAATTCGGTCAACCTCATGAGTTTACACACCGAATTTTTCATATATACATTTTTAACTTATAAAATCATGTTAACTTGCTCTTAAACTTGTGTTAGCTTTTTCAATTTGATCATACTCAGTGGCTTTATATATGAATTTTATAAAAACTTCTTTGTTGAATATAATAAATTCTTTAGATTTAATTTCAATTATTTAGATTTAAAATATATTTAAATCAAATTATTTTCATTTTTTATATTTTAATTATTTAATTAATGCCTACTTATTTATAAAAGTAAACTCTTACAAGTTTATGATTCAAGTTTATGATATGATTTTATGTCATTGTCACGAGTTTGTGCTTAAACTCGTGAGTTTGACAACATTAACAGTACTTTTGACCTAATTTTGTAACCTCTTACTTAATTTAACACATAATAAAGTGTTTTGCTGTTGATTGAATTAGCGGAAAGTGTGGCTTACTATATATAAAATATAAAATTTATGAATAAATCATACTAGTAATTTATAATTGAGTAATAACTATTCCTACATCCGGTCCTTAATTAGTATAAGACCTATTTTAAATTGAACTATGATATGGATTTTATATTAAGAACAAGAGAAGGAGTATTATTTCATTTTATAATTTATGGTTAATTTGGTTTGAGAAGAGAAAAATGAATGAAAGGAAATAAAGTGGAGAGAAAATGTTTTTTCTCCTTATTTTAGGGTGAATAGAAAAAACACAAAAAAAGAAATAAAAAATAACAACAATACTATCCATATGATGAAAAATATGTAGGTCTTATGCCCCCTTTTCTTAAAGAAGATGCGTAAAAAAAAAAAACTATTTTATTCAAGATCTATTTGAAAATTTTTTTGAAAAATAAAAACAACAAATTTATTTTGAAGACACAATTTTGTATAGAAGATATGCGGGTCCATCATGTCTTCTCTTTTTTTTGTGGGTATGATTTAAGAAAAACTATTATTTTCTTTCCTAACTTATTCTTTACATTTTTTGTGGGCCTTATCCTTGTTTTTCTCTGTAACCAAACATAAATATAGGATTAGAGTATATTTGAAGTATCAATTTATATACTCTATCATTATCCCAAAAAAAAAAAAATTATATACCCTATCCGGTCCTTAATGAAGGACCTGATTAACGAGTTGATGTTGATCATAAGTGTAAGACTTATGTTATATTTGTATCTATTTTTTCCTAAATAAACTTTATTGATATTTCCTCAATAATAATTCAGTAAAAGAGGAATGGAATGAATTAAAGATGATGATTATGATGTTTTAGGGAAAAAAATATCATATTAATTAATTTAACTAATATTTTTAATTTACTTAAATTAATTAATTAGACTTTATATTAAAAATAAAATGATTATATATATTTGTGATGGAAAATGGAAATAGAAAAGTTGAAGGTAAGTGAGTATGAACACAGGAGATAACTGCTTAGTTGGGGGTTGGCAGTTTGACCAATATTATATATATATGCGCGCATGTTGCACATTATCGTTTGGTAAAGCATTGTCCACGACGGATAGCGACTTTGACTCCGCTCCTCCTACGCTGTACTATATTCTATCGTCTTCATTTTCTACACCATTCAAATATCGTGAGTGTTTTCTTGTTTTTTTTTTTTAATTTGCACAACTCATGTTCTAATTGTACCCATTACTTTAAAGATGGATTTAAAGGAGAATTTGATATTACTCCATAGACAATTATACTAAAATCACACTATTCAAAATATTAATTAAAAATAATAAATGTGTTAGAATATGTATTTACTTTTCCAAGTGTACCATTTCTTATAAATAAAGTGTATGAGAAATAATAAATAAGGTTATTAAACTCGGACCAAACTGACCGGTTCAATATGAAAATTGGTGAACCAGCCACTTCCTAGTCCAGGTGAACCACTAACCTGAGTCACTATTTTTTTAAATGTAATTTGATTTTTTTATTTTTCTACAGAATTTTATATTAATAATTTGAAATCTTTTCTTCCTCATGAGTTTGGTCCCGAATTAACTCCAGTTTAACTCTGATTTGATCCATTGACTCTTGACCTACTACATCGACCGATTTAGAAGCCGGTATGGGCTTAATGACCTTGAGAATGAGTGAAAATTTATTGAAGAGAGATATAAGTAACATATATTAAATGTGAGTAAAAATAAAAATACAATTTTAAAATTTTAAACAAAAATGATTTATTCCTTTTATTTAGAATCACATCTATAAGAGAAATTGTTCTTTATAAAAAGGACTAAAGGGAATATTGGGTTACAAAACACACACACACAAAATATAAGTCACTTCCAATCAATTTACTGGAATCAAGAAATAATAGTTAAATTATTAAAATGTTTTAAATTGAAAAAGTTTTTCAACTTTACCCAAATTATATAAGATATTGAAGAGAGAAGAATACTAGGAGTCATATTGTTACTTAAACTATAAAGATAAAATTGATAAATAAGCATTAATTGTTATGTAAGTAATGTATATTGTGATGGACAAAAAAAATCCTTTTAGAAGTGACTTATATTATGAAAAGGAAATACTTCTCTAGACCTATTCATAGGGTACTTTCAACATGTTTCATCAAAAATTTTTTTAAAAAAAAAATCTTAAATCTCATTAACTCTATCTTAAAATATAATAACTTTTCAATTTTTAAATTATATTTAATATATATATATATATATTTCTGAAAAAGTCTAAAAAATAACAATCAACAGAATAATAGAAGGAAGATAAAATTATATATTCGTTTAAAAAATTTAATAATGTGACTTATAAGCAAAAAAGAAAACCCTTGGCTCTCTCTATCTTATAAATTGGACTAAAGAAGTATACAATTTTCCTAAGATATCTTTTTTAATCATTCTCATTAAAACTACATATACACCTTGATATGAAAACTCTATTAATATGTAAAATCAATAAGGATAATCTAAGAAAAAAATTATAAATTTAAAAGATAAAAATGAATTGGAGTCTTATATTTAAAATCAAAATAAACTCTCTAACTAACTTAACTTTTATATTTAGGATGGAAATGAGTATTATATTTTTGCAAATTATAAATACTTGTAATTCATTCACGGTTAAGCTTTCGAGGCTTCCTTGGTTCTACTGGCGGACCATGATTAGGTTTAATATTATAGTAGTTTCTATCATGTTTTCATCATAATTACATGCATTTTGTTCCCACTATTTTACATTAAATTTATCTAATTGTATTTGGAAATTGATCAAGCTTAGAATATGATTATGTATATTTCATTAAAAAAAAAAGAATATGATTATGTATTGCCTTCCCCCCTTGCTCCAAGATATTTTTATCATGCACCATATCTATTTATTCTCTTTCGTAGTTATATTACCAAAAGGATGAGTAATAAGGATGACCTAAATATTAGCCTTAATTATTCATTTATTGAAGGCTTTAATATTTAATATCTATATTTTTATTTGACATATTCTTCTAGAATTGATTCCACTGAATTCTACATTTTATTTTGTTATAAGAATATGCTATACAATTAATCCATCTTTTCAAATTAATTGACGATTCATCGTTACATACGAATATTTTTACATCTACACACACGCATACTTAGCGTTTCTCTTAATTATTTTTTGAGAAAATTACAGTCAGGTCCCAGACAAGAGAAAAAAAAATGGTCCCTTGAATCTTAAAATGAAAAAATGGTCTCATTGACAACTCCAAGTGTGGGTCATTGACAACATCAGGGGCGCCATTGACAAATTCTTAGGATCATTTTTTCATTTTGAAATTTCAAAGAACTATTTTTTCATTTTTTTTTTCTTGCCTGAGACCTGTATGTAATTTTCCCTTATTTTTTATTATGAAATATAAAATAATTAATTATGCTATGGCAAAGCAATTCCTATTTGTATGATGAATATGTGAAAATTAACATAACCTGCAGATCACTATATTGTAGTACTTACTTTGGCACGTTATTGATGATATTTGCTTGATTTCAATGTACATTTAACTTTTATTTTTATTCATTACATTAATAATAAAGAATATCATTTAATATTTATATAGACTATATTATACATAACATCCCTGAACTTCATATCACTTACATTATATGTAACCTCCCTAGCTAACCTTTTTTTTTTACACCATGAACCCTAGCTAACTTTTTTTTTTTTTTTTGATACATAAAGATGGAAACTCTAAAAAACTCAGCCTACATCAGTAGGAATACAATGATCTAGCTCTAAAATAGCTGATAACTCAGGCGTGGAACACAAAATCGGGTGAAACCCCGTTACACATGAAATTGCCTTTTTCGCAAGGAAGTCGGCAACCCTATTTGCGTTTCTTGAAACGAACCTCAAATCTATCCTCCATTCTCGTTGCAACATGGAACGAATTTCTTCTATTGTATTAGCGTCCGGATGATTCTGGCAATTCTCACAATTAATCAGATCAATAACATCTTTCGCATCGGATTCTAATATCACTCTTCGCTTTCCTTGATCCCAAGCTGTCTTCAAACCTAGAAGAATACCCCATATTTCAGCGGTAACATGATCACCCAACTCCAATCTGTGCATAAAAGCCATAATAAAATTCCCGTTAGCCTCGCGAATAACTCCTCCGCACCCAGCACCGGATTTCCCTGAAAATGCTCCATCAACGTTTACTTTAGTCCATCCTTCCTCTGGTGGCATCCAAGTGGCCCTTCTGTCCGTAACTAATGTCCCTTGTAAATTTATTCCGATAAGTTTTTTACTTGCCTTTTGAATGCTAGAAATCACAGCATGGGCATGATTCAGTAGGCTCTCATTACTCTGATTTTTCTGCTCAAAAAGACGTTCGTTTCTCCTTTTCCAGAATAACCAGCATAAAGTTGCAAACCAGTCACCCCAATCCAAGCGTCGAATATTAGAGTTCAACCACTCCTTAAGATTAAGCTCAAAGAAAAAACGATCTCTTGGCAAAGATATCTTTTCCATCCACAAACGTTTAGCTTCAGTGCAGTCCCGAAGTACATGCAGCACCGTTTCTGGACCTTTCTTACACCAACCGCACACATCATCAGCACACATGCCTCTTCTATATCTCTCCACGTTGGTAAGAAGCTTGTTGTGAGCAACGAGCCACATAAAAGTTTTACATCTTGGAATAGTATTCAGCTTCCAGATTTTCTGCCATAATACTTCTTGGTTATCTTCTTCATTTGCAATAGCTTTATAAGCAGATTTCACCGTGAATTCTCCATTTCTTGTGTGCTTCCATCGAACAATCTGTCTCCCCTGCTCAACTTCGGAGCCCTCCTGCACAAATCTCCATGCCGCCTTGATCCCTGCCCATGTATTCGATCCTATCCTCTGCATATCAATTTGAGGCATTAAATCATTTCCACATTTATATTTGCTTCTAATAACTCTTACCCATAAGTCATCCTTTTTCTTGATAAGATTCCAACCTAATTTGACCATAAAAGCATGATTCTGGGTTTTAACATGTCTCAAACCCAAGCCACCATTACCCTTTAAAACCTTATAGGAGGAATAAACTTCCTAAACTCTTACATCATGTAGATAACCTTTCTAGGATTAGTAAAATATAAAGGGACATATGGACCACCTATTAATTAATGACATTAATCGGGAAAAAAGTTAATTGCAACTACAACTGTTGCAACTTTATGAATGCTAGATAATAAGTTTTAATTGCAACTTTATGACACCTAAATTGTGGATTAGGCCCTACAATAGTCATTGTGCCAAACCAACCAACAAGTGGTTAGTTAATTTGATAAGCAGCCTCATCCCGGTAAGAAGGAGGATACAATTTTAAATTTCAGAAAATGTATTTGTTAAAAGAAGTAAAAACCCTTTATACTATAAATATTAAAAAGAGAAATCCTGGATCAAATAAAAAAAAGCATGGTTAAGCCAAGATATGACCATTCGAGACTAACTCTTCTGATGTGTTTTTCTTAATAAAAAAAAATATTTAATAGATGCCTTTTACAACTTCCTGCTAATTCCTCACATCTGGCTAGTATCACATGGAAGAAAACATTCTTTATTATTTGATTTTTACTTTCTTAGTGTTCAAATTATTATACTCTCTCTATTATTTGATTTTAATTTTGTTGTTGTTTAGACTGTTTCCTATAAATGCTTTCGTTATTCTTTTACTTTTTTAGTAGAAGTCTTACTGTATTTAATATCCAAAACATTTTTTACTTAATATCATTTTGTCTTGTATTAAAAAAAACAAAGAAAAGTGCCTGAATATATCACAAAATGTCAAGGGCTTAAAACTATGGGATTGTAATACAATTAAGACATGCAAAACAATAGTAAAAGGACTTGATTACTTTAAACTTTTAATTTTTAAAAAATATTTTCCCCTAATTATTTACTTCGCATAATGATGTGTGAATGAATTAAGCATGGAAGCAGGAGACCCAAATGTGTTTGGCATGGCGTATGCGATGCCAAAACTAAATTTTTAACTGGAAAATATAACTTGGGTATAAAATAATGTTCAACGTGATTTTGGGAGCAACTGATTTTTTTTCTTAAAAGTTATTTTAAAGCTTCAACAACTTTTTTTTTTTTTGCTTTCCTTATATTTAAATATTCTGAAACTGACTTTTTAATATTATCTACAATAAGCTTATGTCAAACTAGCTTTATTTAATAAAGTCTATCCAAGTATAAAGTACATATATTAATTCATTTTTACCCCAACTTTATTTTATGAAAGTCAGTTGAGAATACTTTTATCAACATTAATCCAGCCAACCCCTAGCCTACTTGCCTTCTCATCCTTTGAAATGTTATTTCAAAAGGTCGATCTGACTATCATTCAGCTGCCAAAAAATTTAACAGCTTAATAAGGAGGATTGATGAAAAATAGCCTAACAAACAGCTTAAGGAGGACCCAAAAATTAAACAGCTTAATAAGGACTCATTCTAAATGTATTTTTAAGAGTGACACATGACACTTAGTAAGACCCACAAATTTAAAAGTAACGGATGTCGTATGAATTTATGGAGATAGCATTTTTGTTCGTTTGGAAAAATTTATGTGTATTTTTACGTCCAAAAAAAATTTAGGGTATCAGACACATTTAAAAAGAAAAGTGCATGAATATTTTTTCATGTTAACACGATATACGCGCACAAGCATCGTATCTTTATGTGATCAATGTCAGCAACGTGAGACAGTTGTGGGGTAGGACATGAAAATAAAATGGCATCTCTGAAGAAGGAAATTATAGGAGACGAAAACTAATTATCATAAGGTTTTGATCATTTTGCCCAATCACACACACACACGGACAAAAATTTAAAAATTAAAACCAATCATTCAAACAGATCTGTTCTGAATATGAAAAGAAAAGGCCGGTAGTAATAAATTACTAGTATATATCTTTTACCAAAAAAATTACTATTATATATCTATATCAATCATAAATGAGAAAATGACACCATGGTCCCAATTAAAAAAAATAATATCAGAAAAGTCTTATAACTTATCAATAATAAGTGGAAGAACAACCATTGATAAGTTATAGGCCTTTACCATTAACAAATTATAGGACTTTTATGATGTTATTACATTACTGTCATTTTCCCACCACAAAAAGCTGTTGAAAGCAGCATATTGTGGTGTGCAAGAAAATGGGAAGCCTTTTGAAAGCAACCATTCAAAAACATCTAAATCATATCATAATTTATATTCTTCAATCTTCGAGAAAAGTGGCAGCAGCACCACTCATTCATCTTTATTCTGTTAAGTATGGATTAGCTTCCCATTTGCCTTTTCTTTTCTTTGTTTTGTTCCTAGAAAAAAGTGCTCATTTAATTTGGGAGAATGATCCATCACAAATCTTTGGTGGGATGGCCAAAAATTGTTGCTGAAAAGTATCTGCCAATCGTCAAATTTATTCAACTTTATATATAAAATCTTATAATACTCACTTAAAAACCTATTCAACTAAAAACAGGTATGGTAATCATATTATTAAATTAATCCATGCATAATTATATTAACACACATTTAGTAAATACCCATTAAAATAATTTTTTTTTTTTGAAAAAACTATTACAAATTATTCCGTAAGTAGACAATTTTCCTTTCACTACTACAGACAATGCTTTTAACGTCCGTTTTTTTAGCCCTTTTAACGTCTTAAAACAGAGGGACACTTATGCCAAGGACGTAGAAAACTCAGAATACGGCATCCGTTCAAAAAGGGACATCGTAAGTGACTTATAGCATCCCTTTTTGAAAAATGGGACTCCGTAAGTGGGTTACAACGTCCCTTTTTGTAAAAAGGGACGCAGTGAAGGTTCTTTTTTAAAAAAAAATTGTTTATATTTTTCATTGCCCAAAAATTAAAACCTACAGAAACAGGATTGAATAATTCCTCATAAACCAAAATGTCCTTACAAACAGTAAAGAAACATCCAGCACTAGCTAATTAAAGTGTTGACTCCTACTAATACAATGTACAATAATTACCACAAAGTGTCAAAAAGTTGTCTACACAACTACTAACTAATAAAAATAAACTTTACTGATCTATGTGTTAAAGAAGATATCCAGCCAAAAAGTCTCGGATCAAATTAATGTCTTCATATAAGTAGGCAGCTTCATCATCAAAAATCTGCAAATTGGAAAATAATCTTAGATAAAATCAATCAAGTGAATGAATTAATGAACAATTCAATTACAACACCAAAAATAGTATTATATCATTTGAGAATGAAGAAGTGATTCCTGTTCAAAATCGCTTGTAATTCCACTCTGAATGATGTTATACATATAAAATATAACATAGTATCCGCATTAAGTGCTCCCTGGTTGTCGAGGGCATTGTAAATCAAAAGCAAATGGTTAAAATGAATAAAGGTATATCTAAAGTGACCGTCAATGAATGAATTTGAATTGAAACTACTTACTTTCGGATAAAACTACTTTGAGTCTTTAATAATTTTACCCTCACGTGTGCCGCCTTTGGCTCACACTTTCATTAAAATGAAAATCAACAGACATTAGAACAATTCATTTAAGTCAAGAATCAATGAAATACAAACAAATTAACTTACGTGTTGAAGACGGACTTTGTTTCTCTATCTGACTTATGACGAACAATCAATTACTTTCTCATCATGTCATATCCACCTTGCGTATCGAAGATTTATTCCATCACAAAGTAGGTGATCCCTTATAACATTAACATCCTGTTGACTCTCATTTAAACAATTGATACAAGGATAAAAATGCATCCCATTTTTTGTTAGAGCATTCCTTCTAGTAAATTCAATAAACTTTTCCACCCCATTTTCATATTCTTCACTAGTTCTCAAAGCATTCATCCAACTATGATCCATTTTTTTACCACATAAGCCATTCCTAACAACACTCAAGTTTAAAACAATTGTCAATGATGGGATTGCCTTTTATCACTTTTTTTAAAAATATTTCAGCAGCATATTCCCTTAAAAGTAAGACATCCCAAAATTTCAATAACAAACCATTTCAACTTAATTCAAACAAAACAAACTAACTGAGGCAATTCAGGACAATATCAACAATTTAATCCAACAAGTTTTCTTTAGGGAACTAATATCAAGTTATGATGTAAGCAATTTCTTAGCCAAATATAGAATCAATGATACATAATTGGGTTTTCTTTAGGGAATGTGGCTTGTATTAATGGGATGTATAAATGATCGCATTAAAAGTTAGAGAAGAATTTAATTTTTTTTATTTACTTTCTCATCAGGAACAATAATTTATATCATGACTTTATCATCTTTCTTAAAAGAGAGAATTACAAATAGGTCTTAAATAAAAAAGAATTATCCACAGGTTTTATACATATGTAAATAATAGATATAAATGCTCAAGATTGATGTATAAATGGAATATATAAAAAATAAATAATTTTATTTTTGTAAGACCTATTTGTAATTCTTCTTTCTTAAAATGAGATGATTAAATTAGTACATGTTAAAACTTCTATGTTATTGACAAGAAGTACCTAACATGTTTTTATATATAAAAAATACTACTAATACTCTAATTCAATTCACTGTATCTAATAAAATTTTTAAATTTGTGCTAAGCAGCTTCTCTTCCAAATTTTAAAAAGGAAAACCTTGATCTTTGCTCTACAAATTTTTAAATTTCTCTTATAGAAAAATAAGTTTTATCATTCTATTTTCTCTTTCTGTAATCCTAATCCTCTTGGTGATGATGACCCTAAATTAACTCTAAACTATCTTGATAGCTCAGCGTTTATTATACAAAATTTTGTGATTATTATACAAAATTTCAATTATTACAAGCTTGTGAAAGATAATCTAACTATATTATGCAATTTCACTATATCTAACAAAGCCAAACATATATACATGCAAAGTTCCAATAAATGCAAAACCAAAATATATAGCTAGAAAAGAGTTTTTTTTAAACATGCATGCATTGTATGTTTTTTTTTTTTAAATGAAAGCATACCGCGAGTAGAGCCGGGAAAACAGACTGAACCCGTTGAACCGGTCCGTTTAGGCCTTGAATTTGTAAGGGTCAAGCTTAAGATGTTTGCCTCAAAAGTTAAAGTGGGTCAGCTGGGTCTAAAAGGGCCAGCCCTTTTAGACCCGTATATATTTTTTTTATTTTTTAAAATTATTTATATAATAATAATATTATTGATTTTTTATACTTTTTTAATGATGTTGCAAATATTTAGTTATTATTATCTTTTTTAGAATTAAGTTTCATAAAAATATCTTGTATTAAGAATCCTAAAAATTAAAAACTTATAAAAGATATTTCTTATTTCATAAATATTCTTACCAATTTTATATTTTTTGACTTATTTTCTAGTGATTGTTTTATTAACATCTTGCGTTGTTTATTTTGTTGACTACTTACACTTTTCAAGACATATTTGTAAGAAGTATTTTTAATTTTGTTAAGTCTCCCCATTAATTATTTATATTTGTGTTATGTGGACAATAGTTTACCTTTGATTATAACTTAGTGATTTTGTTTATTTGTTGCATGATGCGTACCGTTTACACCCTAATTTTGACAACATTAATATGTTAATTAGGACTTTCATTGTTATAATTTTTTAAAAAACAAAAAAAAATAATTGTTAAAATAGCTTCGGTTCTGTAGGGCCGGCCTTGGCCCTTATGTTCATAGGTCGGGGATCAAAAAATGATTGTTTTTCTTTAGCCGGGCATAAAAGGGCCAATCCTTTTAGGCCTCGACCCGTGAAGGGCCGGCCCTTTTTACCAGCTCTAACCGTGAGAGAGGGAGGAGGCCAACATCTACAACAACGTCAGAGAGGGAGAGGGAGAGAGGGGAGCGTTGAAGCTACAACACCGTGAGAGAGGGAGGGAGGCCGACGGCAGGAGAGGGAGGAGGAAGGACCAACGACATCAAAGATGAGGAGGGAGGACAGACCACCTGCAACAATGGAGAGAAAGAGAGAGGATGACGACAAAGGATGGGTAGTGAGAGGGAGTGAACGTGAAAGAGAGGGTGAGAAACGGTGAGAGAGAGAGTGAGGGATGGTGAGATGGAGAGTGAAAACAAGAGAGTAAAAAAGAGAGTGAGGGATGGTGAGAGAAGTAAGGTGAAGTAAAAAAGAGAAAGGATAAGAGCCCTTAAAGGTGTTTTGGCGTCCCAAATTCAAATTTGGTCCACCTAAAGTTAGGCATTTTGTGCCCAGCAAATTGGGTTTGGCGCCCAAGGAATTTCTTTAGGGGTCCAAAAAATATTTGGGATGCCTAAAGTCTACTTTAGAAGTCCCAAAAAAATTTGGGATGCCTAAAGGTAGCTTTTGGCATCTCAAATTTGACTTGGGATGCCTAAAAAAACACTTTAGGCTTCCTTATTTAAATTTGGGATGTCAAAAGCTACCCGCTTCCAGCCCAAATTTATAAAAATGCCACAATCTTTGTTTTTTACTTCCTTTTTTAAAAAATGAACGTCCTTTAGGGTAGTAGAATCCAAATCCTGTAGTAGTGTTTACTCCAAAAAAATTAGACCTCTTCAATAATAAATGTAGAATAAAATTATGCATTCCATTTTCCAGTTATTCAAATTTATTGAGATATTATTCCTATTTAATTCCCAATTCTTATTATTAGTGTTTAAAGATAAGGTAATAAAATAAATTGGATTTGAAAATAGACATTAAATCTTGAATTCAATTTGATTGAATTTGAAAATAGATATCAAATCATGAATCATAAATCATAATCAGCTAATACACATTTGGAGGCTATAAAAACAATAAGGCACGGGGTGTGAATGTTTTTCCCTTCATATCCAAAAACAATTTCGAACATTTTTTACAACAATAATCAAGTTAATTCCATTTAACTTTTAACATCAATGCCACATGTTTGATAATCATACGACCTAACATTATGCCTCTACATATATTACTATCACAATTAACACTTTCAAGTACAATACTCCCTCATACAATGTGTTAGGAACCCCTTATCCTTGGGTTCAACTGGCAAAGAGGTTGGACACTCTCACCAAAGGGAGGGGGTTCGATCCTAGAGTTGTTCAAGGCGCTGGGGGAGACATCCTAGCTCATGGGTGCTTAGGTAAACGCCTGAGGGTAATTGACAGCTCGCCCTACTCAATATTGGTATGACCTAAGAGGAAGGGAGATTTCGCCATGGCCTTGGATCGTGGGTGAGCCCAACCCCTTTCTTAAAATTTATATATAAAAAAAACGCACGAGGAGATATAGCTTGTTATACATAAAACCTCATAATACCAGCTTAATAACCCATTTAACTTAAAAATGGGTCGAGTAATCACATCATGTAATTAATTCATCCCTGTACAATCACATTAGCACTCATTTAGGTAATTAATACCTCAAATTGATTTACTTTTTTAATCAATTTTATACATGATATCTCGTAATACCTGCTTAATAACTCGTTTAACTTAAACACAGGTTGGGTAATCACATCATGTAATTAATTCCTATGTAACGTTAACACACATTCAAGTAATTAATACCTCACATTGATTTTCTGTTTTAATAAACCATTACACATTGTTCCCTAATATTGACAATCAACTTTATTCTAGAAAGTTTGACCTTTTCAAGAATAACTATGGATTAAAATCATCATTGTCAAACTCGCGAGTTGACTCTCCGAATTTATCATTTTTACGTTTCTAACTTATAAAATTGAGTCGAGTCGTTGGTAAACTCATGACTATTGTGTTAGAACCGGCTATCACCCAAGAGGGGGGTGAATTGGGTGTATAATAAAAAACTTAAGAACTTTAGAAATCTTTTCGTATCTTAACGAAAGTGGTAAGTATGAAGGTTTATAAATCAACAGTTAGATTAAATAATATATGCTGGAAATATAAAAGCTTAGGGAAGAGAATATGCAAACTATGATTTATCCTGGTTCAGTCCAATCTGTGATGGCCTACGTTCAGTCCCCAGGCTCCTCCTGAGATTTTCAAATCCACTATCTTCTTGTTTAATCCGGGCACAAGAAAAGCCTTTACAATCCACAAGTTTAGCCGGGTACTTGTGAAACCTTTTACAAATCTCTCACTGAAATACTTCCCCTTACGGCAAGTCTTACGAGCAGAGCAATCCCGAAGATCTTCCTCTCCTGCTTACTCATGCAAGTCTTACGAGCAGCAACGTTCTCGCTTGCTTACACCCCTGCAAGTCTTATGAGCAGCAACGCTCTCTACTGCTTGCACCTTGTAAGTCTTACGAGCAGAATGTCTTACGGCAATTCTCTCTACCGCTTCCCTGTAAGAAAATCAACCCTCTCAAGGTCCCTCTACCTTGAGATCAACTCAGAAATATAGTTGAAGGTGTTTACAGACTCTCTCACAGAGTGGATATAATACTCACTGAAGTACAATACAAATGATCACTCTCTCATTAATAAGTAATACATAAGCTGGAAAACAGAGAGAGTTTGGGTAGAAGCAGAGGATTCATGTTATTCTCATGTTGGTGTCGTTGCTCTGTTTTTTCTGTCTTTCTCCGTTACCCATCGATGTTGAATGCTCTCTCATTTATAGTTGATGAATATGATGGCCGTTGTGAGCATTCGTCCGTTGGAGTCATTTTGACTGTTGAGCATATTTGAAAAACAAGCTACTTGAAATGTCCGTTGTAGAGTGGAGCGTCTCGTTGAACAGCAGGAAGATTCATTTTGAGCTGTACATCACGTTGTGGAGTGTTTTGTGTTTCAGACAATCTCTCATGGTGGGTCAGTTACTTGTCGTGGTTGGTAGCCGCCATTCGGTGTGTAATGATGGAGTTCACCGTAATTGACTTTTATTTGAATCTGCAACCCGAACATTTAATATCCTGTTTTACACTGCAAAATACTTAATCATTAATATGATGAAGTATTAGTCATGGGTATGTTGGATCATTGGTCAAAAACTAAATTTCTGGCTTCTGGGACTCATCACGTTGAGTGAAGATTTTTCATACGTGACCTCCATTCTTGAAGATACAACCCAAATATTTAATCTCCTATTTTACACTTGAAATATATGTTAGTTAATGTTTAGGAACAATAACAAGTGAAAACATAATGATTGTATAATATTTAACCATGTTTGGATTGATTGCTGTGAGGCTCTGTGTTTCTACGTTGCTTCTGTCAGAACCTCACTCGAGTGCAATATGGCTCACTCGAGTGCAGTTCATATTTTCACGTTCTGACTTCCTCTCGGGCAAGCACTCGCTACACTTCACTTGCATCTGCTCGAGTGAATTCTCGACATCACTCGAGCACAACCAGTCATGTTCGAGTGCGTTTCATGCTTTCACGTACAAGCTTCTTCTCGGGTTATCACTTCCATGTCAAAACTTGCATGTGCTCGAGTGAGAAATCATCCAATGCTCGAGCATGGATCCTAGTGCTCGAGTGATGCAATTTTCTTCACGTTTCAGCTGCTTCTGGACATCACTCGCACAATATTTTCAGAGAGAAAGTTTTTGCACTCGCGGGTAATGTGGGGCCACTTTAGAAAAAATTTGTTTATTTGATTCAAATGATGTATCATAAGAATGCTCTTGCCATATGCATTCCAATGCAAAAAGAATCAGCTCCAAACTCGTTGTATTCTGCAAGTTATGATCGAAAGAGTATATATTTCGCTAGTCTGCACAAGTGTCAACTTCCAGAAGGTATAGCTCCTAGAATATAAGTTCAAATTAGGTAAATTACCTATCCATGGAAAGCTCTTTATGTCTAGTTTCATTTTGCACTGGTCTCGTCTCAATCCGATGTGTGGTTTGTGAGTTATACTCAAAATACCAAACCTGTGTCAAAAAGTAACGTTGATTTCATTTTCATTTTCCATGATTCATATCTCCTTCATTTGATCTTCTTTCAATGTGATCCTTGTGCCCATTTTACGGGTTGTGAGTTCTCTTTCATATGCCACCGGTTTCGGGTCAATCCGACGTGTGGTTTGAGAGATATGATCAAAATACCAGACCTCGCTTAGGCTGAACGTAAAACAGAGTAGAACAGAGTTTTCATCCCGTACTCGAGTGAATTCATCCGTGCTCGAGTGAGTTCTTCCTGTGCTCGAGTGAAACACCTCGTGCTCGAGCATAACACCTCTGGAAGTGCCAAAACTCATATATAAGTCATCTTAACTTCGTATTAACCTATTCTAACCATCATTTGATCATAGAAACCTCCGGTATCATTATAGAAACCTCCAATATCACATCTAACAACTTGAATCTTGATATTCATGATAGATCTTCCAAGTTCTTCATTCTTCAATATCTTTCTTCTTGGTTTTCCTCTTGATAATAATTCTCCATAACCAAAGTAAGCATCTCCTTAACTATCTTCAATTTCTTCCTTCTTCTTCCTCTTGTTCATTTTCATTAATTCAATCTTCTTCATTCTTTGCTTGACTAATCTACAAAATATGTAACATTAAATATAGTAGTTAGTTTTATAGATTAGTCAAAGAAATACATTATATAAACTTTTTGCTCTTATCATTTCATATCTATATTTGACATCATCAAAACTAATCATATCTAACATATTGTAAACTCAGTTAAATTCACGAGTTTATACACCGAGTTTATTGTTTTTACGTTTCTAGCTTATAAAACTATGTTAACGCACTCTTAAACTCATGTTGACTTTTTCAATTTGATTATACTCAACGACTCTATATATGAATTTTATAGAAATTTCTTTGTTAAATACGATAAATTATGAATGTTGATAGATTTAATTTCAATTATTTAGATTTGAAATATATTTAAATCAAATTATTGTCAACTTTTTGTATTTTAATTATTTAATTATATACTAATACTATCTATTTAATGGTAAAACTAAACTCTTACGAGTTCATGATACGAATTTATATAACTATCATGAGTTTACTTAAACTCGCGGGTTTGACAACCTTGATTAAAATTCTGCATTCTATTTTCAAGATGTTTGGATTTATTGGGATATTGTTCCCATTTAATTCCCATTTTTTATTGGGGTTTGAAGATAAAATAATAAAGTGAATTGAATTTGAAAATAAATATTAAATCATCAATCATAAATCATAATTATGAAGACATTTGGAGGCTATAAAAGCAATGTATATTCACACACAGAATGGCCAAAAATATCCAAAAGCTCCATTTTTCATAATTGTAGGGATCTCTAATCATTTTCTACCACCTAGGAATTTCAGAACTTTCATTTATTAGGTAATTAGTGCAATAATTATATTAATACTTATATTAATGTGAGAAAATTCGGGCTTAACGGTTAATTTCATATTTGTTTAACAGTTAACTTCATATTATTAATTTAATCTTCAAGGGAAAAAAAACATGATCTAGAATTTTACACGTAGACTCCGAAGTGCATCAAATGGGTGCAACATTAATCCACAAAAAATTAGGGAGAATTACACTTAGGTCCCATGCAAGGAAAAAAATGAAAAAATGGTCCCTATAGATTGCAAAATGAAAAAATGGTCCCATGGAGTTGTCAATACAGGCTCCTGGAGTTGTTAATGACAACTCCAGGAGCCTGTATTGACAACTCCATGGGACCATTTTTTCATTTTGTAATCTATAGGGACCATTTCTTCATTTCTCCTTTTCCTTGGGACTTCAATGTAATTCTCTCAAAAAATTAAAATAGGGTTACCCTATTTTGAAGATAAGCCTATAAAGTAAATTCGAACTGACATCAATCAATCATCATTAATCAATCAATCATCCACTTTATTATTAAAAACTTGTAATACATAATTTCTTGATGAATGGATCGGTTTGGATCCATGAATCATTAAAGACATAGTTTAAATCATTATTCCGTAATACTTCATAATTTCCCCTATTCATGTTTGTTCATATTTGATTGCTCCATCAATCATATTTGGATATGATTTGATAATTGTTAAATGGAAAAATTGCCCATAAATACCTCATTGAAAATTTATTTACCAAATGAAATATTGTGTTCAAACAATCTTCCCCGTATAGATCTTTCCTTGTATTTAAATAATCTTTCCTGTGTTCAATATATCTTCGCTATGTGATCTTCCTTTGTGTTCAAACAATCTTCTCCATGTGTAAAAGATCTTCTCTTAAATGCTAACAGGTCCCATTTGACAAATAAATTTCCAATGAAGTCTTTATAGGCAATTTTTCCTTGTTAAATTCTCTAATTTCCTTTATTTCATAATTTCCACAAAAAGGGAATATAGGCTGCAAAAATTATGTCTCCATCCATAGTATTACATCCCCGTAAATAGTGATTCCATTTTTTCCAAGATTATGTCAAATTGATAATGATTTGATTTTGAAATAGTGACTTCATTTTCTTTTCATCCTTAGAAATATTCATGGAGTTTATTCTAGTTTTCTTCTATACACGACTATATTATATAAAACATCCATATTCATGGATTGAAGCGTGCTTGGGACATCAGAGTTAGAAGAATGTGGCTACTAAATGATTCAATGGAGGCATGTACCTTCATTCTTAGGGGCGCAGAGAAGAGCATAGGGACATAAATTTGATCCTTGAAATTAGCAATATCTTGCGCTGGGATTGACATGTTCAAGTGGAAACTATTTCCTCTATGCATGCTAGGCATATTCTGACTCCCAGATGATACACACACAATGATGTCTTGTCATTTTAAATTTTGATAATTAGGTTTGTTAATTTATATTATTGGTTAGGTTTGACTATTTTCAAAAGCTTATACAATGGTGCTATGGCTTTGCACAACTATGAGCATTCGGATATTCATTCATTTAAATGTAACATCAGGCGTAAGCATATTATTGTTGGTACAATTAGTGGTGGACTTCTCATGAATGTCATGCTTACTAGTGACCTTCCATTACTTGTCCATACTAGGCTTTGCCAACCTTTTGGGAAATTTATCCTTATATGTGTGTAATGACCATTGTTCATGATAGCACTTGACTTTGATTTCCTTAGTCTACAAGCAGATTGTTTTATCGTTGACACTTTACATATGTTTAGTGCTCAAATTCTTGTGCGCTATTTCAATTTTATAATAAAAAAAAAATTGTAATTTGAAACATCATCCGTAGTTGCTCATTTCAACTTTTGATGACAATTGGATATTAATTAAGACATTAACAACTTTAAAATTAAATTCCCATTTAATTTTCATAAATGATAGTAATTAACATTATAAGCAAACAAAATATGAACAGAGATATCTACAAAAGTGAAAAAATGAAGTTTTCAGACATTAATTAATAATTGGGATATTAATACTACAATAATTACAATTAGGGTATTAACCAAGATATTAAAATATTTAAAGATAATATCATCAACTTTAAGAATAAATTGGATTTTGAATTTGATCAATGATAATAATTATCACATGAACAACCAATTAGACCTCAAAAAAATAAATTCATTATTTTTTAGATGCATTATAGATTTTTTGAAATATATAAAAGGAAGTTTATAGAATATTATCAATTGGTATATTAATCAGGATACTAATATGATAATAACTATTATTTCAACTTTTCATGATAATTAGATATTAATTGAGACATTGACCACTTTAAATTTAAAATTTCTTTTGATTTTCAAGTATGATAGTAATTAACTTCATAAGCAACTGACTAGATTTTCAAAGCATAAATTCATTCTTTTCAAAATGAATGAGATTCTTATTAAATTTTATTCTCATACGTCCAAATCAAACTGGTAATGTTGTCACCTCCACCAACACTCTCATAGCACGGGGGAGATATAGCTTGTTTTATTAATATTCAAAAATAGCGTTAAACCAACTCCAAGTACATGTTTTTTTTAACAAATTTTTATTTTGATTCCTTTACCTGTTTCATTTTTTTGTTCCTATACCTTGTGTCGCCCCAAACATAAGTCCTTATAGTTTTAAAAAGAATTTAAACATGAATTTAACGGTGTTAACTTTGTTGGTGTGACGTTAACCCTAAAAGGTAGGCTGGTGTCAATAGCTAAATAATACACTTGTTTTTAAATTAAATGTAGATGAATATAATTCATTATTTTTGAATTATTTTTGGGTTGAGGAATATAAATATCATTTCATTTAATAATAGGAAATTTTCGCTAATAATGTGCAAAGGTAGAACGTGTTATATGCCACTATTAAGCATTCAAAACTGAAACCCTACATTCCAACTCCATGCGTGGCAATTTCAGAAATGGGGAGGGGTTGTTGACATAATATAGTATTGAATTATAAAAACGAATTACACATGTTTTAAATATAATGTCTATAAAATGTTGGCAGGAAATTATGTTTGTTTTACTATTGCGATGCGTGTAATTGTGGAGATTATGATAAAACAGGAGGGTAGAAGATGGTGTTTTTCCTCCTCTCTTGCTTTAAGGGAGAGTTTGAAAGCTGCAAATGTTGAAGCACATTTGGCGATAAAGGGGTTGGGCTGCTTTGTGGAGCAAATCTTATGATTACCAACCCCTCTCTGGTAGTGGTCAGTCGCCACTTTCCTAGTTCGTGAATCATAAGGATTTAGCCATTACAATATTAAACTGCAAGGTGTCTTCAGGTTTCAGGAGCTTCTCTGATATTTGGATGTCTACTTTTCTTATTGGCACTATTGCTCTCCTTGGTTCTATTGTTTTTGCCATAGCTGAGCCAAAGGATTTTGAGGCTACAAGTTCAATTGCTGTGAAGTTTGGGATGGACATTTTGAAAAGAGAATAGATGAAAAGGGATGCAATTTTATTTAAGGAGTATTTCGGACTTTTTCTTGCTATTTTTATTTAAGTAAATATTTCCCATCTCCTTGGTCACATACTAAGCATAACCGTAGACCACTAGACCGTAGAAATCATCATTTCATTTCTTCTCATGGCATGCTTTGAACCAAACAAGCCCTACATCTAATAAGCTCTGACCCATATTATACTTCAGAGCTGTACAGGTGTCTTGACAGAAAGGAACGATTAAGAGCCAGTAATTTTTTTTTTGGGTGAATATCATTCAACTCCTAACTAAGGAAAGTAATATATGGACAAATCCATGTGTTCATCAAATCAACCCACTGAAAGTGTTCATTCATTCCAAGGCGTGTGTATATTATATACTGCCCATACTACTTGTTGGAGCTACAAACAACAGTGTCCCACAGAAGTGCCAAAGACAAACCATAGAAAGAGAAAACACAGAATATGCTAAGTTGAAGAAGGAAGAAGAATTACAACATTAATTGCTTATGAACAACAAGATGCAGCAGCTCTGGATCCTTCTGCTGGTCTGTCCACAAGAACCATCCCTGCTGGGTTTGGAGCCGGTTGAGCCCTCGGTAATCTCTTCGCTGTTTACACAACCAAATTGTTTGTAAGTCAAGTAACAAAGTTTATTGGTACAGCACATGCAATAAACAACTTGCATTAGAAATATTCACATGCTTCAAAAAGAAGAACTTCAAAAGAAGACATTTAGCCATGAACACAAGAAATTCATAGCTAAATGTTCGGTTTTGTGACTGGGTTCTGATAATTATTTCCCAGTCCAAAACCAATCACATAAAATGTTAATTTAAATTCCAGTCACTTGCAAATACAATCGCAAAATCTTGCCCTGCCGGAGAATACAGGGGATTGAAGGCCGTTGTCTAAACACAGTTTCACCTCTTTGAATTGAGGTTCTGTCTACATTGGAATGATACTAAAGCCATTCAATTAAAGAGTAAGACGCTGATTTAAATAAGATATTTCATCATCCACATTAAGCAGCCTAAAGTGTATTCATCATAGAAAATGGGTCGCACCTATTTCATAAAACATGTCGTTTACATTGCTTGCAGTTTTGGCAGATGTTTCCATGAAAAAGAGATTGTTTTCTTCAGCGTATGCTCGTGCCTCCTGCAATGCCAATGAGATGAAACTTGTAAGTTGGTACTTTCAAGAAATTACATTTAGCATACAACATTTCAAAATATATTTTGCAAAAGCCCAGGCAACTTATCAATTGGCAAAAAAGCAATCAATCCTGGATGAACAAACCATAAATAGCACTATATAATATTCCAAATTAAAGCACCTTTGACAGTACAAGTTAATGAAAAAGACACAAAAACCCAACAAGTTCAAATCAGATTCACAATGTATAAACCTTTAATGACAAACAGATTATCAAAACTGCACTTGCAAAAGGGGCGTCAAAAGGAGTTTCTTACAGAGAAGCTAGAAACTAAGCTGAAATGCAGGAAAAGGATCCCCATTAATGATGAAAAGTCATTCAAAATGGTTCGCCAAATTTTATTCATTGGGAAACAAATTTGAAAAATTAAAGCTAATTTTCTGGTAGATAGTTAGACTATTAATTATCCTAGATCAGAATCTGCAGGCCACAAAACTAAATTTATTGTGCAAACTACCAAAAGTTTGATTAAAGTAAAATCAGTTGATTAAAGGGAATAGCATTAGGGTTTATTTAGTTAAGTGTTCTATATTGTAAGACCAAATATAACTCCAGCAAGCTGACAGTCAACAGAATTTTCATTTTTATCTGTGATTAACCAAATAACTGGGGAAGGATTGTGTGTTATGGCATGCAAACATGTAGGATACTGGCCCTCCAATTTTATTATTGGGTTAATTATGACCCCCCATTTTAAAAAGAAATGAAAAGTAGGATAAAGAAAGTTTCACCAATCAGGCATCTAGTTACTTGTCTATCTGGAGAAAGTTAGAAGGTTGACATCAGTTTATTTTACGTTTCTTTCAAAAATAAAAGGAAAAAAAGATGGAGGGTCAGGACTGCTCATCAGACAATCCAGATTCCCAGCAAATGGTTCCTCATACTTCAAGTAGTGGTCTTAGTGGATATTCAGAGCTGACATTTAGAGGAAAATAAACCAATGAAGCACAACACTTTAAATCAAGAGTTATGTCTGTCTGAAATATGTCAAACACTCGTATCAGACACAATGCAACAGTTTAAATTACGTATAGACACTTCAGATTTTGCCATGCCATCTTATCCTTTTGAGCATCATGTTCTGTGTCAATGCAAGCAACGATGCTTTGTAAAATTCCTCTTTCATTTGAAAAATACTTCAAATTTAAATCTAAAAGAGTAAACAAATATTGTTTTACCAAAGTTGCAACGAAATTACCAAGTCAGTTCAAGAATTTTAGTTATTAATAATTTACATGCTATAATAAGAAAATTAGAATATGTAACAAAGTAACAAACTTACTTCAGCTGTCACTTTCCTCTTATCCTCCAAGTCAGCTTTGTTACCAGCAAGTGCCACAACCATGTTAGGATTCCCTGTAAAACACGCCAAAATAAGTGTATGATTCGGGAATCTGGCTATCTAACTCAGAGAATCCTGCATTTTCCCTCTGGAAGAAAATTATAATATAACTATTTTTTCTAATGATATACCAAAGTAAGAAAAAACAACTTAAATTTTTAGGATAAAACTATCAACCTATAATTAGCTCCCACTCCTTCCCTCCTGAACCAAACAAAGGTTCATTAAAATCCATCCCCTCCAATCAATCAACTAAGGGATCAATTCCTCTCCCTCCCCTTCGTTGAACCAAACACACCAAAAGAGTTCTATGTTGACAAATAAAGCTAAAAGTCAAGTTTTGTGAAACAAAATAATCGACTCCCGAGAAAAAGATATTAAAGGATGTGGGTCATGAACAAGATTGCTCTATCCATAAGCAAAGACAGTTAGAATTAGATACTAGTTTGTGGGGTGTTAAATATCAATATTCTTAATTTCATTTTGCAATCTAAAACCTTTATATGTCCACTCAATGTTATTGTACTACATTATATCGAGCACACAAAGAAAATAAAGAAAGGAAACTTCAACAGCAATCAGCATATACCTTGCTTTTGAAGTTCTAAGACCCACTTCTTGGCTCGTGCAAATGAATCCTGTAATTGAGAGGTAGAACTAGCCTTAGTAAAGGCAGCATAAGAGGTCAAAATTCACTGTACCACCCAAACACATTAGCATAGCCGTGCAAACAGATTGAGTCTCCTCAACCGTTGTGCAAACATCATAGTAATTCATGTCACTTTGTTTTCAACAATTTGTAAATTAAATATGGCTTTCAAGGCTTCATATAACAAACTCAAAATCTGCAAATATATACTTTGCCAATTTTTGTCTAGAAGGTTTTGTCCATCAAATCTTAGTTCAAGAATTGGGCCCACCCACCTCTCTATATTCATCAATTAGTGGGTCTGAAGTTTGCTACTCTTCATTCTTTGATTAAGTATGCAACTCACAGTATGTCCTAGGCAAGCATTGCACAACTTAGCAACTCTGCCTAGAATGTAGTATTTTTCAAGACCCAACCGACAAAAACAGAAGGTAAGTGATTGGAGACAGAATTCAACTTAAGTCCAGAAATCCATCTCATGTATACAACAATAGAAGAAAAGGAAAAATATAAGTACTCAATCATCCACATCACTCCAAAAACGAAAAGAAAAGAACAAAATTACAATTATGACTTTATTACTCGTTAAGGAACAACCTTTCTAAAGCCCTATACTTGCCTCATCATTTACAGTTTCCAATATCAAATCATACAAACAAGAAATGGATTTTAACATTGAAGCACATGCAAGAAGACAATTATCGATGAATAACAATATTTCCCTTTCAATACATATTGCTAAACATCCAAAGGGGAAGATATCATACTTCATTTGTAATGTCATAGACGATGATAGCAGCAGCAGCTCCTCTGTAGTACATGGGAGCCAAACTATGGTACCTCTCCTGTCCAGCAGTATCCCAGATCTCAAATTTCACGGTTGCATCATTTACTGCCAACGTTTGAGAAAAAAATGCAGCTCCTATTGTAGATTCCTGTCAGTGCATTAGATCAAATACATTCAGCAAAAGAATCTTCAGGTAAGATTCATTTGCATCAGGCTTTGGCACAATATATCAGGCCCGAGAGCCAAAAAAGCCAAAACCATTGATATGCATACTACACACTAATAAGAAGACAAATTTGCCCTCCCACTCCCGCTGTTCCCTTCCTTTCGACTGGGCTAACAAAATATCAATTTGAGGACAAAAATCACTACAATCAACGCTCGCTGTCTTCCTTTCACGTTCAAAAGGAACACAGCTGGCATACTAGGTTGTAAATCTAATAACCAGCTGAAACTTCTCTCATCGAACCTATTGTAGCTTTCAAATTCATTTCATTCAAAAACGATAAGATTCCATTCGATAGATGTAATTAGAAAATCTATTTTTCCAAAATGTTTTCTAGGTCAACGCGGCATAAATCAGCTAAGTACAAGATGTGACCAATATTTCGCCATGGTAGAGTAATTCAAGGAACCATCATAGGTAACATATCCTGGGAAAAGTTTCAGCAAACAAACAACAAAATTCCTCCGAGATAGATGCAAGAAGTACCCAAATTAACTAAGAAATGAAAAAGGAGGTAAACTAACCTGGAATTCAAGAAATTGACCCTTGACAAAACGCAAAACGATGCTCGATTTTCCGGCACCCATGTCTCCAAGGAGAACCTGGTTTTAGACAACCAAAAATTCAGTATTATAACGTAAAATCATCATCGACAATGGAATTCAACAGCAGAAAGAGGGAAAAAAGAAAGGGAGTCGAAACAAGACTCGCTCACCAATTTAGCGTTGATGTTGTTGTGGCCGATCGTCGCCATGGAACGAAATCAGATGGATCGGAGGAAACGAAGAAAACGAAGAGGCCAACCAATAAATAGGGGACAAAATTCCAGAAGATGAGTAGGCCTGATGATGAATCCTGTACAAATTAGTAGTAAAGATGTCTATACAACTTGTAAATTTGCGATCGAAGACAACGAACGAAGAAGCCAAATAAAAGCCAGAAGACCTTCTCGCTCACGGCGACGGTGTTTACTAGTTGCTTGCGCGTAAACGCTCCATCTAATATTTATATATACACGCACGCCCACCCACGTTTCAGGGACGCGCAGCGGCACATAAATCAAATGAGATGTGTAACATAAATGCTATTATCAACCATTAATTAATCAAAAAATGACACCAAACTCACATTTAATTGTTTATTAAATATATTAAATTAATAATTTTTAAAATATAAATAAATATAATTTAAATATTTAAATCTTAATATAAATTATTAATCATTAATCATTTATATAAAATGTATTTATTTTCGTGTTGATTTTAGAATAAAAAATGTCAGCACATAATTTTAATAGGCCCGTTGTTATAATTATTTTATATATATATATATATTAAAATATAAAAAATTATTATTATTATTATTATTATTATAAAATAAAATTTTTGAATATGAAACCATTCTTTTTTTCCCGAAGAATATGAAATTATTCAAGCAGTATACTTTTGGATGAAATAACATTTAAGGACTTGGAAAAAAAAAACTTTTGAGAATCAAAACTATTTTCCAGGGTTAAAGGAACCGAAGTTTGTATTGAAAGGACAAAAATATTCCGGCATATTTGGTCAAGGGAGAAAAAAAACATTAAAATTTAAAAAGAAATTTTAATTTTGTTATTGTTAACTTTAATGTTTTTACAGCATTATATCTCGATTCTAGAAATATGTGTATAAAGAGTAGAGAAAAAGTGAACGGGAGTTGCTCTGACTGAGTTGGAATTTTCTCTCTCTTGAAGACGTGCTTTTCTTCTTTCTTTAAATATGGGTGATCATAACCACCGGAAACTTCCTCAGGATTGACCTTCTAATATCCTAACTAGCGATAGCAATAAAAAAACGAAAAATGCATCTTCTTCTTAGGCACCAATAGACACTACTATATCTGATGAAGCATCTCCAGAGGATGATGTTTCCGTGGAACATGATGATTTTCAAAAGGAAAGGACTGATAAAAATCAAGAGGCTCAGATGACTTATAAGGATTCTCTACTGCGATACAGTGGAGTAGCCAATGGAGGAGATTGTATGGAAGATGAGACTCTTCTTTCGGATATACTCAATATGAAGTGGGAAATGCCAGAGCCTTCTGAGGAAGTCTTGTCTCTCATCAAGATTCATCCTGTGATTTCTATCACAACAGAGGAATATAGTGCTTGGTGTAGACCATGGAATGCTGCACTCATCCTCACTGTTTTAGGTAAGAAGTACAATGTCTATACCTTGAAGGCTCATATAAGCCGTATATGGAAAACCTCTCAGTTTGATCTTATAGATATGCCCAATAATTATTTCATAGTTCGTTTTTTGCAAAAAGAAGGTTGGGGACAATTGTATCAGAAGGTTCTTTATGAGGGTCCCTGGGTAGTGCAACAACACACTATCTTGGTTCAGAAATGGTCTCCCACTTTCGACCCATTCAACAACCCATTAGGTAGAATAGTCACTTGGATTCGAATACCCAACATACCAATGCAATGCTATAATAGAGATTTTATTACAAGATTGGGTAACTATATAGGAAAGACAATGAAGGTGGATATGCTTACCCCATTTGCCATCTCCTCTAATTCAGCAAGAATTGAAAGAGGGAAATATGCTAGGATTTGTGTTGAGCTTGATCTCCAAAAAAAGCTGGTTTAACGAGTTATTGCTGCACATGTTGTGTATCAAGTAGAGTATGAAGGTCTTGGATTGATATGCTTTTCCTGTTGGCGTTATGGGCATCGCAAAGATACTTGTCAATGGACATATTGCGATATGGCTCAAGCAAGCTCTGCTCAACCACGAAACCAGATTCTGATCATCACCAAACCAGCACCGGCGACGCACCAACCCAATGCCAACGAGAAATTTGGTGAGTAGATGATTGTCGGAAGTGCTAGGCAAAATCAAAACTTACGGAAGAAACAAGAGCCAGGAGGTTCGTCAGAGCAGGGTCGTGGTCCACAAGCGGTGAGCGGTGCACAGTTGGTAAGCTATGGGAGGTGAGATCGAAGCATCTCGAGATTCCAAATTCTTGCAGATCTGGAGGAAGGAGGCGGTATGGCTAATGAACAAGGGGAACCTATCATTCCCTCGGACGCAGGTCACAAGGGAGCGTTGGGGAAGTCCTAAATTCAAGAAGGCGATGGAATACATGATCTCGTGACTGTACGGACTGCATCAGCTCAAAGGAGGGGCAGCAGGAACCAGACTCTGCAGAGGAAGGGAATGCCTTTATTGAAAGGAAAAGGCAAGGATTAAGTTAACGGTTATGGGCCAAAAGAGGGAACTAAAGCCCAAGACTACAAAGCTACTCATGACCAAAAGGCCTTGGGCCAAGAAAATCACAAGAAATCCACTGGGCCTTCTAAACCAAGCATGGGCCGAAGAGAGCACCTTATAGTAGGTGGATCTTTTAAATCAAATGGGCCGTCACACTATTTTAACACAGCAACTTGGGGGTGGACAACAAAATAAAACTATGTTATTGTTGGAAGGTCCCAAGGAAATTGTTACCAACCCACCTAATGCCTTTATCAAGGAAAAATGCGAGCAAAGCATCAGTGTTGTGCAAACAGCATCTATTGAGTCCTCAATATCACCATCTTCGGATGATGATATTGGCGATGATTTTATGACGGCAATGCTGAGTGCAGGGACTGAACTAGCTTGGTGGAATATCTCTCAAGAGTTTAAAGGGAGCATGGTGATTAGTAAGTAATTTCCCCTATCATTCCTATTATTATTATTATTAATTATGATAATAGCTTCTTGGAATTGTAGGGGTACGGGGAATAAGACTTTTCCTTGCCTCATTAAAGATTTAGTCATTAAGAATAAAATTGATATTTTGTGTTTAAATGAAACTCGCATAAGTGGTCATAGAACTGAGGCTATTAATCGGAAAATGGGTTTTAGTAATTGGATTAGATTGGAAGCCACTGGTTTTGCAGGGGGAATCTGGATTCTCTGGAATGATAATGATATTCACGTGGATTATTTGTTTTCTACCACCTAACTTGTTCATTGTAAATTGTTGGATAAGCAAACAAATAAGTCTTTCTTTGCTACTTTTGTTTATGGAGAGCCTGGGGTAAACAGAAGAGAGAGTTTATGGGGTTCTTTACAAGAAATTGCTCAAGTTACTGAAGATGCTTGGATGGTCATTGGGGACTTCAATGTTTTCTTAGACCCAGCAAATAAAGTAGGGGGTTCTGAACCTTTAATTCGGGTTATGAAACAATTTTTTGATTGTATTCATAGCTCCAATATGTTGGAAATACCCATTGTTGGCAATCGTTTTACTTGGGAAAAACAAGGAGTAAAAGAAAGATTGGATTGGGTATTCAGCAATCTAGCATAGGAACTTGGTCATCCACACAGTAAGGTTTTCCATCAACTATGGTACAAATCTGATCATCGCCTTATAATTGTTTCATATGGTACAAACTCCCCCTCTCGTCAAGTCAAGCGCCACTTCAGCTATCATTCTGCATGGGCATTGGAAGACAGCTTTGCCGAAGTAGTTGTTATATCTTGGGCCAATAAGAAGTGGGATCAGGGAAGAATAAGTTTTGAACAGGAGGCTACCAAATGGAACTCTAATGTTCTCAGTAGTATACCAAAGAAAAAAATGAATCTTCTCAAAAGATTGGAGGGTATTGATAGAGCCAGACAGAATAATACCTCTAATGGCTTATACAAGCTCGAGAAGAAACTATGGAAGGAATATGGTGAGGTAAGCACACAAGAGGAACTGCTTTGGTATAAAAAATCTAGATGTAAGTGGCTTGCTTGGGGTGACAAGAATACTAGATTTTTTCATACCTCGGCATTGATTAAGCGGAAAAAATAGCGCATTGAAGCTCTCCAGGATGAAAAAGGAAATTGGGTGCCTAAACAGGAGCAGCTAAGAGATATAGCTGTAAAATTCTTCTAAGATCTTTATATTAGAGATGATAAGGTTCTTGACTCCAAAGACTGGATTGCGCATTTTCCATCATTACAAAATACAGATGATGAATTGATTCATAAAGACGTGAATAGCATTGAAATCTAGAACACTGCTTTTATGATGGGTGCGTTAAAAGCTCCTGGCCCGGATGGTCTTCATGCACACTTTTTCCAGACTCAATGGAATCATATTGGGGATAAGGTGTGTGATCTTATCTGAGAAGTATGGCACCATCCAGAGAGTGTGAGGGATATTAATCATACATTGTTCTTATCCCAAAGATTGATAACCCTTTGACTCTCAAAGATTTTCGCCCTATTTCTCTCTGTAATGTTGTTTTCAAGATCATCACTAAAATTATTGTAGAGCAGATGAAAAGGGCGATGAAGTATTTGATCCAGCCTTAATAGTGTGGTTTTATTGCAAGGCGCCAGAGCATTGATAACATTATCATTGCTCAAGAAGCCATTCACACTATACGAAGTAGGAGGAGGAAAAAAGGAATGGTGGCAATTAAGGTTGATATGGAAAAAGCTTACGATCGACTAGATTGGAAGTTTCTTCAATCTACACTTCTCAGCATTGAGATTAAAAATGATATGGTTAACCTTATCATGGGTTGTACCTCATCGGTGTCCATGAGAATTCTATGGAATGGAATTGAATCTCACAAACTTCCAACCAATACGAGGAGTTCGTCAAGGAGATCCTCTTAGCCCCTATTTGTTTGTGCTCTATATGGAGCATCTGGGATAACTGATCAACAAGGAAGTTTGAGAAGGTAATTGGAAGGGGCTTCGTTTTAACAAACATACTCTAGTTATTTCTCATTTATTCTTCGCTGATGATCTCCTATTTGGAGAAGCTACCAAGGACCAGGTTGATCTAATGAGAGACACTATGAAATCCTTCTGTGAGGTTTTAGGGCATCAAATCAATTTGAGCAAATCCAAAGCATTCTTCTCTAGAAATGTACATTTCAATCGGGCAATAGAGCTAAGTCATTATCTGGGGATTGGGATTACAATTGATCCTGGTAAGTATCTTGGGGAACCACTTCTTCATCATCGTGTTACCAAAGCTACCTATTTTTCCATCATTCAAAAGGCAAAAAAGAGATTAACCAATTGGAAAGGCAGATTTCTCAACATGGTAGGTAGGTCGGTTTTAGTTAAATCTGTTCTATCCGTCTTACCTAGCTACCATATGCAAGTTATGCTTCTCTCTAAAGGCATATTATAGGAATTGGAGAAGGAAAGTCAAAATTTCCTCTGGAACCAAGGGCAAGAAGGTAGGAAGATGCATCTCATCTCTTTGGATCAAATTAAACGGGCTAAAGAAGATGGGGGATTGGGTGTTAAAGACCTCCGACATCAAAATATGGCCTTTATCATGAAGCTGTGTTGGGGTCTTCTTACCAAGCCTGATCACCTCTGGGTTCAATGTTTAAGAGGGAAATATGGCTGTGGAGATTATGAGTATCCAATGGTCTGCAAGAAGCAAAATTCCTCACGGGTGTGGAGTAGTATCACTTTGGTTTGGGACGCCTTTTATCAAGGAATTGGCAGAACTCTAGTAAGTGGCAACATCACCAACATCTAGTGGGATCTATAGACTCCGCTTGATGATCCCTTAATCTATTTTGTTGAGAAAAATTTTCATACACTAAATCCATGTGCTAAACTTAGGGAATTTATCTTGGCAAATGGTACGTGGAACATGTCAAAGCGGAGAGAATTTCTTCCAACATGGGTGATTAACATTATAAGTCGAATCCAACTACCATGTGGCAGTGGAAATGATCCTTTCTGTTGCAGGAATGCTTCGGATGGCAATTTTAGTGTTCGTGCTGCTTATGCTTTCTTATCTACCCAGCAGGATATGACTCAACCAACTCTGTGGAAAACGTGTGGAAATTACCTGTTCCGGAGAAAGCAAAGATGTTCTTATAGTATGTCATTCATGAGAGACTTCCTACCAACTCATTCAGAGCTAAGAGAGATTTATCAATTCGAGAGGAGTGTCCATTTGAGTGTCACCAGAACGAAACCATTTTACACATTCTTTGTGATTATGAGATTGCGAGAGAGGTGTGGTTACATTTTGTTGCTCCTAACTCTCGTTGTAGATTTTCTTCTTCTTCTGATTTGCAGGTATGGCTTAAGGATAATATGTCAGTCCCGCTAGGAAAGACTTATTTTCGCCGTTGGCCATGGACTAGAATTTTCAGTTTCATTTGTTGGTTGTTATGGAAAAACCGGTGCAAGGGCGTAATGGAAGGAGCTCGAGTCCAGTATGATGGAATTGTTCATGGTGTCATGTACCATCTCATGGAATATAATCTCCCTACCACTTTGAGGCACCAAATCTTTTCTTTTATAGAGGATGAGGATGGTAGATGGCAATTACCGCTGGAAGGATTTATTCACCTTGATACAGATGGATCGATCAACAATTAACATGAGGCAACCTGTGGCAAACCGATTCGGGATGATAGGGGCAATTGGGCTCTAGGTTTTCAGTGCAAGTTAGGATTCGGTCCATTAACAACGGCAGAAATTATTGCCTTACTGATGGGTTTACAGTTGTACAAACAGTATGGATTTCAGAAAGTCATTGCTTATACAGATTCATTGGAGGTGTATCAACTGGTCATGCGAAATAGTAGTCTCAATCATCCACTCAGAACAGTAATTAACATAGTTAGATATTTTCTTTACTCAGAATGGGATATTGAACTTCGGTATGCTCCCCGGGATGTAATTCGGTGTGCTGATTATTTAGCTAGAGATGCTCAGTATTTAGTTCAAGGTCTGGTAGTTTTGCCAATTCCCCATTCAGGGTGTATCAGAGAAGACATTAGTCGAACCTTTTGATGTTTATTATGTGATGTAATATGTACTATTCAAGCTAGTTTGGCCATTATATATATATATATATATATAAAAGAAATATGTGCATAAATAGTTGTAGGCGTATTGAAATCTCTACTATATAAAAGTAGAGGTGGCTCGTAGTCGTTTGTTCCTGATCACTTGAGAAATGTGTTTTATCAAATTCGGAATCTGGCGGCGTGGATGGAGACATAGAGTGGAATGACAATCACCTGGAGAACGATTTGCTGGTGGAGGTACGGGGCTGGCTAGGGCGTGAATGGGAAATTGGAGTGGAATGGTGTAGTAGAGATGCAAACGATGTGGTTGACAAACTTGCAAAGGAGGCGTTGAGTATTAGTAAGTGTTTGGGTCAACCCCAATCCGCAGTTTTAAAAGCCCTTTTTCTATAAATCGAGACAAAACATCTCTCACATATATACCTCGTAAATCATAAAAGATATTCTCCAAAAACTAATCCAAATACACACTTATTGGGGTTTTATTCCATTTTGGTCACCTCCTGTTTTTCTTTCTGATGTATTGGCGGCTGATGTTGTAGGATAGTTTCGTATTTGGTCTTTTTCTTTGAACAAAAAAAAAAAAAAAAAAAAGTAGAGGTACAAGCACTTCTCCTCTCAAGTACAAGTCTTTTTCTTACTATTTTATCTTACATTCTCTCTTTATCAAAATCATAACTTCTCATTTTTTCTAAATGTCAAATAGGAATCATATACTTAGAATTTTTCTTTTCTCCTTATTTTATCTATATATCTACAAATGGTATTATAACTTCTCATATTTTCTAAATATCAAATAGGAATCTTATATTAGATATTCAGTCTAACAAAAAAAAATATAAATCCTGAATCTTAAATAAATCTCAATACTCCCTATATATATATATATATATATATATGCATGTATATTTATGGCCACTATCCCACCATCGGTAACCTTGCTCGAGCAGTCCTCTTATATATAAAAATATAAATATTTTATTCAAAATGAATATATCAAAAATAAATTTCAGAAATTAAAATAAATATATTAAAAATAAAAAGAAATATGGTAGTTTCTACCTAGCTGTTTGATTGAAGCAAAATAAATCGAAATGTTTGTTCATATTATTCTAAACGTGTGTTAGTTGGTGGCTTGACTTTGAAAGGCAGATGCGAGTTTGCTTTCAAATTGGGTTGGCGCAAAGTCTACCACCGAAAATTGATCATTCGTTGATGATTCCTCTTTACAAAGCAAAAATGGGCCCACCCGTTTATTACAAAGCTTTAAAAAAAATGGAAAGTCTATATATAAGCAGTTTTTCTCTTTTTTTTTGTCAGAATAATAAGAAGTTTGATTTTAAATACTTTTGTTTATATTGATTATTGATAATGAAATCAATGTTTAGTCCACAATATAAGTTTGAAAACAATTAATATTTATTTGTCAATTTTATAAAAAATCCTATTTATAAGAAATTAATTCCCATACTCGAAATAAAGCCATGGCTGATGCATAAATTCTAGTTCTAGTATTTCTATCAAAGATTGACTGTTTCTTAAGTAATGAATTTCTCTTTTCGGGGGGCAAAAACAAAGATTGACTATGTCTTTGCCCCAACAATGGAGCTAAACAGAAGCTTCCAAATTCCAATCACCCCACAAACTCATTAAATGGAAAAACACTCCGTACGAATTCTAATATAAGAATTATTTATTTAATTTGATAAAATTAAGAAAATTAATATGACATATATTTTCTAAAACACCCTAATCATTTTCATTAATTCCCACATTCTCCCTTTTCCTTGACTATTATTGAGGCAGCATTAATAGAAATAAATTAGAAAAAGATTGACAAATATAAAAAATATGTCTTACATTTAGAACTAAGATTAACTCCTAAATATGTCTTATATATTACTATAAGAGTTGGTCTTCCCTTTTCACAATTTATAACTTTTCATGTTATTAAAAAAAAGGTTAAGGGGCAATTTTACCCTGAAAGTTTTTTCGAGAGCAATTTTGCTCTGGGCGTGTCATAAAGGGAGTAATCTTGCCTAAGTCGTTATCTCAATTAATTTTAACCGTTAGTTGACCAAATATGCTGAGTTATTAGTCCACATGTCATCCACGTCATTTTTATTAAGGAGCAAATTTGGCCCGAAAATCCATGGGTCATCTACTTCATTTTTTCCAAAGTTAGACTTAAAATTTCTAAGGAAAATTTCCACCTTAGCAAAAATAACGTGGATGACATATGGACTGTCAACTCAACATATTTGATCAATTAACTGGGATAACAATCAGGACGAAATTGCTTCATTTTTTATATTTTCATGGCAAAATTGCCCCCAAAAAACTTTTGGGACAAAATTATCATTCGGTGACAACTTTTATGACAAAAATGACCCTTAAAAACAATTGTAACTTTACAGCATCCCAGGAGAGTTGGAAATATGGGTCAACTCTATTTAAATAAGTTTAGACTATTACATGATCAATTCTGCAAACCGGTAGACAAAGGTGAATAACGACATAGTGGCATGAGGTCAAAAAAAAAATTGGACGGAGGAGCAGCAACGTGACGTTATAGGAGCAATAAAACTGGCTTTGCCGGAAACGTAATTTTTTGGTGCCTTATATCTAGAAGCTCTTATTTTTCCAAAAAAAAAAAAAAAAAAGAGAATGACAAAAAAACTAAAAAAGAATTTTAAAATTATAAAATGAATTGTGAATTACTCATCAAGTTTCGACAATCCCTTATCATCCCTTGATAACAAACCAGATTTAGGATTTTATAATTTTAAAATTCTTTTTTATCATTAAAAAAAAAGAAGCTCAAAATGACTTTTCTAGAAGCAAAAGTCACTTTGGAAGTCCCCCGCCATCACTCTAAACATAGCCTTATGTGTGTTTAAATTAGAAGGGTCACCAACGGAAGTTGGCGCAGATGGGTAGGCATTTGCGCCACACAAATCCGTTCCTGGATTCGATCTCAGGAAACAGAAGGTGTAAAGAATTTCCGTTAGGAGCTCTCTCCCCTGGGGCGCCTCAAAGAGGTGACTACCTTTCGGGCCTATCAGATTGGGGGCGCCATGACTAGTCGATTGTCGGGGGCCCATGTCGGTAAATCCGGCGTTGGCCTTCAGGTTAACGCCGGATACCTGGATGGTGGGTGCACCGAATGCCACAATTGGTCCATTACATAAACCATCCAAAAAAAAAAATTAGAAGGGTTAAAATTAGTTTTTTAATTTTTTTCAATCAGACTATTGTAAGCTAAAATTACTTTTTTAAAGTAATTTTATTTCTTTCATTTATAAAAAAGGTAGGACTCACATCAAGACTTCCCTTTCTTCTGATGGACATCTTTACTCTCCATCCTGAGATTAACTAGGTATGAGCGGGAGAGGTGGGAAAATGGGGGGTTTTTTGGTTTGGGGGGATTAACTTGTATTTTAAAAAAATTATAGAAAAAGGGTTAAAATTTTTTAATTAATTTTTCTTATTCTTTTATCTTATATTTTCTCTTTATTAAAATTTTGCAACCACACTTTTCCCAATTTTTTTTAAATCCAATTCATAAAAATTCCTCCTCTAATTCCTTTAGTCCCAAAAGTTACAAAAGGTGACAAATTTTGGCTTTTACTTAAAAGTGGAATTTCTATAAAAAGTCCGATTGTTTCAATCTTCGACCCAAACATAGCCAAATGAGGGAAACACATTTTTCTCCTTCTAATTGCACGACGCCATCCCAAAGACACCCTTAGTGCCTGTTTGAATTTGTGGTGTATAGCTATGATTTTTTTTTTATTGTGATTTTTTTATGAGTGACACATAGTGACATTGGTTAAAAGTGACATTGGTTGATCATGATTTCTGTTTGAATTTTTTATAAGTGACTTTGAGAATTTTAATTATATTTATATTTTATTTATTAAAATTATTTGTGCCTTAATAATTACCAAAAAGTCTATAAATTCAATGAAGCTATTTATATTTTCATGATTATACTTAATAATCATTATTAAATATGATTTAATAAATGACATGAATATTTAAATATTATTTTTATTTTATTATCTTTATTTTTTTAAATATTTTAAATTTATGTTAGTAATAGGCAAAATAATATTAATTGAACTACATTGGTTGAAAATTAATAGGCAAAACCCATCCCAATGAAACATAGACATCTTCCCGTCTTCGTTCCACCATTGCAATCCTTTTGTACAGTTCTCCTCTTTATTCTCAGCATATCTTCTATCTCCTTCTGTCTAAATTGTTGGTAGAGGAAGGTGAGATTGAGATAATCTCAATAGGAAACAGATACCTTAATGCATGCATGATAAATGCTATGTGTATGACATGTTAACTTTAACTATATATATGTCCCATAATGACATTTCTGCATGCTCAATGTTTCATGCAACAAAATTATGGCCACAGTAAAACAGAAACAGAGCTTCATTTATTCAAATATGCTCTACACAATCAAGTAAATCAATCACATACATCACTACATGAGCAAATATATGCAAGAAAGGTAAGTCCCATACCTCTAGTCTTTTCTCCTCAATTTGCGTGCCAACAATTCAAGCTCTCAACTTGATTCTACAATTCCAAATATACCATTTAGACATTTCCATAGTGTTTCAGGGGGTTATATGAGTCTTTATTGAAAAATTACTAAAATGCCCCTGGGGACCCAGCCCGGCCTCGCCATACCTAGTCCGACTGTACTTTTTCTAAAATTTTGACATGGGTTATTCTGACATATTTTTGCTCAAAAAATCCATTTTTGAACTCAAAATTATCAAATTCATTGTCAAATGACAAAAATGCTCTTGGCAACATCGCTTTAAGAGTTTTAAAGGCGTTTTCATAATTATGTTTTTTCAGGCTTTTTCGAAAGAGGTCCCAACTGTAACCCTACCTAATTTTTCCTCCTGAACCCAATGGAACTATCAAATCATTGAAATTCCAACTCTAAGGCCCATTTATACCTCTGGCAGAAATCCTCACATTCCCCGTGAAAAATTGAGGTTTTCGAAATCTAACTCGGCAGGCGTGTTTCTTTCTACTCCTAACCACTTTATTAACCATTCCATTAGGTTACAAATACCATTTAGTACCAATTTGGACAGCATAATACCTAGTTATACACATTTCCAAAATTTAAAACCAAGGATAATCCGGCGAAATTTCACCGATTAAAATGTCCACAACAGTTAGAATAGTCAATATACAAAAGTTTGGAAGTTATCTCAAGCTCCTACTAGCTTTTCTCCTATATGTCTAAAATCATAGCCTTTTCAACAACCAATTTGAGCTTCAAAAACCTGATTTTACATATAGGAATAGTTTAGGAGAAGTATTACAGCGGTTAGGAGTTAAATCATCGGAGGAATTAGCTTACCTTACAATTTCTTGCTCCTTCTCTATCTAAAATCTCTCAACACTCTCTGTCTCTCTCTCTTACAGCTGCTGTTTCGCGTTGGAAATGAGCACATGAGGAAGAAGGAGATGATATATTATGATAGCTTATGTCATCTTTAATTATGATGATGTCATAATTCCCATTTTCGGATTTTTTGCTAGTTTTTCTGCCCAAAATTTGAAAAATCATAACTAAATTTGTAGACATCTTTTCAAAGCAATTCCAAAGCCTATATAACCCTTATTGAGTCTAGTTTTAATGAAAAATATAAATCTTGCCAATTGAAAGCACATCATTCCCAGATTTTTGATATTTGGAAGCTATTTCAGAAACTTTCCAGTTTTGTTGGGCTAACTTCAAAAATTCATAACTCTTTGTATGTAGCTTCAATTGGTTCATATGACGTATCAAATTAAAGCTTAGGATGTCTAATTTTACTCTGTAAAATTTTATAATTTTTTCTCATCATTTAGTCTTCCAAAACCTCATGACAAGCTCACTATCTCACAAGAAATTTCACTGGAAGCATAATCACTTTCTTCAAAATTCACCATTTTATTTTCTTTAATACCCTAAAGATATAAGAAATATTAGACAATAGATTTGGGACATCTACTAAACCGGGGCTTAGCAGTCCACTTAATTTAGGCTTATTTCCAAGCCTCCAATCTCAAAATTTGGGATATTACACAAAGGGTAAATTGGAGAAATTCATTACAGTTGATTAGGATTTTATAAAACTTACCCAAATAAGATAAACATGTTTTATAACTACTTTTATAAGCTTAAACAAGTTTATCTGAGCTCTCACTATTAAATCAAACATGCATTTAATAAGCTTGCCCAAATTACTAACTTTAATCATAAGGCTAGAGAGTAAAACGCCAATAAAAACACAAAATAAAAGAAGAATGAAAAACCAACAAGATGTTAATTGAAATGGTAAGGAGTCTCATTCCATAAGGAGAAGAACACAAATTTAAACATCGAAAAGTATGCTTAATAGTAGGACTTTATCTATAACATTTCTAGCTTGAAAGAAATTAGGCATAAATCCAAAGTGACTTAGAAATATTCGGCTTTCATGCCCAATAAAGAAAACTTCATATTAGAGTTTATAAAAGCAGATAGCCCAATATACTCAAGAATATGGCTGAATCTACAACTGATGGATGAGACTTTAGCATCCAAAGTTTTTTGAATGAAAACTGAAATCACATTAATGAAAGCTCAAAAGAGCTAATACAAATATAAGCAAAAAAACAAACAGCATCCAAAGTTCCAAACAATCACAAGTATGCATACTTTTGTTTTTTTTTATTTTTTCCAACCACAAGTATACATACGCAAAAGCTGTAAAGCATTAGCCATAATTAAGCCAGAAGGCTGACGATGGTACTAGCATCAATAGGACGGTGTGAGGAAAAAGTTCTTGAAAAGTCAAAAATACTTTTTGCAGAAAAGTAACGCTAAGATAATGAAGACTTTATTATGCCACAAACAAGGCATTTCACTCTTTGGGAGATGAGGATGTGGTGTGGCACCCTCCTCCGGAAGGGGCTATTCATTTAGACACTGATGGATCTATCAATTCTTAGGGACATGCAGCTTGTGCGGGCGTGCTACATGATGAATGGGGCAATTGGGTTCTCGGTTTTCAGAAAAGGTTAGGTTTTGTTCCATCCACCACAACTGAATTGACTGCTATCCTATCAGGACTTCAAATATGTAAGCAACAAAACTTCAGTAAGGTTGTTGCTTATACTGATTCTCTTGAGGCTTGTCGCCTGAATATGAGAGATGGGGGTCTTAGTCACCCATTGAGATCAAAGATCAATGCTGTAAGGGACTTATTATACTCCCAATGGGACATTGAGCTTCATTATGTTCCTCGTGATACTATCAGGTGTGCTGATTTCTTAGCCAGGGAAGCTCATTAGTTGCAAGCGGATTCGATGTTATTATCAGTATCACACCCGGGTTGTAATGTTTATATGGCCTAAGACCTATGTCTGCCAGCCTAAGTCTTTTGTAAACTCCAATTTGTAATTGGCCATTATGATATAAAAAAAAACAAGGCATTTCACTTTAATTTATATTTGTCTTTTTAAGATTGATACTCAGTCGGAAAAAAAAAGATTGATACTTAGGTTTTTCTTTTTTCTTTTTAAAATTTTGAACTCATCCTAGCTTAATCATGCAACTTAAGAATATTTTTAAAAAAGATATTGAATTTTTTTTCAGTAGACAAATACTCCCTCATGATTTTAATATAAAATATATTTATCTAATTTGATTACATTTGTTGAGTTAGTTAATTTGATTTGTATTTTCTAAAATATCCTAATTATCTTCCTTAATTCTCTCCTTCCCTCTCCTCCTTAATTATTATTGAGAGGACATTAATAGAAGTAAATTAAGAAAAGTTTAACAAATATGAAAACTATAGCTTAGGTTTAGAATCTATATCAACTCCTTAAATATGTCATATATTTAGCATGAGAGGGAGTACATGTGAGCACAAATTAAATTAGGGTTGAGTTCCAATTTCACCTCGGAATTTGTTATGTGGAAACTATATTGTTTTGAAAGTTTTTTGAGGAGCAATATTATCTTTGAAGTTTTCAAATCACAGAAATTTTGTTTTGGGCGTTATTCATGTTAAGTCTGACCATTAGTTGACCATATATATTAAGTTGGCAGCTCCACATGCCATCCACGTCATTTTTGTTAAGATACAAAATTGTCTTGAAAGTTTTCACTTAGAAGCAATGTTGCCCCAGAAGTTTTCAGATTGTAGCAATGTTGCCTTGACCATTATCCAAATTAAGTTTCACCGTTGGTTTATCAAATATACTAAGCTGATATCAATATATACTTAAGAGGAATAGGGGAATAAGCCGTGCACTGCTCATTGTCTCACAAGTTACTGTTTATAACAACTGTAACGGCTAACTCACATGAGCCCATCTCACTCCATTTGGCTTGGTTAATTTTCAACTCCAAGTGAATAGTTCACGATTGCAAAAAGTAGATTCAAGGACACGGTCACATCATATTGGCTTTGCCCATTCGCATTGTCATTTCCTTTGTCAGTTATTGAATTGGGGTTAGTGAGGTTTGAGAAAAAAGAGTTATCGATTGTGAAAAAAACCTTTCCTTCCTCCATATCCCACTCCTTCATCGTCATTTAGTCTCTGTTATTAAAGAAAGAAGATTAAGCTCTAGCCCTATCTCAATGTTCTGTGTATGCTGTCAACGGAAAGCCAGGTATTTCGTTTTGTTTGTTTGTTTTCTGTTTCTAATTTTTTTTCTCGGCACTTTCGTAGGCATTCATCTTAGCTAGAGCTAAATCTTCAATCTTTGAGTTGGTCAAGTTGGAGAAAACAGAGCTATCAATTCTGTAAAAATCCTTTCCTTCCTCCGTAGCCCACTCCATCATCATCAATCGGTCTCCGTTATAGAAGATTGAAGATTCAGCTCTAGCCCTATCTCAATGTTCTGTGTATGCTATCGACGGAAAGCCATGCCACCATTCGGGTATTTCATTTTTTTTTGTTTCTAAATTTTTTTTCTCGGCACTTTCGTGGGCATTCATCTCGGCTAGAGCTGAATCTTTGATCTTTAAGTTGGTCAAGTCGGAGAAAAAAGAGCTATCGGTTCTGTAAAAAATAAAAATCCTTTCCTTCCTCTGTAGCCCACTCTGTCATCATCAATCGGTCTCCGTTACAGAAGATCAAAGATTCAGTTCTAGCCCTCTCGTAATATTCTGTGTATGCTGTCGACGGAAGCCTAGGCTACCGTTTAGGTATTTTGTTTTTTTCCATTTTTTTCTATTTCTAAATCTATTTTTCTTGGCACTTTCGTGGGCATTCATCTCTTACACGCTTTCCACTTTTTCCTCTGAACGACTTATCACCACCAAAGCCTTGATGCTGTAGCTGCTCAAAGTAACGAAGTCACTCTTTTGGTGAATGTTGTGGATGGAAGCCCAGGGCATCATTCGGGTATTTTAGAAAAACAAAATCTCCATTTTTTCAGATGGAACGTTAATCATGTGAATCATGTAATGGAAAGTACTGTTTGTTGCCAGTTTATTTTGAATATCATGAGCATGAACTTTTTTCCCCCATGACAATTAGTGTTGCTCCTAATTGTTGATTATGTTGACTGTGACATCTTTTTTCCTCATGTCAATTTCTATACTACATTGCTAGGACTTTAGACTTGTAAATTTAAAGATTTCAAGGATTAGCTCAATGCATGCATGTAGTAATCAGTTATAATATGATCATCATCTAATGTTGTAGTAAAGATCTACAAAATCATCCTATAGATTTGAAATTTCAATCTTAACTCAAATGAGTTACCACTACCTCAATCTAAATTAACTTTCTGTAAATGTGGGATCATTTTAATTTTCTTTTTGTACTGGATGGAGGGTTGAAAGGCTATGAAGATAGATATATATTACAAAATTGGTCTATGTAAAATATGTAAGCTCCTTACTATTAAGTAAAATACACACATGACTAAGTATATTAAACATATATGTAAGTAGGGAAACAATTTTATAGAACTGTTCTGAACTATAAGGACTTTAAGTCTAAACTTGATTTGTTACAACAATATGCTGATGGTTTTTTTAAAGTCTGTTTTTGCAAGTTCATCAATTAAGGGTACACGTGTATAAGTTTAATTGTTTTATATCACTCATAGTGAGGTTGTTGGTTTTCATATAATGACATGTTTTCTTATGTTTGATAGTTTGTCTGCATGATAAATGTATGTCGATGCTTTAGTTTATTTCTCTATGCGACATTCTCATTTATCTTTTTATCACTTTTCCTCTTATCAACACTAATTTGTATTTTGGTACACTCGCCGAACACTCAGAGTTTGAAGTCAGACATCATATGAGGACAACATAAAAAAAATTGATGATTTCAGTACGATAAGATATGCTATATCGTTGGATCATTAAACTGCTGCCTGCAGTTGAATTCTTGCTTCATTGTTAGCTTTCTTTCTTGGGACATTCTTTTCATCTGTTCAAACTGTTATTTATACATAGGTGGAAGGATTTTGGGTATGCTATTGCCATCTTGCAGGGTTTTGGTTTGTATTGTAAGGTTTACTTAGTATTTTAGGTAGTATGTTTATTGGTGTAATGATAAAATGTATTTTTATTGATTGTGATATTGACAGATGAATTATAGAGAAGTCACAAAAGATTTGTTTTATTAACGCATTAGATATTAGATAATAGTATGTTTTTATTGTTTTGTATGGATAAATATAATGATTCTGATATGATGGGTATTAAAATTATTTGATGTGATGTTGGATTGCTACAGATAAAGATAATATATTTCATAGAGTGGTAGGTAGATATGTTGAAGCATACAGTGGTATGTAGCTTAGTTTATTTCCGCAGTTCAACCTCCTCATAAAGCTGGTGGTGATTTAGTACTCAGCAAGTTATTTCTTGATGCCTGTAGCTCAGTTTATGCTGTATTCCCTGATGGTCAAGAAAATAAGGGGCAACCCTTTGTTTCCAAGCATTTCAATGTTATTGATCCATTGCGTGTCAACAACCTTGGGCGGAGTGCCACTAAATGTGTTTTGAACTCTAAAATTTACAATTTGGTTTATTTTATGCCTGTTAAGTTACTGTTTATCAGGTTTTTATGTGGGCTTTTGAGTTGGTGTATGTGTGGATCTGGTCATATTGTTAATTATCTATATGAGAAGTGTAGTTGTTGAGAAGAACTTTACAAGGTTGTAAGAACTGTTAGATTAAAGATGCATAATAGCTATATTTATCATGTTCAGATTGGCATGGATGGTTGCTCTCTCTTTTCTTTTGGCTGAGAAATGCATGTAATAGATAAATTGTGAAGAATGGATTTATCATAAATTGTATTTTTGGTTTCATATTACCAAGAATGTTTCCATATATAATTATGTCTACGAGGTACTTTATTTTCTGAAGTGATAGCTATATTGGAATCCAGTTGATTAGGTTTGGTGAAATCAATCATGGGCCTCTGTTTAATAGGTTAGACTTTTGGGTTGAAGTGGTTCTTGACATGAAATCTTCCCTTTTCTGATTAAAATGTTATTTGTGTGAAGTTTTGGGCATGCTTTGGAATCTTCCTTTTTCAAATTTTAGTTAAAAGTATGATATGATTCAAATGAAAAACCTGATACACTTTTTTCTTCTTCTTTTTTTGCGCATATAGTGGTAGTTAGATATGTAGAAGAGAAGATTTTTTGATTGAAAAAGTGGAGGGATTCATAGAGTGGTATGTTGATATGAAGCAGAGGCATACAAGATTTTGTGCTCCATATCTCTTGGGTTATGGGCTGTTTTTTGGCGGGTAGTTGTCGAGGACTGTCACGTGGTAGCTGATGTGGTATACTATATCATTAAGAGTAAAAATAAGATAATTGTGTATGTATGAGATTAAATAAAGATGCTGTGTTGTAGATGTTGCACTAGCACCTTTCAGTAGTTGATTTTTCTGTTGAAGTGGGGCATGAAAATCAATGTTGGGTTAGTATGTTGTGGATAGTGGGGTAGATGTTGCTCCCCGCAACGCGTGAGAGAGTTGTTGCTTGTTGTGCATAACAGTGAAAAAGAAGAAATCACAGATGAAGGAGGAGTTCACAATCGCTAAAAGAGTATTGCAAAAAAGATTCAATTATTAGATGTAAAATACATTGAGAGAGATTTTTGAGAACAAGGCTGCTAGAAGCCCTTTGCTGTTGTGCTCCTGTAACCCCCTCACCGTAATTACATCCGGATTACGAAATTTAAATGAAATAGAGACCAATAAGATGAAATCAACCATTTATAATCCCTCATCACAAGATGTGGTATTTCCAGAAATCAGTTCAAAACATAGTTGCTTGTGGTCTCACATTCACGTGTGGATATAATCACTTAAGAAATCAAATCACATAATAAATATCAGAGTGCAGAAACTACAATCCCGACAAACCTCGGGTTACTTGCATATATATAATGGGTTTAAAGTTCCCAAAATGGGGATTACATATCCAAAATCATCATTTACATGACATATACAAATGGTAATCCCAAATCCCAACTAGATAACCAACATCCAAAATACAAAATGTCCCTAAAGTCTTAACCAATCCTGGTTGGACGCTTCCCCTTCGAGCCACTAGCCCTGTCTGAAAAAGTTAGTCATTTGAAAAGAGTGAGATTCTAAAGAATCCTAGTAGTAACAGATCACTCATACAATATATAAACACAAAGCATGTATGTTAATCATGAGCAGCAGCAACACTATGAGTCATGGCTTGCGTCACAACCGACAGCACTCACGGCTGTATCACAATGCACTATGCCCGCTTTCACGGTAATCACAATGACAGCTTTTGCTGCAATTCTCAATGCCAGCTTTCGCTGTGAACACTATGCCCACTCTCGCGGTAATCACCATACAACAGCTCCACAATGCACAAGGTATCACAAAGCACAACGTATCACAAAGCACATAGTTCCACAACGCACAAAGCTCCACAAGGCACAAAGCAGCAGCAGCAGCACACAATGCATGATAGGCAAACATACAATACATTTACACAAAGTATAAGAGAGAAGTCACTACCTGTGTCTTTCCTGACAATCTTTGGCACAGTGGGCTCACGTGTCTGACAGATGTCAAATCCTGTAACAATTTAGGGACAATTGATTAATCTCTTTTCCAATCACATATTTCCATAATACTCTAAGTTGGTTATCATTTAAGACTCTTTAGGTGACTACTAGAGGCCTAAACATATGCCTAAAGGGTTGGGAGAACCTACCCAAAAGACCCCTTTCTTGAAGGTACAACACAGATTTTTGACTGGATCACTCGAGTGAAGATGACCTCACTCGAGTGATGAACGACTCGTGCTCACGAGTGTTTGACAGTGAGTCACTTCAACGACCAGAACGTGCTCACATCACTCGAGCATGAAGCTCTGCACTCGGGTGATGACTCCAAATATGCTCAAGTCCCCGAAAGTGCAATACAACAAGTGACAACCCGGGAGCACATGAAACCAACAGAGGGACAAGCTCACTCGAGCATACCCTCAATGCTCGGGTGAGACGGCCGTGCTTGCGAGTGTCAAAGCACACTCTTGAATAATGGCCAGCGAGTGACAACCCGAGAGCAACCCTAACTCTGGATTCACTCCATCACTCGAGCAAGCCCAAGCTCACTCGATCATGATCTTCCCTCACTCGAGAACAAAGAAGTGCACTCGAGCCTCATTCAAAGAGTCCAGTCAAAACTCAAAGAAGAAAAGGGAAAAATACACACAGCACTCGAGCATGTTCTTCCTTTGCTCGAGTGTTATGCATCAGAGACCAGAAACGCAGAAAATATCAGAAAACACCATATGGTCAAATTTATACCCAATGGTTCCCAAAATCTACCAAAAGCTCATACACACTTGGCACTAACTAGGGAACACATTTGCTACTTCAAAAACACTCCCAAAACCAATTTGACCACAATCATACTCTTAGGTCTCTATTACATAACAAAGGTCCGATTTCCCTTAACACATTTCCAACATTCCAAACTAAATCCAATACTCAAATATCTTCACAATGAATCAATCCTAACATCAATCACAATGAAATCCATACTTTCAACATTTACACAACTCAAGGCAAATTTCCATATTTTACTAAACTTATCCAAAAATCACAAATACTACTTCAAAATGCACTAAATGCCTACCTCTTCACTTTGCCAAATTCAGAATCTTGATTCTCCCACTTCCAAATTTTGATCAACACACAAGCCTCCACTATTCAAGATTCTGAGAACACCAAGTTGAAGCTCTCAATGAGATGCATATCTTTAGAGAAGAGATTTAGGGCAGTAGAGATCAAACAAAGCATCAAAATCTCACCTTTTCTTCTTCCTTTTCCCTTTGATCACCGGAACTATGGAGAGAAGAGAGAGATGAAGGGATGAAAATGATGATGATGCTTTCTCTTCTCTTTCCCCACACACACCTAGCCAAATAGGAGAGAGAAAAGGGAGAAAAGTGGACTTTTGTCCTCTTGTGACTTCATCCAATAACTCACACAATGCCACTTGTCACCATCCCACACTTCCACCAAGAGTTCACATAAGCACAAAACATAGGATTCCAACCCCTAGCTAAAAGATCTCAACCCTTGATCTCTAAGTACCAATGAATATTCATAACAAATTTATATCATATTTCACCAAAAGTGTTTAATTACATTAATTACAATGAATCTCAAAGTCATTAGCCCTAATCACAAATCGGGATATTACAATTCTCCCCCTGTCAAATAAATTTCGCCCTCGAAATTTACTACACCACTTGAGCCATAAACTCCAGATATTGCCTTCGCATATCTTCCTCTGCTTCCCAAGTTGCTTCCCGTTGAGTCATACCCTTCCAGCTCTAGTGACACCGAGATAGGTGGATACCTTTGTCTTCACCTCTCATCTCTTTGATTTTCTCCAATCCTTAAGATGACATGCATTTTCTTAATTTTTTTTGCCTTATTTATAAATTTAACTTGAAAAAAATGAAGAGGACCTATCAAATCAACATTTTTGGTCAACTAACAATCACATTTAACCTAGATAATAGTTGTGAAGAAATTGCTATAATTTAGAATTTTTCAGGACAACATTGCTCTTAAGTGAAAACTTCCCAGGCAATATTACTCCCGAGTAAAAACTTTTTGAACAAATTTGCACCTTGGATAATGGTTGCAGAGAAATTATTACGATTTGAAAACTTTCATGACGATATTACTCCTCAAAAAACTTCTAGAGCAACATTGCTCTTATGTGACAACTTTCACAACTAAATTGACCCTTAAACTCATTGAATTATCATGTTGGGGAAGAACACAATTTAAAATTTCAGGAAGCGTACTTATTAAAAAGGTTTTAACTTTTAACCTTAATGTTCTTGATTAGGCAGAGATTAGTTTCAAATCCAAAGTAATTTGAAACACTTTCAGTAAAAAAATTGTCAAGTTGGGGAAAAATCAAGACATAATATCAAATTCAAATTCCCCAGGCCTTATCCCTGCGCGTCACATGTATCTGTCTCCACAGTTCAAACATGTATAATTTTTTTTTGGTCTCCCATTTATTTTTTCCTCCAAAACTACCGGTAATTAGATTCTTTTATAATATGTAAATTACTGTTAATAACATTCCAATATACGTAATTATTAACTGAGGCCCCTCTAAATTTGTCTACAAATAATCAATTTAATTAATTTTTTCGACGGGGAAAATCCTCAAATGACATCTGACCCCAGAAGTAAGAGATGCTCAGATTTTAACTGCAGTGATGGGTACCGAACATATAATAAGGATTAAAAAAAAAAAAAGGAATCACTCTGAGGGAGTAAGTACGGACGACAATTCAGTGGCATCCTTGTCTATGTGGGAACAGCATGCCGTGCTCATGTTTTGTATATGTGGGAACCGCATGCCGTGCTCATGCTCATCCTTCAATTTTGAAGTGGGGACTATTTTTTTTTTTTTAAAAAAAATTTTTATGTATTTTTATTTATTTAAAATAAATTATATGCTGCAGTTGAAATATTTTTATCCTATGATATCTTAAATTAATTAATTTTTAGTATTATATTTAAAAATATTTTTTCTACAACACTAATATTTTAAAACATTTTTTAGTAGAATCTAATATCTAAAATATTTGTTTAACACCCCGTATAACAATATCTTAACCCGATCAATTTTTAGTGTATGGAATAAATTTTTCAAAAAAAAAAACACCCTTTTGTTTTTAGATGGCATTACCAGCTGATCCTTGATGGGCAAAGAATGTGGATTCTTTCTATGTGGGTCTCCCAAGAAGAAGAAGAAGAAAGAAAACGTGCATATTCAGATTTCAGCCCCTGACTGAGAATTGTTGATCAAGAGAAGCAGAGCAGATATCCCATCACAATCACAAGAAGAGAAAAACCGGGTCCTAATTTTTGTAATCAATAAATGGAGATCATGAAATCCGATAATCATATAAATTCTGTCGGCAACATCCAAACAAGAAAATCCGAAGCAGTCTTTGAAAGCAGTGATTCAAGCAAAAATGGTGGATCTATTATGAGTAGGATGAGGAATTCGTGGTTTCCTTCTTGAATTCCATTCCTTCTTACCAATATTCCTCGATAATGCATTAGTTCTCCGTAACCCTCCTCCTCCTCCTCCATAGCTTCTTCTGCAACTCTTCTTCTTCTCTGCATTTTCTTCCTTCCCCAGATCCTCCGAGCTCTTCACACTCGCCAATGAAGTAAATGATCGTGATTTCCCATCGTAATACCTCGAAAGTCCCATCCTGCAACAGAAAGGTACAATCTTTATAACCCAAATCACAAACCCAGAAACTAAAACTCAAGAATCAAGCTCAAGCTCGCTCAATTACTTAATGGGAAGTTGCTGCAACAGAGAGGACATGTCGTTCAGAGAGCCCTGTGCTGATGATGATGAAGATGGAAGAAATTTACGGGATGTTTCTTCTTCCGAGGAATCAGATTCCATTGATGACCCACTTGAAATCCCAGAAGATGATGAAGAAGAATGAACAAGATCATCATCATCATCATCTTGAACTGGTCCTTTTCTGTGAGCTTCGACCATGCGATTCTTCAGCAAGTCCATTTCTGAGTTCTTCTTCGAATACCCTTTATGGGTTTCTTTGGTTTGATTCAATGCATATATATATATATATAATCTGAACGATTTCCACTGTTTCTGTTGGAACCTAATCAATGGTCACGCCTTTTCGGTGTTGTAAGGCAGAGCTTTCAATGGAATAGACAGATAGAGACTTGACCGTTGGAAGATTTGGAAGACATGGATGGTTTATAAGGAAAGTTTTGAGTGTGATGGACATTATTGGATAAGATCAGTGATTCGATGTTTTCTTCTTTTTTTACGTTTTTAATATTCATCGTGAGCAAAGAAAGGATAAGAGATTCGTCTTTATCCGTGTATTTGATATTCGAGGAGAAAATGATGCACCGGCATTAATTAAATGATTATTGATATTCGTAAAAAATGATTATTGGTAGGAAAAAAAGTAAAAAAACATAGGAGAATTATAATTAAGTTTCGCCTCAAGAAAAAAAAAAATGAAAAAATGGTTCTATTAACAATTTCAGTGGCCTGAATTAACAACCGAGGATTGTGATTAACAATCCCATAGGATCAATTTTTCATTTTTTCCTTGGACGGGACCTAATTGTAATTCTCCCAAAAACATATGGGAAAACAACTGAAAAAGGATTTTGAAATTGTAAAATCTTAAATCAGATCTATTACCAAAAATTGATAAAGGAATGATGAAATTTGATAAGTAATTCAATTCATTTTTTATGAAATACCTGATTTGGGATTTTGCAATTTCAAAATCATTTTTTTATCTTTTTCCTAAAACATTTATTTAGTTGTCCAAATTTTTATTTTTGAGCCTTGAGTTAGGGCTTGTTTGGTTGGAGGGGATGGGATGGGAAGAGATGAAAAATGACCCCCTCCCCTTGTTTGGTATGAAAAGTAGGAGGGGAGGGGCCCAAAAAAGGGGCTCCAAATCCCTCCTACTCCCTCAAATTGGTTCCCTCCAAATTGGGGGATTTTGGAGGGAGTCAAAAATTTGAAATTATTTTACTTCCATGATCTTTTTATATTCCCAATTATACCCTAAATCCAAAATAAAAATATCACTTCATCCTACTTCATGCCTCGTTCAGCTTTATGGATTTGTTAATTTTGTCCCATCTTTATGTACTAACAGGACTACTTTTTTCATCTGTTTTTGGATTTTTTTCCACTTACACTTAAAAAAACTATTTCCAATAAAAGATGGTAAAAATTTTTCGTTGTCATTTTGTACCTAATTAAACATTGCCACTTAGAAACAGTTTTTTAAGTTTTTCTACCATTTTTTTTTCAAATCCTTGACATTTGTTTTTTCAATAGAAGGAATTTTTCATTTAATTTAACATGATAATTGCTGGAATATTCATATAACGAGAAATTAAATTCGGGGGAATTGAAAACTATTTTCATTTTATATCTTCATCTTTTTTTTATAAATTATATGATTTATATTGAGATGTAAATTAATTTAAATCATTTATATAAGGAAAAATATATAAACTAATGTTTAAGGGTAAAATGGTAAATTAGATATTATCTCCCCTCCCCTCCCCTCCCCTCTTAAACCAAACAAAGGATCATTAAAAATTTTTTCCCTTCCTTCCCCTCCAACCAAACAAAACAAGGTGATCTTCCATCCTCCCCTCCCATCCATCCCCTCTTATTCCATCCCTTCCCTTTAAACCAAATAGGCCCTTAGTGTCTTTTGAGTCCAAATTACATGCTTAGAGAATCTCTAAGATTAGGAGCTCATCTCCTAAAACAACATCGTTTTGCAGGATGAGCTCCTAAGCTCATAGATGAACTGAGCATGTAATTCAATCCAGTTTGTTTTAATGATGTTGTTTTATGGGATGGGCTCCTAAACTCATAGATGAACTGAGCATGCAATTCAATCCAATCCAATTTGTTTTAACTTTTTAGAAGTGTTTTCATAGTTTTCTAAGTAAGTATTTGAGAGAAATTTTATTTCGCCTTACAAAAAAAGTGTTGTAAAAAATACTTTTTTGACATTGCCAAACAATCATTTATATTATAGGGAAACTAATACATAAAGAACTTGAAAATTGCCAAATGTAAAAAAAAAAAGTATGTGAATTTATATAATCCTTCTGAAGGTGGGACATCCAAAAAAGGGATTTTGAAATTTAAGGAAAAAGATAGGAATACCCCTAAAAAAAGGTTCTCAATCACCTAATCTGCAAACCGCCGGCAAATGACTAAAATGAGTGGTATTGTTACCTATTAAACGAAAATTGTTAATAACTAATGAAATATAATGAATAGTTATACAAAAGTTATGAATAACATGAAAAAGTGGTATTGTTACTTGTTAAACTAAAGTTGTTAATAGTCAAGAAAATGTATTGAATAGCTATACAAAACTTATGAATGGCTTAAAAGAGTGATATTTTTTTTGATATTATTATCTGGTATCTAGTTCGAAGTTCATGGCTTTCTCTCCCAATATAAGTGATTCTTTTGAAACTTAAACTTGAGACCCTAGAGGGATCTAAGACCCCGCTAGACCAACTCTATATTAGTAAAAGAGTGATATTTTTACTTGATAAACGAATGTTATTGATAGCTAATCAAATGTAGCGAATAGATGTACAAAAATTGTGAATAAATTGAAATAATGATTTTATTACTTGCTAAACAAAAGTCATTGATAGTTAATAAAATGTAGTGGATAAGTATATAAAAGTCACGAGTGAGATGTAGTCAAAGCTAAGAAGTTTACTTATATAATTGTTTGTGTCGGATTTCGGGCGTACCTGAAGTGTCGTTTCGAGTTCTTCCGGTACCCACGCGAGTCGAATCACCAGGATTTCGACTATAACACACAACAAATGCACAAGAAGAGAAGAAAGTTCTCAGAGAATATTTTTTTTGTCTGTCTTATGTTTGGTGTATGTTCTGTGTACTTATCCACGCGTGCACACACACACACGTCTTTATTTCTCAAATAACAGTTCCCTCCAAAATATACGGGGAACTGCTTCCTTCAGGTTTCAATTTTGAACCCTTGGGGAAAATTACAAATAAATACCCCACATTTGTTTGGGTATTTTATTTTGCCCCAAAACTTAAAGCTTAATGGGTTTGGGTTTTGGGCCTAATCCACCAAGAGTGGACTAAGCCCAATTTCCAATATCTCCCACTCATACTTGGTGGATTGGATGCCATAAGAATTGTCTCTCTTTATTTCTTCTTTCATACTATGTGCTTTACCGTGACCACGTGGGCATGACGTCTCCTAGGTGTTTGTACTAGAAATCCCTCTCATAGGACCAGCACAAGACAACCTTTCTTTGTGTAGCTTGAATTTTAATATTATGCCTCATATGTCCTAGATATACCAAAATACACTTTCACATGGCAGATCTAATCCCTCTCAAGTCAAGATAAAACTTAGATTGCCTTTTCATATACTTAGTGTCCACACTTATGAAATTACCAAATATTAATATCATAAGGGACATGTCTAGGTGTGTATATTTCAGGTAACCTTCCTTTCGCTCATATATCATTTTGATATACGTCAACCGCTTTCCTAACATAATACCATGGATTGTATTAGTCGTAATCATAGGACGAATGTTAAGGTAGCAGTCGCTGAAGTATACCTACATGACAATGTCAAAGTCAAAGGACATCACAGAAGTGTTTAACCTTCTTGGGACTCACACAGCAATGAAGTAGGGATCCATTCACTTGCTTCCTATTTGCGGTTCTTTCACACATGTGGTATGAATCACATGCTAGGTGTTACTCTTATACTATAAGAGCGTACGTCGTTTTGATTCTCATCATTAACACCGTACAGACATGAGTTTAAATGCTCCCAGTATCTAAACCCAAATTCTTATACTCCATTTATCTATCATGACGTCAATGTTGAAGAATTTGTTATCTGGCAACAGGCATCATGGAAGTGGGTATCCATGATTTGATCCACACTTATATTATGTCTTATTGGATCTCATCTCGATATACTACACTCTTATCGAGGTGACATAATTTGTGTTTCTTCTCTACCATATCAGCATTCCTGCTGCTTTACTGGTGAACACAACTGTCTCATCTTTGCATACTCTTCCTGAGTATCAAAGGCGGTTGCTCGTGTGAGAGATCCAACCTTACCTACCTGTACGACATACTAGACATTGTATACCTTTATATAGACACATAAAATTTCATGAAGAAACATTTTCATTAATCATAAACATATTACATAGTGTTTGCAAGTTTACATTTTATGCATCCCAATAGCTTTCACATGTTTGTCATACATTTCCTTGGCTATGGGTTTGGTTAGGGGGTTTGCGACCATACTCTTGGTCGAAATATGTTATACAGTAACAACTTTCTGTGCTACATAATCTCTCACAAAATTATACTTTATATCTATATGTTTGGTCTTACTATGGTATTTGGGATCTTTCATATAGGCTATGGCCGCGGTATTGTCACAATACACTAACACCAGATTTGTGCTTTCATTTCCAAATCCAAGATGTTTAATGAATCTCTTCAGCCATATAGCCTCTTGCACTGCTGAAGTGCATGCCACGAATTCAGCTTCCATAGGATGTAGGGCAATGCATGTCTGCTTCTTGCTGCTCCAACATATGGCGCCATTGTTCAGCAAGAAGGTGTATCCTGAAGTCGATCTTCGTTCAACTTTATCTCCACCCAAATCAGCGTCAGAATATCCAACTAAGCGTAGATCGCTTCCTTGATAGCATAGTGTATAATCTGACGTGCCCTTCAAGTATCTCAAAATCCTTTTCACTGCTTTCCAATGTTGCTCACTGGGATTTGACTGGAATCTGCTAACCAGTCCAACTGCGTAACAAATATCTGGCCTTGTACACATCATTGCGTACATCAAACTTCCAACGGCACTAGTATAGGGAACCCTTTCCATTTTCTTCTTTGCTGACTCAGTTTTGGGACACATATCAAGACTTAAGGTTACACCTGAAGCTACTGGGGTATCTAAGGGATTGCAGTCTCTCATATTGAATCGCTCAAGAATTTTCTTGATGTAATTCTCTTGTGAAAGAGAGAGAATTCTTTTAGAGCGATCCCTTTAGATTTTAACTCCAAGTATATATTCTGCTTCACCCATGTCTTTCATCTCAAAATTCGATGATAACCATTCTTTAATAGCTAAGACCGACTTTAGACTATTTCCAGCTAGTAGTATGTCATCTACATATAAGGATAATATTACAAAATTACCCTCAAATCTCTTAATGTAGACGCAGTGGTACTCTTCAATCATTTGAAAGTCATAAGAGGTTATTGCTCTATGAAATCTCAAATACCACTGTCTGGATGATTGCTTCAGTCCATAAATGGATCTCTTGAGCTTACAAACTCTACTCTCCATTCCTTTCTTAATGAAACCTAATGGTTGTTCCATATAGATTTCTTCATCCAGATCACCGTTTAGAAATGCGGTTTTTACATCCATCTGATACAGTTCCATATCTAAACTATTTACTATTGCCAGAATAAGTCTTATAGAATTGAAACGTACAACAGGTGAAAAGGTATCCTCGTAATCTATACCTTCCTGTTGTGTGTACCCCTTTGCAACCAATCGAGCCTTGTATTTGTCAATTGATCCATCAACTTTTCTTTTAATTTTGAGAACCCATTTGTTCCCAATGGCTTTTCGCCCTTTTGGTAGATCAACTAGTTCCCAAACTTGATTCTTCTTCATTGAATCAATTTCTTCCTCCATTGCATTCTTCCATTCATCCTTAGCAGGACCTGATAAGGCTACTTGCACAGAACGAGGCTCATCATCTCCGTCTGGAGTAACAATAAGTGCCTCTCCTTCTATGGAGAAGCGTCTCCTAGGTACATTTCCCCTGTCACCCCTTCTTGTGGGAACTTCTTGTCTCTTTCGCTTCTCTTGTCTAGGCCTTTGTAAAGGCCTTTTTGAGCTCCCACTCAAGTCAATGTATTGAGATGATTGAGGATCATTAGTTTGAGTTTGTTCTGTACTGCCTTATTCTTGTGTTTCATAAAGAGATACTGTACGATCAATATCTCCCCTGCTAGGAAATTCATTTTCTAGAAATACGATATCTCTTGATTCAATTTCAGTCATAGTTCCATCTTCGTTTTCACCTATGAAAACATATCCTTTTGATTGCTCAGAGTATCTTATAAAGATACACTTTTGTCCTCTAGGACCCAATTTCCCATACCTATGGGAATCATTATGAATATACGCAGCAGACCCCCAGGGTCTGAGGATGTTTAAATCTGGCTTGCGTTTAGTCCATAACTCATAGGGCGTAGATGCGACTGATTTTGAGGACAAACGGTTAAGAATGAAGGCAACTGTTAGTAAAGCATTACCCCCATATGAAATTGGCAGATGTGCTTGAGCCATCATTGACCTAACCATGTCTAGAAGAGTTTTATTTCTTCTTTCAGCAACTCCGTTTTGTTGTGGAGTGCCAGGGATGGTTAGTTGCCTAATTATCCCTTTTTCTTCACAGAGCTCCTTAAAATGATCAGATAAGTATTCACGACCCCGATCAGTGCGCAAAGCTTTAATTTTACAATCTATTTGATTCTCTACTTCGTTCATGTACCGTCTAAAGCATTTAAGAGCTTCAGACTTGTGAGATCAAATAGATGTGACCATATCGCGAATAGTCATCAATAAAGGTAATGAAATACCAAGCTCCGTGTCTCGCCCTTACACTCATTGGACCGCATATATCAGAATGGATTAATTGCAACGGAATCTCAGCTCTAGTTCCCTTACCGAAAGGTTTTCTAGTTGCCTTACCAGCTAGACAATTCTCACATAAGGACATTTCCATATTCGAAATTTCACCTAGCAAACCTTCTCTAGCTAGTTTAATCATTCTATTTTGATTAATGTGTCCTAGTCTAGCGTGCCAGATATTCATATCAACAGTAATATTGGAGGAAATAACGAAATAGTCATGCATATTAAAATTACCAACAATATCCATAACAAAGAACTTTCTAGAAAGGAAAGCTAAACCATAAAAGGTCTTGTTGCTAAAAATGTCTGCAACTTTGCCATGAAAGTTTACATCAAACCCATAATCTAATAAACAAAGTACTGAAACTAAATTCCGTCGGATGTCAGGTGCATGAAGAACATCATGTAGGATTAAAGTCTTCTCACCACGCAAAGGTAACTTGCAGGTGCCAATTTCTTTGACTTCGATCTTTGCATTGTTGCCCACGTAAAGCCATTTGCGTAGATTCGGCAACCGACGGTATTCCATGAAGGATCCCCGATCCCTTGTCACATGGTCTGTTGAGCCTGAATCCAAAATCCAAGAAGAAAAACAGGTTCTGTTAGAAAAGAAGTACTTAAAACAAAAGAAATGTGTGAATTCACATAATCCACTAGTACCTTTTCACGGTCGTTTCGCTCGGTACAGTCCCGTGCAAATTGACACATTTTCTGGCAGGCGTAACACTTGACCTTATTCAGGTCAACTTTCTTCTTGCCGCCTTTATTTCCTTTCTTCTTGAATTGCTTTATGCCCTTTTTGAAATTAGAGCCATCCTTCATGCCTTTCTTTTGTGATTTCTTGCCCTTTTTGGAATCGGGCTTTGCATTAGAAGGACAAGCATTTTCAGTGTAGTAGGCTTGACCAAAAGCCTTATACGCCGCTAGGCGTTCATCCTCAAGCTCAAGATGTTTCACTACATCATCAAAGGTAACGATGTTGTCATTATGAGTTAAGTTCACTTTCATGTGCTCCTAGCTAGAAGAAAGTGACCTGATTACAGCCTGAACTTGCTGTTCATCAGTCAAGGTGTGTCCAGCTTCCTGAAATTCTCTGATCATATTGGACATCTCTCTCAGATGCTGCTTCATAGGAGTATTTGCTCTAAGCTTGTAGGTATCAAACTTGATTGTCAACCTTCTAAGCTTAGTGGTTGATGTGCCACCAAACTTATCCTTGAGTGCAGCCTATATAGCCTAAGCAGTTTGGTATTTCTTATATTGGCACATCAGGTCATTCTCCATTGTGCTCAATAAGGTGACTCTTGCAATGCTGTTCTTCTTCTTCCACGCTTGGTAAACTTCCAAGTTTCTCCTGTGCTGAATAGTAGTCCCAGCTTCAAGTTCCACTAAAATAGTGGTTGGTAGTTCAACAGCCTCCTGTTCCTCCAAAATGTACTGCACCTTACAGTGCCAGATATCCCAGTTGTCGCCATTCAGTTTCTCCCCCTTATTCAGTTCAGCAATGATCCCTTTCGTGGCCATTTTTGTCAATTCTGAAGTGACATTTTTCACATTTAGAAACGTTGTTCTCTTTAAGAGAACGTAACCAAAATGATTATGTAGATAGCACAGTATACAACGTCTGTACTTATATCATTCTTGACCAGAAAATAAGTTCATTACTAGATCCATAATCAGGAGAATACGTTTGTACCTCCCATCAAACAAATACTAGCAACTTATTATTTTCCAAAAAAAAAATCATATAAGTACTTTAAATAAATCATCAGCTTTTAGAAGTTTCACCTTCTAAAATCTCCCACTCATCAGGGATACATGGTATCATAATGCACAATTAAAAATTAGCATTGTATGACAAACATAATTCATTACATGAAAATAATACCATGTCCATACATAAAACATACAAACAATAACATTTAGAGTCATATTCTCAATACAAACAGCATAAACAGAAATAGTAATATAATACACTATTAAATGTTAGAACAACAATAATCAATGATGGCTTTCCTTAGTTTCCTAAAGAATCTTTTCTTTTTCTTCATGAATTTTGTTGTTTTCGTCACAGCATCAACCCAAGCAACAGTCATTGAAAATGTGCCCCTTGCCCTTACAGCTGCGCGATACTTCATCATTACGCTCACATAGAACTCTGCACTCTTTTTGTCTTTTATGCTTTCCACATAATTCGCAATGATTGAGTATATGATTTTTATATTATTTATTCTAACTATTTTGTCCGCTTCAAGTTCAGCTATTTTCTCAGCCATAGCATTAGAATATGGTTGATCGACCTCTTCTTCCAAATTTTGAGGTTCATCAAGACAGGAAGGCACAGACTTAGGTCCAGAGTCAGAGTAGACCACTTGAGGCTCTACTGGAACAGGCTCCAGAAAACCTTCTTCAGGATCTTCCTCAAAAAATTCTTCAGAATCTTCCTCAAAAACTTCATATTCTTCAGGTTCCTCTTCGAGATCCTCTTCAGGATCATCCATATGAGCTTGATCATCCACATACTCAATGCTCAATGACCCATACTCAAGTGTTTCAGTGCTGTTAGAAGTCTCTTGCTTCATCTTTGACCTACATAAACAAATGTAAGTCATTATCATGATTTTAGGTATTTTTAAATGTATAAAAAACACTTAAATAAGCACTAAAACCTCACAAACAGATCCTGAATTGCCCTAAAAATAGGCAAATGGCATATCAACATGAAGGTCTCGAATTTAGGAATTTTTAGGAACAAACCGCGTCTCAAACAGAGCTCCCACGCGCCCACACGAGCCCCAAGAAGGAAAAAATCTGGAAAAATAAAAAAAAGGATAAAACCCACTTTCACTGAAGGCGCGTGTAGTGCACGCGCCACCCTACTGCCCTCCGATCTTCACATGCGCCGTCTGGATGGATTCCACGGGCCCCCCGCAGTCGGTCTATGTCCGCCACGTGTCAATCGGGTCTGCCACGTGGCCACACGAGCCATGTGGCGTTTCTGTCCTTTTTTTTTTTTAAAGGTTGATGGGTCGGGTTGGGTCTTTACCCACTGACCCGATTTAGTTTTTTTTTGTATTTGGGTTTTGGGCCATTGATGGCCCAATAAAAAAAACCTTTTTTTTACAAAAAATTATCTGCACCGGATTGGGTTGGGCCGTAGACCCGATCTGGATTTTTTTTTAGAAGGCGCAAAATGGCGCCGTTTTGAAACGCTGGAGGTTGTCTTCAACCTGCAGCCGGGTCGACCGGGACCCGATTTCATCCGCAGGTCGGGTCCGTCGACCCGATTCCTTCTCTCCTCCGTATCTTCACCGTCCGGCGTCCGTTTTGCGCGTTCTTGGTGTCCATCTTCATCGTTTTTTTGAGTTTTAGGCAATGGGATTATTTTTAAACCCTAAAAAACTCGTTTTATGTAGACCCAATTCAATTCTCTTTTCGGTCTTATGCTTCTTTTTTCGGATTTCGCACAACCTATCGGTACTCTTGTTCTATAGCCCTAGTATATGTTTTATGATGCTTTTCAATATTCTAATGCTCATAGAACCAAGACTTTATCATACAATTGAAGTGCACCGAAAGTAGATTATACAGTAAACCACCGAAAAAAAATAAACGCATAACAGAGTGAGTTTAAGCACAATTCATATTCTCATTTAAACACATGAACCGAAAACCAATCTCATACAGGAAAATATACATGAACCGAATCATATACTCTCACGTATCATGAAATTAGACTACCGTACATGTATATCTTCAATATAAAATGAAAAAATTGATGGACAATAAATATTTAAGAACACAGACGCACAGCAGAAGCATCATTCAGGACTCATAAAAACCTAGCTCTGATACCAATGTCGGATTTCGGGCGTACCTGAAGTGTCGTTTCGAGTTCTTTCGGTACCCACGTGAGTCGAATCACCAGGATTTCGACTATAACACACAACAAATGCACAAGAAGAGAAGAGAGTTCTCAGAGAATATTTTTTTTGTCAGTCTTATGTCTGGTGTATGTTCTGTGTACTTATCCACGCGCACACACACACGTCTCTATTTCTCAAATAACTGTTTCCTCCAAAATATACGGGAAACTGCTTCCTCCAGGTTTCAATTTTGAACCCTTGGGGAAAATTATAAATAAATACTCCATATTTGTCTGGGTATTTTATTTTGCCCCAAAGCTTAAAGCTTAATGGGTTTGGGTTTTGGGCCAAATCCACCAAGAGTGGACCAAGCCCAATTTCCAACAGTTTGCTTTTTAATGTCAAAATTTGGCTGATCAATGGTCACTTGTGAGAAGTGTTGGAGAAGGGTAATGCCTCTTTTGATATCATGGAAGAGTTTTTTTCATAGAAATAGAAGTAGAAATAAGGGCAGAATTGGAAGTGGAAGTGGAATTGAAGTGAGTATAAAAGTGTGTTTGATATAATTATGGAAGTAAGACATAATTTATAATAATATATTAATTTTAAATATGAGATGTCAAATATATCCTTACAAACCCTAGCCACCCTCACATCCACTCTTAGGCCACCATCAATCTCACCGGCATCTACCATCAATTTCATCGGCATCATCACCAGCCATAGAAACTACCCATAATTTCAACAACAATTAAAGGCTCCTAGAGAAATCAAGAGAAGTCAAAAAAAAAAAAAAGCAAGATGAATTAGATGTTATTTGTAACACCCCAAATTTTATTCCCTAATATGTATTGTAATTATTGAACATAGTCAATGAAATAAAATGGTGAATTTTGGAGAATGTGAATAGTGCTGCCAGTGAGATTTTCTGTGAGGTAGTGAGTTTGTCATATAGTTTTGGATGACCAATGATGATAAAAAATTATGAAATTTTACAGGATGATATTAGACATCTTAAGCTTTAATTTAATAGGTAATGGGTAATTTTTGGAGATGTATGCAAAGAGTTATGAATTTTTGAAGTTAGCCCAGAAAAACTGTTGATTTTCTGGAACAGTGTCCAAAGAATTTAATTATAGGAATTTTATGCTTTCAATTGGTAAAGGACTATATTTTTCCTTGAAACTAAACTCAATAATGGTTCTATAGCCTTTAGAATCACTCAAATACGATGTCTACAAATTTAGTTATGATTTTTTAAAATTTGGGCAGAAAATCTGCCAGAATTTCCAATATATCTGAAAATGAAAGAAAGTTGTGATGGTAATCTTGTAATTATGAGATAATTGATATCAACTCATTTTGGCACTAATAAGGACCCTAGGACGTCAATTGCATGGGTTAAGAAGAGGGAAATATTATGTACATGTAATTGAGCTTAGGACATCAATTGTGTGTAAAGCAAGTAATACGAGCGCAACCTGCGGGCTCAACTCGCGGGTTGGGACAGGGTTAGGGTTGGGAAAATCCTAACCTTTGAAAATGCGGGCCTATGGCATAGCCCTTAATTTTTTTTACATATAATAATTTTACAAAACTTATAAGTTTTCCACTTCTATCTTGGTACCTCCCAATCCAAAGAGAAAAAATCTTAGCCTCTTACCTTCTTCTTTAAACAAAATTATTATATCTTGGTTGCTTGATGATAAGTTTATGTTTTGTTTATAAACTTTGGTAAATTTGATAACGTTATCTCTTGAATTGTGAATTATGTTTTTAAATTTATATAAGAGGAATGATTGATGCTAGGAAGGTAAATTTTGATTACTCATATTTGTGTCTCATATTTTCACCCTTCTATAAAACATAAGAAACTTTTTGTTTTTCAAAAAACAAAATGCGAGTCGGTGAGCTAGCCCGCAACTCACTCACTGCCGGTTAGGGTTGGCATTTTGCAAGCAGGCTCGTTGTAACATCCCGATTTTCGACTAAGGACTAATCATAATTATTGAGAATAATTATGTGTTTTATGGCCATAATAATTAATATGCCATAATTATTGGAAATTGAAATAGTGAAATTGTTGAGAATTAGTTAGTGATTAATAGAGAAATTAATTACTAGCTAAGAGAAAATGAGATGTGTGATTAAATAATCAATGGCTAAGATTGATTTGTGTAGTGGGCAAGAGGCATAATCATGTGTGTGTGCATGCATGTGAGCCCATGTGAGGTGAAGAGGGATGGTGACAAGTGGCATGTGGAGAGCCCTTGGATGTGGGATAAGTGATGTGGACACATCATCATCATCTCCATCTCTTCTTTTCTCTCTCTCTCGTGCTCTCTCTCTCCTTCTCTCTTGTGCGCATGGTTGAAGGGTGAAGAGGAAGAAGGAAAAGCTTGGGAAAAGGTGAGTAAATGGCTTCCTTTGCTCAAATCCTTTTCATAAATGTTGATCATTGAGTTGAGAGCTTCAATTTGGTGGTTGTAACTTCTCCATTGATGGTGATTTGAAGATCACGAAAATATGGAGTTTGGAGAATCAAAGAGTGTCTTTGAGAATGTTGATAAGGTATGTGAAACCACTCCTTCTATCTATGTTTCATGCCAAATGAATTATGTCTGGAATTTCTGGAATTATTGCCCTAATTGTGAAAATATGGGTAATGGGTAGTTTGGCATGATATGGCATTGGAAATGGTATAGTGGTGTGAGTTTTGAATAGATAGAATGGATTTGGGATTGAAATGTGTAAGGTGAATGATTTGGAAAATGGGTGATTATGTTGCCCTAGACCAAAGCTAGTTAATGGGATGAGAATTTGGTAATTCTATGGATTCCATTGAATTCAGTGAGTGATTTTGTGTGGGAATAGCTTTGGTAGAGGTTTTGGATCCTTTTGGATCAATTGGGCAAGAGTTAGGAAATGTGGTAAGTGTTGCTGCGTTTTCTGGAATCTGATAGATTCACTCGAGCAGACAGGGGTGTGCTCGAGTGAGGGATGAATGTTGCTCGAGTGAGGAAGAACCTGCTCGAGTGATATGTGAGTTTTCCCTTGTTTTGCTTCGAGTGCATCTGGGAATTATGAGCGCTGCTCGAGCACATCGCTTTGTGCTCGAGTGAGCGAAGAACATGCTCGAGAAAGAGCATGGCCTGCTCGAGTGATAGTGGGAGTCCAGAGTGAAGGATTGCTCTCGGGTGGATACTCGCGGGCAAGGTGCAAGAAGTGTGCCTTCTCACTCGCGGGTGGTGGGCATCTGCTCGCGGGTGAGAGGTGTGTGCTCGCGGGTGTGCTCGCGGGTGGAGGGCATCTGCTCGAGTGAGCCGTGTGTGCTCGCGGGTGTGCTCGCGGGTGAGGTGTGCTTCAGGTAGGAGTGTGCTCGCGGGTGTGGTTTTGTGCTCGAGTGATCCGGTGCTTGGAGAGCTTTGGGTGCTCTCGGGTGCTCACTCGCGGTCTCACTTCCTCTTGTGCTCGCGGGTATGGGCAGCGTGCTCGAGTGAGCCTCTTGTGCTTCGAGTGAGCTTGTGCTTCTGGAGTGGGTTTGTGCTCTCGGGCGCTGTTTGTGAATTCATCACCTGCGGCCCACTGGGGGTGTGTATGGCACACAGTGGGAGGACCGTGCCTTTGGGGCGGTGGGAATACGGGGGATATGTGTGAGTCCTGGGTGGTGGGTTAGCCCATGAGGGGTGAGACCAGCCAGCTCAGCCACCTGGCAGCCCCATGTACGTGAGCGGGGTGGGCACCGGCGCGGGGCATCCCTTGAGGGGGGTAAAACCGGGGTGTGACTATATTAGTGAAAGCCTCCATGACGACAAACCCTAGTGTGCAGCCACCGTGATAACGAACCGTGGAGAGCGATAGCCGTGACGTTGAATCGTAGAATAGAACTCTGGGAACGTTGAGAGTATGGGATCTCAACGAAGCGCTGGTTATGGCTCTGAATGACTCGAGTTGAATCAAGCCAAGATTTGGTATAGATTATGAATGTGGTCAGGTGATGTAGGAGATTCCTATGGGACTCCTGTTGATGCCCAGCTACTTACCACACCCGAATGGTAGTACGGGTGGTACTACGGTCGGTGCCGTAGCCGGTTGTGCCGGAGTAGGCGTCCCCGAGAGCACCGGCGGGGGATGTGACAGATTACGGCGCGAGCACTTCAGCGGGAGCCGTATAGGGAGTGACAGTGGTCATCTCTAGTTCGGCCGTTGAAATGCCGTCGTAACCTACATGGATGATGTGAATCCGACCCGTGTGAGGGCGGCGTTTGTGAAACCAGCCGTGGGCTGTGTGTGAATCTTGCCTATGTGGCTTGAGTATGGAATGTTGTATATGGATCCCGGCTGTGGTGAGTCTTGGGCGAGCTGCGGTGAGCCCAATGGACCGCGCTGCGGTGGGTCCAGCATCCTTACCCACTCCACTTGGGTTGGAGCCCAGTGGTGCGGTAGGCCGGTTGGCTGAAGGGGGGATGTGACATATTACAGCGTGTGCAGGTCAGCGTGAGCCGTTTAGGGTTTGACGATGGTCATCTCTAGCTCGGCCGTTGGACAGCCGTTGTAGTTGTTTTGTGTGGTGCAAGGGAATGAAGGTGGTGTTGGGAGATTGAGACTCTCAACCGGTCGCCTGGATAGAAGAGATTGAGATTCTAGGTGGACCATTACGGTAGGGTGCTTCGGATAGATGAGATTGAGATTCTGGAGTGACCTGATGATGTGATATGTGTTGTGATGTGAATGCCGGAAGGGCAAAGTGAATTTGTCAAGAACATTGTGATTGAGACCCAAAAGTCCCTGATGGGTGAGGGTAATGCCGTGGAAGTTGATACGGCAATGTGATTGTTGTGAATACCCGAAAGTCTCGGTTACCACTAGTGGAATCATTGGTGGGTGTACGGGTGAGGGTAATGCTGTGAAAGTGGATACACAAGCACTTGTGCGGAAGCGGAATGTTTGTGTATACAGCTGAGGCTGTCGTTTGATAATGAGGTTGTGGTATTTACTCCCGGAAGGGGTAACTAGATTGAGTAAGCAGGTTGGTGGCCTATGCTGCCTAACTGCCAAGATCTTATGATATGGCTCATGAATTGGAGTCACCGGATGTTGAGATGCGCTAGCCACTCATGAATGAGGAGGCCTTGCGATGATTGTGGTTGTATAGCAATCGTGATATGGGCCGATTGCAGTTTATGGCAACTAGGGTTGCATTTATGGTTTAAGATTCTTACATGAATCAAGTTGAGACATCCCAATGTGGAATGAATTGTGAAACGGAAGCTGTCGTGAAGAAGCGTCCGGAGTTTATGTCCTTAGTGGTGGAACAAATTTCGAGGACGAAATTTATTGAACGGGGGGAGAAATGTAACATCCCGATTTTCGACTAAGGACTAATCATAATTATTGAGAATAATTATGTGTTTTATGGCCATAATAATTAATATGCCATAATTATTGGAAATTGAAATAGTGAAATTGTTGAGAATTAGTTAGTGATTAATAGAGAAATTAATTACTAGCTAAGAGAAAATGAGATGTGTGATTAAATAATCAATGGCTAAGATTGATTTGTGTAGTGGGCAAGAGGCATAATCATGTGTGTGTGCATGCATGTGAGCCCATGTGAGGTGAAGAGGGATGGTGACAAGTGGCATGTGGAGAGCCCTTGGATGTGGGATAAGTGATGTGGACACATCATCATCATCTCCATCTCTTCTTTTCTCTCTCTCTCGTGCTCTCTCTCTCCTTCTCTCTTGTGCGCATGGTTGAAGGGTGAAGAGGAAGAAGGAAAAGCTTGGGAAAAGGTGAGTAAATGGCTTCCTTTGCTCAAATCCTTTTCATAAATGTTGATCATTGAGTTGAGAGCTTCAATTTGGTGGTTGTAACTTCTCCATTGATGGTGATTTGAAGATCACGAAAATATGGAGTTTGGAGAATCAAAGAGTGTCTTTGAGAATGTTGATAAGGTATGTGAAACCACTCCTTCTATCTATGTTTCATGCCAAATGAATTATGTCTGGAATTTCTGGAATTATTGCCCTAATTGTGAAAATATGGGTAATGGGTAGTTTGGCATGATATGGCATTGGAAATGGTATAGTGGTGTGAGTTTTGAATAGATAGAATGGATTTGGGATTGAAATGTGTAAGGTGAATGATTTGGAAAATGGGTGATTATGTTGCCCTAGACCAAAGCTAGTTAATGGGATGAGAATTTGGTAATTCTATGGATTCCATTGAATTCAGTGAGTGATTTTGTGTGGGAATAGCTTTGGTAGAGGTTTTGGATCCTTTTGGATCAATTGGGCAAGAGTTAGGAAATGTGGTAAGTGTTGCTGCGTTTTCTGGAATCTGATAGATTCACTCGAGCAGACAGGGGTGTGCTCGAGTGAGGGATGAATGTTGCTCGAGTGAGGAAGAACCTGCTCGAGTGATATGTGAGTTTTCCCTTGTTTTGCTTCGAGTGCATCTGGGAATTATGAGCGCTGCTCGAGCACATCGCTTTGTGCTCGAGTGAGCGAAGAACATGCTCGAGAAAGAGCATGGCCTGCTCGAGTGATAGTGGGAGTCCAGAGTGAAGGATTGCTCTCGGGTGGATACTCGCGGGCAAGGTGCAAGAAGTGTGCCTTCTCACTCGCGGGTGGTGGGCATCTGCTCGCGGGTGAGAGGTGTGTGCTCGCGGGTGTGCTCGCGGGTGGAGGGCATCTGCTCGAGTGAGCCGTGTGTGCTCGCGGGTGTGCTCGCGGGTGAGGTGTGCTTCAGGTAGGAGTGTGCTCGCGGGTGTGGTTTTGTGCTCGAGTGATCCGGTGCTTGGAGAGCTTTGGGTGCTCTCGGGTGCTCACTCGCGGTCTCACTTCCTCTTGTGCTCGCGGGTATGGGCAGCGTGCTCGAGTGAGCCTCTTGTGCTTCGAGTGAGCTTGTGCTTCTGGAGTGGGTTTGTGCTCTCGGGCAAGTGCTCGCAGTCTCACTCGCACTTGTGCTCGAGTGATGTCCGTACTTGTGCTCGAGTGAGAGCTTCTGTGCTCGAGTGAGGCAGTGAAAAATATCAAGTTTGAGTGTTCAAAAGGGGATCTTTGGGGATAGTCTTCCAACCCTTTAGAGCTATCGATTGAGGTGTTTGAGGGAACCTAAAGGGCAATAATGATAACCAACTTGAGTGTCTAAATGTAAAGGAATTGGAAAAGGGATTAATCCTATGTCCTTGATTATGGTTATAGGATTTGATGATTTACTGGAGCGTGAGCAGCCGGAGCTGGAGCTTACGTGGAAAAGAGTGTAGGGAACTTACCTCTCCTGCATGTATTGATAATTGTATTTGTGTATTGATGCATGTTATTGCTTTGCGTGATTATGTGAAACATATGAGAATGATTGTAGCTCTGTTTCTATTTATACTATGGCCATGAGTATGTTATGTGAGCATTGAGCATGCGGATATATCATTATGTGAACATGAGCTATTGTGATGCAAGCATGTCATGCATTAAATACTTATCTTACATGCATATTGGTATTTGTTTTCCTACTGAGATTCCCCAGAATCTCACCCTCCCCTATCAACCTTTTAGACAGGGAAGGAAGATTGAGGATGAGCAAGCATCCAAGGACGAAGAGGGCTCATTTCTGGGTGAGAATTAGTAGTTGGTTATCAATGCGTAATTGGGATTATGTAATTGATTGTATGGATCAGTATTTGATAATGTATTCGGATAAGTTGTGTAATCCCTGTTATTTGAGTTGTATGGGCTAATACGCCCTATGTTTATTGAGCCTCTTGTGCTTCGAGTGAGCTTGTGCTTCTGGAGTGGGTTTGTGCTCTCGGGCAAGTGCTCGCAGTCTCACTCGCACTTGTGCTCGAGTGATGTCCGTACTTGTGCTCGAGTGAGAGCTTCTGTGCTCGAGTGAGGCAGTGAAAAATATCAAGTTTGAGTGTTCAAAAGGGGATCTTTGGGGATAGTCTTCCAACCCTTTAGAGCTATCGATTGAGGTGTTTGAGGGAACCTAAAGGGCAATAATGATAACCAACTTGAGTGTCTAAATGTAAAGGAATTGGAAAAGGGATTAATCCTATGTCCTTGATTATGGTTATAGGATTTGATGATTTACTGGAGCGTGAGCAGCCGGAGCTGGAGCTTACGTGGAAAAGAGTGTAGGGAACTTACCTCTCCTGCATGTATTGATAATTGTATTTGTGTATTGATGCATGTTATTGCTTTGCGTGATTATGTGAAACATATGAGAATGATTGTAGCTCTGTTTCTATTTATACTATGGCCATGAGTATGTTATGTGAGCATTGAGCATGCGGATATATCATTATGTGAACATGAGCTATTGTGATGCAAGCATGTCATGCATTAAATACTTATCTTACATGCATATTGGTATTTGTTTTCCTACTGAGATTCCCCAGAATCTCACCCTCCCCTATCAACCTTTTAGACAGGGAAGGAAGATTGAGGATGAGCAAGCATCCAAGGACGAAGAGGGCTCATTTCTGGGTGAGAATTAGTAGTTGGTTATCAATGCGTAATTGGGATTATGTAATTGATTGTATGGATCAGTATTTGATAATGTATTCGGATAAGTTGTGTAATCCCTGTTATTTGAGTTGTATGGGCTAATACGCCCTATGTTTATTGAGCGAAGATATGATTCCGTGATTTTCGGGAATTTATATTGCGTACTCTGATATTTGTATAAATGTAATTTATCTTCGCATAGTAATTATATTCGGAGTGTGAATGTGAGACCGGGTTTCAAATGATTTTGAAATGCATTTGTGAAAACCCCGTCGGGTTGATGGGTTTATAAATGGAGTTTTGTCTTATTGGTCTCTATTCCACTTTATTATTGTAATCCGGATATTAATTACGGCAGGGGGTTACATTTTGGTATCAGAGCTACAGTTCCTGGCAAACTTGGGAATTTGCTAGGATAGCTCTCTTAGATCTCTACCTTGGTGGTAGATGATGTTTTGTGATAGTGATTATGTATACACATGTGTGATTTGTCATTGTGGACATAAGAGATTTGTGGAATATGTGTATACATTGTTGGTTAGTCTTGAGTGGTGAATCATTGTGTAATCGACAGACATAGTGATTCGTCCTAGAATTTGAGGTGTAAACCCAGAGGTGGTTGTAATCAAACTCATCATCTGATTTGAGAACCGAGGAAAATGGTTTCCGAGGTGCTTGATATTGATGTTCTAGGTATCAGGGTTCCAACCTAGATGTTGGGTATGTAACCCAATGTAGTATGATGTTACATGTAGTAATGTTATACTGATCTTGTGTGTGTAAAGGCCTTAAGACCTAGGGGACCGGTGTGCCTTAGGCTGGCATGATATTTGGATTTGTGTTGGAGTTGTGAGGCTCTGTGGATTCGAGGTAAGTGATTTCCCGGTTCAACTGAGGTTGAAAGTTTGAAAGATGAGATGTGATCTAAGGATTAGACTCAATAGTTGGGTTGATTCTTAAGAATTGGATTTGACCTCAATGGTATGTGGTACCAGGGTATGGTACTAGTAGTGAACTGAAATGGGTATCAGGAATTCTGAGAGTGTTGGTTGTAAATCCAGCACAGGGAGAAAGTTATCTACGGAGGATTCGGATCGGAGAGCGCTATCTACGGGGACTTTTGATCGGAGAGGGCTACCTACGGTGACGTCTGACCGGAGCGGCTGTTTGTGAATTCATCACCTGCGGCCCACTGGGGGTGTGTATGGCACACAGTGGGAGGACCGTGCCTTTGGGGCGGTGGGAATACGGGGGATATGTGTGAGTCCTGGGTGGTGGGTTAGCCCATGAGGGGTGAGACCAGCCAGCTCAGCCACCTGGCAGCCCCATGTACGTGAGCGGGGTGGGCACCGGCGCGGGGCATCCCTTGAGGGGGGTAAAACCGGGGTGTGACTATATTAGTGAAAGCCTCCATGACGACAAACCCTAGTGTGCAGCCACCGTGATAACGAACCGTGGAGAGCGATAGCCGTGACGTTGAATCGTAGAATAGAACTCTGGGAACGTTGAGAGTATGGGATCTCAACGAAGCGCTGGTTATGGCTCTGAATGACTCGAGTTGAATCAAGCCAAGATTTGGTATAGATTATGAATGTGGTCAGGTGATGTAGGAGATTCCTATGGGACTCCTGTTGATGCCCAGCTACTTACCACACCCGAAGACTAATTCTCACCCAGAAATGAGCCCTCTTCGTCCTTGGATGCTTGCTCATCCTCAATCTTCCTTCCCTGTCTAAAAGGTTGATAGGGGAGGGTGAGATTCTGGGGAATCTCAGTAGGAAAACAAATACCAATATGCATGTAAGATAAGTATTTAATGCATGACATGCTTGCATCACAATAGCTCATGTTCACATAATGATATATCCGCATGCTCAATGCTCACATAACATACTCATGGCCATAGTATAAATAGAAACAGAGCTACAATCATTCTCATATGTTTCACATAATCACGCAAAGCAATAACATGCATCAATACACAAATACAATTATCAATACATGCAGGAGAGGTAAGTTCCCTACACTCTTTTCCACGTAAGCTCCAGCTCCGGCTGCTCACGCTCCAGTAAATCATCAAATCCTATAACCATAATCAAGGACATAGGATTAATCCCTTTTCCAATTCCTTTACATTTAGACACTCAAGTTGGTTATCATTATTGCCCTTTAGGTTCCCTCAAACACCTCAATCGATAGCTCTAAAGGGTTGGAAGACTATCCCCAAAGATCCCCTTTTGAACACTCAAACTTGATATTTTTCACTGCCTCACTCGAGCACAGAAGCTCTCACTCGAGCACAAGTACGGACATCACTCGAGCACAAGTGCGAGTGAGACTGCGAGCACTTGCCCGAGAGCACAAACCCACTCCAGAAGCACAAGCTCACTCGAAGCACAAGAGGCTCACTCGAGCACGCTGCCCATACCCGCGAGCACAAGAGGAAGTGAGACCGCGAGTGAGCACCCGAGAGCCCCCTATCAACCTTTTAGACAGGGAAGGAAGATTGAGGATGAGCAAGCATCCAAGGACGAAGAGGGCTCATTTCTGGGTGAGAATTAGTAGTTGGTTATCAATGCGTAATTGGGATTATGTAATTGATTGTATGGATCAGTATTTGATAATGTATTCGGATAAGTTGTGTAATCCCTGTTATTTGAGTTGTATGGGCTAATACGCCCTATGTTTATTGAGCGAAGATATGATTCCGTGATTTTCGGGAATTTATATTGCGTACTCTGATATTTGTATAAATGTAATTTATCTTCGCATAGTAATTATATTCGGAGTGTGAATGTGAGACCGGGTTTCAAATGATTTTGAAATGCATTTGTGAAAACCCCGTCGGGTTGATGGGTTTATAAATGTTGTTTTATCTTATTGGTCTCTATTTCACGTTAATCGTGTAATCCGGATATTAATTATGGCAGGGGGTTACACTCGTACCTTGTGGCCCGCGGGTTAGTGCTGGTCAGCCCACAAACCGCTGGTTGGCCCTCATTCCCATATCTAATTGTGTGTACATAAAAGTTAAAGTTTGGTATTTTAGGAAAATAAATAATTGAGGGAGAATTATGACATAAAAGCAAAGTATTATAAAAAATTTTTTTTCCCTTCCTTTTCATGCAAACCGTCAGCCATTGCTCATAGAAGAGAGAGAAAGCTTGAGAGAATTCTAGAGAGAGAAGGAGAAAAAAACTCATAAGGTAGGTCGATTTCTTCGGTGAATTCGTTTCTAACGCATATAATCCTTCTCTTAAGCATCTCTTCTATATTATTTAAGGTATTTGAACCATAAATCTTGGTGTTTTAAAGCTAGGGTTTTCGGCCACACCAAGGAAAAGCAAGAAGGAGCTTAAGATAGCTTTTGAAACTTCAAATATTGATTGTTCTGGCTGTTGGAAATTGTGCCCTAAGGGCCAATCATTGTACTTTGAACATTATTATTTTAATGAAATTTCTCCATTCTGTTATCATATTATTTGCATATTAACTGTGATAATTGTATCCTTGGATAATTCATAAAGATTGTCCTAAAATGTCCCTGGTCGGTCATTTATGCAGGAGCAGAGATGAAACAAGATCAATATGACTTTGATAAGATATGGAGATACGAATCAAAGTCTTAGACACTTGTAACAAGATCAATATGACTATGAGAAAGCTACATGGATCAAGTCATAAGCTTTTCTCATGTATAACCACGTCACAATGCCCTTAGACCTGAGGTCATCATTGGTTCCTACATGAGAGTTGCTAAGGTTTGAACTAGTCAAAAGTCACTTTTGACCGGGTGATGATAAAGGCTACGATCGGGCTTGGTGGTTTTTCATGCAGAGGAATATGAATGATCAAGACGGAATTTGTCCCTCACATTAGTAGAGAGATATTACTGGGCCCCTCGATGAGTGAGTCTGAGAAATGTATGGCCATACTATGATGAAAAGAGTTTCTGTCTCTGTTATCAGGCTACTCAGGAATCGAGAAAGTAATGGTCAGCAACAAGAGGATGACATTATCCATGCCTTATCCTTGATTGATATATCGTGTGACAAAAGGGACGTGACATGGTTGTATGATAGGTTGCATCGTGATAACGATCCTCATATGAATTGGGTAGTCGTAATGTCTTGCTAGAGGCCGCTTGCGACTTTGGGTTAGTATAGTTATTGGTCCACTGCCAACTTCATATGGGCTTACAGGGTCGCATACAAGAATGGCCCAACACGAGATAATGTTTAATTTAGTGTGGATGAATTTTATATTTATATTTATATATATATAATATAAAATTCATTAATAATATTATATAGATATATATATTTTCAAAATATATATCTTATATATATATGTATATATATATATATTATATGATATTATTATATTGTGTTAGTTTAAATTTAATTTATTAAGATATATTAAATTTAATAACTAACATGATAGAGATATAATATCTCAGATTTAATTTATGAAGATAAATTAAATCTAATGGCTCTTTATTTGGATTAAATAAATAGGTTAAATTAAAACTGTTGGACAGATTTAATTTAATCTGAATTTATTTAATTAGCTCATCAGGATAATTAATTGTTAATTAATTTCAAAATTAATTATGATTAATTTTGAAATTTGAAAATAGCACTCATAGGTTATAAACTTGATAGAGCAGATATATTCATATGTACATGAGAATTGAGAGCCGCAAGTGAAACCCTAGGAGACGTTAGAGGCGCTTGCACGCAGTCTCTGTTGGAGAGCATTCGTGTGGATACCGGTAGAGGGAGCGGACCTGACGTGTTGGCTCCTAGAGAACGTGAAAACTCTGAATCATAAAAAAGGTATGAATCCTTCCAACTTGGTTTAAACACCGTTGATAGATCCTCGATTAGGATCGGTGAAAATTTTTAAAATTCTTCCGCTGTACCTACCAATCCTAACACTGGCTGTTGTGAATAATTTAATCGATGAAATTCTGCTAGATTTGCTCTGTTTGTAAATTTGGGAAAAGTTGCGTCCTAAATGTTATGTTGCCTAAATTGAGTCTAAATGGTGGTTTTAAAATAATTAAATAGTTAATAAAGTGATTAAGAGCAGAAAGAAGCTGCGGAGTCAAAATTGGAAAACCCCAAATTTCCCTAGAGAATCCTAGATTTCGGCCAGGTCCAATTCAGGGGGTTAGGGCTGGATTTTTTATATTTTGATAATTCCATTGAGTTCAGGAGGAAAATTAGGTAGGGTTACAGTTGATCACTTTTTCAGAAAAACTTGAAAAAGTATAATGACCAAAACGCCCCTGAAACCCTGAAATAATGGTTACCAAGGGTATTCTGGTCTTTTGGTAGTGAATTTGGAAATTCTGAATTCGGAAATGGATTCTTTGGTCAAAAATGTGTTAGAATAGCTAGTTCAAAATTTCAGAAAAAGTACGGTGGGAACGGGTAAGTCGGGGCCGGGTCGGGCCAGGTCCCCAGGGATATTTTGGTAAATTTTCACTATAGGCTTATATAACAACTATAAATACTATAGAAGTGCCTAAAATGGTACATGAATGGGTTTTAACCTAATTCTTGTACATTTGATATATTTAGAACCAAATTGAGAGCCCATACATTGGCACGCTTTATGAGACACGTTTCAAAGCAAGAAAGGGTTAAGGTAGTAACTATAAGCTCTCATACACTTTGTGATTATTGATATGCTATATGTTACTGTATTTTATGATATGAATATAGTGCCTGAGGCATGTTACCTAGCTGTGGTTAGGTACCTAAGTGAGGTACGCCTGGGGTATATTGCGTAGCTGTGGTTAGGTGCCCAGTTGAAGTACACGTAGGGGATCCAAACAGTCATTTGGCCCTGAGCTTTGTGTACACACACGAATTGTTATGAATTTTCATTTTACATTATATGGTGTATTACATATTTAATTCTCACATTTTATATGTTTAATAATATGTTACTATTAGGATTCCTCGGATCTCATTCTTTTTCAAAAATGATAATGTGCTAGCGGGAATCAGTGGATCCAAAGGCAAGGTGGTAGATATGGGGAAATGATGGTGCGGATCTCGAGACAGGGATATTGGTTATATGTAGCCTTTATTTTTGAATATATTGGTGAAATTGGTATATATTACCAAACCCTATGGGGAATACCTGCAATATAATCATGTAATAAATATCAGTGTTGTTACTCTATTCTTGGGTTGCTCACCGAACTACGCGCAAGCACTCTAAAAATGATAAAAATAAGATAAGGGTGTGACATTATTACTCAAAAACCATAGAACGAAAAAAAATGAGATCAAACACCATTGTTGTAAACAAGAACTTGAAAGTGAGAACCAAAAACAGGAACCAAAAATCCAAGGAAGAGGATTGAACGTCGCCATTAAAAACGTAGTCGAGAGCAAAGAGTCAACTCTTCGTTGTAAAATATTCCCCAAAACTCAATTATCCAAACAATTAATCAAATCTTTGAATAACAACCAATACTATGGTGTAAAAGAGAAAACTTAAACACGAAGGCCTATCATAGTAGAAAAGATTGCAACTCATCTTTCAAAAATTAACTATGGTAGAGAAAGAGTGCAGCTAACCATTTGAAAACATTACTATGGTTATAAAGGATTTACTGCAAATATCTATCCATGATGAAAAAGAATAAATTAGTCATTTATAATTTATCATGGATAAGAGAACCTCTCTAATTGTATATTAAGTCATTTCAAATCAGCACATTTATAAAACCATTCTAATTAACAATTGGGCCTTGAGCTTTTCAAAGCTCAGAATATAATATTCAATCATAAGCCCAAAATAAAACACATTTTTTTACTACTATTCTTCCCAAACATTTATAAAATATCAAAAGCCAACTATCCATCAACCAAATACTTAAAATCTATTATGGATTATAAAACTCTTCTTATCGTTTCATAACTAAACCATAAATAATCAATATACTTGGGCTTTGGACTTCTCGGAGTCCAAAATATAATCATACAACCACAAACCCAATATCAACTCAATTATCACAATATTGAAACAACTTTTTTTTTCAAACATCCAATTGAGTTATTTATCCATGACAAAAAATCGCATAATTCCAAACATAATAACATATCAAAGTATGCAATGTGAGCCCTACAGTGGCAATATACAACAATTCACTATATAAATAAAAAGGAGGAGGCTTTACAAAGATTATCACAATAATCAAGCCTCAGAGCCTTCCCCTATTAGCTAGCAGAAGAATTAATACCTGAAAAATGTTAAATCAATGGGGTGAGACGAAAGCCTCAATAACCAGCTACCCAACTCATTACACATGCTAACATGTGCTCGTGAGATGCCAAGTGGAACACTTTATATAACAAAGTATTAAATTTATAATTCACAAAATTCCATATCATACATTCCATTTCGCAATTCCACATCACAAACTTCATATCACAATTTAAACATAAAAAATTCAATATCAAAATTTCCATATCATAAATTTTGTATCACAATTTCTATATCAAAATTTTTATAACATAAATTTCGTATCATAATTTCTATATCACAATTTTCGTATCACAACTTTCGTATCACATTTTCTGCATCACAATTTCCATATCACAAATTTCGTATCACAATTCCCGAGTTGTCTCCCATCAATCCAACCGAACCGCCTTGTTTCCACTGACTAAACCTATAGGCTAAGTTACTATCCATGTTACTGGCCACTCAAAAGCTCACTGGTCATGTGATGAAGACCGGCCAAAATCCACATAGCACATGCTCCAGACCATGGATCTTTTCCTCTCATTGAATTAGTGGGGTGTCACAGCCTCTCATTGAACCAGTGGGGCAATCCCTCATTGAACCGATGGGACAATAAAAAGACAACCATCGGGCAGAATTGGAGGCTATACCACGTGATAGAACAAACTACTCCATCTCATCCCAATTCAATCATCACAATAGTTATCAACAAATAGCCCAATGGGAATTTCTCAAGATTTTTGCATTCATATAATGCTATTCAAATCATCTTCATATATATGTTATAATATCTCAAATTCCAACATACACACACACACACACATGTATACATATATTTCACAATTCAAATCAAAAGGTTCCATGAGACAATTTCTATCAAAATACTCATCAACATCATGATAACTTTCTCCATCTCAATAAACATTTCAAAGCATCATTGAAATATCTTATCAATATCAATATATTATTTCCATTCTCATAAACAATTTCACAAAATACTTACAAATAACATACCAACACTCATAACAAGTGGAAAGTAGTTACCTCTCGCCAAAGCTAAATTTACCACAATAATCCAAAAACCAAACTCAACCAAAATTTACAAATTAATCCATAACAATCAATTATAACCACAATTTAGTATTAAAACTAGTTGAGTGATTTACAAAAATAATTTAAAGACTTAAAGTCCTTCTAGAAGTCTCAACCCCCATCTTTAACCATTCTCATACAAGTCAACATCAAAATTGGTGTCACAATAGCTCAAACAACTCCATCAACCCTGTTGGAATATACTAGTCCACACTCGGTGGATTAGGGCCCAAGCCCAATTCAAGAGGGGCTTCATAGAGAGACACATGTTATAAAGAGTGATACCCTTTGTGGTTTAAATGTTACATCTATTCTTATATAACCGTACGTTTAAAGGTTATATATATTCCTGTGTAACCATACGTACACTATATATGTAAGTTGTGGGATTAAGGGAAAAAGTTAATGATGATATAATACACAATTCTCCCTCTAAAAGTCTTTCTCATAAGAATGTTCTCTTCTCTTCCTCTTTTTGGTGTATTTACTGTGTAACGTAATCGGAGTCCGCATCGGTACTTCGGTTTCATGTGGGTACTTCAGCAAATTTATCGGATTCCAGGTACGCCCAAAATTCTTACAAACCCAATTACCAAAACTTATTTCCAATAATCCCATTATCAATATCAACTCAAAATTTAACTCTCAAATCAAATCTCTATTTCCAAATCTTTATATAATCTTCAAATTATTTACTTTGATACAAATCCCCAAAATTCTCAAGTTACTACCATAACTCAATTTCTCTATCCTATCACATCTCTATCATATATTAACTTTATATATCTCATTGAAATTATTAACAATAACATTTCCTTCCAATCATCCTAAAATCCCCAAATTTAGCTTATTTTACTTCTTAGGAAAAATACCCATAAATCAAACATTCCTCAAATCATCATCGTACTCCCCTTTCTTTTGTCCATAAATTCCCTCTCACTTATTAGAATAATAGACTAACTACAACCTCCTCAATTTATCCAAAATACCTACTTTCCAATACTTGAAAGTTAACTAAAAAAAATCCTCGATACTTATAACCACGCATAGTTCTCAAAACTAAACCATTCTTCAATAAAATATAACTCCAAATAAATCTAACTTATAAAAATTCGAAGTTAATAACCCCATTATCACAAAATCAGAATTTTCCAACCAAACCCAAACCCAAACTTTAGTTCTTCAAATCAACCACTCAAACAAAAATCCAAACCACACAATTCTTATTCATATCTCAATAGCTCCATAATTATTATAATAATAAACTAAAAACCTCAAAGATTCAAAAATCTATCAAGAAGTCCTAGATTTTCCTCTATTGACAACTAAAAATAAAAGGGGAAAAATTAGAAACAGAAGGTAAATAACTTAATTAGTAGAACCAAACAATCTTCTATCACTCCCTCTCTGCGTGTCCATGGCAACGAATATGATAAAAGAAGAAAAGGTGCCGCAGGAGGAAAAACACAAAGGTCGCCAGTAGCTACCGGAGGAAATATAGAGTGGGGTGTTTTAATTGGTCAAGGAGGAATATGAGGGTATTTGAATACCCTCATGGTCTCATCCCATTATATTGAACGGTGGGGGCGGCCACGTGCCCCCCACCATTTAATGGTATTATTATTATTATTATTATTTGCTTTCTTTTGTTTTTTTTGTTTTTCTTTTTTCTTTTTCTTTTTTTATTTTCTAATAACTCTAGTTTTTTAATCGTTACTTCATTTCTCTTTTATTCCTGATATTAGTATTATTTTTATTTATACCCTTTTCAGCAACCTCTTAAACCATAAAATTGGGCTAAGATTTTACCCAAATAGAATTTTCACAATGTTTAACTAATTGTAGTATATATTATAAAAAAAAATTACTTTAAATACTTCTATTTAACCCCATATAACTCTATTATTTCTTTAAAATGACAATTGTGTTTCCAGCAAATTGTCCTTATTTAAATAATTATATGGTACATTTAAATTATCATAAAATAAGCCTATTAAATTGAAATAATATTAACTATTCAATGTCCTCAATTTTGTACTTCTTTCCCTTAAAAGATAATTTGATACCTTAAAAATGTAATTTGGTAGCATTTTCGGTAATGAAGAGTTTCTCTTCCAATTCTTAATCGTATTTCTTTTTTTTTTCTTTTCCTCAATTCTATTTTAAACAATGAATTTAACTTGCTCTAAATCTCAAGTTAAATGAAAAGCCCTCATCCCAATGTTAGTCAAATCCCAAAAATAAAATTGGGGATGTTACAGTCTTCGTTGAAAATGGAATTGATAGTAGAGAGTCAGCCTTATTCTCACTGTCCTTGCCATAGCTCATTCACTCATTGTCGTTGTCCTTGTCGTTGTTGTGCCTCGTCGTCACTATACATGCCAACGCCGTAAGAGAGGGATGGGGACTTGCCGTCGCCATGAGAGAGGGAGGGAGCTGTCGAGTCGAGGAGTGGAGAAAGATGAAGTAGGGTCATGTGGGCAAAGTCATTGAATGATAAAATACATGAAGGTATAATGGTCAGAAATTTTCACTGCCATATAACCCACCTCAATTCCATGGGTCTACCCAAGGAAGTGACTTCCATCATTTTTGAGGATTTCACTTCCAATTCTCAGAGCCCAAATCCAATAAATAAAACGAGGCATGAGAGTTCATAAATGACCATAGAAGGAAGTAGTGCTACAGATATACCAATTTTATTTTCCAGACTTTAGTTTTCTATTCATTTAGTTGCTCAATGGGAAATGAGACATGTAAGAAAGAATTACTTGGTAACTTTGCAGGTTCCTATTCTTCTTTTTGAGTGAGACAATGACAGTTGCAACGATGAGAGATATAGTAAGAGGCTTGGATGGAGATGGATAAGGATAAATTTAAACTTATTGCAAAATTTAAAAGGGGCAGTTCTGTCCAAAATTTATTATAAAGAGGGATAGTTTTGTCTTTAAATTTTTCAATCCCATAATAGCTTTTACTATACCAAGGGGTGGATGGGTAACATCCCAATCCCAGGTTATGCTTAGTCACTGATAACAAATATCGCAAAATGGGCAATACCAAATCCACTACTAACCCCTCCAAACCACATATCAAATAGGGCCATAACATGCAAATGGTTTTAGCTAGCATCTCGTCCCACCTTCACTATTTACCCAAAAATATTCCTCTCGCCGGCCACCAGCGAGGTCTCCCACAAGGTGGTTGAGAACTCTTTTTTTTTTTTTAAATAAGGGGAATTGTTATTGTTTCCCTTAAATTTTAAAATGGGAAAATCCTATATAAAATTGTTTGAAATATGAAAGTTCTAAATCAGGTTGATAAATTCAACAAATCTTTAAATAAGTCATTAACCCAATTTAGAATTTCGAAATGAAGGTAAAATAACTTTATTGTCCTCTCTTAATTTCCTCTCTCCTATCAAAACAGTTTCATTGCTCTCTAACTTTTTTTTCCCCAATAAGTATGTGTGTGTATAACAACATTAATATATATATATATATATATATATATAATAAAATAAAATATGATTTGTTTAAAGCAAATGACTTTTTTTTTTTGCCTTGGGAGTATCATCAATTATGGAATCCTTAATTCTGGAAACCAAAACATAGATTTGTTTTGAATCCTTAATTCTGGAAACATTAAAGTTATACAGAATCCTTAATTGTGGAAATGAAAGAGGCTAACACTGGGGAAGGTATCACAAATAGAGGTAGTAATATGGTCCGGCCCGGTGGGTTTGGGCTAACCCATCACGGGTTGGGACCATATGAGTTCGGGCTCAAAATGACCGTATCAATATAGGTTGGTATTTAGCCAACCCAACCCATAACCGCTGGGTTGGTGGGTTGGGCGGGCCAACCCATATTTTTTTTTCAATTTTTATTTAATAATATACAAAGATTTTTTTTTTTACACACCTAAACCATAACAAAATTAAAAATACATTACAAATTAAACATTCATCACAAATTCACACATAATAAAATAAATATAAATCCACAAGCCATTAGTATAACTCAATAATAATCAATAATTAGTTAATATTAAAGGTATTTCAATTTAAAGCGTGATGTGAAGCCGTATCTTAAGCTTGATCACTTTGCTTTTGCACAAGTAAATCTGTCATTGCTACAAATAATAAAATAAGGTGAAAGATAATATTATGCTAATTTTAAATAAATGAGTAAATGACAATAACATAAATAAGTAAATATAATTATATTACCATCATCAATAACATCTTCCGCTAGGAAACCAAGCATCAATTATGCGTACAGATAAGGGCTTGAACATTATCAGGAAGAAGATAACTTCTATACTCTGTGAGAACTCGTGAACCAATACTGAAAGCTAATTCACTAGCCACTGTAGTTATTGGAATGCTTAAAACATCAGACGCCATCTTTGAAAGATAAGGAAAATGAGCAGAGTTAGTCTTCCAATAATCCAAAACTTCCATGTCTATATATCTTACCTCTTGGCTCTTGGCTCTTGCTCTTAGTTTATATTAAAAACAAATATGGGCCGGCCCGCCAACCCGGTGGTCCAACCCGTCACGGGTTGGGACCATATAGGTTCGGGCCTAAAAGAATCGCTCCTAAATGGTCCCAGATTTTTTTAACCCAACCCGTCACGGGTTGAGACCATATGGGTTTAGCCCACGGTCTCAACCCATATTACCAGTTCTAATCACAGATTTGTTGGAGTGGAGGGCTAACAGAAAGCCCTTGAGACAAAGAAGACGAGATTTGTTCTTGTTTCTACATTTTTTTAGGAGGAGAGTGATTATCAACATAGGGATATTACAAAAAGCCCACCAAAAAAATATAAGTTAATAAAACAAAACGACTGTGATTTTTTCCGCCATAATCAATTTCACAAATTGATAAATTGTGTCCATACACACATACCTAACTTGTTGCTTTATGTGCTCCAGGGCTAAGGGCTATGCTTCCTTTGTTGTACATTAGTTTCAATAGTAGTTACATGAAGATGTAGGAGTATTTTTTTCTTCTTCTTGGCTTTGCCATTTCACATAAGGGAGATATTTGCTGTTGCAGTATACAATAATTTTAGATATTTAAAATGTGTGTATATATATAACACATTAATGTGTAGAAAAATAAATATTAAATTTATAATCAATACAAATAATATTGAGACTACAAAATAAACTTAAATATTAAATTTTAAGCTAATCATATTTTAATTTATTATATATTAATGTTAATACACACACACACTTATTGGAAAAAACAAGTCAGAGAGCTATAAAACCCTTTTGAGAGGGGAGAGAAGACTAGGAGAGGACAATAAAATTATTTTTACCCATATTTTAAAATTTTAAATTAGGTCAGTAACTTAATTAGAGATTTATTAAATTTACTAACTTAATTTAGAATTTTCCTATTTTAAACAGCTTTATATAAGATTTTCCTTTTTAAAATGGCATTCCGATTTCCGGGTGTCCCACCTACGCAAAGATTATGGAAATTCAGATATCCTTTCTGACATTTAGTAATTTTCAGGTTCTTCATGTGTCACTTTTCAAAAATCATTTGAGTTACTTTTTTTATTAAGTTTTTCTATTTCTATAATTAAAATATAAAATTATGATTAATTTGAATGAAGTTAGTTAAACAATTACTTTGAGGATAAAGCTTTCAAATTTTTGTTTTTTTATCCCAATATTCAATCAATTAAAACAACGTTAGCATAAAAAGAACAAAAATTATAATTATTGAGTAAGTCAGTATAAATATCTTCGTCGTCTTCTTTTTTTTGTATTTTGCGCATCATATTACTTCTTTTTTTTTGTTGAACACAGGTATTCTCCTATTGAAAGTAATCCTGTTGAAGGTGTTAGAACCTGTGTTTTGATAATAGCAAAACTTAAACATAGTTAAGAAAGTGTTATTGTGGCTAAAAACGTTTTTATTGTGAAAATCACCATCAACAAAGTGATCACTAGTAGTGACAAGCAATGATTACTATAGTGACTACTCGAGTGATAAGTAAAAAGCCTGTGAACTCATTTTCTCAATAGTGATGAATTGGTCTTTAAAAGTTAAATCATCACCACAGTGATTACTTGTAGTGATAAACCTTGATCACTACAATGGCCCCTCAAGTGATTTGATAATCACAACCACTTCGCCATGGTAACCAAGATAGTAATCTTATTTCTAAAAACATTATTTCTAAAAGATCACTATGGTTATCACTTGAGTGATGAGCTATAAAGTACGGGTGTTCAAAGTGTCCTAGTTCCGGTTGTCCTGGCTCGGTCCCGGATATTTTATCTCGGGAATTTCTTGTCTCGGCCGGGACCGGGATCACACCATGTGATCCCGGTCCCATCCCGGTCTCGGTTATTTTTTTTATTTTTTTCCTTAAAAAATAAGTTATTCTTTTATTTTTATATTTTTCACCCCATAAATTAAGGGGGAAATCCCTCAAAAAGAACTTTTAAATTAGTAAAAGACAAAAAGGTGATCCGAAATTGCATATTTCCAAAAAAGTGCGAGTGCCTGAACTGGGATATTGAATTTGAGACAAAATGACGTGCGTAACCCTGGAAGTTTTTAAAATGAAAAACGTTAAGGGAGCCGTGATAAGAAGGGCGAAATTGTGCAAAAATGCGGTCGGGACTCTTCATCTTCTTCTAGCGTCGTCGGTGCCGTTGGTCGACCCTGGTTCCGTGGCGTTGAGAGAGGATAGTGGCAGCGACACTGTGGGGCGAATTTGGGGTGGATTTGAGGAGGAACGAAGGCGAGGAGAGGTTGTGGTGAAAGGCATTGGATAGTTGCAGAGGTACCGGTGTTCGAATGCGAATTTGAGCTTCGGTGCTGAAGTTCGGTAAGTGGTTGTGTTTAAAAATGTATTTCATTTTAACTTCTCTAGCTGATTAGAATGGCGGTTCAATGTGCATGGGTTAAAATAAGTTTGGGAAATGTGGATAAAATGTAACGGTGACAAAACCTATGAACTCTGTTGTGAGAATGTGCATGGGTTAAGATAAGTTTGGGAAATGTGGATAAAACGTAATGAGGAAGGTTGTAAAATAAGTTGTGAAATTATGTTGTTAAGTGAGGAAGTTTGAATTGCAACTTTTGAAATTTCTAAACCGTTAAAACAGCATATGAACGCGTCAATTGGTGAATTTGTGAGACGGTGTTGAGATGTAGGAAATTGTGATTTTATTGTTGTGAGAATGTTATACATACAGTTGCGAATGGCTTCAGTGAAGTTGTGAAACAAAACCTATGAAAACCCAAAGATAACCTGTGAAAATCGAATGTTATAGGATGTAGAACTCGAGTTTTTAATTCACAACTAGAGTTCATATCGTCACTGGAGGGTAACCGGCGAGTGATTAGCTTATAGGATGCAGAACTCGAGTTATGAATTGATAACTCGAGTTTACCAACACAGTCTTACATTTTCACGACATCCCGTTAGACTTTCACAAATTGAGTTTGCCATTCACAACTCGAGTTCATATCGTCACTGGAGGGTAACCGGCGAGTGATTAGCTTATAGGATACAGAACTCGAGTTATAAATCGATAACTCGAGTTTACCAACACAGTCTTACATTTTCACGACATCCCGTTAGACTTTCACAACTCGAGTTCATATCGTCACTGGAGGGTAACCGGCGAGTGATTAGCATATAGGATGCAGAACTCGAGTTAGGAATTGATAACTCGAGTTTACCAATACAGTCTTACATTTTCACGACATCCCGTTAGACTTTCACAACTCGAGTTTGCCATTCACAACTCGAGTTCATATCGTCACTGGAGGGTAACCGGCGAGTGATTAGCTTATAGGATGCAGAACTCGAGTTATGAATTGATAACTCGAGTTTACCAACACAGTCTTGCATTTTCACGACATCCCGTTAGACTTTCACAACTCGAGTTTGCCATTCACAACTCGAGTTCATATCGTCACTGGAGGGTAACCGGCGAGTGATTAGCTTATAGGATGCAGAACTCGAGTTATGAATTGATAACTCAAGTTTACCAACATAGTCTTACATTTTCACGACATCCCGTTAGACTTTCACAACTCGAGTTCATATCGTCACTGGAGGGTAACCGGCGAGTGATTAGCTTATAGGATGCAGAACTCGAGTTATGAATTGATAACTCGTGTTTACCAACACAGTCTTACATTTTCACGACATCCCGTTAGACTTTCACAACTCGAGTTCATATCGTCACTGGAGGGTAACCGGCGAGTGATTAGCTTATAGGATGCAGAACTCGAGTTATGAATTGATAACTCGAGTTTACCAACACAGTCTTACATTTTTAGGACATCCCGTTAGAATTTCACAACTCATGTTCAAATCGTCACTGGAGGGTAATTGGCGAGTGATTAGCTTATAGGATGCAGAACTCGAGTTATGAATTGATAACTCAAGTTTACCAACACAGTCTTATATTTTCACAACATCCCGTTAGACTTTCACAACTCGAGTTTGCCATTCACAACTCGAGTTCATATCGTCACTGGAGGGTAACCGGCAAGTGATTAGCTTATAGGATGCAGAACTCAAGTTATGAATTGATAACTCGAGTTTACCAACACAGTCTTACATTTTCACGACATCCCGTTAGACTTTCACAACTCGAGTTCATATCGTCACTGGAGGGTAACCGGCGAGTGATTAGCTTATAGGATGCAGAACTCGAGTTATGAATTGATAACTCGAGTTTACCAACACAGTCTTACATTTTCACGACATTCCGTTAGACTTTCACAACTCGAGTTCATATCGTCACTGGAGGGTAACCGGCGAGTGATTAGCTTATAGGATGCAGAACTCGAGTTATGAATTGTTAACTCGAGTTTACCAACACAGTCTTACATTTTCACGACATCCCGTTAGACTTTCACAACTCAAGTTTGCCATTCACAACTCGAGTTAATATCGTCACTGGAGGGTAACCGGCTAGTGATTAGCTTATAGGATGCAGAACTCGAGTTGTGAATTATAACTCGAGTTAAACAACACAGTATTGCATTTTCACGACATCCCGTTAGACTTTCACAACTCGAGTTCATATCGTCACTGGAGGGTAACCGGGGTGTGATTAGCTTATAGGATGCAGAACTCAAGTTATAAATTGATAACTCGAGTTTACCAACACAGTCTTACATTTTCACGACATCCCGTTAGACTTTCACAACTCGAGTTTGCTATTCACAACTCGAGTTCATATCGTCACTGGAGGGTAATCGGTGAGTGATTAGCTTATAGGATGCAGAACTCGAGTTATGAATTGATAACTCGAGTTTACCAACACAGTCTTACATTTTCACGACATCCCGTTAGAATTTCACAACTCGAGTTCATATCGTCACTGGAGGGTAACCGGCGAGTGATTAGCTTATAGGATGCAGAACTCGAGTTATGAATTGATAACTCGAGTTTACCAACACAGTCTTACATTTTCACGACATCCCATTAGACTTTCACAACTCGAGTTTGCTATTCACAACTCAAATTCATATCATCACTTGAGGATAACCGGCGAGTGATTAGCTTATAGGATGCAGAACTTGAGTTATGAATTGATAACTCGAGTTTACCAACACAGTCTTACATTTTCACAACATCCCGTTAGACTTTCACCACTCGAGTTTGCCATTCACAACTCGAGTTCATATCGTCACTGGAGGGTAACCGGCGAGTGATTAGCTTAAAGGATGCAGAACTCGGGTTATGAATTGGTAACTTAAGTTTACCAACATAGTATTACATTTTTACGACATCCCGTTAGACTTTCACAACTCGAGTTTGCCATTTTCACAACATTGCAGGGTGATCATCCCACTTCTGGAGATAAGACCATTTTCAATAATTCAATTTTCTTCGTAAAATAATTACTCAACAGAAAATTTACCAACATTTCCTTGTGAATATGTATGCTTAATTTTAACTACCACAATCAACAAAATCTGAATTATAACGTTCACCATTTTGGCAACCAAAGATTATCCAGGGTGAAGGAGCAACAACATCAGATGTCATAGGATCCAAATTTGTAGAAGAAAAAAGAGTCCAGTCTAAAGAATTTGAGTGTCTTTTTCTGGTAAAACCACTTAATCTGTAAGCATAGAAACACCAATAGTATTAAGGGTTATGCAATAAAAATATCAAGATAACATCACAAGTGAATAATAATTCAAAGTTTTTGGATTCAGACATCTTGAAAATTCATTGCAATACAAGTGTTTTTCATATTGCATGAAAAATTCAGTTACTTTACCTAAATGACTGCCATCTCTTCTTAGAGCAAGCTACAGGAATATCACCAAGATCAGGAGCACGTTGCATAGATTCATAGCAAAAGTTTCTAAAGATTAAATATAAAGAATACCTGATTTAGCATTAACTATAACATTCACATTACTTGATTTAGCATTAAAATTTCAAAAAAAAAAATTTAGCCTAATAGTGATCTCACCTTTAATTGATCACAGTGATTTGAAGTATTGTAAAGAGTAAATATAAAGAATACCTGCAATTTGTGCAAGGAATTCCTATTAAGCATATTTCATTGGTGCATATTGATTGAAACAGAAAGTTGAGACAAATATTAACATTAAACCACAAAGAAATTGTGCTTATACCTTTCTCTTAATGCTTTCCCTCCCATTGTCTGTGACTCGTATGCAAGAATCTACAACAACACTTTTAAGAGGATCCTGACAAACAGTTAAAGAAAGGTTTCACTTCCTCAACCTTGATCAAATATAACAAAAACTTAATTATAACACCTCATATAAAAGGTCGATATCCAAATTAGTAATTTACTCCTTCATTTTCAAACATGGATAATCAAGTATTTTTACTAAAGTCAAAATTTTCAGTTTATACATGAAAAGTAGCTGACTGGTTTCATGAGGAGAATATCATGTAACTACTCTCTGGAAAAAAAACTCTTATACAAATACAATAAGCAAAACTCAACTTTTGCAAGATGTTTGCTTTTACTCTGCCATTGTTAGACATCATCTTAGAGGATATATTGATATGCAGGCTCCCAAAGTAGGTTCAAAACTTTAGGAGTTTGACATGCGATTATCTTAATCTAATCATCTAGAGTTATTGCAGACAGATGCATGTACAGGCATGAGCGTACAGCATTGTTGCCCAAGGTTTTACGAACCGATTGCATCGTTTTCCTCTGAATCGATTAACAGACTAACCAAAAGTGAAAATCTTAAAAATCAGTTCAATATATCTTGCATGCACTTTTAAAGAAACTAAAACAAAATGATCCAATCACTCAGCCGTGTGAGTGCGCTTGCGCATTCTCTTCTAGCCAACCAGTCAACTCATAACAATTAATGTCCAACAAGAAACAACAGCTACCAGTCGAACAATCTAATCCTGATGGAAAAGAAATGATAACCTTTGCTAACAAAGAATAGCAAAGAAAGTTGGTTCAACTTTATTATGATAACCTTTACTTATTTTGTTGGATCCTCTGTATATGCGCTAAAAAACAGGGATAAACAGAGGATGACGGTGATAACTTATGAGACAGAACAGACAACAACGGACTAATATTAAGTTTCTCTTCAGTTAACTCGAGGGTTATAGAAGTCGAAGGTCGAGTGGAGTCAACAGAAATGTTTGAGGATTGAGGGATTTAAAGCGTGGAGGGCTATTTAACTTGAGTTATAATCAATCCACTCGAGTCCTTCTTCCCCTTTTTTTCCTGACTTTCCGGTTACCCTCTAATGATGATCTTCACTCGAGTTTTAATTAGTAAACTCGAGTCTAACCATAGGTTGACAGCACCACCTAACTGGAGTGTGTTATTTACAACTCGAGTTCTGTGTATATTGACAGGATAACTCTCTGGTTACCCTCCAGTGATGGGGAAACCTCGAGTTTCTAATGGGCCAACTCGAGTCCACATGCAGATTGAACACAGGAACGCACTGGAGTGAGTTTTGTACAACTCGAGTTTGGTTCTACTAGACACTATCACTCTTCGGTTACCCTACAGTGATCAGGATAACTTGAGTTTTTAGATTAGAAACTCGAGTCCGTCCGTGGATTCATAACACTCCTTCACTGTCGTTTGTTTTTTACAACTCGAGTTCAATGCAGCTTGAAACACGCACTATCTGGTTACCCTCCAGTGATGTTTATAACTCGAGTGATATATGGGCTAACTCGAGTCGTCATGCGGAAGTAATACAAGTACGCACTGGAGTTAGCTTCTGAACACGTCGAGTTTGATGCGTCTTAACACAATCACTCTTCGGTTACCCTCCAGTGCTAAGTAAAACTCGAGTATAAATTTCATCAAACTCAAGTTTAATGTGTGCTTTAACAGGATCTTGTTTCTACCTCATTAGATTAGATTGTTATCATATTCATAACAAGATCATACCTTTTCCTTAGCAGAGAAAGTTTGAATAAATACTCGGTAGCATCAACAACTATAGCCCTGCTTTTCCCATCACGATCCAAACAGAAGATTGTATTTCCAGAAATTTTTGAAATATAAACTGCGACATCAAGTGTTTTTATTAGCCATTATCTCCGTTTAGAAGACAATATTTGATGTGATTTAAAGTTGTGTAAATAAAAACACCATTGTCATCCTTGCCTATACTTTTTTACACGGATTGTCTCATGCAGGGTATATTGATGCACAAGCTTGTTACTAGCGATGACAATGCCATGTTTGCTGAGCAAGGCAACACGTTCCATATCATTAGACCAAACAACATACTTCACAAAGGGTATCTGAATATCACCAAGAACTATCCTCTGCTGAAGATCAAATATAACCACCTCATTAATCTTGAGTTTAATGTGTACTTACATTGGGTTACATGAACACAGATCTTTTTGGTAGCATAGCTGCTGTGGTCAAGTATGTTTTAGAAGGTCATGATAGCAGAGTCAAGTGGGTTGCATTCTCATACCATTTTACAACCTTCCCATCACAACCACAACAATTGGAAAAATCTATCTCCCCACAGTTAAATAAGGTCTCACAACTTATGAAGAATCATTCACAAGTTTTGCATGAGGATTCACAAGTTCTTCTATGAATTTCACAATTTCCCCACCTAAATTGACCTCTACACATATTTAACAACTTTTCATTAGGTTTTCACAAACTCCAATAATGTTTTCACAGGATAACATTCGATTTTCGTATGTTATCTTTGGGTTTTCATAGGTTTTTTTTCACAACTTCATTGAAGTCATTCGCAATTGTATGTATAACATTCTCACAACAATAAAATAACAATTTCCTACATCTCAACATCGTGTCACAACTTCACTAATTGACGAGAATGGTTTTGCTTCAGCTCGACCATGCGGGGGAAGAACATTGTCGACTTAATAAAATACATACCTCACTCCTGTTTGTCTCGCCTCCCACTTACGTTCCCGCGCGCTGACGCTCACCCTGTATCGCTTCACCTTCTTTTGTCATCAACTTCTTTTCTTTCATCAGAGGGCTAAATCTGTCATTTTACATTGAATTCTAGTATTTCAGTTCAGGCACTCGCACTGATTTGGGATATTAAATTTCGGAGCACCTATGCGTCTTTTACTAATTTAAAAGTTCTTTTTGAGGGATTTTTCCTAAATTAAGTTATCATTTGATAAAATGTATATCACATATTTAGTTAGAGTTAAATCGTATATATCGTGACACTAATCCTAACTATATAATGTATAAAGATAATAACAAAAATGATGAATGTAATAATAATAATAATAATAATAACAACAACAACAATAATAATAATATGTTATTATTCAATTCTAGCTCAATCTGTGTGATTTTTATGACCTTATTAGGTGTTAAATAATCACTTTAAATACTATATTATAAAAAATTTAACTAATATAATAATATTATTGAAACCGGGAATTCCCGGTCCTGGTTATACTGGGAATTTACGGGGACCGGGACCGGGAATGACTTCCCACTCCCGGCTCCCCCCTAAGACAGTAGTCGGGAATGGGTGATCCCGGTCCTGTCCTGGGATTTGAACACCCCTACTACAAAGTGTATCACTATCACTTCACCATAGTGATACTTCATGGTGATCTGTTTTCAAAAATTTTCCAAGAGAAGATCACTATGGTGGCTACTCGAGTGATCTAATGAAATTCTCATCACTATCACGTCACCACAGTGGTACTTCATGATGATCAATTTTCAAAAATTGTCAAAGAAAAGATTACTATGGTGATCACTTGAGTGATGTGATAAATTTTCATCACTATCACTACACCACAGTGATCTATCCTAGTGATCAAACTTCTAAACATTTTCTAAGTGTCTATCACTCGAGTGATGTATGAAAAAGTGTATCACTAACACAGCATCGTAGTAACTTTGGTAGTGCTCAATATTTTTAAAATTTTTTCTAAGACTAGATCACTCGAGTGCCCACTCTAGTGATATGTAAAAAGAGCATCACTACCACTATATCACGGTGATGGCATCTGGTGATCTGTTTCTTCTAAACGAAAAAGAAATAAGATCATTCGAGTTGTAATATCCCGAATTTTGGGATTGGAGGCTTTAGAATAAGCCTAAATTAAGTGGACTGCTAAGCCCCAGTTTAGTAGATATCCCAAATCTATTCTCTAATATTTCTTATATCTTTGGGGTATTAAGAAAGTAAAATGATGAATTTTGGAGAATATAATTATGTTTTCGGTGAAATTGCCTATGAGGTAGTGAGCTTGTCATGTGATTTTGAATGATCAAATGATGAGCAAATATTATGAAATTTTACAGGATGAAAGTAGGCATCCTAAGCTTTAATTTGATAGGTTATATGACTCAATTAGAGATATATACAAAAAGATATGAATTTTTGAAGTCAACATAGAAAAACTGTGAAATTTCTGGAATAATATGCAAAGAATGAAATTCTGGGAATTTTGTGATTCCATTCAGCAAATTTCTATATTTTTCCTTGAAACTAGACTCATTAAGGGTTCTATAGGCTTTGGAATCACTCTAATTCAATTTTTCTAGAATTAGTTATGATTTTTTCGAAGTTTGGACAGAAATCTGCAAAAACTTTATAAAAATCCGAAATTGGGAAGAATAATTAATTAAAAGTGGATATGATATAAAGTGATCATCTCCTTCTTCAGCCCCATTTCTGACGCCATAACAAATTCTGAGAGAGAGAGAGAGAACTCAGATTTGTAGAGAGAGAAGGGGAGAAAAAAACTTGCAAAGGTAAGTGATGTCTTCGATAAATCGGTTCCTAATGTGTATAACTCCGCTCCTAAGCTATTCTTCTATGTGATTCAAGGGTTGGAAGCTCAAATTTACTTGTTGAAGTGAGCTAGGGTTCAGCCAAGTCAAGGAAAATCAAGTGGGAGCTTGAGGTAACTTCTAAACCTTTGTATATTGACTATTCTGGTTGCTATGGGCAATTTAATCGGTGAAATTTCACCGGATTGCTTGGTTTTAAAATTTGGAAATTGAGTTGCCTAGGGGTTATGCTGCCAAAATTGGTACTAAATGGTAGTTGTAAACTAATGGAATAGTCAATAAAGTGGTTAGGAGTATAAAGGAACACGTTTACGGAGCCGAAACCGAAAAACCCCGATTTTCCCCGGAAAACCCATTTGTTTCGGTCAGGGCTGTAAATGGGTCTTAGAGCTAGATTTTCAATGATTTGATGGTTCTATTGGATTCAGGAAGAAAAATTAGGTGGGGTTACAGTTGGGCACTTTTTCGGAAAAGGCCGAAAAAGCATAATTACGAAAACGCCCCTGAAACCCTAAAATTAGGGCTGCCAAGGACAATTTTGTAATTTGACATTGAATTTGATAATTCTGAGTCTGGAAATGGATTCATTGGGTGAAAATAAGTCAGGATAACTTAGGTTAGAATTTTGAGAAAAGTGCAGTTGGACCGGGTACGATGGGGCCGGGTCCCCGGGGGTATTTTAGTAATTTTTCAAGATAGACTCATATAACCCCCATAAACACTATGGAAGTGTCTGAACAGTACCTTTGTCGTTGTAGGATCAAATATGGGGCCTGAACTGTTGGCACATGTTACGAGGTACACGTTTCGAGGCGGAGAAAAGACTGGAGGTAGGGACTTACCTTACTTACATGTAATTGATATCTTTGCTTGTGTAATAATGTATGTGATTGCTTTACTTGATTGTGTAGAGCATATTTGAATAAATGAAGCTTTGTTTCTATTTTCGCTGTGGCCGTAGTCTTGTTGTATGAAACATTGAGCATGCAGAAATGTCATTATGGGGCATACATTTAGATAAAGCTAACATGTCATACACATAGCATCAATCATGCATGCATTATGGTATCTGTTTCCTACTGAGATTCTCTCAAATCTCACCCTCCCCCACCAACAATTTAGACAGGAGGCGATAGAAGATATGCAAACAACAATGCAAAGTACCGTACGAGGGGATTACAGTAGTGGAATGAAGACGGGAAGAAGTCTCCGTTTCACTGGGATGAGTTTAGACACCCTAGTAGCCTTGTACGGCTACCTTAATCGTAAGTATCATGTACAAACCCCTATGGGGAATTTATGTAATCATGCACATATTATCAGTATATTTATGCTATTCCTGTGTTGCCTACCGAACCGCATATCATTTTCCGCAAATACTCTAAAAAAGGTTGAAATTAAGATAAGGGCATGACACGAGTGACCACTCAAGTGATCTTGTTATATTCATCACCACTAGCTCACTATAGTGAAATATCTAGTGATCTATTTTCAAAAGAAACAAGATCACATGGGTGACTACTCGAGTGATCCTAGATTTATGCATCACTACCACGTCACCACGATGAACCATCCAGTGATCTATTTTGTTTTTCAAAATAACTAAGTGAAGATCACTCTAGTGACCACTCAAGTAATGCAATTCCAGAAAACAAAGCATCGTATCATAAATCTTGATACTCATTCAAATATATTATAAACTTGTTCTAAGTACTTCCAATTGGTCTAACACTTCATTATATTAGTACTTAATCATATTTCATGTGGTTTATGATGGATTAAATCAATGTTAACAAAAAGCACGTTTGTGTCAAAGCAATAAATGCACCAAAGTTCAAATGCTTCACATTCTATCTGCTCTTAATGGCTAAATCCAAAGACAAAGAGCAATATGACATTCTCAATGGATTGAAGCAAGACCATACACTCTAACGGATAATTAAAGAGCAATGGTCTTCAAACATTCTCACGCTACAAATAGAAAAGCATTGAAGATGGAGTAACTAACTAAACTGTGGATTTATTGTTACATTCATTTTGCTAAGTCTCAAAAGCTTTCTATGTGAATTTGTACTTCAATGATTATTCATTTACTCTTGCGAAAGGATACACTTAAGCATTTATTTCATCTGAGATACTTAAGGTAGTGGGACCTTGAGCGGGCATTGATTACAACGTGTAAAGGGGAGCAAGTGTTCTTTGAAGAAGATCTAGTTTGTACTACAAGAACCATGTGAATATTGGAAGATAGTGGACATCTCAGAAAGGCCTTATGGGGACTAGACGTAGGTCAAATGGATAGGACCGAACCAATGACTCTCTTGTGTCCACCTTTAGTGATACCCTTCTAACTCTCCTCTCTTTACTTAGCTTGTATTAAAGTTTAAATTTTTAAAGTCACCCAATTCACCCCCTTGGATGAAAAGCTTACACAAACATAAGGCATTGTTTGACACTAAATGTGGGCACCTCTACCAGTAGGGATTCAAACCTTCATTTGCCACATTATAAGGGACTAACCTCTTCTGCTAGACCCAACCCTTATTGGTCGTATAAGATTACTTTAAATTAATATTTGTCATCTCCTACGTTCTATCCCTAAACTGAAGCCCACCTTTTTTAGACTATTGTCTCCAATGGATTTTCGATATTATTTATAAACAAAAAAGCCCATCCTATATCTTGGTGAATATGGTATTTCATTTTATTGATATATTTTTTTATTTAATCGAGGGTTTCCCCCTCAAAACTTAAAGGGTAAAAGATTCTCACCTCTCCTAACAAATACACTTATCGGGATTCAAACTTGTGTTCTCATCCTCATGAGGATGAGGCCCCTTACCACTTCAACTAATAGATTGTTGGTATTTTATTGATTTATTTAATTACACCACCACGGTGCATTATAATACCCATTGCTAATATTCTTTGTAATGTCCTCACCTCACAAATATTTCTTTTTTCTATTTATCATTAAAATTTATATAAAATAAGTGATATTTTAATATCTTACAAATATAAAATGATATGGTTATAAAAAAAATATGATTTTGAATTGAGTCTCAAGGGCACACCAATTAAATCTAGGATGTGCCTCCAAGTTTAATGAGAACTTACATATACGCTTATAAATAGATTATTACACCGGCAATGAGATTTTGACTCATGATTTTGTTGGTTATTTGTCAACTCCTTACCAATTAGTTTTTCTTGACCAACATATTTTGTTATTTATTTTACATGGACACACCAAACATTCCATCAAGACTAGGGAGGAAGTAGAGGCATTGGAAATTAAACTCTTTTTTACATGAAAAGTACATATCTCTTTACAGATAGTCAAGGGAAACTAAATTGTGGAAGCACCAATAATATATAATCATATATATAAAGATAAAGAACAAAATCAAGCACTTTATATACATTCATTCGTTTGGCCAAACATTCAAAATGTATCTATAGATTCACATGGTCCATGAAATTCAGGTACATTTGAGAATACATAGCTTGAATTCTTTGTTTTTTTTTGGTCAGTTACATAGCTTTAATTCTTCTTGTGATGATTCGTTGAGAATTTAATAAATATTTTTAAAGTTAGTAACAACTAAAGAGTGACTGCTACTTTAAACAGACTTGGATTCAAACCCTGATATTAATACTAGTATTTTCACTATTTTGTTGAGCCCCTTTTTATCCATATCCTATGCACATTAAAAGTAAAATACTTAAATATCATATAGTGGGAAGTATTTAATAAGATACTGCACCAAAAATTATTCGCAGTTGAAACAAGTTTAGATTTGCACGCAAATTGTTGAGCAACTTTTCACCATGTGCTGTAACATTTATTTATTTTAAGTAAAATATGAAGTCATTCCCGTGATGAATGATTTTACTTTTGGAAAAAAGTACTATCTCCCCTTCAATCCTTAATATAAGATTCATATTGTAGTGTAATTATAAAATAGATATTATATTAAAGACATGATATAGTATTAATTAGAGAAAATTTCATATAAAGCTATTTAAAATAGGACAGTTCCAAATCATGTTGATAAATTCAATAAATCCTTAATTGAGTCATTAACCTAATTTAGGATTTCAAAATGTGGGTAAAATGACTTTAATGTCATTTCCTCTCTCCTCTTTAAAGAGTTTCATTACTTTGTAACTTATGCTTTTCAATATATATATATATATATATCAATATTAATATTTAATAAAACAAAGTATGATTCATCCATAGTTTGAATATATTAATTATCATGGTAAGAACAAAAACTTATAATATTTTTAAGTAAGGAATTCATTTTATTAACATAAACAAATTTTTTCAATATATATGTATGTATATATGTCATTATAAATTTTTTTTAAATAAATATATTAATTATAAATTTTAATATATTTATTTTATATATAAAGTTTTTCTTGAAAAGTTCTATATGTCAATAAGCATTTTATGTAATTTTAAGTGCATTTAATATTTTTATAAAAAATATCCCTAGAAGTACATCAAAGTTTAACGCTTTTCTAATAGAAAAAAATAATTAATATCAATAATTCATATTAAAGAATGGAAAAGTTAAAAAAGTGAAATCTTAACTAAATTATTTTTTAAAAAACTTCCATTTATGCGTTAGGAAAAATTATTTAGAGTTTGTTTATATTAGTGTTGGTAAAAATAGCTTTTATTTCAATTGATTTTTGCAAAATAAAGTTTGGCAAGTGTTATCATTTCCTTTTTCTTTTGTCTCACTTGATAAAAATAACTACATTATTTTTTTTAAGAAAACTCAATTTTTTATTATATTTTTGTATCTTTATAATCAATTGAATGATTTTTGGTTGAAATGATCAATTTTTTTTAATATCAATAATATGATTTTTAGTTGGTATGTATCATGGTTCCTTTTTTGCTTGAATTATTGTTTATGATCCTTTTAGAACAAAAAAAATCTTTTGATTTAGAAAAATTATATTTTATTTGATTATATATTAATGTTGCTATATATAGAGTGATAAAGTAATATAGCAATAAAACTCTTTTAAGAGTGAGAGAAGAAAGGGGAGGGCATTAAAGTTATTTTACCCACATTTTAAAATCCCAAATTGGGTTAATGACTCGATTAAGGATTTGTTGAATTTCCCAACCTAATTTAGAATTTTTCTATTTTAGGTAGTTTTATATGGGATTTTTCCTATTAATTTCTCATCATCTCATTTATAGTGACATGTCTAATTTCCACAAATTTCCTTTATATACACATGCATATATGGGTAAGGCTGTCAAACTCACAAATTTAAACAAACTCGTGACAATAACGTAAACTCGTATCTTAAACTAAACTCATGAGCTTTTACTTTTATTATTAAATAAGTATTAATAGTGTAAAACATTATATTTTATATTCTCTACTCTGATACTAAAATGTGACACACTACCATATATTCTCTATTCTGATCAAAATGTAAATTTTTAAAACGTTTCCTTTTCATGAACATAATGTCACTTTTATTCAGATAAGATTTATTGGGGTCAACTTAAGGTTTTTCATTCAATCACATGCTTGGGATAAAATGATTATGCACCTATAACAAACATCACAACACAAGGGAGCTTTGCTCTGGTGCCCAACCCATAAATCACACAAATATAGATATAATACCTCCATATCCAAATTCTATGACTCAATTAATTAAACAAAAATTTATAGTAATGCAACTCCTTGAAAATCATATGCCTTAGGTTGTCCATTACTAAAATCCATAAAATACAATCAATGAGAATTAAACAAAATCTCAATTCCGAATACAACTCTAATTGTGGCAATAAAAGTAAAAATAGACAAATATAAAGTGGCTCCTTGTACCCACTGGCTCAGGCCTTTGGTGCCTTCCTAGTTGCGTCACCCCTTTAACCCTCACCTGAAAAATGTGATAAGTAATGGAGTGAGACCACTATCTCAATAGCATAATCACTATCCACCTTACCTATCGGCACCATCCTGGGATGTCAGGTGGGACTGACAAACATACATGAAGAATAGTCAAATAACTCAGGAACAAGCAGTGTCAATTTATAATCCTCAGAGAAATAAGTAAACATATCATATCATATCATATCATCTCATGGCTTGCTACATCACAACACATCATAAATCAATCGGTTATTCTTTGTCTTATATTAACCCCCAATCATCCTTATATTATCCTTATTTCCGCCGACTAAACCCATGGGCTAAGTCCTAGTCCATGTTACTAGTGACTCTCACAAGCTCTTCGCAAGTGTGGTGTAGACATACTAGAGTACTATAAAGCACACAAGGGACTATGGGTTCCTCCAGTAGGGTTATTGCCCACAGGAATACTGCCTAGGCCCCAGAAATACTGCCTAGAAGCCATTGGAATATTGTATTAGGGAATGCTGCCCTGTAAATAAATGCCAATCAGTGGTGTATTATAATTAAACTAGCGGCCTGCCACGTGTTATTCAGTCTTTATATCATAGACCAATCACTAACTCTGTCTCTTAGTCTCTTATTCTCAAGGGTTATAATCTTTTCTCATACAGCATCAATCTCAATCGTAAATACGGATTTAAAATTTAACAAGTACATGTATCGGTCATACTATCATAATATATCAAAAGGTCACCTACTTGTATCTTAAACTTATCGTAATAGTCATACAATAGCATTCTAGATATCACCAAATAAGGAAAAAATATAGCATTGGCATTAGAATAAAATAACAATTAGAGCCTATGGTGTGCAGGTTGTGCATGATTGCATATAGAAATATTTAGTTAAATTAGTACACTTCAAGACCTATGGTTGTCTCTAACTATTCCACATATCTACTATCCATTTCTAGGGTTCACACATAAGTACTACAAAGGCAAGTTTTGGTTATAAAACAATAAGGATCATACAAATATACTCATTCTAGGCTTGTGGAGTTTTCTGAATACTCCCACGAGCGACACCGATAGATAAGATGAGCAGGACCACGTTACTTGGAACTTATCCCAATAATAGTAGTCAAAGAAAGCTTCCTCTTGTTAGATAAGGATCGACTACAAGGCAAAAATAAGTTTTAGTCAAGCAACAAGACCTCAGCTCATCTCAGGAGTTACTCATAAATCTCGCAATTTAATCACAAATCCTACGAGTAATAACGGTAATAGGAATCTAGGCTAGAATTGAGAATTTTTTTCAATTAAGTGTTAGACTAAACTAGTCTAACAACTCCACATCATCAAGTTTTAGATCTAAAAGCTTATTTCTACAAAAAAAAAATTCCTAAATTGGGATTTCCAAACCCTAGCCTTAATCCCTTAAAACCTCATAAACATAGAGGAAGAAGAAGGATGAGGGAAGATTAGAGAGGCTTACCAACAATTAGAAATCTTAGGGCGCCATTGGAACGTCTTACTTCTCTGCGTCCAAACGTGAAAAAGAGAATCAGATTGGGTTGCCCCCTTTTATTTATAATAATAATAATATTATTATTATTATTTTTTAACTATATATATGTAGTTGTTTTTTTGGATGTTACAAATAATGTATAATTAAATAATTAAAATATAAAAAATGACAGCAATTTGACTCAAATATATTTTAAATCTAAATAATTAAAATTAAATCCATTAACATTCATAATTTATCATATTTAAAAAAGAAATGTCTATAAAATTCATATATAAAGTTATTAAGAATTATCAAATTAAAAAAGTTAACATGAGTTTAAGAATGTGTTAACACGATTTTGTAAGTTAGAAACATAAAAACAGTAAAGTCAATGTGTAAAATTACAAGTTTAACGGAGTTTACCAGTGACTTAACTCGATTTTTGTAAGCTATATACGTAAAAACCGTAAATTCGAAGAGTCAACTCACGAGTTTGACAATAATGTATATGGTTGTATGTTTTGATCCATACACTGGTGGAAAAATAACTTTTTAGACCGGTTTTGGATAAGGTCTTAATACAGCTGGTCTAAAAAGTCTATTACTTTTTAGACTGGTTAAGCAACTGGTCTTAAAAATCACTTTTTTAGACCGGTTGCTCGAAGAACATGTCTAAAAAGTCCAGACTACTTAGACCGGTTGTTTAAAAACCGATCTAAAAACTATTTTTCAAGACTTTTAAGACCGGTTATTCTAATAACAGGTCTTAAAAGTACTTTTAAAACTGGTTATTCTAAAAAATGGTCTAAAAAGTGACATTTATAAAAAAATAAATAGAGCTTTTTTTTTGGATTAGAAGGATTTTAAAATCATCTCAATCCAAAAAAAAGTCCCCTATTTTTTTACTATCATATAATTTTAAATAAGCTATGACAATTGTAACTAAGTGATGAAAAACAACAACTCATAAGATAAAAAATTGACAATAATTAATAAAAAAATATCCCAATCTTGCAATTATAGTGTAAACAAATTTAATAAAACAATTATTCATCATACAAAGGTTCTTGAACGACATACATGAATTAACATGAGTCAAAATACATGTAAATTAAAATGAAATAAATAGCATCATGTATCTTCACAACTACATATTTCTAAGAATTGGTAGAATTTGTGACAGAACACATTTTCAATAGTCTTGGCTTTTGTAGATTCAATAGTCTTCCTATAAGAGAGAGAGAGAGAGAGAGAGAGACCACATAAAAGAATGGAAAAATGACAGCTCAACTATTATCACCATTATAAGTCCATTTTTTCTGTCAAGCTCATACTTGACCTTGCTTCCATTCCCAATTTCAACAACCTGCATGTTGCACAAGTATGCAAATAGCTGAATACGATAACCACTTTAAGTCCAACAAGGTATTTGATCCCATGTATATGCAGAGAGTTTGGAAATGATGTGCATCACACAAGGCTTTTAAGCAGAGTGACTTGCTATGAGTTTTATATCCTAACACAAATCCATGTATGTCATATAAGAACTGGTCGATAGTGCTTTTGGGTACCCTAATTGTCAGCATAGAAAGCTCTATAAGACAACAATAAAATATTAATAACTTCAGTATTATAAAATGTTCCCAGTTCTACCCATTAATGTTAAGTTTGGTAAACTGTGTTGCTAGTCATCAATTGAACAATTTAACATTGATTAAGAATGATGTGGACTTTGTCATAAGTTTAAGTTCAAAATGCTTACACAGTTGAACATTCTTGGAGTTTCAGGTCCTGAATCGTGGTGAAAATTTGGTTAGAATGCCAAAGATACATAACGAGGAAATTTTACTTGGTTGTATCAAGTTTAAAACAGTGTCCTGATAACTAACAAAAAAGATCAAGAACATTAATTGAGCTGCACAATACCTCTATCTTGGTCTTGTTTGATCTCTACACAACTTCTAAAAAATTTTACATGGTTGTATCAAAGTTTAAAACAATGTTCTGATAACTAACAAAAAATCTTACACTCCTCACTCTACAATCATCCCACTATCAATCAACCATTTCAAACACTGGAAGTATCCTATCTAATATGAGGAAATAAGCATAATATACCAATTTCAATTCTTCCAGAAAGTTACAGAAGCATAATCTGCAAAATGAAATTCACAAACCCTATAATTTTTTCTATAGACTATGCACATATGATCTTTTTCTATGTCTCTACATTGAACTCAATTGATTAAATTCCTTGTCTCCTTGCATTTTGTGATCCATCAAATATAGGAGTTGAATCCCAGTTGTTGCCTCGAGCAATATTCCCATTATGACGAGGTGGAATACTTACAATATGCATCTCACCATGTTATGGGCTCATAATGTCATTGTTTGTAGTAGATGAGACTTGAGCTCCATTATGAGATTCAGCCAACATCTGAAAATATGAGTAAGAGCCTCAACCTGCACACACAAATATATGGAAAATGATAAATAGCATAAAGTCATGAACAAATATCTCAAAATCTATTCCTTCACTTATTCTTTAAATGAAACAGAAAATGGAAAGAAACCGCAGGAAAAACCCAAAGAAGCCACATATCTGGACAAATAGAGTCTAAGATTTATTCAGAAAGTTACAAGAACAAATCTTCACACAACAAAGGTTCTCGAATTTGAGCCGTCACCACGACGTAAAACAAACGCCACTTCACAAACATGATAGAGGAGCAGTGTGTGAAACAGGGAGGGGCATGGTGGAGGAGTTCAAGCTACAGAGCTCACTGAGAAATTGCAACAAGAAGAGAAGCAAGGTTCAGATTGCTAGGATGGGATTCAACAATTTTAGCGCAGGTCAAAGTGGATTTGGGGAAACCTTTTAGATCGATTGTGAATCATAACCGATCTTAAAATTGGGAAAAAATATTTTAGACCAGTTTAAAATAAAACCGATTGAAAATATTTCATCTTTAAGACATGTTATTAGTGAAAACCGGTCTAAAAAGTTTTAGATTTTTTTTTGAAATTTTTTAAAATCTTTTTAGACCGGTTGTCTGAATTACGGGTCTAAAAACATATAATTTTTTTTTAAATTTTTACAAATCGTTTTATACCGGTTGTCTTAATAACCAGTCTAAATGATTTATTTTAGACCGCATATCTTAAGAACCAGTCTTACAAGTTCTTTATAATTACAAAACTGCCACCACTCATCTTTTTTAGACCTTATCCGCTATAACCGGTCTAAATGTGGTGGTCTAAAAAGGCAATTTTGTACTAGTGATATACTCCTCCCGATCCTTAGCATAAGAGTTAGTTAACTAATTTTGTGAAAATTAAATAGGCTAAATAAATTACTTTAAAATATTTATTTTGATCATTTTTCTCAAAAATAATTTGCCTATAATGATATACATATATTTCAGAAATATTATGTGAACACTCTATTTTTTCCGGGCCCCACTTAAAGTTTAAAAAATAATTGATGATGATTGGTATCCAAATTGGCAATCATCATTGAGAGAAAAAAAATAAAAAATGAAAATAAGAAAAAAAATAAGAAAATCCTCCTATTAATGATGATCCGTGTCCAAATTGGCAATCATCATTAAAAGGGAAAAACTAAAAAAATTAAAATTAAAATAAATCCCTTTATTGATGATGATTAGTGTCCAAATTGGCATTGTCATTCATTAAGGGAAAATAATAAATAAAAAATGAAAAATAAAAAATAAAAAAATCTCATTATGTTGATAGGTTTAAATCGGGAAACTACTTGTGGAGAGAATAATACAAAAATTAAAAAAACAAATCTCTGCTGATGGTGATTAGGTTAAGTTAGGATGTTTTATTAATAGAAAATTAAAAAAGTAAAAAAAAATACATTGATGTTGATTAGGTCAAGGTAGGTAGTTTTCAACATAAAATACAAAAAAAAAATTCAAAAATGAAGGAGCATTTATGAAGAAAACCCTACCTTAAGACTATAAATAGGGGAGCAAGGAATGAAGCAAGACACATAAAAATTTTGGGAGAAAGAGGGAGGCAAGGTAGAGAGTTAATTTTATTTTCTGATTTCATTGCTCATACATAATTTTCATGAGGAAGGATAGCTATTGAGAGGGCCATTTCATCTTTGTTTAGAAGGAGATTCTTTGCCAAGACAATAAACGTCTCTACATAGAGATGGAGGCATTCTTACTGAAATATTGGGCAAATCTCCACAAATATATTGCCTCTTGTTGCTCCTTGCTTATATTATTCCTTCCTCTATCCTCTTTTCACCCAACATCATTCGTTTTCTAAAATAATGGCTTGTTGACTGAAGTTATGCTTGTGGGCCACGTGTACTTCTTGAGGTGTCTTGTTTGCATTTTGATGACTATTGAATGCTTACATTGCGTGATGAATATATTAGTTACACCTTCATCTATTCTACTGCTTCACGTTTTGGCTCATCGTGCTTTCATGATTTCATTCTCATCTTTATGCTTGCCTCATGTGTGCTTGAATCACCATGACTTTTTATATATGTTGGGGCTGCTCAAAATGATGAATCAAGTGGCTAATAAGTGTGGGGATGAATGCTTGCGAGGATAAAAGGTATGCATAAGTTTTCTTATCTTTGACTTCCCATTCTTTTAACTTGTGCTGTTTTTCTTCTTTTTTTTTCTTTATCCCTTTCTTAGGCTCTCTTTCAAAAAAGAAAAAAAATATTTTAACACATTTTTATAAATGAAAATAAAATGGAAAGACTCTCTTTCATGAAAAAATAAAGAAATTGCTTTCATAAATAAAAAACATAAACCAAATAAAATATTATTTTCTCAAATAAATTAAATAAACATTTTTTCTAAAAAACACCAACAAAGTGACACACATTTCTACTCCTGAACTACGTGGGCTTTGATATCTCTAAAGGGTATGTAGGCCCTAGGTTTTCATCCTAGGTCAAGTCCAACTTTGTGAATAAATATATTTTTTCTTATTTTTTTGTAAATAAATGTTCCTTTTTTCTTTAGTTTTCATTTTATTCACTTATTTTTATAAATATTTTTGTTATTTAGGTAATTATCATAAGATTAAAGGCCATATTTATTTTTAAATAATTAGCTTAGGGTAACCATTTTAATGAATGGGTGTTGTGGGATGCCTAACACCTTCCCCATACACAATTGACTCTCGAACCCCAAATGGTTTTTGTAGACCAGTTTCCGTTTTTAAAAAGGTTTCCAAAATTATCCTTTTTCTAAAATTTTGGTGGCGGCTCCTTATTTTCCAAATTTCAAGTGCTACAGCTTGGCGACTCCGCTGGGGACAATTTGAGAGTCAAGCCCATTTAAGTTAAGTGTTTAAAAATAATTTGGCCTTAATTTTATTTTAATTACCCTTTTTTTGTGAATAGTTGTTTTTATTTATTAAATTCCTTATTCATCTATTCGTTTATTATTATTATTATTATTATTATTATTTTCTATCTATCTTGTGATTTGGTTAGCAGATGAGGGTTGGGTAAAACCTAGACCCACATGTTGGTATGCTCTCCACACACATTGAACACATACACTATTTTTCTCACACACATTTTGGGCCTTATACCTGGGTCTGTGAGTTCCTTAGACGAGTGGAAGTTTCTAGTGGTCTCCCATGGGGTTTTCAGAACCCCCTGAGGTTATTGTGAAGACTTCATCCTAACTGTTACTCATTTGGTGAGGTTGATCCCTGTGGGGTTTTTAGAACCCCCTGAAGGTCAATTTCATTAAATGGGGTCTTCATCTTTAATATGGGGGTAGTTAGGAGACCTTTATCTGTGAGAATTAGAACTGCCTTGAAACCATTGCACCTATTAGTAGAAATTATTGACCTACCTAATTAATTAGCGCTTGCCTTTCTTAAGATAGATAACCCCAACCTAGGGTTATTCCTAAAATAGGACACTGGAGGGCATATATTTATTGTTGATAATCATTATTGTCATCCATGCATAATCAATGAAACCCTTAGGATCAAGTGACTAACTGTTGCTTCATATGAGTATGAATCTAGAATCACTCCACATAAAGATACATCATAAGGACGGTGTATGCATTAGATAGCTAACCCTTTTAGGGCTTGAGATGCATCATTACATCATTCATAGGCCTTTTAGCTTCATTTGATATGGGCCTTGGACATAATCATATTTTTAAAACCCTTAGCCACGTGATGGCCTGGGCCATTCGTAGGTTAATGGGTACTTTATTCTTCCTATGAGGTAATAGATCTCTTGAGGTGGTGGAATTCTTTTTCTCAATGTCTATCACCCATATCAAAACTTGAAGTACAAGTCATCATTCTTTTATGTCTCATGAGGCATCTTTACATCATTCATTGGCATTTAGCTTCATTTGGTATGGGCCTTGGACATAATGATCATTTCTAAAATCCTTAGCCGCGTGATGGCCTGGGCTATTCGTAGGTTAATGGGCACTTCATTCTCCCTATAAGGTAATGGACCGCTTAAGGAAGTGAAGTTCTTTTTCTCAAGGTCCATCACTCATATCCAAACTGAAAGTACATGTCTTCACTCTTTTATGTCTCATGAGCCATCCTTGCATCAATTATTGGCATTTAGCATCATGTGATATGGGCCTTGGACATAATCATCATTTCTAAAACCCTTAGCCACGTAATGGCTTAGGTTTTTTGCAGGTTAATGGGCACTTTATTCTCCCTCTGAGGTAATGGACCTTTTGAGGAGGTGGAGTTCTTTTTTCTCAATGTCCATCACCCATATCAAAACTTGAAGTACAAGTCATCATTCTTTTATGTCTCATAAGGTATCTTTACATTATTCATTGGCATTTAGCTTCATTTGATATGGGCCTTAGATATAATCATCATTTTTAAAACCCTTAGCCGCGTGATGGCCTGGGCCATTCGCAGGTTAATAGGCACTTCAGTCTTTCTATGAGGTAATGGATCTCTTGAGGCGGTAAAGTTATTTTTCTCAATGTCTATCACTCATATCAAAACTTGAAGTACAAGTCATCATTCTTTTATATCTCATGAGGCATCTTTATATAATTCATTGGCATTTAGCTTCATTTGATATGAGCCTTGGACATAATGATCATTTCTAAAATCCTTAGCCGCATGATGGCTTAGGCTATTCACAGGTTAATGGGCACTTCATTCTTCCTATAAGGTAATGGACCTCTTGAGGAAGTGAAGTTCTTTTTCTCAATGTTCATCACTCATATCAAAACTGAAAGTACATGTCATCACTCTTTTATGTCTCATGAGCCATCCTTACATCAATTATTGGCATTTAGCATCATGTGATATGGGCCTTGGACATAATCATCATTTCTAAAACCCTTAACCGTGTAATGGCGTGGGGTTTTCGTAGGTTAATGGGCACTTTATTCTCCCTCTGAGGTTATAGAACTTTTGAGGAGGTGGAGTTCTTTTTTCTCAATATCCATCACCCATATCAAAACTTGAAGTACAAGTCATCATTTTTTTATGTCTCATGAGGTATCTTTACATCATTCCTTGATATTTAGCTTCATTTGATATGGGCCTTAGACATAATCATCATTTTTAAAACCCTTAGTCGCATGATGGCCTAAGCCACTAGCATGTTAATGGGTACTTCAGTGTTCCTATGAGGTAATGGATCTCTTAAGGCGGTGGAGTTCTTTTTCTCAATGTCCATCACCCATATCAAAACTTGAAGTATAAGTCATCATTCTTTTATGTCTCATGAGACATGTTTACATCATTCGTTGGCATTTAGCATCATTTGATATGAGCCTTGGACATAATGATCATTTCTAAAACCTTTAGCCGCGTGATGGCCTGGGCTATTCACAGGTTAATGGGCACTTCATTGTCCCTATGAGGTAATGGACCTCTTAAGGAAGTGGAGTTCTTTTTCTCAATGTTCATTACTCATATCAAAACTGGAAGTACATTTCATCTTTCTTCATTGGCATTTAGCTTCATTTGATATAGGCCTTAGACATAATAAACATCATTAAATAAGGAGGCAAAAAGAGAAAAAACGAGCATGTATATAAAAATAAAAAATAAATAAATAAAATAATATAGTTATATCTTTAGTTAATAATGCTTGTAAATGACTTCATTTACCCTTATCCATGTCATCCCTCCTTCACATAAATGGTTGTTCCTTATTCTTGATGTGAGGTAAAGACTTTTGTTTCTATCTTCATTTCTGAGAGTATTATTCTTAATTGAAGGAAACTGTTAAAGGCCTAAAAACTTGTTTTGTACAAGTTGTTTGTATCAAGGTGATATCATACTATAGAGAAGCTTAGTTTTGAAAATAACTCAACCCTACCTTGATGAGGCTAGTTTTAAAGGGTAAATTGTTTAATTTGAATGCAATGTGATTACACAAGCCATGTGAGGATTTGAGCCTATTGATATAATTTTATTTTCATGTGTGTACTACTTATCCTTTACCCAATCTAGAACTTGGCACGTATCTTGTTTGAAGTCAGATTTGATGTTCATTTGCTTGATATAGAGAGAACCAAGGCATTCATTTTTCATCAAAAAAGCCAAATAGCCACCCTTACATGATAGCCATTTGAGCCTGTCTGATAGCATGTAGAAACCACAAATATGTTCCTTACCTCTTATTCAAGTTTCTCTTTTAGAAGAGCATGTGTATACTTTGAAAATTGTTAAGGCTTTGAGGTGAATCTTGTTGAAAAATGAATAGTTAAAAGAAAAAGAAAAGAAAAGAAGCTCGCTAGGTTGAAAACCCATAAGGACAACTTATGTAAAAGTTAGAGCAAAAAAAAAAACAAGAAGAAGAAAATGCAAAAAGCTCGCTAAGTTGAAAATCCGAAAAGGCATCTTAGGTAAAATTTAGAGCAACAAAAAAGAAAAAAAATAGAAAAAATCAAAAGAAAGATGCACAAATACTCAGGGAAACATGGAAAGAGCTTCCTTCAATTCTTTTATTTTAAGGCCTTTGGAGTCAACACTTGCTTGTTTGGTTATCATGAGTATCTACTTCAATCCTTAAATATCATTCATCTTCTACTCAATATTCTAGGTTATGTGAGTATGTGTACATTCCTTCAATTTTTGAGGTAATCTGGTTGTAAGGCTTTTTTGGATATTTTAAAAAAAAAGAAGAGAAAGAGAAAGAAAAAAATGAAAAAAAAATCTTGCTATGTTGAAAACCCGTAAGAGCAACTTAGGCAAAAGTTAGAGCAAAAAAAAAAAAGAAGAAGAAGAAGAAGAAATGAAAAGAAGCCCGTTAAGTTAAAAACCCGTAAGGGCAGCTTAGGCACAAATTAAAGTAACAAAAAGAAAAGAAAATAGAAAAAAATATCAAAAGAAAGATGGGCAAGTACCAAGGGAAACATGGAAAGAGCTTCTTTCAGTTCTTCTTTTGCTTTAAAGCTTTTAGAATGTACACTTTCTTGACTCTATATTTGGTTCTTATCGCCCTTAGTTTCTTAGATATCCTTTATCTTATACTCAAGGTACTTTTCTTCTTAGTTAGGGGAGTATGTGCTCATTCTTACAATTTTGAGGCCGTCAGTGTAATCTGGTTGTAAAGCCGCTCTCTTTTGAATATTTTAAAAAATGGAAAAATCAAAAGAGAAATGAATAAATACATAACACATAAGAATAAGAATATAATATTCTTCATCTTCTCTTCACCTGTTGTTTATACCCCATGCCCACATAAAAAGTCCTTGTGATCTATGCTAGCATATGGCTCTTTTAGTGATGAAAAACTTAGATTATTGCCAAGCTTATGGAACATGGATTAGATAATTTGAATATAGAGAGCAAACACTAATCCTCAAACACTGAGTAGTGAGAGTAAACACTATACCTGGTGAGGAAATCTTTAAGGCATTGCGTTCTTGTTAAACCTTTTACCTTGATACCAGCTAACTTGAGGTTGGTAAGATGATTTAAATAACAATACATTGATATATCTCTTGATCCTCTATTCTTATGACTTGAACATTATGACTGGATGTTAACACCCTGCTAGGTTTCTTGAGTTATGCTCAGAGGTCTTTCCTTAAGCATTTAGGTCTAAGAAATTCTCCATTCCAATCCTTTTCTACTCCAACTGCGGCATGTGAGCCTTCCTAGTTTTATCACTTCACATTTGGAACATTACCTTCCTTCTATTTGCCTTTCAATAAAGGGAACTAAGTTAGAATTTGGAGCTTTTCCTCAATTCTGTTGCCCCTATCCATTTCTCAGGACAACATTGACATTATTAAATGAATTGACTATGCAAGCATTAAAGATGAAGATAGACAAAAAAATTCTTGTGCTTCACAAATTCAGATAGACTAAGGAAAGAAAGTTGAATATTCAAAATTTGGCTTACTGCTCAAGTCCTTTCTTTTATCAAGAGTTAGCACTAAGTTTTGCCCAAAGAGAAATTGTAATATCTTGTCATATTGGGAAAACCTTTCTTGCATTGGGCTTTGCATTAATCATACTCTCACCATACTTAACATGTATTGCATGCCATTTAACAAATTGGGGGGCAAATTTGGAATTAATTTTTCAACCAAAGAGGCTTCTATTAATATTATGTCATGCACTACCTTGAAATATGCTTTTGCTAAGACTGGGGCAAACCTAGAAGCTTCTCAACAAGAGTTATAATAGCCTAAACAAGAATGACATCCTACATGAACAAGTAAGTCAAGGGGTTTTGAATAGGACTTAAGCCAAAGCAGGGGCAACATCATTGGTTAGGCGGCTTTTCATCATCCTCATCATCGTCGTCGTCATCATCATTTTATAATTTTATCATGATCACCTTCATCTCCTCATCATCATCTTCATCTTCATCCTTATTAGCCCTTCATCATTTTCATCATCATCATCATCCTCATTTCATCATTTTCTTATCAATATCATCATCTTCTTATCATAATTATCTTCATCATCATTAGTATTATAATTGTGTTCATTATCATCATTAGGATTTTATCATCATTGTCATCATCATTATCAATGTCATCACCTTCATGATGACTTCATCATTTTCATAATCTCCTCGTTATTATGGCCATCATCATCCTCTTCATCATCATTGTTGTCATCCTCATTAGGATTTCATCATTACTATCATCATCATTATTAGTGTCATTACCTTCATCATGACTTCACCATTATCATAATCTCCTTATTAGCACGGCAATATCCATCCCCTTCATCATCATTGTTGTTATCCTCATTAGGATTTCATCATCACTACCATCACCTTTATCACGATCATCTTCACCATTATCATAATCTCCTCATAATCATGGTCATCACCATCCTCTTCATCATCATTGCCATCATTAGTGTCATTATCATATTTAAGGGTACTGCATGCCTAGTGTCAAATCACCACCACCATTATTATCATCATCTATTACTTCCCCATTAGGGCTTCATCTTTATCATCATTAGTGTCATTATCATATTACGTGTTTGGATCACTATGTGCTTAGTGCCACATCATCAACACCATAGTCATCACCATTTATAACTTTCTCATTAGCACTTCATCAATATTTTCATCATTATCATCTCATTATGTGAGGCATCAAATGCTTATTGTCACATCATGACTATCATCATCATCATTTAAAATACTTCATCATTGTCTTATCACTATCATCTTTATTATCAATGTCATCATCTTTATTGGCATTATCATAAGCACTACTTCAAGAGGCATCACATATTCATAATACTCTTTCAAAAGCCCTGTACTGGGAGGCACCCTCAAAACCCAGTAATGGTTTGCACCCTATCAAAGCCCTGTATCGGCAGGCACCCTCAAAGTTCAGTAACGGCTGGTACTCTTTTCAAAGCCCTGTACTGGCAAGCACCCTTAACGCCCAGTAACGGCTGGCACAATTCTTTTAAAGCCCAATAACGCTTGGCACAATTCTTTTAAAGTCCAGTAACGGTAGGCATTATTCTTTCAAAGTCCTATACCAGCAGGTACCTTCAAAGCTCATAACGGCTGTCACAATTCTTTTAAAGCCCAATAACGCTTGACACTATTCTTTTAAAACCTTGTACTTGCAGGCACCCTCAAAGCTTAGTAATGGCTGGCATAATTCTTTCAAAGCCCAGTAACACTGGCACCCTCTCAAAACATTGTATTAGCAGACACCCTTTAAGCCCAGTAACGATTGACATAATTCTTTTGAAGCCCTGTAATGGCAGGAACTATTCTTTCAAAGCCTGGTATCAGTAGGTACTCTCAAAGCCCAGTATCGGCTAGCACAATTCTTTTATGCCCCCACCAAAGTCCTATGTAACTAGGCGTTTCACTTCCACTCCAGGTAATCATCTATCTCCACCTGCGTTCTTCGCCCCTATGAACCAAGTAAAGAGGGGCATGGGCACTGTATTTTATCTAGACTCTCTTTGGTTCTAAGGGGCACTTTGTTCTTTGGCCAGATAAAATACGTGTTCGTATCTTTACTTGCTTCATAGATGAGAATCTCACTTTTCTCAGCTACGAAGCAAGTAAAGAGGGGCAACTGTGAATACCCTATTTTGTATGGGTCCCACTGAAAATTTAAAAAATAATTGATGATGATTGGTGTCCAAATTGGCAATCATCATTAAAAGAAAAAAAAATAAAAAATGAAAATAAGAAAAAATAAGAAAATCCTCCTATTGATGATGATTGGTGTCTAAGTTGTCAATCATCATTAAAAGGGAAAAAATAAAAAAATCAAAATAAATCCCCTCATTGATGATGATTAGTGTCCAAATTGGCATTGTCATTTATTAAGGAAAAATAATAAATAAAAAAATGAAAAATAAAAAATTTCATTTATGTTGATAGGTTTAAATTAGGAAACTACTTGTGGGGAGAATAATAAAAAAAGTTTAAAAAAAATCTCTACTGATGATGATTAGGTTAAGCTAGGAAGTTTTATTAATAGAAAATATAAAAAATATTAAAAATTAAAAAAATATCTCCATTGATGTTAATTGGGTCAAGTTAGATAGTATTCAACTAAAATACAAAAAAAAAATCAAAAATAAAAATTAAAAAAAGAAGGAACATTTATGAAGAAAACCCTACCTTAAGACTATAAATAGGGGAGCAAGGGTTGAAGCAAGACACACAAAAATTTGGGGAGAAAGGGGGAGGTTAGGTAGAGAGTTAATTTTATTTTCTGATTTCATTGCTCATACATAATTCTCATGAGGAAGGGTAGCTATTGAGAGGGCCATTTCATCCTTGTTTAGAAGGAGATTCTTTGCTAAGCCAATGAACATCTCTACATAGAGATAGAGGCATTCTTACTGAAATATTGGGCAAATCTCTACAAATATATTGCCTCTTATTGCTCCTTGCTTATATTATTCCTTCCTCTATCCTCTTTTCACCCAACATCATTCGTTTTCTAAAATAATGGCTTGTTGACTGAAGTTATGCTTGTAGGCCACGTGTGCTTCTTGAGGTGTCTTGTTTGCATTTTGATCACTATTGAATGCTTGCATTGCATGATGAATATATTAGTTGCACCTTCATCTATTTTACTGCTCCACGTTTTGGCTCACTATGCTTTCATGATTTCATTCTCATCTTTATGCTTGCCTCGTGTGTACGTGAATCACCATGGCTTTTTATATATGTTGGGGCTGCTAAAAAAGATGAATCAGGTGGCTAATAAATGTGAGGATGAATGCTTGCAAGGATAAAATGTATGCATAAGTCTTCTCATCTTTGGCTTCCTATTCTTTTAACTTGTGCTGTTTTTCTTCTTCTTTTCCTTTATCCCTTTCTTAGGCTCGCTTTCAAAAAAGAAAAAAATATTTTAACACATTTTTATAAATGAAAATAAAATGGAAAAACTCTCTTTCATGAAAAAAATAAAGAAATTGCTTTCATAAATAAAAAACATAAACCAAATAAAACATCATTTTCTCAAATAAATTAAATAAACATTTTTTCTAAAAAAAACACCAACAAAGTGACACACATTTCTACCCCCGAATTACGTGGGCTTTGATTCCTCTAAAGGGTACGTAGGCCATAGGTTTTAATCCTAGGTCAAGCCCAACTTTGTAAATAAATATATTTTTCCTTATTTTTTTGTAAATAAATGTTCTTGTTTTCTTTAGTTTCATTTTATTCACTTATTTTTATAAATATTTTTGTTATTTGGGTAATTATCATAAAACTAAAGGTCATATTTATTTTTAAATAATTAGCTTAGGGTAACCATTCTTATAAATGGGTATTGTGGGGTGCCTAACACCTTCCCCATACATAATTGACTCCTGAACCCTACATGGTTTTTGTAGATCAGTTTCCGTTTTTAAAAAGGTTTCCAAAATTATCCTTTTTCCAAAATTTTGGTGGCGGCTCCTTATTTTCCAAATTTCAGGCGCTACATATTATGTAATATTTGATAATTAAATAATTTATTTAGTTTCTTTAATATCACAAAATTAGCCAACTAATTCTTTTTGATATTATTACCGGTATTCGGTTTGGGGCTCGTTGTTACCCCTCCCAACACAAGCGTCTCATCTGGGACTCGAATTTGAGACTCAGAGAGATCTAGCAAGGCTTTACACCGATGAATCAACCCTATGTTGGTAGCCAACTAACTCTTATGTGTCTGTTTGGGTTAGCGATATGAGCTACTTGTCCAACGCAATTTACAACGTACGATGTAAGTATGTGAGAATGTGAGAGGAATTTTATCTCAACTTACGTAAACATGCTTCTTGAACGCCAACTTAAATAGCCACATATTAAGTGCATGTTTGAGTTGGCATTGTAAAAGCACGTTCACACAAATTAAGACAAAACTTCTCTCACATACTTACCTCATACACCGTAAATCACGTTGGAAAAGCAGCTACTACCCGTATCAAATAAACTGCAAATTCCTCTCTTATTATTCACTGTCCCTTTCCCCCTCTCCTCCTTTCCATAACACTTCTCTCCCTTTCACAGTCTCCTATCAACAAAAAGCTAAAATCGAGTTAGTTTTTTATTTAAAAAATAAATGTCACATCAAATTTTATTGATTCATCATTTGTAAATACTAAGGGCGCTTCAATCACTGTGAGCCATCAATAATCAATTTATTACCATTAAAACTACCACTAAAAACAATCAGTAAGTGAAGAATACAAAAATTAAGAATAATTAATTTAATTTGTTTGGGATCCTTATCTCATAAGACCTATTTGTTCGATCCTATTCCATTATGCAGCGCAATGTGATGTAATGGTAATACAATGCAATGTTAATTATAGAGTTGTATTTGGTTTGATTTTTAAGCAAGATGCAATGAGTAATTATTTTAATAATTATTTAAAGTTAAAAAATCATACAAGGTTTATTTTTCCCTCAATATAATCTTTGTAGAAAAAATAGTTAAAATTCATCGCATTGCCTCATCATAATCGTCACGTAACCTCACTGAGTATCGTCCGATGGTGATAGTTGTGGTGGTGGAGGTGACGGTGACAGTGGTGTAATGATGTCAGCGGCAGGTAGTGACAGCGATGGTGGAGGAGGAGGTAGTGGTTGTGGTGGAGTGGTAGAGGAGGAGTTAGTGGTAGTGGTGACAGCAACAACAATGGAGGATGAGGTAGTGGTAGTGGCAACAGGGTTCATGGTGGCAGCTAGGACAATGATGGTGGTGGCGGTAGTAGCGACAGAAAAGGAGGAGGTAGTAGCAGTGGCGGCGTCGTTGGAGGAGGAGGTAGAGGTGGCAATGGCAGGTGGTGATAGCAACAAATGTGGAAGAGGAGGTAGTAGAGTGGCAGCGATGGCAATGATAAAGATGGTAGTGGTGGCAGTGGAGGAGGATGAGGAGGTAGTGGTAGTGATGGCAAGTGGTGACAGCGACAACAATACAGGATAAGGTAATGGTTGTAGTAGCAGCTGTCGTAGCGACAACAGCAATGATCGAAGTGACAATGGCAGTGGCAACAGTGGAGGTGGTAGTGGAGGAGGAGGTTGTGGTAGCTGTGGTTGTGGCGTGGCGGGTGAAATGAGACAAGTGAAATACAGAAAAATGAGACTAAAGGGTAAATTGGACTTTTTCAACCTTGCAATAGTTGGTAATAAAGTATTCACATGGGGGAGGTATGAACGAGGAATACCAATTTTTTGGTAATCATCATTACTATGGTAAACTCTATTACCATGCTAAAGAGTAATCAAACATTTTTCTCTTGGTAATGCAATAATGATTACCATTGCAGGTATGCAATGAGGTTGAATCAAATAGACTTATAGTTTGTAGGAAATTCATCTAACTTTCCATAAATTTTATTTGATATATGACCTATACCTGGAGAGAGACATAATTTTTTTAAGGTGATAAGAGACATAATCTTTTTGATAGCCCAAAAATTAAATGAGGAATTAAAAATTAGAGGCCTTAAAGAAATAACTAGAGGTTGTGTCAAGAGATTTATTTCTTTTATATACCTATTTGCGTTAGATTCAAGTGGCTAAAGCCCATTTCACTAAAATAAACGCCGGTTGATTGTGTTAAGAGACTTATACTTACCAATGTGGATTGGGCTTAGTAGAAGGGGTCAGTCCCTTACAATGTGGCAAACCAAGGTTAACTCCGCTAAGAGAGGTGCCCATATTTAGTGTTCAATAGTGCCTTGAATAGGATTGTCTCTCATAGAAGGATAGTTGTGCCTGAAAAATTAAAGAAGACTAATACTTAATGTGGATTTCACCTCAAAATGGACCCTTAAAGTTCACACTAAACTCACAATATTAGTCAATTCTATCTTATTTGTATATATAAGCAGAAGTGGATGAATTATTTTGGGAAAATTCAAGATAAATACCATTTAAACTTACAAAACTCTAAAAAAATTGTTAGCACTAGGGGTGAGTATGGGTAGGGTGAGGCCTTACCTGATGCCCAGCTCAAAGGATGAACGGGCTGTATTTTGCAGCCCGATGCCCAACCCTGCCTGATAGAAGCCCTAACTATTTCAGGCAGGGCAAGGGCAGGCAGGGCAGGGTGGGTTTCTCTGCCCAAGTGGTAATTCCCCAACCAATACCATATATACAAAAACTCCAATTATATCTAATAAATATTATTTAAACTTCAAATACATTCTATAATTTTAGACATTGAGATATCTCAAAATAAATCTATAACTTCAGTCTTGAAATTAAAAAAAAAAACTATCATATATCTTAATAATTACATAATAAATTATGAAGTAATATGTGTTTATGTATGAATATTGATTGATATGAATATGTGTAATTGCGATAAAGACTTCAAAGAAACAAAACTTTTTGTCTTTGATCCCAACTTTATAATGTTTTGTATCATCCATCCAAATCAAAAAATCACGTCCATCCAAAAAGTAATGAGTTGTATGTAAACTATAGTGGATGTATATTAAATAATAATATAAATGTTTCATAAAACTGAAATTATATATATACATATATATATATAATAATACGTATAGAATACTATTTATTTTATATTAAATAATATATATTTTAAATAAATTATATATTTTTTTTCGGGTAGAGTCAAATGTGCAGGGCGGTATCACCTGCCTGATAGTTAGATCAGCCCAAAGATGCCCAAAGTTTTTTCAAGCCACTTTTTTGGGTTGGGCAAGGCAATTTTTGACTGGGCTCAAGTGGATATATCAGGCTTCTGGGCACCATGCTCACTGTAACCCCCTTCGATAATCAGGCTGAGATTAAGTATTTAAATAGGTTTAATAATCGAATGAGAGATCCGGGGTAAAAATTTTTTCAACGCTTGTACAACATGATCTCCATTCATTTTTAAATAAAAACAATTGGCCTATTCGGTTTGTCACATATATAATATCAGAGTATCAGCACAATTCCCGAGTTCACCCGGGATAATAACATTAATCCAACAGTTTATACAAGGCATCATTGCCCATCTCAATATCCATACCGGGAATTACACAAAACTATAATACTATAAATCTATTCAATATATACATTTGTCCAAAATGATAACCAGTTCAGTATAAAACCAAAATATCTAACTAAGACTACCACCGGCAGTCCTAATTGTCTATTGCCACTCGCTTGCTCTTTGATCCACTTGCCCTGTCTAAAAATAATATTTGGAAAGAATGAGATTGTAGAGAATCCCAGTAGCAACAGTTTACGTATATGATGCATATATACAAAGCAAGTAAACATATATCATAATGCAGCAATCAATATTTGAGACCGGGCTTTCGCCACGTTCCCTTCACTATATACAAGGTCGGGCTTACGCCACGCCCCTTCACTTTATCTGTATTCGAGTCCGGGCTTTCGCCACGTCCCCTCACTGTATCTATAATCAAGGCCGGGCTTTCACCACGTCCTTTCACTGTAACTATATTCAATGACTAATGCAAACAAGTAATGCAATATACATGACATAGGATAAAGTGTCACTACCTTGGTCTTTCCGTTCTTGAGCAGGCACAGGCCTTCTACGCTCCGGGCAAGTATCAAATCCTAAAGTCATAATTAAGGATGAAGCATCATTCTCTATTCCAATACTCAATTGACTCATCAACACTTAGATTTGGTTACCATTAAAGTCCCTTAAGTAGCTATGAAAGTCTATAACAATATCCTACAAGGATTGGGAAGTACTAGATTAGAAACCACTTTTTAAAATCACAAGGTGCTGAAAACAGGGGTTGGCTGCAGCCAAGAAACCTCTGGCTACGGCCAGAAACAGCATAGAAAGTTTCTGCCTGCAGCCAAGAATCTCTGGCTGCGGCTAGAAACAACACAGAAATTTTCTGGCTGCAGCCAAGAATTTTCTGGCTGCGGCCAGGAAAATTCTGTTTCTTGGCTGAACTTCGAAAAATTATTACTAATTCTATAAAAATCAAAATGAGGTGATTCCAAAGCCAAATGAAAGGTATTTAAGTCCTCTTCATAGGAAAAATATGGGTCATTACTGAAAATCACCACAAAAATACAGATTTCAAGAAAAGTCCACCGTGCTTAAGAATTGATCCTAGATTTAATATCAGACTTTGGACAGTCATAACTCCTAGCATACCAAACGAAATGACACAAAATATATGTCCATTTTGAAGCTTGAGATGTGAAATTTAAGACTGGAAAGTTTCATAATTTTCCAACACGATTTGCTATTTTAAAACGCCCATGCAAGATCACTGCCAGAACAGAGTTTCTTACTAACCAAAACTTGTCACTTTCAAAACCAAGTTCCCAATGGTTAAAAATTCACATTTGACACTTCTCCCACACAATTTTCTACAAGGAACACAATGACAACCTCAAAATGACCAAAATCCTACTCCATTATCATGCTTTGGTTTTGGGCAACACAAACATCAAAATTCCAATCTCATCTAAACATCAAATTCCAATCACCAATCAATCTATCTATCCTAAACTCATTCCAAAATACCATTCTCATGCCAAAACATACCAAATGAACAGTGGCACTCATTTTTGGATTCAAGGCCAAATTTCCAGAAATTACAAGCTAATCCATTTGACACAAAACATAGATAGATATATAGGTTTCACTCACCTTATCAACTTTCTCAAAGGGAGTTTTTGATTCTCCAACTTTCACAATTTCTCTAGAACTCAATCTAGCCCCAAATGCCAAACTATGACCATCAAATAAAAGCTCTTAATGCAAGGAACAACATTAATGAATGAAGTTTTGGCATTAGAGATCATTTTCCCTTACCTTTTCCAACTTTTCTTCCTTCCCTTGGTCTTCAATGGCTGACGAAGAGAGGGAGAAGAGAGAGAACGAGAGAGATGAGAGGGAAGAGTGATGAAGAAGGGAAATGATCATACTCCCTTCCCATTTCAGTTTTTCAGCGAGAAAGAGGGAAAGAGAGGAGAGAGAAATGCTTAAAAAAACCCTTTGACTTTTCTCTCTCTCACTCACACAAGCCAACTTGCCACATGTCTTCTTCTCATTAGCTCTCACCCAATAAGCACCCAATTAGCTTATCTAATCCCTCCATTAGTCATTTTAATTACACTTCTCATTTTTTCTTAGTTAGCAATTAATTTTCCCATTAATCACCAACTTAAAGCCAATAATTCCTTTCTTTAACTTTTCCATCAATTATGACATATAAATTAATATTGCCACCAATATACATTAATTTCACTTTAATCCGATAATTATCCTCAATAATTATCATTAGCCCTTAATCGAAAATTGGGGCGTTACACTCACCCTTAGTTAACACATGGAAAGGACACATATATCACAAGAGAGGAACATGAGATTTTGAAATGTTGTGTTTTTAGCAAAATACCCATTGCTTTTTTGTTTTTGAAAAAGGTAAGGTCTCCTTACTAGCTAAAGTTCTGCTAGCCACCACCTCTTGCCGGAGCACTGCCAGCCGCTACCGCAACACAAGTGGGCTAGCTGCCGAAGGTTTTGTGACAACTTAAGTAATGCAATTAGCTACTTGCGTATAGAGATTGACAACTTTAACTCCTTAAGCCCTATCTTGCATCGTTGACAAGTAGAATAAAAACAATGATAATTTGTTTCAACACCCATCAACATTTTGATATGCACAGAGTAATAAGAGTAAAGTTCCGTAAGACATACAAAAATAGCAGAAACATACTGATATTAAGTATCAGTTTACATAAAGGAGTCTCCTCGTAAGGATTGGTAATATATACACATTTTCCCAAAATATCCAAAATATACAAATTAAACTAATATAACCCAACTGCTTTGATCTCGTGGTCCGCGAACTTCAATTGCTCGTGTCTACTACTTTACCCTTGGAGCCACTGGTTCCCACTGGAATATTTATTTGATTGAAAAAGGGTGAGATTCAAACGAATCTCAGTAGTAACAGATAATCATTCATAGAAGACGTGATACATAAATATGCTGGATACCAAATAATGCAGTATTATACTAAAACATAACTCAATTTAGTTGGAAATGTGTTCAAAACCAACACTATTGCAACCCCAACACATTCCGTACCTCAGTCCTCAGCTGGGCATATCAGTGTACCTATAGAGACTATTCATCAGTGTAGCTGTAGATGAATACTCGTAGGCACTGTGTATCATACATATTATAGAAGATGACATATACAAAGCATATAAATATTCACATAGTGTATAAAGGATAAAGTTACTACCTTAAACCCTTTTCAACTCGTAAAGCGTTCCTCGAGATTCATGCCAACAACTCGGTTCTTAAGTCAATCCTAAAATTTCAAATACACAAGAATTAGGTTAAAACCTATTCATGTACTATTTTAGACACTCCCAAAGTGTTTCTGGTAGTTATATGAGTCTATATTAAAAAATTACTAAAATGCCCCTAGGGACCCGGCATGGCCCCAACATACCTGGTTTGACTGTACTTTTTCTAAAATTTTGACCTAGGCTATTCCTACATTTTTTTGCCAAAAAAATTCATTTCTGGCCTTGGTTTTCCAAAAATCACTGCCAAATGACAGTTTTGCCCTTGGCAGCCCCTAATTAGGGTTTTAGGGGCGTTTTGGTCATTTCGATTTCTAGGGTTTTTCCAAAAAAGTGCTCAAAAGTAACCCCGCCTAATTTTCCCTCTTGAACACAATAGAATAATTTAATTTCATGAAAATCCAGCTTCTAACCCTATTTTTAGCCTTGGCCAAAACTTAGGGAAATAAAAGGGAAAATTGAGGTTTTTGAATTTTAACACCACAAACTCACTCATTTTCACTCCTAATCACTTAATTAACTATTTAAACACTTGATTACACAAGATTTGAGGAAATTTGGGCAACATAACCCCTTAGGATTATCACTTCCCAAACCTGCAAATTAGAGCAAACCAACCACAAATCCACCGATAACTTCAACAACAATAACAACAAGAATTTGAGAGTTTTGAAGTTACCTTTGTGTTTCTTCTTCCTCTCTCTCTTGGGCAAACCTCCTCCCCTCTCAAACCTTGAATTTTGTTTGCTCAACACACCAAATCATGAAGAAGAGGAGCTTTAGGAAGAGATTACACAAGTTATGAGCTAAATCACAAGAAAAATTACAACTTACCTTGAGATTTTCTCCTCCCTCTCTCTAGAAACCCTTGAAGCTCTCTCTCTCTCTCTCTCCTCTCTTATGCTTGGCCGTAGAAATGAAGGGAAGAGGAAGGGAAATATGATTTTATAAAATATCCCATTTTCCTTTCTTTTTTTAATTACCAAAAATCCAATATTTTGACTTTTGTGTACACAACTTTATCTACATTTAATTTGATGTCATAAAGCCTAATTGGATTGTAACTAATCCTTCTCTCTCTTGTTAGCCCATATTCACGCCTTGGGGGTCCTTCAATGAGTCCAAATGACTTTTCCCATTTATCTCATAATTTCAAAATCGCAATCACATTTTTTTCTTTCAGTTTCAGACTAGTGGCAAATTCTGGTAGAAAAGTTTTTGAAAAATCATAATTTAATTTGCAGACATTGAATTGGAGTGATTTCAAAGGCTATGAAACCCTTATTGAGTCTAGTTTTGAGGAAAAATATAGCCTTTAGCCAATCGGAAGCTCACAATTCCCAGAATTTAATTCTTTGGATTCTGTTCTAGGAAATATGTAGTTTTCCTGGGCTAACTAAAAAAATTCCTAACTCTTTGCATACAGCTCCAAAAATTACCCATTACCTATCAAATTAAAGCTTAAGATGTCTACTTTCATCTTATAAAATTTCATAATTTTTGGTTATCATTTGTTCATCCAAGACCACATGACAAACTCACTGCCTTACAGAAAATTTCACTGGCAGCATAATCACATTTCAATTTTTCAATATTTAATTCCTATGGTTTTGGATATTCACTATTCTACTACATTGAATAGTTCAAATAATTACAATGCATTTTGGTGAATAAAATTTGGGGTTTACAACTTGCTAATAGCAATTCTCAACTATGGTATAAAGAGTGACATCTTGGGGAACTCAAGTTGTCATTTCCTATATTCAACTTGTCAACAACGTTTAATAAGGTTTAGAGAGCTAAAGTTGTCAATCTCTATATTTATGTAATTAATCGCATTATTTAAGTTGTCGTCAAAGCTCCATCAGTCTACGGGGGTGGGGTCGACCGACAAAGCTCTGATGCTCCACCGGCCGGCAAGACTTGCCTTTTGTTTTTTAAAAAAAAGTGAAGGGTATTTTGATAAAAAAACATCATTTTACAATACCAGATTCTTCCTTGAGGACATATGTATCCTTTTTATTTGTTAACATACTTTATCCGATTTCTCCAGTTCAAATGATATTTAAATGGAATTTTTCTAATTATTTTCCACCAGTGAGCTCTATTTTATTTCATTTATATGTTTTGCTATCATTTGATTCTGTTTTTATATTTAATAGTGTAGCACGTCAAATCCGAGCGGAAAATAATCATAATCCAGCTAGCAGTGGAAACTCTTTAATAAAATTAAAATTTGTGTTATAATTAATTTATTTTAATGAAGAAATAAACAACATAAGCTGAGAGTTTTGAATTTGGAGCCGTTGAGTATTATTTTTATTTCAATACTATTTAGTAATATTTAACTATAACAATTTTACAATCTTATCCATATCAATATTCTGAATCATAACCTTGAATGATTCTGGGAACTAACCCTTCAAAATATTTTTAAAATCTATTAGAATTATTTTATTTAAATTAACAAAAACAAAAAGGACATACCTTTTGAATTTTTTTGATAGAACACACCTTTTGATTATATATAAAGCCATGATCATTACTCAATAGACCGAATCATAAGAGCATTGAACCCATTAATTACCTATTTTGTTAATTAATGATTTCTAACTATATTTAAAAGGAGGCTTAAAGAAAGTTATAGACTCAGCAATTACTCATAACCAAGGTATTAAAACTCGGATCGGTCATTGAACCGGTCAGAGTACTGGGTTAAGGGTCAGTGGGTCAAACCGGGACCAAACCGATGAAAAATTGAAAATTTTAAACTTATAGTATGAAATTCTAAAGGAAAAATTTAAATTTTTTTTTTAAAATACCAACCCGGATCGGACCGGGAACCGGACCGGTTTACCGGCCGGTTCGCCGGTTCCCGGGCTGGACCGGCCGGTCCGGGTTTAACAACCCTGCTCATAACAATATTGGGCAAATAAATTTAAGCAAATATTAGTATTTCTAAATGTATGATCAAATTGTCCCAAGCAAACGTAAAATTATTGGGAAAGGAATATTTCCACTAATTTTCATTTCCACTAACTTCTTTTTTCATTTAATATCTCAATTATTGAATCATATTCTAATAGGAAAATTGCTAATCTCATCAATTATATCCCATTTGAATTTTTTAGTGTCCCACATTATATATATGGTTCAATCTATAATCTCATTATTTAGATATCGTGCGAGTGTTTGTGTCTCACATGAGAATGAGTTTCTATGCCCACTGTTGGTGAGACAATTTAAAATTTTCTTATTAAGTAAGAAAATTATTTTTCAAAAAACTAACCATTAAAGTATTATTTTTATTTTAGATTTTATACATATTAAAATATTTTTAAAAAAAATGGAAGTAAAAAATATTTAATCTAAACTATTTAAATTCATCACAGTAGTGATGTATTCTTATTGTTTTTCCCTCTGGTTAGCACTAATTGAGTCTAGTAGGAGGAGCTAACTCCCCAAGACTTGAGGTGACTCGGATTGTCTCCAAGATACATGTACGAATTCAAAATACTGCCAACTTGAGAGGAACCTTTCTCATTCAGAGGGTGAGTCCAACGCAAAACGTCTGCCTCGGAAGTCGGGATCGCCACTGAAGCTTCTCTCTCTCCCCATCGCCACGCTAACAATGCCACTAGTCCTCGTTTCGCGTCAGTGAGAGAAGTGCGTTCTTTTGATCCTTCGGCCTATTCCTGCTCGTCATTTTTCCCCCAAAATGATCAATCCCTCATTGTCACTGCCAGATAAACAGTGAGTGAGTAAGTTTCGTGAAACTTGAAATGAAATGCCATAACTTTCTGGAACAAGGTCCCTCTTTGTAGACTGTAAGTCCTCTCTCTCACTTCTTTTTTCCCCCTTGAAGAGCAAGTGTGTAGCTATTGATGCTCTCATTTTCAATGAGTTGTTTCTTTCTGTCGACTAATCGGACACTGCAGGAGTCGCATTGTCTGGTATGCCTCCGGTGAACAGCTCACCGGTGATGCAGCCATGGCTCGTACCTGCTTGTTTCTTTCGGACGACTTAAGCTGGTAGGATGATGACTGAGTTGAGGAGGCTCCTGGTCAATGATCCTACTGTGGGCATTTTATAATTTCTATGTTTTTGGGGAAAAGTATAATTTATAATAATTAGTGGCATGCACTCTTAAGATCACTAATTTTGTTTTTTCTGAGCTTTCGCTTCAAATGTGTTCTTAATGTTATCTCTGATTTTGGTTTTCTCACTGGGCAAATTTTGAAGAGTTCTTGCAGTCAACAGAGAGTTGCGTTCATTTTGGAGCGTAAACGATTTTAAGAGATGGGAAGGAAGAAGAAACTAAATAAGGAGGAGATTGCTGAGGATTGGTGTTTTATTTGTAAGGATGGAGGACTATTAATCTTGTGTGAATACAAGTAAGTGTAGAGCCCTGACTATATATTCTTAGCATGCAATATCGTTCATTACTATTTCTTTGCAAATCATGATTTTCATTGAAAAGGATGCACCGGCTTTAACAATGGTCAATTTTGTTCTTAAATGGCTAAAGGGATGGAATTATTCGGTCCATTCACACAATGGGAATAGCTTCACCAGTCTAATAAATCCTTGACCTTCCTGTAATGAGGTCTGCATTTCCTTGTTGAATTTATAGGCGTGATAGCGCTAATGTGGCACTATCGTCAAATGTGACTTCACATGGTATAGGTGCCAAAGGCTTGAAGGACCTTTTAGTTGCCAGGACTAAACTGATATGATGGAAGTAAAGTGATTGCTTATGAAACACACCAAATAATATATTTTGTCTTTCATTTTCTTTGTTTGTCAGAATTCAAACTAGTAAAAGAATATAAGCCATGACATTTTTTCTTACAGATAATTTGGTCATAATCACTGCTGAATAATGTTCTTATTTGATTTTATGCTCATAAAAAATGTTCAAGCCAATGCTGTAATTTTTTACTTTGCTTGTCGAAGCCTTTCTAAATGATTTTGGAACAGTTTCAAGGTGGGCACCTCTTGTGCTATTGGCTTAGCTTTGTTAAAATATAATACAGAAAGAAGGATAAATCCTGAGTCAATGTTAAAAAAGCCAGTGTGTTTTGGTCTGAACAGAAAATTCTGGTTGGTTTGCTTAGTTCTACAAGTAGTCTGTTGTAGCTAGGCTTAGTTATCAGTTATCACAAACAATGGCACATGATACATTCTTGATGGATATGGATGAGGATGATTTGACCAAGTATAAACACATCAAGGTCATGGATGAGCCTTTCTTTCTGATCAAAGTTACTCATGTTGCTTTCAGGGATTGCCTTAAAGCATACTGTACTGAGTGTTTGGGAAAAGAAGAATCCTTTCTGAAGACTGGCAATTATCCGCGTTGTAGTAAGCTGCATCTGTATCTCTCAACTGTTATTGTAAAACATTTTATGTCTTCTCTTGATTTTGTTTCCTTTTGTTTTCCTTTTCAGCAAAGTACATATTCGTTGTGGATTTGATGTCCAACAGTTGTAATTTTCCTGTTATGTACAACAGATACCCCCACCTTCACTCCCAAGCAACTTTTACCTTCCATAATACGAGTAGCTTGTTTTGAATATCACATGATTTGTCCTCAACAGTAAGAGACCAAGATATGCCATTTGTTTTTATTTTCTTGATCATGTGATAAAATTCCACTGCCGAGTTGGACCTTAGCACTTGTCAAATTTGTAGTAGTCTGGGCAATGTGTTTTTTGGTCTCTGTGCATGTTCTCTTGTAACAAATAATTTCAAATGGTTTTCACATCTCTCTCTCTCTCTCACTCACTCACTCACTCACACACACACACACACACACACACACACACACACAGAGATAGAAGCACATTACAAAATAATTATCTGTTGCTTATAAAATTTCAGGTTGGCATAATTGCTTCCTTTGCCATAAAGCCTCAAAGTTTCAGTGCTTTTGCTGTCCAAATGCTGTTTGTGGGCGCTGCTTCTGTGATGCTGAGTTTTCAGTTGTCAAAAGGAATAAAGGATTTTGTCGTCACTGCTTGAAACTTGCACGACTTGTAGAGGAAAATGCTGATGTTGATTCTGATGGGGTAAGATTGTTTCCATAGTTTTTTATATAAAAAATAAATAATAAACTGCAGTCCTGAGTCTTTGGAATTATAGATGGAAAAGAGAAATTACTAATTATAGAGAGTGAGTATTGGCGTAATGGTAAAGTTGCTACAATGTGACCTGGAGGTCATGAGTTCAAATCCTGGAAACAACCTCTTTATATGTGAGGGTAAGGCTACGTACATTTATCCCTACCCAGACCCCACCTGGTGGGTGGGAGCCTTATGCATTGGACCGCTGTTTTTTTTAAGCACAGTTGGAAAATTATTAAGGTGAACTTTCTATGTTAATGGATAAAATTGGAGATAAAAACAATGAAGGATAGCTCTTCCTATGTAAGAAGGAATAAATGTTGTACATTCATATTTTGGATGTGAGTTGTGAGGTTTAAGATATTGGAACTGGCATTTTTTAAATTGAATCACACAGTTGTCCGTTACCAAGTTATCATAATACTGTAATTAAAATATTCATTGTTGAATGCCAAACCGACTTTGAAATCTGAAGGATGACCATTTCATATTATTATTGATTTAAATTTCAGTTTCAGCCATGTTTTATAAGTGTACCTAACACAATCACAACTTACATTCATATACTTCTTGAGGTTTAGCTTTGTCTCTCTCTGAGTGTGTCAATGGAACTGTGATGCTTTATTATGACAACTCTTATTATTCTTTTATATCTGATTGTGCCTTTCTGCTTTTAATCTACAGCAAAAGATAGACCTTAAAGACCAAGCGACGTATGAATTCTTATTTGCAGATTATTATAAGATTATTAAGGAACAAGAAGGGTGGATTTCTCAGCAAGTACTTTCTGCCTATAAGTTATTGAAGAATGGCAAAAACTACAAGTGTGACAGGGGATCATATGAAATGGTTGATGGCGATGTTGATTCTGAAGAATCTGAAGATAGCTTTGTTGTTTCTGATGATGATGGTTTTAATGACACAGCAGCACGTAAGCGTGGGAAGAAGCGGAAGAGATATGTAAGGAAGTTGAAAACAACTAAAGAAAAGGCAAAGGATAAGAAAAAGGAGTTTATTGGGTGGGCTTCCAGAGGTCTTACTGAATTTCTCCTCTGTACTGGTAGAGGCACAAACAAAGTATTGTCCCAACATGATGTTTGCTCCATCATTATTCAGTACTGCAAAGAAAACAGGCTTTTTCACCCTGAGAAAAAGAAAAGGATACTTTGTGATGCAAAGCTAAAGAGTTTGTTTGGTAGGAAATCAGTGAATAAGAACAGTCTATATAATCTTTTGATGCCACATTTTGCTGACAATTGTGAAGAAATGGAAGATGATACCACTAGCGGTTCAGAAGATAGGGATAAAAATGAGTCCGTTAATTGTAAAAAGCAGAGAAGACTAAGCTCAAGTCCAACATCCTATGAGGACCTAGTTTCAGAAGGACAACAAAGCTGTTATGCAGCCATAGTTTCATCAAACATCAACCTTGTATACTTGAAGAGGAGTTTAATAGAGGACCTTTTGACTCAACCAGAAAATTTTCATGGCAAAGTGATTGGAAGTTTTGTGAGAGTCAAATCTGATCCAAATGACTATTTACAGAAGAATTCTCATCTGCTATTGCAAGTTGCAGGTAATTTTCTGTCCTATGTTGCTAGCCATTATGTCCCATAAGAAGTCAACTATGAAACCATTCAATTCATGATTCAAGAAAGATGCGTAGAAGCCTCTCACAGAAGTATATCTTTGTTTCACCTAGTATGGTATGTGGTAAAATATTGCTGTTTAACGAAAATTAGAATTTCAAGAATATTAGTTATTGAAAGTTTTCAAGTACAACAAAAACCTGAAGGTTCAAAATCAAACCTACGACATTTTGCAGACTACCTTGCATCTTACCACTAGCTCACTGCTAGTTGCTTGAACATGGCAGATTGAAAAACTGATTAATTTTACTTTGAATCATGACCATCCTTGATGTAGAACCAATAGCAAGAATAGAGAACAAGGGAGGAGGGGGGCAAAAGAGAGGGAGAGTAGGAATGAAGGTAGAAGAATCTGAATCTTATTAATAATACCAGCTATCCCCAATAGAGCCATCTCTATTATCAGATGATTGTTTTTATCAAGCACCAAACGAGATATATATTTGAAGAACCACCTTCCGATTTTAGCTAGAGCTTTCAGGGCCTCATTGAAGTTATGGATGTTCGGAAGATATTGGTAGATCTTGTATCTAATTTCTGACACATTATGCTTTAATGCAAACAATTGGACCATTTCTTAAAATTAACTGGCACAATGGGCCCAAAGCACAAATGCAAAATCCGGGGAAAAATGCAGTGAGGAGATTGTCATGATTTCTTAATGACGTTGTAAATCTTCATTTACTGCAGATTTTATGTTTCAAGTAATACAGGTTATATATTTTTTTCAACGGTTGATTTATTTCCTCTATATGCATTTATTGACATCCTGTTTCTTCACCATTTTCAGGCATAAAAAGACCTTCAAAGAATAATGAAATCAACAAAGAAATTCTGCTTCATCTTTCCAATGTGCCAATAGATGTGCCTATTTGTAAAGTTTCTGATGATGACTTTTCTGAGGTACTAATGCTGTTGTAACAAGCTCTTTGTGTTCATTTGCCCCTATTTTATGGAGATATTGGAGAAAAATAAGAAACCAATTCCAAGTCAACTTTGACAATTCAAGTGTCATGTAATATTTCCTTCAAAGCTCAAAAAGTTTCTCCAGTGACCATAAGCCATAGATTTGTAATTTGTTGCTGGTTATTGACATGTTTCATTTATTTTATCGTAATCTTATAGAACATTGTGTCTACTGTTTAGTCTCTTTAGGGTTCAATTTTTTTATTAATCTGGTTATAAAATTTTGAAGCATGATACTTTTCCTGTTGCATAGTTTGCTCTATTTCTAGTGTAATAATTCTAAATCAATTTTTCCAGGCATAGCTTTATAATGTTTGGAGTTTTCTGCAGGAAGAATGCCAAGATCTGAATCAAAGGATGAAAGATGGTCTACTCTCACAGCCTACAGTTGTAAGTTAAATGCATTGGCAATTTAGTTTGTTTCTCAGTGACATTAGGATTTTGATGGAGACTTGGTAGTATGAGATGCTCAATGGGGTATTTAAGTGGTTTGGTTCCCCATCTCAATAGTTAGATTTTGGGGTAGGGTTCCTCATTCCACTTAGGCACCTATCAAAGACATTTGATACCCACAGCTGCCTTTGAAACTGATGTGAAACGTGACACATGCAAGCGCATGGACACAACTGATAATTTTAATTTTTGGCCAAGATGTTCAGCTTTCAAATCTGAATTGGATTCTTAGAATAATAAATGTAAAGAATGGATTAATATAATAATGCAAATGGATGCTAACTGTTTTCTTTGTTTTCCAGGTAGAGCTTGAACAGAAAGCCAGAAGTCTGCATGAAGATATTATAAAGCATGTATGTGTCAAACATCAATATTATGAGCTTTTTTTGGCTTAGCCTCTTTTATATCTATAGAATTTCATTTGATTGCTGACTGCTGTTCCTAGAGTCATGTGTGAAGAAAAATTTTTCCAAGGTGAAAGTGGACTTCTTTGTTTTCCAGCATGCTTCAAATTTTGTAATTTTAAATTTATGAAACCCCTGTCCTTAATTTGAGCACGTTTAAGCTGGTGCAACTGGCATCATCCTATAAAGTATGATGCATGGTTAAACGTGGTTTGAAAGTCAGAATCTTGCTGTCTGCCTGGATCTAGTCCCTGAAGAAAGACAACATTTTAGTTTGTTGAGCACATGATTCAACACTTTTGACTCCCAAATCCTAACTGTTAATGTACTCCGTAGGCCTTATAATGTTATTGTGATCACTTTCTTATATCTTGAGAACCAATATGGCAGTGGATCCCAAGGGAGTTGGCATCATTACAAAGACGCATTGATCAGGCCAATGAAAAGGGATGGAGAAGAGAATATCCTTTCATGATATTGTATTTTGTCACTCTATATTATTTGTTGCTCCATTTGATTCTTTTTTTTGGTGATAAGCCGTGTTTGATTCTTAAGTGAACTAATTCACACGGGGGTAATTTTTATCCCTCAAACCGGCAAAACAAATATACAAGTCTGCTCGGTCTTTTTTTAAATACAGAAATAATGAATAATACTGAAATATAGGGGGGAAAAACCTATTGAATGGCTTCATAGCAGGGAAAGTGTTACTATTATGCTAGATCTGATATTGATGCTATACCTTTTGGTTAAATTTCTTTCATTTTTGAGTGCATGGGCTCATTTTACATCTACAATAGGCTATATTTGAACCTTAACATGCTATATTTTGCATACACTTGCTGTGTACATGGATAGAAAGCTGCTGCTACAGAATCAATCAGAACAATCACGTTTACTGAATGATAAACCTAAAGTAATTCCCGATGTACTGCATATCAAACCCTCACAGGAGCCAGAGGATTTCCCAAGTAAGGATAAACCAGAGGTTACCCCTTGTAAGGAAAAGCTAGAGCAAATTGGCTTTCCAAAATTTGTCCCGGGAGAACCTTGTACTCGTCTTGGAAATCCTTCTACAACCGCTGCAGGTTCGCCAAGCTTTCTCTGTCCCCTCTTTGATCTTGTCATTTGTAACAACTCAAATAAGTTTTCTGTCAGGAATTTTTTATCTTGATATTGTACTAAGGTATTTGAAGGCCATTTTCATTCTTGTTCAAGTTATGATTTATTAACCTGGGAAGATCCATTTACAGAATTGAGCATTTATTTATACTGTTCTAAAATTCAAATACAATGAGGTGAATGTCTTACTGGGGCTAGGTGGGCTTCTCAGACTAATTAGAAATTGCAGGTGGTAGCATGTCTTTTATAATATCTTTCATTCTTATATCATTTACTGCATCCTCGTTTGGATTGATATTGTTTCCTTTTAGTCTGTGTTCCCTTTCACTATGAAAAGTGTTTTTTACTTGCCTCAAGTTTTTCTGTGGAGCTGATCTAGTTGATGTACTTAATTAGTATTTATGGAAAATATTCATGAACATGTTTTTTGTTGCCCAGCCCCAGAGACTCCAGCAGTGAAAGGCCAAGATGGTAGGACAGTTTCTGCTTCTGTTGAACAATCATCTGTTGCTGTTGTTGTCCAAGAGAAATGCACTCCTCCAAGAAAGCAGCTTCAATCTAGCACAAAAGTTATGCAATTTAACACAACAAGTGTACTTTCTGAGCAGTTAAGGTTAGAACCTCCGACCTGCAATACAACTCCAAAATTTGATCTTTCTCAGCCAAGGCACTCTGATTCTGGTTCTGGTTGTGATGGAAGAAAATCAGATGCTCCCATGAATTCAGAACAGATGATCAAGGAAAAGCTGAAGAAAAAGAAAACCCCACCAGTTTGTGACATGATCGTGTTAAGTGACGATGACGCGCCGGATGAAAATGCTCAAATAGAGAGAGAGACTGATGAAAATCCTGAAATTCTGATATGGCATTGTGTAAGCTCATGTGGTGAAAAAAGGGGGCCCTTCTCAATGTCGTTGCTCAAACGCTGGAGTGAAACTAGCTCCCTTGCTTCGGAATTCAAAGTCTGGAAGACAGGTCAGAGTGAAAGAGATGCAATACCTCTCCCTGATGCTCTTCGCCGATGTTTGACAGGGAGATAGTTGACTTAACCCAGTATGAGATTGTGTTGGAAGCTTCAGCTAGTACTTTGAGAAGTGGTTTACATGCGTACTTGGGTGAAATGGTCAGGGTTTTGTGTGATATAAATGTAACACCTTGATATTCATCGAAAACATGCATGTGGAACTTGATTTTCCTTTCATTTATAGATGATGCAACTGTTCTCCATTTTGGTTTAGGAAAATGATCCTTTTGGTATGGTTTTAATATATAAGCTATTTCTTTCAATTCCCTCTTATTAGGTTTTCCTCTCCTCTCAATGGAGAATGCAGCTTCATGCTATGACCAAGGAGAAATTTCAGTTCTTCAACTCTATAGTTCCTATTGATAAAAGAATTTTGGGAATGTAGTTTTGTTTATATAAGAAATAATTAGCCTTTATTTAAAATATTTATTATAACTTTTCAGTTATACTCTTGTTAAAGAGAAGGAATATAATCTCATTAATAAATGAGCCAACTCATTCTATTTTCCTAACTACAGCATTACTTGGAAAAAAGTTATACCTATCCAAGCTTACAACTAAATTTACTTGCTTCCTTGGCATTGTGAAAGTATGTATTTGTTTCCTCGAAAGGGAGTAATATACTTCTTGTCAATACATTTGTAACATAATGGTATGAAAGTTCAAAGTCATGGATCCCAAGTTTGATTCCATTTGTAACATCAAACAATTGGCTTGCTCTTGTAATTAAAAAAACAAAAAGAAACATAATATGCTCTTCAGTATTAGCAGAAAGCAATGACAGTTACCAAGTCTTGTCTCGCGCATCCATGACCAATAAAATTCTTCCCATCTTTCCTTGAGCCCTTTTGAGCATGGGACTTTTACTCTTTTCATTAGTTTTTCTAGTGTTATTAATGAGATCAAAGACCCAAGTGTACTTGGTCTAGTGGTGGATCAACTGGCCTACAAAGTGAGCAAACTGCGTTCGAATCTTACCTTATTCAAAAAGACCCTTGAAGAGAGGCATGCCGGTCACAAAGCCTTGATTTGCATTAGTCGGTTGCTCGGACACTTGGTAATAGGATTTGGAAAAAGCGTCGGACACTGGATGGTCCAAAGAGTTATAAAAAGAAAAGGACAAGAGAATCCCCCTTTGGATCAACCCGAGAGCAAAATGTTGTCAAAGTAATCAAACTATTGGCAGAAATGCAGAATATTCAGAAGGTTGGCGACTCAGATTCTCTCAGTTGGGAAATCTGAAAGTTGCCTAAATGAGTAATCTGAGTCGTCTAAATTAAATGTGGATGTACAAAGAGCCGTAAGTTCAGCTTTTAACTTGATGTGCTGGCCTCACATTTGACTTATTTATTTCACTTTTCAAAATAACATAACAGAAACAAAATTCAATCCCTTTCCGATTCTTTCTCTTTTCATCATTGTACTTTGGTTTATGCTAAAATACATCTAACGCATTGAGGAGCAGAAAAAACAAACAACAACATAAATAACCAAAATCTGTATAACTCCATAATAGACTTAAAGTATCCTTGCTCAAGGTAGCAAAGAGCTAATCACACTTCAGTCTCAAGGAACCTCTAAATTTCTGTGTTGCTCTAACAATATTGCACTAGAGTTCGGGCCTTCTAAGATTGGCGAAAATTCTTCTATTGGCTGCTGCTTGCAGCATTTTCTTTCCTAAAAGCATCTAGCCTTTGCTTGAACTCCTTACTCCTTTCAAAGTTTTCCTTTCGCTTCAAAGCTTTCTGGTTTGAACAAATCATATTTGAGCAGTGGGGAAAACACACAAAAACATAGCAGAGCCATGAAAAAGAAAACAGTAAAAAAACTCACTTCCTGCCTGAAACAGCGATCCAACTTTATCTTCAGATCTGTACATTTACCAAGGAATTTTCCATATGGATGGTCTATATGGCACTGTTGGAACTGCTCAATAATCTACATAAAGCAGACCCCAGAATCATAAGTAAGCAATAAATTAGTTCATGCTACTATAGTTAGAAACCACAAATCTTTATCATCATAGCAATATCACTGATTATGGCTTGCAGCACCATAAGCAAAGACATATGGTCTTAGTTCACAGTTCACACAACAAAGACAGGTTATAACAAAAATATTCACAACCCCACAACATTCAGAACAAAACACAGAGCCATTCACTGTTAAGATTCCGTTTAGAACCAAATATCCAACAAGGAAACAACCATCATGTGGTCATGCGTCAGAAAAATGGAGATATATAATGAAAAATAAAAAAAATGAACAACATGAAATTAATACGTAATTTAATTATACATAATAAAATAAAGCACAAACATATGTTCAAACTCACTTCTGCACACATTGGGTGTTTGTGTAAGGTTAGGGGAGGATGCATTTTCTCACAATCCAATCAATATGAAGCACCAACCACCTGTTTAGTCAAGAAAGCTTATTGAATTTGTTATATTTTGATAGAGCTAACAGAAGGTAAAACAAGAATAATAAGCACAATAAACATCGAAAATTATAGCATCATAATCAAAGAACTAAATTAGGCTAGTTTGTGATAAAACATATCAGAGTCTGAAGATTCAGTCCAAATATAAATGTTCTGAACCCAGAGTCCGATCAGAATGAGTTGTAAGGAACAAAAGCTACCGGGGGTTACTCATTTTATATCTTACATATATAAAAATGAAAGGGCAAATTGAAAGAGTAGAAGGAAACCCAGAAGAAAAGGAGCTCAATTTAGGACAAAAACGGTGAAGAATCAATAAAGAAAAAGAAGAGCAAATATGAATATGTGCAGGTATCCAAACTTGAATTTTCATTATGAACGGAAGTGACGAGAAAGAGAAGAAGCGAGGCAGAGTTGCTTACTTCCTTCGCGCCGCCCCTTTTTCGCCGATCAAAGTTGGCCGCGCGCGGAGGATTACTTACGACCTATAACCGACAAAGAGATGGGGTTGGGTGATAAATTTAAAACTTTTCTGCGATCAGTTGAGAGAACAACCCAAAGAGAGCACGGAGAGTACTATGCCGGGATGACTTTGTAGGGTAGAGTATTTTGTTAGACCTGTTTCTGCTTCTAATTATCTAATTAATTAGGATGAAATCAGGATACTTTTTTTGTGAGACCACATCAAAATAGTTACTGTGATTTTTTTTTTTTTTCATACTATAAGGTAATAAACTAATAATGTTAAGTAAATATTGTAAAAAAAAAAGTGCATCAAACAAATGAAACAGATGGCAGAACAAATGAAAATTAAAGTAACTAAAGTGAATTTCAATTTGAAGATGATGATTAAATTAAATTAAAGCATTTAATACCGATTTAAAATCAGTGATTATAAATTAAGATTCCCGATATGTCCTTAATCCTAATTAACTTTTAGCCAAAAAAATCATATTTAACTTGAATTGATTAGGCAAGATCTTAATTGAAAATTATATCCGGAAGTCTTTTTTTCCGGTTTAGTATTACTTAGAAAAGTTTATAAAAAAGGAGCAAAGCCATCCCTAATTATTAAAAATGTTAATTTTTTAACCATTAATTAAGGTATTTGCTCTTTTTTAAGGAAAATCCTTTTAAAAGACAGCTGAATTATTCGTATTATAATTTGGGTTATAAATTCAACAAATTCTAAATGAGGTCATACAACCTAAAATAGAATTTTAGAATTCGATAATCTTACTTTATTACCCCTAATTTAATTCCAAAAAAAAATAATTCTATTTGTAACTAGCGCGAAACCTCTCCACCACCCCTCTATCCATTTCCCTCTACTAAATCAAAACCACAAAGTTTGCTCCTCCACTTGATGCTGTGACGCCATTTTGCAGAAAAAATGTTGAAAGCTTTTGGCACTATTTCTCCCTCTCGTTCATAACCCCCCTGAATGCGTATGTTATGAATGGGCCAACGATTATAGAAGAGCAATTGGCCTAAGGGGCTGATGATCCAAATGAGAGAGAAGAGGCCAATGATGAAGTGCCTCTAATGCCACATAGGAGTAACAGAATGCGCAGGACCACTTGGAAAATGCGTGAGGATGCAGCATAAGAAGGGATTTGGCAGAGGAAATAGGAGATAACGGTTTTAGAGATTTCCTTTTTGATTATTCTCTGTTTCTTCTCTGATTTCTTCCTCTCTTCCTGTAATATCCTGAATTGTATTTGAGGGTTAATGACCTTAAAAGGAATGTAATTAATGTTAATTAAGCACTTATGAAGTAAATAATGTGAGTTGTGATGTAAAATGTGTTTGATGATGATGATATATGTGTCATGACAATCAGGGGTAAAATGGTAAATTTACCGACCAACTGGATTGTTACCAAAGAGAAAACTCATAGGTAACTTGAGATCAATGGCTAAGATTTGTTAAGTAAGAGGTGGAATCAAGTGTGCATGGGTTATATGGATTCATGAAGAGAGACATGAGATCATGGCAAGTGTCATCATAAGAACCCTTGGATCAAAGTCAAAATTTCAAACTCATCTTCTCTTCCCTCTCTCCTCTAAGTCGGCTATGAGTGTGTGTGTGTGTGGAGAAAAATGATCCTTATGCATTCACCATCATTTCTCACCTTCTCTCTCCTTCCTTTCATTTTCGCTGAAGTTCAAGCAAGAAAGAGAAAGAGAAAAGCTTGATTTTGAGTAGGTAATTGTCTCCCTATGCTTGAAGCCTCTTCATTAAACTTGTTCAAGAGGTTGAGAGCTTCTTTGCTATGTTTTCAGAATTTTGAAAAGTGGTGATTTGGTGTTTGCACAAACTTGAAAGTTGGGGAAACAGAGATTTGATCTTACCAAGTTGAAGAGGTAAGAATTTGATACATTTTGGTATACTTATGGTGATTTTTGGTTGAGCTTCGTAAATTCTGGAATTTTTGCCCTAATTTTCATGAGAATTGGATAATGAAAGAGTTTGGAATGGTATTGTGTAGAAGATGGTATTAAGATGTGTTATAGTGTCATTAGTTTTGATTTAGGAATTGAATGAGGAAGTTTGGCAAATTGTGGTTTTGTGTGGCCTTGTGAACTAGAATTGAGGATGTGTTGATTGAGTGGAAATCGGGTTGTTTTGTAGTTACCAAGAGGTTCCTTGTGTCAAAATAAGTGAGAATGAGCACGGGCACAAGTTTGAGGACCATTGGTAGTGAAATGGGTAAATCTGGGAACATATCTCAGTTGCTGCGATTTTTGGCTTCTGATAAATAACATTCGAGTGAGGGAGGGTTCACTCAAGTGCTGTGAGATATTTTCCTTTTTTCCCTTCAGTTTCATTTGGATCAATCTATGGATACTGCTACTTCTGTCATGAACAATTGGCTCTACGTGATGTTGTTTTGCTGCAGTTAAAGGCCAATCTACAAAAAGCCTAGACTCGTATGAAGTTTTATGCTGATAAAAAATGTTATGAGATTGAATTCTAGCTTGGTGATTATGTTTTTGTCAAGCTACAGCCATATAGTTAGGTTTGTAAGAGGCAAGCTTCACCCAAGAGGGGGGTGAATTGGGTGATGTTATAAATTTTTCGCTTGAAGTGGTGATATGTAAATATAGTGGATAGAGTAGAGTAGAGAAGATTTGAACACAGAGAGTTATACTGGTTCGGCCTAACAACAATGCCTACGTCCAGTCCTCAGAGATCAAGACCTACTGAGCTTTTCACTATATCTCCAAGATTCAATGGGCTCTTAGAACGCCACAAAACAACAATCGTCCTTAAACGGACTATGAGCAGAAATATTCTCTCAACAAGAAATTTCTCTCCCCCTTACGACAAGTCTTACGTGCAGAAAAACAACCTATGACTCTTCTCACTTGCTTATGTATACAAGACTTATGAGCAGCAACGTTCTCTCCTGCTTACACCACTGTAAGTCTTACGAGCAGCAACGTTCTCTTCTGCTTGTATCTTATAAGACTAAAAAGTGGAAGACACAACAAGGAATTCTCTCAATGGCTTCTCTCGTAAGGAAAAACAACCCACTCAAGGTCCCAATACCTTGAGATCAAGTACACATAGAATTTTGAATTGAATGAAGACTCTCTTACAGAGCAAATCAATGAACACTGAAGATCAATGTGTATACAGAGAAAAATGATGAATAGCAGAAACTTGGTATGAGCTTATGAATGCATGTGCTACGTTGTTGTAGTTTCTCCGTGAGTCTCTGTATATATATAGTTGCTCCAGTTTTTGCCCATTTGGAAATGCTTCATTTGTGGAGCGGGACATTTGAAAGTATTGGCAGACACGTGCATGTTTGAATAATCTGAGTGCGGTAGGTGCCAGCGTGTTTATAATCATCTTGTCTGCCGTTGTATCACTTTCCTCATGTGGTTCAATTCAAACGTTCATATTCCTGTATCATACTTTTAAAACAATGTTAAACAATGATAAAAAGTAATGATGATATGAATTAATAACAATAAACCATATTCGGAATGAACGTTGTGATACTTAGCATTTTCGGTGGTCAAACAGGGCATCACTCGAGCATGAAAGGCTCACCTCGAGTGATCTCCTATTTTCCTTCATATACCTCTGTTATCGGGTTGTGCTTGCATGAAATATCAGAGAGACAAAATCTTCACTCGCGGGTGAAGAGGGGTCTCACTCGAGCACAAAACCTCTGCTCGAGTGATCTTTGCAATTTACACAGGGAATGTCTTCTCGGGTCATCACTCGCATACCATTTTGACAAGAGTGAGAATTTGTACTCGCGAGTGATATGGACCCTCACTCGAGCACACTTACCTCTGCTCGAGTGAGAAGCATATTCTCAAGGAATATGCTCTCAAAACCATCACTCGCATCAGAATTTCAGAGGGATAGATTTTTCACTCGCGAGTGATGTGGGCCCTCACTCGAGCACAAAGACTCCTCCTCGAGTGAGAAGAATATTCTCAAGAATTATACCTTTTGACCAAGCACTCGCAACTGATTTGGAGAGGGATAGAATTTTCACTCGCAAGCATTGATGTGTCACTCGAGCATGGATGGGTGTGCTCGAGCACACTTGCACTTCTCTGAACTTCATGACTCTCGGCCAAGTACTCGCAGTACCTTGCTCGAGCACAGAATGCTTATGCTCGAGCATTGATGTCTCTGCTCGAGTGAATAAAGGAAGCATGCCATTACTTGCTCTCGGCCAAGCACTCGCATGCCCTCACTCGCATGTGTGCTCGAGTGAGAATGACTTCTCTGCTTGAGTGCATACCTTCTGCTCGAGTGATCTAGTGAATACCAAGGGAGAATGCCTCTCGGGTACATACTTTCTGGCTTTCTCTCGCACATGCTCGAGCACAGAGGTGATCTCTGCTCGAGTGCAAACTTCATGCTCGAGCACTCAAGTGCAATTTCACAGCAGATATCAGTAACACATCAAGTATGCATTTGGTAACTTTGTAAACTCTTCTTAATCTTTTAAAAACATGTTTTGCCCACAATTGACTTTTTGTTATCATCAAAACTTGGGATCTAACATTCTCCCCCTTTTTGATGATGACAAAACCTTTGTGATGAAAGTTTAAGAGAAATTGTTTGAGATTGAAAATTTTGAAATTCTTCAATGTTTCCAAATGCATATCAAGTTTAAGTTTCAAATTCAAGTTTTCCTGCAATGTTTCCTCTGGACACTCAACAGCCAAGGTAAGTATAGTATGAGGTATATAACTTAATAAGAACTTAATAACTTGAAACATTGAAATTTTGATAATCAAAAACTTGAACAATATCATTAACTTTGGAAAAACTTGAACAACATAACATAATAACTTGTAATTCAAAATGACAAAATGACATACAAATCAAATCCTACCTCAATACAGAATTCTACCCAAACACCCAAATACACCCTACAGAAGCTCAGAAACATCACACATCCTTCTCCCCCGTTTTGTCAACATCAGAAGGGGGGTCTGGAGGTGGAACAAAGGAAATCATGGCAGTGAGAAGGTCAATGGGCTGATCAGAGGGAGATGGTGGTTGTGGTACAGATGATGAGGGAGGTAGTGAAGGCGACCGATCAAATGTAACATCTACATTGGAATCTGGATCGGTGAAGAGCACATGAGTCTGTGGTACTGAGGGAGGAGTGGTCTCAGGAGGCACCCCGGATGATGAAGAGGGAAAATGGGAGTGCAAGAAAGTCTCCATATTGGTGATCCTCTGTGACATCTCATCCTGAGTTTTGAACATCAGTTCAAAATTAAGATTGGCCTTGTCTACCAGATTGATGACTTGTGCTTCCATCTTCTCCACAAGCTTCTCATACTCAGTCACTAACTCCTTCTTCAAACTTGATACAGCTTGATTGATTACCTCAGACAGATGATTGGACAGAGAGGCATTGAGAAATGAAGGAGGAGGAATAGGACCTTGTGCAGATGATTGTGCCTCATCTCCTCTGGATGGAGTGGCTTCCCTTTTTGATGTGGCTTTGGTCCGACTCACCGGAAGATTGATACCCATATGAGTTAACTGAGTCTTACCAAACCGTGAGATGAGTACCCTTTCTTTTCCTTCCAGATACCAAATTTTGTTTTTCATCAAGATGAAGGAAACAAGTTGAGGGTAAGGTATGGTTGTGGATCTTGTTGAAGAAAATCGAAACCGCCTCATCTCATTAAAAATGATCTCCCCTACATTCCTTTGTTGCCCAGCAACCAAAGAAGCCAAGAGATAGTAATCCTTTTGAGCAAAGTGGGTAAAGTTCTTGGATTTATTGACTATGCTCCGGGAATAAATGTAATGAAGGATTCTGTGATTATCAGGCATATCAATAGGCTTGAAAATGAGGGGGCCAATTGGGTCTTTTGGTCTCAAAATTTTAAAGGTTTCATTGGCAGAGAATGAGGGTGGATCAGTAGGAGGTGCAACATAACCAAGTAAATCATTAATGATTTTGGCAGAAATCATAATGAATTTCCCTCTAATGGTTATAGATACAGCTTCTTCAATTAACTCACCGGATCTAGACATAATATTATGAGTTTTCATGTTGCAGTAGAAAGTTTTCACAACAGTGGGGGAATATGGCAAGTGAATATTTAGCCATGGAGCATAGTATTGAAGGTAAGGATATAAGTCCAAATGGCAATTCTTTTTCAGATAATCCAAATCCACATACACTACAGGGCAGAAATGTCTATGCTTAAATTCATCATCATATACCTTCTGAGATAATGCCTTAAGCTCTGTCACATTGAATCCCTCAGGAGGGCTGGTGATGTGATCATCCACAGGTGCTTGTGATGCAGAAGGTGCTCCTGAAGCAGAGGCACTTGGTTGCCTATCTTGATGTGAACTTGAAACACCGGCTTGAGAAGCAATCGTCCCAACTAACTTGTCCAATTTGGATTTTTCTATTGCTTCCCTGAGTTGTTTACTGAAGGTATCCCCAGAAGAAGAAGATGATTGGGGTTGTTCTGAATCCTTCTTCTTTCCCTTCCCTTGAACCTCTTTGGATTGAGACCGGGTGATTATTGGTTCCTTGAATACCACCCCCTTTGGTTTCTTTTGAGGAGGTTGGTCTTTCTTTGAAACTTGAGGCTTTGGATGAGGTTTCTTAGCCGGAGTCCTCTTTTTGGTTTTTGGTTTAGGAGGAGGTGAAGGTGAGGAAGAGATTTTGGGAGATGGAGGAGTAGGCTCAGGAGTTCCAGATTCACTGGCAGCAGAGTGAGTAGGAGAAGGTGAATGAGATCTTTGAGGGATAGAGGGTAGTTTTGTTCTTGCCATTGTTAAGAGAATGGAAGAGAGGCAAAGACTTTTAGTTTTTTTTTTGAAAGAAAAAAAAAACAAGTAGAGATTAGGGCACAAGTGAGAATTGCAGAAGACAAAAATCACCTCTTATAGAAGATTGAAAGGTTGTAACGGCGATTTGAAGCAGAGAGAAGTGATTGAATGATGGGAAAACGGTTGAAGGTGAAGAGTTGTGTCTTTCGAGTGAGAGAGCACTTCGAGTGAGATGAGGAAGTGCGACGTTCTGAGCTCCCCAGTAACTGATATAAGTGACAGTGCTCGAGCATGAACCCTAGTACTCGAGTGATGTTCATACTGTGCTCGAGTGTGTTCTAGCTGTGCTCGAGTGATCTTCTGGAAAAATAAAGAAACATGTAAAACGTACCTGGATTGTGGATTTCTTGACATATTTTTGCATCTTTGTACTCAAATCCTCCAAGATCATTTGAGTAACCATGATTTTGATAGCTTTTGCAAAGAGATTCTTCTTCTTCACTCGAGCAGGCATTCCTCACCTCAAGCATGTTCATATCATGCTCGAGTGAGAATTCCTCACTCGCGAGTGAGTTCAATTCTCACTGTTGTTTATGATATATTCCCTTGGTGTTCTTAACTCCTCTGTTAACCTCTGTTTTAACTATCAGAGAACAGAGTATCATAAATAGTGCTGTGCTCGAGCAGAGCTGCTTGTGCTCGAGTGACACAGCTCCTCACTCGAGCAGTACCCTCTGTGCTTCGAGTGAGAATCCTGCAAAACAAATTTTTGGCCACTCCGATGCTAAAATCAGTATAGTTATCATCAAAGGAACTATTTAATTAAACTTTTTAACAAGAAAACTTACAACTCATTGGGATTAACCATTCCCAATTCTCTTCGAATATAGAGGAATTGCTCTTTTGCAATTGGTTTTGTGAAAATATCCGCAAGTTGAAGATGAGTTGGTATAAATTCCACTTTGACATCTTTCTTTTGAACATGATCCCGAATGAAATGATGTCGAATGTCTATATGCTTGGTTCTTGAATGTTGTACAGGATTTTTTGCCAAGCTTATTGTGCTAGTATTATCACAATAGATTGGGATTTCTTTTAAATAAATTCCCAAATCTTGAAGTTGTTGTTTCAACCATAGCACTTGAGAACAGCAGCTTGCCACAGCTATATATTCAGCTTCAGTCGAAGATAATGAAACTGTGTTCTGCTTCTTGCTGAACCATGACACTAGAGAGCCTCCGAGAAATTGACATTGTCCACTGGTACTCTTTCTGTCAGTTTTGTATCCACCGTGATCTGAATCTGAATATGCCATTAAATACTCGTTCCCTCTTTTTGGATACCACAGTCCAAGCTCTGAAGTATCTCCTAGATATTTGAAAATTCTTTTTACTGTCTCTGCATGAGATACCTTAGGATTGGATTGATACCTTACACATATTCCTACACTGAACTGAATATCTGGTCTGCTTGTTGTGAGATAGAGTAATGAACCAATCATTCCTCTATACTTTGTGATATTGAAGCTAGGTCCCTTTACATCAGCATCCAACAATGTTGTAGAACTCATTGGAGTATCAGCTCCGTTAGCATTATCTAGTCCATATCTCTTCAACAACTCTTTCAAATACTTTGTCTGAGATATAAATATACCATTCTTCTTTTGTTTGATCTGAAGTCCAAGGAAGAAGTTCAATTCTCCCATCATGGACATTTCAAATTCTCCCTGCATAATCTTAGAGAATTCTTGACACATAGATTCGTTAGTAGCACCAAAAATAATATCATCAACATAAATTTGAACTATTAGAATATCATTTTTGTTATGTTTGATGAATAGAGTTGTATCAACTTTACCTCTGACAAAACCTTGATCAAGAAGAAATTTGCTTAGTCTTTCATACCAAGCTCTGGGTGCTTGTTTCAAACCATATAATGCTTTCTTAAGTTTGAAGACATAATCAGGTTTTGTTTCATCTTCAAAACCAGGAGGCTGTTTGACATATACTTCCTCCATAATATAACCATTTAGAAAAGCGCTTTTTACATCCATTTGATAAAGTTTAAAACTTTTGATACAAGCAAAAGCTAAGAGTACTCGTATTGCTTCCAATCTTGCCACTGGAGCATATGTTTCCTCATAATCAATACCTTCTTCTTGATTATAGCCTTTGGCAACCAATCTTGCTTTATTTCTCACAATGATTGCTGATTCATCAAATTTGTTTTTGAAAACCCATTTGGTCCCTATAACCGTATGATCTTTAGGTCGAGGAACCAAATCCCAAACTTGATTTCTTTGAAATTGATTTAGTTCTTCTTGCATAGCAATCACCCAATCATTGTCAGATAAAGCTTCTTCCATATTAGAAGGCTCAATTTCAGAAATAAAAGCTGAAAATGTTACCTCATTGAGGACTCTATTTCTGGTTTTGACACCTTCATGAATATCTCCTATAACTTGATCAATTGGATGATCCTTCATATGTCTCCATACTTTAGGTTGATCATGATCATCAACATCTTCTAAATTTTGAAAATCATTTGTTTCAAAATCATCCTGCTTTGAAATAGATTTGTTTTTCTTGATTGAATCCATTTCTTCTTCATCATTAAGTTTTGTCTGAGATTCAATTTCATCAAACACAACATGAATAGATTCTTCAATAGTACATGTTCTTTTATTGAAAACTCTATAAGCTTTACTTCTATTAGAATATCCTAGAAAAATACCTTCATCAGACTTTGAATCAAATTTACCTAAATTTTCCTTACCATTGTTGTGAATGAAACACTTACACCCGAAGATATGAAGATGAGCAATATTTGGCTTTCTTCCTTTGTAAAGTTCATATGGTGTCTTTCCAAGAGATTTGTGAATATATGCTCTGTTTGAAATATAACATGCAGTACTCATTGCATCTGCCCAGAATACTTGTGACATATCTTTTTCATTAAGCAATGCTCTTGCCATTTCTGTAAGCACTCTGTTCTTCCTTTCCACTACTCCATTTTGTTGAGGTGTTCTCGGGGCTGAGAAATTGTGATCTATTCCTTTGTCGTTGCAGTAATTTTCAAACAATTGATTATCAAATTCTCCTCCATGATCTGTTCTAATAGAGACAATAGGAATACCTTTCTCATTTTGAACCTTTTTGGCAAACATAATAAATTCAGCAAAAATTTCATCTTTTGAGGCAATAAATATAGTCCATGCAAACCTTGTAAAATCATCAACAATTACTATCGTATATAAATTTCCTCCAAAACTTTTTACTCTTGCAGGTCCTACCAAATCCATATGAAGTAATTGTAAAGGTTTTGAAGTAGAAATTTCATATTTTGTTTTAAAAGAAGATTTAGTTTGTTTTCCTTTTTGACATGCTTCACAAATCATGTCGCCTTTGAATTTGAGTTTAGGAAGGCCTACAACTAAATCTTTTCTAATCAATTTGTCAAGTTGATTCATATTGACATGAGCCAAGCGCTTATGCCATAACCAACTTTCCTCTGATCGACTAAGAAAACAATTTTCAGAAGAATTTGAATTTAAATCAATTGTATAACAATTACCATCCCTTTGAGCTCGGATCTTTGCCTTGATAGTTTCTTTGTTTAGGAGTAGATCTTTCTTGCTTACTATCAAGCATTCTTTTGAGTCGAAAATCACCCAGTTATCTTTGTCAGTGCTTTGGCTTACGCTTAAGAGATTGTGGCATAATCCTTCAACATAATATACTCCGTTGATTTGAATACCATCGGTTCTTCCCACTTCACCAATTCCAGCAATACGTCCGGATTGATTTCCTCCAAATGTCACCTTTCCTCCTTCTCTAGTTTCAAACATGGTGAACTTATTTTTGTCACCAGTCATGTGTCTCGAACATCCACTATCAATATACCATTTGTTCGCTCGAGATGCTTTGAGACATACCTAGAATAAGATGATCAAGTTTTAGGTACCCACACTTTCTTGGGTCCTTTGTGGTTAGTATTTGGAATATGTGTCCCTTTCGGAACCCATTTATATGTTCCAACAACCTTTCCCTTTTTGAAATAACACGATGAAGTATAATGTCCTTTCCTATTACAATAATTGCATGACACAAATGGATTTGATGTATGCACAGAATTCCTGAAGTATTTAAGATAGTCTCTACTACTCTTCTTATTCTTATCATGCATAGCATTATATCCAATTCCAGATTTATCAAAGGAAACTTTATGAGAACTTAAGATAACCTTGAGAGTTTCACTTCCTTTAGTAAATTTTTCAACAATCTTTGTTAAGTCTTCTATTTTCTTATCTTTCTCTTTACACATTTCATATGATGATATGACATTACTTTCTAATTCCTTTACTTTCTTCTTATAACTAACCATTTCTTTAGCAACTTTAATGAACTCTGTATGCAATGCATTATATTCAGACAGCAATTCATTATAAGAGGGTTCAGAGTCACTTACCTCAGAGTCTGATTCTTCTTCCTTAGCTACCAAGCATAGATTTGCTACTTCGTCGTTGTCATTTTCTTCGTCTGACGAACTATCACCCCAAATAGATGATATATATGCTTTCTTTTTCTGCTTCTTTTTGTCTTTGTTTCTGAAGCATTCAGATTTGATGTGTCCTGGTTTCCCACATTCATAGCATACTATTTGTTGTTCTTTGTTTTCTTTCTTGCTTGGTCCACCTTGATAATTCTTGAAATTCCTTTGTCCTCTTCTGTAGAATTTCTTGAACTTTCTCACGATCATTCCCATTTCATCATCACTAGGAACATCTTCATTCTCGGAAGTTTCTTCTTCTTCTTTAATAGCTTTAAATGCAACTCCCTTTTTCTTTCTATCATCGACTTCTTCAAGTTCCTTTTTGAATCTCAACTTACCTTCATATTCAGAAAGACTACCAAAGAGAGCAGCTACGGATCTCATAGACTCTCCTTTGGCTTCTTCGATGGCTGTCACCTTTAATTCCCACTCTTTCGTAAGAATATTAAGAATCTTTCTTACCTGGGAATTTTGATCAAACGTCTTTCCAAGAGCAGATAATTGGTTAACAAGATGAGTATACCTTAGTTCAAATTCTGATATATTCTCTCCAGATTTCATACGAAATAAATCATATTCTGTAATCAAAGTATTGATTCTATTTTCTTTGATTCCAGATGTACCTTCGTGAGCAATTTCAAGAGCATCCCACATATCTTTGGCAGTAGGTAGAGTACATATACGAAAATATTCTTTTTGACTAAGAGCACTCTGTATCATTAAAATGGCTTTACTATTTAATGTTACTAACCTCTTGTCATTCTCGTCAAACTCATCTGGGCTCTTTTTAATTGCTCTATCTTCGATTTTCTTTATTGGAACATAGTCACCATCTTGTATAACATTCCACAATCCGTACTCGTTGGCCATCACGAACACTCTGAATTTGGCTTTCCAGAACGAAAAATGTTCTCCAGCAAAACCAGGAGGTCTAGTGATTGAAGCACCGTCTGGAAGGATATTTTCACCCATTGTTGCCATTTGTCGGATCCTTCTCAAGCTGTTAGGCTCTTCGGAGAAGACGAGTCTCTGATACCAAATGTAAGAGGCAAGCTTCACCCAAGAGGGGGTGAATTGGGTGATGTTATAAATTTTTCGCTTGAAGTGGTGATATGTAAATATAGTGGATAGAGTAGAGTAGAGAAGATTTGAACACAGAGAATTATACTGGTTCGACCTAACAACAATGCCTACGTCCAGTCCTCAGAGATCAAGACCTACTGAGCTTTTCACTATATCTCCAAGATTCAATGGGCTCTTAGAACGCCACAAAACAACAATCGTCCTTAAACGGACTATGAGCAGAAATATTCTCTCAACAAGAAATTTCTCTCCCCCTTACGACAAGTCTTACGTGCAGAAAAACAACCTATGACTCTTCTCACTTGCTTATGTATACAAGACTTATGAGCAGCAACGTTCTCTCCTGCTTACACCACTGTAAGTCTTACGAGCAGCAACGTTCTCTTCTGCTTGTATCTTATAAGACTAAAAAGTGGAAGACACAACAAGGAATTCTCTCAATGGCTTCTCTCGTAAGGAAAAACAACCCACTCAAGGTCCCAATACCTTGAGATCAAGTACACATAGAATTTTGAATTGAATGAAGACTCTCTTACAGAGCAAATCAATGAACACTGAAGATCAATGTGTATACAGAGAAAAATGATGAATAGCAGAAACTTGGTATGAGCTTATGAATGCATGTGCTACGTTGTTGTAGTTTCTCCGTGAGTCTCTGTATATATATAGTTGCTCCAGTTTTTGCCCGTTTGGAAATGCTTCATTTGTGGAGCGGGACATTTGAAAGTATTGGCAGACACGTGCATGTTTGAATAATCTGAGTGCGGTAGGTGCCAGCGTGTTTATAATCATCTTGTCTGCCGTTGTATCACTTTCCTCATGTGGTTCAATTCAAACGTTCATATTCCTGTATCATACTTTTAAAACAATGTTAAACAATGATAAAAAGTAATGATGATATGAATTAATAACAATAAACCATATTCGGAATGAACGTTGTGATACTTAGCATTTTCGGTGGTCAAACAGGGCATCACTCGAGCATGAAAGGCTCACCTCGAGTGATCTCCTATTTTCCTTCATATACCTCTGTTATCGGGTTGTGCTTGCATGAAATATCAGAGAGACAAAATCTTCACTCACGGGTGAAGAGGGGTCTCACTCGAGCATAAAACCTCTGCTCGAGTGATCTTTGCAATTTACACAGGGAATGTCTTCTCGGGTCATCACTCGCATACCATTTTGACAAGAGTGAGAATTTGTACTCGCGAGTGATATGGACCCTCACTCGAGCACACTTACCTCTGCTCGAGTGAGAAGCATATTCTCAAGGAATATGCTCTCAAAACCATCACTCGCATCAGAATTTCAGAGGGATAGATTTTTCACTCGCGAGTGATGTGGGCCATCACTCGAGCACAAAGACTCCTCCTCGAGTGAGAAGAATATTATCAAGAATTATACCTTTTGACCAAGCACTCGCAACTGATTTGGAGAGGGATAGAATTTTCACTCGCAAGCATTGATGTGTCACTCGAGCATGGATGGGTGTGCTCGAGCACACTTGCACTTCTCTGAACTTCATGACTCTCGGCCAAGTACTCGCAGTACCTTGCTCGAGCACAGAATGCTTATGCTCGAGCATTGATGTCTCTGCTCGAGTGAATAAAGGAAGCATGCCATTACTTGCTCTCGGCCAAGCACTCGCATGCCCTCACTCGCATGTGTGCTCGAGTGAGAATGACTTCTCTGCTTGAGTGCATACCTTCTGCTCGAGTGATCTAGTGAATACCAAGGGAGAATGCCTCTCGGGTACATACTTTCTGGCTTTCTCTCGCACATGCTCGAGCACAGAGGTGATCTCTGCTCGAGTGCAAACTTCATGCTCGAGCACTCAAGTGCAATTTCACAGCAGATATCAGTAACACATCAAGTATGCATTTGGTAACTTTGTAAACTCTTCTTAATCTTTTAAAAACATGTTTTGCCCACAATTGACTTTTTGTTATCATCAAAACTTGGGATCTAACAAGGTTTCTATTCGTGATCATCACAATCAGAAATTATCTTTAAGATATTTTGGCCCTTTTCCTATTATTGAACGCATAGGTGCTGTTGCTTATAAGCTTTAATTGCCTCCCACAGCTCGACTTCACCCTATTTTTCATGTGTCATTACTGAAGAAATGTTATGGCAATCCCCATCTCCAGTCTCTACCATTACTACTATTAACTAACATTGCAGGACCATTACTACTTCCTAAGGCTGTGCTATCTTCTAGAAGGGTTAAAATTCATGGCACTTGGGTTACTCAGTTGTTGGTTCAGTGGGACACTACTGACTCACCATCTTGGGAGAACTTAACTACCTTTCAACGACAATATCCAAACTTTGACCTTGAGGACAAGGTTCTTCTTGATAGGGGAAGTAATGTTATGAATGGGCCAATGATTATAGAAGAGCAATTGGCCCAAGGGGCTGATAATCCAATTGAGAGAGAAGGGGCCAATGATGAAGTGCCTTTAATGCCACGTAGGAGTAACAGAATGCGTAGGACCACTTGGAAATTGTGCATTCTATTACTCCTACGTGGCATTAAAGGCACTTCATCATTGGGCCCTTCTCTCTCATTTGGATCATAAGCCCCTTGGGCCAAGTGCTCTTTTATAACTGCTGGCTCATTCATAACAGTGTAGTGACGCATTTTGCAGAAAAACAGTGGTATGATGTTATGCAAAAAAAAAAACTCACTCAACCAAAAGAAAGAAAAACAAAAAACAAATGCAGGAACATGTGAAAGAAGAGGGAAAGATTAAAGCTCAAAGCTTATTTGGTAAAACAGATGAAGAGAAGAGGATTTTCAATCGAACAATTATTTTGACATTGGACTCACGCACAAAAACAAATAGAGGTGGAATAGGCGCCTATATTGCGGAAGATTGATGGGTCTGGTATAACTATGGATAATGATTTGCTTCCTTAGAATCTTTCAAAGTTATAGATGAAGTTTGGTATATCTGGATTGCTCATGGTGGTGAGGCTTTGTTTTTCATAATAAGAGGGAGCAACAGTGCCGAAAACCTTCAACATTTTCTTTTGCAAAATAGAACTGCATTACGTGGAGAAAAAACCTTTGTGGTTTTGATTTAGCAGAGGGAAATGGATAGAGGGGTTAGTAGAGAAGTTCCGCGCCGGTTACATCTCGTTAGAATCAAACATGGGGTAGTAAAGTAAAGTTATTGAATTCTAAAATCCTACTTTAGGTCTATGTCCTTATTCATAATTTATTAAATTTAACGACTCAATTCATAATTTGAATAATTTAAATAATTCAACTATCTTTTAAAGGGATTTTCCCTTTTTAATACCTTTGGAATGATCATGATGAAAAAACATTTGTATTACAGTCTTTACCAATGTGATTATAACCAAACCGGATTGGATCAACCGGTTTGATCACGGGAACCGTTGAATCGGTCATCTAACCGGTCCGACTGATTTAATATTTATTAAAATTTTTCTGATTTTAAAAATTCATATATAATTCTACATATTTTCAAAAATTATAAATTAGAACTTTATAGAAAGCTTGAGATGTCTATTTTCTAATACAAAAAGAATCACCTAAAAATATTATCATTTAATATTAAAAAATTATCAAATTTTAAAACTATTCTAAACAATATTATCATTCAAATTCATTTTCTTACTGGTTTGGCTCCGGTTTAACCCACTGACCCTTGACCTAGTACCTTGGCCGGTTCAGTGGCCGGTCCAGGTTTAATTACCTTGGTCTTTACACAAAAATTTTTGGAATAAAATTCAACCTTGACCCATTAAAAATCAATATTGTAAAATTTAATAATACCGTTAAAAATTGTTTGATGAATTAGTGTAGTACAAATGATTTCTAAAATTTCATGCAACTCAACTTATAATAGTTATAATTATAATTTTAGTGACAAACTTTATTCAAGTCTTTCATTTATTTTCTCTACCCCTTGCTCAAAAACTCAAATCTCTTCTAATAAAAACAAATGGAAATATTTTACTTCTCCCCATTTTAAAGATAGGAGTTAGTTAATGAATCCATATAGATTAAGGAAATAAAGGTAAATTAGTTATTTAATGAGCATTGAACTTGCATTTGATATGTATACGAGAAAGGCATTTAATCAAAGTGAAAGTGTGACAGAAAGTGGGGGCAAAAAAGTGTGATAGAAAGTGAAAAAATTAAAATATACAAAATTCTAATTAATTTTAAGCCAATGATATAAAGCCTTAAGTTTCAAAGTGTACATTTAGCTTCATTAAAGTTTTGCATTTTTTAATATTAAATCTCCTATTTTTACTTTTGTAATTTTTATTTAGTGATCCTTCGTCCATCCGAAGGACAAACTCACAACGTCTTTCTCAAGTCAATACTCTTATGGGATGCTTGGTACGAGGGATTTGGAGATGAGGGGAAGGGTGGAATTTACCAGCAATGCTCCCGAATTTGGGAGAATTGCCCAAAAGTATTTTTGGGATAAATTAATTACTGATTGCTACCAAGCATGCAAGCGATCTTCCGTTTTGTGCAAACCATCTTCCGTGTATGCAAAAATCTTTCATATAAATGTGTAAATAATTTTTCGTTGTGTGCAAAATATCTTCTACAGTAGCATTCAGCAATTAATTTTCTAAAAAGGTATTTATTAGCAATTCTCCCGAATTTTTATAAGTTATATTTTAATAAAAAATTGTGAAATGGAGTTATAAAATTTTAACAAAGAAAAAAGTAAGATAAAATAGTAATAAAATTAATTGAAAGTTTTTTAACCCCTTTGTGAGGGACATGGATGCTATTAAAGCCGGGAAATTGGGCCGAACCTGTCAGGCCAGTCCATGACGGGCTCGGACTTATTATTTAAAGCCTCCAGAAGGAGGCGGGCCTAAAAGGGCCGGCCCTTTTAAGCCTGTTTAACTATTTTTTTAAAAAAATGGGTATAAGGCAATGGGCAACAAGCACTGGTCAGGGGGCAGAGTTAACCTGATCTAACCCTCAGATCAAAAACGCTCTCACACTAATTTAAACCTCATTTGAAGCTTCTCTTCTTTGATTTTTTTTTTTCCTTTTATTGTGTGTGTACGCCAAAATTCAAATTAGGTGTTCTATTATTACTGACATTTGAAGCTTGTAGACTTGTTTGATTGTGGCTGTAGACTTATTTGATTAGTTGTGGATATTAATTATGGTTTGGACTTAAGTCTTAGTGTTTGTGTTTTATTAAACTTGTATAATATTTATGTTTTAAATTATTTTTGATGATATTTATGTTTTACATTAGGTATTTTAGTCTTTAGGAGAATAGAAAAAAAAAGTCATGGCAAAAAATAAAAAGAAAAAAAGTTAAACGGGTTTAAAGCCGGCCCGCGGGCTTTACATAAACTGGTCGGGCTACGAGATTTATATACTTTTTTGGACTCAGGCCTAAATGGGCCATCCCGTAAAAAAAATTGAGTCTTAGATGCTCCCTGATAAGTGAAAGGTCGTGAGTTGGTTCCCGCTTAGGTTGTTTGTGTCTGCCTGTTTAACCAATTTTTTTTTACCTCGCTTCTCTAATTTTTTTAAATCCTACTCATAAAAAATTTTTCCTCCCCTCTCCTCCTGTTCTAATCCCTTATGCCAAATAGTTCGTTGAGGAGGTGTTTGTTGTCAATTGATTAGTTGAGCCAAAAGACTATGACTACTTTTACGGTAAATTACTAAAAAAATTGTTATGTCAAATTAATGACAATTATATAACATGTAACCTAGATTAAAAAAATTTAGGCTATACCATGCAAAATCTCTTAAATTTTTAGTCAGTTGCAAATAACTTCGACATTTCAAAATTTAAATTTAACCTCCTCAAAGTTTTAATTTTTGACATCAAAACTCATGTAATTATTTTTTTTTCCTCTATCTAATACTTATAAAGTGAGCTCATTGTTTTCACATCATTGAATCATCTTATCATCTTATTCATATATTATGCCATAAATATATATTTTTTGGTTTCTCTTATCTAACACGTAATACTTTTTTAGTTTTAAATTGAAATGAGTTCAGTTTTTAATTAACTAATTCCTTTTACTTATGGCATAATATATGAAGAAGATGATAGGATCATCCAATCATATAACAGTAAAGAGCTCACTTTGATAGGGATTAGAAGGGGAAAAAAGTAATTATAGGAGGTTTAATGTGAAAAATTAAAATTTTAATGAGGTTAAATTTAAATTTTAAAATGTGAGGAAATTACATGCAACACACCTAAATGTAATTTTGCATATTTTAGTCTAAATATTTAGTACTCAGTCTTTTTCTTTAAAAGAAAAACAGAGAGCATCATCACCAAGAAGTCCTAAAGTGACAAGTTTTAGTGCATCTCACTTATTATCAAGACTTCTTAGTAGTTAAGAGGGATTTTGCAATTTTTCCCTTCCTTTCTCATTTTAATATTTTATCCTACATTGCCCCAGTCGATTCAACTATTCCTGAAAGTTTTTTCCCAAGTAAGAGCCTTTGTGTTTCTTGACTCCGAAGTTGCTTCCTTTTTCCCAATTCATTATCTCTATGTATTCAAAATATGATCTATAAAGAATCCTCATGCAAGATTATCCCTTCTTTGTTCTCTTCACATTGACGTGTTGTCACCTTCTTCCTCTTTACATCTTTCATCCTTGTGTTCTCAATATGTGACTCTTTTCTTACCCTTTACCCTTTGATTTTTACTAAGAAAAATATGAGGGTGATTATGCGTTTTGTCCTTGGCATTCAGCAACAAGTGATCAAATATCATGAAGATGATTTACAATTAGAGCTGGGAATCAGGGCCAGCTCTTGACAGACCAGGGCCTAAAAGGGCCAACTCTTTTAAGCCTGGGGTAAGAAAAATTGCTATTTTTCAAAGCCCGGCTTGAAAGTATAAGGGCCAGGGCCAGCCAACAGGGCCTGAAACCATTATACAATATAAATCTCTTCCACCAAGCCAACTCCTTCAATGGCTTATCCATCGGCTTCAGACTTATTTTACTGTTCACAAGCTGAATACCATATATTTCGGGCTACGTGTAAGCCGATAGCAGCTGAAAGTGACTATGCCAATAGCCCACATTCCCCTAGCTCAATTCAAATTTCAAGTTTAAAACTCCCCGCCTAAAATATCTTGATTCATTGCTATATAACCCATGATCGTCATTCTCTTTAAGCACCTTTAGCTATGTGCCAACCGATCTTTTTATACATCATTCATTCCCTCCTCTGTTTTTCACTCCCATTTTAAGCAATCGGTGTTCTCTTTATATTTAGTCACTTGGGTGCTGTTTCTCTCCTCCACATACCAAGCAAACATCGTCCAGATACGTTTCCTCTTTAGGTATGAGCCAACTGATGTTGTTTTAAATAATTCATTGCCTCCTTTGTTTTTCACTCCCGTTTTAAGCAGGGGGCACACCCTCTGTTTTTCACTCCCGTTTATGTACACCCAAAACTCCCCCTTAGCCTTCATGACTTTCACGTCCATTTGTTCTCACTTTACATTTTCCTTATTCAAGGCATGGTAAAATGAACAAAAGAGTGCGCTCACCGTCGTGCATCAAGGGAAGAAACGTAATTCTACCATGTTTGTCACTCAACGGAAGTGTCCTGCTCTGCTGCGTCAAGTCTGGACAGTAGTGCTCCAACGACCGAAGTCAAGCAGTTCTGAGTTTGTGGGCTTCTTCAGTCTGGAAACTAAAACAGAAATTGTTATTTCTAACTGCGGATGTAAAATGATATCTTCTGTGGAAATGATTACAGCGTGCAGCGTTGCTTCTATTCATTCGTGTTTATTGTTATATTGTCTAACATCTTATTTGCCCAGTCAATGCATTATTCAATTGGATGTATTGTTGCCATACGTACAGCCTCAGATAATTCAGCCCACGTGAAGATAACAAAAAATGTCATTAGTTCCTTCTAAGTGGGTTTGTCCGTTAGTAATGGGCTTATATGCTCACAATATACAGAACTTTATAAGCTCCATAACTCAAAGCGAGATTAAACCCATTTATACTGATCAGTTTACATGTAATGTAGCACAAAATTCATATCAATAAGACTTGACGCAGGTGGACAGCTAATTTTTTTTTGAAATTTAGCCCAAATTGAATATTTCACAAACAGAAGCCTATTACCATTTGCAAACCGATAAGCCCAATTTGTTTGGGTTAACAGCATAAAAGCCCATGACCATTTGCAAACTGGACAACCAATTACTAAATTTGTTGTTCTGTTAATACATGATCCCATAAAAGACAGAAAAAAGACCATTTTGGTAAACATTCAGGCCTAATTGTGATTTGTAGTGAACCAAAAGTAAAAGCAAGATGGTTATTTCCTGAGGTAGCCTACAGTTAGACTTGGAACACTACTATTAGTCGGTCACAAAACCTAGCTCCCTCCCTAACTCAGTTGCTGTCGGCAGCTGCATTATGTCATCATCATCTGGATCGTTCTACTCATGACCGAGTGCATGACATCGTTCACTACAAAAGTTAGCCCCACCACGTTCTGCTCATGACCTTTTAAAGCTTCATGTGTTTTCTACATAGGCCAAACAGCTACAGTTCATAAAAATAAGAAACTGGCGCTTCTCTATGCACCGAGGTCTTTTTATCCTAAGTATTTAATTATGCCTACATGGTCCATCTATTTTTGAAGAGCCCTCACCTGCTCATATGGTCCACATGCTTTTTGAAGTTCGTATAATGTCAAAATATGTTTGAATCTTTCCTTCCAGTCAACACTGAAAGCATATGGCATTGTTTTAGGTACTAAACAAAGGATATTTGTGCCAGGTTCTCAGGGCATGGAAATTCAGGTACTAAAAAAATGAAATCTTACATCTGGGGCTATTTCTGATCCTTTTTAACTCAATATCTTGCTCCCCCTACTGTTGACCATTTGGTTGTTCATGATATCTACTCAGTGTAATTGCACTAGGACCATGGTCATAATATATCACAGCTTCCTTACGTTATTTACAGGCCAACAGGCTAATGTTCATTACAAAAGGAAACTATCGCATCTCTGTGCACCTGTATCTTTTGTACCTAAGTATTTCTATACTCTAAGTATCTTTTTTTGTATTTATCCTCATCAGCTTGATATTTGACTACAAAGTGCAAATGAAACTTGACTACAGAGGTGATTATGTTCCTTCTAAAGCATAATATATAGATGAGTTAACCATAATATATAGATGAGTCAACCCTATAGTATGCCCCCTATGTATAGTTTATTCTGATCATTTTGCATATATTCATGGTTTGTGCAAAACGTTTCTGAAATTGTTCCAGGATCTCAATGGTGTCATACTTTTTCTGCACAAAAGTTTAGATGAGTCATCTGCTTCATGATTTGACCATACACACTCTGCACAAACCATTCCCATGCTTGGTTGCTCATGCAGGTCATCTATACAGGCCAAACAACTACAATTCATAAAAAAAAGAAACGTGTGCTTCTCTGTTCACCTGCATCTTTTTATCCTAAGTATTTATTTATGCCTATATGGTCCAGCTATTTTTAATCACCCTCACCTGCTCATATGGTCCACATGCTTTTTGAATTTCATATAATGTCAAAATATGTTTGAATCTTTCCTTCCAGTCAACACTGAAAGCACATGACATTGTTTCAGGTACTAGAAATAAGGATATTTGTGCTAGGCTCTCAAGGCATAGAAATTCAGGTACTAAAAAAATGAAACCTGACATCTGGGGCTATTATGTTCCTTTTTAAGCTCAATATCTTGCTCCTCTCCTGCTATTGACCATCCCTAAATTGCTCATGCATGACATCTATTAACTGCCTCTATGCCCATTGGACAAGATGTATATGACAAGTCTAATCAGCACCTTTCAATTTGAAACTATCTATCTTCCTCAAGAAAACGCATCCTTCTTATTTTCTGCTCACTTTATTTATATTTATCCCTGACCCAACAAATTCCCTATTGCCTGCCAACTCAGCTAAGCACCTCCCTCTCTCCTGCCCACCTACTGCCTGCCTCTTCTTATAAGTCCCTCCTCCATCGATTCCTCACTCAACATCATTTCCTCCCAAAACAAATCTTTTTCCAACATAATGTCACACACTTTGCTCAAAGACTTGCATGATCTGTCAGACATGTGGAGCATCATGGTTAGAGTTCTTAGGAAATGGAACGTTTACCAAAAGGCTACTCCATCACAGTTATTTTGCATTTCTCTGCTCTTGGTTGATGCTAAGGTAAGTTCTCATTCCTTCATGCAAACTTCTATTCTCTTGCTCATGCCATTTTGCTGATTTCCTTTCCATACTTACAAACCGATCTTATTGTTCATTGAAGGGTAACAAGATTTAAGCCAGTGTGCTCAACAAAGGGATGCACACAAAATTTTCTAATGAAATCATTGAAGGCAATACCTATAAGTTTGTAAACTTTATTGTCTCCCAAAACTCTTACAAGTATAGACCTACGGTTTATCCATTTAAGCTTACTTTCACCCCATATACATCGATCAATGAAGAAGACGCACCACTTCCACTTTACTCATACTTATTCAAATCTATATCTGACATCCTCCAACTTCATGACAATGACACAATTGAATACCTTTTTGGTACTGAAACATATATGCTTAGTATATTGGTCATATTATGCTGCTTTTTCAAACAAGCTAACTTCATCCTAATCTTGCAAATGGAAAAAACCTGTTTGTTCAATGCTCTGCATACAGATTTTCTAGCATTCATCAGTTCCATTGACACACTGGAGGAGATTCAAAAAGATAATGAGACCAAGTACAGGCTGAGAATGGTTCTGGTGGATGTGCAGTACGATCTCAACTCTTTTCATTTTTTTCCCCTGTTCACATTTATATAACTATAATTGCTTCCTCATTTATAACTACTTTACTGTAGGGGAAATGACATCGAGTGTGTCCTTTGGGATAGCTGTGCCTCAGATGCATACCTTGCTCAGATGCAAAACAATGACACGCCTGTTGTCATCCTATTACACCTTGCTAGGCTTTCCACCATTGATAGCAGTAACTACATTTAATGCTATCTTTCCTTGCATTACAACTGTCTTTATCTTTTGCATACTTCTAAGTGACTGTGTAGTTGTAGATTAGAAATTACTTGCTTCAGACATGGCTATTTAGTACTTGAACAGTATGATTCAGCATTCCATACCAATGACAACTCCTTATATGAACACTTACACTTTCTGTTACTATCAATTTCTACACTTCAATGTTGTGTAGATAGGCCCCAGATCTGCTGTTCCTTCAATACTACCAGGGCATTATTTAATCCTGCCATTAAAGAGGTCTATGATCTGATTGAAAGGTCTCCAATATGTTATTTATATGTTATACATACACAATTTCGACTTGCCATGTTATATCAGCTAATGGCTAATTAACCCTCTATACCTTCTTTATTGTGGGTTCATTTCAGTGTCAAAGATCGTGCCACGCCTATGACTACCAGCTTCAGTCAATCTTTCCCATCACAGATGAGTCAAGCTTCTGGTGGAGGATCTTTGCATAACCAGACCAAACTGACCATTTCACAAATTCAGGATCAAAAAACAGTGGGCTATTCTTGCACTTTCTTCAAATTTATGCACCACCCTTTACTTCCTTATTCTGATATTGTCTTGCCTTGGCTTTATTGTAGGGGAGCATATTTGTTGTCAACTGTGAAATCCACAAGTTTGAGTCCAAGCATGGTTGGATTTATGATGGTTGTTCTAAATGCTCTTCTAAACCAAAACCCAAAGATGTTAATGACCCTAACAGCCCTTTGTTCTGTGCTGTATGTAAAAAGGCACCTGAATCAACTGAGCCTAAGTAATTTTTGCTGTTAGCTTTTTTAATGCTACTTGTTTATAAATTACCAATTGACCTAGCGCCAAAACATACCTGACCATGTTTCCTTCATTGTGTCCAGAATGAAACTCCACTTATTAAGGACGAAATAGGTTCCTATTCTGTCCTTTTCTGGGACAAGCTTGAGGTCCAGTTATTGAATAAAACGCCATTGCAGTTGAAACTCACTGTTGCAGCGGTAAATAACATTTCCCTTTCCATTCAATCAATAACTTTGAACAAACTAATCACATTACCATATTGAACAAAAGAACCGTGGAACGGGCTTTCCTAAGGAAGTAGAAGATCCTGTTGGCCTCAAGCTCTTGTTGACATTGAAACTGAATGAGTATAACAAAAAATTCCCAGGCTCCAGCATAAGTGTCTATGAATTTGCAATATATGAAGACCTTCTCAATGAGTTTGATGCTGCATCGGTTGAGGTGCACACTTATTGAAATTTTTGGATTAACCTCACAGTCATGTTATGCTTCAAACTGTCATTACATTATGATAATATGTTCCCTCATTACTTTTACAGGACTGCCCACAATCAGACACCTAACCTGGATTGGTATGGTTTTTAATGATTACAACCATTTGTTTTTTCCATTTTGCCTTTGGAATATAATGCAATTCACACATTGATACTTGAACTTAAGATGCGACAAATACATCTGATGATAGTGGAGCTGAGGTGGTTGCTACTGCTGCCCTTAATGAGGATGGTAAAAAAACTCTAAATGATCAAGATGTGACACTTATAAACCTTTCTCAAAGTGTCCCCCAGCCAACTACTAAAGGCAAACGGAAGACTAACATCAAGAGGGGTACTAATAAATTTGAACTTCCAGCTGCCCTCCAAGCTACGTCCCAAAACTGTCCTGAACAAAGGCTGTTGAAATCAATTAAACAAGAAAAATAGTTGGTTAGCCAAGGTTTTCTCTGTGTCACTTAGATAGTTGGGAGTTCCCCCAATAGCAATGACTTCACTCTATGTGGAAATGATACTATAATTCCTGTAGTTTGGAATTGTGTATTTCAGTTATGGTGGTTTATCAACTTTATATTCCCCTTAGTTTAGTTGTGGTGGATTATTAATTGTCGTGGTCCAAGTCACTCTATTGTACTTGAACTTATTAATGTTGAATGTTTCAGATGTCTCTGTCAAGTTTCTATCCCATATGTTATCTCCATTCATTTTTCAGATGTGTTCCTATATTGCGATTTCAATATGTTATTTATACAGATTCAAGACTTCTTCAGTGACAACGAAAATGTATAACTTTAATGTGATTGATGACAAGATAGCAATAAATAGCAATATCTCCATGTCATTAAAAAAAATGGGGCCACTTGATGTTAAAATAACACTAATATAATGCACATCTATACTTGGCATTCATGACAACAAATGACATTAATGGTTACATATCTATATTGCAATTAAATGAGCAAATTATGGAAGTAACCACATTTTTGGCAACATTGCAATTAAATAATCAAGGTACCCAAACTAAAAATGTTATTCAGCATTGGAATTAAAAAACAAAATTATGGAAAGGGACAAACATCAAATCTCATCCACAAACAGCAAATTCGAAGCATGCATTGAAAGCTAAAATATTTTTAATTAAAAGCTTAGTTTTTTTTTCTCTTTGTCGCCGATTCATTGCAATCTTTAATCTAAACCTTCCAAATTTAGTAAACTAAATTGTCTTGCAACAATAAGCCTTGCAATGCCCAACTGAAACTATATCCATGTTTTTCAAACTTCGAATTCAATCCAACACAAGTCTGGGCTAACCAATTAATTTGGATCGTTCCCTTATTTATACAGTGCTCTTCCGCTAGCTCCAACAACGCAGATCCTGTGGTTGCTTTGCTGATTATGTTTTACTGGTATTTTGCAATATATGTAAAACTTGGCTATACATTTGAAACTCAAGCCCCATCTTATTAAATAACACAAGGATTGCTTTTCCCCTTCCCCCTCCCCTTAAGATCTTATGAGATGAGGTACAGTATGACAGTAAAAAAAGAAAATCAGATTGCTATATGAAACTTGGCTACATATGCTCACTGACCACTTACATCGAGATGCTATCCTTGGTTACAACTTACAAGTAAAGTTGCAAGTTTACTTACCATACATATTGAAATATCAGACTACTGCCTAACATATATCAGAATAGTTTAACTGATGCCTTCCTCATCTGATGCCCTGTCATTATCATCCTTCCCTTCTAAATGATTTTGATGTCCAATTAATCACTTATTTGGTATGCTCAATTCCTACTTTTCTACTGAGCACAGAAAATACAGTCTACATAAGTCTTAACCACATCATCCTTCCTTCTTTTATAGGGATATGTGACAGCAACATCTTATTAGGATTCCAACATAACAACAAATGCTATCGGTGGCCAAAATGCACAACCTCAGAATATAGCTTTCATACCTGTAAACTTGCATGGTTCACCATTGAAGACACTTCCTTCCCCTCCCATGGCCTCAAATACTTCCTTCTATGGCTTAAAATATATGGTGCAGCAAGTCATGATGCAATTAGTTATACCTTTGCACAATGATCTACTACACAAGTTCTCTATTACTCTCTAGCTTTTATTCATCTTGACAAAAGAAACAACATCATGTCTGGTACTTCGAGACATTTTGTGGTTGTCTTTAGAACTGCTCAACGATAAAGGAAAATGTTTTGCCTCATGACTTGCTTACCTCCAACGCAGAGAACATAGCCTATACACAGCCAACAATAGTATTAAGTGATGTTTCACAAAGGTGGAAAAAACATCACGCCAAGGAGAGAACGTCTGCTGCTTTTCATGACATAACCAACTTGCAATCAAACTTGGATGGTCGTTTTCAAGGTCATACAATTTGGTTATATTACTATTATCCTGTTTGCTGTACTTCTGGTTTGGAAGAATACATAAATCAATTATAATAATGCTGCATTTCTCACCTTGCAGATGCTAACACCAGCAACTCTTTAAATCAGCCTTTCAAACGAAAGAGTGCAAGATGGAGAGGCATTGAGGAAACTCAAGAACCTACAGTCCGAACACGGAATAAGAGGAATGCAACTGTGAAGCAGGGACAAAGTTCATTCACAACAAGTGATGTTATAAATGCCTCAAACATTAATAAACTCATAGGTATGCCCTTTGTAACAGAAGAAGTAGCTATAAAATTATGCGTTCCTATGTTTTTTGTCACTTATCGTACTCAGAAAACTACCCTTAAAGTCAATAAAATCCGTTCAAAGTAAAGACCATGATGAACTATTATTATTTCCATGGAAAGATAAGTTTATATTTCACAACATCCTACCTTCATGAAAGTAATAATAGGCAAGTTTATCTTCAAATTATTCATGTGAAAAGGGAAGTTTTGGATACACGTTGCTTATTTTTTTGCTTGATATATAAACACATTCTATTCATATAGCCTTCCTTTTCCTGGGTATAATTAATTTAAACCTGAACATGCTTTTTACTAAAAACCACAAAATATTGCAACACGAAGTTTCTCTCATATATTTGTTTCATATAATACTAATGCACTTGAAGTTTAAGAATCATGTCCTGTCTATATGTTCAATTCAATCTTGGAATGATATTGCTCTTGAGGTGGTTATGTTAGATATCATATCATATGTCAAGTTGCTTTAGTAATAGTGTACGTGTTAGCACACAATGCTACAAAATCTAACATACATTACATTTCAGCATGAAATGGTTTGCTGCTTTGTTCCCTTTTCCTATTATATATGTGTATATATATATATATATATGTTTGAGGCCATGTCACCGTAGCTACATCGTATTTGTAGCAGAACATGTAGCACAAATAATATTTGTTGATTGCCTCGCAATTTCAAATGTTGGAAATGTATGTAAGGGCAGTTAAAAAATTTGCATTTAGTTGTTTGAAAAAAAATTTTAAAACTTATTACTAAGTAAAATGCTAAAACAGATGGATAACAATTATAATATACCAAAAATTAGTAAAAAATATGAAGGTCCCCAAGAAGAAAAATTAAATAATGTAAAAGTTCATTCTGAGATTTGCATACATATTTTACAAAAAATCCGTACCCAAATTGTTAGAGTTCATCATTGGTTTTGAAAATTTCGAATCTGAATAGTGAATAGGAAATCAATGTGACAAAGTTTATTATTGTATACCTATTATTTATGTCCCATCTCTTTGAACAACATTAGCCAATAGCAAACCATATAATATTGTAAAAAAATATGTATCAAACACTACACATCGATTAATAAATAATTTAAGAATTTACAGTAATTATATAATTATTAAACCTTTTTTATTGAAGCTTTGCTTAAACTAATTATTATTTGAGAAGCAATCACATTTCCCACAATTCATTATAGTATACCTTATGTTTATTAGTTGCTTAAGAGGAATACTACAAGAACATTGAGTTCAACTTCGAAATGGAAGCAGCAGAGCATAACCTTTCCAGTGAATCTGAGACAGAAGTCGATCAAGGTTGAAAACATCACTTGAGTATCTGTCCTTTACCTTAGAATAGACATGGTCATTGACTGGTCATGCTAATCAAATGTTTATATTACAAAACAGGTGATTCATCATACATGTTAGAATCCTCAGTGGCAACAAGAAATGCAACAACCGGACCGGCAACCTTTAGCGACATTGCTTATCAAGGTAATGTCAAGCCTACACTGTTATATTCAATTCCAATATCTTATAAACAAAAATTCAAAAAACCGTTATGTTCCATTTGATTATCTAATGCACTACACTTGAAATTAATATAACACCATATCATTACATCAAATCTACCCCCAGATGAAGGGGATCCAATATATCAATGTCAGTTCTGCCAAGCATTACTTTGGTTTAATGAAAGAGTCCAGAAAGATGAGAAACAAAGAAATGCCAACACATTTTCATTATGTTGCTTGAGAAGGAAGGTTGTCCTACCCGCTATGAAACCGCCTCCTCCGTTATTCCAGAAATTGTTCTTTGAAAATGGTGAAGGAGCTTCAAGGAATTTCAAGGCAAATATAAGACAATACAACAACATGTTTTCTTTCACATCAATGGGAGGGAGAATAGATCATTCTATCAACTCTGGAGGTGGTCCTTATACTTATGTCTTATCTGGCATCAACTACCACACAATTGGCAACTTAATGCCACTTAAAGGTGCAAGACCAGTGTATTCTCAATTGTATATACATGACACTGATAATGAAATCTCACACCGAATAGCTGCGGTCAGGTATGTTTTGTTTAGTTCAATTATTCTATGAAACAAATCACTGCATTGTCTGTTATATTGATATTCATTTCCTCTTACCAGCAAACATCAAAAGGATAACGTGATTGACCCAGACATTGTTATTAAGATAAAGGACCAGCTGGATGATTGTAATCTTTTTGTGAAGCAATTCTGATTAGCTAGAGAGATTCTTTCAAATCCAAACCATTCTACCTTGAAGATGTGTTTGATGGGCAACAGACAGCATGATGGTTGCACGTATAACTTGCCAACAGCTTCCGAAGTAGCAACATTAATTGTTGGAGACATTGATATGAATTTCAATGTGAGGGATATCATTGTGGAGACTCATGAAGGATGTCTTCAATAAATCAATGAATTACATGCAGCATATTTGCCTCTACAGTATCCTATTTTGTTCCCTTATAGTGAAGATGGCTATAGAGATGATGTCCAACATAGGCAAGAGACATTAACTAACACAAAGACGAAGAAAAGAGTTAGCATACGTGAATTCTTCAGTTATAGATTGATGCTTAGAAAGAATGAAGTATGGACGCTACATCATGCTTCTCGCCTTTTGCAACGATTCATTGTTGATGGTTATACAATGATTGAAGTACAAAGATTATTGTGGGTTAGGACGCACCAAAAGGAGCTGAGGGCTGATTTATATCAAGGTTTGTCAGATTCAGTAATCAATGGTGAGACTAATGCTTCTTCAACTGGAAAAAGGATTGTACTCCCAGCTTCATTCACTAATGGAGCAAGGTATATGATTCAGAACTACCAGGATGCAATGGCAATATGTAGAACAGTTGGGTATCCAAATCTTTTCATTACTTTCACTTGCAATCCAGCCCATGGCCTGAAGTTACAAAATATTGTGATCAACATGGTTTAAATCCTTTTGTCAGTCCTATGGTACTTTCACGCATATTTGAGATGAAGTTAAGGTCATTGATGAAGACGTTGAAGAAAAAAAAATATTTGGCACGATAAATGCAAGTAAGACATATCAATTTCTCATTTTTCTTCATATTGTCTTTCTCCCTACTGAATTGTTGTAAGAGTGCTTTAGTTATCATTTCATTGTCCGGTTTACTTACTAACCATATATTACACTTACATATGTGGCAGACATATACACAATAGAGTTCCAGAAGAGGGGCCTTCCACACGCACATATGCTTCTATTCTTAGATCACAAGGACAAGATGATAGACTCATATTCTATTGATAAGGTAATCTCAGCTGAAATACCTGACAAGGAGAAATCACCCTTGCTTCATGAATTGGTTAAGAAATTCATGCTTCATGGTCCATGTGGAAATAATAGACATAATGCACCTTACATGAAAGACAATAAATGTAGCAAGTATTTCTCAAAGAAGTTCAACAATAACACAACAATAGATGAAGATGGTTACCCTACATATAGACGCAGAGATGATGAAAAGGTTGTTGAGTTGAAGGGCATACCATTGGACAACCGTTATGTTGTTCCATATAATCCACAGCTCTTGGAAATGTTTCAAGCACATATTAATGTTGAGAAATGCAACCAGTCAACCGCTATTAAATACTTATTCAAGTATATTAGCAAAGGGAATGATAGAGTTGTCCTTGGAATATTTGACAGTAGCAAGCATATATCAGCCAATGGTGTCATTGATGAAATCCAACAATATTACAACTGTCGATATGTTTCGGCATGTGAAGATTCTTGGCGAATATTTGGTTTTGCAATCCATCATAGATATCCTGCAGTTGAGAGGCTAAGCTTTCATCTTCCAAATCAGCAATATGTCATCTATTCCAGCACAGACGATGTTGCTGAATTACTAGAAAAACCCCGAGTATGTGAATCCCAATTCCTATCATGGATGAAGATTAATGCTACTGATAGTTTTGCCAGAACTCTCACCTATTCTGAGTTCCCAAATTATTATGTTTACTAGAAAGACAAGCGTGAATAGAAAAAAAGGCAAAGAGGAGGCTCTATAGGTAGAATTGCCCATGTAACCCCTTCTGCTGGTGAACTATATTATCTACGGGTTTCGCTAACTCAAGTCTGTGGGCCATCTTCCTTCGAAGCGATACAAACAGTTGATAGTGTGATATACAATACCTTCAAAGAAGCATGCTTTGCATTGGGCCTCTTAGATGAAGATAAAGAATATATAGCTGCAATTAGAGAAGCTTCTTCTTGGGCTACTGGTTACTCTTTAAGGAGGTTATTTGTTACAATGTTGCTTTGCGGTTCTTTGTAGCGTCCTCACAATGTTTGGAAAGAAACTTCACACTTATTGTCTGAAGATCTATTATACATCCCACGAAATGATCCAGCTCTATCAGGTTAGTTATATTTCACATCAAAACATAATATATTCTACTATATATTGATCATAAAAATTGTGTGGCCAATAATATGTAGGTGTTCAAGTACCAATGTGTCAGAAAGAGGAAGCTACGCTCAGGGAAATTGATGCCCTTCTTAAACAGAATGGAAAGAGTTTGCATGATTATAGCTCCCTTCCAATCCCAGATGAAATGGCTCCCATTGATTTTTCAAACCACATAATCCTACAAGAGTTGAATTATGATTGCCATACTTTATAGAGACAGTCAGAGAAATTGTTAAATGATCTCAACCAGGAGCAAAGAAATGTATATGATCAAATATTGTCATCTCTCCACTTGCCTTGTGGTGGTTTCTTCTTTGATTATGGATATGGTGGTACAGGCAAGACGTTCTTATGAAATGCATTAGCCTCAACAATCCGTGTAAAAGGAGATATTGTTCTTACAGTTGCTTCTAGCGGAATTGCTGCAACATTACTTCCCTCAGGAAGGACAGCTCATTCTAGGTTTGTAATTCGAATCCAAATAACTGAGTCATCTACGTGTTTTATTTGGCAAAACTCACCATTGGCAAACCTCATAAAAGCTACAAAATTAATAATCTGGGATGAGGCACCTATGGTCCAGCGTTTTTGCATTGAAGCATTTGATAGAAGTTTGAGGGATATCATGCAGTCTGATCGGCCTTTCGGTGAGAAATGCATTCTCATGGGAGGTGATTTCCGACAAATACTTCCTGTCATACCGAAGGGTACAAGATCAGTTATTGTCAATGCATGCATAAGTTCTTTACACCTATAGCAGTATTGTAAAGTTTTCAGGCTAACAAAAAATATACGACTTAACTCTTCCAATGATCCCCAAGTTAATAAGAGAATAGAATGGTTTTCAAAATGGTTGTTAGACATCGGTGATGGGAATTTAGGGGAAGCTATTGATGGAGTTGCAGACATTGAAATCCCAGAAGAAGTCCTCATTCCAAACTCCAACGATGGTGTCAATGCAATAGTGCAAGCGACATATGCTGACATCATGGACAACCTAACAGTGAATGAGTACTTCAATAATAGGGCTATTCTAGCACCAACTATTGAGATGGTTAACAAAATAAATGATCATATGTGCTCCATGCTTCCAGGTGAAGAATTTGAGTTCCTCAGTTGTGATACTGTGTGCAAGTCAACTGAAGATGCTGATAGTTTTGACAACTTATACACGACAGAATTCCTGAACACGATAAGTTCCTCTGGGCTGCCGCTACACAGACTTGTGCTAAAATTTGGTGCCCCAATTATGTTGCTTAGGAATATTGATCAAGCCTCTGGCCTATACAACAGAACACGTCTTCGAGTCTCTTTCATCGGGAAGAAATTTATTGAAGCAATCACCTTAAATGGATCCAGACCAAATCAGAAGGTGCTCATACACAGAATGGACATGAACCCTTCGGAGTCAAGATGGTCTTTTCGGATCAAAGGAGACAATTCCTAGTCACATTATCATTTGCCATGACTATAAACAAAAGTCAAGGGCAATCTTTACGTAATGTGGGATTACATCTCTCATAACCCGTTTTCACACATGGCCAACTTTATGTTGCATTGTCTAGAGTGAGGAGCATGGATGGTTTAAAGATTGTTTTGGAAGGAGATGAATGTGGAGGGAAAAGGACAACAAACAATGTAGTGTATAAGGAGGTGTTTTCTAATGTCGATGTAATTGCGTAGCCTTTTGGACATGCTATGACTCATTTGAAAACGTTTTCCATTTGTGTTTGTCACCATTATGCATTTGTACTTAATATGTTGGTTGATTGTTTCTTATTGGGAAAGGTTGTTTATTCGTCAAATATGTTTCATCGTGTCCTTCAACGAAGCTTGATCTCCCTGTGCAACGCACGGGTAGCACATGCTCGTTTTCACAAGATTGAACAAATTTTATTTTATTTTTCAATTTTTTTAAATTACAACAATGGAATTCCTAATTTAACACATAAATATTGTCAAAATTAGAGTGTAAACAGTATGCATCATGCAACAAACAAACACGGTCATTAAGTCATAATCAAAGGTAAACTATTGTCTACATACTACAATTACAAATAATTAATGAGAAGACTTAACAAAATTAAAAATACTTCTTCTAAGTATGTTTTGAAAAGTGTAAGTAGTCAATAAAATAAACAACACAAGATATAAATAAAACAATCACAATAAAATAAGTCAAAAAATACAAAATTGGTAAGAATACTTATGAAATAAGAAATATTTTTTATAAGTTTTTAATTTTTAGGATTATTAATACAAGATATTCTTATGAAACTTAATTCTAAAAAAGTTAATATCAATTAAATATTTGCAACATCATTAATAAAATAAAAAAAATCAATAATAATATTATCACATAAATAATTTTTTTTTAAAAAAACATACAGGGCTTAAAGGGCCGGCCCTTTTAGGCCCTCGGCCCTAGAAGGCTGACCCTTTTAGGCCCCCTTTCATTTTTGAGGCAAAAATCTGAGGCTCGGCCCTTATAAATTCAGGGCCTAAAAGGGCCGGCCTGACTGGCTCGGCCCGTTTTCCTGGCTCTATTTACAATGGAAGGGGGAAAAGAAGCACCAACTAGGTAGACATTGTGCTTGTTATGGAGAGAGGGAGAGAGAAATACAGAGAGCCCAACTCCATTAAATCCACATAGTTGTGTGTTGGCCAAAATGATGCACCCCTTGGTCTGATACCATTGTTAGGGAAGGGGAGAGAGAAATACAAAGAGGAAATGATTATATTGTGACTTTATATTATTTCTCTTTAGTCACTTTAGTATAACTCCTAATTGAAAGTGGTTACAGCCAATATTGCAACGTATCAACACATCCCTAGAAAAATATTGTTATCCTTAAGGATCCGTACAATTGTAGAACTCATTCAAGAAAGTAAAACATATATGTAAGGTAAGATGTTTTTTTTCCCAACTTAAACCATAATGTGCAGCATATGTAAAAGAAAAACTGAATGCTGGCCATTTTTGAAAAATTTTCTATTAGCCAATATCAAACTCATGAATGTTGCGTTTATCCTATAGGAGAAGCTCACTGCCATACTCCAAATAAGCCTAGCTCCACTAAATTCATATAGTTGTGTGTAGCCCGAAACAATGCACTCCTTGGTTTGATACCATTGTTCGGGAGGGAAGGAGAGAGAAATATAAAGAGAAAACGATACATTTTATTCAACAATTTATAATGGATACAACTTTATATTATTTCTCTATAGTTACTTTAGTCTAACCCCTAAATGAAAGTGGCTATAGCCATAATTGCCACGTATCTAATGCTTTCTTGAACTATTCAAGATGTTCTCAACAAATATCTTTATAGATACAAGGTAATTTTCCCCTTTAAAGTATGTTAGATTTTTTTAAAAAAATATTGAAACACACTTTTGTTCTTTAAAATGTTGGTCTACTCCCTAATTTCATTTCTCTACGTTGCTTTCTTTCTCTCTGTCATTTACTATGGAAAGTACAATGTTGAACTCATGAGACCTAATAACTAGGGAAAATCCTAGAAAAATACCTCTGAAATAGGGAAATTCCAATTCAGTACTCCGAATTCCAAAATCCCGGATCAGTACTATGCCAGTACGGATGAACAGTAGGGGGCACCAAAAGACAATTTTGCCCTTCAACCCTTATTCTCGCCACTTCAGAATAACAACACGAGGCTCTTAATTAACAACTCCAGTTTCATCTTTTTACGTTCATAATAAAAACACCGGTCTTGTTATTAATAACACCATTTTTACATTAACAAATCCCATTTCTTATTCCACAATTTCGTAATTTAAGTTTCAGGGCCAATAACAACACCTCTTTCTTTATTAACAACACCGTATTTTACATTAACAACACTATATTTTTTAGATGCGAATGTGAAAGAATAAAGTAGAGTTGTTAATCAAGAATCTGGAGTTATTAATTAAGAGTCTCGTGTTGTTATTCTGAAGTGGCGAGAATGAGGGTTGAAGGGAAAAATCGTCTTTTGGCACCCCCACACTGTTCATCTGTATTGGCACGGTACTGATCCAGGATTTTGGAATTCGGAGACTGAATCAGAATTTCCCTATTTCTGAGGTATTTTTTCTGGGATTTTCCCTAATAACTATCCTTTTTTAAATAATTTCATTATATCTGGAGCTATTTTCTTTTCTAGTTCAAGATTAAACATTAAGGTTGGATGTTTTTAAATAATTTTTTTATATTTGAAGCTATTCCCTTTTCTAGTCCAAGATTAAACATTAAGGTTAGATGTTTTTAAATAATTTTGTTATATTTGGAGATATTCCCTTTTCCTAGTTCAAGATTAACCATTAAGGTTAGAGACTAGTTCAAAACTTTACACTAATGGTTACATTGAGCTATTTTTTTATCTGCCTTTCTTGATGTTTGAACCATGACTCTGATACCAACTTTAATACTTAAACCCACGAATCTATTACTTGAACACATGATAAAATCTGAATAACACAGAAATCTTGAGGGAAGGCTCAATCCTAAAAGACTAGCCCATTTGGTGGGAGAGTTCTTTAAACTTATAAACCACACTTCTCTCGTAAAATTCCTTAATGTGGGACTTTATTAGGAAGTTGTCCTAAACAAATTGATTATAAGACTTAAACTAGAAAATAAAAAACAAACGATAGGAATACCTGAATATTAACAATTTTATTACTCTTTTCACAAAAAAAAAAACCAACTCTGTTACTACACAACAAGCTAAATGAAGAAGTTACAGCCAAATATAGAAGCTAGTAGTAAAATAAGAGATTATAATGAACAAAAATGACATAACACAAAGTCACAAACACTATAGACCCCCTAACACAATGCAGACTTGTCAAACATTAGAGAGGTTTGGCTCTCTCTACTCAAAGGCCAACTGCACTTTTGAGTTCTTCTTTACCCTTCGTTCTTCCCATCTCCCTCTCTTTATAGACCCACTCCTCACTTTTTGACCACTACCCTTACTTTTTATTTCATCGTGACTATCTAGTTTTACTCCTCTACCTTTGTGTCTTGGGTCCTTAACCAGTGTATTTTCATCTAGACTAATAGGTCCACCTTTTCTACCCTTTTCCTACCCCTATCTTTTTTTGAGTTTTGATAACAATGAGTGATAGGGTGTTATTAGACTTATGACAGTTATTATCTTCCTCTAAACTTGTTGTATATCACGAGACATTTGCAAGAACGAAGAAGTAGATGATCTAAGTCATGCCTAAGGACATTGTCCTTAAGAATTATTCTGTGATCACCAATAAAGAGGAAGTGGTACTCTCCAGGATTAAACATACCCTTCTTAACCAAGTCAAGACAGCAAAACTGGCAAAAGATAATAGCAAACCCAGTGAGAAAGGACCATGCAGAGCAGGAGAGATTAGAAGTAAGCACTGAGTACTTTGTCTATGGCCCTTTTATAGGCACGGTCCATGGATAGCCAATAGGTGCAAGACAATCTGTTAGAGCAAGCGTTTCACACAAGAGGGGGGTGAATTGGGTGATACTAAAATTTCGTTGCAAATATAAAACCTTTACAGTGAATATAAAGTAATAAAGAGTAAGGAGAAATATCACCGAAGTGTACACCGAGAGTTATACTGGTTCGGCCACAACCACTTTGACCTACGTCCAGTCCTCAGAGCTTCTCTGAGAGTTTCACTATAACTTCCAAGATTCAGTGGGTTCTTGGCACCACAGTACAAGCAAGTTCCTTCACCTGGACACTCGCTCCCCCTTACAAGTTGTAATCCAATCCCAACTCAAGGTTCCACAACCTTAAGTTATCTCAATAACAACTATTGAGTTTGAATGAAATATCTCTCTCAAAGAGTGAATAAGAATCACTGAAGCATAGAAATACAAATATGATATAAAACAGAGTAATGAACTTGATGATACGTTCGTATGTGTGCTTGGTTGTTCTTCTCTGTTTGGATGTTCCCATATATATAGATATGTTGGTGATGACCGTTGGAACATTTTCTTTCGTCCGTTGGAGAGTGCGCAGCCACTATTGACTTTTCAAGTTTTTGAAAAATATCCGTTGGCGGTGGTTGGCATTTGAACGTTTCATTTGACTTCCATCTCTTGAAGTAATTTCTTCATTGTTTATCTGTAAATAGACTAAGAATACTAATACAATGAAAGATTAATCATATAGGAAACAAATCAATGAACGTTTGAATGATTTCTAAATTTCTGGGTATGCTTACTCGAGTAGCTACTCGAGTATCCCTTGAAGTTTACTCGAGTACCTACTCGAGTATCATCGGGAAATCTTTGATTAACTGCAAGTCAATGAACAAGTATAAGATTACTCGGGTAGTGCATGGAGTAAACTAAATTTCAAACCTTTGGAAATAGTTATTTACTCGGGTACCTACTCGAGTAATGCACTCACAACTTTATGAGTTACTCGGGTACCAACTCGAGTAAACCTTTAAATAAACTTTTGGTTACTCGATGCTCTACTCCAGTAATGTTGGCAGGATTTAAATGCCGAGAGCACTTACCTCATTACTCGGGTACTGACTCGAGTAATGCACTTATTTTTGCATAGGTTACTCGGGTACCAACTCGAGTAACTGAGATTTTTGTGCATGACTTACCCTGGTAATGACTTGAGGTTTACCTTGAGAATATTTCTGCATACTCGGGTACTTACTCGAGGAATCCACTTAAAATACAACATTAGATACTTGCATACTAGAGTAAGGACTCGAGGAAAATGAGATAAAAAGAAATCAAGTTAATCGGGTATCACCTTCAAGTTTTCACTTACCTCAGGTCGTTACTCGAGTAGCTCCTCGAGTAACATTGGCAGTAGTACAAAGTGCCGAGAGCTCCATATTTCAGAAACAGAGTTACTCGAGTAGCTCCTCGAGTATCATTGGAAACTTGAAGGCAACTGGAAGTTTTTCACATGGTTACTCGAGTAGCGCCTTGAGTAACATTGGCAGGCCGAGAGCAACTCCAAGTTTTTACTTGGTTACTCGAGTAGCTCCTCGAGTAACATTGGCAGGCCGAGAGCACCTTGAAAATACTTACACTATTACTCGAGTACTTACTCGAGTAACGTTGGCAGGTTACTGGAAGTTGTCTCTGGTTACTTCAAGTTTTGTCTCATTACTCGAGTAGCTCCTCGAGTAATGCCTTAGAAAATTTGCTTCTGATCAAGTTCCTCAGCATTTTCTCTTGGTCTTTCTTCATTACTCCAATGCTTACTTCAAGTGATGCTTGTTCCTGTTATTACTTTGTTCAAACTTGTTTATTAATCATTTCCTTTTTAAACCATTCTTTTGTTATCATCAAAACATGAGATATAACATTCTCCCCCTTTTTGATGATGACAAAACTTGGTGATTTTGAACATGTTTCTCAAATTGGATTCTTAATTACATATGGCTTATTAAGTTTGAATTTATAGCATACACCTTGCATACACAACAACTTCATTAGTCCAAACATGTATCACAATTCAAAACTTAAATAAACTTAAAATGCATAACATGAACACTCTTGCATTGAACTTTAAAATTTTCAAATTACAAAATAAAGTTCAAACAAATTGAAAATGCTCCCTAAAACCCATGTACAACCAAATACCCAAAATAAACTAAGACACATCCACAAAATCACTCTCAAGCTCTTCTCCCCCTTTTTGGCTTCATCAATCAAGTGGAGGGCTAGGAGGCTTGACCATGGAAATGGGTGTCACTGGAAAGACCATAGAATCATCTGAATCCAAAGAGTCAAATGAACTAGAGGACACTGGGTCAGGCAAATGGACTGGTAGGATATGGATGTCATCGCCGGGAGAAGAAGGTTGGAAGACAACCATAGTAGAGGTTTCTCCTTCTGGAGTGGTCTGTATCTCAGGAGTAGTCTCAACCTCAGGAGTATGATGCTCAGGGGAGGAAGAGGGAGATATTTCCTCTGTTTGGGTAGGAGAGGGAATAGGTTTAGGAGCTGTTTCTGGCTGAGGTTTGGGAGGTGAATCATCAATAATGATATGTGTGGTCTCATGAGTTTCAGGATCGTCCACTGTGAATAGAATATCTTTGCCTTGGGGCTCAAGTGGATCAGAGACCAGAGGGGTAGATGGTTCATCCTCAGGAATAGGAGTGTCTGAAGGAGGGTTCACTGGAGGTGGTGGTGGTGGTGCAGAAGAGGAGGGACCGGCTGAAGGTCCTGGACCCAAAGAGTCCAGTCGTGCCAGAATCAATCTCAAGGTCTCTACCTGGGCACGTTGCTCTGCTAGCAACTCCTCATGCCTCTTGTCCATTCTCTTAACTAATTCTCCCATCTTGGTATTCATGTGGGTTATCAGTTCTGCATTTGTGTTGGCGATGTCCACATGAAAACCTCTGAGCATGTTCTCTATGAAGTGCTGGAGAGTGGCATTGAGGAATGATGGTGATGATGTGGTAGCAGCTGGAGCCGATGACTGAGTGTCATCCAACTTGCTGGTCTCTGTCTCAGCGGTCTTCCTCTTCTTCTTGGATCCAGACTCTAGAGGGCCTTTGAGAGGGATGTCAATATTCAACTTTCCAATTTGCTTTCTCCCTACTGGGGTCATCCTCTCAACTGGCTCCTTACTATCCAAGTACCATATCTTGTTTTCTTTCAAGATCAGTGACACAATCTGTGGATATGGCATTGGTGTAGTAGCCTTCCCATCCACCTTATATCTCTTCATCTCCGAGAAAATATACTCTCCCAGATCCTTCTGTTCCTTCAGGAGAAGTGAAGCAAACCATCTAAAATCTCTATCGGAGAAGTGGGTATAGTTGTTGGCTTTGTTTACTAGGGACCTAGAGTAGATGTACCATAGGACCCTGTGATGATCACACATATCACTCGGTTTAAAATTTAGTGGGCCAACTATCTCTCCGGGTTTAAGAATAGTAAAAATTTGATTTGGCTCAAGCTGGGAGTAGATATCATCTGGAGGGTTCTCAATTCCCAACCACAAATTAATCCTAGAGGGAGATATAAGTATCTTTTGACCTCTCACAGTGGTGGTCATCTCTTCCTCAACTGAGGTTCGGTTAGGCTCATCTATGATCTCTAAGTTACAATAAATATGAGTGATTACCTTTGTGCAAAAAGGCAATCTAATGGATAACCAAGGCATAAAAGGATCTAGATATGGACTAAGGTCGTGCTTCAATACCTCCTGAAGTAGCCTGAGATCTACATAGTGTGTCTTGCACACCTTCCTTCTGGAGAATTGAGACGAGTACTTCAGAGACTCCACCAATTTGCTAACATTGAATCCCTTTGGTGGATTGGTGATCTCTTCTTCCGGCACTTTGGACTTCTTGGAAGATTGTCCTTTCTCCATTTGATCAATGATCCCAGCCATAGCTTTAGCCACATTCTTGTCATACTTTGGCTTTTTGATAGGCCTAGGTGTGAAAGAGGGGGTAGAGGAATCAGAGGGAGGAGGTGAGGGAGATTTGGCACTCTTTTTAGATTGAGCCTTTGTCACTATAGGCTCTTTGATCACCATCCTTTGGGTTTCGGTTGAGATTGAGGTTGAAGAGGAATTTTAGCTTTTGGTCTTGGAGTTAATTTTCTTCTCTTTCTGGGAGTAGAAGAAAGAGGATCAGTGTGATGTTGGGATTCAGAGGAATCTATGGGAGTAAGGTTCTTAGTTCTCATCTTTCTGAAAGATTGAAAAACTAAGATTTTTCAGAAAAAAAAAAGAAACTGACGTGAATTAGGGCACAGGGATTTTGAGCAAAATAGGAAGTTTCTAGGAATGAAAATGGTTGGGTTTTGACGGAAATAAGGCAAGAAGTCGATTGAGAAAAGTTTTTGTGAGGGTGTATAGTGATTTACTCGAGGAGATTTTGTGGAAATGACCGAGTTTGCGCAAGATAAAGACCTAAAACACGACTTTACTCGAGGCCTTACTCGAGTAATGTTCAAGTTTACTCGAGGCCTTCCTCGGGTGTTCATATAGAAAAATTTTAAAATAATTCATTTAAATTGCGTACCTGGTATGAATAATATAGTAATTATCCATGGATGTTCCCTCGATCATTTATAACCCATTTTGATCAGATTTGAGTCATTGTTCATCAATTTGAGAATTTGAACTCCGACATTACTCGAGGCCTTACTCGAGTAAGCTTCAAGTTTACTCGAGGCTCGCCTCGGGTAACCTGCTTTTCAACTTCTGACTCTTCATTTCTTTGAAAACTGAACCGTTAGATTTAAATTTCAAGTAACTTGATCCGTTATTTCCAGTTTTGGGGTCCATTACTCGAGTACATACTCGAGTAAAGTGCTTCTTTACTTCAAGTTGTTCCTCGGGTAATGCTTCTCTGTTAGTGACAACTTCAAGTTGGTACTCCAGTAATTGTGTCCTCTGATAATCTCTGTTTTTGTTTCCCAAAACAGAGTTTCTTTCTTCCTGCAAAACACGTTTCTATATACTCCGATGCTTAAGTTAGTAATCATCAAAACATTATCAAGTGACTTCATCTAATATTATGAAATGCTGAAATTTCTTATAACTCATTGGGATTTACCATTCCCAATTCTCTTCTAATGTATAGAAATTGATCTTTTGCAAGGGGTTTTGTGAAGATATCAGCTAGTTGAAGATGAGTAGGAATGAATATCACTTTCACATCTTTCTTTTGGACATGATCTCTAATGAAGTGATGTCTGACATTGATATGCTTGGTTCTAGAGTGTTGAACTGGATTCTTTGCCAAGCTTATCGTACTAGTATTGTCACAATAGATTGGTATTTCTTTGAGATAAATACCAAGGTCTTGTAGTTGTTGTTTTAACCATATCACTTGTGCACAACAACTTGAGACTGCAACATATTTGGCTTCCGTTGACGAAAGAGACACTGTATTTTGTTTCTTGCTGAACCACGAGACAAGAGATCCTCCAAGAAATTGTCCTTGTCCACTGGTGCTCTTTCTGTCTGTCTTGTATCCTCCATGATCAGAAACTGAATATGCAACTAGATATTCACTTCTTCCTTTGGGATACCACAGACCCAATTCTGGTGTGTCAGCAAGGTATCTAAAGATTTGTTTGACCGTTTCAGCATGTGATTCCTTTGGTGCCGATTGATATCTTGCACATATGCCAACACTAAATTGGATGTCTGGTCTGCTTGCCGTGAGATAGAGTAATGATCCAATCATTCCTCTATATTTTGTGATATTGTAGTCTTTCCCTTTGACATCAGCATCAAGCAACGTTGTTGAGCTCATAGGCGTGTCCGAGCCATTTGCTTCATCCATTCCATACTTCTTCAAAAGCTCTTTTAAGTACTTTGTTTGAGATATGAAGATTCCATTCTTTCTTTGTTTGATTTGCAAACCAAGAAAGAAATTCAATTCTCCCATCATTGGCATCTCAAACTCTCCCTGCATTATCTCAGAAAATTCCTTACACAGAGATTCATTAGTAGCACCGAAAACAATATCATCAACATATATTTGAACAATTAAAATATCATCACGTTTTCGATTTATAAATAGTGTTGTATCAACTTTTCCTCGTACAAAACCTTGATCGATAAGAAACTTGCTGAGCCTTTCATACCAGGCTCTAGGAGCTTGTTTTAAACCATATAAAGCCTTTTTGAGTTTGAAAACATGGTCAGGTTTAGTAACATCCTCAAAACCTGGAGGTTGTTCTACATACACTTCTTCCATGATGTAACCATTTAGAAATACACTCTTTACATCCATTTGATAGAGTTTGAATCCTTTGATGCATGCAAAGGCCAAGAGTACACGTATAGCTTCCAATCTAGCCACTGGAGCATACGTTTCCTCATAATCAATCCCTTCTTCCTGATTATAGCCTTTGGCCACCAACCTTGCCTTGTTTCTGACAATAATTGCGGATTCATCGAGTTTGTTCTTGAATACCCATTTAGTTCCAATGATCGGATGATCCTTGGGTCGGGGTACCAAATCCCAAACTTGATTTCTCTCAAATTGATTTAGTTCTTCTTGCATTGCTATAACCCAATCATTGTCTGACAGGGCTTCATCAATGTTAGAAGGTTCAATCTCAGAAATGAATGCAGAAAAACTTACTTCATTGAAAACTCTATTTCTAGTTTTGATCCCTTCATTCACATCTCCTATGACTTGATCTAAGGGATGACTTCTATTGTATTTCCAGGCTTTAGGTTGACCTAGAGATTGCTCTTCTTCCTTAGTTTCATCAACTTCTGGAATAAGAGACTTAGAAATAGATTGACCATTTTCTTGATTTAAAACAACTTCCTGTTCTTCATCAATGGTTTTGTCAGAGGATTCAAATTCATCAAATACAACATGAATTGATTCTTCAACAACACAAGTTCTTTTATTGAAAATTCTATATGCTTTACTTCGGTTAGAATATCCTAGGATAATTCCTTCATCAGTTTTAGAATCAAATTTTCCTAAGTTATCTTTACCATTATTATGAATGAAACACTTACAATCGAAGATGTGTAGATGAGCAATGTTTGGCTTCCTTCCTTTGTATAGATCGTATGGTGTCTTTCCAAGTTTCGTTCTGATATAGGCTCTATTTGAAATATAGCATGCTGTACTCATAGCATCAGCCCAGAAAACTTGAGACATGTTCTTTTCATTTAACATTGTTCTAGCCATTTCAGTAAGCACTCTATTCTTGCGTTCCACAACTTCATTTTGTTGGGGCGTCCTTGGAGCAGAGAAATTGTGATCAATGCCATTAGTATCACAATATTCTTCAAAGGCTTGATTCTCAAATTCTCCACCATGATCAGTCCTAATGCCTGCAATTGACATACCTTTCTCATTTTGCACTTTCTTGGCAAAAACAATAAATTCTTCAAATGTTTCATCCTTTGATGATAGAAAAATAACCCATGTAAATCTGGAGAAGTCATCAACAATGACCAATGTATATAGGTTGCTACCAAGACTCTTTACTCTTGCTGGACCAACTAAATCCATATGTAATAATTGTAATGGTCTATTTGATGAAATCTCATTTTTCAATTTGAAAGATGATTTAGTTTGTTTACCCTTTTGACATGCGTCACAAATCAAATCATTTTTGAAATTTACTTTGGGTAATCCAAGAACTAAATCCTTTTTGAGTAGTTTGCCTAGTTGATGCATGTTGACATGAGCCAATCTTTTTATGCCATAGCCAACTTTCATCGGCATTACTCAGAAAACAGTTTTCAGATTCATTTCTACTAATATCTAAGGTATAGCAGTTACCTTCCCTTTTTGCTCTGAGCTTAGCCTTGATATTCTTCTTATCAAGTAGTAAGTCTTTCTTGTTGACAATTAGACATTCCTCTGAATCAAATATTATCCAGTTGTCTTTATCTGCACTTTGACTTACGCTCAGCAAATTATGACACAAGCCTTCAACGTAATATACATCTTTGATTTGTATGCCTTTGTCATTTTTGATTTCACCAATTCCTGCTATTTTTCCGGATTGATTTCCTCCAAATTTTACCTTTCCACCTTCCTTAGGTTGCAATGTGGTAAAACTTTCGAAATCTCCGGTCATATGTCTAGAGCATCCATTGTTTATGAACCACTTGTTATTTTTGGATGCTTTAAGACATACCTGCAATCAAATGACTAAGTCTTAGGTACCCACTTCTTTTTGGGTCCTTTTGGGTTAGTATAAATGATTTTCTGAACATATGTGCCTTTAGGTACCCATTTGTAGGTTCCTATTGTTCTTTTCTTCTTATGAATGCATGAAGAGGTATAATGACCTTTTCTATTACAGTAATTACAAAATGCAAAAGGATTTGTAATATGCACATAATGCTGGAAATATTTCAAGTAGGACTTACCTCCTGCTTTCTTTTTACCTTTCCTTTTATCTGATTTTGGATCATATCCAATACCAGATCGGTCATTTACAAATCGTTGTTCTTTTAAAATCACACTTAGCATCTCACTTCCTTTGGTAAACTTTTCAAGAGTTTTTGTGAGATCAGTGTTTTCTTTTTCAACGAAGAACAATTTTCACAATTCTTTCTTGAAATTTCTTGAAGTTCAATTTCGAGAGCTTTGTTTTTCTTTTTGAAAACAATTAATTCTTTAACTACTTTGATGAATTCAGAATGTAAAGCATTATATTCAGAGAGCAATTCATCATAGGTAGGGTCAGAATCATTTACCTCTTCTTCTGTTTCTTCTTGAGCAACAAGACATATATTGGCTACTTCTTCTTCATCACTTTCTTCGTCAGAGGAACTATCTCCCCATATAGCAGATACAAATGCCTTCTTTTTGTTAAAGAATTTGCCTTTTCTCTTTTCTTTGCTCTTTTGATTGAGTTCTGGACATTCTGATTTGATATGTCCTGGTTTTCCACATTCGTAGCAAATGATATGGTCTTTGCTGCTAGTTCCTCCTTTTTGAAAGTGTTTGAAGCCTTGACCTTTCTTGTAGAACTTTCTGAATCATTTTATAATTAAGCCCATTTCATCATCATCAAACTCCTCATCTTCATCTTGATTTTCTTCTTTCGCTTTTAGTGCTAGACCTTTCTTTCTTTTGTCACCGATGTCATCTAGTTCCCGTTTGAACTTTAATTTGCTTTCATATTCAGAAAGGCTTCCAAATAGAGAAGCAACTGATCTCATTGATTCTCCTTTTGCCTCTTCTATCGCAGTGACTTTGGCCTCCCACTCTTTAGAAAGAATATTCAAAATCTTTCGTACTTGGGTATTTTGATAATAGACTTTACCAAGTGCTGCAAGTTGATTAACAAGATAAGTATATCTAAGTTCGAATTCAGAAATTGACTCACTTGATTTCATTCGAAGTAGATCGAATTCAGTGATCAAGGTGTTGATTCGATTTTCCTTTATTCCTGAAGTTCCTTCATGAGCTATTTCCAGAGCTTCCCACATTTCCTTTACTGTTGGAAGTGTGCAAATTCTGAAGTATTCATTTTGACTCAAAGAACTTTGTAACATCAGAATTGCCTTGCTGTTGAGAGTGATAAGTTTCTTGTCATTCTCATCATATTCCGCTGGCGTCTTTGGAATTTTCTGAGAATCTACAGTCTTTGTAGGTTGATAATTTCCACTCTCAATTACATCCCATAGCCCATATTCAGTAGCCATCACGAACACTCTGAATTTTGCTTTCCAGAACGAAAAGTGTTCTCCATTGAAACCGGGAGGTCTAGTGATGGATGCTCCGTCGGGAATAATTCCTTCACCCATGCTTGCCATTGGATCCTTCTTAGGCTGTTAAACCTTAACAAGAAGACCTACGCTCTGATACCAAATGTTAGAGCAAGCGTTTCACACAAGAGGGGGGTGAATTGGGTGATACTAAAATTTCGTTGCAAATATAAAACCTTTACGGTGAATATAAAGTAATAAAGAGTAAGGAGAAATATCACCGAAGTGTACACCGAGAGTTATACTGGTTCGGCCACAACCACTTTGACCTACGTCCAGTCCTCAGAGCTTCTCTGAGAGTTTCACTATAACTTCCAAGATTCAGTGGGTTCTTGGCACCACAGTACAAGCAAGTTCCTTCACCTGGACACTCGCTCCCCCTTACAAGTTGTAATCCAATCCCAACTCAAGGTTCCACAACCTTAAGTTATCTCAATAACAACTATTGAGTTTGAATGAAATATCTCTCTCAAAGAGTGAATAAGAATCACTGAAGCATAGAAATACAAATATGATATAAAACAGAGTAATGAACTTGATGATACGTTCGTATGTGTGCTTGGTTGTTCTTCTCTGTTTGGATGTTCCCATATATATAGATATGTTGGTGATGACCGTTAGAACATTTTCTTTCGTCCGTTGGAGAGTGCGCAGCCACTATTGACTTTTCAAGTTTTTGAAAAATATCCGTTGGCGGTGGTTGGCATTTGAACGTTTCATTTGACTTCCATCTCTTGAAGTAATTTCTTCATTGTTTATCTGTAAATAGACTAAGAATACTAATACAATGAAAGATTAATCATATAGGAAACAAATCAATGAACGTTTGAATGATTTCTAAATTTCTGGGTATGCTTACTCGAGTAGCTACTCGAGTATCCCTTGAAGTTTACTCGAGTACCTACTCGAGTATCATCGGGAAATCTTTGATTAACTGCAAGTCAATGAACAAGTATAAGATTACTCGGGTAGTGCATGGAGTAAACTAAATTTCAAACCTTTGGAAATAGTTATTTACTCGGGTACCTACTCGAGTAATGCACTCACAACTTTATGAGTTACTCGGGTACCAACTCGAGTAAACCTTTAAATAAACTTTTGGTTACTCGATGCTCTACTCCAGTAATGTTGGCAGGATTTAAATGCCGAGAGCACTTACCTCATTACTCGGGTACTGACTCGAGTAATGCACTTATTTTTGCATAGGTTACTCGGGTACCAACTCGAGTAACTGAGATTTTTGTGCATGACTTACCCTGGTAATGACTTGAGGTTTACCTTGAGAATATTTCTGCATACTCGGGTACTTACTCGAGGAATCCACTTAAAATACAACATTAGATACTTGCATACTAGAGTAAGGACTCGAGGAAAATGAGATAAAAAGAAATCAAGTTAATCGGGTATCACCTTCAAGTTTTCACTTACCTCAGGTCGTTACTCGAGTAGCTCCTCGAGTAACATTGGCAGTAGTACAAAGTGCCGAGAGCTCCATATTTCAGAAACAGAGTTACTCGAGTAGCTCCTCGAGTATCATTGGAAACTTGAAGGCAACTGGAAGTTTTTCACATGGTTACTCGAGTAGCGCCTTGAGTAACATTGGCAGGCCGAGAGCAACTCCAAGTTTTTACTTGGTTACTCGAGTAGCTCCTCGAGTAACATTGGCAGGCCGAGAGCACCTTGAAAATACTTACACTATTACTCGAGTACTTACTCGAGTAACGTTGGCAGGTTACTGGAAGTTGTCTCTGGTTACTTCAAGTTTTGTCTCATTACTCGAGTAGCTCCTCGAGTAATGCCTTAGAAAATTTGCTTTTGATCAAGTTCCTCAGCATTTTCTCTTGGTCTTTCTTCATTACTCTAATGCTTACTTCAAGTGATGCTTGTTCCTGTTATTACTTTGTTCAAACTTGTTTATTAATCATTTCCTTTTTAAACCATTCTTTTGTTATCATCAAAACATGAGATCTAACGCAATCCAGATAATGAGTCCCTCAAGACCAAACAAACACTACAGGAAAGATAGGCATGTACACTGACAATAGAGAGAACATTTGGGAAAGTGTCCGACCGTTGACAACTTTCGGTCACAAAGGGTTACAAACTCCAAACCCCAAAATATCAAGACTTTTTGGTAAGCCCAAATAAATTATTATTTAAAAATAATATTTCCGGGGAGCAAAATATTTTCACAAAATGTGCTGGTACCAAGTATTTACTTGCATGAAGGGGAAATCACTGGATTTCTACTATGTTTGCCTTTTGGTGGCCTACTATTGTGCGCCAAGCCCACCACTCCTCTTGGCCTCTTTACAAGCCTAAGTTAATATGATGAGATATATAGGCTTATACTATAACATCCCTAAAATTGGAAAAAGGGATAAATTTCCCAAAAAGAAATTTAAATAGTGATAAAATCAATTTCGGGAATTTAAGGGCCTATTTTCTCGTTCAAGGAAAAAATAGTTAGAGGTCATAATGTGGCTCAGAAATTTCAAAAAAATTATTTAAAGGCCTTATGAAGCTAATTAAGGAAGAAAATCCTTAAAAATTGTTAAGGATTAATTTATGGAATTAGAAAAATGAGCCAATACTGAAATAGAAATTAAAAAAAGTTGGTAACTTTCTTATTCAAACACAAAAATCAGAATTGGACTGAGGATAAGCCAAATTATGGAACTTGAAGAATTTAAGGAATTTTAAATTAGAAAAATGGGAAAATTAGAGCCTAATGTGTGTGATTAATAGGATAAAAATATAATATAATTAAAACACACACCTCTTTGAGGGGGAAAAAAACACACACACACACACTCATGGACATTGAGCTTCAAATTGGATCCTCCCCAAGCCTAACCCATCACCCTATTTATTCAATTAAATCACTACTCCCTCACACCTCTCTCATTTCATCAGTTTTGATCAGAAAGAAAGAGAAAAGAGAGATGAGAGAGTTTGTGAGGTCAAGAGAGAGAGTGAAGGAAAAAGGTGAGAGGTTACCGCTAGAGAAGAAGGAGAAGGGCTCAAACCTTACATGCAACACTAGATTTGTGTATAGGTGAGTCTTCTTCATCTATTTCCAAGTTTTTCCTGTTGGATTTAAGGTTATTCTTCGGTGGTTTTGTGGTTGAAAGTTGTGTGTTGCCAAAAAAAGGAAGCTATCACCAGTAAATATTAAAACCAGTACATGCATGTCAGTTTTGGGGAATTTTTGGGGTTTCTCTGGGTTTGTAATTAGGTCATTGAACACAAGACACATGTGTAGGAGTATGTAGGGTCAAAATGGTGGAGGTTTAGAGTCTAAAACTAGGATTGCATGTCAATTTCTCCACCTCTTTCAATCTTTGGAAAAACAAGGTTTTTCTGCTGGAAGTTGCAGAAGCTCAAACAGTGTCTATAGGTGGAATTTTCTTTAGTTTCTTTTAGGTCTTAAAATTTTAGGACTTTTAGTAGGTAATAGAATCAAGAAGAGCACAATTTGGAGTGAAAATGATAGAGTTATTGAGTGATTAAGTCAAACCGTTGAATTTGTGTTTTCCAAAGAGCCAGTCAGTTTCGTGCTCTGTTTTGATTAGTCAAAACTTGTCCAATGTTTATAAAATGTTGTAGAGAAATATTACACATCCAAAGCTTTAAAATGAGTCTTAGAATGCATCAATTAGATATCTAGAGAGAAATTTATGATTTTTGGAAGTTTGGTCAGAAAATAGGGAATAATCTGAGTTTCAGGATTCTGGCAGTGGAAAAATGGATGAATTTCATAAGGTTAATCTAGTAATTTGGCCATGTTATTATTTTCTCCTTAAAATAGACATTTATATCTTTCCATTGAATATTATAACTTAGGAATTAAATGTGTAAATTATAAGTTATGAATTTTTAAAATTTAGGTATAGAATCTAGGATAATTCTGAGTTCTCAAAAAGGCAGTCAGATTGATTGTGGATTTTAGGAACTTAGGACTATAAATTGATTTTGGTAGGGGAATTTAATAGCTTCACATAGAAGCTTGAACCACCTCATTTGAAAATTTCTAACCTAATAATGATTTTTCGAAGTTTCTTAGAAATTGAGGCAGATTTGGGTTTAATTATGGAATTTCCAACTTTAAGGAATTTATAGTTAGGAGATAATTTGATGATTGGGACATGTTGAGAGACCAAGTAAACCATATTAAGTACCTAAATCATAGGAGTTAAAAGCATATAGAAACTCATGAATTTAGAACACTTTAGGCATAAACACAAAAGAGTAATTATGATAACCAACTAATTCAAAATAAAGGACAAGAATTATGAGTGGGTCAAGAATAACATAATATTTATTATGCTGATAAATTGGAATGAGTAATGACCCCTCTCTTCATAAATTTTAAATTATAGGATATGATATTTGCTCAAGCCCTGAGAGGATGCAAATTAAAGAAGGTAAAACCAAGTAAAGGTAGTTAAGTAACTCTTTCTCTCATATATTATGTATTGTTCTTCATATATGTGTTTACCATTGATTATATTCGTTTTATGAATATATGAAATGATATTGGAATATGTGTCTTAAGGCTATAAGTCCCAATGTGCATTTTTGCATGGGGTGTAACCTTGGGTTGTAAAACCTGATATGCATTCAGAGTAAGGCTATAAGACCCGATGTGGCTAAGGCATGGGGTGTATCCCTGGGATATAAGACATGTTATGCAATTTGTATTATGATGGACTATGTGTCTCGAGGCCGTGAGTCTCGATGTGCCTAGGGCATGGGGTGTATCCCTAGGTTGTAAGACCTATTATACCAGCTGTGTTGTATTGAATAGAGTGTATTGTGATTAATGTTGTGTGGCATCTTGATTGTTGAATGCTCAGTCATATAATGGTTTGTTTAGCATGCTTTGTCTTGCATTTGTTATGATTGACTGCTGTTACTACTGAAATTCTCGCGAATCTCACCTTTTTCCATTAATGATATACAACGAAAGCAAGTAGCTTAAGGGGCAAGGAAGTTGTAATTGCTGAAAAATAAGGTGGAAGAAAAGAGTTTATTTTATGTTGGTTATCTGTATACTAATTTGGATTAGACTTGGGTATTTTGGTAGCCTCATATGGCTACGTGGGTTGTATATATATGTATATATATAAACATAGTGAAGATAATACATGTAGTAGTAGAGGTAGCATAGCATACGTGGTACGGGGTAGTCTTAGTCGATTTTATATACATAATGAAATGGTAATTACATCAAGTACGATAATAGAACTAGGATTGAACAATTGTATGTTAAGGGCCCATAGTATAATCATCAATATACTAGAATATGAGCAGAGAAGCACTCTGTACTAATAAATGGAGCTAAGGATTGATAAGTCATAATAAAGTTGTGAACCATTATATAACTGTTTTTTAAAGTTTTAAAATTTTCAGAAAAGCCCATTCAATTACAGGTTCGAACCCTATGTTTGGGTTGGGATTTTAAATTATTTTCAAAGGTGTATTTGTCCTAGGATTGAAGCCTGACTTAGTGGTTCAAATTCATTATATATAAAACTCATTTGATAACTATGGAATTATGGTGTCACATATACTCTCTTATTCCTAAATAATGTGGGACTAGTTTCTTTGACACACTAACACATATATGCATACATTCACAACAATCCCCCACATGTGTCAAAGAAACCCGCTGTGTTACCCACAAGAATATAACCACTGTATCTAGTGATCCTTAGAACTATGAACCAGACCTAGACCAATAACACTTGATACATAGAAATGTCAGTGAAGCCTGATTTTATGAACCAACAAATCTTGGTGTGTACTAGAGGCATTAAGGATCAGATTACATTCTAACATTTCCATTGTTAATGACGGTTTTGTGCATTATGATGGCCTTCCACGTGCCTAGTGCATAATGAATACTCTAGAGATTTCGCCACCATCTCATAGGAGCGGCCATACTCTACATTCATAGAAATGATTTCATGTAAGTGTACTTACGCTAAGCACACCGTTCTGTAGGACTATGAAATCATTAAGAGCTTTGTTCAACCCACTAAAAAATGCATTCTAGCACACGCACATTGTCATAGGAAGGGACGAATGATATTTTTTGTGCTAGTCAAAACTGACAAATGACTTATTCTTCATGGGATCACCAATCACAAAGGTTGAGTTGCCATTGCTATTAATTACGAGTTGGCTTTAATCCCATTCCTCTCGATGTTTCAATAATCATTTTCTTTCCAAGGAGTTTTATTAATAGATCTGCCAAGTTCATTTCGACTTTACATAATCAATTTAGATAATACCATTCTTTAGCTGCTGCCTTATAATATTATGTCTCAATCGTATTTGTCTACTTTTACCACTGAAGGTTTTGTTCTTAGCTGTGGCTATTGTCGCTTTATTTTCATAGTGCAACAACACTGATGGTGTTAGTTTGTCACCCAGTAGGATATTTGTTAAGAAGTTTTTCAACCACTTAATCTCAGTACCAACCAACTCCATAGCAACAAACTCAAAGTCCCTCAAGGACGATGTTATAATGTTTTGCTTAGCTGATTTTTATGTGACTGCACCACTACCAAGAATAAAGATAGCCATTAGTGGATTTTGTTTTGTCTAAATCTGAGATATAGTTAGCATCACTGCACCCTTCTAATAAAGAAGGAAATCCACTATATTGTATACCATAATTCATGGTACCTCTCACGTTTACAGCCTCCTAACGTTTACAGCCAGGCCAGTGAGTATACGTGCACAATTTACACACAACATATGCTATGTTTGACCTAGTATAATTCATAAATTGCAGCAAATTCCTAATGATTTATGCATATTTAGGTTGAGCTTTTAGATCCTCTTCATGTTTTGTTAAATGTGCACTACCATCATTAGGAGTACTTAAAGGATCTTCATCAAATTGTTCAAACCTTCTCAGAATCTTCTCCACATAATGTTCTTGAGAAAATTGAATACCATGTTCATTGCTTATGACTTTTACAACCAATATTACCTTTACTCCTCCAAGTTCTTTTATATCAAAGTTTGAAGCAAGGAAATGTTTTGTCTCAAGCACAACATTTAAACTAGTACCAAAGATAAGCATATCATCTACATATAAGTAAATAATCACACAATCATTATTCACAACTTTTTTGTGAACACACTTTCTACTTCAATAGAAGAAAAACCACCACTTATAAAAACTTGATCTAATTTCTCATGCCACTGTTTGGGTGCTTGTTTCAAACCATATAATGACTTAACTAATTTGCAACATTTGTTTTCTTGCCTAGGAACAATACATCCTTCAGGTTGAACCATATAAATTTCTTCTTCTAAAGCGCATTTAGAAATGTTGTTTTGACATCCATTTGGTAAATAACAAGATTATGAATTGATGCTAAGGCAATTACAACTCTAACAGAGGAAATCCTAGTTACAGGCAAAAAGGTATCAAAATAATCAATATTTTCCTTTTGGATAAAGCCTTTGATTACTAATCTAGCTTTATATTTCTTTATGGACCCGTCAAAAAAGTAGTTTTTCCTAAACACCCATTCTCACCCAATAGGTTTTGCAACTATTGGCAGGTCTACTAAAACCCAAGTTTTGTTTTGATTCAAAAATTTTATCTCAGCTTTAATAGCTTCTTTCCAAAACTTTGCATCCGAAAAAGAAACAGCTTCATAAAAATTCTTAGGTTCGTCTTGTACTAAATATGTATAAAAATCATCTCCAAAAGATGTTCTTTTCTTTGTCTTTTACTTATTTGTAAATTTTTAACCACATCTTCATTTGAATTTATTTCAGAAAATTGTTTAGCTCCCTTAGGAATATACTCAACTTTTAAAGGAAAAATACTTTCAAAAGATTTTGCATCTTTAGTTTCAATAATCGTATTGTGTTCTAAAAAATCACTTTGTTGAGCATAGCTAATAAACATACAATTAGCAGTTTTAGAACATATCTTTTTTTCTTAGGATCAGGTAATAACACTTTTGCTAGACGCCCTCACACTTTCAAATATTTAAAATTTGGTGTAAAACCTTTCTACAACTCATATGGTGTCTTCTTTGTTTTCCTATGAGGTATTCTATTTTGTAGGAAACATGCAGATAATAAAGCTTCCCCCTACAAGTTATTAGGTGCAGCAAAATCACAAGTAAAGCATTCATCATTTCCTTAAGGGTTCTATTTTTCTTTTCGGCAATACCATTAGATTCAAATGAGTATGTGGGAGTTACTTCATGGATTATTCCTTCCTTTTCATAAAAATCATTAAGCAATAAGTATTTCCTTCCTCTATCTGACCTAACCCTTTTTATCTTTTTATTTAATTGATTTTCTACCTCTGCCTTGTATAAAAGGAATTTTTCAAAGGCCTCATTTTTATTTCTAGTAAATATATGTTGGGGCTGGCTAGCATAACGAAATAATTTTAAAATTTTACCAATCCTAATCGTGAATCTATCAACAGCATTTAAATCGAGTTAGATAGAGATCATACCTTTTATGAATTTTGGGTTTTCGATCCCTAGGAGCCAATACCTCATATTCGCTTCCTCTACTGGTATCCACACAAATGTGTCTCCAACACAAACTGCGTGCTAGCACCTCCAATGTCTCTTAGGGTTTCCTTGCAGCTCTGAATTCTCATCCATACGTGAGTCCTTCTGCCCCATCATTTTTATTACCCATGAGAGCTATATTGGAATTTCAAAATTAATCTTAATTATTTTGAAATCAATTAACACTTAATTATCTTGATGAGCTTAATTAAATAAACTTGGTTTAATTAAATCTGTCCAATAGTTTTAATTTAATCTATTTATTTAATCCAAATAAAGAGCCAATAGATTTAATTTATCCTTATAAATTAAATATGAGATATTATATCTCTATCATGTTAGTTATTAAATTTAATTTATCTAATAAAACTAAATTTAAAACTAACATAATATAATAATATTATCATATATATATATATATGTATATTTATTTCAAAAATACATTTATATAATATTACTAATTTTCTTTTTCATGAATTTTATATTATATATACATATAACTATAAAATTCGTTTACCCTAGATTAAACATTGTGTCGTGTTGGGCTATTCTTGTGTGTGACCCTGTAGGCCTATATAAAGTTGGCAGTGGGCCAATAACCGTACTAACCCACAAGTTGCAAGCGGCCTCTAGCAAGACATTATGACTACCCAATTCATATGAGGATCATTAACATGATGCAATCTGTCATACAACCATGTCACGTCTCTTTTGTCACATGATACTTCGGTCAAGGATGAGGTATGGATAATGTCATCCTCCTGTTCCTTACCATTACTTTCCTAATTCCTGAGTAGTCTGACAATAGAAATGGAAACTCTTTTCCATCGTAGTATGGCCATACATTTCTCAGACTTACTCATCGAGGGGCCCAGTAATATCTCTCTACTAATGTGAGGAACAAATTCCATCTTGATCATTCATATTCCTCTGCATGAAAAACCACCAAGCCCGATCATAGCCTTTATCATCACCCGGTCAAAGGTGACTTTTGACTAGTTCAAAGCTTAGCAACTTTCATGTAGGAATCTATGATGACCTCAGGTCGAAGGGCATTGTGACGTGGTTACACATGAGATAAGTTTATGACTTGATCCATACAGCTTTCTCATAGCGGGTTGGTCCAGCACCTAGTACTCTTACAAGTGCCTAAGATTTTGATTCGTATCTCCATATCTTATCAAAGTCATACTTGTCTTATTTCATCTTTTCTACCGTATAGATGACTGACCAGGGACATTTAGGACAATCTTTATGATTTATCCAAGGATACAGTCATCACAGTGAACATGCGAATGATATGATAACATAATGGAGAAAATTCATTTAATTAATAATGGTACAATGATTAGCCCCTATGGCACAATTTCCAACAATATACTCTAGTAAATATTGAGAAATCATCAATGAAAGTAATGTAATATCTCTTTCTACCTCTTGTCTCAATTTGTTTTAAATCTCTCAAGTCAGTGAGTATTAAAGACAACAGTCAGTTTCTCTTTGAGTAACAAAATGTGTTTTCCTAGTTTGTTTTGTTTCTGCACATATTTCACATTTATTAATATTATTAACAGTAATCCCAAAAATTATCTCAAGATGTAGCAACCTCTTTATATTAGATCTATGTATGTGTTCTAGTCTAGCATGCCATAAATCAAAAGAATCAATCATGTAAGCAGAAGAGGATGCATTATCATTATTTTCAGCAACACATAGTACAAAAAGGCCCTGATTACAATAACCTTTTCCTATCAGAATATTGTTCTTTGTCATAATGATCTTATCATACGCGAATGACACCTTAACCCCAAATTTTCCTAATAGAGCCACAGATATCAAATTTGCTCTAAGTTCAAGCACATACTAGCATCATTAAGTGCTAATGTCTTTCCTGATGTGAGTTTCAGCACCAATTTTCCTTTTCCTTGAACTCTTGTAGTTTGTAAATCAGCCAAATAAATGTGGCCTTCTCCTTCTTGAAAGGAGGCAAACATATCTCTATTTGCACATATGTGCTTCGTAGCTCCAGAGTCTACCACCTATTTCTTCACATCAGAAACCAATAAAGCTTGAGAGACCATTGCAACAATAACTTCATCATCACTATTTTCATCTCTTACAACCAAATTTACATTTGGCTTTGGAGGATTTTTATCTCTTTTATGATTTTCAACTCTGGCCTTTTTTTTACATTGAGCAGCAAAATGTCCTAGCTTGCCACACACAAAAAAATAGCTACCTTTCTTCTTGAATTCGAGGTTAGAATCACTTGGCTTATACCTCTTGTTGTGCGGCTTTGCTACCAAATTGGCTTTTGCAGTCATTTGTTTTCCCTTGTTCCTTGGATCGCTTTTTTGTTGGTGTGTTCAATAATAATGTGTGTAATTAGATCTGATACCAACAATTGCTTATGCTTATGCTTCAATTGCTGCTTGTAATCGTTCCATGTTTCTGGCAGTTTTTCAATAAGTACTCCTGCCACGAATTCATCTAGTAGATTGATCTTTTCAGCCTGGAGTTCCTCTAATAGTTTATGATACTCAATGACATGCAGTTTGATATATTTGTCTTCGACCATTTCCCATCTATAGAAATTCCCCAAAACAAACTTTTGTTTTCCAGCGTCCTCAGTAGTGTATTTTAAGATAAGGGACTCCCAAATCTTTTGTGCCTCTTTGAACACACAATAAACATTGAGCATATCATTAGATAGAGTACTTATGAGGATGTGTCTGCAAACCTTATAGGCATATGTCCAAACATCCTTCATAGCCTAGTCAGACTCTGATGAAGGTCCTGATTGATTGAAAGCAGTAGCCACCTCATGCATGTCAAGAACAGAGTAAACCCATTCCTGCCATCGCCTAAACTTCTTTCTATCAAAGACGTCAATCTTGGATGTGTCGGGAAAAGGTATAGGAAGCAGCATTGCAAATGGTATCACTGTTGAATTGGAATTAGCAGCATCATGATTCTCAGGAACATTGTTTGCAATTCCATTTTGCCCATTTTAAAAGATATTTGTGCCAGACGCTCCTCGGACAAAACTTCATTGATAAATTTGCACCTTAACCCTAAAGATTATATGATTTGTTGTGATATACTGTAATCGGGACTATATTGGATTATTTTATTGTGCCAACCAAACAAAACACCTTGAATGAGCAGAGAATTTACATATTGTGCCAATAAAAGTGCCATTGGTTGACAAAAATAAATAATCTAAGTTATGCCATGGGTGTTGATTTAAACTTTCTTGTAGAAGCAATTTGAATTGAAATGAAACGAATGCTTATGACTTGCATTTTGTTAAACAATGTTGATAGAACATATTTAAAACTTTGCTTTCTATGCAACCCGTAAGGGAGCAAAATTTTTGATGTCGTAGTTATGAATAAATTTGCCAAGGAATCAAACAAACCATCGCCATATAAAATAAAAGAAAAATAAGTAACCTCCAAGAGAAATACATAGATATTATTCTTTTCCCTTCAAACATTGGTCCGTACAAAATTAGCCAACATTAATGGAGAGGTTGAATGAATAGGTATCCTGAAAATTCTAATTCTAACCTGAAGAATATAATTTTATTTCTCGAAGCTGATATAACTGGATGATTTTTTTTATATAATTATCATTTATTTTTTTGGCATGATATAATTATGAATTATTTGATACTGAGTAATTTAGTAATTTTGCTACTTTTAACCATTTGAGTCTAGCAAATGCTAATGTTTGAATACGTGTCGGTAATATTGGATACTAAAATAGTAGTGCTAAGAAAATTGCATGTATAATACAAATAACTAAACTTTGGTCCATGATTTTTTTATTCCATAAATTTACTAATTTTTAAATTACATAATTAATAAATATAATGAAGATATCCTTATTCATTGCCATTTATTAAATTAATAGCATAATGACTAGAGAGTCTATAGTTTTATCAAAATCGAATTTATTTTCTATTTCATTTAAATTTTAACATTTAATAAAATTGATGTAATTAATGTTTAAAATTTTAAATTTAACTAACGCATAAGCAATACAAGCTAAGAAAATGTTGAACTATGTCTTCCAGGATAAACTTATGACGGGAAATTTTCAAATTATTATAGTTACTTATGGACCAATTATTAATAATAAATTATCTAATTGCTAATTTTGGTCAGCATGGAAAATAATTGTAAAATAATTTATATGTTATTAAAATTAGTCATGAATTTGAAAATTTCTCGGATAAAAAATTAAAAAATTGGTTAAAATAATAAGATTTCGCATATATCATACTTTTCAAAATTCATTTGCCTCATACTACATATTTAATGTGGAGATTAGAATTTAGACAAAATTATTCCCTTTGGTGATTAATAGTTAATATAAGATATATTTGGGGAGTTGATCTTAATCTTAAATATAAGACATATTTTTTTATATTTATTAATATTTTCCTAATGTACCGCGACCTCAACAATAATCAATAAGAGGGAATGAGATAATTAAGGAAGAAAACTAATATTTTAAAAAGTACATGTCATATTAACTAACTTAATGAGCTTTCTTAATGTAATTAAATTATGTAAACATGTCTTATTCTATGGACCGAAGGGAGTATATAATAGTAATATTTTATTTACATTTTGAATATATAGTAAAATTAATTATATTAAAAACTAAAATTCTAAATTATTGAATTGCAGAGATTTAACTTGCATGTATAAACTAAAAAATACATAATTTTGCATCAGATCTATATTTTAAGGATTGTATTTGTTTGTCATCAGCACAACATTTTCAAGTTATATTTAAAAGCATTATTTTTTTATAAATGTTAAGTTAACAAATTTTAGTAATTAAAGTTATTGACCTATTTTAGAAATTATAGTTTGAAATCATTTTAATAATGAACTTTTAAACATTTAATAAAAAAATGGGAGAATTATAATCAGGTCCCGCCCAAGAAAAAAAATAAAAAATTGGTCTCATGGAGTTGTTAATTGAGCTCTTGAAGTTGTTAATTCACACCCCTGGAGTTAATGGGACCATTTTTTCATTTTTTCTATTGGACGGGACCTGAATGTAATTCTCTCTAAAAAAATTCACAAATTTTTATTATTCATTGTACAAAAATAGTTATACATCGTTGAAAATTTTTTATTAGTCAATGTAATTTTCTAATCTAAAATCATACAAATTAGATAATTTTCAATCTAGTGCAAATGGGTGGTTATGAGTATTTACAATCTTAGACTATTAGTATATTTGTAGAGCCCAAAATTTGAAAAAATATGGAACCGTCACCAAAATTTTAAAATATGATAATTTTGAAAACCTTTTTTAAAAAATGAAAATCAGTAGGGTTTGAGAGTCATTTGTACGTGGAGAAGGTGTTAAACACCTCATAGTACCCGTTCATAAGAACAATAACTTAAGTCAATTATTAAAAATAAATATGGCATTTAATTTTATTATAATTACCCAAAAAAGAAATAAAAAAAATATTTACAAAAAGAAATAAAATGAAAACTAAAACAATTTTTATTTAAAAAATGAAGACGAAGGGGAAATAAAGGAAAAAATATTTATTTACAAAATTGGATTTGACCTAAGAAGAGAACCTAGGGCCTACGTACCCTTTAGAGGAATCAAAGCCCACATAGTTTAAGGGTAGAAATGCATGTCACTTTGTTGATGTTTTTTTAGGAAAATATTTATTTAATTTATTTGAGAAAAATATTTTTTGTTTGGTTTGTATTTTTTATTTTAAAAAATGATTTCTTTATTCTTTTATTTGAAAAATATTTTGGATTAAACTTCATGTGGCAGTTCCAATAATAATCTCACATGGAAGAGTAATCATTTTTATGCACCCGATGGTTTCAAAAATCTCACACGACATAAAAATTTTTGGAAATCAATTTTTTTTTTTTTTAGAAAAAGATAATTTTTTCCATTTTATTTTCATTCATAAAAAAGGGGTCAAAATACATTTTTTTTTTAAAAAAAACAAAAAGAACCTTGTGTAACCCAATTAATTGGTATACATGTGATATAATCCAAAAAATGCACTTGACATTTGGACTCCAACAAAAAAAAAAAGTACAAACAAAGCTAAATCAAATCCATTCAATGTTAGAATAATCAACATACATATTCATGAAACAATTAATTAGTTGAAAAGAGGAACATTAAACCTCCTTTCATATGTTTGGCCTTTTGTATAGCAACCGAAGTGATTTATCTCATTTGCCATTCCATTTGTCTTTCACCTTGAATCTCCATCCATATTTGACCTATACGCAAAAGAAGAAAAAGAAGAGGATAAAAGTGAAGCAACAACCAATGATTAAAGAGAAGAATTTGTATAATTATTGGAAACCCAAACCAACGATCAAACTTTTACTCTTTAAAAGAATATTTAAAAAAAAAAAAACAAGGTAATGCATAACATACTTCACCTTTGTAGATGGCTTCTCTTTGAGCTTCTTTCTCTCTTAAGAAATCATTATCTCTTGCTTCCACCCTTGCTCCTATATTTATAGTCTTAAGATATAGTGTTTCTCATGAATGCACCCTTTTTTTAAGTTTTTTTTAAATTTTTTTATTTTTTGTATTTTCTGCTTAATAACATTTCCTAACTTGAAAACTAATCACCATAAATGAGAGATATTTTTTTTTATTTTTGTATTTTAACTTTTGTTTTTAATGAAACTTCCTAATTTTAAACCTAACTATTAGGGGGTGTTCAAAGTGTCCTGGTCTTGGTTGTCCCGGCTCGGTCCCGGACATTTTATCCCGAGAATTTTCCGTCCCGGTCGGGACCGGAACCGGGAAAACCGGGACCGGGACGGGACCTGGTCCCAGTTTTTTTTTCCTTAAAAAATAATTTATTCTTTTATTTTTGTATTTTTTATCCCATAAATTAAAGTATCATTTGATAAAATGTATACCACATATTTAGTTAGAGTTAAATCATATATATCGTGATACTAATCCTAACTATATAATGTATACAGATAATAACAAAAATTATGAATGTGATAATAATAACAATAATAATAATAATAATAATAATAATAATATGTTATTCTTCAATTTTAGCTCAATTTGTGTGATTTTTATGACCTTGTTAGGTGTTAAATAATCACTTTAAATACTAGATTATAAAAAATTTAACTAATATAATAATATTATTGAAACTGGGAATTCCCGATCCCGGTCCTGGGAATTCCTAGTCCCGGTTATACCGGGAATTTCTCAGGACCGGGACCGGGACCAGGAATGACTTCCCACTTTCGGCTACCCCCGGGACGAGAACCGGGAATGAGTGATCCTGGTCCCGTTCCAGGATTTGAACACCCCTACTAACTGCTATCATTGAGAGAGATTTTTTTTTTTTTAATTTTTTTATTTTCCCTACAAGCAATTTCCTAATTTAATCATAATTTAAACCTATCAACATAAAAGAGAGATATTTTTGTATTTTCATTTTTAATTTTTATATATTTTCTCACAAGTACTTTTCTAATTTAAACCTGTCAAAATAAAAGAGATTTTTTTATTTTTAATTTCTATTTTTTTTCTCCTGCAAAATAACTTCACGCTAAAATTTCTAATCTAAACATCAATCAAACTTTCCAATCTAATGCTGCTATACAAGCAATGTTGATTGATGCTGCTATTTATTACTCATTACCACAATCAAACTTACTCATACCTCTTTTGAAGCTTCTCTTTTTTTATTTTCTTTTTTCCTTTTTTATATGTGTACGCCAAAATCATTCTATTATTACTGACATTTGAAGCTTGTAAACTTGTTTGATTGTGGCTATGGACTTGTTTGATTAGTTTTGGACATTAATTATGGTTTGGACTAAGTCTTAGTGTTTATGTTTTATTAAACTTGGATAATATTTATGTTTTAAATTAGTTTGATGATATTTATGTTTAAAATTATGTATTTTAATCTTTAGGAGAATAAGGGGAAAAAAAAAGTCATGGAAAAATAAAAGGAAAGAGAAAACTTAAACGGGCCGAGCCTATAAAATTTGATACTTTTTTAGACTCAGGTTTAAACTGGCCGGCCCGTTTAGGCCCAAGCCCGTCACGGGCCGGCCCCTTTTCCCATCTCTAGTAATATCATTACCGTCTTTCCTTCATTGGCAGACACGTTTGTCTCCTCCAACATGTTAAAAGCCATCGCCTATCCGCATCTTCATCTTCTATGGGTTAGTTTGATTTAACATTTGGAAATTATGTTTGCGTAAGTCCAGATCAAACATCTATTACATGTTTATCTCGTATACAGTAAATCATGTTAGAAAAATAGTTTCTACCATTAATCCAAACAAACACTATATTGCCTATGCAATGGGTACAAATCTTGAAGAAGGTATGCTGTCAAACTTTTTCTCTCTAACTTTGCAATAATCCCATTTCTATCAAACTTTTCTATGTAGTCAACAAAAACCAAAAACTTTCCTCTCCTTAGCTTGACATAGGATCAAATTGGGAAGTTACTTTTATCCAAAGTATAAAACATATTTCTCATACCACTCAAGTCCTTATGATAAGGACCCGTGTTTATTTATTTTTTCTAAATTATTTTATATGAATACTCTCTCAACAACAATTAAATACAATAATTATTTATTAATGCACCTATGTAGTAGTATTCTAATAAAGTGAGTAATGATTGTTAGTTTGTTACTCATTAATGTCACACTCCCATCAATTATATCGTTTTTTTAATTTTTTTTTTAAAGTCCACATCCTTTTTTTTACAAAGGCCACCTTTTTAAATTTTAAATAATATTTTTTCAAAAAAAAACTTATAATATCTAGCATAATTAACTAATTTAACTAAATTTATTAATCTTATTAAATTAATTTAATATTTTTTAAATTAAGAACTGGAGGAGTACTTCACAAAAAAAATCCCTATAAACTTAAATGGAGGAGTAAAATTGAAATAATACAATTACTATTCCAGAAATAAAGTGTTTACTTTTTATAAATTAGAACAAGCACACCTCACAAAATTTCTTAATATTCAGTTATGATGGGTATGATATCTTTCATGATTTATAAAAAGGTATTAGGATTAATATAATTTTTGGTATTTATAATTTTTCTTCATTTTTTTTGTCCCTATAATTTCAAACAATAGGTTTTAATCTCACAAATTTCTTTTTGCTTATCTCTTGAGGAATCAAAATCTATTAGTTGAAACTATAGGGGTCAAAACTAAAATAAATGTAAATTATGAAGATCAAACATTATATTAAACTAAGTTACTTACAAAAGTCTCACTTGGCACTAATTTTTTTTTAACCTTCATGTACTATCGTTCCAATTTTATCGGATGTCCTAAAGGACACCTTTAGGTACTAGGAGCCCGTCTGGTTGTAGGAAAATTTGAAGCGAGAAGGGGAAAATTGAATTTTCCTGCTGACGGCAGATGTTTGGTTAGCATTTTCTAGTTGAAAATAGTTTCCCGTCGGAACCAAATTTCTGCTGCATACTTGAAAATGGGTTCTAACAAAAAATGGTGGGAATCAATTTTCAGACCCAAGGAAAATGGGTTAAAAACATAAAACCTCTTGATGTGACAATCAATGTGACATAAGTGTTGAAGACATGGGCAAAAATGTCATTTGGTCCATTTTCCCATATTATTTTTTTCAAACAAAAAAAAAATCTTAGCGACTTATTTTCTTTTTCAGTGCAAATTAAATACATATGTGACAAATTATTTTCCATTCCTTTCTTTTCAACACTTTCTTTAAACCAAATGTGCTCTAAAAATTTGATGTCTTTCATGGCAAGAAAACGTTTTTTGAAGTCTTTCACTCAAGGTACTGAAAACCGGATCGGACATTGAACCAATCGAGGCACTGGGTTAAGGGTCAGTAATTCAGACCGGGGTCAACCCGGGGGTCAAACCGGGGGTCAATTAAAAAAAAATATATATATATATATATATATAATTTAAATGTTCATACATACTTTTCAAAAAACTATATGAGAGTTAATTTTCAACTAATAGTCCAATATAACCTCGTGAACCTAATACCTACAAAAATATCATTAAGTACATAAGGATTTTTCCCCAACCAATGTAAAAAGTATTACACAATCCTTTTAAAGCTCCTTATAAATAAAAAACTGTTAGGAAAATTTTTTAAAAAAAAAAAGCCAAAATGACTTCATTTTGAGTGTAAAAAAGTACTCCCTCCGGTCCTAAATATAGGACAAAGTTTATAGTGCAATTTGCACTATAAACTTTGTCCTATATTTAGGACCGGAGGTAGTAATAAAAAAAAAAAAGACCAAACCGTGACTAGTCCGGGTCAGACCAATTCACCCCGCTTCACACCGGGTCAAACCGGGTTGATTGGTTCACTGGACACCGGTTCACCGGTTTTTTCCCTCAACCGGACCGGACCAGTGACCAGTTCACCGGTTTCCGGTCTGAACCGGTCAGTCCAGTCTGGTTTTCCATACATTGCTTTCACTTCTTAAATTTCTTTTTACCCATTGGATATTGCTTTTTTCAAAAAATAAAACGTCTAATCAATTTGTTGAGGCACAACCCAAAATATCTTTTCAAACAGGCAACAGTGGTCATTTTACTTAGCCTTGAAGTTGGATGACTTGGTTCCTTTCCTCGTAAAGCGAAACCATGTAGAGAAAACATGACTTGGTTCCTTTTTTTTGGCCAACTCGCTTGATATTCCAAACATAGCTTAAAGCAGGGGATTTTTGTTGCCAAGTTCCTCCAATCCTACTCTGTGCTATGCATTGACTTGGCGTCAACCCCTTCGCATCTTTCATCTTTGCCTTCTCAAAGACTCTTCATATACCAGACTATAACCCTTTCCTTTGTGCTGGGGTTTTATAATCACGAGACCAACACCAAACCCAGAAAAGCTGAGATGATGGAGAGGACTTGCAATGGAAATGGAAAAGGAAAGCAAGAGACCAGCTTGGTAGATACTGTGTTCTCTTGGACTTTTAGCGATGCTCTCAACGAAAATCTTTATAAAGACAAGGTATTATTATTTCACTGAAAATCTGTATTCTATAATGTTGATATTAGCTTCTGCATTTTATTTCCTGTTCTTTCTTTCTCTTTTTTCATTAACTGTGGAAAGTGAAATGTTGCCCTCATGCGAGGCCATGAAGATCCATTTTTTTATTTCCTTATGTTCAGTTTTGAATCTTGGCATTTTGTTACATCATATTAAAAGTACAAGAAACACATAAAACAGAGGAAAACAAACAATGAAACACCTCATGATCAAAACACAAACCAAGAACAATTACAGGAAAGCAACAACTTATCGTTAATGGTCTATAGAACTGCTGGTACTCTGTTTTTACTTTGTTGAAAGGGATTTTTGTAACGTTTAGAGTACACTTAATATGATAATTTTCTCTCAGGTGCCAAAGATTCCTATAACATTTGTATCAGCATCAGAATACATGAAATCTTTTATTCCTTCACTGATTGAGGAAACACACAGTGATCTGTGTTCAAGCTTGAAGGGCATTTCCCAAGCCCCTACTTGTGAAATACTCACATATAAGAGGATGAGTAAGGGCTTGATCTATCAATTGACATTTGATGAGTCTCATGTTGGAGCGTATGAGCCTGCACCTGGAGATCTCATAGCCCTCACTGATGGTAGGCCAAAAGGCATTCAAGACTTAAAAAAACCTGGAAGATTTTATCATGTCGCTTATGTTCGAATGTCAGAAAGGGGTCAGATCACAATACTCTCATCAAAGAGCATAGAGATTGAACCAGATATGAGGGGCAACAATGTAAAAAAGTTTTGTGCCACGTACCTTATCAACTTGATGACCAATATTCGTATTTGGAAGGCTTTGAGCTCACAGTTGGAGGGTGCAAACTTCAATATTATTGGAGAAGTTCTGCAATCTGATAAATTGGTAAGAATCAGCTGGTAATCTAGCATGTGAGAACCCTTTTTTTGCAAGTATTTGGTCTACTGTTTCTATACAATATACAGGAAATATATCAGTAGACAATAATTGAGACACATATATGACTTTTGAATTTCTCATATGTCCTGTACTCTGGTAAGTTGTAAAAATTCTTGTCTGCCAAATATCATCTGAATCAAATGTTATTTATTTAATATGCATGCTACGCTACTGGAGGTTCGAATAAGAATGAAGTAAGTTTTTTCATTATAGCTCACTCAAACACCACACAAACTCGGTAACTTGTTCTCCAGATGGTAATAAAGCAGCCATTTTGAAGCTTTTATCATGCCTTGTTTTACAGATTGGAAAGAGCAGTCACATTTGCCCTTCATTAGAGCACCGTAATGCCGACATTTCTGTTACAACAAACATGATCAGATTCCAAAATTTGAATGAAAGCCAGAAAGAAGCTGTAATAAGTAGTGTTGCAATGAAGAAATGTCATCACAACCACACTGTGAAACTAATATGGGGCCCTCCTGGGACGGGCAAAACAAAGACAGTTGCATCCATGCTATTTGCACTGCTCAAACTAAAAACCAGAACATTAACATGTGCTCCAACCAATACTGCTGTGTTGGAAGTTGCAGCCCGCCTGCGCGGTTTGGTTGAAGATCAACTTCAGTTTGATACCTATGGGCTTGGTGACATAGTGCTTTTCGGGAATAATTCTCGAATGAAAGTTGATGATTACTGTGGTCTCCCTGATATCTTTCTTGATTACCGTGTTGATATGCTTGAGAAGTGTCTCTCTCCATTGACTGGATGGAAACATGACTTGGAATCAATGATCAGTTTGCTTGAGAACCCTCATCAGCAGTATCTTTTATCCAATATCAATGCGAAACATGAGGAGGAAAATAATGATCTTATGTCACTAGGACAATTTACTAAGCTTAATTACAGCAATGTAGAGCAAGCATATCTTTCATACAAGCAACATGAAGAAGATAAAGATGATCATATGACATTGGAGCGATATGTGAAGAAGAGATACAGTTTCATTAATGACCAATACCTTTGTTATAAAGCTGAAGTTCGGTTTGTAAAGAGGAGGTTCAGCTTCATTTGTGTGAATCTCAAGTCTAGCTTGCAAACATTATACTCACAATTACCAACTTCCCTTGTTCCATTTGAAGCAGCGAAGAACATATGTGCAACTCTTGCTTTGCTTGAAGCCCTTGGAAGTTCTTTGCATCAAAACGAGTTCTTAGAAATTCCCGCAAAAAATGCAGAGGGAAAAAGTAATGTCATTCAACCAGAACTTCCAAATGTGAAAGAGAAGAAATGGGATTTATTGTCCATCTGCACTGGGATGAATCAACTATTGCTTGAGCCCGTCATGACTTGGCTTATGCCTGTGGAAACACACGTTCCAATAAAAGATGTTACATTTAACTTTGGAAGGTTAAACATGAAAAGGGATGAGTGCCTTAGAATACTTAGATCACTTTCTCAGTCAATTTCACTTCCTCAACTTGGAAGACGCTTTGAAATAAAAGATATTTGCTTGAAGAAGGCATGCCTAATTTTTTGTACGGCATCAGGTTCTACCAAATTGTTCACTGAAGGAATGACACCCTTACCCTTTATAGTTATAGATGAGGCAGCTCAACTTAAAGAATGTGAATCAACCATACCACTGCAACTTCCAGGTGCAAGACATGCTATTCTCATAGGTGATGAGAGGCAACTTCCTGCAATGGTTAAGAGCAAGGTAATAATAGAGTTGTCATTATGTCTTATTTGAGGTTATGATGAATATATAATGACTGTTCACTTGGAAAATTATAATTTTACTTTCAAGTTTTTATGGATGAGGCACCCAGTACTTACATGAAAAACTAGTTTGAATTTGGGAAAATCACTATGAGATTCTAATGCTGGAAATGGCAACAAGTCCATACTGCTCACTTGTTATTAGGATTTTTTGGTAATTACATTCCTTCGTTTGGACCTCACATTGATTTTCCATTTGAATTTGGATCTTTGCTATTACTTTTTCTTAATTAAAATTAAGTTTTATTACAAGATGAAATGGGTTTTGTTTTCTCCATTTTACAAATGCAATGTGTTTTTTAAAGTGTGAGGTGGAATTATGATAAAACCATTCATGAACCTTCATCAAATAGCTTAAGATTTTGAATTTATTCTTTATTGTTTACATTAATTTGTGTTTTGTGTTGGTTGAGATTACCAAAGATCACCATTGTCTTGTATGTTCATGAAAATCAAATTTCAGATTTCCAATGATGCTGGATTTGGAAGAAGCATGTTTGAGAGGCTGGTGTTGCTGGGATATATGAAGCATATGCTTAAAGTCCAATTTAGAATGCATCCATCCATAAGTTTATTCCCAAATAGGGAATTCTACCAAGGCCAACTTGTGGATGGCATGAATGTCAGAGATTCAAGCTATAGTAAACGTTTTCTTGAAGGAAAAATGTACAGCTCTTATTCTTTTATAAACATAGCTCAGGGCAAAGAGCAATTTGATCATGGACACAGTTTGAAGAACATGGTGGAAGTTGCCGCTATATCTGAGATTATAAAGAGCCTTCACAAAGGTGTGTGTTTCTTGCTAATTCTTTGTTGATGCTTAGTACTTCCTCTGGTCCTTTTTATAAGAGATAATTTTTAGATATGACTTGTTCCTATTTATAGGAGACACTTATAGGTTGTCTCTAATTTTTTTTTGTTAATATTTCATTTTGCCCCTTTTTAATTACTTATATTAATATCATTACATTTAATCCACTGCACATTCTCTCCCTCTTCCACACGCCGCTTTTTTCCAGTAATTTGTTTATTCTCTCTCTTACGAGGGATACTTTTGGGAATAAGTTACATTTTAAACATGTCTTGTTTCTAACTAGTTTTGAACAACTTTTTGATCAACATCATATAGTTAATTGTCACTTGTCTTTTATAAAAAGAAACAAGGGGGGTAATTGATTAGGTACAATCTTCTTGAGAAGAATACTTTGAATATATGACTGGCCCTGTGTTTTTCTGCTAGAGTTCTTGAGCAAGAGAAGGAAACTCAGCATAGGAGTGATATCTGCATATAAGGCTCAAGTCCATGAAATTGAAAAGAAAGTTAAGCAGTACCACTTGGTTTCAGATCCTAACTTCTCTGTGAACATTCGCTCTGTTGATGGCTTTCAAGGTGGTGAAGAAGATATAATAATGATCTCCACTGTCAGATCTAATGAGAAGGGAAATGTGGGGTTTCTTTCTAATAGACAAAGAACAAATGTGGCTCTAACTCGTGCTAGGTATGTTACTTGTTAAGGCTTGAGAAATTCCTACATAGACTCAGATTTATAAATATAATAGGCAAGTCATTCACAACCGTACGGTTGTTTATTTTTTTTCTCCAGTCCTTTCTATAAAAGCCTCCTAATTATTACTCCCTCCAATCCTGTTTATAAACAATTTTCTCTTGGACTGGTCCTTAATATAAGTAACTTTTTTATATCTCAAAATTTAAACTACTTTTTCCTTTTTTACCCCTATTAAATACACATTTTTATATTAATTAACAACTAATTCTCTTTTCATTCAATCATTTATTACTCATTCTCTCATATATTTTATTCTCATTCTCTCTTCTATGCTCTTTTCATAAATAGGGGTATATTTAAAAAAATATGTCATTTTTTACACATTTATTGTTTTAAACTAATCTTAACCGCCAGTTCGTTTTGCACAATCAAGAAAAAAGTTACTTATAAAAAGGATTAGAAGGAGTACTTCACATGGATTAAGAAAAGTAGTTAAAATAGTTTGTGTTATTGAAATGGTAAAAAATCATCACTACTTTCCAATATTCCAATTAAAATTAACCTATCTTAATCACCCTTTAATTTCTTTATTATACAATTTCTCTGTATATTACACTTAATAAGGGTATTTGTGAAATAGAAGAATTTAATCCTATTGATTTTTTTTTTGCATATGATCTTATACTTAGGACCATCAAAACCTTTTAGAAGGGCCCTTATAAAAAGGATTGAAAGAAGTATATGGCCACTAGCTTATCTACCAATGAAAATCCCTCAAATGAAATAGAAAATCAAGGCTTGAAAAGTTTCACTTATCTTGAGTTCATGACAAGATTTTTCTTTTGCTTTTGGGCAGACATTGCCTTTGGATATTGGGGAATGCAGAGACTCTAAAACAAAGTGGCTCAGTATGGAGAAAGCTAGTGAATGATGCTCAACAAAGAGGTTGCTTCCATAATGGTGATGATGACCAGAATTTGGCTCAGGCCATTAACAATGCCTGCCCTAAACTTCAGCTAGTTGGTAAATCAAACCATTTAAATCGCTCGGTATATGTGATATAAGTTGCAAGTGATTCACACAAAATTGCTATATGTTTGAAGAGTTTAATCAGTGTTCCTATAATTAAATACTAGAGGTTTCATCCAGTGGCGGTTTGAAGAAAGGAATTAATGAAGGTGAAGTACTTTATTTATTGTGTTGTAATATAGTAAAGGCTATATGTTATGAAGCAAAGCAGTATGGTATAATTCTTGGCAATAATGAGTGCTGTAAAGAATAATGACCTTTGCATATGAAATAATCTCATTACATGACACAAATTAATAAAAAATTGCTATAAAATTAATCATAATATTATTTTTTTTTTTTAAAAAACATGATTGTCCTTGGGGAAAATGTCAAATGAAATTAAAATTCATTTAAAAGCACAAATTGTCATTTGGAAGTTCATTTGGGGGCAAAGTGAGTTAAACAAAACATAATACTTGGGCTTGAACTATAGATTACAATGGCTACCACAATTAAGGAACAAGCTCCTGCTGTCATTTTCATTGCATAGAATATAATTGATTGATTAGCCAGCTATTGGATTATATATCTATATATAAGAAGAGATGGTTGAAATTATAGTACATATTTACATAATATAGTATGCATAAGCTTGGCCATGACTAGTTGACTCACCAAGACGATATGGTTGCAAGCAATATTTGTGTGAAATATGAAATTAGGGGAATCTTGCATATAATGCCTTTATTTACAAAAGAATATTATTACAAATAATTATGTGATCCGAACAACAGTTCCTAGTTAAGAAGTTCGTTTATGATTTGAATATGATGTCCTCTTTTTATATTATAGGTTATATTGGCCATCACAATCAAGGAACAAGCTCTGAACTATATACATATATATAGGAAGAGATAGTTGAAATTACAATATATATTTACATATTATAATATGCATTAGCAGGGGTATGACCAGTTCATGACTCACCAAGTGGATATAGTTGTAAGCAATATTTGTTTGAAATATGAAATTAGAAGCATCATGCATATAGCGCCTTTATTTACAATAGAAAATTATTACAAATAATTTTGTGATCCTAACAACTGCTCTTATGTAAGAATTTTGTTTTTAATTTGAATATGGTGTCCTCTCTTTATATTATATGCTGTCTTCTTTTGATGAAAGTCCTTTTGATGATTCTTGTCTTTTCCTTCTAGTAATTTTCATCAATGTACATTATATGCTATTGGATTTAAAAGGGTTTTGTCTTTCCGTTTCCTCAGCAAATTTTTTACCTAAAGTTCTCGTTTATCTTGGTGGTCATTAGATACGAAAAACAAATTAATTGATTATTTAAATGATTTAAAATTATAAGTCCTAGTTGATATCTTCCAAAGTTTGGTCTTTATGGATGTTTGCCTACTTAAAACAAAGCTTATAATAGTACATTAATTGCAGCCTGGGTGGAATTGTCATGTACATACAATATTTCCAAATTTGGAAACAATTGACTCTTATGAAAATAATGGTATCCCAATTTTACTCAACAACAATAACGGCAAAATAGGATCAGAAAAAGCCCCTAATAGTATTAAAAATAGCTAACGACTTGACAAGTAACAATGCCGAAGGGAATTGCAGCATGAAGAACTGAAGATGGGTATTTTAAGTAAATGTGTAAACTCAAATTTGAAAGACAATGAAATAGATCGGATTTGAAGGTTTTTTAATTAGAAAATTGAGAAAAGTATAACACCTATTTCCACATCTGGCTCAAATCTGATTTCCAGATCAAAAGTATCAGAAAACTGAGAAAAGTATAAAATATTAAAATCTTTTTTGGCATCAAGCTAATCAGCTCAAATCTGGTTTCCAGATCAAAAGTCAATTCAAAGCGGCTCAATTCGGCTTAATTGATAAAAGGGTCGAAGGGCCTGCTTGGTATGAAGGGAGGAGAGGTAAGGGGAGGGAAAATAAAAATTTTATGAGTTGAATTTAATAATATTGAAGAAATAGGGTTATAAAATTTTAATGAAGAGAAAATATAATATAAAAAAGTATGAAAAATAGATTAAAAAATTTTAATCCCAATTCTCTAATTTTTTTTAATTCAACTTATAAAAATTTTCCCTCCCCTCCCCTCCAGATCCCTCATTCCAAACAAGTCCTAAAGCATTTCAACAAACTGCTTAAGAGCCTGTTCGGATTAGCAACAGTAGAAGTGACTTTTTTTTCAATTTGACTTTTACAAACTTAAGATAGGATAACAGTCAGATTGTAAATATTATTTGTGTTTAGATTGACAGTAGCAAAAGCGACTTTTTTTCAAACTTAAACTTGTTTGGATTATTATTGAAAAGTAAGTTTAGATAGAAAATGATTGAAAATAACATGAATCTTATTGAATACTGCACACACACACAGACATATTACTTATATATATATATTGTGATAATTTAAAAGAAAAATTAAAATTATAAAATAAAAATATTTAATTTATTATTTAAAAATTTGAAAATAATCAAATAAATTAATTAAATATGCTTAATGGATACAAATGTGTGTGTATTTAGATAGATGTATTCAATGAATATATATATATATATAATATTAAAAAAATATTAAAATTAATTTGCTACAAATATATGTGGCTTATAATTTTCTCAGGATGGGGCAATAAAACTAGGATCCGGCTTTGGTCCTTTTCCTGAAGGAAAAAGGAGGGTCATTTTCTTGATCTGGACCGTTAGATTAAGATCTCAACGGTCCAGATTTAATATATTTATAAAAATATAATAATAATAATATTATTATTTTTATAGAGCCTGATATCTTATTCCAACTTGGTAACAGAATATCAGTTTTAACTAATTTCATTTAGACCTTGTATAACTGAAGGTGAAATTACTGGTTCTTTGACAAAAGAACTACAAGAATGCCTAGAAGGTTGTTCTAGAGTAGTTTTATAGCTTTCCTGAATAGAAGGTGTTCTAGAAACACTAAATGATCGTCTTCGATCAAAAGTGATTCTTACATCTCTATTTTCATTTTGTCTAATTCTGTAAGAATCAGGTGCAGGTTTTGAAATGACAGGGGCAATTTTATTTAAGTCCCAATCATCAGGAAGAGTAACTTCTTCCCATTTTATTGTCTTTGGAACCATAACATTTGCTCTAGTAGCATTTATTAGGAATAGACATGTTTTTTTCCTTGGTTAAACATTTTAACATTTGAAGTACATGAATTCATCACTTTGTACTGGACCCTATAGATTAAAGCTATAGGTGAAACTCCAGGTTTTATGTTGAATCCATGTAATTTCAAACTTAACTTCAAAACTTCTATGATAGGATCATCATGAAGTGAAGACGTTATATTGGGAAAACAATTGAAGTAGATTGGTCTATCATGGAGACCTGCTTCAACCATTCCAAAAATTGATTCGAAAAAGATTTCATGTCTACTATCTCTAACGCAAACTAAGGTAGAGACATTAAGACCAGCTTTAATGAGTGGTTTAATTGTAATTTGGACACAACCAATGTGTATAAATTTATATCTTTTTTGGTGTTTTAAGATTGATTTTTCTAATAGCAAGGGCATGTCAGTTGGTTCTGATTTTAGAGGAATAGTTTCTTCAACCTTTCTAATTATATAATCAGAAGACTTAAAGAATTTTTTATCCTCAGGTTCATATAAATCATTTTGGTTAATGACTGGAATAGTTCAATCACTAAAATTTTGGTCAATATCTTCAAAATGGATTTCATTGTTGAAAATATTGTTTTGTAAGGAATTTTTTCCTAATTTTTTGTTTGGTGTAGCACCAGAATTTAAGGATGAAGAAGGAGTAAAAGAAGAGCAAGAAGAGTTGGAGTGGAAACAGAAAGATCTAAACATAATTAAAACTTTACTCCCTTATACTGATATCATTATCGTCTATTTCCATAGGGTTGTGCTAGACAAGATGAAGTTTTTGGGTTATTTATGGAGCTATTATAAATATTACCTTGTATGTTCTTATAAAGATAAAAGTCTACTAATATTATTATCACTTAGCTAATGCCTTAAACATTAAACCCTAATATCATATCAACATTCAAACAACAGGGGTCTGGACTTACTTGCCTTATCCATCGAGACTTACTGCCATAGCCCTAGAAAAGACGGACAAAGTTCATATGCTATTATAAGATCAACTAACTTGCGTGCTATTAGATAATAATAATACTAAGTAGATACTTAACTTTATATTAACATGTTTCTGATGTGGAAGATCAATCAAGGTTGCGACCACAGAGCATACTTATCCAGTGATATTCATACTAGCTTCATAAATTTTTCAGAACTTTAAAGCATCTAATACATCCCTACTTCCCCTTTAGGCTTTGATACCAACTTGGGGGAGTGACCCCAAAAGGATCTAAGAGAAAGGGAGGAGAAAGAAAGCCTGAGAGATAGGGACTGACACGGAGTCATTAATTCATTAAACAAAAAATTGATGGTAAATAGTATTACATTTACTTCAAAACATTGGAATAAAGCTCAACAAAACTATTCCACAATCAAAAAAGAAATGTTAACAATCGTTTTGTGCATAATCAAATTTCAAAGTGATTTGTTAAATCAAAAATTTTTAGTCAGAGTTGACTACAAATCTGCAAAAGTGATAAGTAAAATATTTGCATATTTATTTTCCCTTATATGATGATTTTATGAACGATATTTGAGCTTAATATAATATATTTGGGTGTAAAATAAATAGTATTTAATAAATAAATAAAAATATGAAAAAAGGTCAGTACTGTAGCGTCATTCACTATTCATGATGGAATCACTGTAGCGAACGGAGGTGACTGTAGCGGATGGAATCACTGTAGCAAGAGACAAAACACTGTAGCAGTCACGGAAAAACGCATAAATTTGCCGACAGCATTCTGTTCACTCAGTGGAAAAACTGACATGGCACTATAGCATCATGAAAAAAACTAACATGCAACTGTTCGCTCACTGCCTATAAATACGAGCTTCAGGCGCAAAGATAGGGAGGTATGGAGATACTTCTCTGATAAGGAGAGATATTTTTTATGACAGTTCTAAACAAATTGTGTTATTTTCTAGATTAAATTTTATGCATTGTATTACTTTTTGCATACCTCCTACATGAAAGGTTCAGGATTGTATTACTTTTTGCATGTCACCTACATGGAAGGTTTTACCTTCTAAAGGGATAGCTAGATTTGTCCATTTTTTATGCATCTTTTTGTTGTATATTTATATTTGAGAATTTAATATTCAAGTTTATACAGTATTTATGAGGATTTCATTCTAGTTTTATATAATGTTAATTTATTTTTATTTTGTTTTTAATTTCATCATGAGCTAAATTTCTATTTTCCTAGGGTGATGACGTAACTTATTAATGACAGATTGAATCTTAACTTATTAAATCTAGTTTTAATTTCTCCTTCATGATTGAGTTTCAATTATTGTTCTTAATGCTTTCATTTGATTGGCCATATTTTGAATGATTTCAGTATACATGTTGAAACCAGAAGGAGATGCATATGTGTATATCCTATAATTAAAACTATGACTTGTATGTGAAATAGGAATATATTCATATGAGTTGTGTGGTCTTACTGAGTTCCATAAATCTTAATGCATAATTAATTATTTAAATTCATATAGGAATATTTGGATTAGCAATTAATTATAGAATTACTTGACCTTGGAAAAGGCTAGTAATTAAATTAGGGAAACTTGACTATCAATCATGTGGAATAAATTGGACTAGAATAGACAAGTGATTCAATACGAAATTTATTAAGTGAAATCTAATCCCTATGACTTTTTCTCATATTTCCTTTCATATTATTTACACTCATATTTAATTATTTTTCTTTTATTTTGTACTCTCAATCACCAACTAATTAATCGACTAAATAAAATTAAAATTACTCATTTTGGTATTTAGTGATCAATCCTCATGTGAACGATACTCTACTCACTTCTATATTACTTGATTACGACAGTGTACACTTGCATTATTTAATTGATCATCTACACTCGTAACAAAAATTTGTTTTGCAAAAAGATGTAAAAAATAAATAATATTTTTATAATATATTTAGTAATATGTTCTATTGATTGGGAATCAGTTAAAACCGATTCTTTTTTACGAACAATCAGCTGAAATCATAAATTCTCTTCCAAATGACAAAGAAAAGGTCAAATATTTTAATAAACTTATAGAAGTTTCAGCCTCTTCTTCAAATTCGAAATCTGCTCAAAAAATGTTGCAAAATACCTTGCAAACAAAATATGATTTTTCTGAGATAATGAAAAGATTTCGGAATAATCCGAAATCTGTTTCAACTTCTGACCTTCAGAATGAAATAAATGATTTAAAAGAAGAGATAAGAAACTTGAAGAATACTCAAGATTTCCATTCTCTTATTTTAAATCAAATTCAGGAAGAAATCTCTGATAAAGAAAAGAAAGAAGAAAAGGTTGATGTCAATAATAAGGATTCAGATACTCCTAATTCTTTCCTAAACCTTATTTCAAAGATTTCAATTCAAAAATGGCATGTTCCAGTCATAATTGTTGTTGCAAATAATTTTGTATTGGAAATAATAGCCTTATTTGATATTGGCGCAGCTTTAAGTTGTATCAGGGAAGGTCTAATTCCGACAAAATTTTATGAAAAAACCACAAAGAATCTCTGTGGACCAAATGAATCACCATTAGACATTAGCTACAAGCTTTCAAATGCAGTAGTTGAAAATAATGGTTTTCAAATCAAAACTCCTTTCATCTTGGCCAAAGTTGTCTCAAGACGTAATTCTCGGTGCTTCTTTCATCTACCAATTAATACCTAATTTGACAACAAAAGAAGGAATAGAATCTCAAATAATGGGAAAACCTATTTTCTTCAAATTTACTTATCCTCCTTCTACTAAATTTCTCAATGCAGTTGAGTATAAGGAAAATCAAATTAATTTTTTAAAAGAGGAAGTTTCTTATAAGGTTATTGAAACCCAACTGGAAAAACCTCTTTATAAACAAAAAATTCAAAATGTCTTGAAAAATATTCAAGACACAATTAGTTCTGATTTTCCTAATGCATCTTGGGAAAGAAAAAAGCATATAGTTAATCTCCCATATGAGAAAGACTTTAACGAAAGAGCTATTCCAACCAAGGCTTGTCCAATTCAGCATTTTTATTAACATCAAAAGCTGCACAAGACTAAGGGCTTTGGCTTTTGCAAATAAGCCCTTTTGAGAGCAAATCTTTGATCTCATTTTGACAGTGTTCCAAGAGTTCCTGGTTCATCTGAATTGGACGAGCCTTGGTTGGAATAGCTCTTTCGTTAAAGTCTTTCTCATATGGGAGATCAAAAGTTTCTAGAACTTCAAAACATCTAATACACCCATACTTCCCCTTCAGGCTCTGATACCAACTTAGGGGAGTGACCCCGAAAGGATCGAAGAGAGAAGAAGGAGAAAGAGGAGTAAGGACCGACACGGAGTAGTTAATTCATAAGATGTAGATGAAGATGCAGAAATTTAAAAGAGAAGAGATCGAGTAGAAAACTGATATATTATTGAAATATAAAGAAATTACAAAACAAAGAACAAAGGCAAAAAAATAAAAACAAAAAAAACTTACAAACAAGAGGGGGAAAGAAGTGATCCTGAAGGGCGGTCAAGAATCGAGTGAGTAACAACTGAAATGGAATGCTATTTTCTAGACATTCAAGATAGTTCCTATTTATTTTTTTCCCTTTGGGTAAAATCACTTTAACTAGAGTAAGAAACATATTACTCAAGTAAAAGTGCTTTTTTCAAAATCTCTAGTGTTAAAATTGAAGAAGCTTATGTAATTGCTTCACCTTTTAAGACCAAAGACCCCAAATTTGATACTAATTCAACTGATATTCAAAATATCATTAAACAAAATAATTATACAAATTTGTATCTTCAAACACTTGGAGAACATATTTTGAAAAACCCTGTAACTTCTAAAGCTAATAAAGATGTAGTATCTAGCTCTACAAGTTTACAGCCAATATTTAAACCTTACTCCATTCCAAAATAATGTTTCAAGTAGTGTTTGAAAATGAAGTTTCCAACAAAGAATTGAAGAAGAATTAAGGAAGATAATTGTTCCTGAAACTCCTCCTAGGAAAGAAGTTTAGAAATCTTCAACAATCCCTTCTTCTCAAAAATTAACAATGGGTGTTTTAAAAGAAAATCAAACTAGTAGTAGTGAAGATTATCTAAAAACCCAAAAAATTGAAAACATAAACCGGAGAAATCCAACAAAATTATATTATCTTAGGGCTACACCCCCGGATAGAGTACTGGAAGAGAGAGACTCTGCTCTCCGACAATTCACTGCAAACAACATCTATGTCTGGAACATAGATGGCCAATCTGAAACAAATATTTTGGAAACTCTTCAACAAATGAAGATGGTCAGTAACGCCTATGCCATGTATAACAATTGTCAAGAGGAAGACGTTGTTCATATATTGATCTCTGGCTTTATTGGGCAACTCAGAGGTTGGTGGGACTACCATCTCACTCATGAACAAAAAAACCAAATACTTCAAGCAATAAAAACCTCATAAGATGGCACTATAATCACTACTGATGGTGAACCAGTGTCTGATGCTGTTAACTATCTTATAGTTAACATAATTGCACATTTTGTTGGGGATCCTTTTCTTTGGAGAGATAAATCGGCAAATCTTCTGTCCAATTTAAAATGCAAAACCTTATCTCATTTTAAATGGTATAGGGATAATTTCTTGTTAAGACTAATAACCAGAGAAGATGGAAATCATCCAATCTAGAAAGAAAAATTCCTTATTGGTCTTCCTAGTTCCTTAAGAGATAAGATCAGAGAAAAAATCAAAATCAAACTGGTAATGGACAAATCCATTACGAAAACTTAACATATGGACAGCTCATCGCAATTGTCCAGAAAACTTTAAAACTTTGCCAAGAAGATAGGCTTCAACATCAACTTGCCAAAGAAAAAGCATCAAATAAGAAAGATTTGGGATCTTTCTATGAACAATTTGGTTTTCCTGCCTGTAAAAAGTCTAAACATAAACACAGACATGAAGACAAAGATTACAAGGTTAAAGATATTATAAAAAATATCATAAAAAACCTTGGAAAAAACCCAAGAGTAATCACCCTAGAAAATTAAAAAATGAGTTTAAGTTTAAAACTCCAATAGACCCTCCTAAGGGAAAGGTTGTTTGCTTCAGATGTGGTAAAGAAGGCCACATGGTAAGATATTGTAAGCTTAATAAGAAAATTAATGTCTTACAACTTGAAGAACCAGTTTTTCAACAATTAAAATCTTTTGATTAAAGAAACCTCTTATGAGGAAGAATATGATATATCCTCCTCTAAAGAAGTTAATGAACTTCAACAGGAAGATATACCATCTTCATCTGATGAAGACAATTTTCAACAGGAAGATATGCCATCTTCATCTGATGAAGACAATTTTCAAATAAATTGTTTTGAAAAGATTGCTGAGAGCTCCAAGCTTAATGACCCAATCAAAGAATCGATTTTAACTAATTCTCAAAAAGAACTGATTTTGGACCTTGAGATCTTAATCAAAAATAATAATAATAATAATAATAATAATAATAATAATAATAATAATAATATTTTTATAATATATTGAATCTGGACCTTGAGATCTTAATCCAGGTCTAGATCAAGAAAAGGACACTCCTTTTCTTAAAAGAAAAGGACCAACGCCAGATCCATAAAACTAACGTGTAGCCCCTAATGAGGACTTGTGGAGGATCAATTAAAATATTGTTTCACAGTTATAAATAAATGCAAAAGCCAAAAGATAAAAGGGCAAAAAAGGACAAAAAAATCAGTGTGCGGCAGTTGCGGCAAAGACCACATGAGGTTGCTTTTTTCTAAAAGTAGCTTTAATGATACAAGCTAATCTGGCCCAACACTTTTCTAAACATATGCCAACTGCCACTTTTTTCTTTCATATCGTTCATTTTCTCTTGTCTACCGCTTTGTCAAACAGACCCTAAATCATAGGGTGGCATCCGGGTTCGATAACATTTCTAAAAAGTCAATTATTATCAAGTAGAACAAAGTATTATTGAAAAATTTAAATCCTATAAACTAATTGATAAATCAGTAATCTTAGAGAAGATTGAGAGCTATGAGACAAGCTCCCAGGAAGGTAAGTTAATGTCATCATATTTATATTTCCAAGAAAAAGAAACAATACAGTTACATGAATTTGACCGCAACAATACAAGATTGCAAACCAGAGTTCTTTTCCTCCATTATCATCTCCACGTTTTAATCTATGCCTGCTTCCTTAACATATGATGTGACAGACTTTACACAACAGTACAAGATAAAAGAGTTCATAAGATTTTAAGCCCAGCCCTATTGAAATCTAAGAGAGCTTTACAAGTTACAACAGTTATAATGCCGAAATGAACTTCTGAATTTTTGCTTGAGCTCGTTGCTTCTCTTCTGGTCCATCAAGATCGCCAATATTGTCGTGATATTTCTGAAAATGAGAAAGATGACATTTTAATAAGCTGGGAGATTTTATCACATCTTCTTTAACAATAATCAACTATGGGACTGTGTTAAAGTTAAGCATGGAGCATCGTATCCAAGCACAATAGAAACCCAAGTATTCCCAGTTCCCAGATACCACACGGCCAGTTTGTTCAAAATTTGAGTTTAACACTTAGTGTTGGGAGAACATTAATCTAATCATGGAGGATTTGTTAGGACAAAAAAATTATTTCTAGCTTTTTTTATAAGCTATTTGGAATAGCCTATCAAAATAAGCTTTTTACAACGCATCCCTCGTGCGTTTAGCTTATGTTCTCCCAATAATTCCCCCATGCTCCCAACTTTCTCTAACCTAACTAATGTAACCCTCTTCCGTAATTATATCCGAAATACGTGATTAAAATGAAATAGAGACCAATAATAATCAAAACTCATTTACATTCCCATCCTTAAGATAGAGTTTTTACAAATTTCTTTCACAAACACTTTAACCTGGTCTCACAATCATATTTCGAATACAATTACCTCGTGAAGATAAATCACATTCATATAAATATCAGAGTGCACAATAATAATACTGGCAATTCCGGGTTCATACCTTCACTAAAGATACGTAGGGCACAATTGCCCATTACAATTCCTCAACGGGGATTACACAAATCCATCTCCAATACATAACCAAATAACCCAATATACATCCAAGCACATATACATCCAATATCCAATTATATATAATCCCAACTACCATGATAACCAACTACCAAAATGACAACCCGAAAGAGTCTTCATCGCCCTTAGATGCTTGCTCCATCCTCGTTCTACCTTCCCTGTCTAAAATGTTGGTAGGGGAGGGTGAGATTCTAGAGAATCCCAGTAGAAAACAGATACCAATATGCATGCAAGATAAGTGTTTAATGCATGACATGCTTGCATCACAATAACTCGTGGTCACATAATGATATATCCGCATGCTCAATGTTTCAACAACATACTCATGGCCATAGCATAAATAGAAACAGAGCTTCAATCATTCATATATGTTTTACATAATTAAGCAAAGCAATAACATGCATCAGTACACAAACACAAATATCAATACATGTATGAGAGGTAAGTTCCCTATACTTTTTCTTTCCACGTATGCTCCAGCATCGGCTACTCACAATCCGAGCGGATATCAAACCATGATCAGGGCGAGTACCCAATCTTATAACCAAATCAGGGCGAGTACCCAATCTTATAATCAAATCAAGGACATATGGTCATTCTCTTTTTCAAATTCTCATTTTCATAACACTTAAGGTTGGTTACCATTCATAACCTTTATGTGGCTAATCAAAGCCTAAACACATGCCTAAAGCCTTGGGAAAACACTTGACCAAAAGCCATCTTCGGAAGTCCAAAATGTCATTTTTTATGGTTGGCCGCGGCCAACAATAGGCCAGAAACATTTGGGCCGCGGCCCAGAGTCCTTCTGGCCGCGGCCAAGAAAATCTGGTTTCTTGGCTGAATTTCCAAAAATCATAACTAATTCTAGAAAAATCTAAATGAAGTGATTCTAAAACCCATTGAAAGATATTTAAGTCTTCTTTATAGGAAAAATATGGACCATTACTAGAAATCACCACAAAATTCCAGAATTACCCAAAACTCAACATTGCCCCAAAACAGAATTCAGTTTCAATTCCAAATTTTGGCAAAGCATAACTCTCAGTTTACAAAACGAAATGACATGAATTATTGTCCATTTTGAAGCTTGGGATGTGAACTTTAAGACTGGAAAGTTTCATAATTTTCCAACACCATTTAGTCATTCAAAACGTTCGTGTAAACTGACTGCCCAGAACAGAGTTTACACTTGACAGATTTCCAATTTTCTACCAAAGTGTCCAATGACTCTAAAATCATTAACCAAACCTATTCCCACACAATTTTCCATAAGGAACACAATGGTAACCTCAAAATGACCAAAATCACAACTCATTTACATGCCCTGTTTTTTTTCCAATACACAAAACCAACACAAAGTTGTCAAACTTCACATTTAAGCTTCAATGCAATTTCATCAATTCAAAACACTAAACAATGCACCATTTCCATAACAACAACATACCATACTCCCCCATAACCCTAAATCACGAAAATTAGGGCAAACTTTCCAGAAATTCAAGGGCCAACCAATGGCCACAAAACTTATATGAAAATGAAGCTTTCACTTACCTCAACAACTTTCCCAAAGAAGTTCTTTGGTTCACCCAAGTCCACAATTTTGTGAGAGCTCAAACACCACCAAATGACAAATCTAAAACCATAAAATTAAAGCTCTCAACACAAGGACCAACTTTATAGAAGAGCATTTTTCCATTAGAAGTCGTTTAGAGGGTCAAATACTCACCTTTTACACAAAGTTCTTCCTCTCTCCTTGGGCTGCCATGGAGGACAAAAATATGGAGAGAGAAGAGATATATGAGAGGTGAAGATGATGAAGAATGGCAGAAAAAATCTGCCCCCCATGCTCCTTTGGACGAAAATGACAAGAGAAAGGGAAGAGAAATTGATAAAATATTACTTATTTGACTTTTCCAAAACCCTCTCTCTTGACCTCATCTTGACAAGTGTCCACTTCTCATTGGTTTTCATAGAATAAGTAACCAATTAGTTACTCTAACCACTTCATTAGCTATTTTAATTTCACATCTCATATCCTCTTAATTAATAACTAATCTCTTCCATTAATCACTAATTTAGAATCATTCTTTCAATTTTCCACTAAGTATGGCATATTAATTAATATTGCCACATAATACATAATTAAATTCTTTTCCTTCTTTCATGCGCCATTTACCCCTATATTCAGCTTAATAATTATTTCATCACATAATTATACTAAAATACAAGGTGTTGGGCATTCCCAATACTTAATCCGGATCTCAAATCCATATTAATCCACATAATCATTCACAATAATTGTAATTAGCCCTTAATCAAAATTTGGGACATTACAATTAACATCACTTCTTCTTTTTTCCCAATCAATAATCACAACCAACTTGCCCTAAAAATGGACAAACAATAAAAACAAAATAAATTGCCGGTATTTTTAATATGAGGAAAGTTAAACTGCAGCACAACATTTTTCCCCCAAAGAATGAACAAATTTGCAGGCTGAGAGGAGGCCAGGAGGTTAATACCCAATTTCCAAGATCATGAAATATGCTGGTATTAGGTAAATAGGTGAGAAATTTTGCAAACGGACTAACTCGGATTGAAGGCTAGTGCATAGTCGTACGTTTTAAAAATTCTGCACTACCGTACATATACAAAAGAAGCATCAAAAGCATCATTTCAAAACGAAAAACAAATTTTTATACCTGAAGTGTATCTTTCATATAATTTTTAACCCAGTCTATTCTGCTTGAGAAGTAGTTCAATTCTCGCTCTCATTTGTGGATGTCTGCACAGGAAGCATATATTTAAAACAAATCAGAAATAACTCTACATATCAAGGCTTTGGTTCAAGTCGGTTCTGAGAGAAGTAGTTCAAGTTTGTTTTGTGTTTGGGTCCCTGATGTAACCGTTCGGTGTTGCTTTGATTCCTTAATTGTTGCTTTAGTTTCTTATGAAACCATTTGTTATTGTTTTGGTTCCTTATGAAACTGTTTGTTGCGGTTCCTACTCTGATTTGGTACTCTTTATTGTTCAGCTCTTGTAAAGTTGGTGGATTATTAACTTAGCTTTTGTTGATTGAGTTCTAAGCTATGGATCTTATGGCCATTATTTCGTTGAAGAACAATTGCTACTCACGTCCAAGCTTTTTCCAGCTTGAGGAAGTGTGTTGAGAACATCAAATTTAGAAATATTAATTAATTAGTATTATTATGATTGATGTTTATTACTTAATATTTATTGGGATTTAATATGAATATTTTATCATTATGATTTGATTTAATTAGATTTAATTAGGTTTGTTTATTGGGTTAGGACTAGTCTATTAATTTGCCTATACAAAAACATATTTATATTCTCTCTTTTTCTTAAGGATCAATAATATTCAAAGTATTTTTCTTATATTTCAATGTGATTTTTCTATCTCAACACTACCATGTTTAGATGAGGCCTAGGTCTTGGTTTCAGTGACATGTTTGTGTGTGTGTGTTTAAATGGTATAAAATGCTTAGATGAGGTATAGGCCCTGGTTTTCAGCTTAGCGTTGACATATTTGTGTGTGTTTAAATTGTATAAAATAAGAAAAAGAATATATTGTTACGTATATAAATATAAAGGGAGGGTTTATTTCCAAAAGACTAACATAATTGGTAAGAAAGCTCTTTAGACTTATAAACCACGCTTTCTCTTATGAAACTCCTTGATGTTGATGTGAGACTTATAACAGTTATCTTGCTGGCAGAAAAATTGTAACTAATAATGTAGTTGAACTTTCTGAGATTTATCATGTTGCTCCAAGTTTGTAGGTACTGTATAAGCTTGAGTTGTGATTAGAACTTTGTGTTTTTTAGGTAGGCATTGTCGGTGGATATTGGGGAATGCAAGAACTCTAAAACAGGGTCGCTCTGTTTGGAGAAAGTTAGTAAATAATGCTAACAAAATAGGGTACTTCATTAATGCTGATAATAACCAGCACTTGGCCAGAGCCATTAGTGAGGCCACACTTGAGCTTGAACTAGTTTCAGTTAACTCACTTTATTGATCCTTAAATTTTTTTTCAAAGGAAAAATTAGGGAGAAGGACCAAGAAAAAAATTTTATTAATAAAGACCTCAAAAATTGTAATTATTTTGAAGGATTAAAATTTAAAATATAAATATTCAATTAATTACGAAATTTTTCCTCACCAAACTTCTTACATTTCCTCTAACATCATCTTAACCATTTGACGTGGGTAGTTATCAATTAATGTTTCATCATTAAATGTGTCCTTACATTGGATTTGCTTTTATTTAGGAATTTATATTCTTGGAGTTTATTTAAGAATTTATTGTTTAAGAATTGTAAGTTTTAGTATTTTCATTTTTTATAACATTTTTTTTGGGTGCATCCTGCTTGCTTAAGTTTTTTTTTCCATGATGAATCACATATTTCTAAAATAAATATATTATAAGATGGTTTTTGTGATTTTCTTTAGTTTTTAAAAATAATAAAAACCTAAAAAGGGGGAGATATCTAATTATTCATATATTTTAGATGCTATTTTAACATAGGTAACTTTTAAGATAATCCAATGCGTACCAAGCAGAATATTATAAAAATATTGAGTTACATATAAATATTTTTTTTAATCAAAATATATATAGAGATATCATTAGATTTGATAACCTAACAATCAAATAATTGAAACGGGATTAGAGAAAGTTAATTTCGTAATTGAACATTTATATTTTAACTTTTGATCCTTAAAAATAATTGTAATTTTTAAGATACTTATTAATAAATATTTTTTTCTTTATTCCTTCTCCCTTTTCTCAATATATATATATATATATATATATTCTTGGATTATTCTTCACTTCTCACTTTCCCTTCAAAGTTGTCAGTCTATTTAAACCAGTACATTAACATTATCGGGCTGTCCCCATGTCGGATTCATTGAGCTGTCTTTCACCTTTACCACTGATATATATTCTAAAATTTAATAAGGAACATCGATTCTTTTGTCTTTCTGGTCAAATTTTAAATTGTAAAAATAAATCATTTGATAGTTAAATAGCGTGTTTGTTTTGACATTTCAGAGACCAATCGGTGTGTTTGAGTGGCTAAGTGCATGTGAACAATAATTTTTTCATTTTAGAGCGTTTGGTTGTACGATGGACTTTAAGAAAAAAGTTAAAAAAAAGTCTCAATAAGCTCAGAATTGGAGCTTAAAATTCTTAGGAATGAGCCATCAAGAGATAGCTTCTGTTTTGAGGATTTTTGGGGATCAATGAGGTACTCAAAATTATTTTTAATTACAAAACTTCTTTTATGAAAAATGTTCTAAATAATTTTCTCTTTCTTTAGATAATAATCTTCTACTAATTAGAGAATACTTTGGGCTAAGGGTTTAGACAAGTTTTGAGTTTTGTCAATATATAACTGTAGAAATGTAGAGAATAATTAATAATTAATTTTAATCAGTTTAGATTTATTATTTAGTTGTTTTATGATTTTATAATCAATTTTTTTTATAAACATGTCATAAATTAGTTTCTATATGGTGTTTTTACCCATTAAATTTAGTTTAAATAATTTATTTGGATTATTGGAGGTATTATTGAGGTTTTAATCAGTTTATTTTGTTAGATTTTGAGCTATGTGAAAATATGAGTTAAGATTTAATATTTAAATTAGAGTTTGATATAATTTATAAAATTTAAGCTTGAGGTGTATAATAGAAAAGACTTTTTGGAGTGTACCAATTTAAATTAGAGTTTGATATAATTTTATTTAAAATTGTACCATTGCCAAATTTTTAAAGTTAATTTTTAAGAAAATTGTGAAAAAATCCCTCCGTGTGCAGATATCTTCCTAGGTCTCATTTGACAATTAAGTTGCCAATGAGGTCTTTTTTCACAATTATCCCTTCATTTTTTCTTTTTTCATAATTTTTACAATTTTTTCTCTTAAATAATGCAAAAATCAAACCAAACATCATTTACTTTTACATAAGTTACTTATTCAATCGTCAATCCAAACACTCATCATTTTATCCAATCTAACTTTTTTCCAATTTTAAGATTCCATTAGTCTAAATAAAAATAAGTTACTTATCCAATCGTCAATGCAAACACACCCAATGTCAAATTTCAAAACATGCATTGCTGTCAAATTTATGGGGCTAAATAAAATATATTAACAAGTTTTCTAATTTTTTCAATGTTTATTGATTAAATATAGACATTAATTGGGATTTATAGAAGCAGTAAGTTAATTTTTTTAATTATTTTTTGGGAGTATACCCTCCTAATATCTCTTCTCTATGCTTTATTCTCATTTTTCCCTTCATCCAAACCAAACCTGATCACAGCTCCCAAATAGAATGGAAACCAGACCTTAATATATTTAAATGCTCCAAAATTCAAATTAGGCCAGAATTATAAAAAAATATAGGGAGAATTACAATGAGGTTCCAAGGAAGGAAAAAAAATGAAAGAATAGTCCTTATAGATTGCAAAATGAAAAAATGGTCCCGTTAACAACTCCAGGAGCCTGTATTGACAACTCATTAACAACTCTTTGAGCCTGTATTAACAACCTCATGGGACCATTTTTTCATTTTGCAATCTATTGGGACCAGTTTTTTATTTCTCTTCTTTTATGGGACCTTAGTGTAATTCTCCCAAAAATATATATATGAAACCAGATCTAAGAGAATTCACAACAAAACCCAATCATTCTAGACCAAACGTAAAAAACAATAAGAAGCCCAAATATGAAAAGGGCGTCCAGAAAATGTTGAGCTTCAATCTAACAGCCCATTTTCTGAATTTTACTTTGGTGGGCCACTCTCAGAACCCTTGAACGTGTAGAAAATGCCAACCTTAGAACGTAGGAAAAGGAATATGCTTGTTTGGATCATGTTTGTGATATTTGAAAGTGCTTATTTAGATATATTGAGTTAAAATTTTTCTCATATACTAATCTCTTATACCATAAATTATTATTAAAAAATTATTTTTAAAAGCTTTAATCACTATTTCAAACAAAATCGATATTTAACTAATACTCTTGGTTCAACAAGTGGTTTTGAACCCAGGTAATAAAACTTATGGGGGAACTTGGACATTTAAATTTAACTAATGCATAAGTAATACAAGTTAAACAAATGTTGGTTAATTATTTTTTCCCAGGATAAATTTATGACTGCTAATTTTCAAATTATTATAGTTACTTATTGACCAATTATTAATTAAAATTATAATTTATGAATTGCTAATTTTGGTAAGTGTGGAAGATAATTCAAAAATAATTTATATGTTATTAAAATTAGTCATGAATTTGAAATTTTCTTGGATAAAAAAATAGTTAAAATAATAATTTTTCATATATATCATACTTTTCGAAATTTATTTGTCTTATCGTAACTACATTATTAATGTGGAGATTAGATCGAGTTTAGAAAAAATTATATAATATTTTATTTACATTTGGAATATATAGTAAAATTAATGCAATCAATGACTAAAATTCTATTTTATTGGATTGCACAGAATTTAAGCTGCATGCGTATAAAAGAAAAATAAATAATTGTGCATCAAGTCTATATTTTAAGGATTGGTTGCCATCAGCGCAACATTTTCAAGTTATATTTAAAAGCATTAATTTTTATAAATTTTAAAAATTAAATTTATTAACCTATTTTAAAAATTATACAGTTTGTAATCATTTTTTTTTTTTATCAAAAGTTTGTAATCATTTTAATAATGAACTTTTAAACATTAAATAAAAAATGTTCGCAAATTGTTATTAATCATTGTACAAAATAGTTATAAATTGTTAAAAAAATGTTAGTAAATATAATTTTCTAATCTAAAATCTTACATATTAGATAACTTTCGATCTAAATAAATTATTTCTCATTTTCAGATAACTCCAAAATTTTGAATGTCGCATGGGGTCACCACTAAAATTTGCTTCTTCTTGTTTTTTCCCCATTTTAAAGGCAAGCACAATGCTTGAAGAATGTAATGATGAGTCACAGTCAAGTAATAGTAAGTGTAAGGCCTCTAAAACAATATAAGAATGATGATGAGTCACAGCCTTAACTCCTTTTTTCATTATTTCTTCTGGTTGGCAAAGTCTTACCATCATTATTGAAAATATCCCTATCGTCAATCTTGCAATATTCTCCCTCACGTCTTTAATATAAGAAATACATAATTTTTTTTTGGGAGATTACGAAAATTAAATAAATTAATTAATTATCGTATATGTCGTATATTATTTAATTATATAATAATTCATAAGTAGATAAATTAATTTAGTATAAAAAAATATCAATATCAATATTTTAAAGTAATTTATTTAGCTTCCTTAATCTCCTAAAAAAAATCAACTATATCTTATATTAATGATTAGAAGGAGTAGCAGTGATATTAAAGCTCCTCTACAAGCGTGAGATAACAAGTTTAATCTTGCTTATAACCTCAGACTATTAGTACATGCTCTTTATTTTTTTGAAAAAACAATTGTCATATCCATACTACCACTTACAACATAATGGACTAGCTGGCTCACAGCCTTTCTATTTTATAAATAATCTACCAACGGGCGGGGTCGAGTCTAACAAAAGAGACTAATCCCTTATAACATAACGAACCAAAATTTGAATCCCTAATTAGAGAAGTACCCATATTTAGTATCCGACAGTGCTTTGAATATAATTAATTGCTTCCAATAAAAATAAATATATTTAGAAAAATATACACACATAAATATATATAATCTTGCGGCTCCTAGACCTTTGGCAATCTCTTTTAAACTCATGTCCTACCATGCCATTTGGGCCTCTTCACTCAAGAACCCAAATTAATGGGTTTGATATATTCTTTTCCCCTAGTGGCAGGAACGAATTTCTTACAACGTGGTAAAACGGTGTTTGAATCTTTATTAAAAGAGATGTCTAAATTTAATATTTGACAGTGTCTTAAATATGATTGCCTCCAATAAAAAAATAATTCAGCATATAAAAAAAACAGAGAATCTTTCAATTTTGACTTCCGTTTTGCTCCTAATACAACCTATAACTTTTGCAGAAATTCGTTGCTTTCTTTGTACTCCCTCTTGTTTGTCTTCTAAAATGTCTTCTAAATGTATTTTTGGTCTTTTTTATACTCTTTCTGATCCTAAATATAAGATAAAATTGATTTTTTTAGAAGGATTAGAAAGCTAATTAAAATACTTTATAGTATTTATATTTTTTATTGTTCTCCCAAACTAATTAGTTTAACTAATAAATTGATATATAATATAAGGATATACAATATATGATATGATTAAGTAACTTATTTAGCTTCCTTAATTTCTCTAAAAAAAATCAACTTTATCTTATATTTAGGACCGGAGGGAGTAAGATATTTTGATAGTTTCACTAAATATTAGATATTTTTCTCCATATATGCCTATATTCAATAAGAATAGTGAAAGATAATAAAAATTAAAATGTAGTTGGAATTTAGTGTAATTAATATAGAATAAATTGTAAAATGGACAAAATAGACTAAGAAATATCATGATCGTCTTTCCTTCATTGGCAGATAAGTTAGCCTCCTCCAATATGTTAAAAGCCTGGTCACCTATCTGCAACTTCATCTTCTCCGATGTCTCTGCAATGGCTGCAAATCTTGAGGAAAAGGTTTGCTGTCAACTTCCCCCCTTGACCTCGCAATAATCCCATTTCCATCAAATTTTTCTCTCCTATCGCAAGGATAAAAAAAAGGGGGGAAATTGCGCTGCTGGTTAACGTAGGATTTAACTTAGATTTGATGTTGGATTATTTATTCTAAATATAAGACTTATTTCTTATATTATTTTAGTACTTATTATAAATTCAGTTTGTCAAAACTTTTTGGTCCTTAATGTAAACCCACCTTGAAAGTTATCAATGACTGTCTTTCAATATTACCCTATAGAATAAAAATTATAGATGAGAAAAAATGTATAACATCTTTTCATCACTCATTAGATAAAGGGTTAAAGTGTAAATTTGTCTTGCAAGTTTTTATTGAGGAGCCATGTTACTCCAAAAGTTTTTTTTTTTTTTAAGTTTAGGATCAATGCTACTCTAGAAGTATTAAAATGGAATAATGTTGCACTTTTCGTTAAAAAGTTAACTGTTAATGTCAATCTTTTAACGGTCAGCGTTAGTTTTTTAACAAAATGAGGCTACATTACTACTTTTGAAATTTCAAGGGTAACATTAAACCTTTAAAAACTTACTAGAACAATAGTGAAAACTTTCAGAGCAAAATTACATTTTAACCCTTAAACAATGATAAATTTGGAAAATTCAATTAATTTAAGATATTAAATGTCTTAGTTTCCATCCTTGGTACGTGAAATTTGGTTAAAATAGAGTTATAATAAGGATCAGAGTGATATCTATTTATTTTTCTTAAATTACTTTTATTAATTCTTCATCAACAATAATCAAGGAACAAAAAACCAGACTAATTAATGAATTCACTGATATAGTGGTTCATAGGTTAATGGGTTAGACCAAGATCAAGCCGATTTTAATTAAAATAATATAATTTAACTGAATTTAAAAATATTTATAATTGTATTAATTAAAAGGTTGGCGATACCTATCTTTACTCTATTTATTTTTCTTACCTATCCCTCATAAATAAAGGTATACTTGGAGAAAATGTTTATTGTCTAAAGTGTACGTTTAATCTTTTATGTGCACACCAAATTTCATTTAGTTCTTTAAGTTTAAAAAGTGTGTTTTTAATCCTTCAGTCTTAACATCGTTAGTATCATCTAACAGAAAATGATGACTCATCAAGTTATATTATTTTAGTTCTAGATGGCTGCCACATCAACTCAAAATTTTTAACAAAATCATATTTTTATTATGATATTATTAATATTAATAACTCACACAATGTTTGCAAAAAAAAAAAAAAAAGAGGCTAAAATCTACAAAACTCACTTAAACTTTGGATTAGTTGCATATAACCCCATTGATGTTTCAAAGTTTAAATTTAATCCCATTGACATTTTAATTGTTGACATTAAGCCTCCTGTCATTAATCTTGCTATTAAGTCACTGATAGAAACTGCCACACTAGATAAATGAGCATGGCATCCTATATGATATCTGTATAAGATAATAATTTTATGATGATACCACTCTGGTCTTATTTATAAGTCCATTTTAACTAATTCTCACATATCAATGAGAGTTAGTTAACTAATTAATTATGGACTAAATTTCCAATTTCGCCTTTATTTATGATTGGTTCCAAAAATCAACATGAATAGATTTATTTTGTTTATTGCAATTAATAGGGGTAAAAAAGTATAAAATGCATTTATTACTATAAAAGTGGACTTATAAATAGGACCAAATTTTTTGATAAAAAAAGACTTATAAATAGAACCAGAGTGGTAACTTATATTTACCTAAGTGTTAAAATGCTCTTTTATGATTAAAAAAAATCCTCATTTACCCAAGAAAAAAAACCCTCATCCCCCTCCTTGCGGCATCCTATCGCATTTTTTGATTCTAAAAACACCATCATTCCATAGATCATCAAACCCAGATGCTGCTATTTTGATTTCCGAAGAAACAATATGAAACAAAAACAAGAATAAAACTGGGTACATTTAGAAACAACCGGAAGAAAAGTAATGTTGAATCCATTGGTTCAAAATAATAGTAATATAAATATCAATGCATATGCCAGATTACTCACGTCAATATCTTCTGAAAATTATGGCTTGAATCGCAAGTACTAAACAAGGAGCACGTTGAGCGCCTAGCCACTTCAAATTCCAACATTTGTTGGTTTCGTTCCAATTGATTTCCTCTCTTACCTTGGAAGCAGAAGTAGCAGAAAATGAGGATTTTTTATATTGAAAGTTATGTTAGGCTGCACAATATAGGAGGAGATGAGGAGTTTTTTGATCATAAAATGACATTTTTACCCATATACAAAAGGGAGAATTGTCTAAAAATGCCTTGGAAGCAAATTAATTGCCGATTGCTACTAAGCGTACAAGCGATCTTCCGTGTGTGCAAGCGATCTTCTGTTTTGTGCAAACCATCTTCCGTGTGTGCAAAAATCTTCCATATAAATGTGCAAACAATCTTCCGTTGTTTGCAAAATATCTTTCGTTATGTGCAACAGATCTTCAATGGTAACAATCATCAATTAATTTACTTCCAAGGTATTTTTAGACAATTCTCCTAATACAAAAAGTATATATAATTATCATTCAACTATTGACTTATACATTTGCCATGTAGGATGTCAAATCATCCTCATTAATCTGATGTTGTATTTTTCGTTAGGGACTTAATGGCAATATTAATAGTAGGGGGCATAATGTCAATAATTAAAATATTTGTGAGGTTAAATTTAGACTTTAAAATATTAAGAGAATTATATGCAACTAACCCAAAATTCATAGACTTTTATCAGTTTTAACCCAAAAAAATAACTCACATACTAATATTTTAATTAATTTTTTCATCTGGTCTTTCTCTTCCCCATTGAAAACCTTTCCGCCAAAGCCTTCTTCCTCCATGAATTTTCAATGGCTGAGTCATGGGAGTTTATTCTAAAAAATCGAATGCAATTATTTTGAAAATCAGAACCCAAGGCATTGCCCACCAAATGGAGCCCTCACAGTAGAACTCTAATTTAGGATGCAAGAAGATGCAGCACCATAACCTTTGAATTTTGCTTCCTTTTGTACAATCCCATATTTATTCTCATCTCAATTCTCATCTTTGGAACTAACCACTGCGATTGTAATCCCAATTCCCGTTCTCATCCCATATTCATTTGAGAAATAACCAATTTGTTAGATGCCACCGTCGAGCTCGCCAATACTACAAAAAAATATTAAGTTTCCAATAGAAATTGCCATAGAATTTGTTTCTGTGGTAAATTCCGATGGAATTTCAGACAGAATTTTTTTTGTAGTAAATTTTATGGCAAAAAATTTTGCCATGGAATTTTCGACAGAATAATTCCGTGGAAAAAAATTCTGTTACTAATTCCATCGGAAAAATTTAAAAATTATAATTATTTAATTAAATTAAATTTTAAAAAATCATCTTTATAAAAATTAAAATTCTGATATTATTAGCATATAAATATTTAAAAATTAGAATTAATACTATCTTTCATCCCCCAATTTTTTCTTATTTTGGTTTTGGTTTCTCAAGTTTCCAAGCTTAGGTTTTGATCTTTGTAGAGGCAAAATACTCATATAAAAATTTATTTATAAAAAATAAAATTTATTATTTATTAATTAATATTAATAAAAAATTATTATTTAGTAATTATTTATTATTTATTAATTAATGTTAATAAAAAATTAATTTTAGAAATTAGACAAAAATGTAGTCATATGAAATTTATTTAAGATGTAAAATTTTTTAATTTGAAGTTAGTTTATATTAAAAATTATAAGAATATATAAAATTATTTTATATTATTATTACATTTATATATAAGAAGCAAATATATATTTATAAATAATTGATTATATGTGTGTATATATATATATATATATAATTGTGTAATAATAAAACACCATAGCAGTCGAGCCCATCCGAAAATGCATCACGCGCATAGGGACGAGGTTGTGGGTTCGAACCAAAGGAAGGCAAGTTGAGTTGCATTTTTAGGAAAAAAGAAGTTGCAACACGTGGCAGAGTGAGGCTGCACCATGTGGTGAATCTGGTCAGCCACCACAAGGTGGAGGCCGCCGGAGCTGCCACGCACCATTGCTGGCAATGGCAAAGCAAATTTAGAGAATTCTTAATGCCAAACAAGGAACCTTGCTAGTTGAAACTTTGAAGCCTAAGTATATCGATGTCAATGATACTGCTCTAGTCTGTAAGCCTTATAATTCTTCTTGGATTTGGAATGTATATTTCAATGTGCTCAACTCATTACTGATCATTTATGTTGGAAGATTGGATATGATACTTATATCTCTTTAAACCACCCATTGTGGTGGCCCATGTAGTCTAATTCTGCAAGTGTTTCTTCTTTAAGATCAGTTGCAGAATTATTAGTGCATATTCCTTCTGGCTTGTGACCAGTTAGTTGGAATCATAATTTGGTCAAGAGTGTCTATCCTCCACACATTGCTAACTTAATAACTCAGACCCCTATCTCCTTCATGAATGGTCAGGGCAGGTTGATTTGGACTCTTAGTCCTTTAGGTGATTAAAAGGTCAATACTGCTTTTAAATGTATCTCCTCCTTGCAGCAAAATCAAAGTGATGGTTTCTGGAAGTTCCTATGGTCCATTTCATTGCCTATGAAGGATCTGTTATTTGTTTGGAAGATTCTTAATGATGCAATTCCTTCAATTGATGTGCTCTTTAAACATCATGTGCCTATCCAAGGTAATTTTTTTTTTGGCTGTCATGAATCCGAAACATTGGAGCACTTATTTGTGACTTGCCCCTTTTCAAGAGCGTTTGGTTTGGAGGACTTTCAATTGTTAGTGGAAAAAGAGAAATCTTTTGATTCACAAAGGTAAGAAATTGGAGCCTTTGCAGATAATTAAAGAAATTCATTTTTTCCCCATCGCTTTGCAAAGTTGCATTTGCCTTAGAAGATTCATCAAGGGTGAGAAGGCAAGTGATTCTTCTTCATATCATTCCGATAAGTTCTATTCCATTAAGTGCCTGGAGCATTATAATAGGAAAAAAAGCGTTTAGGAAGATCTATGTTGCTCTAGTTGCATATTTGTTATCAAGGCCAATCAGTTCAAGCTCTGCAATGGAAGACAAATCGATCAATGATGAATTTTGCTCGCATGGGACTATGATATGCTCTCCTCTAGATTACTAAATGTCCTTTCTTTAGCAATACAATGACAGAGAAACTGACCATTTTTTGTAGGAAGAAGAAATGGCTCCTTAATGTGAAAAAATAGCACTCTTTTGCATATATTGTTTTGTAGGATATAACAAGTCTCTTAAAGTATTTTTCATTAGATAGAATAGTAATTATATCTATTATAGATAATAGCATCCTTAATTCTTTGCAATCGTGCCCTAGGATGATTGCAGAGGTTTGATGTAACTTATTTGATATTTTTAATGAAAATTGCTTATTATAAAAAAAATATAAGGATGAAACCTTTCATTAGTCCAAACTATTACATAGTCCAAGGCTCCCGAGTTCCTATTTTTTTTCGTTCATTGGAGTTCACACTAAAAATTTGAGAAAGGAAAAAAAAGGGAAAGTGTCAGCTAGGTCCCAAGGTACACAAATAATCTCAAAAAACTCTCTTTGAAAAGTCAAATAACAATTAAGAAAATAACCCCCACTCAAATAACAAAAGAAAACGCACAGAGGAGAGGAGGGAAGCACGTTTTTGTGATCAAGGCATTAAGAAAAAAGAGAAAAATACACGGACGAAGGGCGTAGGTGGTGCAACATTAAATGGACACAAAGTGGTGTTAATGTGGCTGGGAACATCGTCTTCATCATCATCCAGGTACGTGTAGCAACGTACAGAAATGAACTGGAAAATTTTTTTTTTTTCTGTGAGAAAATTGGTTAGATTGAGATTGAGTGGTTAGTGAAAGGTTGGATCTTGAGCTAAAAAATGGAGCAGGTGGTAGGTGGTAGACAAGAAATGCTAAGAATTTGATAAACAAATGAGCTTGATCATTGAAGTTGGGGTTTCACCTTGGGTGGGTGTTGTTTATGTTAGAGTGCTATGTTTTTGTGGCATGGTAACAGAGGAGCTGCTATGTTTAAAGTGAGAATGGTGAATGTAATTAGTATTCTTTGCTGGAAAAACGCTGAAATGAACACAAAAAATTGTTGTAAATTTGTGCATATGAAGTTGTAAATATTGCTGTGGAAGTTGTTAATATGTATCATAGCCTTGCTCTGTTTTTGGGGAAGCAAACAGAGGGTTGACCTTGTTTTTAATGTGTTTGGTGTTATTAGAAAAAGCACATGTGTAGGAATAAAAAATGTAGTTAACGTATTGTTAATATATGCATATGAAGTTGTAAATATTGCTGTGGAAATTGTTAATACGTACCGTAGCTGTGCTCTATTTTTGGGGAAGCAAACAGAGGTTTGGCCTTGTTTTTAGTGTGTTTGATGTTATTAGAAAAAGCATATGTGTAGGAATAAAACGTGTAATTAACGTGTTGTTAATATGTGCATATGAAGTTGTAAATATTGCTTTGGAAGTTGTTAATACGTACCGTAGCTGTGCTCTGTTTTTGGGGAAGCAAACAGAGGTTTGGCCTTGTTTTTAGTGTGTTTGGTGTTATTAGAAAAAGCACATGTGTAGGAATAAAACGTATAGTTAACGTGTTGTTAATATGTGCATATGAAGTTGTAAATATTGCTTTAGAAGTTGTTAATACGTACCGTAGCTGTGCTCTGTTTTTGGGGAAGCAAACAAAGGTTTGGCCTTGTTTTAAGTGGGTATGATTGAATGTTAGTGTGTTTTGTGTTATTAGAAAAAGCACATGTGTAGGAAAAAAACGTGTAGTTAACATATTGTTAATATGTGCATATGAAGTTGTAAATATTATTTTGGAAGTTCTGAATACGAAGTTTGTGTTGCAGATTGACATGAAAGATGGGAAGTTGTTCGGGGAAGAATCTATTTTGTTTCTTTCATGTGGGGGGAGTTTTTAAATGGTGAAGAAGATGAAATGCAATATGTTGGTGGTTTAGTAAGAACAAAATGCGTAAAGGAAGGCACAACATATGAGAAGTTGCAAAGAATCATATCATCCATAACGGGAAAAGAAATGAATGAAATGCAAATGAAGTTCAAAGTTGCCCTTGATACATCAACATTTATGGATCTTGTAGATGATGAAAGGGTGGATCATCTAATCAAATTTAATGAACAATATGATCATGTGTATATTGAAGAGGATGGTGATAATGACAGTACATAACCAGCAATGAACGGTCAAATGGAAAAATAAGAAGGGTAAGTTTATTTGTCCTAAGAAAAGTAATTTTTTCTAACGTTAATATGTGCAAGAGCACTCAAACTTGTGATATACTGTAATCGGGACTATATTGGATTATTTTATTGTGCCAACCAAACAAAACACCTTGAATGAGCAGAGAATTTACATATTGTGCCAATAAAAGTGCCATTGGTTTACTAAAATAAATAAGCTAAGTTATGCGATGGGTGTTGATTTAAACTTTTTTGTAGAAGCAATTTGAATTGAAATGAAGCGAATGCTTATGACTTGCATTTTGTTAAACAATGTTGATAGAACATAATTAAAACTTTGCTTTCTATGCAAACCGTAAGGGAGCAAAATTTTTGATTTCGTAGTTATGAATAAATTTGCCAAGGAATCAAACAAACCATCGCCATATAAAATAAAAGAAAAATAAGTAACCTCCAAGAGAAATACATAGATATTATTCTTTTCCCTTCAAACATTGGTCCGTACAAAATTAGCCAACATTAATGGAGAGGTTGAATGATTAGGTATCCTGAAAATTCTAATTCTAACCTGAAGAATATAATTTTATTTCTCGAAGCTGATATAACTGGATGATTTTTTTAAGGGAAAATCCCTATAAAATGCGTTGGAAATAGGGAAATCCCTATTCAATACATTCAAATTCAAAAATCTGGATCAGTCTACTGTCAATATAGATGAACAGTGCCGGTGCCCCCAAAAAACGATTTTGCCCTTCAGTCCTCATTCTCGCCACTTCAGAAATAACAACACCCGGTTCTTAATCAACAACTCCGGATTCTTGATTAACAACTCTCCTTTCTTGTTTCACAACTTCCGAATTTAAGTTTCAAGGCCAATAACAACACCTCTTTTTTTATTAACAACATGCACTCTTAATTAACAACTCTACATTCTTGATTAACAACTCTATATTCTTGATTAACAACTCCAGTTTCATCTTTTTATTTTCACAATAACAACACCGGTTTTGTTATTAACAACACCATATTCTACATTAACAACTCTCATTTCTTATTTCACAACTTCGTAATTTAAGTTTCCGGATAATAACAACACCTCTTTCTTTATTAACAATACTGTATTTTACGTTAGCAACACTATATTTTTGAAATGTGAATATGTGGAAGAATAAAACGGAGTTGTTAATCAAGAATTCGAAGTTGTTAATAACGAGACCGGTGTTGTTATTGTGAAAGAAAAAAGATGAAATTGGAGTTGTTAATCAAGAATATAAAGTTGTTAATCAAGAATCCAAAGTTGTTATTTAAGAATGGGTGTTGTTATTTCTGAAGTGGCGAGAATAAGGGCTGAAGGGTAAAATCGTGTTTTGAGGGCGCCGGCACTGTTCATCCGTACAAATAGTGGATTGATCCGGATTTTTTAATTTGAATGTACTGAATAGGGATTTCCCTATTTCCAACGCATTTTATAGGGATTTTCCCTTTTTTTTTTATATAATTATCATTTTTTTTGGCATGATATAATTATGAATTATTTGATACTGACTAATTTAGTAATTTTGCTACTTTTAACCATTTGAGTCTAGCAAATGCTAATGTTTGAATACGTGTCGGTAATATTGGATACTAAAATAGTAGTGCTAAGAAAATTGCATGTATAATACAAATAACTAAACTTTGGTCCATGATTTTTTTATTCCATAAATTTACTAATTTTTAAATTACATAATTAATAAATATAATGAAGATATCCTTATCCATTGCCATTTATTAAATTAATAGCATAATGACTAGAGAGTCTATAGTTTTATCAAAATCGAATTTATTTTCTATTTCATTTAAATTTTAACATTTAATAACATTGATGAAATTAATGTTTAAAAGTTTAAATTTAACTAACGCATAAGCAATACAAGCTAAGAAAATGTTGAACTATTTCTTCCAGGATAAACTTATGACAGGTAATTTTCAAATTATTATAGTTACTTATTGACCAATTATTAATAATAAATTATCTAATTGCTAATTTTGGTCAGCATGGAAAATAATTGTAAAATAATTTATTTGTTATTAAAATTAGTCATGAATTTGAAAATTTCTCGGATAAAAAATAAAAAAATTGGTTAAAATAATAAGATTTCGCATATATCATACTTTTCAAAATTCATTTGCCTCATACTACATATTTAATGTGGAGATTAGAATTTAGACAAAATTATTCCCTTTGGTGATTAATAGTTAATATAAGACATATTTGGGGAGTTGATCTTAATCTTAAATATAAAACATATTTTTTTATATTTATTAATATTTTCCTAATGTACCGCTACCTCAACAATAATCAATAAGAGGGAATGATATAATTAAGGAAGAAGACTGATATTTTAGAAAGTACATGTCATATTAACTAACTTAATGAGCTTTCTTAATGTAATCAAATTATGTAAACATATCTTATTCTATGGACCGAAGGGAGTATATAGTAGTAATATTTTATTTACATTTTGAATCTATAGTAAAATTAATTAAATTAAAAACTAAAATTCTAAATTATTGAATTGCAGAGATTTAACTTGCATGTATAAACTAAAAAATACATAATTTTGCATCAGATCTATATTTTAAGGATTGTATCTTTGTTTGTCATCAACACAACATTTTCAAGTTATATTTAAAAGCATTATTTTTTTATAAATGTTAAGTTAACAAATTTTAGTAATTAAAGTTATTGACTTATTTTAGAAATTATAGTTTGAAATCATTTTAATAATGAACTTTGAAACATTTAATAAAAAAATGGGAGAATTATAATCAGGTCCCGCCCAAGAAAAAAAAAATGAAAAATTGGTCCCATGGAGTTGTTAATTGCACTCTTGAAGTTGTTAATTCACGCCCCTGGAGTTAATGAGACCATTTTTTCATTTTTTCTATTGGATGAGACCTGAATGTAATTCTTCCTAAAAAAATTCACAAATTGTTATTATTCATTGTACAAAAATAGTTATACATCGTTGAAAAGTTTTTATTAGTCAATGTAATTTTCTAATCTAAAATCATACAAATTAGATAATTTTCAATCTAGTGCAAATGGGTGGTTATGAGTATGATTTCAATTATAATCTTAGACTATTAGTATATGTGTAGAGGCCAAAATTTGAAAAAATATGGAACCATCACCAAAATTTTGAAATAGGATAATTTTGAAAACCTTTTTTAAAAAATGAAAATCAGATAGGGTTTGAGAGTCGTTTGTACGTGGAGAAGGTGTTAAACACCTCATAGTACCAGTTCATAAGAACAATAACTTAAGTCAATTATTAAAAATAAATATGGCATTTAATTTTATTATAATTACCCAAAAAAGAAATAAAACAAAATATTTACAAAAAGAAATAAAATGAAAACTAAAACAGTGTTTATTTAAAAAATGAAGACGAAGGGGAAATAAAGGAAAAAATATTTATTTATAAAATTGGATTTGACTTAAGAAGAGGACCTAGGGCCTACGTACCCTTTAGAGGGATCAAAGTCCACGTAGTTTAGGGGTAAAAATGTATGTCACTTTGTTGGTGTTTTTTTAGGAAAATATTTATTTAATTTATTTGAGAAAAATATTTTTTGTTTGGTTTGTATTTTTTATTTTAAAAAATGATTTCTTTATTCTTTTATTTAAAAAATATTTTGGATTAAACTTCCTACAGTAGTTCCAATAATAATCTCACATGGAAGAGTAATCATTTTTATGCACGCGAGGGTTTCAAAAATCTCACACGACATAAAAATCTTTGGAAATCAATTTTGTTTTTTTTAGAAAAAGAGAATTTTTCCATTTTATTTTCATTCATAAAAAAGGGGTCAAAATACATTTAAAAAAAAAAAAGAACCTTGTGTAACCCAATTAATTGGTATACATGTGATATAATCCAAAAATTGCACATGACATTTGGGCTCCAACAAAAAAAAAAGTATAAACAAAGCTAAATCAAATCCATTCAATGTTAGAATAATCAATATACATATTCATGAAACAATTAATTTATTGAAAAGAGGAACATTAAATCTCCTTTCATATGTTTGGGCTTTTGTATAGCAACCGAAGTGATTTATCTCATTTGCCATTCATTTTGTCTTTTGCCTTGAATCTCCATCCATATTTGACCCATACGCAAAAGAAGAAAAAGAAAAGGATAAAAGTGAAGCAACAACCAATAATTAAAGAGAAGAATTTATATAATTATTGGAAACTCAAACCAACTATCAAACTTTTACTCTTTAAAAGAATATTTAAAAAAAAACAAGGTAATGCATAACATACTTCACCTTTGTAGATGGCTTCTCTTTGAGCTTCTTTCTCTCTTAAGAAATCATTATCTCTTGCTTCCACTCTTACTCCCATATTTATAGTCTCAAGATATAGTGTTTCTCATGAATGCACCCTTTTTTTTAATTTTTTTTAAATTTTTTTATTTTTTGTATTTTCTGCTTAATAACATTTCCTAACTTGAAAACTAATCATCATAAATGAGAGATATTTTTTTATTTTTGTATTTTAAATTTTTTTTAATGAAACTTCCTAATTTTAAACCTAACTGTTAGGGGTGTTCAAAGTGTCCCGGTCCTGGTTGTCCCAGTTCGGTCCCAGACATTTTATCCCAAGAATTTCCCGTCCCAGTTGGGACCAAGACTGGGATCTAAAAAAACCGGGACCGGGACCGGGTCCCGTCCCGGTCCCATTTTTTTAATATTTTTTTCTTAAAAAATAATTTATTATTTTATTTTTGTATTTTTTACCCCATAAATTAAGTTATCATTTGATAAAATGTATACCACATATTTAGTTAGAGTTAAATCGTATATATCGTGATACTAATCCTAACTATATAATGTATAAAGATAATGACAAAAATGATGAATGTGATAACAACAACAACAACAACAATAATAATAATATGTTATTCTTCAATTCTAGCTCAATTTGTGTGATTTTTATGACTTTGTTAGGTGTTAAATAATCACTTTAAACACTAGATTATAAAAAATTTAACTAATGTAATAATATTATTGAAATCGGGAATTCCCGATCCCGGTCCCAGGAATTCCTGGTCCCTGTTATACCAGGAATTTACCGGGATCGGGACCGAGACCGGGAATGACTTCTCACTTCCAGCTACCCCCCTGAGACGAGAACCGGGAATGAGTGATCCCGGTCCCGTCCCGGGATTTGAACACCCCTACTAACTGCTATTATTGAGAGAGATTTTTTTTAATTTTAATTTTTTATTTTTTTATTTTCCCTACAAGCAATTTCCTAATTTAATCATAATTTAAACCTACCAACATAAAAGAGAGATATTTTTGTATTTTCATTTTTAATTTTTTTATATTTTCCCACAAGTACTTTTCTAATTTAAACCTGTCAAAATAAAAAAGAGATTTTTTTATTTTTAATTTCTATTTTTTTCTCCAGCAAAATAACTTCACGCTAAATTTTCTAATCTAAACATCAATCAACATCAAAGAGAAGAATTATTTTGAATTTGCTGCTATTTATTACAAACCTCAATTGTAAGATAATCACCATTAATAATGATCAATTTTCAAACTTATTATAATTCAATCGCCATCAATGTCATTGGATTTTTTTATTATTATTATTTTTGAATGGGGCCCGGATAAAATAGGGTATTCACAATATGTCTTCTAATTTTAAAAAAAAAAAAACAATTGTTATATACATTATACCACTTACAACATAATGGACTGATTGGCTCACAGCTTTTTTCATTTGACATACTCCTTCCAATCCACAATATAAGGCACCTCTAAAAGGACTGCATGGTTTAGAATATAAGTCAGCTTCACTTTGATTAATGCTCATTTTCCAGTTTTGCCCCTGTGATTAATGCTTACTTTTCAACTTTACCCATCCCACTCATTATATCCCCTCTCTCTAAAATAATATTCCTAATGCAATTAAACATATTTCTCAAAAAGGGTAAAAGTGGAAAAAATTTACATTTTAGGACATATTAAATGACTTAACTATCATTTCTTGTTTCCTGTGAAATAGTTTAAGTGCCCTATATTATAGACTAGAGAGAGTATAATCTTGTGACTTGTATACTTTTGTCCATCTCTTTTTAAACTCATTTCTTGCCATGCCATTTAGGCTTCACATGATAACCCAAATTAATGCGCTTGATATATTTTTTCCCTTTAGCGGAATGGACTAATCTCTAACAACGTATTAAATGAATGTTTAAATCCTTGTTGAAAGAGATGTTTATATTTAATATCTGATAGTCCCTTAAACATGATTACATCTAATAAAAAGATAACTATGCCTCTAAAAAACAGAGAATCTTTGCATTTTGACTTGCCTTTTGGTCCTAATACAGCCTTTGACTTTTGCGGAAAATTCTTTATTTCTTTGTACTCCCTCCAGTTTGTTAAATGTCTTTTAGAAGCTATTTTTGATAATTTTTATAAGGTATTTTGATAGTTTCAATAAGTATCAAATATTTTTTTTATGTACATCCATATTTAATAAGAAGAGCGAAAGAGAATAAAAATTAAGATGATATTGGAGTTTAGTATAATTAATACGAATAATATAAAAAATTACTTAAAGTTTATGATAAATCTAATGTTTTTAACTAATCATAGAATGGACAAGCTAGAGTGAGTAATATCTAGAGCCGAGAAATCGGGCCAGCCCGTTTAAACCTAAGCCCGTCAAGGGCCGGGCTTGTGATTTATGGCGGAAAAAAAGGAGGCGGGCCTAAAAGGGCTGACCCTGTAGGGCCAGCTCTGTAGCCCTGTAGGGCCGGCACTTTTAGGCCCGTTTAACTTTTTTTTTAAACTGGGCACAAGGTAGCAAGTAGTGGTCAGGGGGCAGAGTTAACCTAACTTAATCCTCATATCAGAAACGCTCTTACACTTACTCATACCTCTTTTGAAACTTCTCTTTTTTTATTTTCTTTTTTCCTTTTTTATATGTGTATGCCAAAATCCAAATCAGGTATTCTATTATTACTGACATTTGAAGCTTGTAGACTTGTTTGATTGTGGCTATGAACTTGTTTGATTAGTTTTTGACATTAATTATGGTTTGGACTAAGTCTTAGTGTTTATGTTTTATTAAACTTGAATAATATTTATGTTTTAAATTAGTTTTGATGATATTTATGTTTAAAATTAGGTATTTTAATCTTTAGGAGAATAAGGGAAAAAAAGTCATGGCAAAAAAAAAAAGGAAAGAAAAAACTTAAATGGGCCTCAAGCCCGTGGGTTTTACTTAAACGGGCCGGGCCTATAAAATTTGGTACTTTTTTGAATTCGGGTGTAAACTGGTCGGCCCGTTTAGGCCCGAGCCCATCACGGGTCGGCCCATTTTCCCACCTCTAGTAATATCATTACTGTCTTTCCTTCATTGGCGGACACGTTTGTCTCCTCCAACATGTTAAAAGCCATCGCCTATCCACATCTTCATCTTCTATGGGTTAGTTTGATTTAACATTTGGAAATTATGTTTGCGTAAGTCCAGAACAAACGTCTATTACATACTTATCTCGTATACAGTAAATCATGTTAGAAAAATTGTTTCTACCACTAATCCAAACAAACACTATATTACCTATGCAATGGGTACAAATCTTGAAGAAGGTATGCTGTCAAACTTTTTCTCTCTGACTTTGCAATAATCCCATTTCTATCAAACTTTTCTCAGTAGTCAACAAAAACCAAAAACTTTCCTCTCCTTAGCTTGACATAGGATCAAATTGGGAAGTTACTTTTATCCAAAATATAAAACATATTTCTCATACCACTCAAGTCCTTATGATAGGGACCTGCGTTTATTTATTTATTTTTAAATTATTTATATTAATACTCTCTCAACAACAATTAAATACAATAATTATTTATTAATGCACCTATGTAGTATTTTAATAAAGTGAGTAATGATTGTTAGTTTGTTACTCATTAATGTCACACTCCCATCAATTATATCGTTTTTTTTTTCAAGTCCACATCCTTTTTTTTTTTTACGAATGCCACCTTTTTACATTTTAAATAAGATTTTTTCAAAAAAAAAAAACTTATAATATTTAGCATAATTAACTAATTTTATTAATCTTATTAAATTAATTTAATATTTTTTAAATTAAGAACTGGAGGAGTACTTCACAAAAAAAATTCCCTATAAACTTAAATGGAGGAGTAAAATTGAAATAATACAATTACTATTCCAGAAATAAAGTGTTTACTTTTTATAAATTAGAACAAGCACACCTCACAAAATTTCTTAATATTCAGTTATGATGGGTATGATATCTTTCATGATTTATAAAAAGGTATTAGGATTAATATAATTTTTCTTCATTTTTTTGTCCCTATAATTTCAAACAATAGATTTTAATCTCACAAATTTCTTTTTGCTTATCTCTTGAGGAATCAAGACCTATTAGTTGAAACTATAGGGGTCAAAACTAAAATAAATGTAAATTATGAAGATCAAACATTATATTAAACTAAATTACTTACAAAAGTCTCACTTGGCACTAATTTTTTTTTAACCTTCATGTACTATTGTTCCAATTTTATCGTATGTCCCAAAGGACACCTTTAGGTACTAGGAGCCCGTCTGGTTGGAGGAAAATTTGAAGGGAGAAAGGGAAAATTGAATTTTCCCGCTAACAGTAAATGTTTGGTTAGCATTTTCTAGTTGAAAATAGTTTCCCGCCGGAACCAAATTTCTGCTGCATACTTGAAAATGGGTTTGAATAAAAAATGGTGGGAATCAATTTTTAGACATAAGGAAAATGGGTTTAAAACATAAAACCTCTTGATGTGACAATCAATGTGACATAAGTGTTGAAGACATGGGCAAAAATGTCATTTGGTCCATTCTCCCATATTATTTTTTTCAAAAAAAAAAAAATCTTAGCAACTTATTTTCTTTTTCAGCGCAAATTAAATAGATATGTGACAAATTATTTTCCATTCCTTTCTTTTCCATTTCTTTCCAACACTTTCTTTAAACCAAATGTGCTCTAAAAATTTGATGTCTTTCATGGCAAGAAATTTTTTTTTTTGAAGTCTTTCACTCAAGGTACTGAAAACCAGATTGGGCATTGAACCGATCGAGGCACTGGGTTAAGGATTAGTAGTTCAGATCAGGGTTAACCTGGGGGTCAAACCAGGGTCAATTAATATATATATATATATATATAATTTAAATGTTCATACATACTTTTCAAAAAACTATATGAGAATTATTTTTCAACTAATAGTCCAATATAACTTCCTGAGCCTAATACCTACAAAAATATCATTAAGTATATAAGGATTTTTCCCCAACCAATGTAAAAAGTATTCCACAATCTTTTTAAAGCTCATTATAAATAAAAAACTGTTAGGAATTTTTTTAAAAAAAATAAGCCAAAATGACGTCATTTAGAGTGTAAAAAAGTAATAAAAAAAAGACCAAACCGTGAATATTCCGGGTCAGACCAATTCACCATGCTTCACATCGGGTCAAATCGGGTTGACTGCTTCACCGGACACCGGCTCACCAATTTTTTCCCTCAACTGGACCGGACCAATGACCGGTTCACCGGTTTCCGATCTGAACCGGTCAGTCCGGTCCGATTTTCCATTGCTTTCACTTCTTAAATTTCTTTTTACCCATTGGGTATTGCTTTCTTCAAAAAATAAAACGTCTAATCAATTTGTTTGACGCACAACCCAAAATATCTGTTCAAACAGGCAACAGTGATCATTTTACTTAGCCTTGAAGTTGGATGACTTGGTTCCTTTCCTCGTAAATCGAAACCATGTAGAGAAAAGCCATTAAGCGTCACTTGATATTCCTTTTTTTTTTTTGCCAACTCGCTTGATATTCCAAACATAGCTTAAAGATAAAGCAGGCGATTATTGTTCCCTAGTTCCTCCAATCCTACTCTGTGCTATGCATTGACTTGGCGTCAACCCCTTTCGCATCTTTCATCTTTGTCTTCTCAAAGACTCTTCATATACCAGACTATAACCATTTCCTTTGTGCTGGGGTTTTATAATCACGAGACCAACACCAAACCCAGAAAAGCTGAGAGTGATTCGGTGATCAACTGATGGAGAGGACTTGCAATGGAAATGGAAAAGGAAAGCAAGAGACCAGCTTGGTAGATACTGTGTTCTCTTGGACTTTTAGCGATGCTCTCAACGAAAATCTTTATAAAGACAAGGTATTATTATTTCACTGAAAATCTGTATTCTTTAATGTTGATATTAGCTTCTGCATTTTATTTCCTGTTCTTTCTTTCTCTTTTTTCATTAACTGTGGAAAGTGAAATGTTGCCCTCATGCGAGGCCATGAGGATCCATTTTTTTATTTCCTTATGTTCAGTTTTGAATCTTGGCATTTTGTTACATCATATTAAAAGTACAAGAAACACATAAAACAGAGGAAAACAAACAATGAAACACCTCATGATCAAAACACAAACCAAGAACAATTACAGGAAAGCAACAACTTATCGTTAATGGTCTATAGAACTGCTGGTACTCTGTTTTTACTTTGTTGAAAGGGATTTTTGTAACGTTTAGAGTACACTTAATATGATAATTTTCTCTCAGGTGCCAAAGATTCCTATAACATTTGTATCAGCATCAGAATACATGAAATCTTTTATTCCTTCACTGATTGAGGAAACACACAGTGATCTGTGTTCAAGCTTGAAGGGCATTTCCCAAGCCCCTACTTGTGAAATACTCACATGTAAGAGGATGAGTAAGGGCTTGATCTATCAATTGACATTTGATGAGTCTCATGTTGGAGCGTATGAGCCTGCACCTGGAGATCTCATAGCCCTCACTGATGGTAGGCCAAAAGGCATTCAAGACTTAAACAAACCTGGAAGATTTTATCACGTCGCTTATGTTCGAATGTCCGAAACGGGTCAGATCACAATACTCTCATCAAAGAGCATAGAGATTGAACCAGATATGAGGGGCAACAATGTAAAAAAGTTTTGTGCCACGTACCTTATCAACTTGATGACCAATATTCGTATTTGGAAGGCTTTGAGCTCACAGTTGGAGGGTGCAAACTTCAATATTATTGGAAAAGTTCTGCAATCTGATAAATTGGTAAGAATCAGATGGTAATATAGCATGTGAGAACCTTTTTTTTGCAAGTATTTGGTCTACTGTTTCTATACAATATACAGGAAATATATCAGTAGACAATAATTGAGACACATATATGACTTTTGAATTTCTCATATGTCCTGTACTCAGGTAAGTTGTAAAAATTCTTGTCTGCCAAATATCATCTGAATCAAATGTTATTTATTTAATATGCATGCTACGCTACTGGAGGTTCGAATAAGAATGAAGTAAGTTTTTTCATTATAGCTCACTCAAACACCACACAAACTCGGTAACTTGTTCTCCAGATGGTAATAAAGCAGCCATTTTGAAGCTTTTATCATGCCTTGTTTTACAGATTGGAAAGAGCAGTCACATTTGCCCTTCATTAGAGCACCGTAATGCCGACATTTCTGTTACAACAAACATGATCAGATCCCAAAATCTGAATGAAAGCCAGAAAGAAGCTGTAATAAGTAGTGTTGCAATGAAGAAATGTCATCACAACCACGCTGTGAAACTAATATGGGGCCCTCCTGGGACGGGCAAAACAAAGACAGTTGCATCCATGCTATTTGCACTGCTCAAACTAAAAACCAGAACATTAACATGTGCTCCAACCAATACTGCTGTGTTGGAAGTTGCAGCCCGCCTGCGCGGTTTGGTTGAAGATCAACTTCAGTTTGATACCTATGGGCTTGGTGACATAGTGCTTTTCGGGAATAGTTCTCGAATGAAAGTTGATGATTACTGTGGTCTCCCTGATATCTTTCTTGATTACCGTGTTGATATGCTTGAGAAGTGTCTCTCTCCACTGACTGGATGGAAACATGACTTGGAATCAATGATCAGTTTGCTTGAGAACCCTCATCAGCAGTGTCTTTTATCCAATATCAATGCGAAACATGAGGAGGATAATAATGATCTTATGTCACTAGGACAATTTACTAAGCTTAATTACAGCAATGTAGAGCAAGCATATCTTTCATACAAGCAACTTGAAGAAGATAAAGATGATCATATGACATTGGAGCGATATGTGAAGAAGAGATACAGTTTCATTAATGACCAATACCTTTCTTATAAAGCTGAAGTTCGGTTTGTAAAGAGGAGGTTCAGCTTCATTTGTGTGAATCTCAAGTCTAGCTTGCAAACATTATACTCACAATTACCAACTTCCCTTGTTCCATTTGAAGCAGCGAAGAACATATGTGCAACTCTTGCTTTGCTTGAAGCCCTTGGAAGTTCTTTGCATCAAAACGAGTTCTTAGAAATTCCCGCAAAAAATGTAGAGGGAAAAAGTAATGTCATTCAACCAGAACTTCCAAATGTGAAAGAGAAGAAATGGGATTTATTGTCCATCTGCACTGGGATGAATCAACTATTGCTCGAGCCATTGCTCGAGCCATTGCTCGAGCCCGTCATGACTTGGCTTATGCCTGTGGAAACACACGTTCCAATAAAAGATGTTACATTTAACTTTGGAAGGTTAAGCATGAAAAGAGATGAGTGCCTTAGAATGCTTAGATCACTTTCTCAGTCAATTTCACTTCTTCGACTTGAAAATCGCTTTCAAATAAGGAATGTTTGCTTGAAGAAGGCATGCCTAATTTTTTGTACGGCATCAGGTTCTACCAAATTGTTCACTGAAGGAATGACACCCTTACCCTTTATAGTTATAGATGAGGCAGCTCAACTCAAAGAATGTGAATCAACCATACCACTGCAACTTCCAGGTGCAAGACATGCTATTCTCATAGGTGATGAGAGGCAACTTCCTGCAATGGTTAAGAGCAAGGTAATAATAGAGTTGTCATTATGTCTTATTTGAGGTTATGATGAATTTATAATGACTGTTCACTTGGAAAATTATAATTTTACTTTCAAGTTTTTATGGATGAGGCACCCAGTGCTTACATGAAAAACTAGTTTGAATTTGGGAAAATCACTATGAGATTCTAATGCAGAAAATGGCAACAGGTCCATACTGCTCACTTATAACTAGGATTTTTTGGTAATTACATTCCTTTATTTGGACCTCACATTGATTTTCCATTTGAATTTGGATCTTTGCTATTACTTTTTCTTAATTAAAATTAATTTTTAGTACAAGCTGAGATGGGTTTTGTTTTCTCCATTTTACAAATGCAATGTGTTTTTTAAAGTGTGAGGTGGAATTATGATAAAACCATTCATGAACCTTCATCAAATAGCTTACGATTTTGAATTTATTCGTTCTTTTACATTAATTTGTGTTTTGTGTTGGTTGAGATTACCAAAGATCACCACTGTCTTGAATGTTCATGAAAATCAAATTTCAGATTTCCGATGATGCTGGATTTGGAAGAAGCATGTTTGAGAGGCTGGTGTTGCTGGGATATATGAAGCATATGCTTAAAGTCCAATTTAGAATGCATCCATCCATAAGTTTATTCCCAAATAGGGAATTCTACCAAGGCCAACTTGTGGATGGCATGAATGTCAGAGATTCAAGCTATAGTAAACGTTTTCTTGAAGGAAAAATGTACAGCTCTTATTCTTTTATAAACATAGCTCAGGGCAAAGAGCAATTTGGTCATGATGGACACAGTTTGAAGAACATGGTGGAAGTTGCCGCTATATCTGAGATTATAAAGAGCCTTCACAAAGGTGTGTTTCTTGCTAATTCTTTGTTGATGCTTAGTACTTCCTCTGGTCCTTTTTATAAGAGATAATTTTTAAATATGACTTGTTCCTATTTATAGGAGACACTTATATGTTGTCTCTAATTTTTTTTTGTTAATATTTCATTTTGCCCCTTTTTAATTACTTATATTAATATCATTACATTTAATCCACTGCACATTCTCTCCCTCTTCCACACGCCGCTTTTTTCCAGTAATTTGTTTATTCTCTCTCTTACGAGGGATACTTTTGGGAAAAAGTTACATTTTAAACATGTCTTGTTTCTAACTAGTTTTAAACAACTTTTTGATCAACATCATATAGTTAATTGTCACTTGTCTTTTATAAAAAGAAACAAAGGGGGTAATTGATTAGGTACAATCTTCTTGAGAAGAATACTTTGAATATATGACTGGCCCTGTGTTTTTCTGCTAGAGTTCTTGAGCAAGAGAAGGAAACTCAGCATAGGAGTGATATCTGCATACAAGGCTCAAGTCCATGAAATCGAAGAGAAAGTTAAGCAGTACCACTTGGTTTCAGATCCTAACTTCTCTGTGAACATTCGCTCTGTTGATGGCTTTCAAGGTGGTGAAGAAGATATAATAATGATCTCCACTGTCAGATCTAATGAGAGGGGAAATGTGGGGTTTCTTTCTAATAGACAAAGAACAAATGTGGCTCTAACTCGTGCTAGGTATGTTACTTGTTAAGGCTTGAGAAATTCCTACATAGACTCAGATTTATAAATATAATAGGCAAGTCATTCACAATGGTACGATTGTTTATTTTTTTCTCCGGTCCTTTCTATAAAAGCCTCCTAATTATTACTCCCTCCAATCCTGTTTATAAACAATTTTTTCTTAAACTGGTCCTTAATATAAGCAACTTTTTTATATTTCAAAATTTAAACTACTTTTTCCTTTTTTAACTCCTATTAAATACACATTTTTATATTAATTAACAACTAATTCTCTTTTCATTCAATCATTTATTACTCATTCTCTCATATATTTTATGCTCATTCTCTCTTTTATGCTCTTTTCATAAATAGGGGTATATTTAAAAAAAAATATGTCATTTTTTACACATTTATTGTTTTAAACTAATCTTAAGCGCCAGTTCGTTTTGCACAATCAAGAAAAAAGTTACTTATAAAAAGGACCAGAAGGAGTACTTCACATGGATTAAGAAAAGTAGTTAAAATAGTTTGTGTTATTGAAATGGTAAAAAATCATCACTACTTTCCAATATTCCAATTAAAATTAACCTATCTTAATCGCCCTTTAATTTCTTTATTATACAATTTCTCTATATATTACACTTAATAAGGGTATTTGTGGAATAGAAGAATTTAATCCTATTGATTTTTTTTGCATATGATCTTATACTTAAGACCATCAAAACCTTTTAGAAGGGCCCTTATAAAAAGGATTGAAAGAAGTATATGCCCACTAGCTTATCTACCAATGAAAATCTCTCAAATGGAATAGAAAATCAAGGCTTGAAAAGTTTCACTTATCTTGAGTTCATGACAAGATTTTTCTTTTGCTTTTGGGCAGACATTGCCTTTGGATATTGGGGAATGCAGAGACTCTAAAACAAAGTGGCTCAGTATGGAGAAAGCTAGTGAATGATGCTCAACAAAGAGGTTGCTTCCATAATGGTGATGATGACCAGAATTTGGCTCAGGCCATTGGCAATGCCTGCCCTAAACTTAAGCTAGTTGGCAAATCAAACCATTTAAATCGCTCAGTATATGTGATATAAGTTGTAAGTGATTCACACAAAATTGATATATGTTTGAAGAGTTTAATCAGTGTTCCTATAATTGAATACCAGAGGTTTCATCCAGTGGCGGTTTGAAGAAAGGAATTAATGAAGGTGAAGTACTTTATTTGTTGTGTTGTAATATAGTAAAGGCTATATGTTATGAAGCAAAGCAGTATGGTATAATTCTTGGCAATAATGAGTGCTGTAAAGAATAATTACCTTTGCATATGAAATAACCTCATTACATGACACAAACTAATAAAAAAATTCCTATAAAATTAATCATAATATTATTTTTTAAAAAAAACATGATTGTCCTTGGGAAAAATGTCAAAAGAAATTAAATTTCATTTAAAAGCACAAATTGTCATTTGGAAGTTCATTTGGGTGCAAAGTGAGTTAAACAAAACATAATACTTGGGCTTGAACTATAGGTTACAATGGCTACCACAATTAAGGAACAAGCTCCTCCTGTCATTTTCATTGCATAGAATATAATTGATTGATTGGCCAGCTATTGGATTATATATCTATATATAAGAAGAGATGGTTGAAATTATAATACATATTTACATAATATAGTATGCATAAGCTTGGCCATGACTAGTTGACTCACCAAGACGATATGGTTGCAAGCAATATTTGTGTGAAATATGAAATTAGGGGAATCATGCATATAATGCCTTTATTTACAAAAGAATATTATTACAAATAATTATGTGATCCGAACAACAGTTCCTAGTTAAGAAGTTCGTTTATGATTTGAATATGATGTCCTCTCTTTATATTATAGGTTATACTGGCCACCACAATCAAGGAACAAGCTCTGAACTATATACGTATATATAGGAAGAGATAGTTGAAATTACAATATATATTTATATATTATAATATGCATTAGCAGGGGTATGACCAGTTCATGACTCACCAAGTGGATATAGTTGTAAGCAATATTTGTGTGAAATATGAAATTAGAAGCATCATGCATATAGCGCCTTTATTTACAATAGAAAATTATTACAAATAATTTTGTGATCCTAACAACTGCTCTTATGTAAGAATTTTGTTTTTAATTTGAATATGGTGTCCTCTCTTTATATTATATGCTGTCTTCTTTCGATGAAAGTCCTTTTGATGATTCTTGTCTTTTCTTTCTAGTAATTTTCATCAATGTACATTATATGCTATTGGATTTAAAAGGGTTTTGTCTTTCCGTTTCCTCAGCAAATTTTTTACCTAAAATTCTCGTTTATCTTGGTGGTCATTAGATACGAAAAACAAATTAATTGATTATTTAAATGATTTAAAATTATAAGTCCTGGTTGATATCTTCCAAAGTATGGTCTTTATGGATGTTTGCCTGCTTAAAACAAAGCTTATAATAGTACATTAATTGCAGCCTGGGTGGAATTGTTATGTACATACAATATTTCCAAATTTGGAAACAAATGACTCTTATGAAAATAATGGTATCCCAATTTTACTCGACAACAATAACGGCAAAATAGGATCAGAAAAAGCCCCTAATAGTATTAAAAATAGCTAACAACTTGACAAGTAACAATGCCGAAGGGAATTGCAACACGAAGAACTGAAGATGGGTATTTTAAGTGAATGTGTAAACTCAAATTTGAAAGACAATGAAATAGATCGGATTTGAAGGTTTTTTAATTAGAAAATTGAGAAAAGTATAACACCTATTTCCACATCTGGCTCAAATCTGATTTCCAGATCAAAAGTATCAGAAAACTGAGAAAAGTATAAAATATTAAAATCTTTTTGGCATCAAGCTAATCAGCTCAAATCTAGTTTCCAGATCAAAAGTCAATTCAAAGCGGCTCAATTCGGCTTAATTGATAAAATGGTCTAAGGGCCTGTTTGGTATGAAGGGAGGAGAGGTAAGGGGAGGGAAAATAAAAATTTTGAGTTGAATTTAATAATATTGAAGAAATAGGGTTATAAAATTTTAATGAAGAGAAAATATAATATAAAAAAGTATGAAAAATTGATTAAAAAATTTTAATCCCAATTCTCTATTTTTTTTAATTCAACTTATAAAAATTTCCCCTCCCCTCCCCTCCAAATCCCTCATTCCAAACAAGTCCTAAAGCATTTCAACAAACTGCTTAAGAGCCTGTTCGGATTAGCAGCAGTAGAAGTGACTTTTTTTCAATTTGATTTTTACAAACTTAAGATAGGATAACAGTCAGATTGTAAATATGATTTGTGTTTGGATTGACGGTAGCAAAAGCGGCTTTTTTTCAAACTTAAACTTGTTTGGATTATTATTGAAAAGTAAATTTAGATAGAAAATGATTGAAAATAACATGAATCTTATTGAATACTGCACACACACACACACACACATATTACTTATATTATATATATTGTGATAATTTAAAAGAAAAATTAAAATTATAAAATAAAAATAGTTAATTTATTATTTAAAAATTTGAAAATAATCAAATAAATTAATTAAATATGCTTAATGGATACAAATGTGTGTGTATTTAGATAGATGTATTCAATGAATATATATATATATATATAATTAAAAAAATATTAAAATTAATTTGCTACAAATATATGTGGCTTATAATTTTCTCAGGATGGGGCAATAAAACTAGGATCTGGCTTTGGCCCTTTTCCTGAAGGAAAAGGAGGATCATTTTCTTGATCTAGACCGTTAGATTAAGATCTCAACGGTCCAGATTTAATATATTTATAAAAATATAATAATAATAATAATAATATTATTATTATTATTTATAGAGCCTGATATCTTAATCCAACTTGGTAACAGAATATCAGTTTTAACTAATTTCATTTAGACCTTGCATAACTGAAGTTGAAATTACTGGTTCTTTGACAGAAGAACTACAAGAATGCCTAGAAGGTTGTTCTAGAGTAGTTTTATAGCTTTCCTGAATAGAAGGAGTTCTGGAAACACTAATGCCCCGTTTGGTACCATGGAAGAGTTTTTGATGGAACTGGAAGTGGAAATTGAGGTGGAATTGGGGTTAAAAGTGTGTTTGGTATGACCATGGAAGTGAGATATAATTTATAAATAATATGTTGATTTAAAATGTGAAATTACCAATATACCCTTTCACCAAAAACCAAATTCCCCCAAAATAACCACAAGCATAGTTCTGGAAACTGGACCGGCCGGTCTGGCCCGGTAACCGGCGAACCGGCCGGTTGGCCGGTCCGATTTCCATTTTTAAAAAAAAAAATTTTTTTTACTATTTTCTTTAGAATTTCATACCAATAAGCCTAAAATTTCCAATTTCTCACCTGTTTGGTCCCGTTTTGGCCCCGGTCTGACCCACTGACCCTTAACCCAGTACCCCGACCGGTTCAGTACCCGGTCCGGGTTTTAATACCTTGACCACAGGCACCCAATAAGGAGGGCAATTGAGGAAACAAATCTTGAGAAGTGGAAGTGGAAGTCACTTCCATGGGGTGAGTGGTGGAAGTGACTTCCACCATTTTTGGTGGAAGTGACTTCCATGAGGAAGTGACTTCCATTGTACCAAACATCCCAAAAACTGAAATCCACTTCCAATTCCACTTCCTCCCTCTCAATTCCATGCTACCAAACGTGGCATAAATGATCGTCTTCGATCAAAAGTGAATCTTATATCTCCATTTTCATTTTGCCTAATTTTGTAAGAATCAGGTGCAGGTTTTGAAATGACAGGGGAAATTTTATTTAAGTCCCAATCATCAGGAAGAGTAACTTCTTCCCATTTTATTGTCTTTGGAACCATAACATTTGCTCTAGTAGCATCTGTTAGGAATGGACATGTTTTTTTCCTTGGTTAAACATTTTAACATTTGAAGTACATGAATTCATCACTTTGTACTGGACCCTATAGATTAAAGCTATAGGTGAAACTCCAGGTTTTATGTTGAATCCATGTAATTTCAAACTTAACTTCAAAACTTCTATGATAGGATCATCATGAAGTGAAGTCGTTATATTGGAAAAACAATTGAAGTAGATTGGTCCATTATAGAGACCTGCTTCAACCATTCCAAAAATTGATTTGAAAAAGATTTCATGTCTACCATCTCTAACACAAACTAAGGTAGAGACATTAAGACCAGCTTTAACGAGTGGTTTAATTGCAATTTGGACACAACCAATGTGTTTAAATTTATATCTTTTTTGGTGTTTTAAGATTGATTTTTCTAATAGCAAGGGCATGTCAGTTGGTTCTGATTTTAGAGGAACAGTTTCTTCAACCGTTCTAATTATATAATCAGAAGACTTAAAGAATTTTTTATCCTCAGGTTCATATAAATCATTTTGGTTAATGACTGGAATAGTTCAATCACTAAAATTTTGGTCAATATCTTCAAAATGGATTTTATTGTTGAAAATATTGTTTTGTAAGGAATTTTTTCCTAATTTTTTGTTTGGTGTAGCACCAGAATTTAAGGATGAAAAAGGAGTAAAAGAAGAGCAAGAAGAGTTGGAGTGGAAAGAGAAATATCTAAACATAATTAAAACTTTACTGCCTTATACTGATATCATTATCGTCTAGTTCCATAGGGTTGTGCTAGACAAGATGAAGTTTCTGGGTTATTTATGGAGCTATTATAAATATTACCTTGTATGTTCTTATAAAGATAAAAGTCTACCAATATTATTATCACTTAGCCAATGCCTTAAACATTAAACCCTAATATCATATGAACATTCAAACAACAGGGGTCTGGACTTACTTGCCTTATCCATCGAGACTTACTGCCATAGCCCTAGAAAAGACGGACGAAGTTCATATGCTATTATAAGATCAACTAACTTGCGTGCTATTATATAATAATAATACTAAGTAGATACTTAGCTTTATATTAACATGTTTCTGATGTGGAAGATCAATCAAGGTTGCGACCACAGAGCATACTTATCCAGTGATATTCATACTAGCTTCATAAAATTTTCAGAACTTTAAAGCATCTAATACATCCCTACTTCCCCTTTAGGCTCTGATACCAACTTGGGGGAGTAACCCTGAAAGGATCTAAGAGAAAGGGAGGAGAAAGAAAGCCTGAGAGATAGGGACTGACACAGAGTCGTTAATTCATTAAACAAAAAATTGATGGTAAATAGTATTACATTTACTTCAAAACATTGGAATGGAGCTCAACAAAACTATTCCACAATCAAAAAAGAAATGTTAGCAATCGTTTTGTGCATAAACAAATTTCAAAGTGATTTGTTAAATCAAAAATTTTTAGTCAGAGTTGACTACAAATCTGCAAAAGTGATAAGTAAAATATTTACATATTTATTTTCCCTTATATGATGATTTTATGAACGATATTTGAGCTTATTATAATATATTTTGGGTGTAAAATAAATAGCATTTAATAAATAAATAAAAATATGAAAAAAGGTCAGTACTGTAGCGTCGTTCACTATTCATGACGGAATCACTGTAGCAGGACGTTACTGTAGCGGGCGGAGGTGACTGTAGCGGATGGAATCACTGTAGTAAGCGACAAAACACTGTAGCAGTCACGGAAAAACGCATAAATTTGCCGACAGCATGCTGTTCACTCAGTGGAAAAACTGACATGGCACTATAGCATCATGGAAAAAACTGACATGCAACTGTTCACTCACTGCCTATAAGTACGAGCTTCAGGCGCAAAGACAGGGAGGCATAGAGATACTTCTCTGATAAGGAGAGATATTTTCTCTGACAATTCTAAACAAATTGTGTTATTTTCTAGATTAAATTTTATGCATTGTATTACTTTTTGCATACCTCCTACATGGAAGGTTTAGGATTGTATTACTTTTTGCATGCCACCTACATGGAAGGTTTTACCTTCTAAAGGGACGGCTAGATTTATCCATTTTTTATGCATCTTTTTGTTGTATATTTATATTTGAGAATTTAATATTCAAGTTTATGCAGTATTTATGAGGATTTCATTCTAGTTTTATATAATGTTAATTTATTTTTTTTATTTTTTTTTAATTTCATCGTAAGCTAAATTTCTATTTTCCTAGGGTGATGACGTAGCTTACTAATGACGAATTGAATCTTAACTTATTAAATCTAGTTTTAATTTCTCCTTCATGATTGAGTTTTAATTATTGTTCTTAATGCTTTCATTTGATTGGCCATCTTTTGAATGATTTCAGTATGCATGTTGAGACCAGAAGGAGATGCATGTGTGTAGATCCTATAATTAAAACTATGACTTGTATGTGAAATAGGAATATATTCATATGAGTTGTGTAGTCTTACTGAGTTCCATAAATCTTAATGCATAATTAATTGCTTAAATTCATATAGGAATATTTGGATTAACAATTAATTATAGAATTACTTGACCTTGGAAAAGGCTATTAATTAAATTAGGGAAACTTGACTATCAATCATGTGGAATAAATTGGGCTAGAATAGATAAGTGATTTAATCCGAAATTTATTAAGTGAAATCTAATCCCTATGGCTTTTTCTCATATTTCCTTTCATATTATTTACACTCATATTTAATTATTTTTCTTTTATTTTGTACTCTCAATCACCAACTAATCGATCGACTAAATAGAATTAAAATTACTCATTTTGGTATTTAGTGATCAATCCTCGTGGGAACGATACTCTACTCACTACTATATTACTTGATTACGACAGTGTACACTTGCACTATTTAATTGATCATCTACACTCGTAAAAAAAATTTGTTTTGCAAAAAGATGTAAAAAATAAATAATATTTTTATAATATATTTAGTAATATGTTCTGTTGATTGGGAATCAGTTAAAACCGATTCTTTGAGAACTGATTCTTTTTTATGAAGAATCAGCTGAAATCATAAATTCTCTTCCAAATGACAAAGAAAAGGTCAAATATTTTAATAAACTTAGAGAAGTTTCAGCCTCTTCAAATTCGAAATCTACTCAAAAAATGTTGCAAAAAACCTTGCAAACAAATTATGATTTTTCTGAGATAATGAAAAGATTTTGGAATAATCCAAAACCTGTTTTAACTTCTGACCTTCATAATGAAATAAATGATTTAAAAGAAGAGATAAGAAACTTGAAGAATACTCAAGATTTCCATTCTCTTATTTTAAATCAAATTCAGGAAGAAATCTCTGATAAAGAAAAGAAAGAAGAAAAGGTTGATGTCAGTAATAAGGATTCAGACACTCCTAATTCTTTCCTAAACCTTATATAAAAGATTTCAATTCAAAAATGGCATGTTCCAGTCAGAATTGTTGTTGCAAATAATTTTGTATTGGAAATAATAGCCTTATTTGATACTAGCGCAGCTTTAAGTTGTATCAGGGAAGGTCTAATTCCGACAAAATTTTATGAAAAAACCACAAAGAATCTCTATGGACCAAATGAATCACCATTAGACATTAGCTACAAGTTTTCAAATGCAGTAGTTGAAAATAATGGTTTTAAAATCAAAACTCCTTTCATCTTAGCCAAAGTTGTCTCAAGATGTAATTCTCGGTGCTTCTTTCATCCACCAATTAATACCTTATTTGACAACAAAAGAAGGAATAAAATCTCAAATAATGGGAAAACCTATTTTCTTCAAATTTAGTTATCCTCCTTCTACTAAATTTCTCAATACAGTTGAGTATAAGGAAAATCAAATTAATTTTTTAAAAGAGGAAGTTTCTTATAAGTTTATTGAAACCCAACTGGAAAAACCTCTTTATAAACAAAAAATTCAAAATGTCTTGAAAAATATTCAAGACACAATTAGTTCTGATTTTCCTAATGCATGTTGGGAAAGAAAAAAGCATATAGTCAATCTCCCATATGAGAAAGACTTTAACGAAAGAGCTATTCCAACCAAGGCTCGTCCAATTCAGCATTTTTATTAACATCAAAAGCTGCACAAGACTAAGGGCTTTGGCTTTTGCAAATAAGCCCTTTTGAGAGCAAATCTTTGATCTCATTTTGACAGTGTTCCAAGAGTTCCTGGTTCATCTGAATTGGACGAGCCTTGGTTGGAATAGCTCTTTCGTTAAAGTCTTTCTCATATGGGAGATCAAAATTTTCTAGAATTTCAAAACATCTAATACACCCCTACTTCCCCTTCAAGCTCTGATACCAACTTGGGGGAGTGACCCCGAAAGGATCGAAGAGAGAAGAAGGAGAAAGAGGAGTAAGGATCGACACGGAGTAGTTAATTCATAAGATGTAGATGAAGATGCAGAAATTTAAAAGAGAAGAGATCGAGTAGAAAATTGATATATTATTGAAATATAAAGAAATTACAAAACAAAGAACAAAGGCAAAAAAATAAAAACAAAACAAACTTACAAACAAGAGGGGGAAAGAAGTGATCCTGAAGGGGTGGTCAAGAATCGAGTGAGTAACAACTGAAATGAAATGATATTTTATAAACGTTCAAGACAGTTCTTATTTACAGTAATTATTTTTCCCTTTGGGTAAAATCGCTTTAACTAGAGTAAGAAACATATTACTCAAGTAAAAGTGCTTTTTTCAAAATCTCTAGTGTTAAAATTGAAGAAGCTTCTGTAATTGCTTCACCTTTTAAGACCAAAGACCCCAAATTTGATACTAATTCAACTGATATTCAAAATATCATTAAACAAAATAATTATACAAATTTGTATCTTCAAACACTTGGAGAACATATTTTGAAAAACCCTGTAACTTCTAAAGCTAGTAAAGATGTAGTATCTAGCTCTACAAGTTTACAGCCAATATTTAAACCTTACTCCATTCCAAAAAATGTTTCGAGTAGTGTTTGAAAAGGAAGTTTCCAACAAAGAATTGAAGAAGAATTAAGGAAGATAATTGTTCCTGAAACTCCTCCTAGGAAAGAAGCTTAGAAATCTTCAACAATCCCTTCTTCTCAAAAATTAACAATGGGTGTGTTGGGAATTGGGCTTAGTCCACCCTTGGTGGATTAGGCCCAAACCCATTAAGCTTTAATTTTTTGGGGCCAAATAAAATACCCAAAAGAATGTGGGATATTTATAGGTAATTTTTCCAAGGGTTTGAAATTGAAACCTGGTGGGAACAGTTTCCCCTTATGTTTTGGGGGGAACAGTTAGTTTTGGCTGCGTATGTGTAAATAACAGAAACACATGAAAAAAAAAACTTAGACAAAAAAGTTTTCTCTACAGAACCTCTTCTCCTTCTCTTCCCTTCATGTGCATTTGCTGTGTGTTATAGTCGAAATCCTGGTGATTCAACTCGCGTAGGTACCGGAAGAACTCGAAACGACACTTCAGGTACGCCCGAATTCCGACAGGGTGTTTTAAAAGAAAATCAAACTAGTAGTAGTGAAGATTGTCTAAAAACCCAAAAAAATTGAAAACATAAACCGGAGAAATCCAACAAAATTATATTATCTTAGGGCTACACCCCCGGATAAAGTACTGGAAGAGAGAGACTCTACTCTCTGACAATTCAATGCAAACAACATCTATGTCTGGAACATAGATGGCCAATCTGAAACAAATATTTTGGAAACTCTCCAACAAATGACGATGGTCAGTAACGCCTATGCCATATATAACAATTGTCAAGAGGAAAACGTTGTTAATATATTGATCTCTGGCTTTATTGGGCAACTCAGAGGTTGGTGGGACTACCATCTCACTCATAAACAAAAAAACCAAATATTTCAAGCAATTAAAACCTCATAAGATGGCACTATAATCACTACTAATGGTGAACCAATGTCTGATGCTGTTAACTGTCTTATAGTTAACATAATTGCACATTTTGTTGGGGATCCTTCTCTTTGGAGAGATAAATCGGCAAATCTTCTGTCCAATTTAAAATGCAAAACCTTATCTCATTTTAAATGGTATAGGGATAATTTCTTGTTAAGACTAATGACCAGAGAAGATGGAAATCATCCAATCTGGAAAGAAAAATTCCTTGCTGGTCTTCCTAGTTCCTTAAGAGATAAGATCAGAGAAAAAATCAAAATCAAACTGGTAATGGACAAATCCATTACGAAAACTTAACATATGGACAGCTCGTCGCAATTGTCCAGAAAACTTCTTTAAAACTTTGCCAAGAAGATAGGCTTCAACATCAACTTGCCAAAGAAAAAGCATCAAATAAGAAAGATTTGGGATCTTTCTGTGAACAATTTGGTTTTCCTGCCTGTAAAAAGTCTAAACATAAACACAGACATGAAGACAAAGATTACAAGGTTAAAAGATATTATAAAAAAATATCATAAAAAACCTTGGAAAAAACCCAAGAGTAATCACCCTAGAAAAATAAAAAATGAGTTTAAGTCTAAAACTCCAATAGACCCTCCTAAGGGAAAGGTTGTTTGCTTCAGATGTGGTAAAGAAGGCCACATGGTAAGATATTGTAGGCTTAATAAGAAAATTAATGTCTTACAACTTGAAGAACCAGTTCTTCAACAATTAAAATCTTTTGATTGAAGAAACCTCTTCTGAGGAAGAATATGATATATCCTCCTCTAAAGAAGTTAATGAACTTTAATAGGAAGATATGCCATCTTCATCTGATGAAAACAATTTTCAAATAAATTGTTTTGAAAAGATTGCTGAGAGCTCCAAGCTTGATGACCCAATCAAAGAATCGATTTTAACTGATTCTCAAAAAGAACTGATTTTGGACCTTGAGATCTTAATCAAAAATAATAATAATAATAATAATAATAATAATAATAATAATAATATTTTTATAATATATTGAATATGGACCTTGAGATTTTAATCCAGGTCTAGATCAAGAAAAGGACCAAAGCTAGATCCATAAAACTAACGTGTAGCCCCTAATGAGGACTTGTGGAGGATCAATTAAAACATTGCTTCACAGTTATAAATAAATGCAAAAGCCAAAAGATAAAAGGACAAAAAAATCAGTGTGCGGCAGTTGCCGCAAAGACCACATGAGGTTGTTTTTTTTTCTAAAAGCAGCTTTAATGATACAAGCTAATCTGGCCCAACACGTTTCTAAACATATGCCAACTGCCTACTGCACTTTTTTCCTTCATATCGTTCGTTTTCTCTTGTCTACCGCTTTGTCAAACAGACCCTAAATCATAGGGTGGCATCCGGGTTCGATAACATTTCTAAAAACTCAATTATTATCAAGTAGAACAAAGTATTATTGAAAAATTTAAATCCTATAAACTAATTGATAAATCAGTAATCTTAGAGAAGATTGAGAGCTATGAGACAGGCTCCCAGGAAGGTAAGTTAATGTCATCATATTTATATTTCCAAGAAAAAGAAACAATACAGTTACATGAATTTGACTGCAATAATACAAGATTGCAAACCAGAGTTCTTTTCCTCCATTATCATCTCCACGTTTTAATCTATGCCTGCTTCCTTAACATACGATGTGACAGACTTTACACAACAGTACAAGATAAAAGAGTTCATTAGATTTTAAGCCTAGCCCTATTGAAATCTAAGAGAGCTTTACAAGTTACAATAGTTACAATGCCGAAATGAACTTCTGAATTTTTGCTTGATCTCATTGCTTCTCTTCTGGTCCATCAAGATCGCCAATATTGTCGTGATATTTCTGAAAATGAGAAAGATGACATTTTAATAAGCTGGGAGATTTTATCACATCTTCTTTAACAATAATCAACTATGGGACTGTGTTAAAGTTAAGCATGGAGCATCGTATTCAAGCACAATAGAAACCCAAGTATTCCCAGTTCCCAGATACCACACGGCCAGTTTGTTCAAAATTTGAGTTTAACACTTGAGTGTTGGGAGAACATTAATCTAATCATGGAGGATTTGTTAGGAAAAAAAATTATTTCTAGCTTTTTTTATAAGCTATTTGGAATAGCCTATCAAAATAAGCTTTTTACAACGCATCCCTCATGCGCTTAGCTTATGTTCTCCCAATAATTTCCCCATGCTCCCAACTTTCTCTAACCTAATTAATGTAACCCCCTTCCGTAATTAAATCGAAATACGTGATTAAAATGAAATAGAGATCAATAATAATCAAAACTCATTTACATTCACATCCTTAAGATATGGTTTTCACAAATTTCTTTTACAAACACTTTAATTTGGTCTCACAATCATATTTCGAATACAATTACCTCGTGAAGATAAATCACATTCATATAAATATCAGAGTGCACAATAATAATACCGGCAATTCCAGGTTCATACCTTCACTAAAGATACGTATGGCACAATTGCCCATTACAATTCCTCAACGGGGATTACACAAATCCATCTCCAATACATAACCAAATAACCCAATATACATCCAAGCACATATACATCCAATATCCAATTATACATAATCCCAACTACCATGATAATCAACTACCAAAATGACAACCCGAATGAGTCCTCATCGCCCTTAGATGCTTGCTCCATCCTCGTTCTACCTTCCCTGTCTAAAATATTGGTAGGGAAGGGTGAGATTCTAGAGAATCCTAGTAGGAAACAGATACCAATATGCATGCAAGATAAGTATTTAATGCATGACATGTTTGCATCACAATAACTCGTGCTCACATAATGATATATCCGCATGCTCAATGTTTCAACAACATACTCATGGCCATAGCATAAATAGAAATAGAGCTTCAATCATTCATATATGTTTTACATAATTAAGCAAAGCAATAACATGCATCAGTACACAAACACAAATATCAATACATGCAGGAGAGGTAAGTTCCTTACACTTTTTCTTTCCACGTATGCTCCAGCATCGGCTACTCACGATCCGAGCGGATATCAAACCATGATCAGGGCGAGTACCCAATCTTATAACCAAATCAAGGACATATGGTCATTCTCATTTTCATAACACTTAAGGTTAGTTACCATTCATGACCTTTAGATGGCTAATCAAAACCTAAACACATGTCTAAAGGCTTGGGAAAACACTTGACCAAAAGCCATTTTTGGAAGTCCAAAATGTCATTTTTTTATGGTTGGCCGCGGCCCACCAATCCATTGGCCCGGCCAACAATAGGGCAGAAACATTTGGGCCGTGGCCCAGAGTCCTTCTTGTCGCGGCCAAGAAAATCTGGTTTCTTGACTGAACTTCCAAAAATCATAACTAATTCTAGAAAAATTGAAATGAGGTGGTTCTAAAGCCCATTGAAAGCTATTTAAGTCCTCTTTATAGGAAAAATATAGAAAATTACTAGAAATCACCACAAGATTCCAGAATTACCCAAAACTCAACACTGCCCTAAAGCAGAATTCAGTTTCAATTCCAAACTTTGGCAAAGCATAACTCTCAGTTCACAAAACGAAATGACATGAATTATACATCCATTTTGAAGCTTGGGATGTGAAATTTAAGACTGGAAAGTTTCATAATTTTCCAAAACCATTTGGTAATTCAAAATGTTCGTGCAAACTGACTGCCCAGAATAGAGTTTACACTTGACAGATTTCCAATTTTCTACAAAAGTGTCCAATGACTCTAAAATCATTAACCAAACCTATTCCCATACAATTTTCCATAAGGAACACAATGGTAACCTCAAAATGACCAAAATCACAACTAATTTACATGCCCTTTTTTTTTTCCAATACACAAAACCAACACAAAGTTGACAAACTTCACATTTAAGCTTCAATGCAATTTTATCAATTCAAAACACTAAACAATGCACCATTTCCATAACAACAACATACCATACTCCCCCATAACCCTAAATCACGAAAATTAAGGCAAAATTTCCAGAAATTCAAGTGCCAACCAATGGCCACAAAACCTATATGAAAATGAAGCTTTCACTTACCTCAACAACTTTCCCAAAGAAGTTCTTTGGTTCACCCAAGTCCATAATTTCGTGAGAGCTCAAGCACCACCAAATGACAAATCTAAAACCATAAAATTAAAGCTCTCAACACAATGACCAACTTTATAGAAGAGCATTTTTCCATTAGAAGTTGTTTAGAGGGTCAAATACTCACCTTTTACACAAAGTTCTTCCTCTCACCTTGGGCTGCCATGGAGGACGAAAATATGGAGAGAGAAGAGATATATGAGAGGTGAAGATGATGAAGAATGGCAGAAAAAATCTGCCCCCCATGCTCCTTTGGACGAAAATGAGAGGAGAAAGGGAAGAGAAATTGATAAAATATTACTTATTTGATTTTTCCAAAACTCTCTCTTTTGACCTCATCTTGACAAGTGTCCACTTCTCATTGGTTTTTATAGAATAAGTAACCAATTAATTACTCTAACCACTTCATTAGCCATTTTAATTTCACATCTCATATCCTCTTAATTAGTAACTAATCTCTTCCATTAATCACTAATTTAGAGTCATTCTTTCAATTTTCCACTAAGTATGGCATATTAATTAATATTGCCATATAATACATAATCAAATTATTTTCCTTCTTTCATGCGCCATTTACCCCTATATTTAGCTTAATAATTATTTCATCACATAATTATGCTAACATACAAGGTGTTGGGCATTCCCAATACTTAATCCGGATCTCAAATCCACATTAATCCACATAATCATTCACAATAATTGTAATTAGCCCTTAATCAAAATTTGCGGCATTACAACTAACATCACTTCTTTTTTTTCCCAATCAATAATAACAAGTCTTGCCCTAAAAATGGACAAACAATAAAAACAAAATAAATGGCCGGTATTTTTAATACGAGGAAAGTTAAACTGCAGCACAACATTTTTCCCCCAAAGAATGAACAAATTTGCAGGCAGAGGGGAGGCCAGGAGGTTAATACCCAATTTCCAAGATCATGAAATATGCTGGTATTAGGTAGCTAGGTGAGAAATTTTGCAAACGGACTAACTCGAATTGAAGGCTAGTGCATAGTCGTACGTTTTAAAAATTCTGCACTACCGTACATATACAAAAGAAGCATCAAAATTCAAAAGCATCATTTCAAAACGAAAAACAAATTTTTATACCTGAAGTGTATCTTTCATATCATTTTTACCCAGTCTGTTCTGCTTGAGAAGTAGTTCAATTCTCGCTCTCATTTGTGGATGTCTGCACAGGAAGCATATATTTAGAACAAATCAGAAATAACTCTACATATCAAGGCTTTGGTTCAAGTCGGTTCTGAGAGAAGTAGTTCAAGTCTGTTTTGTGTTTGGGTCCCTGATGTGACCGTTCGTTGTTGCTTTGATTCCTTAGTTGTTGCTTTGGTTCCTTATGAAACCATTTGTTATTGTTTTGGTCCCTTATGAAACTGTTTGTTGCGGTTTCTACTCTGATTTGGTACTCTTTATTGTTCAGATCTTGTAAAGTTGGTGGATTATTACCTTAACTTTTGTTGATCGAGTTTTAAGCTATGGATCTTATGGCTATTATTTCGTTGAAGAACAATTGCTGCTCACGTCCAAGCTTTTTCCAGGTTGAGGAAGTGTGTTGAGAACATCAAATTTAGAAATATTAATTAATTAGTATTATTATGATTGATGTTTATTACTTAATATTTATTGGGATTTAATATGAATATTTTATCACTATGATTTGATTTAATTAGATTTAATTAGGTTTGTTTATTGGGTTAGGACTAGTCTATTAGTTTGCCTATACAAAAACCTATTTATATTCTCTTTTTTTCTTAAGGATCAATAATATTCAAAGTATTTTTCTTGTATTTCAATGTGATTTTTCTATCTCAACACTACCATGTTTAGATGAGGCCTAGGTCTTGGTTTCAGTTCAACGTTGACATGTTTGTGTGTGTTTAAATGGTATAAAATGCTTAGATGAGGTCTAGGCCCTGGGTTTCAGCTTAGCGTTGACATATTTGTGTGTGTGTGTGTTTAAATTGTATAAAATAAGAAAAAGAATATATTGTTATGTATATAAATATAAAAGGAGGGTTTATTTCCAAAAGACTAGCATAATTGGTAAGAAAACTCTTTAAACTTATAAATCACACTTTCTCTTGCGAAACTCCTTGATGTTGATGTGAAACTTATAACAGTTATCTTGCGGGTAGAAAAATTGTAACTAATAATGTAGTTGAACTTTCTGACATTTATCATGTTGCTCCAAGTTTGTAGGTACTGTATAAGCTTGAGTTGTGATTAGAACCAGCGTTTTCAAGATTGGACCGAACCGGCCGGTTTGACCACGAAACCGTCGGACCGGTGGTATGACCAGTCCGGTTTGGCTACTGACCCAGGTTCGACCGGGTTTCACGCGGTTTGACCGGTTTTCTCACGGTTTGACCAGTTTTTTTAATTTTTTTAATATTTTATTCAAATTTTCATATAAATAATTCTAAAATCTTCCCTTTCTCACCGGTCTAGCTCCGGTTTAGCTCCAGTTTGACCCCGATCTGACCCACTAACCCTTGACCCAGTACCCCGACCGATTCAGTGACTAGTCCGGATTTCAGAGCCTTGATTAGAACTTTGTGTTTTTTAGGTAGGCATTGTCGGTGGATATTGGGGAATGCAAGAACTCTAAAACAGGGTCGCTCTGTTTGGAGAAAATTAGTAAATAATGCTAACAAAATAGGGTACTTCATTAATGCTGATGATAACCAGCACTTGGCCAGAGCCATTAGTGAGGCCACACTTGAGCTTGAACTAGTTCCAGTTAACTCACTTTATTGATCCTTAAATTTTTTCAAAGGAAAAATTAGGGAGAAGGACCAAGAAAAAAAAATTTATTAATAAAGACCTCAAAAATTGTAATTATTTTGAAGGATTAAAAATTAAAATATAAATATTCAATTAATTACCAAAATTTTTCCTCACCAAACTTCTTACATTTCCTCTAACATCATCTTAACCATTTGACGGGGGTAGTTATCAATTAATGTTTCATCATTAAATGTGTCCTTACATTGGATTTGCTTTTATTTAGGAATTTATATTCTTGGAGTTTATTTAAGAATTGTAAGTTTTAGTATTTTCATTTTTTATAACATTTTTTTTTGGTGCATCCTGTTTGCTTAAGTTTTTTTTTCCATGATGAATCACATATTTCTAAAATAAATATATTATAAGATGTTTTTTGTGATTTTCTTTAGTTTTTAAAAATAATAAAAACCTAAAAAGGGGGAGATATCTAATTATTCATATATTTTAGATGCTATTTTAATATGGGTAACTTTTAAGATAATCCAATGCGTACCAAGTAGAATATTATAAAAATATTGAGTTACATATAAATATTTTTTTAATCAGAATATATATAGAGATATCATTAGATTTGATAACCTAACAATCAAATAGTTGAAACGGGATTAGATAAAGTTAATTTCGTAATTGAACATTTATATTTTAACTTTTTTGCTGTATTCCTTCTCCCTAATTCTCCCTTTTCTTAATAAATAAATAAATAACTAAATATATATATATATATATATATATATGTTCTTGGATTATTCTTCACTTCTCACTTTCCCTTCAAAGTTGTCAGTCTATTTAAACCAGTACATTAACATTATCGGGCTGTCCCCATGTCGGATTCATTGAGCTGTCTTTCACCTTTACCACTGATATATATTCTAAAATTTAATAAGGAACATCGATTCTTTTGTCTTTCTGGTCAAATTTTAAAAGATTAATTGTAAAAATAAATCATTTGATAGTTAATCAGCGTGTTTGTTTTGATAGTGCATGTGAACAGTGATTTTTTTATTTTAGAGTGTTTGGTTGGACAATGGACTTTAAGAAACAAGTTAAAAAAAGTCTCAATCCTGATAAGTTCAGAATTGGAGCTTAAAATTGCTTAGGAATGAGCCCTCAAGAGATGGCTTCTGTTTTGAGGATCTTTGGGGATCAATGAGGTACTCAAAATCATTTTTAATCACAAAATTTTTTTTATGAAAAATATTCTAAATAATTTTCTCTTTCTTTAGATAGTAATCTTATGCTAATTAGAAAATACTTTGGGATAAGAGTTTAGGCAAGTTTTGAGTTTTGTCAATATATAACTGTAGAAATGTAGAGAATAATTAATAATTAATTTTAATTAGTTTAGATTTATTATTTAGTTGTTTTATGATTTTATAATCAATTTTTTTTATAAACATGTCATAAATTAGTTTCTATATGGTGTTTTTACCCATTAAATTTAGTTTAAATAATTTATTTGGATTATTGGAGGTATTATTGAGGTTTTAATAGGTTTATTTTGTTAGATTTTGAGCTATGTGAAAATATGAGTTAGGATTTAATATTTAAATTAGAGTTTGATATAATTTATAAAATTTAAGCTTGAAGTGCACAATAGAAAAGACTTTTGGAGTGTACCAATTTAAACTAGAGTTTGATATAATTTTATTTAAAATTGTACCATTGCCAAATTTTCAAAGTTAATTTTTGAGAAAATTGTGAAAAAAATCCCTCCGTGTGCATATATCTTCCTAGGTCTCATTTGACAATTAAGTTAACAGGTCTTTTTTCACAATTATCCCTTCATTTTTTCTTTTTTCATAATTTTTACAATTTTTTCTCTTAAATAATGCAAAATTCAAACCAAATATCATTCACTTTTATATAAGTTACTTATTCAATCGCCAATCCAAACACTCATCATTTTACCAAATCTAACTTTTTTCCAATTTTAAAATTCCGTAAGTCTAAGTAAAAATAAGTTACTTATTCAATCGTCAATCCAAGCACACCTAATGTCAAATTTCAAAACATGCATTGCTGTCAAATTTATGGGGCTAAATAAAATATATTAACAAGTTTTCTAATTTTTTTCAATGTTTATTGATTAAATATAGACATTAATTGGGATTTATAGAAGCAGTACGTTAATTTTTTATTTTTTTATTTTTTGGGAGTATACCCTCCTAATATTCTCTTCTCTATGCTTTATTCTCATTTTTCCCTTCATCCAAACCAAACCTGATCACAGCTCCGAAATAGAATGGAAACCAGACCTTAATATATTTAAATGCTCCAAAATTCAAATTAGGCCAGAATTATTAAAAAAAAAAAAATGAAACCAGATCAAAGAGAATTCACAACAAAACCCAATCATTCTAGACCGAACGTAAAAAACAAATAAGAAGCCCAAATATGAAAAGGGCGTCCAGAAAATGTTGAGCTTCAATCTAACAGCCCATTTTCTGAATTTTACTTTGGTGGGCCACTCTCAGAACCCTTGAACTTGTATAAAATACCAACCTTAGAACGTAGGAGAAGGAATATGCTTGTTTGGATCATGTTTGTGATATTTGAAAGTGCTTATTTAGATAAATTAAGTTAAAATTTTTCTCACATACTGATCTCTTATACCATAAATCATTATTAAAAAATTATTTTTAAATACTACAATCGCTATTTCAAACAAAACCAATATTTAACTAATATACCCTTGGTTCAATCAGAGGTTTTGAACCCAGGTAATAAAACTTATGTGGGAATTTGGACATTTAAATTTAACTAATGCATAAGTAATACAAGTTAAAAAAATGTTGGTGAATTATTTTTTTCCCAGGATAAATTTATGACTGCTAATTTTCAAATTATTATAGTTACTTATTGACCAATTATTAATTAAAATTATAATTTATGAATTGCTAATTTTGGTAAGTATGGAAGATAATTCAAAAATAATTTATATGTTATTAAAATTAGTCATGAATTTGAAAATTGCTTGGATAAAAAAATAGTTAAAATAATAAGTTTTCGTATATATCATACTTTTCGAAATTTATTTGTCTTATCGTAACTACATTATTAATGTGGAGATTAGATCGAGTTTAGAAAAAATTATATAATATTTTATTTACATTTGGAATATATAGTAAAATTAATGCAATCAATGACTAAAATTCTATTTTATTGGATTGCACAGAATTTAAGCTGCATGCGTATAAAAGAAAAATAAATAATTGTGCATCAAGTCTATATTTTAAGGATTGGTTGCCATCAGCACAACATTTTCAAGTTATATTTAAAAGCCTTAATTTTTTATAAATTTTAAGATAGCAAATTTTCAAAATTAAAGTTATTATCCTATTTTAAAAATTATACAGTTTGTAATCATTTTAACAATGAAATTTTAAACATTAAATAAAAAATGTTCACAAATTGTTATTAATCATTGTACAAAATAGTTATAAATTGTTAAAAAATTTTAGTAAATATAATTTTCTAATCTAAAATCTTACATATTAGATAACTTTCGATCTAAATAAATTATTTCTCATTTTCAGATAACTCCAAAATTTTGAAAGTCGCATGGGGTCACCACTAAAATTTGCTTCTTCTTGTTTTTTTCCCATTTTAAAGGCAAGCACAATGCTTGAAAATTACAGAAAAGACCTACCAAAACATGAAATAGGAACATGGTCACCTAATTCTAAACAAATTTGATCCAAGCATGAAGTGGAGTGGACAAATCTATGCTTGCTTTGTGAGCCTTCCTTGCAAGGTAGTGAGCGTGCTTTAATGATTTTCTATGAGAATGTATAATCTCAAGCTCCTAACAAGAGAATATTACTCCCTCCGGTCCTAATTATAGGACAAAGTTGACTTTGTTGGAGAAATTAAGGAAGCCAATTAAATTACTTTAGAGTATTTTTATTTTTATTTTTTTCTCCAAACTAATTAATTTGACTAATAAACTAATATATAATCTAAGGATACTAAAAATATAAACACTCTAAAGTAATTTAATTGGCTTCCTTAATTTCTCCAAAAAAGTCAACTTTATCTTATAATTAAGACCGGAGAGAATAATATTTTCACCTCAATATTATTGTCCCTTAAAGAATGTAATGATGAGTCACAGTCAAGTAATACTAAGTGTAAGGCCTCTAAAACAATATATGAATGATGATGAGTCACAGCCTCAACTCCTTTTTTCATTATTTCTTCTGGTCAGCAAAGTCTTACATCATTATTGAAAATTTCCCTATCGTCAAGCTTGTAATATTCTCTCTCGGGTCTTTAATATAAAAAATACATAACTTTTTTTTTTAGAGATTAAGAAAAATAAATAAGTTAGTTAATCATTAAATATATTGTGTATTATTTTGATTATATAATAGTTTATAAATAGATAAATTAATTCAGTATAAAAAAGATAAATATCAATATTTTAAAATAATTTATTTAGCTTCCTTAATTTTCTCAAAAAAATCAACTATATCTTATATTAATGATTAGAGGGAGTAGTAGTGATATTAAATCTCCTCTACAAGCGTGAAATCATAGGTTTAATCCTGCTTATAACCTCAGACTATTAGTACATGTTCTTTATTTTTTTGAAAAAACAATTGTCATATCCATACTAGCTACCACTTATAACATAATGGACTAGTTGGCTCACAGCCTTTCTATTTTATATATAATCTACCAACAGGGTGGGGTCGGGTCTAATAAAATAGGCTAGTTCCTTATAACGTGACGAATCAAAGTTTGAATCTCTAATTGGAGAGATATCCATATTTAATATCCGACAGTGCCTTAAATATGATTGATTGCTTCCAATAAAAGGATAAATATATTTAGAAAAATATACAAACAATAAATATATATAATCTTGCGGCTCCTAGACCTTTGGCAATCTCTTTTAAACTCATTTCCTACCATGCCATTTGGGCCTTCACACAAGAACCCAAATTTATGGGCTTGATATATTCTTTCCCCCTAGTGGAAGGAACTAATTTCTTCCAATGTGGTAAAACGGTGTTTGAATTTTTATTGAAAGATATGCCTAGATTTAGTATTTGACAATGTCTTAAATATGATTGTCTTCAATAGAAAAATAATTGAGCATATAAAAAAACAGAGAATCTTTCAATTTTGACTTGCGTTTTGCTCCTAATACAACCTATAACTTTTGCAAAAAATTGTTGCTTTCTTTGTACTCCCTCTTGTTTGTCTTATTTAACCTGTGTTTGGTATCACTTACTTTTGGACAATAAATCCTTATTACGTAAGCCGAGATAAAACTCCCCTCACATACTTACCTCATATACCGTGAATCACGATTTATAAGCACTTATTACCCAAAAATAAGTTATTCCAAACGAGCAATTAAAATGTCTTCTAAATGTATTTTTGGTCTTTTTAATACCCCTTCCTATCCTAAATATAAGATAAAATTGAATTTTTTGGAAAGATTAGAAAGCTAATTAAAATACTTTACAATATTTATATTTTTTATTGTTCTCCCAAACTAATAAGTTGGACTAATAAACGGATATATAATATAAGGATACACAACATATGATATGATTAAGTAACTTATTTAGCTTCCTTAATTTCTTCAAAAAAAAAAAAAGTAAACTCTATCTTATATTTAGAACCAAAGAGAGTAAGACATTTTGGTAGTTTCACTAAGTATTACATATTTTTCTCCATATATGCCTATATTCAATAAGAATAGTGAAAGATAATAAAAATTAAAATGTAGTTGGAATTTAGTGTAATTAATATAGAATAAATTGTACAATGGCCAAAATAGACTAAGAAATATCATGATTGTCTTTCCTTCATTGGCAGATAAGTTAGTCTCCTCCAATATGTTAAAAGCCTGGTCACCTATCTGCAACTTCATCTTCTCCGATGTCTCTGCAATGGCTGCAAATCTTGAGGAAAAGGTTTGCTGTCAACTTCCCCCCTTGACTTCGTAATAATCCCATTTCCATCAAACTTTTCTCTCCTATCGCAAGGTTAAAAACAAAAGGGGGAAAAAATTCTCTGCTGGTTAATGTAGGATTTAACTTGGATTTGATGTTGGATTATTTATTCTAAATATAAGACTTATTTCTCATATCACTTTAATACTTATTATAAGTCCAATTTGTCAAAAAATTTTGGTCCTTAATGTAAGTTCACACTAAGGGTTATCATTGACTGTCTTTCAATATTACCCTATCGAATAAAAAATATAGATGAGAAAAAATGTATAACATATTTTTCATTACTCATTAGATATAGGGTTAAAGTGTAAATTTGTGTTGCAAATTTTTCTTGAAGAGTCATGTTACTCCAAAAGTTTTTTTATAATTTAGGATCAATGCTACTCTAGCAGTGTTAAAATGGAATAATATTGCACTTTTAGTTAAAAAGTTAATTGTTAATGTTAATATTTTAACGGTCAACGTTAGATTTTTAACGGAATGAGACGACATTACTACTTTTGAAACTTTAAGGGTAACATTAAACCTTAAAAACTTACTAGAGCAATAGTGAAAACTTTCAGAGCAAAATTGTATTTTAACCCTTAAACAATGATAAATTTGGAAAATTCAATTAATTTAAGATATTAAATGTCTTAGTTTCCATTCTTCGTACGTGAAATTTGGTTAAAATGGACTTATAATAAGGATTAGAGTGATATCTATTTATTTTTCTTAAATTACTTTTATTAATTCTTCATCAACAATAATCAAGGAACAAAAAACCGGACTAGTTAATGAATTGGCTAATATAGTAGTTCATGAGTTAATGGGTTAAATCGGGATCAAGCCGATTTTAATTAAAATAATATAATTTCACTGAAGTGAAAAATATTTATAATTGAATTAATTAAAAGATTGGTGATACCTATCTTTACTCTATTTGTTTTTCTTACCTATTCTTCATAACTAAGGGTATACTTGGAGAAAATGTTTATTGTCTAAAATGTACGTTTAGTCTTTTATGTGTGCACTAAATTTCATTTAGTTCTTGAAGTTTAAAAAGTGCGTTTTTAATACTTCAGTCTTAATATCATTAGTATTATCTAACAAAAAATGATGACTTATCAAGTTATATTATTTTACTTCTAGATAGCTGCTACATCAACTCAAAATTTTTAACAAAATCATATTTTTATTATAATATTATTAATATTAATAACTCACACAATGTTTGCAGAAAAAAGAAAAAAGAAAAAAGAAAAAAAGAGGCTAAAATCTACAAAACTCCCTTAAACTTTGGATTAGTTGCATATAACCTCCTTAATGTTTTAAAGTTTAAATTTAACCCCATTGACATTTTATTGACAGTAGGCCTCCTGTCATTAATCTTGTCATTAAGTCACTGATAGAAACTGCCACACCAGATTAATGAGCATGGCATCCTATATGATATCTGTATAAGATAATAATTTTACGATGATAACTTATATATATTTACCTAAGTGTTAAAATGCTCTTTTATGATTAAAAAAACCCTCATTTACCCACCAAAAAAAAAAAAACCCCTCATCCCCCTCCTTGCGGCATCCTATCGCATTTTTTGATTCTAAAAACACCATCATTCCATAGATCATCAAATCCAGATGCTGCTATTTTGATTTCCGAAGAAACAATATGAAACAAAAACAAGAATAAAACTGGGTACATTTAGAAACAACCGGAAGAAAAGTAATGTTGAATCCATTCGTTCAAAATAATAGTAATATAAATACCAATGCATATGCCAGATTACTCACGTCAATATCTTCTGAAAATTATGGCTGGAATCGCAAGCACTAAACAAGGAGCTCGTTGAGCGCCTAGCCACTTCAAATTCCAACATTTGTTGGTTTCGTTCCAATTGATTTCCTCTCTTACCTTGGAAGCAGAAGTAGCAGAAAATGAGAATTTTTTATATTGAAAGTTATGTTAGGCTGCACGATATGGGAGGAGATGAGGAGTTTTTTGATCATAAAATGACATTTTTACCCATATATAAAAGGGAGAATTGTCTAAAAATACCTTAGAAGTAAATTAATTGCTGATTGCTACTAAGCATATAAGCGATCTTCCGTGTGTGCAAGTGATCTTCCCTTTTGTGCAAACCATCTTCCGTGTGTGTAAAAATCTTCCATATAAATGTGCAAACAATCTTTCATTGTGTGTAAAATATCTTTCATTATGTGCACAGATCTTCAATGGTAGCAATCAACAATTAATTTTCCTCTAAAGTATTTTTAGACAATTCTCCCTATGGAAAAAGTATATATAATTATCATTCAACTATTGACTTATACATTTACCATGTAGGATGTCAAATCATCCTCATTAATCTGATGTTGTATTTTTCGTTAGGGACTTAACGGCAATATTAATAGTCGGGGGCATAATGTCAATAATTAAAATATTTGTGAGGTTAAATTTAGACTTTAAAATGTTAAGAGAGTTATATACAACTAACTCAAAATTCAGACTTTTATCAGTTTTAGCCTAAAAAAATAACTCACATACTAATATTTTAATTAATTTTTTCATCTGCTCTTTCTCTTCCCCATTGAAAACCCTTCCGCCAAAGCCTTCTTCCTCCATGAATTTTCAATGGCTGAGTCATGGGAGTTTATTCTAACAAATCGAATGCAATTATTTTGAAAATCAGACCCCAAGGCATTGCCCACCAAATGGAGCCCTCACAGTAGAACTCTAATTTAGGGTGCAAGAAGATGCAGCACCATAACCTTTGAATTTTGCTTCCTTTTGTACAATCCCATATTTATTCTCATCTCAATTCTCATCTTTGGAACTAACCATTGCGATTGTAATCCCAATTCCCGTTCTCATCCCATATTCATTTGAGAAATAACCAATTTGTTAGATGCCACCGTTGAGCTCGCCAATACTACAAAAAAATATTAAGTTTCCAATAGAAATTGTCACAAAATTTGTTTCTGTGGCAAATTCTGATGGAAAAGTTTCCGACGGAATTTTAGACAGAATTTTTTCTGTGGCAAAAATAATATTCCGTGGTAAATTTCGTGGCAAAAAATTTTGCCATGGAATTTCTGACGGAATAATTCCACGGAAAAAATTATGTGACTAATTCCATCTGAAAAATTAAAAAATTATAATTATTTAATTAAATTAAATTTTAAAAAATTATCTTTATAAAAATTAAAATTCTGATATTATTAGCATATAAATATTTAAAAATTAGGATTAATACCATCTTTCATCCCTCAAGTTTTTTCTTATTTTGGTTTTGATTTCTTAAGTTTCCAACCATAGGTTTTGGTCACTGTAGAAGCAAAATAGTCATATAAAAAATTATTTATAAAAAATAAAATTTATTAGTTATTAATTAATATTAATAAAAAAATTATTATTTATTAATTAATGTTAATAAAAAAATTAATTTTAGAAATTAGACAAAAATGTAGTCATATGAAATTTATTTAAGATGTAAAATTTTTTTAATTTGAAGTTAATTTATATTAAAAATTATAAGAATATATAAAATTATGTTATATCATTATTATAAGAAACAAATATATATTTATAAATAATTGATTATATATATAATTGTGTAATAATAAAACACCAAAGCAGTCGAGCCCATCCAAAAATGCATCGCTCGTGTAGGGACGGGGTCGTGGATTCGAACCAAAGGAGAGCAAGTTGAGTTGCATTTTTAGGAAAAAAAGAGGTTATGACACATGGCGGAATGAGACTACACCACGTGGCGGATCTAGGAGCCAGCGATAAGGTGGAGGCCGCCGGAGTTGCCACGCACCACTGCTGGCGATGACAAAGAAAATTTGGAGAATTCTTAATGCCAAACAAGGAACCTTGCTGGCTGAAACTTTGAAGCCTAAGTATATTTGTATATCGATGTCAATGATGCTGCTTTAGTCTGTAAGCCTTATAATTCTTCTTGGATTTGGAATGTATATTTCAATGTGCTCAACTTATTACTGATCACTTATGTTGGAAGATTGGATCTGGTACTGATATCTCTTTAAACCACCCATTGTGGTGGTCCATTTAGTCTAATTCTGCAAGTGTTTCTTCTTTACGATCAGTTGCAAAATTATTAGTGCATATTCCTTCTAGCTTTTGACTAGTTAGTTGGAATCATAATTTGGTCAAGAGTGTCTATCCTCTATACATTGCTAACTCAATAATTCAAACCCCTATCTCCTTCATGAATGGTCAGGATAGGTTGATTTGGACTCTTAGTCCTTCAGGTGATTATAAGGTCAATACTGCTTTTAAATGTATATCCTCCTTGCAGCAAAATCAAAGTGATGATTTCTGGAAGTTCCTATGGTCCATTTCATTACCTATGAAGGATCTGTTATTTGTTTGAAAGATTCTTAATGATGCAATTCCTTCAATTGATGTGCTCTTTAAACATCATGTGCCTATCCAAGGTAATTGTTTTTTTGGTTGTCATGAATCCAAAACATTAGAGCACTTTTTTGTGATTTGCCCCTTTTCAAGAGCAGTTTGGTTTGGAGGACTTTCAATTTCATTCAATTTCACCACTTTCCCTGCTTTTAAAGATTTGCTTAAAAGAACACTGATTGAATTGAGTGGGGACGGGAACACTGAGATGATAGCTTTGATTATCAAGCTTATTAATTGTTAGTGGAAGAAGAGAAATCTTCTGATTCACAAAGGTAAGAAAGTGGAGCCTTTGCAGATAATTAAAGAAATTCATTTTTCCCCATCACTTTGCAAAGTTGCATTTGCCTCATAAGATTCATCAAGGGTGAGAAGGCAAGTGGTTCTTCTTCATATCATTCCACTAAGTTCTATTCCATTAAGTGCCTGGAGCATTATAATAAAAAAAACTATTGAGGAAGATATATGTTGCTCTGGTCGCATATTTGTTATCAAGGTCAATTAGTTCAAGCGCTGCAATGGAAGACAAATCGATCAGTGATGAATTTTGCTCACATGGGACTACAATCTGCTCTTCTCTAAATTACTAAATGTCCTCTCTTTAGCAATACAATGACAAAGAAACTAACCATTTTTTATAAGAAGAAGAAATAGCTCCCTAATGTGGAAAAATAACACTCTTATGTAGATATTGTTTTGTAGAATATAGCAAGTCTCTTAAATTACTTTTTATTAGATAGAATAGTAATTGTATCTATTATAGATAATGGCATCTTAATTCTTTGCAATCATGTCCTAGGATGATTGCAGAGGTTTGATGTAACTCATTCGATATTTTTAATGAAAATTGTTTATTATAAAAGTATATATATAAGGATGAAACCTTTCGTTAGTCCAAACTATTACATAGTCCGAGACTCCCGAGTTCCGTTTTTTATTTTTTCATTGGAGTTCGTACTAAAAATTTGAGAAAGGAAAAAAAAAATTGAAGTCTTTCGCTTCTTTAATTTCTTTTTACCCATTGGGTATTGCTTTTTGAGAATAAACAAAACGTCTAATCTCTTGGCCGACTCTCGTCCTTGGGTGGGACCACCACTATAGCTTTTCAAAATTTCTTTGAGAAAATGGTTTTACTTAACCATGAAGTTTGTTGACTTGGTTCCTTTCCTCGTACACCGAAACAATGGAGGGAAGCCACAAGGAGGGATCGACATCTCTTCAATACCCATTAGCACCTTTTCCCCTTTTTATTGTTGAATTAAAACTTCAATTGTTTAAATTTAGTATCTTATAAAAATATTATTATAATTTTATTTAAAAAATTAGTAGAATAATTTTAACAGCTCAAATTTATTTTGTATCTTGTATAATTTTTTTTATAACTTTTAAAAAAAATTATAATAATTTTTTTTTTTTAAAAATGTTAAATCTAAACCAGATCTTAATTCAATGGAGAAGCGGAAAAGGGAGGGAAAAGGATGGAAGGGTACTAGCGAGAAGCAATCCACCAAGTTGGCATCGTTGTTCCCTAGTTCCTACCTACTTTGTGCCATTCATTGACTTGGCGTCAACCTCTTCGCATCCTTCATCTTTGTCTTCTCAAAGACTCTTCATATTATAACCCTTTCTTTTGTGCTGGGTTTTATATTCACGAGACCAACACCAAACCCAGAAAAGCTGAGAGTGATTCAGTGATCAAATGATGGAGAGGACTTGCAAGGGAAATGGAAAGGGAAAGGAAAAGACCAACTTGGTGGATATTGTGTTCTCTTGGACTTTTAGCGATGCTCTCAACGAAAATCTTTACAAAGACAAGGTGTTGTTATTTCACTGAAAATCTGTATTCTTTAATGTTGATATTACCTTCTGCATTTTATTTCCTGTTCTTTCTTTCTCTTTTTTCATTAACTGTGGAAAGTGAAATGTTGCCCTCATGAGAGCCTATGAAGATCCATTTTTTTTATTTATTTCCTCATGTTCAGTTTTGAATCCTGGCATTTTGCTACATCATACTTAAAGTACAAGAAACACATAAAACAGAGGAAAACAAACGTGAAACACCTGGTGATCAAAACACAAACCAAGAACAATTACAGGAAAGCAACATCTTATCGTTAATGGTCTATAGAACTGCTGGTACTCTGTTTTTACTTTGTTGAAAGGGATTTTTGCGACATTTAAAGTACACTTAATATGATAATTTTCTCTCAGGTGCCAAAGATTCCTATAACGTTTGTATCAGCAACAGAATACATGAAATCTTTTATTCCTTCACTGATTGAGGAAACACACAGTGATCTGTGTTCAAGCTTGAAGGGCATTTCCCAAGCCCCTACTTGTGAAATACTCACATATAAGAGGATGAGTAAGGGCTTGATCTATCAATTGACATTTGATGAGTCTCATGTTGGAGCGTATGAGCCTGCACCTGGAGATCTCATAGCCCTCACTGATGGTAGGCCCAAAGGCATTCAAGACTTAAACAAACCTGGAAGATTTTATCATGTCGCTTATGTTCGAATGTCAATAAGGGGTCAGATCACAATACTCTCATCAAAGAGCATAGAGATTGAACCAGATATGAGGGGCAACAATGTAAAAAAGGTTTATGCCACGTATCTTATCAACTTGATGACCAATATTCGTATTTGGAAAGCTTTTAGCTCACAGTTGGAGGGTGCAAACTTCAATATTATTGGAAAAGTTCTGCAATCTGATAAATTGGTAAGAATCAGATGGTAATCTAGCATGTGAGAACCTTTTTTTGCAAGTATTTGGTCTACTGTTTCTATACAATATACAGGAAATATATCAGTACACAATTAGTGAGACACATACATGGCTTTTGAATTTTTCATATGTCCTGTACTCAGGGTAAGTTGTAAAAATTCTTGTCTGCCAAATATCACCTGAATCAAATGTTATTTATTTATTATGCATGCTACGCTACTGGAGGTTCTAATAAGAATGAATTTAGTTTTTTCATTATAGCTCACTCAAACACTACACAAACACTGTAACTTGTTCTCAAGATGGTAATAAAGCAGCCATTTTAAAGCTTTTATCATGCCTTGTTTTACAGATTGGAAGGAGCAGTCACATTTGCCCTTCATTTGAGCACCATAATACAGACATTTCTATTACAACAAACATGATCAGATCTCAGAATCTGAATGAAAGCCAGAAAGATGCTGTATTAAGTAGCATTGCAATGAGGCAATGTCATCACAATCACACTGTGAAACTCATATGGGGCCCTCCTGGGACTGGTAAAACTAAGACAGTTGCATCCATGCTATTTGCACTGCTCAAACTAAAAACCAGAACATTAACATGTGCTCCAACCAATACTGCTGTGTTGGAAGTTGCAGCCCGCTTGCGCGGTTTAGTTGAAGATCAACTTCAGTTTGATACCTATGGGCTTGGTGACATAGTGCTTTTCGGGAATAATGCTCGAATGAAAGTTGATGATTACTGTGGTCTCCCTGATATCTTTCTTGATTACCGTGTTGATATGCTTGAGAAGTGTCTCTCTCCACTGACTTGATGGAAACATGACTTGGAATCAATGATCAGTTTGCTTGAGAACCCTCATCAGCAGTATCTTTTATCCAATATCAATGCGAAACATGAGGTGGATAATAATGATCTTATGTCATTAGGACAATTTACTAAGCTTAATTACAGCAATGTAGAGCAAGCATATCTTTCATACAAGCAACTTGGAGATAATAAAGATGATCATATGACATTGGAGCAGTATGTGAAGAAGAGATACAGTTTCATTAATGACCAATACCTTTCTTATAAAGCTGAAGTTCAGTTTGTAAAGAGGAGGTTCAGCTTCATTTGTGTGAATCTCAGGTCTAGCTTGCAAACATTATACTCACAATTACCAACTTCCCTTGTTCCATTTGAGGCGGCGAAGAACATATGTGTAGCTCTTGATTTGCTTGAAGCCCTTGGAAGTTCTTTGCATCAAAATGAGTTCATAGAAATTCCCACAAGAAATGTAGAGGGAAAAAGTAATGTCATTCAACCAGAACTTCCAAATGTGAAAGCGAAGGAATGGGGTTTATTTTCCATCTTCACTGGGATGATTCAAATATTTCTTAAGCCCATCATGAGTTGGCTTCTGCCTGTGGAAACACACATTCCAATAAAAGATGTTACATTTAACTTTGGAAGGTTAAGCATGAAAAGAGATGAGTGCCTTAGAATACTTAGATCACTTTCTCAGTCAATTTCACCTCCTCAACTTAAAAGTCGCTTTGACATAACAGATATTTGCTTGAAGAAGGCATGCCTAATTTTTTGTACGGCATCAGGTTCTTCCAAATTGTTCACTGAAGGAATGACACCCTTACCCTTTATAGTTATAGATGAGGCAGCTCAACTCAAAGAATGTGAATCAACCATACCTCTGCAACTTCCAGGCGCAAGACATGCTATTCTCATAGGTGATGAGAGGCAACTTCCTGCAATGGTTAAGAGCAAGGTAATAGAGTTTTCACTATGTCTTGGTAGGGCTTATGCTGAAATTTTCATCATTATTCATGTGAAAAATTATAATTCTAAATTCAAGTTGTTATTGATGAGGTACCAGTGCTTATATGAAGATGTGGTTTGCATTTTTTATCTTTGCTATCATTTTCAATTAAAATTAAGTTTTAGTACAAGCTGAGATGTGTTTGGAAGTGTTTTTAAGTGTGAGGAGGGGTTATAATAAAACTTTTGTTAGAGTTTATGATGAAATTTTCATCATCATTCACCTAGAAAATTATAATTTTACTTTCAAGTTTTATGGATGAGGTACCCAGTGCTTATATGAAAAAGTGGTTTGAATTTGAGAAAATCACTCTGAGATCCTGATGCAGGAAATAACAACAGGTCCATGCTGCTCACTTGTTATTGAGACTTTTTGGTGATTATATTCCTTCGTTTGGACCTAACAATGATTTTCCATTTGAATTTTGATCTTTGCTATCACTTTTTCTTAATTAAAATTAAGTTTTATACAAGCTGAGATGGGTTATGTTTTCTCCATTTTACAAATGCAATATGTTTTTTAAAGTGTGAGGTGGGATTTTGATAAAACCATTCATGAACCTTCATCAAATAGCTGAAGATTTTGATTTTATTCGTTTTTTCACATTTTGTGTTTTGTGTTGTTTGAAATTACCAAAGATCACTACTTTCTTGTATGTTTATGAAAATCAAATTTCAGATTTCTGATGATGCTGGATTTGGAAGAAGCATGTTTGAGAGGTTGGTGTTGCTGGGATTCATGAAGCATATGCTTAAAGTCCAATTTAGAATGCATCCATCCATAAGTTTATTCCCAAATAGGGAATTCTACCAAAGCCAACTTGTGGATGGCATGAATGTTAGAGATTCAAGCTATAGTAACCGTTTTCTTGAAGGAAAAATGTACAGCTCTTATTCTTTTATCAACATAGCTCAGGGCAAAGAGCAATTTGGTCATGGACACAGCTTGAAGAACATGGTGGAAGTTGCTGCTATATCTGAGATTATAAAGAACCTACACAAAGGTGTGTGTTTCTTGCTAATTCTTTGTTGATGCTTAGTACTTCCTCTGGTCCTTTTTATAAGAGATAATTTTTGGATATGACTTGTTCCTATTTATAAGAGACACTTATAGGTTGTCTCTAATTTTTTTTTTTTGTTAATATTTCATTTTTCCCCTTTTTAATTACTTATATTAATATCATTACATTTAATCCACCGCACATTCTCTCCCTCTTCCACACGCCTCTTTTTTCCAGTAATTTGTTTATTCTCTCTTACGAGGGATACTTTTGGGAAAAAGTTACATTTTAAACATGTCTTGTTTCTCAGTCCAAAAAAAAAAAAAAATGTCTTGTTTCTAACTAGTTTTAAACAACTTTTTGATCAACATCATATAGTTAATTGTCACTTGTCTTTTATAAAAAGAAACAAGGGGGGTAATTGATTAGGTACAATCTTCTTGAGAAGAATACTTTGAATATATGACTGGCCCTGTGTTTTTCTGCTAGAGTTCTTGAGCAAGAGAAGGAAACTCAGCATAGGAGTGATATCTGCATATAAGGCTCAAGTCCATGAAATTGAAAAGAAAGTTAAGCAGTACCACTTGGTTTCAGATCCTAACTTCTCTGTGAACATTCGCTCTGTTGATGGCTTTCAAGGTGGTGAAGAAGATATAATAATGATCTCCACTGTCAGATCTAATGAGAAGGGAAATGTGGGGTTTCTTTCTAATAGACAAAGAACAAATGTGGCTCTAACTCGTGCTAGGTATGTTACTTGTTAAGGCTTGAGAAATTCCTACATAGACTCAAATTTATAAATATAATACGCAAGTCATTCTCTTGGGCTGATCCTTAATATAAACAACTTTTTTATATTTCAAAATTTAAACTACTTTTTCCTTTTTTACCCGTATTAAATACACATTTTTATATTAATTAACAACTAATTCTCTTTTCATTCAATCATTTATTACTCATTCTCTCATATATTTTATGCATATTCTCTCTTTTATGCTCTTTTCATAAATATGGGTGTATTTAAAAAATATATGTCATTTTTTACACATTTATTGTTTTAAACTAATTTTAACCGCCAGTTCGTTTTGCACAATCAAGAAAAAAGTTGCTTATAAAAAGGATTAGAAGGAGTACTTCACATGGATTAAGAAAAGTAGTTAAAATAGTTTGTGTTATTGAAATGGTAAAAAATCATCACTACTTTCCAATATTCCAATTAAAATTAACCTATCTTAATCACCCTTTAATTTCTTTATTATACAATTTCTCTGTTTTGGGCAGACATTGCCTTTGGATATTGGGGAATGCAGAGACTCTAAAACAAAGTGGCTCAGTATGGAGAAAGCTAGTGAATGATGCTCAACAAAGAGGTTGCTTACATAATGGTAATGATGACCAGAATTTGGCTCAGGCCATTAACAATGCCTACCCTAAACTTGAGCAAGTTGGCAAATCAAACCATTTAAATCGCTCGGTATATGTGATATAAGTTGCAAGTGATTCACACAAAATTGATATATGTTTGAAGAGTTTAATCAGTGTTCCTATAATTGAATACCAGAGGTTTCATCCAGTGGCGGTTTGAAGAAAGGAATTAATGAAGTTGAAGTACTTTATTTGTTGTGTTGTAATATAGTAAAGGCTATATGTTATGAAGCAAAGCAATATGGTATAATTCTTGGCAATAATGAGCAAATAATGATTGCGGTAAAGATTAATGACCTTTGCATATGAAATAGCCTCATTATGTGACACAAATTAATAAAAAATTCCTATAAAATTAATCATAATACTCCCTCCAGTCCTAATTATAAGATAAAGTTGATTTTTTTGGAGAAATTAAAAAAGCCAATTAAATTACTTTAGAGTGTTTATATTTTTAGTATCCTTACATTATATATTAGTTTAGTAGTCAAATTAATTAGTTTGGAGAAAAAAATAAAAATAAAAATACTTTAAAGTAATTTAATTGGCTTCCTTAATTTCTCCAAAAAAGTCAACTTTATCTTATAATTAGGACCGGAGGGAGTATTATTTTTTTAAAAAAACATGATTGTCCTTGGGGAAAATGTCAAATGAAATTAAAATTCATTTAAAAACACAAATTGTCATTTGGAAGTTCATTTGGGGCCAAAGTGAGTTAAACAAAACATAATACTTGGGCTTGAACTATAGGTTACAATGGCTACCACAATTAAGGAACAAGCTCCTCCTGTCATTTTCATTGTATAGAATATAATTGATTGATTAGCCAGCTATTGGATTATATACCTATATATAAGAAGAGATGGTTGAAATTATGGTACATATTTACATAATATAGTATGCATAAGCTTGGCCATGACTAGTTGACTCACCAAGAGGATATGGTTGCAAGCAATATTTGTGTGAAATATGAAATTAGGGGAATCATGTATATAATGCCTTTATTTACAAAAGAATATTATTATAAATAATTATGTGATCCGAACAACAGTTCCTAGTTAAGAAGTTCGTTTATGATTTGAATATGATGTCCTCTCTTTATATTATAGGTTATACTGGCCACCACAATCAAGGAACAAGCTCTGAACTATATACGTATATATAGGAAGAGATAGTTGAAATTACAATATATATTTACATATTATAATATGCATTAGCAGGGGTATGACCAGTTCATAACTCACCAAGTGGATATGGTTGTAAGCAATATTTGTGTGAAATATGAAATTAGAAGCATCGTGCATACAGCGCCTTTATTTACAATAGAAAATTATTACAAATAATTTTGTGATCCTAACAACTGCTCTTATGTGAGAATTTTGTTTTTAATTTGAATATGGTGTCCTCTCTTTATATTATATGCTGTCTTCTTTTGATGAAAGTCCTTTTGATGATTCTTGTCTTTTCTTTCTAGTAATTTTCATCAATGTACATTATATGCTATTGGATTTAAAAGGGTTTTGTCTTTCCGTTTCCTCAGCAAAATGTTTACTTAAAATTCTCGTTTATCTTGGTGGTCATTAGATACCAAAAACAAATTAATTGATTATTTAAATGATTTAAAATTATAAGTCCTGGTTGATATCTTCCAAAGTTTGGTCTTTATAGATGTTTGCCTGCTTAAAACAAAGCTTATAATAGTACATTAATTGCAGCCTGGGTGGAATTGTCATGTACATACAATATTTCCAAATTTGGAAACAAATGACTCTTATGAAAATAATGGTATCCCAATTTTACTCAACGAGAATAACGGCAAAATAAGATCAGAAAAAGCCCCTAATAGTATTAAAAATAACTAACGACTTGACCAGTAACAATGCCGAAGGGAATTGCAGCACGAAGAACTGAAGATGGGTATTTTAAGTGAATGTGTAAACTCAAATTTGAAAGACAATGGAATAGATCGGATTTGAAGGTTTTTTAATTAGAAAATTGAGAAAAATATAACACCTATTTTCACATCCGGCTCAAATCTGATTTCCAGATCAAAAGTATCAGAAAACTGAGAAAAGTATAAAATATTAAAATCTTTTTTGCCATCAAGCTAATCAGCTCAAATCTGGTTTCCAGATCAAAAGTCAATTCAAAGCGGCTTAATTGATAAAATGGTCTAAGGGCCTGTTTGGTATGAGGGGAGGGGACTTAAGGGGAGGGAAAATAAAAGTTTTATGAGTTGAATTTAATAATATTGAAGAAATAGAGTTATAAAATTTTAATGAAGAGAAAATATAATATAAAAAAGTATGAAAAATTGATTAAAAACTTTTAATCCCAATTTTCTAATTTTTTTAAATTCAACTTATAAAAATTTTCCCTCCCCTCCCCTCCAAATCCCTCATTTCAAACAAGTCCTAAAGCATTTCAACAAACTGCTTAAGAGCCTGTTCGGATTAGCAGTAGTAGAAGTGACTTTTTTACAATTTGGCTTTTACAAACTTAAGATAGGATAACAGTCAGATTGTAAAAATGATTTGTATTTGGATTGACGGTGGCAAAAGCTGTAATTACCCGAAATTTGGGATTGGAGGCTTGGGAATAAGCCTAAATTAAGTGGACTGCTAAGCCCCAATTTAGCAGGAGCCCAAATTTATCCCCTAATTATTTCTATATCTTCAGGGTATTAAGAAAGTAAAATAGTGAATTTTGGAGAATATAATTATGTTTTCGGTGAATTGCCTATAAGGTAGTGAGCTTGTCATGTGATTTTGAATGATCAAATGATGAGTAAAAATTATGAAATTTTACAGGATTAAAGTATATATCTTAAGCTTTAATTTGATAGGTCATATGAATTAATTAGAGCTATATACAAAAAGATATGAATTTTTGAAGTCAGCACAGAAAAACTGTGAAGTTTCTGGAACAGCAGGCAAAGATTAACATTCTGTGACTTTTGTGATTCCATTCAGAAAACTTATATATTTTTCATTGAAACTAGACTCAATAAGGGTTCTATAGGCTTTGGAATCACCTCATTTTGATTTTTCTAGAATTAGTTATGATTTTTCAAAGTTTGGGCAGAAATCTGCCAAAATTTTGTAAAAATCTGAAAATGGGAATTATGACATCATCATAATTAAAGATGACATAAGCTAAATGTTATAAAATCATCATCCTCTTCTTCCATCAGCCAAAAACCGTGCAGCACCATGGAGAAAGAGACAGAGGGAGTTTTAGAGAGAGAAGAGGAAGAAAACTCGCGAGGTAGGTCGATTTCTTCGGTGAATTAGTACCTAATGCGTATAACCTTGTTCCTAAGCTTCTCTTCTATGTTATGTAAGGTGTTTGAAGCACAAATCTTGGTTTTTTGAAGTTAGGGTTTTCAAACACAAGAAGTAAAAGCTAGTGGGAGCTTGAGGTAACGTCTAAACTCTTGTATATTGACTATTATGGCTATTGTAGACAATTTAATCGGTGAAATTTCGCCGAATTGTTTTTGTGTGTAAAAAGGGAAAATGGGTTGGCCTAGGTGTTATGCTGCCCAAATTGATACTAAATGGTAGTTGTAACCTAATGGAATAGTCAATAAAGTGGTTAGGAGTAGAAAGGAACGTGTTTACGGAGCCGAAACCGAAAAACCCCGATTTTCCCCTTAAAACCCATATATTTCGGCCAGCATTGTAAATGGGTCTTAGAGTTGGATTTTCAATGATTTGATGGTTCCATTGAGTTCAGGAGGGAAAATTAGGTGGGGTTACATTTGGGCACTTTTTCAGAAAAGGCTGAGAAAGCATAATTACGGAAACGCCCCTAAAACCCTAAATGTAAGGCTGCCAAGGGCAATTTCGTAATTTGACATTGAATTTGATAATTCCGAGTCCTTAAATGGATGCCTTGGGTGAAAATATGTAAGAATAGCCCATGTCAAAATATCAGAAAAAGTTCGGTCGGACTGGGTACAGCGAGGCCGGGCCTGGTCCCTGAGGGTATTTTAGTAATTTTTCAAGATAGACTCATATAACCCCCAGAAATACTATGGAAGTGTCTAAATAGTACATTTGACATTGTAGGATCGAATATGGAGCCTCGAGCTGTTTGCACGTAGATCGAGGCCGTGTTTCGAGACGAAAAGGGGTTAAGGTAGGGGACTTACCTTACTTGCATGTAGTTGATATCTTTGCTTGTGTAATGATGTATGTGATTGCTTTACTTGATTGTGTAGAGCATATTTGAATAAATGAAGCTCTATTTCTGTTTTCGTTGTGGCCATAGTCTTGTTGTATGAACATTGAGCATGCAGAAATGTCATTATGGGGCATACATCTAGATAAAGCTAACATGTCATACACATAGCATCAATCATGCATGCATTATGGTATCTGTTTCCTACTGAGATTCTCTCGAATCTCACCCTCCCCTACCAACAATTTAGACAGGAGAAGACAGAAGATATGCTGAGAACACTGCAGAGAACCATATAAGGGGATTGCATTGGTGGAACGAAGATGAAAAGATGTCTCTGTTTTACTAGGATGGGTTTAGATACCCTAATAGCCTTGTGCGGTTACATTATTTGAATTTATCAGGTACGAACCCCTCGGGGAAAATTATGTAATTATGTACATAATATCAGTATATTCATGCTAATCCTGTGTTGCCCACCGAACCGCATATCATTTTCCGCGAATACTCTGAAAAATTTGAAAATGAGATAAGGGTGTGACAAAAGCGGCTTTTTTTCAAACTTAAACTTGTTTGGATTATTATTGAAAAGTAAGTTTAGATAGAAAATGATTGAAAATAACATGAATCTTATTGAATACTGCATACACACACATATTACTTATATATATTGTGATAATTTAAAAGAAAATTAAAATTATAAAATAAAAATAGTTAATTTATTATTTAAAAATTTGAAAATAAATTAATTAAATATGCTTAATGGATACAAATGTGTGTGTATTTAGATAGATGTATTCAATGAATATATATATATATATATATATATAATTAAAAAAATATTAAAATTAATTTGCTACACATATATGTGGCTTATAATTTTCTCAAGATGGGGCAATAAAACTAGGATTCGGCTTTGGTCCTTTCCCTAAAGGAAAAGGAGGGTCCTTTTATTGATCTGGACCATTAGATTAAGATCTCAACGGTCCAGATTTAATATAGTTATAAAAATATAATAATAATAATAATAATAATAATATTATTATTATTATTTTTATAGAGCCTAATATCTTAATCCAACTTGGTAACAGAATATCAGTTTTAACTAATTTCATTTAGACCTTGCATAACTGAAGGTGAAATTACTGGTTCTTTGATAGAAGAACTACAAGAATGCCTAGAAGGTTGTTCTAGAGTAGTTTTATAGATTTCCTAAATAGAAGGTGTTTTGGAAACACTAAATGATCGTCTTGGATCAAAAGTAATTCTTACATCTCCATTTTCATTTTGCCTAATTCTGTAAGAATCAGGTGCAGGTTTTGGAATGACAGGGGCAATTTTATTTAAGTCCCAATCATCAGGAAGAGTAACTTCTTCCCATTTTATTGTCTTTGGAACCATAACATTTGCTCTAGTAGCATCTGTTAGGAATAGACATGTTTTTTTCCTTGATTAAACATTTTAACATTTGAAGTACATGAATTCCTCACTTTGTACTGGACCCTATAGATTAAAGCTATAGGTGAAACTCCAGGTTTTATGTTGAATCCATGTAATTTCAAACTTAACTTCAAAACTTCTATGATAGGATCATCATGAAGTGAAGCCGTTATATTGGAAAAACAATTGAAGTAGATTGGTCCATCATGGAGACCTGCTTCAACCATTCCAAAAATTGATTCGAAAAAGATTTCATGTCTACCATCTCTAACACAAACTAAGTTAGAGACATTAAGACCAGCTTTAACAAGTCGTTTAATTGTAATTTGGACACAACCAATGTGTATAAATTTATATCTTTTTTGGTGTTTTAAGATTGATTTTTCTAATAGCAAAGGCATGTCAGTTGGTTCTAATTTTAGAGGAATAGTTTCTTCAACCGTTCTAATTATATAATCAGAAGACTTAAAGAATTTTTTATCCTCAGGTTCATATAAATCATTTTGGTTAATGACTAAAATAGTTCAATCACTAAAATTTTGGTCAATATCTTCAAAATGGATTTTATTGTTGAAAATATTGTTTTGTAAGGAATTTTTTCCTAATTTTTTGTTTGGTGTAGCACCAGAATTTAAGGATGAAGAAGGAATAAAAGAAGAGCAAGAAGAGTTGGAGCGGAAAGAGAAAGATCTAAACATAATTAAAACTTTACTCCCTTATACTGATATCATTATCGTCTAGTTCCATAGGGTTATGCTAAACAAGACGAAGTTTTTGGGTTATTTATGGAGCTATTATAAATATTACCTTGTATGTTCTTATAAAGATAAAAGTCTACCAATATTATTATCACTTAGCCAATGTCTTAAACATTAAACCCTAATATCATATGAACATTCAAACAACAAGGGTCTTGACTTACTTGCCTTATCCATCGAGACTTACTGCCATAGCCCTAGAAAAGACGGACGAAGTTCATATGCTATTATAAGATCCACTAACTTGCGTGCTATTAGATAATAATAATACTAAGCAGATACTTAGCTTTATATTAACATGTTTCTGATGTGGAAGATCAATCAAGGTTGCGACCACAGAGCATACTTATCCAGTGATATTCATACTAGCTTCATAAATTTTTAAGAACTTCAAAGCATCTAATACATCCCTACTTCCCTTTAGGCTCTGATACCAACTTAGGGGAGTGACCCCGAAAGGATCTAAGAGAAAGGGAGGAGAAAGAAAGCCTGAGAGATAGGGACTGACACGGAGTCGTTAATTCATTAAACAAAAAATTGATGGTAAATAGTATTACATTTACTTCAAAACATTGGAATAGAGTTCAACAAAACTATTCCACAATCAAAAAAGAAATGTTAGCAATCGTTTTGTGCATAAACAAATTTCAAAGTGATTTGTTAAATAAAAAATTTTTAGTCAGAGTTGACTACAAATCTGCAAAAGTGATAAGTAAAATATTTGTATATTTATTTTTCCTTATATGATGATTTTATGAACGATATTTGAGTTTAATATAATATATTTGGGTGTAAAATAAATAGTATTTAAAAAATAAATAAAAATATGAAGGTGACTGTAGCGGATGGAATCAATGTAGCAGGTGACAAAACATTGTAGCAGTCACGGAAAAACGCGTAAATTTTCCGACAGCATTCTGTTCACTCAGTGGAAAAACTGACATGGCACTGTAGCATCGTAGAAAAAACTGACATGCAACTGTTTGCTCACTGCCTATAAATACGAGCTTCAGGCGCAAAGATAGGGAGGCATGGAGATACTTCTCTAATAAGGAGAGATATTTTCTCACAGTTCTAAACAAATTGTGTTATTTTCTAGATTAAATTTTATGCATTGTATTACTTTTTACATGCCTCCTACATGGAAGGTTTATGATTGTATTACTTTTTGCATGCCACCTACATGGAAGGTTTTACCTCCTAAAGGGACAACTAGATTTGTCCATTTTTCATGCATCTTTTTGTTGTGTATTTATATTTGAGAATTTAATATTCAAGTTTATGCAGTATTTATGATGATTTCATTCTAGTTTTATATAATGTTAATTTATTTTTATTTTGTTTTTAATTTCATCGTGAGCTAAATTTCTATTTTCCTAGGGTGATGGCGTAGCTTACTAATAACGGATTGAATCTTAACTTATTAAATCTAGTTTTAATTTCTCCTTCATGATTGAGTTTTAATTATTGTTCTTAATGTTTTCATTTGATTGGTAATCTTTTTAACGATTTTAATATGCATGTTGAGACCGGAAGGAGATGCATGTGTGTAGATCCTATAATTAAAACTATGACTTGTATATGAAATAGGAATATATTCATATGAGTTGTGTGGTCTTACTGAGTTTCATAAATCTTAATGCATAATTAATTGCTTAAATTCATATAGGAATATTTGGATTAGCAATTAATTATAGAATTACTTGACCTTAGAAAAGGCTAGTAATTAAATTAGGAAAATTTGACTATCAATCATGTGGAATAAATTAGGCTAGAATAGATAAGTGATTCAATATGAAATTTATTAAGTGAAATCTAATCCCTAGGGCTTTTTCTCATATTCCTTTCATATTATTTACACTCATATTTAATTATTTTTCTTTTATTTTGTACTCTCAATCATTAACTAATCGATCGACTAAATAGAATTAAAATTACTCATTTTGGTATTTAATGATCAATCCTCGTGGGAACGATACTCTACTCACTTCTATATTACTTGATTACGACAGTGTACACTTGCACTATTTAATTGATTATCTACACTCATAACAAAAATTTGTTTTGCAAAAAGATGTAAAAAATAAATAATATTTTTATAATATATTTAGTAATATGTTCTGTTGATTGGGAATCAGTTAAAACCGATTCTTTGAGAACTGATTCTTTTTTATGAAGAATCAACTGAAATCATAAATTCTCTTCCAAATGACAAAGAAAAGGTCAAATATTTTAATAAACTTAGAGAAATTTCAGCCTCTTCTTCAAATTCGAAATATGCTCAAAAAATGTTGCAAAAAACCTTGCAAACAAAATATGATTTTTTTGAGATAATGAAAAGATTTAGGAATAATCCAAAACCTATTTCAACTTCTGACCTTCAGAATGAAATAAATGATTTAAAAGAAGAGATAAGAAACTTGAAGAATACTCAAGATTTCCATTCTCTTATTTTAAATCAAATTCAGGAAGAAATCTCTGATAAAGAAAAGAAAGAAGAAAAGGATGATATCAGTAATAAGGATTCAGACACTCCTAATTCTTTCCTAAACCTTATATTAAGGATTTCAATTAAAAAATGGCATGTTCCAGTCAGAATTGTTGTTGCAAATAGTTTTGTATTGGAAATAATAGCCTTATTTGATACTTGCGCAGCTTTAAGTTGTATAAGGGAAGGTCTAATTCCAACAAAATTTTATAAAAAAACCACAGAGAATCTCTGCGGACCAAATAAATCACCATTAGACATTAGATACAAGCTTTCAAATGCAGTAGTTGAAAATAATGGTTTTCAAATCAAAACTCCTTTCATCTTAGCCAAAGTTTTGTCTCAAGATGTAATTCTCGGTGGTTCTTTCATCTACCAATTAATACCTTATTTGACAACAAAAGAAGGAATAGAATCTCAAATAATGGGAAAACCTATTTTCTTCAAATTTACTTATCCTCCTTATACTAAATTTCTCAGTGTAGTTGAGTATAAGGAAAATCAAATTAATTTTTTAAAAGAGGAAGTTTCTTATACGGTTATTGAAACCCAACTGGAAAAACCTCTTTATAAACAAAAAATTCAAAATATCTTGAAAAATATTCAAGGCACAATTAGTTCTGATTTTCCTAATGCATCTTGGGAAAGAAAAAAGCATATAGTCAATCTCCCATATGAGAAAGACTTTAACGAAAGAGCTATTCCAACCAAGGCTCGTCCAATTCAGCATTTTTATTAACATCAAAAGCTGCACAAGACTAAGGGCTTTGACTTTTGCAAATAAACCCTTTTGAGAGCAAATCTTTAATCTCATTTTGACAGTGTTCCAGGAGTTCCTGGTTCATCTGAATTGGACGAGCCTTGGTTGGAATAGCTCTTACATTAAAGTCTTTCTTATATGGGAGATCAAAATTTTCCAGAACTTTAAAACATCTAATACACCCCTACTTCCCCTTCAAGCTCTGATACCAACTTGGGGGAGTGACCCCGAAAGGATTGAAGAGAGAAGGAGTAAGGACCGACACGGAGTAGTTAATTCATAAGATGTAGATGAAGATGCAGAAATTTAAAAGTGAAGAGATCAAGTAGAAAACTGATATATTATTGAAATATAAAGAAATTACAAAACAAAGAATAAAGGCAAAAAAATAAAAACAAAACAAACTTACAAAGAAGAGGGGGAAAGAAGTGATCCTGAAGGGCGGTCAAGAATCAAGTGAGTAACAACTGAAATGAAATGCTATTTTATAGACGTTCAAGACAGTTCCTATTTACAGTAATTATTTTTTCCCTTTGGGTAAAATCACTTTAACTAGAGTAAGAAACATATTACTCAAGTACAAGTGCTTTTTTCAAAATCTCTGGTGTTAAAATTGAAGAAGCTTCTGTAATTGTTTCACCTTTTAAGACCAAAGACCCCAAATTTGATACTAATTCAACTGATATTCAAAATATCATTAAACAAAATGATTATACAAATTTGTATTTTCAAACACTTGGAGAACATATTTTGAAAAACCCTGTAACTTCTAAAGCTAGTAAAGATGTAGTATCTAGCTCTACAAGTTTACAGCCAATATTTAAACCTTACTCCATTCCAAAAAATGTTTTGAGTAGTGTTCGAAAAGGAAGTTTCCAACAAAGAATTAAGGAAGATAATTGTTCCTGAAACTCCTCCTAGGAAAGAAGTTTAGAAATCTTCAACAATCCCTTCTTCTCAAAAATTAACATTGGGTGTTTTAAAAGAAAATCAAACTAGTAGTAGTGAAGATTGTCCAATAACCCAAAAAATTGAAAACATAAACTGGAGAAATCCAACAAAATTACATTATCTTAGGGCTATACCCCCGGATAGAGTACTTGAAGAGAGAGACTCTGCTCTCCGACAATTCAATGCAAGCAACATCTATGTCTAGAATATAGATGGCCAATCTGAAACAAATATTTTGGAAACTCTCCAACAAATGACGATGGTCAGTAACGCCTATGCCATATATAACAATTGTCAAGAGGAAGACGTTGTTCACATATTGATCTCTGCCTTTATTGGGCAACTCAGAGGTTGTGGGACTACCATCTCATTCATAAACAAAAAAACCAAATACTTCAAGCAATAAAAACCTCATAAGATGGCACTATAATCACTGCTGATGGTGAACCAGTGTTTGATGCTGTTAACTGTCTTATAGTTAACATAATTGCACATTTTGTTTGGGATCCTTCTCTTTGGAGAGATAAATCGGCAAATCTTTTGTCCAATTTAAAATGCAAAACCTTATCTCATTTTAAATGGCATAGGGATAATTTCTTGTTAGGACTAATGACCAGAGAAGATGGAAATCATCCAATCTGGAAAGAAAAATTCCTTACTGGTCTTCATAATTCCTTAAGAGATAAGATCAAAGAAAAAATCAAAACCAAAATGGTAATGGACAAATCCATTACAAAAACTTAACATATGGACAGCTCATCACAATTGTCTAGAAAACTGCTTTAAAACTTTGCCAAGAAGATAGGCTTCAACATCAACTTGCCAAAGAAAAAGCATCAAATAAGAAGGATTTGGGATCTTTCTGTGAACAATTTGGTTTTCCTACCAATAAAAAGTCTAAACATAAACACAGACATGAAAACAAAGATTACAAGGTTAAAAGATATTATAAAAAATATCATAAAAACCCTTGGAAAAAACCCAAGAGTAATCACCCTAGAAAATTAAAAAATGAGTTTAAGTTTAAAACTTCAATAGACCCTCCTAAGGGAAAGGTTGTTTGCTTCAGATGTGGTAAAGAAGGCCACATGGTAAGATACTGTAGACTTAATAAGAAAATTAATGTCTTACAACTTGAAGAACCAGTTCTTCAACAATTAAAATCTTTTGATTGAAGAAACCTCTTCTGAGGAAGAATATTTTATATCCTCCTCTAAAGAAGTTAATGAACTTCAACAGGAAGATATGCCATCTTCATCTGCTGAAGACAATTTTCAAATAAATTGTTTTGAAAAGATTGCTGAGAGCTCCAAGCTTGATGACTGAATCAAAGAATCGATTTTAACTTATTCTCAAAAAGACCTGATTTTGGACCTTGAGATCTTAATAAAAAATATTATAAATAATAATATTTTTATAATATATTGAATCTGGACCTTGAGATCTTAATTCAGGTCTAGATCAAGAAAAGGACCCTCCTTTTCTTAAAAGAAAAGGACCAAAGCCAGATCCATAAAACTAACGTGTAGCCCCTAATGAGGACTTGTGGAGGATCAATTAAAATACTGCTTCACAGTTATAAATTAATGCAAAAGCCAAAAGATAAAAGGGCAAAAAAGGACAAAAAAATCAGTGTGCGGCAGTTGCCGCAAAGGCCACATGAGGTTGCTTTTTTCTAAAAGCAGCTTTAATGATAAAAGCTAATTTGGCCCAACACTTTTCTAAAAATATGCCAACTGCCTACCGCACTTTTTTCTTTCATATCGTTCGTTTTCTCTTCTATACTGCTTTGTCAAACAGACCCTAAATCATAGGGTGGCATCCGGGTTTGATAACTTTTCTTAAAACTCAATTATTATCAAGTAGAACAAAGTATTATTGAAAAATTTAAATCCTATAAACTAATTGATAAATCAGTAATCTTAGAGAAGATTGAGAGCTATGAGACAGGCTCCCAGGAAGGTAAGTTAATGTCATCATATTTATATTTCCAAGAAAAAGAAACAATACAGTTACATGAATTTGACCGCAACAATACAAGATTGCAAACCAGAGTTCTTTTCCTCCATTATCATCTCCACGTTTTAATCTATGCCTGCTTCCTTAACATATGATGTGACAGACTTTACACAATAGTACAAGATAAAAGAGTTCATAAGATTTTAAGCCCAGCCCTATTGAAATCTAAGAGAGCTTTACAAGTTACAACAGTTATAATGCCGAAATGAACTTCTGAATTTTTGCTTGAGCTCCTTCCTTCTCTTCTGGTCCATCAAGATCGCCAATATTGTCTTGATATTTCTGAAAATGAGAAAGATGACATTTTAATAAGCTGGGAGATTTTATCACATCTTCTTTAACAATAATCAACTATGGGACTGTGTTAAAGTTAAGCATGGAGCATCGTATCCAAGCACAATAGAAACCCAAGTATTCCCAGTTCCCAGATACCACACGGCCGGTTTGTTCAAAATTTGAGTTTAACACTTGAGTGTTGGGAGAACATTAATCTAATCATGGAGGATTTGTTAGGAAAAAAAATTATTTCTAGCTTTTTTTATAAGCTATTTGGAATAGCCTATCAAAATAAGCTTTTTACAACGCATCCCTCATGCGTTTAGCTTATGTTCTCCCAATAATTCCCCTATGCTCCCAACCTTCTCTAACCTAACTAATGTAACCCCTTCCGTAATTATATCCGAAATAAATGATTAAAATGAAATAGAGACCAATAATAATCAAAACTCATTTACATTCCCATCCTTAAGATAGGGTTTTCACAAATTTCTTTCACAAACACTTTAACCTGGTCTCACAATCATATTTCGAATACAATTACCTCGTGAAGATAAATCACATTCATATAAATATTAGAGTGCACAATAATAATACCGGCAATTCCTGGTTCATACCTTCACTAAAGATACGTAGGGCACAATTGCCCATTACAATTCCTCAATGGGGATTACACAAATCCATCTCTAGTACATAACCAAATAACCCAATATACATCCAAGCACATATACATCCAATATCCAATTATACATAATCCTAACTACCATGATAACCAACTACCCAAATGACAATCCGAAGGAGTCCTCATCGCCCTTAGATGCTTGCTCCATCCTCGTTCTACCTTCCCTGTCTAAAATGTTGGTAGGGGAGGGTGAGATTCTAGAGAATCCCAGTAGGAAACCGATACCAATATACATGTAAGATAAGTGTTTAATGCATGATATGCTTGGATCACAATAACTTATGCTCGCATAATGATATATCCGCATGCTCAATGTTTCAACAATATACTCATGGCTATAGCATAAATAGAAACAGAGCTTCAATCATTCATATATGTTTCACATAATTAAGCAAAGCAATAGCATGCATCAGTACACAAACACAAATATCAATACATGCAGGAAAGGTAAGTTCTCTACACTTTTTCTTTCCACGTATGCTCCAGCATCGGCTACTCATGATCCGAGCGGATATCAAACCATGATCAGGGCGAATACCCAATCCTATAACCAAATCAAGGACATAAGGTCATTCTCTTTTCCAAATTCTCATTTTTATAACACTTAAAGTTGGTTATCATTCATGACCTTTAGGAGGCTAATCAAAGCCTAAACACATGCCTAAAGGCTTGGGAAAACACTTGACCAAAAACCATCTTCGAAAGTCCAAAATATTATTTTTGATGGTTGGCCGCGGCCCACCAATCCATTGGCCGTGGCCAACAATAGGCCAGAAACATTTGGGTCGCGGCCAAGAAAATCTGGTTTCTTTGCTGAACTTCCAAAAATCATAACTAATTCTAGAAAAATTTAAATGACGTGATTCCAAAACCCATTGAAAGATACTTAAGTTTTCTTTATAGAAAAAATATGGACCATTATTAGAAATCACCACAAAATTCCAGAATTACTCAAAACTCAACGCTGCCCTAAAACAGAATTCAGTTTCAATTCCAAATTTTGGCAAAGCATAACTCTCGGTTCACAAAAATAAATGACATGAATTATGTGTCCATTTTGAAGCTTGGGATGTGAACCTTAAGACTGGAAAGTTTCATAATTTTCCAACACCATTTGGTCATTCAAAATATTCGTACAAACTGACTGCCTAGAACAGAGTTTACACTTGACAGATTTCCAATTTTCTACCAAAGTGTCCAATGACTCTAAAATCATTAACCAAACCTATTCCCATACAATTTTCTACAAGGAACACAATGGTAACCTCAAAATGACCAAAATCATAACCCATTTACATGCCCTGTTTTTTTTCCAATACACAAAACCAACACAAAGTTTCCAAACTTCACATTCAAACTTCAATGCAATTCTATCAATTCAAAACACTAAACAAAACACCATTTCCATAACAACAACATACCATACTCCCCTATAACCCTAAATCACGAAAATTATGGCAAAATTTCCAGAAATTCAAGGGCCAACCAATGGCCACAAAACTTATATTAAAATGAAGCTTTCACTTACCTCAACAACTTTCCCAAAGAAGTTCTTTGGTTCACTCAAGTCCACAATTTCGTGAGAGCTCAAACACCACCAAATGACAAATCTAAAACCATAAAATTGAAGCTCTCAATACAATGACCAACTTTATAGAAGAGCATTTTTCCAGTAGAAGTCGTTTAGAGGGTTAAATGCTCACCTTTTACACAAAGTTCTTCCTCTCACCTTGGGCTGCCATGGAGGACGAAAATATGGAGAGAGAAGAGAGATATGAGAGGTGAAGAAGATGAAGAATGACAGAAAAAATCTGCCCCTCATTCTCCTTTGGACGAAAATGAGGGGAGAGAGGGAAGAGAAATTGATAAAATATTGCTTATTTAACTTTTCAAAGCCCTTTCTCTTGATCTCATCTTGACAAGTGTCCACTTCTAATTGGTTTTCATAGAATAAGTAACCAATTAGTTACTCTAACCACTTCATTAGCCATTTTAATTTCACATCTCATATCCTCTTAATTAGTAACTAATCTCTTCCATTAATCACTAATTTAGAGGCATTCTTTCAATTTTTCACTAAGTATGGCATATTAATTAATATTGCCACATAATACATAATCAAATTCTTTTCCTTTTTCCATGCACCATTTACCCCTATATTTAGCCTAATAATTATTTCATCACATAATTATGCTAAAATACAAGGTGTTGGGCATTCCCAATACTTAATCCGGATCTTAAATCCACATTAATCCACATAATCATTCACAATAATTATAATTAGCCCATAATCAAAATTTGGGACATTACAATTAACATCACTTCTTTTTTTTCCCAATCAATAATCACAACCAACTTGCCCTAAAAATGGACAAACAATAAAAACAAAATAAATGGCCGGTATTTTTAATACGAGGAAAGTTAAACTGCAGCACAACATTTTTCCCCCAAAGAATGAACAAATTTGCAGGCTGAGAGGAGGCCAGGAGGTTAATACCCAATTTCCAAGATCATGAAATATGCTGGTATTAGGTAAATAGGTGAGAAATTTTGCAAACGGACTAACTCGGATTGAAGGCTAGTGCATAGTCGTACGTTTTAAAAATTCTGCACTACCGTACATATACAAAAGAAGCATCAAAAGCATCATTTCAAAACGAAAAACAAATTTTTGTACCTGAAGTGTATCTTTCATATAATTTTTAACCCAGTCTGTTCTGCTTGAGAAGTAGTTCAATTCTCGCTCTCATTTGTGGATGTCTGCACAGGAAGCATATATTTAAAACAAATCAGAAATAACTCTACATATCAAGGCTTTGGTTCAAGTCGGTTCTGAGAGAAGTAGTTCAAGTCTGTTCTGTGTTTGGGTCCCTGATGTGACTGTTCGTTGTTGCTTTGATTCCTTAATTGTTGCTTTAGTTTCTTATGAAACCATTTGTTATTGTTTTGGTTCCTTATGAAACTGTTTGTTGCGGTTTCTACTCTAATTTGGTACTCTTTATTGTTCAGCTCTTATAAAGTTGGTGGATTATTACCTTAGCTTTTGTTGATTGAGTTCTAAGCTATGGATCTTATGGCCATTATTTCGTTGAAGAACAATTGCTACTCACGTCCAAACTTTTTCCAGCTTGAGGAAGTGTGTTGAGAACATCAAATTTAAAAATATTAATTAATTAGTATTATTATGATTGATGTTTATTACTTAATATTTATTGGGATTTAATATGAATATTTTATCACTATGATTTGATTTAATTAGATTTAATTAGGTTTGTTTATTGGGTTAGGATTAGTCTATTAATTTGCCTATACAAAAACATATTTATATTCTCTCTTTTTCTTAAGGATCAATAATATTCAAAGTATTTTTCTTATATTTCAATGTGATTTTTCTATCTAAACACTACCATGTTTAGATGAGGCCTAGGTCTTGGTTTCAGTGACATGTTTGTGTGTGTGTGTGTTTAAATGGTATAAAATGCTTAGATGAGGTATAGGCCCTGGGTTTCAGCTTAGCGTTGACATATTTGTGTGTGTTTAAATTGTATAAAATAAGAAAAAGAATATATTGTTACGTATATAAATATAAAGGGAGGGTTTATTTCCAAAAGACTAACATAATTGGTAAGAAAGCTCTTTAGACTTATAAACCACACTTTCTCTTATGAAACTCCTTGATGTTGATGTGAGACTTATAACAGTTATCTTGCTGGCAGAAAAATTGTAACTAATAATGTAGTTGAACTTTCTGACATTTATCATGTTGCTCCAAGTTTGTAGGTACTGTATAAGCTTGAGTTGTGATTAGAACTTTATGTTTTTTAGGTAGGCATTGTCGGTGGATATTGGGGAATGCAAGAACTCTAAAACAGGGTCGCTCTCTGTTTGGAGAAAGTTAGTAAATAATGCTAACAACATAGGGTACTTCATTAATGCTGATGATAACCAGCACTTGGCCAGAGCCATTAGTGAGGCCGCACTTGAGCTTGAACTAGTTCCAGTTAACTCACTTTATTGATCCTTAAATTTTTTCAAAGGAAAAATTAGGGAGAAGAACAAAAAAAAAAAGTTTATTAATAAAGACCTCAAAAATTGTAATTATTTTGAAGGACTAAAAATTAAAATATAAATATTCAATTAATTACCAAAATTTTTCCTCACCAAGCTTCTTACATTTCCTCTAACATCATCTTAACCATTTGACGGGGGTAGTTATCAATTAATGTTTCATCATTAAATGTGCCATACATTGGATTTGCTTTTATTTAGGAATTTATATTCTTGGAGTTTATTTAAGAATTTATTGTTTAAGAATTGTAAGTTTTAGTATTTTCATTTTTTATAACATTTTTTTTGGGTCCATCCTGCTTGCTTAAGTTTTTTTTTTCCATGATGAATCACATATTTCTAAAATAAATATATTATAAGATGGTTTTTGTGATTTTCTTTAGTTTTTAAAAATAATAAAAACCTAAAAAGGGGGAGATATCTAATTATTCATATATTTTAGATGCTATTTTAATATGGGTAACTTTTAAGATAATCCAATGCGTACCAAGCAGAATAATATAAAAATATTGAGTTACATATAAATATTTTTTTTAATCAGAATATATATAGAGATATCATTAGATTTGATAACCTAACAATAAAATAGTTGAAACGGGATTAGATAAAGTTAATTTCGTAATTGAACATTTATATTTTAACTTTTTTTCTGTATTCCTTCTCCCTAATTCTCCCTTTTCTCAATAAATAAATAAATAACTAAATAAATAAATAAATATATATATATATATATATATATATATGTTCTTGGATTATTCTTCACTTCTCACTTTCCCTTCAAAGTTGTCAGTCTATTTAAACCAGTACATTAACATTATCGGGCTGTCCCCATGTCGGATTCATTGAGCTGTCTTTCACCTTTACCACTGATATATATTCTAAAATTTAATAAGGAACATCGATTCTTTTGTCTTTCTGGTCAAATTTTAAAAGATTAATTGTAAAAATAAATCATTTGATAGTTATTATTTTAACTATTTTTTTATCCAAGCAATTTTCAAATTCATGACTAATTTTAATAACATATAAATTATTTTTGAATTATCTTCCATACTTACCAAAATTAGCAATTCATAAATTATAATTTTAATTAATAATTGGTCAATAAGTAACTATAATAATTTGAAAATTAGCAGTCATAAATTTATCCTGGGAAAAAATAATTAACCAACATTTGTTTAACTTGTATTACTTATGCATTAGTTAAATTTAAATGTCCAAGTTCCCCCATAAGTTTTATTACCTGGGTTCAAAACATCTGGTTGAACCAAGAGTATATTAATTAAATATCGGTTTTGTTTGAAATAGCGATTAAAGCCTTTAAAAATAATTTTTCAATAATAATTTATGGTATAAGAAATTAGTATATGAGAAAAATTTTAACTCAATATATCTAAATAAGCACTTTCAAATATCACAAACATGATCCAAACAAGCATATTCCTTTTCCTACGTTCTAAGGTTGGTATTTTCTACAAGTTCAAGGGTTCTGAGAGTGGCCCACCAAAGTAAAATTCAGAAAATGGGCTGTTAGATTGAAGCTCAACATTTTCTGGACGCCCTTTTGATATTTGGGCTTCTTATTGTTTTTTACGTTTGGTCTAGAATGATTGGGTTTTGTTGTGAATTCTCTTAGATCTGGTTTCATATATATATATTTTTTATAATTCTGGCCTAATTTGAATTTTGGAGCATTTAAATATATTAAGGTCTGGTTTCCATTCTATTTCGGAGCTGTGATCAGGTTTGGTTTGGATGAAGGGAAAAATGAGAATAAAGCATAGAGAAGAGAATATTAGGAGGGTATACTCCCAAAAAATAAAAAAATAAAAAATTAACGTACTGCTTCTATAAATCCCAATTAATGTCTATATTTAATCAATAAACATTGAAAAAAATTAGAAAACTTGTTAATATATTTTATTTAGCCCCATAAATTTGACAGCAATGCATGTTTTGAAATTTGACATTGGGTGTGTTTGGATTGACGATTGGATAAGTAACTTATTTTTACTTAGACTTATGGAATCTTAAAATTGGAAAAAAGTTAGATTGGATAAAATGATGAGTGTTTGGATTGGCAATTGAATAAGTAACTTATGTAAAAGTGAATGATATTTTATTTGACTTTTGCATTATTTAAGAGAAAAAATTGTAAAAATTATTAAAAATGAAAAAATGAAGGGATAATTGTGAAAAAAGACCTCATTGGCAACTTAATTGTCAAATGAGACCTAGGAAGATATCTGCACACGGAGGGATTTTTTCACAATTTTCTCAAAAATTAACTTTAAAAATTTGGCAATGGTACAATTTTAAATAAAATTATATCAAACTCTAATTTAAATTGGTACACTCCAAAATCATTTGACAGTGTCTTAAATATGATTGTCTCCAATAAAAAAATAATTCAGCATATAAAAAAAACAGAGAATCTTTCAATTTTGACTTCCGTTTTGCTCCTAATACAACCTATAACTTTTGCAGAAATTCGTTGCTTTCTTTGTACTCCCTCTTGTTTGTCTTCTAAAATGTCTTCTAAATGTATTTTTGGTCTTTTTTATACTCTTTCCGATCCTAAATATAAGATAAAATTGATTTTTTTTAGAAGGATTAGAAAGCTAATTAAAATACTTTATAGTATTTATATTTTTTATTGTTCTCCCAAACTAATTAGTTTAACTAATAAATTGATATATAATATAAGGATATATGTCAACACCCGTTTCCATTTTGATAATCAAAGAGTAATAACGACGGAATTCAATGGGCATACAGAAAAGTACAATTATACTGATAAAAATATTCATTTACAACTCCATTATTGTTCGCTAACGGAAATAGAAAATACAGCGGAAACTTAATATTTACAATTTCACCAAAATATCAAGGCATAGACTAAGGCATAACCACGTTCATATCCTCGCCTCGAGACACGTGATGCTCACTTTCCGACGTCAATGTCTTTGCCCTTTGGCCCACTGGTACCCGCTGAGGTATTTGTTTAAAAATAGGGTGAGATTCCGAAGAATCCCCGTAGAGACATAATATCGTTCATAGAAAATGCGAAAAGTAAATATGTCATGCGCCAAGGTATGCACAAATTAATGAACAACATAAACACATCGTCGTCATGTATACATGAGTAGGGCCCAGCCCCACAATCTACACCGGTTGGACTTCTGCCAACTCCCAGTGTAAGTGCAACTCTAGCACTAACAGCCTCTCTCTAGGCAAATCATGTTATTAATAAAGTGCATTTACAAAACAATGGCATCCACACAATCACATAACTTATGGCATAGTGTATGAAGGATAATGTCCCTACCTCAAAGCTTTGATATCCCCTATTTAATAGTGTCTCGAAAAGCGTGCTGTCCCGGCATCCGACTCAGTCCTATAATATTAAATGTACCAGAAATAGGTCATAACCTATCCAAGTATCATTTTAGACTATTCCATAGTGTTTATTGTGGTTATATTAGTCTATGGTGAAATTTTACAAAAATGCCCCCGGGAACCCGGCCCAACCCCGCCGTACCCGGCCCGATGGCACGTTTTCCCAAAATTTTGACTAATGTTATTCTGAATTATTTTCGCCCAAGGAATCCATTTCCGGCCTCGAAATTACCAAATTCACTGTCAAATTACGAAAATACCCTTGACGGCCCCTATTTAGTGATTTCAGTGGCGTTTTCGTAAATATGCTTTTTCGGCCTCTACCGAAAAAGTGCCCAACTGTAACCCCACCTATTTTTACCCACTGAGTCCAATGGAACCATTTATTTCATGAAAATCCAACTTCTACTACCAGATCTGGTTCTGGCCGAAATATTAGGGAAAAAATGGAAAAATGAGGTTTTGTGTTATAGTTTCCAAAACTTGTACTTTTCCACTTCTAATCCTTGATTAACTCACTTAAACACTTCTTAAACATGATTCAAAGAAATTTGGGCAGCATAACCCCTTAGGATTAACACTTTCCAAATTTACAAACTCAACAAAATAACCAAATCCAACAATAATCATCAACAACAACCACATCTAACATAATCTTAGGATTTGTGAAGTTACCTTCTTGAGTTCTTTTTTTTCCTCTAGAAGTCCTCCTCTCTCTTTCTCTTTGAGCTCAAGATTTTCTTGCTAAACATAGTGTTTCATAGAGAAGAAGAGATTAAAGAGGAGATTATACAAATTGGAAACCTTAAAACTTGGATCCATAAGGTCTTACCTTAAGATTTCTCCTCCTTCTCTCTAGATTTCCCAAGCTCTCCCTCTCTCTCTATCTTTGTTGTTTGGATGTGAGAATGATCAAGAAAGATGAAGCATGGCTTCATAAAATATCTCACCTCTTATCTTCATATTTCATCTTAACCCTTGATCTCATCAATGGTTGAGATTGCAACACCTTTCCTTACACCATACCTCCCTTCATGATGACTTGCTTTAGGCCATACTCCCTCCACTTTATGCCATCCTTTGTGATCATGAGTGTACTTGGCCTTATCCACTTTCAACTTGTGCTTATCTACTCCAAACTTGTGTCATAAGTCTCATTGTAATTGAACCAATTCCCTTCAATTAACAATTGGGTTTTCTACAATTATCTTATTCCTTTGGTCAACATAATATATTTTATTGCAATTTAAACATGTGCTCCAACTTTAGCCATTATAATTTAATCTCTTGGATTTAGATGATGCCACTTGGCATATTTATCTTCCAAGTAAATATTTCCCTTCTACTAAATATCCACCAATAAAAGAAAAATATGGGCTTTTACTTTATTCCACAAATCTCAATTTATTCCACCAAGAATATTCCATTCTTGAATTTATTTGCCCATTTTCTTATGAATATGAATATTTCAAAATTCACAAGATTCAAAATTCATGAATATTCACCATTTTATTGAATTATTCAAATAATTGCAATATATTTTTGGTGAATAAAATTTGGGATGTTACAATATACAATATATGATATGATTAAGTAACTTATTTAGCTTCCTTAATTTCTCTAAAAAAAATCAACTTTATCTTATATTTAGGACCGGAGGGAGTAAGATATTTTGATAGTTTCACTAAATATTAGATATTTTTCTCCATATATGCCTATATTCAATAAGAATAGTGAAAGATAATAAAAATTAAAATGTAGTTGGAATTTAGTGTAATTAATATAGAATAAATTGTAAAATGGACAAAATAGACTAAGAAATATCATGATCGTCTTTCCTTCATTGGCAGATAAGTTAGCCTCCTCCAATATGTTAAAAGCCTGGTCACCTATCTGCAACTTCATCTTCTCCGATGTCTCTGCAATGGCTGCAAATCTTGAGGAAAAGGTTTGCTGTCAACTTCCCCCCTTGACCTCGCAATAATCCCATTTCCATCAAATTTTTCTCTCCTATCGCAAGGATAAAAAAAAGGGGGAAAAATTGCGCTATTGGTTAACGTAGGATTTAACTTAGATTTGATGTTGGATTATTTATTCTAAATATAAGACTTATTTCTTATATTATTTTAGTACTTGTTATAAATTCAGTTTGTCAAAACTTTTTGGTCCTTAATGTAAACCCACCTTGAAAGTTATCAATGACTGTCTTTCAATATTACCCTATAGAATAAAAATTATAGATGAGAAAAATGTATAACATCTTTTCATCACTCATTAGATAAAGGGTTAAAGTGTAAATTTGCCTTGCAAGTTTTTATTGAGGAGCCATGTTACTCCAAAATTTTTTTTTTAAAAAAAAATTTAGGATCAATGCTACTCTAAAAGTATTAAAATGGAATAATGTTGCACTTTTCATTAAAAAGTTAACTGTTAATGTCAATCTTTTAACGGTCAGCGTTAGTTTTTTAACAAAATGAGGCTACATTACTACTTTTGAAATTTCAAGGGTAACATTAAACCTTAAAAAACTTACTAGAACAATAGTGAAAACTTTCAGAGCAAAATTACATTTTAACCCTTAAACAATGATAAATTTGGAAAATTCAATTAATTTAAGATATTAAATGTCTTAGTTTCCATCCTTGGTACGTGAAATTTGGTTAAAATAGAGTTATAATAAGGATCAGAGTGATATCTATTTATTTTTCTTAAATTACTTTTATTAATTCTTCATCAACAATAATCAAGGAACAAAAAACCAGACTAGTTAATGAATTCACTGATATAGTGGTTCATAGGTTAATGGGTTAGACCAAGATCAAGCCGATTTTAATTAAAATAATATAATTTAACTGAATTTAAAAATATTTATAATTGTATTAATTAAAAGGTTGGCGATACCTATCTTTACTCTATTTATTTTTCTTACCTATCCCTCATAAATAAAGGTATACTTGGAGAAAATGTTTATTGTCTAAAGTGTACGTTTAATCTTTTATGTGCACACCAAATTTCATTTAGTTCTTTAAGTTTAAAAAGTGTGTTTTTAATCCTTCAGTCTTAACATCGTTAGTATCATCTAACAGAAAATGATGACTCATCAAGTTATATTATTTTAGTTCTAGATGGCTGCCACATCAACTCAAAATTTTTAACAAAATCATATTTTTATTATGATATTATTAATATTAATAACTCACACAATGTTTGCAAGAAAAAAAAAAGAGGCTAAAATCTACAAAACTCACTTAAACTTTGGATTAGTTGCATATAACCCCATTGATGTTTCAAAGTTTAAATTTAATCCCATTGACATTTTAATTGTTGACATTAAGCCTCCTGTCATTAATCTTGCTATTAAGTCACTGATAGAAACTGCCACACCAGATAAATGAGCATGGCATCCTATATGATATCTGTATAAGATAATAATTTTACGATGATACCACTCTGGTCTTATTTATAAGTCCATTTTAACTAATTCTCACATATCAAGGAGAGTTAGTTAACTAATTAATTATGGTCTAAATTTCCAATTTCGTCTTTATTTATGATTGGTTCCAAAAGTCAACATGAATAGATTTATTTTGTTTATTGCAATTAATAGGGGTAAAAAAGTATAAAATGCATTTATTACTATAAAAGTGGACTTATAAATAGGACCAAATTTTTTGATAAAAAAAAACTTATAAATAGAACCAGAGTGGTAACTTATATTTACCTAAGTGTTAAAATGCTCTTTTATGATTAAAAAAAAATCCTCATTTACCCAAAAAAAAAAACCCTCATCCCTCTCCTTGCGGCATCCTATCGCATTTTTTGATTCTAAAAACACCATCATTCCATAGATCATCAAACCCAGATGCTGCTATTTTGATTTCCGAAGAAACAATATGAAACAAAAACAAGAATAAAACTGGGTACATTTAGAAACAACCGGAAGAAAAGTAATGTTGAATCCATTGGTTCAAAATAATAGTAATATTTTTTTGATCAAAAAATAATAGTAATAATATAAATATCAATGCATATGCCAGATTACTCACGTCAATATCTTCTGAAAATTATGGCTTGAATCGCAAGTACTAAACAAGGAGCACGTTGAGCGCCTAGCCACTTCAAATTCCAACATTTGTTGGTTTCGTTCCAATTGATTTCCTCTCTTACCTTGGAAGCAGAAGTAGCAGAAAATGAGGATTTTTTATATTGAAAGTTATGTTAGGCTGCACAATATAGGAGGAGATGAGGAGTTTTTTAATCATAAAATGACATTTTTACCCATATACAAAAGGGAGAATTGTCTAAAAATGTAAAAATGCCTTGGAGGCAAATTAATTGCCGATTGCTACTAAGCGTACAAGCGATCTTCCGTGTGTGCAAGCGATCTTCTGTTTTGTGCAAATCATCTTCCGTGTGTGTAAAAATCTTCCATATAAATGTGCAAACAATCTTCCGTTGTTTGCAAAATATCTTTCGTTATGTGCAACAGATTTTCAATGGTAACAATCATCAATTAATTTGCTTCCAAGGTATTTTTAGACAATTCTCCTAATACAAAAAGTATATATAATTATCATTCAACTATTGACTTATACATTTGCCATGTAGGATGTCAAATCATCCTCATTAATCTGATGTTGTATTTTTCGTTAGGGACTTAATGGCAATATTAATAGTAGGGGGCATAATGTCAATAATTAAAATATTTGTGAGGTTAAATTTAGACTTTAAAATGTTAAGAGAATTATATGCAACTAACCCAAAATTCATAGACTTTTATCAGTTTTAGCCCAAAAAAATAACTCACATACTAATATTTTAATTAATTTTTTCATCTGCTCTTTCTCTTCCCCATTGAAAACCTTTCCGCCAAAGCCTTCTTCCTCCATGAATTTTCAATGGCTGAGTCATGGGAGTTTATTCTAAAAAATCGAATGCAATTATTTTGAAAATCAGAACCCAAGGCATTGCCCACCAAATGGAGCCCTCACAGTAGAACTCTAATTTAGGATGCAAGAAGATGCTGTAACATCCCAAATTTTATTCACCAAGAATATATTGTAATTATTATATATATTCAATGAAATGGTGAATATTTAAGGCCAAAAGAATTAAATATTGAAAATTGAAGGTGGAACAGTGCTTTCAGTGAAATCGCCTGCAAGGCAGTGAGATTGTCATATAGTTTTGGAAGACCAAATGATGACCAAAAATTATGAAATTTTATAGGGTGAAAGTAGACATCCTAAGCTTTAATTTGATAGGTCATATGACTCAATTGAAGCTATAGACAAAAAGATATGAATTTTTGAAGTTGATCCAGAAAATCTGGAAAGTTTCTGGAGCAGAGATCAAAGATGTAAAATCTGGGAATAATATGATCATTTACAGTAAAATTCCATATTTTTCCTTGAAACTAGACTCAATGAGGGTTCCATAGGCTTTGGAATCGCCTCGAATCGATGTCTACAAAATTAGTTATGATTTTTCAAAGTTAGGGCAGAAAATCTGCCAGAATTGCCATTATTCCGAAAATTGAAAATGAAATGTGTTAGAAATTGATTAATGAAATTAAAATGGCAAGTGTCATGAACATACAAGGAGATAGGACCCAAGTACACACATGATCACAAGGGATGGCATAAGGTTGAGTGAGTTGGTAGGTTAATGTTGAGTGTACACAAAAAGGGAAGCATGGCAAGGTTGAGTGTACACAAAAATGGAATGATGGTGTACATGAAAGGTGTTGCAATCTCAACCATAGATGAAATCAAGGGCTAGGAAGGAAGATGACAAGGTTAATAAAATATCTTCTCTTCCCCTTCACACACACATTTCGTTCAAGGCACAAGGGAAAGAGGAAGAGAGAAAGCTTGAGAGATAGAGAGAAGAGGAGAGCTCAAGGAGGAAGAAGTCTAAGGTAGGTATTGTTGTTCTTGTGTTCAAAGCTTCCTCTCTTGCATAATAGCTTCTCTAATCTCTTTTTCTCTATGGATCACCATGTTAGCAAGCTAATCTCAAGGTTGAGGGGAGAGAGAGGACGTTCTAGAGAGAGAAACACCAAGGATCAAGAGGTAATCTCCAAAATCTCAACTTCTTTGTGTATTGAAGTTGTTGTTGGTGATTGTTGTTTGATTTATGTGATTTTTGGTTAAGTTGTAAAATTGGAAAAGCCATAATCCTAAGGGGTTATGCTGTCCAAAATCCTTTAAATCATGATTATGAAGTTTTTAAATGAATTAATCAAGGAATAGAAGTGGAAAAGTACAAGTTTTGGAAGCTAAAACACAAAGCTTCATTTTTCTATTTTTCCCTTCAATATTTCGGTCAGACCAGAACTGGTACAAGGAGTTGGATTTTCATGAAATAAATGGTTCCATTGGACTCAGTGGGCAAAAATAGGTGGGGTTACAGTTGGGCAATTTTTCGGTAGAGGCCGAAAAAGCATAATTACGAAAACGCCACTGAAATCACTAAATAGGGGCTGTCAAGGGTATTTTCGTAATTTGACCATGAATTTGGCAATTTCGAGGCCGGAAATGGATTCCTTGGGTGAAAATAAGTCAGAATAGCCCTAGTCAAAATTTTGGGAAAACGTGCCATCGGGCCGGGTACGGCGGGGCCGGGCCGGGTTCCCGGGGCCATTTTTGTAAATTTTCACCATAGACTAATATAACCACAATAAACACTATGGAAGAGTCTAAAATGATACTTGGATAGGTTATGACCTATTTCTGGTACATTTAATATTTTAGGACCGATTTGGAGGCCGGATACGACACGTTCTTCGAGGCACATTTAAAAGAGGATTATAAAGCTTTGAGGTAGGGACATTATCCTTCATACACTATGCCATAAGTTATGTGATTGTGTGGATGCCATTGTTTTGTAAATGCACTTTATTAATAACATGATTTGCCTAGAGAGAGGCTGTTAGTGCCAGAGGTGCACTTACACTGGGAGTTGGCGGAAGTCCAACCGGTGTAGATTGTGGGGCTGGGCCCTACTCATGCATACATGACGATGATGTGTTTATATTGTTCATTAATTTGTGCATACCTTGGCGCATGACATATTTACTTTTCGCATTTTCTATGAACGATATTATGTCTCTACGGGGATTCTTCGGAATCTCACCCTATTTTTAAACAAATACCTCAGCGAGTACCAGTGGGCCAAAGGGCAAAGATGTTGACGCCGGACAGTAAGCGGCACGTGTCTCGAGGCGAGGATATGAACGTGGTTATGCCTTAGTCTATGCCTTAATATTTTGGATAATTTGTAAATATTAAAACTTCCGCTGTATTTTCTGTTTCCGTCGACGAGCAAGATCGGAATTGTAAACCAACGACGTTGGTTTGTAAACGAATATTTTTATCAGTATAATTGTACTTTTCTGTATGCCCATTGAATTCCGTCTTTATTACTCTTTGATTATCGAAATGGAAACGGGTGTTGACAGATGCAGCACCATAACCTTTGAATTTTGCTTCCTTTTGTACAATCCCATATTTATTCTCATCTCAATTCTCATCTTTGGAACTAACCACTGCGATTGTAATCCCAATTCCCGTTCTCATCCCATATTCATTTGAGAAATAACCAATTTGTTAGATGCCACCGTCGAGCTCGCCAATACTACAAAAAAATATTAAGTTTCCAATAGAAATTGCCATAAAATTTGTTTCTGTGGTAAATTCCGACGGAATTTCAGACAGAATTTTTTTTGTAGTAAATTTCATGGCAAAAAATTTTGCCATGGAATTTTCGACAGAATAATTCCGTGGAAAAAAATTCTGTTACTAATTCCATCGGAAAAATTTAAAAATTATAATTATTTAATTAAATTAAATTTTAAAAAATTATCTTTATAAAAATTAAAATTCTGATATTATTAGCATATAAATATTTAAAAATTAGAATTAATACTATCTTTCATCCCCCAATTTTTTCTTATTTCGGTTTTGGTTTCTCAAGTTTCCAAGCATAGGTTTTGATCTTTGTAGAGGCAAAATACTCATATAAAAATTTATTTATAAAAAATAAAATTTATTATTTATTAATTAATATTAATAAAAAATTATTATTTAGTAATTATTTATTATTTATTAATTAATGTTAATAAAAAATTAATTTTAGAAATTAGACAAAAATGTAGTCATATGAAATTTATTTAAGATGTAAAATTTTTTAATTTGAAGTTAATTTATATTAAAAATTATAAGAATATATAAAATTATTTTATATTATTATTACATTTATATATAAGAAGCAAATATATATTTATAAATAATTGATTATATGTATATATATATATATAATTGTGTAATAATAAAACACCATAGCAGTCGAGCCCATCCGAAAATGCATCACGCGCATAGGGACGAGGTCGTGGGTTCGAACCAAAGGAGGGCAAGTTGAGTTGCATTTTTAGGAAAAAAGAAGTTGCAACACATGGCAGAGTGAGGGTGCACCATGTGGTGAATCTGGGCAGCCACCACAAGGTGGAGGCCGCCGGAGCTGCCACGCACCATTGCTGGCAATGGCAAAGCAAATTTAGAGAATTCTTAATGCCAAACAAGGAACCTTGCTAGTTGAAACTTTGAAGCCTAAGTATATCGATGTCAATGATACTGCTCTAGTCTGTAAGCCTTATAATTCTTCTTGGATTTGGAATGTATATTTCAATGTGTTCAACTCATTACTGATCATTTATGTTGGAAGATTGGATATGATACTTATATCTCTTTAAACCACCCATTGTGGTGGCCCATGTAGTCTAATTCTGCAAGTGTTTCTTCTTTAAGATCAGTTGCAGAATTATTAGTGCATATTCCTTCTGGCTTGTGACCAGTTAGTTGGAATCATAATTTGGTCAAGAGTGTCTATCCTCCACACATTGCTAACTTAATAACTCAGACCCCTATCTCCTTCATGAATGGTCAGGGCAGGTTGATTTGGACTCTTAGTCCTTCAGGTGATTAAAAGGTCAATACTGCTTTTAAATGTATCTCCTCCTTGCAGCAAAATCAAAGTGATGGTTTCTGGAAGTTCCTATGGTCCATTTCATTGCCTATGAAGGATCTGTTATTTGTTTGGAAGATTCTTAATGATGCAATTCCTTCAATTGATGTGCTCTTTAAACATCATGTGCCTATCCAAGGTAATTTTTTTTTGGTTGTCATGAATCCGAAACATTGGAGCACTTATTTGTGACTTGCCCCTTTTCAAGAGCGTTTGGTTTGGAGGACTTTCAATTGTTAGTGGAAAAAGAGAAATCTTTTGATTCACAAAGGTAAGAAATTGGAGCCTTTGCAGATAATTAAAGAAATTCATTTTTCCCCATCGCTTTGCAAAGTTGCATTTACCTTAGAAGATTCATCAAGGGTGAGAAGGCAAGCGATTCTTCTTCATATCATTCCGATAAGTTCTATTCCATTAAGTGCCTGGAGCATTATAATAGAAAAAAAGCGTTTAGGAAGATCTATGTTGCTCTAGTTGCATATTTGTTATCAAGGCCAATCAGTTCAAGCTCTGCAATGGAAGACAAATCGATCAATGATGAATTTTGCTCGCATGGGACTATGATATGCTCTCCTCTAGATTACTAAATGTCCTTTCTTTAGCAATACAATGACAGAGAAACTGACCATTTTTTGTAGGAAGAAGAAATGGCTCCTTAATGTGAAAAAATAGCACTCTTTTGCATATATTGTTTTGTAGGATATAACAAGTCTCTTAAAGTATTTTTCATTAGATAGAATAGTAATTATATCTATTATAGATAATAGCATCCTTAATTCTTTGCAATCGTGCCCTAGGATGATTGCAGAGGTTTGATGTAACTTATTTGATATTTTTAATGAAAATTGCTTATTATAAAAAAAATATAAGGATGAAACCTTTCATTAGTCCAAACTATTACATAGTCCAAGGCTCCCGAGTTCCTATTTTTTTTCGTTCATTGGAGTTCACACTAAAAATTTGAGAAAGGAAAAAAAAGGGAAAATGTCAGCTAGATCCCAAGGTACACAAATAATCTCAAAAAACTCCCTTTGAAAAGTCAAATAACAATTAAGAAAATAACCCCCACTCAAATAACAAAAGAAAACGCACAGAGGAGAGGAGGGAAGCACGTTTTTGTGATCAAGGCATTAAGAAAAAAGAGAAAAATACACGGACGAAGGGCGTAGGTGGTGCAACATTGAATGGACACAAAGTGGTGTTAATGTGGCTGGGAACATCGTCTTCATCATCGTCCAGGTACGTGTAGCAACGTACAGAAATGAACTGGAAAATTTTGTTTTTTCTGTGTGAAAATTGGTTAGATTGAGATTGAGGGGTTAGTGAAAGGTTGGATCTTGGGCTAAAAAATGGAGCAGGTGGTAGGTGGTAGACAAGAAATGCTAAGAATTTGATAAACAAATGAGCTTGATCATTGAAGTTGGGGTTTCACCTTGGGTGGGTGTTGTTTATGTTAGAGTGCTATGTTTTTGTGGCATGGTAACAGAGGAGCTGCTATGTTTAAAGTGAGAATGGTGAATGTAATTAGTATTCTTTGCTGGAAAAACGCTAAAATGAACACAAAAAATTGTTGTAAATTTGTGCATATGAAGTTGTAAATATTGCTGTGGAAGTTGTTAATATGTATCATAGCCTTGCTCTGTTTTTGGGGAAGCAAACAGAGGGTTGACCTTGTTTTTAATGTGTTTGGTGTTATTAGAAAAAGCACATGTGTAGGAATAAAAAGTGTAGTTAACGTATTGTTAATATATGCATATGAAGTTGTAAATATTGCTGTGGAAGTTGTTAATACATACTGTAGCTGTGCTCTATTTTTGGGGAAGCAAACAGAGGTTTGGCCTTGTTTTTAGTGTGTTTGATGTTATTAGAAAAAGCATATGTGTAGGAATAAAACGTGTAATTAACGTGTTGTTAATATGTGCATATGAAGTTGTAAATATTGTTTTGGAAATTGTTAATACGTACCGTAGCTGTGCTCTGTTTTTGGGGAAGCAAACAGAGGTTTGGCCTTGTTTTTAGTGTGTTTGGTGTTATTAGAAAAAGCACATGTGTAGGAATAAAACGTATAGTTAACGTGTTGTTAATATGTGCATATGAAGTTGTAAATATTGCTTTAGAAGTTGTTAATACGTACCGTAGCTGTGCTCTGTTTTTGGGGAAGCAAACAAAGGTTTGGCCTTGTTTTAAGTGGGTATGATTGAATGTTAGTGTGTTTTGTGTTATTAGAAAAAGCACATGTGTAGGAAAAAAACGTGTAGTTAACGTATTGTTAATATGTGTATATGAAGTTGTAAATATTATTTTGGAAGTTCTGAATACGAAGTTTGTGTTGCAGATTGACATGAAAGATGGGAAGTTGTTCGGGGAAGAATCTATTTTGTTTCTTTCATGTGGTGGGAGTTTTTAAATGGTGGAGAAGATGAAATGCAATATGTTGGTGGTTTAGTAAGAACAAAATGCGTAAAGGAAGGCACAACATATGAGAAGTTGTGAAGAATCATATCATTCATAACGGGAAAAGAAATGAATGAAATGCAAATGAAGTTCAAAGTTGCCCTTGATACATCAACATTTGTGGATCTTGTAGATGATGAAGGGGTGGATCATCTAATCAAATTTAATGAACAATATGATCATGTGTATATTGAAGAGGATGGTGATAATGACAGTACATAACCAGCAATGAACGGTCAAATGGAAAAATAAGAAGGGTAAGTTTATTTATCCTAAGAAAAGTAATTTTTTCAAACGTTAATATGTGTAAGAGCACTCAAACTTGTGATATACTGTAATTGGGACTATATTGGATTATTTTATTGTGCCAACCAAACAAAACACCTTGAATGAGCAGAGAATTTACATATTGTGCCAATAAAAGTGCCATTGGTTTACTAAAATAAATAAGCTAAGTTATGCGATGGGTGTTGATTTAAACTTTTTTGTAGAAGCAATTTGAATTGAAATGAAGCGAATGCTTATGACTTGCATTTTGTTAAACAATGTTGATAGAACATAATTAAAACTTTGCTTTAATTTCTATGCAAACCGTAAGGGAGCAAAATTTTTGATTTCGTAGTTATGAATAAATTTGCCAAGGAATCAAACAAACCATCGCCATATAAAATAAAAGAAAAATAAGTAACCTCCAAGAGAAATACATAGATATTATTCTTTTCCCTTCAAACATTGGTCCGTACAAAATTAGCCAACATTAATGGAGAGGTTGAATGATTAGGTATCCTGAAAATTCTAATTCTAACCTGAAGAATATAATTTTATTTCTCGAAGCTGATATAACTGGATGATTTTTTTTTAGGGAAAATCCCTATAAAATGCATTGGAAATAGGGAAATCCCTATTCAATGCATTCAAATTTCAAAAATCTGGATCAGTCTACTGTCAATATAGATGAACAGTGCCGGTGCCCCAAAAAACGATTTTGCCCTTCAGCCCTCATTCTCGCCACTTCAGAAATAACAACACCCGGTTCTTAATCAACAACTCCGGATTCTTGATTAACAACTCTCCTTTCTTGTTTCACAACTTCCGAATTTAAGTTTCAAGGCCAATAACAACACCTCTTTTTTTATTAACAACATGCACTCTTAATTAACAACTCTACATTCTTGATTAACAACTCTATATTCTTGATTAACAACTCCAATTTCATCTTTTTATTTTCACAATAACAACACCGGTTTTGTTATTAACAACACCATATTCTACATTAACAACTCTCATTTCTTATTTCACAACTTCGTAATTTAAGTTTCCGGATAATAACAACACCTCTTTCTTTATTAACAACACTGTATTTTACGTTAGCAACACTATATTTTTGAAATGTGAATATGTGGAAGAATAAAACGGAGTTGTTAATCAAGAATTCGAAGTTGTTAATAACGAGACCGGTGTTGTTATTGTGAAAGAAAAAAGATGAAATTGGAGTTGTTAATCAAGAATATAAAGTTGTTAATCAAGAATCCAAAGTTGTTATTTAAGAATGGGTGTTGTTATTTCTGAAGTGGCGAGAATAAGGGCTAAAGGGTAAAATCGTCTTTTGAGGGCGCCGGCACTGTTCATCCGTACAGACAGTGGATTGATCCGGATTTTTTAATTTGAATGTACTGAATAGGGATTTCCCTATTTCCAACGCATTTTATAGGGATTTTCCCTTTTTTTTATATAATTATCATTTTTTTTGGCATGATATAATTATGAATTATTTGATACTGACTAATTTAGTAATTTTGCTACTTTTAACCATTTGAGTCTAGCAAATGCTAATGTTTGAATACGTGTCGGTAATATTGGATACTAAAATAGTAGTGCTAAGAAAATTGCATGTATAATACAAATAACTAAACTTTGGTCCATGATTTTTGTATTCCATAAATTTACTAATTTTTAAATTACATAATTAATAAATATAATGAAGATATCCTTATTCATTGCCATTTATTAAATTAATAGCATAATGACTAGAGAGTCTATAGTTTTATCAAAATCGAATTTATTTTCTATTTCATTTAAATTTTAACATTTAATAAAATTGATGAAATTAATGTTTAAAAGTTTAAATTTAACTAACGCATAAGCAATACAAGCTAAGAAAATGTTGAACTATTTCTTCCAGGATAAACTTATGACGGGTAATTTTCAAATTATTATAGTTACTTATTGACCAATTATTAATAATAAATTATCTAATTGCTAATTTTGGTCAGCATGGAAAATAATTGTAAAATAATTTATTTGTTATTAAAATTAGTCATGAATTTGAAAATTTCTCGGATAAAAAATAAAAAAATTGGTTAAAATAATAAGATTTCGCATATATCATACTTTTCAAAATTCATTTGCCTCATACTACATATTTAATGTGGAGATTAGAATTTAGACAAAATTATTCCCTTTGGTGATTAATAGTTAATATAAGACATATTTGGAGAGTTGATCTTAATCTTAAATATAAAACATATTTTTTTATATTTATTAATATTTTCCTAATGTACCGCTACCTCAACAATAATCAATAAGAGGGAATGATATAATTAAGGAAGAAGACTGATATTTTAGAAAGTACATGTCATATTAACTAACTTAATGAGCTTTCTTAATGTAATCAAATTATGTAAACATATCTTATTCTATGGACCGAAGGGAGTATATAGTAGTAATATTTTATTTACATTTTGAATCTATAGTAAAATTAATTAAATTAAAAACTAAAATTCTAAATTATTGAATTGCAGAGATTTAACTTGCATGTATAAACTAAAAAATACATAATTTTGCATCAGATCTATATTTTAAGGATTGTATTTTTGTTTGTCATCAACACAACATTTTCAAGTTATATTTAAAAGCATTATTTTTTTATAAATGTTAAGTTAACAAATTTTAGTAATTAAAGTTATTGACTTATTTTAGAAATTATAGTTTGAAATCATTTTAATAATGAACTTTGAAACATTTAATAAAAAAATGGGAGAATTATAATCAGGTCCTGCCCAAGAAAAAAAAAATGAAAAAGTGGTCCCATGGAGTTGTTAATTGCACTCTTGAAGTTGTTAATTCACGCCCCTGGAGTTAATGAAACCATTTTTTTATTTTTTCTATTGGATGAGACCTGAATGTAATTCTCCTGAAAAAAATTCACAAATTGTTATTATTCATTGTACAAAAATAGTTATACATCGTTGAAAAGTTTTTATTAGTCAATGTAATTTTCTAATCTAAAATCATACAAATTAGATAATTTTCAATCTAGTGCAAATGGGTGGTTATGAGTATGATTTCAATTATAATCTTAGACTATTAGTATATGTGTAGAGGCCAAAATTTGAAAAAATATGGAACTATCACCAAAATTTTGAAATAGGATAATTTTGAAAACCTTTTTAAAAAAATGAAAATCAGATAGGATTTGAGAGTCGTTTGTACGTGGAGAAGGTGTTAAACACCTCATAATACCAGTTCATAAGAACAATAACTTAAGTCAATTATTAAAAATAAATATGGCATTTAATTTTATTATAATTACCCAAAAAAGAAATAAAACAAAATATTTACAAAAAGAAATAAAATGAAAACTAAAACAGTGTTTATTTAAAAAATGAAGACGAAGGGGAAATAAAGGAAAAAATATTTATTTATAAAATTGGATTTGACTTAAGAAGAGGACCTAGGGCCTACGTACCCTTTAGAGGGATCAAAGTCCACGTAGTTTAGGGGTAAAAATGTATGTCACTTTGTTGGTGTTTTTTTAGGAAAATATTTATTTAATTTATTTGAGAAAAATATTTTTTGTTTGGTTTGTATTTTTTATTTTAAAAAATGATTTCTTTATTCTTTTATTTAAAAAATATTTTGGATTAAACTTCCTACAGTAGTTCCAATAATAATCTCACATGGAAGAATAATCATTTTTATGCACGCGAGGGTTTCAAAAATCTCACACGACATAAAAATCTTTGGAAATCAATTTTGTTTTTTTAGAAAAAGAGAATTTTTCCATTTTATTTTCATTCATAAAAAAGGGGTCAAAATACATTAAAAAAAAAAAAAAGAACCTTGTGTAACCCAATTAATTGGTATACATGTGATATAATCCAAAAATTGCACATGACATTTGGGCTCCAACAAAAAAAAAAGTATAAACAAAGCTAAATCAAATCCATTCAATGTTAGAATAATCAATATACATATTCATGAAACAATTAATTTATTGAAAAGAGGAACATTAAATCTCCTTTCATATGTTTGGGCTTTTGTATAGCAACCGAAGTGATTTATCTCATTTGCCATTCATTTTGTCTTTTGCCTTGAATCTCCATCCATATTTGACCCATACGCAAAAGAAGAAAAAGAAAAGGATAAAAGTGAAGCAACAACCAATAATTAAAGAGAAGAATTTGTATAATTATTGAAAACTTGAACCAACTATCAAACTTTTACTCTTTAAAAGAATATTAAAAAAAAAACCAAGGTAATGCATAACATACTTCACCTTTGTAGATGGCTTCTCTTTGAGCTTCTTTCTCTCTTAAGAAATCATTATCTCTTGCTTCCACTCTTACTCCCATATTTATAGTCTTAAGATATAGTGTTTCTCATGAATGCACCCTTTTTTTTAATTTTTTTTTAAATTTTTTTATTTTTTGTATTTTCTGCTTAATAACATTTCCTAACTTGAAAACTAATCACCATAAATGAGAGATATTTTTTTATTTTTGTATTTTAAATTTTTTTAATGAAACTTCCTAATTTTAAACCTAACTGTTAGGGGTGTTTAAAGTGTCCCGGTCCTGGTTGTCCCAGCTCGGTCCCAGACATTTTATCCCGAGAATTTCCCGTCTCAGTTGGGACCGAGACTGGGATCTAAAAAAACTGGGACCGGGTCCCGTCCCGGTCCCATTTTTTTAATATTTTTTTCTTAAAAAATAATTTATTATTTTATTTTTGTATTTTTTACCCCATAAATTAAGTTATCATTTGATAAAATGTATACCACATATTTAGTTAGAGTTAAATCGTATATATCGTGATACTAATCCTAACTATATAATGTATAAAGATAATGACAAAAATGATGAATGTGATAACAACAACAACAACAACAATAATAATAATATGTTATTCTTCAATTCTAGCTCAATTTGTGTGATTTTTATGACTTTGCTAGGTGTTAAATAATCACTTTAAACACTAGATTATAAAAAATTTAACTAATGTAATAATATTATTGAAATCGGGAATTCCCGATCCCGGTCCCAGGAATTCCTGGTCCCTGTTATACCAGGAATTTACCGGGATCGGGACCGAGACCGGGAATGACTTCTCACTTCCAGCTACCCCCCCGAGACGAGAACCGGGAATGAGTGATCCCGGTCCCGTCCCGGGATTTGAACACCCCTACTAACTGCTATTATTGAGAGAGATTTTTTTTAATTTTAATTTTTTAATTTTTTATTTTCCCTACAAGCAATTTCCTAATTTAATCATAATTTAAACCTATCAACATAAAAGAGAGATATTTTTGTATTTTCATTTTTAATTTTTTTATATTTTCCCACAAGTACTTTTCTAATTTAAACCTGTCAAAATAAAAAAGAGATTTTTTTATTTTTAATTTCTATTTTTTTCTCCTGCAAAATAACTTCACGCTAAATTTTCTAATCTAAACATCAATCAACATCAAAGAGAAGAATTATTTTGAATTTGCTGCTATTTATTACAAACCTCAATTGTAAGATAATCACCATTAATAATGATCAATTTTCAAACTTATTATAATTCAATCGCCATCAATGTCATTGGATTTTTTTATTATTATTATTTTTGAATGGGGCCCGGATAAAATAGGGTATTCACAATATGTCTTCTAATTTTAAAAAAAAAACAATTGTTATATACATTATACCACTTACAACATAATGGATTGATTGGCTCACAGCTTTTTTCATTTGACATACTCCTTCCAATCCACAATATAAGGCACCTCTAAAAGGACTGCATGGTTGAGAATATAAGTCAGCTTCACTTTGATTAATGCTCATTTTCCAGTTTTGCCCCTGTGATTAATGCTTACTTTTCAACTTTGCCCATCCCACTCATTATATCCCCTCTCTCTAAAATAATATTCCTAATGCAATTAAACATATTTCTCAAAAAGGGTAAAAGTGGAAAAAATTTACATTTTAGGACATATTAAATGACTTAACTATCATTTCTTGTTTCCTGTGAAATAGTTTAAGTGCCCTATATTATAGACTAGAGAGAGTATAATCTTGTGACTTGTATACTTTTGTCCATCTCTTTTTAAACTCATTTCTTGCCATGCCATTTAGGCTTCACATGATAACCCAAATTAATGCGCTTGATATATTTTTTCCCTTTAGCGGAATGGACTAATCTCTAACAACGTATTAAATGAATGTTTAAATCCTTGTTGAAAGAGATGTTTATATTTAATATCTGATAGTCCCTTAAACATGATTACATCTAATAAAAAGATAACTATGCCTCTAAAAAACAGAGAATCTTTGCATTTTGACTTGCCTTTTGGTCCTAATACAGCCTTTGACTTTTGCGGAAAATTCTTTATTTCTTTGTACTCCCTCCAGTTTGTTAAATGTCTTTTAGAAGCTATTTTTGATAATTTTTATAAGGTATTTTGATAGTTTCAATAAGTATTAAATATTTTTTTTATGTACATCCATATTTAATAAGAAGAGCGAAAGAGAATAAAAATTAAGATGATATTGGAGTTTAGTATAATTAATACGAATAATATAAAAAATTACTTAAAGTTTATGATAAATCTAATGTTTTTAACTAATCATAGAATGGACAAGCTAGAGTGAGTAATATCTAGAGTCGAGAAATCGGGCCAGCCCGTTTAAACCTAAGCCCGTCAAGGGCCGGGCTTGTGATTTATGGCGGAAAAAAAGGAGGCGGGCCTAAAAGGGCTGACCCTGTAGGGCCAGCTCTGTAGCCCTGTAGGGCCGGCACTTTTAGGCCCGTTTAACTTTTTTTTTTAAACTGGGCACAAGGTAGCAAGTAGTGGTCAGGGGGCAGAGTTAACCTAACTTAATCCTCATATCAGAAACGCTCTTACACTTACTCATACCTCTTTTGAAACTTCTCTCTTTTTATTTTCTTTTTGCCTTTTTTATATGTGTATGCCAAAATCCAAATCAGGTATTCTATTATTACTGACATTTGAAGCTTGTAGACTTGTTTGATTGTGGCTATGAACTTGTTTGATTAGTTTTTGACATTAATTATGGTTTGGACTAAGTCTTAGTGTTTATGTTTTATTAAACTTGAATAATATTTATGTTTTAAATTAGTTTTGATGATATTTATGTTTAAAATTAGGTATTTTAATCTTTAGGAGAATAAGGGAAAAAAGTCATGGCAAAAAAAAAAGGAAAGAAAAAACTTAAATGGGCCTCAAGCCCGTGGGTTTTACTTAAACGGGTCGGGCCTATAAAATTTGGTACTTTTTTGAATTCGGGTGTAAACTGGTCGGCCCGTTTAGGCCCGAGCCCATCACGGGTCGGCCCATTTTCCCACCTCTAGTAATATCATTACCGTCTTTCCTTCATTGGCGGACACGTTTGTCTCCTCCAACATGTTAAAAGCCATCGCCTATCCACATCTTCATCTTCTATGGGTTAGTTTGATTTAACATTTGGAAATTATGTTTGCGTAAGTCCAGACCAAACGTCTATTACATACTTATCTCGTATACAGTAAATCATGTTAGAAAAATTGTTTCTACCACTAATCCAAACAAACACTATATTACCTATGCAATGGGTACAAATCTTGAAGAAGGTATGCTGTCAAACTTTTTCTCTCTGACTTTGCAATAATCCCATTTCTATCAAACTTTTCTCAGTAGTCAACAAAAACCAAAAACTTTCCTCTCCTTAGCTTGACATAGGATCAAATTGGGAAGTTACTTTTATCCAAAATATAAAACATATTTCTCATACCACTCAAGTCCTTATGATAAGGACCTGCGTTTATTTATTTATTTTTAAATTATTTATATTAATACTCTCTCAACAACAATTAAATACAATAATTATTTATTAATGCACCTATGTAGTATTTTAATAAAGTGAGTAATGATTGTTAGTTTGTTACTCATTAATGTCACACTCCCATCAATTATATCGTTTTTTTTTTATATTTTTTTCAAGTCCACATCCTTTTTTTTTTACGAATGCCACCTTTTTACATTTTAAATAAGATTTTTTCAAAAAAAAAAAAACTTATAATATTTAGCATAATTAACTAATTTTATTAATCTTATTAAATTAATTTAATATTTTTTAAATTAAGAACTGGAGGAGTACTTCACAAAAAAAATTCCCTATAAACTTAAATGGAGGAGTAAAATTGAAATAATACAATTACTATTCCAGAAATAAAGTGTTTACTTTTTATAAATTAGAACAAGCACACCTCACAAAATTTCTTAATATTCAGTTATGATGGGTATGATATCTTTCATGATTTATAAAAAGGTATTAGGATTAATATAATTTTTCTTCATTTTTTTGTCCCTATAATTTCAAACAATAGATTTTAATCTCACAAATTTCTTTTTGCTTATCTCTTGAGGAATCAAGACCTATTAGTTGAAACTATAGGGGTCAAAACTAAAATAAATGTAAATTATGAAGATCAAACATTATATTAAACTAAATTACTTACAAAAGTCTCACTTGGCACTAATTTTTTTTAACCTTCATGTACTATTGTTCCAATTTTATCGGATGTCCCAAAGGACACCTTTAGGTACTAGGAGCCCGTCTGGTTGGAGGAAAATTTGAAGGGAGAAAGGGAAAATTGAATTTTCCTGCTAACGGTAGATGTTTGGTTTGCATTTTCTAGTTGAAAATAGTTTCCCGCCGGAACCAAATTTCTGTTGCATACTTGAAAATGGGTTTGAATAAAAATTGGTGGGAATCAATTTTCAAACATAAGGAAAATGGGTTTAAAACATAAAACCTCTTGATGTGACAATCAATGTGACATAAGTGTTGAAGACATGGGCAAAAATGTCATTTGGTCCATTTTCCCATATTATTTTTTTCAAACAAAAAAAAAAAATCTTAGCAACTTACTTTCTTTTTCAGCGCAAATTAAATAGATATGTGACAAATTATTTTCCATTCCTTTCTTTTCCATTTCTTTCCAACACTTTCTTTAAACCAAATGTGCTCTAAAAATTTGATGTCTTTCATGGCAAGAAATTTTTTTTTTGAAGTCTTTCACTCAAGGTACTGAAAACCAGATCGGGCATTGAACTGATCGAGGTACTGGGTTAAGGATTAGTAGTTCAGATTAGGGTTAACCTGGGGGTCAAACCAGGGTCAATTAATATATATATATATATATATAATTTAAATGTTCATACATACTTTTCAAAAAACTATATGAGAATTATTTTTCAACTAATAGTCCAATATAACTTCCTGAACCTAATACCTACAAAAATATCATTAAGTATATAAGGATTTTTCCCCAACCAATGTAAAAAGTATTCCACAATCTTTTTAAAGCTCCTTATAAATAAAAAACTGATAGGAATTTTTTTTTTTAAAAAAAAAAGCCAAAATGACGTCATTTGGAGTGTAAAAAAGTAATAAAAAAAAGACCAAACTGTGAATATTCCGGGTCAGACCAATTCACCATGCTTCACACCGGGTCAAATCGGGTTGACTGCTTCATCGGACACCGGCTCACCAATTTTTTCCCTCAACCGGACCGGACCAATGACCGGTTCACTGGTTTCCGATCTGAACCGGTCAGTCCGGTCCGATTTTCCATTGCTTTCACTTCTTAAATTTCTTTTTACCCATTGGGTATTGCTTTCTTCAAAAAATAAAACGTCTAATCAATTTGTTTGACGCACAACCCAAAATATCTGTTCAAACAGGCAACAGTGATCATTTTACTTAGCCTTGAAGTTGGAGGACTTGGTTGAGTCATGAGTGGTTCCTTTCCTCGTAAATCGAAACCATGTAGAGAAAAGCCATTAAGCGTCACTTGATATTCCTTTTTTTTTTGCCAACTCGCTTGATATTCCAAACATAGCTTAAAGATAAAGCAGGCGATTATTGTTCCCTAGTTCCTCCAATCCTACTCTGTGCTATGCATTGACTTGGCGTCAACCCCTTTCGCATCTTTCATCTTTGTCTTCTCAAAGACTCTTCATATACCAGACTATAACCATTTCCTTTGTGCTGGGGTTTTATAATCACGAGACCAACACCAAACCCAGAAAAGCTGAGAGTGATTCGGTGATCAACTGATGGAGAGGACTTGCAATGGAAATGGAAAAGGAAAGCAAGAGACCAGCTTGGTAGATACTGTGTTCTCTTGGACTTTTAGCGATGCTCTCAACGAAAATCTTTATAAAGACAAGGTATTATTATTTCACTGAAAATCTGTATTCTTTAATGTTGATATTAGCTTCTGCATTTTATTTCCTGTTCTTTCTTTCTCTTTTTTCATTAACTGTGGAAAGTGAAATGTTGCCCTCATGCGAGGCCATGAGGATCCATTTTTTTATTTCCTTATGTTCAGTTTTGAATCTTGGCATTTTGTTACATCATATTAAAAGTACAAGAAACACATAAAACAGAGGAAAACAAACAATGAAACACCTCATGATCAAAACACAAACCAAGAACAATTACAGGAAAGCAACAACTTATCGTTAATGGTCTATAGAACTGTTGGTACTCTGTTTTTACTTTGTTGAAAGGGATTTTTGTAACGTTTAGAGTACACTTAATATGATAATTTTCTCTCAGGTGCCAAAGATTCCTATAACATTTGTATCAGCAACAGAATACATGAAATCTTTTATTCCTTCACTGATTGAGGAAACACACAGTGATCTGTGTTCAAGCTTGAAGGGCATTTCCCAAGCCGCTACTTGTGAAATACTCACATATAAGAGGATGAGTAAGGGCTTGATCTATCAATTGACATTTGATGAGTCTCATGTTGGAGCGTATGAGCCTGCTCCTGGAGATCTCATAGCCCTCACTGATGGTAGGCCAAAAGGCATTCAAGACTTAAAAATACCTGGAAGATTTTATCATGTCGCTTATGTTCGAATGTCAGCAAGGGGTCAGATCACTATACTCTCATCAAAGAGCTTAGAGATTGAACCAGACATGAGGGGCAAAAATATAAAAAAGTTTTGTGCCACGTACCTTATCAACTTGATGACCAATATTCGTATTTGGAAGGCTTTGAGCTCACAGTTGGAGGGCGCAAACTTCAATATTATTGGAAAAGTTCTGCAATCTGATAAATTGGTAAGAATCAGATGGTAATCTAGCATGTGAGAACCTTTTTTTTTGCAAGTATTTGGTCTACTGTTTCTATACAATATACAGGAAATATATCAGTAGACAATAATTGAGACACATATATGACTTTTGAATTTCTCATATGCCCTGTACTCAGGTAAGTTGTAAAAATTCTTGTCTGCCAAATATCATCTGAATCAAATGTTATTTATTTAATATGCATGCTACGCTACTGGAGGTTCGAATAAGAATGAAGTTTTTTCATTATAGCTCACTCAAACACCACACAAACTCGGTAACTTGTTCTCCAGATGGTAATAAAGCAGCTATTTTGAAGCTTTTATCATGCCTTGTTTTACAGATTGGAAAGAGCAGTCACATTTGCCCTTCATTAGAGCACCGTAATGCCGACATTTCTGTTACAACAAACATGATCAGATCCCAAAATCTGAATGAAAGCCAGAAAGAAGCTGTAATAAGTAGTGTTGCAATGAAGAAACGTCATCACAACCACACTGTGAAACTAATATGGGGCCCTCCTGGGACGGGCAAAACAAAGACAGTTGCATCCATGCTATTTGCACTGCTCAAACTACAAACCAGAACATTAACATGTGCTCCAACCAATACTGCTGTGTTGGAAGTTGCAGCCCGCCTGCGCGGTTTGGTTGAAGATCAACTTCAGTTTGATACCTATGGGCTTGGTGACATAGTGCTTTTCGGGAATAATTCTCGAATGAAAGTTGGTGATTACTGTGGTCTCCCTGATATCTTTCTTGATTACCGTGTTGATATGCTTGAGAAGTGTCTCTCTCCACTGACTGGATGGAAACATGACTTGAAATCAATGATCAGTTTGCTTGAGAACCCTCATCAGCAGTATCTTTTATCCAATATCAATGCAAAACATGAGGAGGATAATAATGATCTTATGTCACTAGGACAATTTACTAAGCTTAATTACAGCAATGTAGAGCAAGCATATCTTTCATTCAAGCAACATGAATTAGATAAAGATGATCATATGACATTGGAGAGATATGTGAAGAAGAGATACAGTTTCATTAATGACCAATACCTTTCTTATAAAGCTGTAGTTCGGTTTGTAAAGAGGAGGTTCAGCTTCATTTGTGTGAATCTCAAGTCTAGCTTGCAAACATTATACTCACAATTACCAAGTTCCCTTGTTCCATTTGAAGCAGCGAAGAACATATGTGCAACTCTTGCTTTGCTTGAAGCCCTTGGAAGTTCTTTGCATCAAAACGAGTTCTTAGAAATTCCCGGAAAAAATGTAGAGGGAAAAAGTAATGTCATTCAACCAGAACTTCCAAATGTGAAAGAGAAGGAATGGGATTTATTGTCCATCTGCACTGGGATGAATCAAATATTGCTTGAGCCCATCATGACTAGTCTTACACCTGTGGAAACACACGTTCCAATAAAGGATGTTACATTTGACTTTGGAAGGTTAAGCATGAAAAGAGATGAGTGCCTTAGAATACTTAGATCACTTTCTCAATCAATTTCACTTCCTCGACGTAAAAGTCGCTTTAAAATAAAAGATATTTGCTTGAAAAAGGCATGCCTAATTTTTTGTACGGCATCAGGTTCTACCAAATTGTTCACTAAAGGAATGACACCCTTACCCTTTATAGTTATAGATGAGGCAGCTCAACTTAAAGAATGTGAATCAACCATACCACTGCAACTTCCAGGTGCAAGACATGCTATTCTCATAGGTGATGAGAGGCAACTTCCTGCAATGGTTAAGAGCAAGGTAATAATAGAGTTGTCATTATTTCTTATTTGAGGTTATGATGAATTTATAATGACTGTTCACTTGGAAAATTATAATTTTACTTATAAGTTTTTATGGATGAGGCACCCAGTGCTTAGGTGAAAAACTAGTTTGAATTTCGGAAAATCACTATGAGATTCTAATGCAGGAAATGACAACAGGTCAATACTGCTCACTTGTAATTAGTATTTTTTGGTAATTACATTCCTTCTTTTGGATCTCACATTGATTTTCCATTTGAATTTGGATCTTTGCTATTACTTTTTCTTAATCAAAATTAATTTTTAGTACAGGTTGAGATGGGTTTTGTTTTCTCCATTTTACAAATGCAATGTGTTTTTAAAAGTGTGAGGTGGAATTATGATAAAACCATTCATGAACCTTCATCAAATAGCTTACGATTTTGAATTTATTCGTTCTTTTACATTAATTTGTGTTTTGTGTTGGTTGAGATTACCAAAGATCACCATTGTCTTGTATGTTCATGAAAATAAAATTTCAGATTTCTGATGATGCTGGATTTGGAAGAAGCATGTTTGAGAGGCTGGTGTTGTTGGGATATATGAAGCATATGCTTAAAGTCCAATTTAGAATGCATCCATCCATAAGTTTATTCCCAAATAGGGAATTTTACCAAGGCCAACTTGTGGATGGCATGAATGTCAGAGATTCAAGCTATAGTAAACGTTTTCTTGAAGGAAAAATGTACAGCTCTTATTCTTTTATAAACATAGCTCAGGGCAAAGAGCAATTTGGTCATGATGGACACAGTTTGAAGAACATGGTGGAAGTTGCCGCTATATCTGAGATTATAAAGAGCCTTCACAAAGGTGTGTGTTTCTTGCTAATTCTTTGTTGATGCTTAGTACTTCCTCTGGTCATTTTTATAAGAGATAACTTTTAGATATAACTTGTTCCTATTTATAGGAGACACTTATAGGTTGTCTCTAATTTTTTTTTTGTTAATATTTCATTTTGCCCCTTTTTAATTACTTATATTAATATCATTACATTTAATCCACCACACATATTCTCTCCCTCTTCCACACGCCGCTTTTTTCCAGTAATTTGTTTATTCTCTCTCTTACGAGGGATGCTTTTGGGAAAAAGTTACATTTTAAACATGTCTTGTTTCTAACTAGTTTTAAACAACTTTTTGATCAACATCATATAGTTAATTGTCACTTGTCTTTTATAAAAAGAAACAAGGGGGGTAATTGATTAGGTACAATCTTCTTGAGAAGAATACTTTGAATATATGACTGGCCCTGTGTTTTTCTGCTAGAGTTCTTGAGCAAGAGAAGGAAACTCAGCATAGGAGTGATATCTGCATATAAGGCTCAAGTCCAAGAAATTGAAAAGAAAGTTAAGCAGTACCACTTGGTTTCAGATCCTAACTTCTCTGTGAACATTCGCTCTGTTGATGGCTTTCAAGGTGGTGAAGAAGAGATAATAATGATCTCCACTGTCAGATCTAATGAGAAGGGAAATGTGGGGTTTCTTTCTAATAGACAAAGAACAAATGTGGCTCTAACTCGTGCTAGGTACGTTACTTGTTAAGGCTTGACAAATTCCTACATAGACTCAGATTTATAAATATAATAGGCAAGTCATTCACAACCGTACGGTTGTTTATTTTTTTCTCCAGTCCTTTCTATAAAAGCCTCCTAATTATTACTCCCTCCAATCTTATTTATAAACAATTTTCTCTTAGGTTGGTCCTTAATATAAACAACTTTTTTATATCTCAAAATTTAAACTACTTTTTCCTTTTTTACCCCTATTAAATACACATTTTTATATTAATTAACAACTAATTCTCTTTTCATTCAATCATTTATTACTCATTCTCTCATATATTTTATGCTCATTCTCTCTTCTATGCTCTTTTCATAAATAGGGGTATATTTAAAAAAATATGTCATTTTTTACACATTTATTGTTTTAAACTAATTTTAACCGCCAGTTCGTTTTGCACAATCAAGAAAAAAGTTGCTTATAAAAAGGACGAGAATGAGTACTTCACATGGATTAAGAAAAGTAGTTAAAATAGTTTGTGTTATTGAAATGGTAAAAAATCATCACACTTTCCAATATTCCAATTAAAATTAACCTATCTTAATCAGTAATCACCCTTTAATTTCTTTATTATACAATTTCTCTGTATATTACACTTAATAAGGGTATTTGTGGAATAGAAGAATTTAATCCTATTGATTTTTTTTGCATATGATCTTATACTTAGGACCATCAAAACCTTTTAGAAGGGCCCTTATAAAAAAGATTGAAAGAAGTATATGCCCACTAGCTTATCTACCAATGAAAATCCCTCAAATGAAATAGAAAATCAAGGCTTGAAAAGTTTCACTTATCTTGAGTTCATGACAAGATTTTTCTTTTGCTTTTGGGCAGACATTGCCTTTGGATATTGGGGAATGCAGAGACTCTAAAACAAAGTGGCTCAGTGTGGAGAAAGCTAGTGAATGATGCTCAACAAAGAGGTTGCTTCCATAATGGTGGTGATGACCAGAATTTGGCTCAAGCCATTAACAATGCCTGCCCTAAACTTCGGCTAGTTGGCAAATCAAACCATTTAAATTGCTCGGTGTATGTGATATAAGTTGCAAGTGATTTACACAAAATTGATATATGTTTGAAGAGTTTAATCAGTGTTCCTATAATTGAATACCAGAGGTTTCATCCAGTGGCGTTTTGAAGAAAGGAATTAATGAAGATGAAGTACTTTATTTGTTGTGTTGTAATATAGTAAAGGCTATATGTTCTGAAGCAAAGCAGTATGGTATAATTCTTGGCAATAATGAGTGCTGTAAAGAATAATGACATTTGCATATGAAATAACCTCATTACATGACAAAAATTAATAAAAAATTCCTATAAAATTAATCATAATATTATTTTAAAAAAAACATGATTGTCCTTGGGAAAAATGTCAAAAGAAATTAAAATTCATTTAAAAGCACAAATTGTCATTTGGAAGTTCATTTGGGGGCAAAGTGAGTTAAACAAAACATAATACTTGGGCTTCAATTATAGGTTACAATGGCTACCACAATTAAGGAACAAGCTCCTCCTGTCATTTTCATTGCATATAATATAATTGATGGATTAGCCAGCTATTGGATTATATATCTATATATAAGAAGAGATGGTTGAAATTACAATACATATTTACATAATATAGTATGCATAAGCTTGGCCATGACTAGTTGACTCACCAAGAGGATATGGTTGCAAGCAATATTTGTGTGAAATATGAAATTAGGGGAATCATGCATATAACACCTTTATTTACAAAAGAATATTATTACAAATAATTATGTGATCCGAACAACAGTTCCTAGTTAAGAAGTTTGTTTCTGATTTGAATATGATGTCCTCTCTTTATATTATAAGTTATAATGGCCAACACAATTAAGGAACAAGCTCCAAACTATATACATATATATAGGAAGAGATAGATGAAATTATAGTATATATTTACATATTTATAATATGCATTAGTAGGGGTATGACCAATTCATGACTCACCAAGTGGATATGGTTGTAAGCAAAATATTTGTGTGAAATATGAAATTAGAAGCATCATGCATATAACGCCTTTATTTACAATAGAAAATTATTACAAATAATTTTGTGATCCTAACAACTGCTCTTAGGTAAGAATTTTGTTTCTAATTTGAATATGGTGTCCTCTCTTTATATTATATGCTGCCTTTTTTTGATGAAAGTCCTTTTGATGATTCTGGTCTTTTCGTTCTAGTAATTTTCATCAATGTACATTATATGCTATTAGATTTAAAAGGGTTTTGTCTTTCCGTTTCCTCAGCTAAATTTTTACTTAAAATTCTCGTTTATCTTGGTGGTCATTAGATAGGGAAAAAAAATTAATTGATTATTTAAATGATTTACAATTATAAGTCCTGTTTGATATCTTCCAAAGTTTGGTCTTTCTGGATGTTTGCCTGCTTAAAACAAAGCTTATAATAGTACATTAATTGCAGCATGGGTGGAATTGTCATGTACATACAATATTTCCAAATTTGGAAACAAATGACTCTTACGAAAATAATGGTATCCCAATTTTACTCAACGACAATAATGGTAAAATAGGATCAAAAAAAGCCCCTGATAATATTAAAAATAACTAATGACTTGATGAGTAACAATGCCAGAGGGAATTGCAACACGAAGAACTGAAGATGGGTATTTTAAGTGAATGTGTAAACTCAAATTTGAAAGACAATGAAACAGATCGGATTTGAAGGTTTTTTAATTAGAAAATTGAGAAAAGTATAACACCTATTTCCACATCTGTCTCAAATCTGATTTCCAGATCAAAAGTATCAGAAAACTGAGAAAAGTATAAAATATTAAAATCTTTTTCGGTGTCGAGCTAACCAACTCAAATCTGGTTTCTAGATCAAAAGCCAATACAAAGCAGCTCAATTCGGCTTAATTAATAAAATGGTCTAAGGGCCTATTTGGCATGACAGGAGGAGAGGTAAGGGGAGGGAAAATAAAAATTTTATGAGTTGAATTTAATAAAATTGAAGAAATGGGGTTATAAAATTTTAATGAAGAGAAAATATAATATAAAAAAGTATGAAAAATTGATTAAAAACTTTTAATCCCCATTCTCTAATTTTTTTTTAATTCAACTTATAAAAGTTCCCCTCCCCTCCCCTCCCCTCCAGATCCCTCATTCCAAACAAGTCCTAAAGCATTTCAACAAACTGCTTAAGAGCCTGTTCAGATTAGTAGTAATAGAAGTGACTTTTTTTTCAATTTGACTTTTAGAAACTTAAGATAGGATAATAGTCAGATTGTAAATATGATTTGTGTTTGGATTAACAGTAGCAGAAGCGGCTTTTTTTCAAACTTAAACTTGTTTGGATTATTATTGAAAAGTAAGTTTAGATGGAAAATGATTGAAAAGAGCATCAATCTTATTGAATACTACACACACACACACACACACACACACACACACACACTACCTATATATATTGTGATAATTTAAAATAAAAATAAAAATTATAAAATAAAAATAGTTAATTTATTATTTAAAAATTTGAAAATAATCAAATTAATTAATTAATTGTGCTTAATGGATACAAATGTGTGTGTATTTAGATAGATGTATTCAATGAAATATATATATATATAATTAAAAAAATATTAAAATTAATTTGCTGCAAATATATATGGCTTATAATTTGCTCAGGATGGGGCAATAAAACTAGGATCCGGCTTTGGTCCTTTTCCTGAAGGAAAAGGAGGGTTCTTTTCTTAATCTGGACTGTTAGATTAAGATCTCAACGGTCCAGATTTAATATATTATAAAAATATAATAATAATAATAATAATAATAATAATAATAATAATAATAATAATAATATTTTTATAGAGCCTGATATCTTAATCCAACTTGGTAACAGAATATCAGTTTTAACTAATTTCATTTAGACCTTGCATAACTAAAGGTGAAATTACTGGTTCTTTGACAGAAGAACTACAAGAATGCCTAGAAGGTTGTTCTAGAGCAATTTTATAGCTTTCCTGAATGGAAGGTATTCTGGAAACACTAAATGATCGTCTTCGATCAAAAGTGATTCTAACATCTCCATTTTCATTCTGCCTAATTCTATAAGAATCAGGTGTAGGTTTTGGAATGATAGAGGCAATTTTATTTAAGTCCCAATCATCAGGAAGAGTAACTTCTTCCCATTTTATTGTCTTTGGAACCATAACATTTACTCTAGTAGCATCTGTTAGGAATAGACATGTTTCTTTTCCTTGATTAAACATTTTAATATTTGAAGTACATGAATTCATCACTTTGTACTGGACCCTATCGATTAAAGCTATAGGTGAAACACCAGGTTTCATGTTGAATCCATGTAATTTCAAACTTAACTTCAAAACTTCTATGATAAGATCATCATGAAGTGAATCCGTTATATTGGGGAAACAATTGAAGTAGATTGGTCCATCATGGAGACCTGCTTCAACCATTTCAAAAATTGATTTGAAAAAGATTTTATGTCTACCATCTCTAACACATACTAAGGTAGATACATTAAGACCGGCTTTAACGAGTGGTTTAATTGCAATTTGGACACAACCAATGTGTATAAATTTATATCTTTTTTGGTGTTTTATGATTGATTTTTCTAACAACAAGGGCATGTCAGTTGGTTCTGATTTTAGAGGAATAGTTTTTTTAACCATTCTAATTATATAATCAGAAGACTTAAAAGAATTTTTTATCCTCAGGTTTATATAAATCATTTTGGTTAATGACTGGAATAGTCCAATCACTAAAATTTTGGTCAATATCTTCAAAATGGATTTCAGTGTTGAAAATATTGTTTTGTAAGGAATTTTTTCCTAAATTTTTGTTTGGTGTAGCACCAGAATTTAAGGATGAAGAAGGAGTAGAAGAAGAGCAAGAAGAGTTGGAGCGGAAAGAGAAAGATCTAAACATAATTAAAACTTTACTCCCTTATACTGATATCATTACAATCTGGTTCCATAGGGTTGTGCTAGACAAGATGAATTTTTTGGGTTATTTATGGAGCTATTATAAATATTGCCTTGTATGTTCTTATAAAGATAAAAGTTTGCTAATATTATTATTACTTAGCCAACGCCTTAAACATTGAACCCTAATATCATATGAACATTCGAACAATAGGCGTTTGGACTTACTTGCCCTATCCGTCGGGACTTACTGCCATAGCCCTAGAAAAGACGGACGAAATTCATATGCCATTATAAGATCAACTAACTTGCGTGCTATCAGATAATAATACTACTAAGCCGATACTTAGCTTTATATTAACATGTTTCTGATGTGGAAGATCAACCAAGATTGCGACCACAGGGCATACTTATCCAGTGATATTCACACTAGCTTTATGAATTTTCTAGAACTTCAAAGCATCTAATACATCCCTACTTCCCTTTCAGGATTTGATACCAACTTGGGGGATTGACCCTGAAAAGATCTAAGAGAAAGAAAGGAGAAAGAAAGCCTGAGAGGTAGGGACCAACACGAAGTTGTTAATTCATTAAACAAAAAATTGATAGTAAAGAGCATTGCATTGCATTTACTTCAAAACATTGGAATAGAGCTTAGCAGAACTATTCCACAATCAAAAAAGAAATGTTAGCAATCGTTTTATGCATAAACAAATTTCAAAGTAATTTGTTAAATAAAAAATTTTTAGTCAGAGTTGATTGCAAATCTGCAAAAGATATTTTGCAAAAAGATGTAAAAAATAAATAATATTTTTATAATATATTGAGTAATGTGTTCTGTTGATTGGAAATAAGTTAAAACCGATTCTTTGAGAACCGATTCTTTTTGATGAAGAATCAGTTGAAATCATAAATTCTCTTTCAAATGACGAAGAAAAGGTCAAATATTTTAATAAACTTAGAGAAGTTTTAGCCTCCTCTTCAAATTCGAAATCTGCTCAAAAAACGTTGCAAAAAACCTTGCAAACAAAATATGATTTTTCTGAGATAATGAAAAGATTTCAGAATAATCCAAAACCTGTTTCAACTTCTGACCTTCAGAATGAAATAAATGATTTAAAAGAAGAGATAAGAAACTTGAAGAATAGTCAAGATTTCCATTCTCTTATTTTAAATCAAATTCAAGAAGAAATCTCTGATAAAGAAAAGAAAGAAGAAAAGGATGATGTGAGTAATGAGGATTCATACACTCCTAATTCTTTCATAAACCTTATATCAAGGATTTCAATTCAAAAATGGCATGTTTCAGTCAAAATTGTTGTTGCAAATAATTTTGTATTGGAAATAATAGCCTTATTTGATACTGGTGCAACTTTAAGTTGTATCAAGGAAGGTCTAATTCCAACAAAATTTTATGAAAAAACCACAGAGAATCTCTACGGACCAAATAAATCACCATTAGACACTAGCTACAAGCTTTCAAATGCAGTAGTTGAAAATAAGGTTTTCAAATCAAAACTCCTTTCATCTTAGCCAAAGTTTTGTCTCAAGATGTAATTCTCAGTACTCATTTCATCGACCAATTAATACCTTATTTGACAACAAAAGAAGGAATAGAATCTCAAATATGGGAAAACCTATTTTCTTCAAATTTGCTTATCCTCCTTATACTAAATTTCTCAATGCAGTTGAGTATAAGGAAAATCAAATTGTCTTGAAAAATATTCAAGACACAATTAGATCTGATTTTCCTAATGCATTTTAGGAAAGAAAAACGCATATAGTCGATCTTGTAATATCCTGAAATGTAATCAGGGATTAATAACTTCAAAGTGATGTAATTAATAATAATTAAGCACTTTTGAAGTATGTGTTATGTAATGTGATGTAAAGGTGCTTAGTAATGGTTTATTAAGCATTGTGATAGTCAGGGTAAAACGGTAAATTTACCGACCGATTGGTCAGTTACCAAAAAGAAAACTCCTTAGTAATCAAGATTAATGGCTAGGATTGAAAGAACAAGAGGTGGAAATCCTATGCATGCAAGTTCATGTGAAATCATGGTAGGAAAAAGGAGATGGTGACAAGTGGCAAACTATAGACCATGGGATTGAAGTCAAAGATTCAACTCATTTCTCTTTCCTCCCACTCTTAGAGTTGGCTGTGTGCATGGGAGAGAAAGGAAAATTGCTTCTTCATCAATATCTCACTTTCTATCTCCATTCTCTCTATTCGGTGCAGCTAGGCAAGAAAGAGAAAGAAAGGGCTTGAATTCTAGGTAAGTATTTGGCTTCAAATGCTCATCTTATATTCACTAAGGTTGTTCATGGTGTTGAGGGCTTTCTTGCCATGGTTTCAGAATTTTCATTGGTGGTATTTGAGAGATTGTGAAGTTTGAGAAGTTGAGGAATCAAGGAAATCATATTTGGTAAAGGAAGAGGTAAACATTTAATGCATTTTGGTATAATTGTTTTGGCCATTGGTTTAGCTTTGTAATTCTGGATTTGTACCCTGATCTCTTGAGATTTTGGGAGATATGAATTAAGTGATGTAATGTGGTGGAATAGATGCTAGATAGTGTATGGGAGTTAATGGTTTTGGTTTGGATTTGAAAAGAGGAAGTTTGGTAAATTGTGGTTTTGAGTGGTCTTGTGAGTTAGAGATGGGAATGTGTTATTTGAGTGGAAGTTTGGTTGTTTTATGTTACCAATAGGTTCCTTGTGTTAGGACAAGTGAGAATGAGTTGTGGTATAAGCTTTAGGACCATTGGTAGCAAATTGGTCAATTCTGAAAAACCATATCAGTTGCTGCGATTTGGCATCTGATAGGCATCACTCGAGTAAGGGAGGATCTCACTCGAGCACGATATGAAATTCTGGGTATTTTGGTCAAGTCTTCAGGCAAAAACCGTGAGCACACTTCCTGACTTGTGAGTGAGATATGATTCTGCTCGAGTGAGCATAGGTATACTCGAGTGAGGGAGTAAGTTTAAGACTTGGGAGTTTATAGTTGCTCTTGGGTAGTCACTCGCTGGGTCTCACTTCCTGGTGCTCGAGTGCACCTGAGGCCATTGCTCGAGTACAGCCTCTTGTGCTCGAGTGAGTGTGAGAAATATTCCGTGGTTTGCTCTCGGGCAAACACTTCCTGTGTCTCACTCGCTAGTGCTCGAGTGTAATTGGGGGTGTCACTCGAGTGAGACTTCCATCACTCTAGTGAGCCAGCCCAAAATCAGAAATTCTCCCTAGAAGGAGGATCTTCGGGGTAGTTTCTCCCAATCCTTTAGGCATATGTTTAGACCTATAATAGTCACCTAAAGAGTTTAAATGATAACCAACTTAAAGAATTATAGAATTAAGAATTTGGAAAAGAGGTTGACGAGTTGTTTCTAACCTGGTTTACAGGATTTGATATTTGCCATCCTAGAGAGCCCGCAGTGCCAAGAAATGTCAGGAAAGGATCAGGTAGTGACTCTCTCTCTTTCTTATACTATGTGTAATGCACTGTATTTGTGTTGTATCACTTTTTTGTGATGATCTTTGATGCTGCTACGGTTACAGCTGGTGATAGCTGTCGTTTACAGTGTAAGCTGTCGTTATTGTGATTACAGCGCAAGCTGTCGTGGTGGTGATTACAGCGTAAACTGTCGTGATTGTGTTTACAGCGAGAGCTGTCGTATTGTGTATACAGCCGTGAGTGTTGTCATTTGTGGTGAAAGCCATGTACATTTGAGTTGCTACTGTTGTTGCTGTTTGTGATTTATGTACATGCTTTGTGTTTATGCATTGTGTGAGTGATTTGTTACTACTGGGATTCTCTCGAATCTCATTCTTTCCAATGACTAACATTTCAGACAGGGCATGTGGCTCGAAAGAAAAGCGGCCAACCCGGAGCGGTTAAGACCCTTAGGGATATATATTTGATTTGGAGATGTTGGTTATACATTTTGAACTTGGGATTACTGTATATATTTTGATATGCGAATTCTAGATTCGATTTTTAGTTGTGTAATCCCCTGGTGGAAACTTATAACCCTCCGATTATATATGTATAGAACCCGGGAGTTGTCGGGGAGTTGGTTATACACTCTGATATGAATGATTGTATATTAACTGCACAAGTAATTATATTTGAACTTTGAAATTGAGACAAGGATGGGAAAAAGATTTTTAAAGGTTTTTGTGAAAATCCCACTGAAAGGCAGAAATTTAAAATGAGTTTAAATCATCCGATGGTCTCTAATCCAATTTAATTATATGTTATCGAATTATAATTACGTGTTTAAAGGCAGGGGTTACAGATCTCCCATATGAGAAAGACTTTAACGAAAGAGCTATTCCAACCAAGGCTCGTCCAATTCAACATTTTTATTAACATACAAAAACTGAACAAGACCAAGGGCTTTGGCTTTTGCAAATAAGCCCTTTTGAGAGCAAATCTTTAATCTCATTTTGACAGTGTTCCAAGAGTTTCTGGTTCATCTGAATTGGACGAGCCTTGGTTGGAATAGCTCTTTCATTAAAGTCATTCTCATATGGGAGATCAAAATTTTTCAGAACTTCAAAACATCTAATACATCCCTACTTCCCCTTCAGGCTCTGATACCAACTTGGGGGAGTGACCCCGAAAGGATGGAAGAGAGAGGGAGGAGAAAGAGAGAAAGAGAAGTAAGGACTGACACTGAGTCGTTAATTCATAAGATGTAGATGCAAATGCAGAAATTTAAAAGAGAAGAGAGTAGAAAACTGATATATTATGGAAATATAAAGAAATTACAAAACAAAGAACAAAGGCAAAAACATAAAAACAAAACAAACTTACAAACAAGAGGGGGAAAGAAGTGATCCTGAAGGGCGGTCAGGAATCGAGTGAGTAACAACTGAAATGAAATTTCATTTTATAGGCGTTCAAGTCAGTTCCTATTCACGGTAATTATTTTTTCTCCTTTGGGTAAAATCACTTTAACTAGAGTAAGAAACATATTACTTAAGAAACGTGTTTTTTGTCAAAATCTCTAGTGTTAAAATTGGAGAAGCTTCTATAATTGCTTCACCTTTTAAGACCAAAGACCCCAAATTTGATACTAACTCAACTGATATTCAAAATATCATTAAACAAAATAATTATACAAATTCGTATCTTCAAACACTTGGAGAATATATTTTGAAAAACCCTGTAACTTCTAAAGCTAGTAAAGATGTATTATCTAGCTCTACAAGTTCAAAGCCAATATTTAAACCTTACTCCATTCCAAAAAATGTTTCAAGTAGTGTTCGAAAAGGAAGTTTCCAACAAAGAATTGAAGAAGAATTAAGGAAGATAACTGTTCCTGAAACTCCTAGGAAAGAAGTTTAGAAATCTTCAACAATCCCTTCTTCTTCTCAAAAATTAACAATTGGTGTTTTAAAAGAAAATCAAACTAGTAGTAGTGAAGCTTGTCCAAAAACCCAAAAAATTGAAAACATAACCTAGAGAAATTCAACAAAATTATATTATCCTAGGGCTACACCCCCGGATAGAGTACTTGAAGAGAGAGACTTTGCTCTCCGACAATTCATTGCAAACAACATCTATGTTTGGAACATAGATGACCAATCTGAAACAAATATTTTGGAAACTCTCCAACAAATGACGATGGTCAGTAACACCTATGCCATATATAACAATTGTCAAGAGGAAGACGTTGTTCATATATTAATCTCTGGCTTTACTGGGCAACTCAGAGGTTGGTGGGATTACCATCCACTCATAAACAAAAAAACCAAATACTTCAAGCAATAAAAACCTCACAAGATGGCACTATAATCACTAGTGATGGTGAACCAATGTCTGATGCTGTTAACTGTCTTATAGTTAACATAATTGCACATTTTGTTGAGGATCCTTATCTTTGGAGAGATAAATCAGTAGATCTTCTATCCAATTTAAAATGCAAAACCTTATCTCATTTTAAATGGTATAGGGATAATTTCTTGTTAAGAGTAATGACCAGAGAAGATGGAAATCATCAAATCTAGAAAGAAAAATTCCTTGCTGGTCTTCCTAGTTCCTTAGGAGATAAGATCAAAGAAAAAATCAAAATCAAATTGGTGATAGACAAATCCATTACGAAAACTTAACATATGGATAGCTCATCACAGACAGCTCATCACAATTGTCCAGAAAACTGCTTTAAAATCAACTTGCCAAAGAAAAAGCATCAAAGAAGAAAGATTTGGGATTTTTCTGTGAACAATTTGGTTTTTCTGCCTATAAAAAGTCTAAAAAACTTAAATACAGACATGAAGACAAAGATTACAAGGTTAAAAGATACTATAAAAAATATCATAAAAAACCTTGGAAAAAACCCAGGAGTAATCACCCTAGAAAAGTAAAAAATGAGTTTAAGTCTAAAACTCCAATAGACCTTCCTAAGGGAAAGGTTGTTTGCTTCAGATGTGATAAAGAACAATCAACAATTAAAGAACCAATTCTTCAACAATTAAACAATCTTTTGAATGAAGAAACATCTTTTGAGGAAGAATATGATATATCCTCCTCTGAAGAAGTTAATGAACTTCAATAGGAAGATATGCCATCTTCATCTGATGAAGACAATTTTCAAATAAATTGTTTTGAAAAGATTGTTGAGAGCTCCAAGCTTGATGACCCAATCAAAGAATCGGTTTTAACTTATTCTCAAAAAGAACTGATTCTGGACCTTGAGATCTTAATAAAAAATAATAATAATAATAATATTTTTATAATATATTGAATCTAGACCTTGAGATCTTAATCTAACGGGCCAAATCAAGAAAATGACCTTCCTTTTCTTAAAAGAAAAGGACTAAAGCCAGATCCATAAAACTAACGTGTAGCCCATAATGAGGACTTGTGGAGGATCAATTAAAATATTGCTTCACGGTTATAAATAAATGCAAAAGCCAAAAGATAAAAGGGCAAAAAGGGAAAAAGAAATCAGTGTGCGGCAGTTGCCGCAAAGGCCACATGAGGTTGCTTTTTTCTAAAAGCAGCTTTAATGATAAAAGCTAATCTGGCCCAACACTTTCATAAACATATGCCAACTGCCTACCGCACTTTTTTTCCTTCCTATCGTTCATTTTTTCTTGTCTACCGCTTTGTCAAACAGACCCTAAATCAATTATTATCAAGTAGAAGAAAGTATTATTGAAAAATTTAAATCCTATAAACTAATTGATCAATCAGTAATCTTAGAGAAGATTGAGAGCTATGAGACAGGATCCCAGGAAGGTAAGTTAATGTCATCATATTTATATTTCCAACAAAAAGAAACAATACAGTTACATGAATTTGACCGCAACAATACAAGACATTTGCAAACCAGAGTTCTTTTCCTCCATTATCATCTCCAAATTTTAATCTATGCCTGCTTCCTTAACATATGATGTGATAGACTTTACACAACAGTACAAGATAAAAGAGTTCATAAGATTTTAAGCCCAGCCCTATTGAAATCTAAGAGAGCTTTACAAGTTACAACAGTTATAATGCCAAAATGAACTTCTGAATTTTTGCCTGAGCTCGTTCCTTCTCTTCTGGTCCATCAAGATCGCCAATATTGTCATGATATTTTTGAAAATGAGAAAGATGACATTTTAATAAGCTGGGAGATTTTATCACATCTTCTTTAACAATAATCAACTATGGGACTGTGTTAAAGTTCAGCATGGAGCATCGTATCCAAGCACAATAGAAACCCAAGTATTCCCAGTTCCCAGATACCAAACGGCCAGTTTGTTCAAAATTATATTTGAGTTTAACACTTGAGTGTTGGGAGAACATTAATCTAATCATGGAGGATTTGTTAGGGAAAAAAATTATTTCTAGCTTTTTTTATAAGCTATTTGGAATAGCCTATCAAAATAAGCCTTTTACAACGCATCCCTCATGCGTTTAGCTTATGTTCTCCCAATAATTCCCCCATGCTCCCAACTTTCTCTAACCTAACTAACATCACTTCTTTTTTTTCCCAATCAATAATCACAACCAACTTGCCCTAAAAATGGACAAACAATAAAAACAAAATAAATGGCCAGTATTTTTAATACGAGGAGAGTTAAACTGCAGCACAACATTTTTTCCCTCAAAGAATGAACAAATTTGCAGGCCGAGAGGAGGCCAGGAGGGTAATACCCACTTTCCAAGATCATGAAATATGCTGGTATTAGGTAACTAGGTGAGAAATTTTGCAAACGGACTAACTCGAATTGAAGGCTAGTGCATAGTCGTATGTTTTAAGAATTCTGCACTACCGTACATATACAAAAGAAGCATCAAAAGCATTATTTCAAAACGAAAAACAAATTTTTATACCTGAAGTATATCTTTTATATCATTTTTACCCAGCCTGTTCTACTTGAGAAGTAGTTCAATTCTCGCTCTCATTTGTGGATGTCTGCACAGGAAGCATATATTTAGAACAAATAAAAAATAACCTACATATCAAGGTTTTGGTTCAAGTCGGTTCTGCTAGAGAAGTAGTTCAAGTCTGTTTTGTGTTTGGGTCGCTGATGTGATCGTTTGTTGTTGCTTTGGTTCCTTATGACACCATTTATTGTTGTTTTGGTCCCTTGGGAGACTGTTTATTGCGGTTTCTACTATGATATGGTACTCTTTATTGTTCAGCTCTTATAAAGTTGGTGAACTATTACCTTAACTTTTATTGATAGAATTCTAAGCTATGGATCTTATGGCCATTATTTCCTTAAAGAACAATTGCTGCTCACATCCAAGCTTTTTCCAGCTTCAACAGGGTGTGTTGAGAACATCAAATTTAGAAATATTAATTAATTAGTATTATTATGATTGATGTTTATTACTTAATATCTATTGGGATTTAATATGAATATTTTATCATTATGATTTGATTTAATTAGGTTAGTTTATTGGTTTAGGACTTAGGACCATTGTTGTCAAACTCGTGACTTGACTCTCCGAATTAACCATTTTTATATTTCTATCTTACAAAATTGTGTCGTGTCGCTGGTAAACTTGTGTTATCTGAAAATTCAAATAAACTCATGAATTTACACGCCGAATTTACCGTTTTTACGTTTCTAACTTATAAAACTGTGTTAACTCACTATTAAACTCATGTTAACTTTTTCGATTTAATCATAGTCAATGGCTTTATATATGAATTTTATATAAATTTCTTTGCTAGGTATGAAAATTATGAATGTTGATCTATTTAATTTCAATTATTTGAATTTAAAACATATTTAAATCAAATTATTTCCATTTTATATTTTAATTATTTAATTATACCCTATAAATACCTATTTAATGTTAAAAGTAAACTCTTACGAGTTTACAATTCGAGTTCACGATACGAGTTTACAACACTGTCACGAGTTTGCTTAAACTCGTGAGTTTGACAACCTTAGTTAGGACTAGTCTATTAGTTTGCCTATATAAAGATCTATTTATATTCTCCTTTTTTCTTAAGGATCAATAATATTCAAAGTATTTTTCTTGTATTTCAATGTGATTTTTCAATCTCAACACTACCATGTTCAGATAAGGCCCAGGTTTTGGTTTCAGCTCAGCGTTGACATGTTTGTGCGCGTGTGTTTAATTGGTATAAAACCCTTAAATGAGGTCTAGGCTCTGGGTTTCAGCTTAACGTTGACATGTTTGTGTACGTGTGTTTAAATTGTATAAAATAAGAAAAAGAAGATATTGTTATGTACATAAATATAAAAGGAGGGCTTATTCCCAAAAAAAACTAGCGTGATTGGTAAGAAAGCTCTTTAAACTTATAAACACTTTTTCTTGTGAAACTCTTTGATGTGAGACTTATAACAGTTATCTTGCTGGCAGAAAAATTGTAACTAATAATGAAGTTGAACTTTCTGACATTTATCATGTTGCTCCAAGTTTGTAGGTACTGTATAATCTTGAGTTGAGATTAGAATATGTGTTTTTAGGTAGGCATTGTCGGTGGATATTGGGGAATGCAAGAACTCTAAAACAGGGTCGCTCTGTTTGGAGAAAGTTAGTACACAATGCTAACTTCATCAATGCAGTAATGCTGATGATAACCAGCACTTGGCCAGAGCCATTAGTGAGGCCATACTTGAGCTTGTTGAACTAGTTCCAGTTAACTCACTTTATTGATCCTTAAATTTTTTCAAAGGAAAAATTAGGGAGAAGGACAAAAAAAAAGTTTATTAATAAAGACTTCAAAAATTGTAATTATTTTGAAGGACTAAAAATTAAAATATAAATATTCAATTACAAAATTTATCCTCACCAAACTTCTTACATTTTCTCTAATATCATCTTAACATTGGATTTGCTTTTATTTAGGAATTTATATTCTTGGAGTTTATTTAAGAATTGTAAATTTTAGTATTTTCATTTTTTATAACATTTTTTTAGGGTGCATCCCGTTTGCTTAAGTCTTTTTTTTTTCCATGATGAATCACATATTTCTAAAATAAATATATTATAAGATTTTTTTTGTGATTTTCTTTAGTTTTTAAAAATAATAAAAACCTAAAAAGGGGGAGATATATAATTTATTCATATAGTTTAGAGGCTATTTTAATTTGGGTAACTTTTAAGATAATCCAATACGTACCAAACAGAATATTATAAAAATATTGAGTTACATATAAATGTTTTTTTATCAAAAAATATATGGAGATATCATCATATTTGATAACCTAACAATCAAATAGTTGAAACGAGGTTAGAGAAAATTAATTTCGTAATTGAACATTTATATTTTAACTTTTGATCCTTAAAAATAATTATAATTTTTAAGATCCTTATTAATAAATATTTGTTTCTTTATTCCTTCTCCCTAATTCTCCATTTTCTGAATATATGTGTGTGTGCGTGTGTGTGTGTTCTTGGATTATTCTTCACTTCTCACTTTCTCTCACTGCTCCCATGTTGGATTCATTGAGCTGTCTTTCACCTTTACCACTGATATATATTCTAAAATTTAATAAGGAACATCAATTCTTTTGTCTTTCTGTTCAAATTTTAAAAGATTAATTGTAAAAATAAATCATTTGATAGTTAATGTCAAATTTCAAAACATGCATTGCTGTCAAATTTATGGGGCTAAATAAAATATATTAACAAGTTTTCTAATTTTTTCAATGTTTATTGATTAAATATAGACATTAATTGGGATTTATAGAAGCAGTACGTTAATTTTTTTTAATTATTTTTTGGGAGTATACCCTCCTAATATCTCTTCTCCATGCTTTATTCTCATTTTTCCCTTCATCCAAACCAAACCAGATCACAGCTCCGAAATAGAATGGAAACCAGACCTTAATATATTTAAATGCTCCAAAATTCAAATCAGGCCAGAAATTTATGAAGATTGAATGTTTTTTTTTTTTAAAAAAAATATATGAAACCGGATCTAAGAGAATTCACAACAAAACCCAATCATTCTAGACCAAACGTCAAAAAAAAAAAAAAAAAGAACCAAATATGAAAAGGGCGTCCAGAAAACGTTGAGCTTCAATCTAACAGCCCATTTTCAGAATTTTAGTTTGGCGGGCCCCTCTCAGAACCCTTGAACTTGTAGAAAATACCAACCTTAGAAGTTAGAACGTAGGAAAAGGATTATATGGGATTATGTTTGGGACATTTGAAAGTGCATATTTACATAAATTAAGACAAAATTATTTTCATATACTTAACTCATATATCATAAATCATAATTAAAAAACTGTTTTTAAAGACTTTAATTACTATTTTAAATAAATCTAATATTTAATTACCGAACCTTTGGTTCAACCAGAGGTTTTGAACCCAGGTTATACAACTTATGGGGGAACTTGGACATTTAAATTTAACTAATGCATAAGTAATACAAGTTAAAAAATGTTGGTGAATTATGTTTTCCCAGGATAAATTTATGACTACTAATTTTCAAATTATTATAGTTGCTTATTGACCAACTATTAATTAAAATTATAATTTATGAATTTCTAATTTTGGTAAGCATGGAAGATAATTCAAAAATAATTTATATGTTATTAAAATTAGTCATGAATTTGAAAATTGCTTGGATAAAAAAAATAGTTAAAATACTAAGTTGTCGTATATATCATACTTTTCGAAATTCATTTGTCTTATCGTAACTACATTATTAATGTGGAGATTAGATCGAGTTCAGAAAAAATTATATAATATTTTATTTACATTTGGAATGTATAGTAAAATTAATGCAATCAATGACTAAAATTCTATTTTATTGGATTGCACGGAATTTAAGCTGCATGCGTATAAAAGATAAATAAATAATTGTGCATCAAGTCTATATTTTAAGGATTGGTTGCCATCAGCACAACATTTTCAAGTTATATTTAAAAGCCTTAATTTTTATAAATTTTAAGTTAGCAAATTTTCAAAATTAAAGTTATTATCCTATTTTAAAAATTATACAGTTTGTAATCATTTTAATAATGAACTTTTAAACATTAAATAAAAAGTGTTCACAAATTTTTATTAATCATTGTACAAAATAGTTATAAATTGTTAAAAAAAATTAGTAAATATAATTTTCTAATCTAAAATCTTACATATTAGATAACTTTCGATCTAAATAAATTATTTCTCATTTTCAGATAACTCCAAAATTTTGAATGTCGCATGGGGTCACCACTAAAATTTGCTTCTTCTTGTTTTTTCCCCATTTTAAAGGCAAGCACAATGCTTGAAGAATGTAATGATGAGTCACAGTCAAGTAATAGTAAGTGTAAGGCCTCTAAAACAATATAAGAATGATGATGAGTCACAGCCTTAACTCCTTTTTTCATTATTTCTTCTGGTTGGCAAAGTCTTACCATCATTATTGAAAATTTCCCCATTGTCAATCTTGCAATATTCTGTTTGGCCAAAAAAAAAAAAATCTTGCAATATTCTCCCTCATGTCTTTAATATAAGAAATACATAACTTTTTTTTTGAGAGATTAAAAAAATTAAATAAATTAATTAATTATCGCATATGTCGTGTATTATTTAATTATATAATAATTCATAAGTAGACAAATTAATTTAGTATAAAAAATATAAATATCAATATTTTAAAGTAATTTATTTAGCTTCCTTAATCTCCTAAAAAAAATCAACTATATCTTATATTAATGATTAGAAGGAGTAGCAGTAATATTAAAGCTCCTCTACAAGCGTGAGATAACAAGTTTAATCCTGCTTATAACCTCAGACTATTAGTACATACTCTTTATTTTTTTGAAAAAACAATTGTCATATCCATACTACCACTTACAACATAATGGACTAGCTGGCTCACAGCCTTTCTATTTTATAAATAATCTACCAACGGGCGGGGTCGAGTTTAGCAAAAGAGGCTAATCCCTTATAACATAACGAACCAAAGTTCGAATCCCTAATTAGAGAAGTATCCATATTTAGTATCCAACAGTGCCTTAAATATAATTAATTGCTTCCAATAAAAATAAATATATTTAGAAAAATATACACACATAAATATATATAATCTTGCGGCTCCTAGACCTTTGGCAATCTCCTTTAAACTCATGTCCTACCATGCCATTTGGGCCTTCACTCAAGAACCCAAATTAATGGGTTTGATATATTCTTTTCCCCTAGTGGCAGGAAAGAATTTCTTACAACGTGGTAAAACGGTGTTTGAATCTTCATTAAAAGAGATGCCTAGATTTAGTATTTGACAGTGTCTCAAATATGATTGTCTCCAATAAAAGAATAATTGAGCATATAAAAAAATAGAGAATATTTCAATTTTGACTTCCGTTTTGCTCCTAATACAACCTATAACTTTTGCAGAAATTCGTTGCTTTCTTTGTACTCCCTCTTGTTTGTCTTCTAAAATGTCTTCTAAATATATTTTTGGTCTTTTTTATACTCCTTCTGGTCCTAAATATAAAATAAAATTGATTTTTTTTAGAATGATTAGAAAGCTAATTAAAATACTTTACAATATTTATATTTTTTATTGTTCTCCCAAACTAATTAGTTTAACTAATAAATTGATATATAATTTAAGGATATACAATATATGATATGATTAAGTAACTTATTTAGCTTCCTTAATTTCTCTAAAAAAATCAACTTTATCTTATATTTAGGACCGGAGGGAGTAAGATATTTTGATAGTTTCACTAAATATTAGATATTTTTCTCCATATATGCCTATATTCAATAAGAATAGTGAAAGATAATAAAAATTAAAATGTAGTTGGAATTTAGTGTAATTAATATAGAATAAATTGTAAAATGGACAAAATAGACTAAGAAATATCATAATCGTCTTTCCTTCATTGGCAGATAAGTTAGCCTCCTCCAATATGTTAAAAGCCTGGTCACCTATCTGCAACTTCATCTTCTCCGATGTCTCTGCAATGGCTGCAAATCTTGAGGAAAAGGTTTGCTGTCAACTTCCCCCCTTGACCTCACAATAATCCCATTTCCATCAAACTTTTCTCTCCTATCGCAAGGATAAAAAAAAAGGGGAAAAAATTGCACTGCGGGTTAATGTAGGATTTAACTTAGATTTGATGTTGGATTATTTATTCTAAATATAAGACTTATTTCTTATATTATTTTAGTACTTATTATAAATTCAGTTTGTCAAAACTTTTTGGTTCTTAATGTAAACCGACCTTGAAAGTTATCAATGACTGTCTTTCAATATTACCCTATAGAAAAAAAATTATAAATGAGAAAAAATGTATAACATCTTTTCATCACTCATTAAATAAAGGGTTAAAGTGCAAATTTGCCTTGCAAGTTTTTATTGAGGAGCCATGTTACTCTAAAAGTTTTTTTTTTTAAATTTAGGATCAATGCTACTCTAGAAGTGTTAAAATGGAATAATGTTGCACTTTTCGTTAAAAAGTTAACTGTTAATGTCAATCTTTTAACAGTCAGCGTTAGTTTTTTAACAAAATGAGGCTACATTTAGAGTCGAGAATTCGAGCCGAGCCCATCGGGCCAGCCTGTTTAAGCCCGAGCCTGTCAAGGGCCGGGCCTATGATTTAGAAACTGAAAATGGAAGCGGGCCTAAAAGGGCCGGCCCTTTTAGGCTCATTTAATCTTTTTCTTTTAAAAAAATAGGCACAAGGCAATGGGCAGTAAGCATTGGTCAGAGGTAGAGTTAACCTAACCTAACCCTCATATAAGAAATGCTCTCATACTGACTCAGACCTCATTTGAAGCTTCTCTTCTTTGATTTTCTTTTTTATTTTTTTACATGTATACGCCAAAATCCAAATCAGGTGTTATATTATTACTGACATTTGAAGCTTGTAGGCTTGTTTGATTGTGGCTGTGAACTTATTTAATTGGTTATGAACATTAATTATGGTTTGGACTTAAGTTTTAGTGTTTGTGTTCTATTAAACTTGGATAATATTTATGTTTTAAATTAGTGTTGATGATATTTATGTTTTAAAGACTTGTAAAAATGACTTAACGTGTTGTAAACGTAGCAGAATATGTTGTAACATTGCACCATCACGCTTTCTTTCTTACATTTTGTAAACGTAACTTAATAAGTTGTAAATACAACAAACCACATTGTGAACAATGACAGCATACCACGTTATGTACATGTTGTAACAGTAACTACATATGTTGTAAACACTATTTGAGATTTTGAGAGTTGGTGGGACAAGCACGCATCCAATGACCTTTGTGAAAACATAAAAACATCAAATAGTTGTTAAAATGACATCAACTGTTGTGAAAACATGCATATCTACTGGTAAACCATAAAAAAAAAAAGAAGAAAAAACTGGTTTGGGGACCTTGTTGTCTAAATAGTTTGGACCCTTCACCAGTCAAACAACCTGATCAAACCACCAAAAAACATATTGTGAACATATGCATAATGTGTTGTCAATGTCCAAACTTGGCAATTTTGCTAGTAAAGCATTCTATATGTACATGTTATAAAATTAACTAATTATGTTGTCAAAATAACTTATGATGTTGTAAACTAACTATACGTTAGTGCCTTTTGCTGCAAGCAAGCTTTCCTACAAAATATCAACACGAGTACACTAGAACTAGCCATATCCACAGAAGAATATGTCAAATGCTACACGACTTTCTTCCTCTTCATTTGTTGACTTCTATTGAGAAGGGACAACACCTTTTGAGCGTGTTTGTTTTGCTTATGTGCGACTAGCCACCATAAACAATCCACCTTTACCTGCCGAATCTGATCATCAACAAGCTTAGGCATGGTGTACCCCGCTATGTAACCATGACAGAACATGAATACCACATGAATTGCTGCAAAACAAATTGCCACATACACAGTTCCAATGTTATAACAACCGAATGGTTAAAAAAACCTATAGTTCAAAGACTTGGAGGGAAAAAAACAGTACTAACGTATCAGCTTGGACATGCACTTTTGCCCAGTTAACTTCCTTTGCTATTTCCTGCCCTTTGTCATATACTTCGGGTTTAACTCGACGAAGTATATTAACGATGCAATCTCTCTGGAAGTTGTACGAAAAAGAAGTTATGTCACAAAACAACAATAACGAATGCACACAAACCATTTCAGAAAGAAGCACTTACACACTGTTGTGTGAGCCGTTCTTTGGCTCGAAAATCTTCTTTGTGGCTTTTGCTCAATCTCTTGGGTTTTGTTGGATGGTTAGCCGCTGAACGTGCATCTTCTTCTACCTTTTGTGCCCTTGCATATGTTAATTGGTCAACCAATGAGTCCAGTACATAAAACCGCATTGTCTTCATCTCCAAAACGTAACAAAACCAATGATCCAGGTGTAGGGTAGGAGCAAAAATCAAGTCGCAATCGCCAATGTTGTAACCAATATGTTCAGGCAAGATCTCCGCAGCATGTGATTCTAATGACCAGTTGTTTGGAGCCGCTGCCATTTTTTGCATCAATTCTGCGCAAAATATGTGTCTAGTCATCCGGCTGCTATTGTGTACTTGATCCCCCACTAACGTCCTCGCAACCATGGTCATAAACTATGCGCCATTACAAAAAGGGTAAGCAATTCACGGAATTCAATGAACATAGTATGAGTTTATTGTTCAAATAACTTACCCTGTTACTAATCCACCCCCTTGGACGAAGACAATATAGTTTACCATGGGTCAAGAAATAATCATACATATCCACAAACTCCCTAATAGAGAAACAAGCGCACAAAGTCAGTTTTCGTGATTCATCTCAATTGAGATTGAAGAAGTGTGATTACTTACTCCTAGTCATCCTCTATTGAATTAGATCATGTAGTGCACATTTGATATAAAACTTCCTTATCCTTGTCATCTTGACTTCTCTTCTTACCCATTGTTGTCACCCAAGGAGAGCCAATAGCAGGATTCTTAAACCTTGTAGATTTCCTCAATTGTAAGGCATTGTCCCATACAACGTCTTCAATTGTTTAAAACCTTCTTCTTTGTTATTGACTTTTTCCTTAATGTCCCCCCTCACACGGTAAGCCCATCAATTGTTGTACATCTTCCTGGCGGATGTTCAATGACCTCCCTCAAATTGAAACATTGTTAGTTGGAGGGTCAAATGCAGACATAAACTGACCACATAGATCTCGAGGGATTTGTGAGCAGTATATGTTAACTAACTTGTCAAATCTGACTTTCTTTAGCCGATCCATCCTATCTTCTCTATTCTTCACACTGTTGCACACTTTCATAAATTGATTAGGAGCACGAGTCAAGAATGGAACCACGTATTTTGTCCCTTTTACCTCACTTCTTAAATTCTTCGCCTTCACCCTATATGCCTCCTTCTCCTCATCTTTCAATGCGTCCCAAGCTTCTTTCATCGACTGCGTCTCCCCTTTTAAACGCTTGCACTCCTCCTTCTTGTTCTTCTTGTTCTTAAAATAGTCTTGTGTAAACAATATATACCTTGAAACTTTTTTCACCCTCTCTCCCTCTCCATCTTTCCTTTCTTTGTTCTTTGGCATTTTCTGCTTAACCTTAAGCGTAATTACTACTTTAATCACCCACCACCAAAAATATAAGACATTAACCAATCATTTGTATATAACGAACAAGTAATTTATGAAGTTAATTGCAATTTCATATCAGCAATGTAGAGAACACAGTCATCTAGATAATATATATATATATATATATATCAATCACTAATTCATATATATCAACAATGAAGCATAAGGGTTTACTTCACATGCTTCAAAACAAAGGTTATGAAGAAAACTTTCTTTTGCAACTCATCACACACAACATACAATTTTTCATATCAATGGTTGCTAACTATTCTATACTGACAAGTACCAATTCGTACATTGGTGTATGTTGTACCTAACGCCAACTTTACTTCCTATACTGACCATTCTTCTGTTGGAACCACTCAAAAACAGTAATAAGCAACACAAACAGAAGCATTAATAGAATATCAATTATGAACAGTAACTTACTTCCAAATGCACCAATTCTAGAGGAGCACATTATTAGCCTCATACCCATTGATTCTGACCTCAAACCTAATGCTAGAGTAGCACATTATCAGCAAACCACATTATAAAACATTCCCTGGCCTTCAACGTTACTCATAAACAAACATCTATACCCCCCAAAACAACAACACTAATTCAGCCATCACAAAGCAGCGACACACAGACAAAGAAAAAATTTAAACCCGACAACCACCTTCCTTAACCAATGTATTTCCCCAAGTAAATTCCAAGAATAAATGCTTTCCCCCAATCCCAAACTAGTGGCAACCCAATAGATTAATGGTGCCATTTCACTAAAAAAAACCACACATTAAAGGCGTGCGGACGACTAACCGTCGGAGGAGCAATGGAGGGACGCTGGGTGTTGGAAGGAGCGATGCGGTTGACGTTGTTGGACGGACGCCGGATTCTTTGCCGCTGCAACACCGACCGACGCTGGCATTGCCCAGGAATAGGGGGTGCTTGGCTGGCGGACTGCAATGCTTGCTTGGCCGGCGGACTACGATGCACGCTTGAGAACCGAAGGAGTCACCGACGCCGAGTCGAACGGCAGCGACGCGGAGTTGAAGGGCACCGACGTGAGACGCAGAACCAGAGCACCACGGACTGAGAAGCAGAGCGTGCGAGTGGCGACCACATTCGAACCCTCGATTGTTTTCTTTCCAAAATGAAGGCTCCAATTTTTAAATTCCTCAGGGGTTATTTTTGTAATTGCTCATAGAGAATTCATGTTAAAGACCTTTAACTTTTCAAAGAGAGTTTCTTGAGATTATTTGCGTACCTTGAGACCTAGCTGACATTTTTCCAAAAAAAAAAATTGAAGTCTTTCTCTTCTTTAATTTCTTTTTACCCATTGGGTATTGCTTTTTGACAATAAACAAAACGTCAAATCTATTGGCCAACTCTCATCCTTGGATGGGACCACCTATAGCTTTTCAAAACTTGTTTAAAAAAATGGTTCTAGTTCTTAATTAAAGAAAATTATATTAAAATAATTTTATAATTTATGAACGATAAGTGAAAGAATAATTATTAATAAATGAAGCAGTTATTACTGATAAGTTTTGAAACTTTTATGATATTATTATTTTTTAATTAGAATTTTAATATCATTTTCCTTCTTTTTTTTCTTGGCCAGAACCGTGGTCATTTTACTTAACCATGAAGTTTGTTGACTTGGTTCCTTTCCTCACCGAAACCATGAAGGGAAGCCACAAGGAGGGATCAACATCTCTTCAATACCCATTAGCACCTTTTCCCTTTTTTATTGTTGAATTAAAACTTCAATTGTTTAAATTTAGCATCTTATAAAAATATTATCATAATTTTATTTAAAAAATAATAGAATAATTTTAACAGCTCAAATTTATTTTGTATCTTGTATAATTTTTTTTTATAACTTTTAAATAAAATTATAATAATATTTTTTTAAAAATATTAAATCTAAACCAGATCTTAATTCAATGGAGAAGCGGAAAAGGGCGGGAAAAGGACGGAAGGGTATTAGGGAGAAGCAATCCACTAAAGCATGACTGGATCTTCCAAACATAGCTATAAGCTATAAAACGGGCATCATTGTTCCCTAGTTCCTACCTACTTTGTGCCATGCATTGGCTTGGCGTCAACCTCTTCGCATCCTTCATCTTTGTCTTCTCAAAGACTCTTCATATTATAACCCTTTCTTTTGTGCTGGGTTTTATATTCACGAGACCAACACCAAACCCAGAAAAGCTGAGAGTGATTCAGTGTGGTTTTTTAGCTTTAGAATCAACCAACAAGTGATCAAATGATGGAGAGGACTTGCAATGGAAATGGAAAGGGAAAGGGAAAGGAAAAGACCAACTTGGTGGATATTGTGTTCTCTTGGACTTTTAGCGATGCTCTCAACGAAAATCTTTACAAAGACAAGGTGTTGTTATTTCACTGAAAATCTGTATTCTTTAATGTTGATATTACCTTCTGCATTTTATTTCCTGTTCTTTCTTTCTCTTTTTTAATTAACTGTGGAAAGTGAAATGTTGCCCTCATGAGAGCCTATGAAGATCCATTTTTTTATTTATTTCCTTTTGTTCAGTTTTGAATCCTCGCATTTTGCTACATCATACTTAAAATACAAGAAACACATAAAACAGAGGAAAAAAAACAATGAAACACCTAGTGATCAAAACACAAACCAAGAACAATTACAGGAAAGCAACAACTTATCGTTAATGGTCTATAGAACTGCTGGTACTCTGTTTTTACTTTGTTGGAAGGGATTTTTGCGACATTTAAAGTACACTTAATAGGATAATTTTCTCTCAGGTGCCGAAGATTCCTATAACGTTTGTATCAGCAACAGAATACATGAAATCTTTTATTCCTTCACTGATTGAAGAAACACACAGTGATCTGTGTTCAAGCTTGAAGGGCATTTCCCAAGCCCCTACTTGTGAAATACTCACATATAAGAGGATGAGTAAGGGCTTGATCTATCAATTGACATTGGATGAGTCTCATCTTGGAGCGTACGAGCCTGCACCTGGAGATCTCATAGCCCTCACTGATGGTAGGCCCAAAGGCATTCAAGACGTAAACAAACCTGGAAGATTTTATCATGTCGCTTATGTTCGAATGTCAAAAGGGGGCCAGATCACAATACTCTCATCAAAGAGCATAGAGATTGAACCAGATATGAGAGGTAACAATGTAAAAATTCTTTATACCACGTATCTTATCAACTTGATGACCAATATTCGTATTTGGAAGGCTTTGAGCTCACATTTGGAGGGTGCAAGCTTCAATATTATTGGAAAAGTTCTGCAATCTGATAAATTGGAAAGAAGCAAGTGGTATTTAACGTGTGAGAACCCTTATTTTGCAAGTATTTATGAATTTTTCATATGTTATGTACTCAAGTAAGTTGTAAAAATCCTTGTCTATCAAATATTACCTGAACCACATGTTGTCATTTAATTGATATGCATGCTATGCTACTGGAAGTTCTATTAAGAATGAGGTTATTTTTGTTATTATATCTCACTCAAACAATGCACAAAAACAGTAACTTGTTCTCCAGATGGTAATAAAGCAGCCATTTTGAAGCTTTTATCCTGCCTTGTTTTACAGATTGGAAAGAGCAGTCACATTTGCCCTTCATTAGAGGACATTTCTATTACAACAAACATGATCAGATCCCAAAATCTGAATGAAAGCCAGAAAGAAGCTGTAATAAGTAGTGTTGCAATGAGTAAATGTCATCACAACCATGCTGTAAAGCTAATATGGGCCCTTCTGGGACTGGCAAAACAAAGGCAGTTGCATCCACGCTATTTGCACTGCTCAAACTAAAAGCCAGAACATTAACATGTGCTCCAACCAATACTGCTGTGTTGGAAGTTGCAGCCCGCCTGTGCGGTTTGGTTGAAGATCAACTTCAGTTTGATACCTATGGGCTTGGTGACATAGTGCTTTTCGGGAATAATTCTCGAATGAAAGTTGATGATTTTTGTGGTCTCCCTGATATCTTTCTTGATTACCGTGTTGATATGCTGGAGAAGTGTCTTTCTCCACTGACTGGATGGAAACATGACTTGGAATCAATGATCAGTTTGCTTGAGAACCCTCATCAGCAGTATCTTCTATCCAATATCAATGCGAAACATGAGGAGGATAATAATGATCTTATGTCATTGGAACAGTTTACTAAGCTCAATTACAGCAACGTAGAGCAGGCATATCTTTTATACAAGCAACTTGAAGATAATAAAGACGACCATATGACATTGGAGCAGTATGTGAAGAAGAGATACAGTTTCATTAATGACCAATACCTTTCTCATAAAGCTGAAGTTCAGTTTGTAAAGAGGAGGTTCAGCTTCATTTGTGTGAATCTCAAGTCTAGCTTGCAAACATTATACTCACAATTACCAACTTCATGTGCAACTCTTGATTTGCTTGAAGCCCTTGGAAGTTCTTTGCATCAAAACAAGTTCTTAGAAATTCCCGCTAAAAATGTAGAGGGAAAAAGTAATGTCATTCAACCAGAACTTCCAAATGTGAACGAGAAGAAATGGGGTTTATTTTCCATCTGCACTGCGATGATTCTAATATTTCTTAAGCCCATCATGACTTGGCTTATGCCTGTGGAAACACACATTCCAATAAAAGATGTTACATTTAACTTTGGGAGGTTGAGCATGAAAAGAGATGAGTGCCTTAGAATACTTAGATCACTTTCTCAGTCAATTTCACTTCCTCAACTTGCAAGATGCTTTGCAATAACAGATATTTGCTTGAAGAAGGCATGCTTAATTTTTTGTATGGCATCAGGTTCTACCAAATTGTTCACTGAAGGAATGACACCCTTACCCTTTATAGTTATAGATTAGGCAGCTCAACTCAAAGAATGTGAATCAACCATACCTCTGCAACTTCCAGGTGCAAGACATGCTATTCTCATAGGTGATGAGAGGCAACTTCCTGCAATGGTTAAGTGCAAGGTAATAGAGTTTTCATTATGTCTTGGTAGAGTTTATAATGAAATTTTCATCATTATTCACCTGAAAACTTATAATTCTAAATTCAAGTTGTTATTGATGAGGTACCCGGCTTATATGAAAAAGTGGTTTGAATTTTGATCTTTGTCATCGTTTTCAATTAAAATTACGTTTTAGTACACGCTGAGATGGGTGGAAGTGTTATTAAGTGTGGGGAAGGTTTATAATAAAACTTTTCATGAACCTCCATTACATAGCTTTAAGATTTTGAATTTGAATTGAGTAGCTTTTTTGCATTAATTTGTGTTTTGTGTCTTTGGTGATTACCAAAGATTACACTGTCAATAATAGAGTTGCCATTATGTCTTGTTAGAGGTTATGATGAAATTTTCATTATCATTCACCTGGAAAATTATAATTTACTTCTAAGTTTTTAGTGATTACATTCCTTCATTTGGACCTCACAATAATTTTCTGTTTAAATTTTGATCTTTGCTATCCTTTTTTCTTAATTAAAATTAAGTTTTAGTACAAGCTGAGATGGGTTTTGTTTTCTCTATTTTACAAATGCAATGTGTTTTTAAAAGTGCCAGGTGGAATTAAGATAAAGCCATTCATGAATCTTCATCAAATAGCTTAAGATTTTGAATTTATTCGCTTTTTCACATTAATTTGTGTTTTGTGTTGGTTGAGATTATCAAAGATCACTACTGTCTTGTATGTTCATGAAAATATAATTTCAGATTTTTGATGATCCTGGATTTGGAAGAAGTATGTTTGAGAGGCTGGTGTTACTGGGATATATGAAGCATATGCTTAAAGTCCAATTTAGAATGCATCCATCCATAAGTTTATTCCCAAATAGAGAATTCTACCAAGGCCAACTTGTGGATGGCATGAATGTCAGATATTCAAGCTATAGTAAACGTTTTCTTGAAGGAAAAATGTACAGCTTTTATTCTTTTATAAACATAGCTCAGGGCAAAGAGCAATTTGGTCATGGACACAGTTTGAAGAACATGGTGGAAGCAGCTGCTATCTCTGAGATTATAAAAGGCCTGCATAAAGGTTCCTTTCTTTCCAAGGAACATGTTTGTGTGTTTCTTGCTAAATCTGTTCATACTTACCGCACATGCTCTCTCTTCTAGTAGTTTGCTTATTCACTCTCTTATGCTCTCTTCCCATACATAAGGATACTTGTGGAAAAAAGTTACAATTTTTAACATATTTATTGTCTCTAATTAATTTTAACAAACTTTTTTACAACGTGATTCGGTTAATTGTATCATATAAAAAGTAACGGGGAGGAATTGGTTAGGCACCATCTACTTCTTGAGAAGACTATTTTGAAATTTGAATATTTGAATGATCCCTTGAAATTTTCTGCTATAGAGTTCTTGAGCCAGAGAAAGAAACTCAGTATAGGAGTGATATCTGCATATAAGGCTCAAGTCCATGAAATTGAAGAGAAAGTTAAGCAGTACAACTTGGTTTCAGATCCTAACTTCTCTGTGAATGTTTGATCTGTTGATGGCTTTCAAGGTGGTGAAGAAGATATAATAATGATCTCCACTGTCAGATCTAATAAGAAGGGAAATGTGGGGTTTCTTTCCAATAGACAAAGAGCAAATGTGACTCGTGCTAGGTATGTTACTTGTTAATGCTTGAGAAATTTCTAGATAAACTCAGATCTATAAATATAATAGGCCACGTCATTCAAAAACACAGGTTTGATTATTACTCTTCCGGTCTTTTCTATAAGAGACTTCTAACTACTACTTCACATAGATTAAGAAAAGTAGTTAAAATAGTTTGTATGATTGAAATGATAAAAAATCATCACCACTTTCCAATATTATCCTCTAATTAAAATTAACCTATTTTAATTATCCTTCAATTTCTTTCTTATACAATTTCTCTCTATATTAAAAAGAATAAGGGTATTTGTGGAACAGAAAAATTTAATGTTGTTGACTTTTTGCCTAGGATCTTATAATGAAAATCTCTCGATTGAAGCTTCACTAATGTTGAGTTGACAAGATTTTTTGTTTTGCTTTTGGGCAGACATTGTCTTTGGATATTGGGGAATGCAGAAATGCTAGAACAGAGTGGCCCAGTATGGAGAAAGCTAGTGAATGATGCCAAACGAAGAGGGTGCTTCCATAATGGTAGTGATGGCCAGAACATGGCTCAGGCCATTAACAATGCCTTGCCTGAATTTAAGCTGGTTGGCAAATCAAGCCATTTTAATCGCTTAGTATATGAGTTGCAGGTTATTCATACAAAATGAATATATGTTTGAAGAGTTTTGATCAGTGTTATTTTAATTGAATATCAGAGGTTTCATTCAGTGGCAGTTTGAAGAAAGGAATTAACATACAAAATGGATATATGTTTGAAGAGTTTGATCAGTGTTATTTTAATTGAATACCAGAGGTTTCATCCAGTGGCAGTTTGGAGAAAGGAATTAACGAATGTGAAGTACCTTTATTTGTTGTGTTTGTAATATAGTGAAAGCTATATATTATGAAGCAAAACAGGATAGTATAATTTGTTGCAATCTTTAAATGAGTGCGGTAAAGATTAATATGCCCTTTGCATATGAAATAACCTCTCATTGTGACACAAATTAATAAAAATTCATATAAAATTAATCATCAAAATATTATTTTTAAAAACTTATGATTGTCCTTGGGGAAACTGTCAAATGAAATTAAAATTCATATAAAAAGCACTAATTGTCATTTGGAAGTTCTTTTGGGACTAGAAGTGAGTTAAACAAAACATAATCCCAAACATAATACTTGGGCTTGAACAATCTCCTCCTGTCATTTTCTTTAAAAAATATAATTGATTAACCAGCTATTGGATTATATATGTATCTATAGAAAGAGATGCTTGAAATTACTATATATATTTACATAGTATAATGACTAGTTCATGACTCACCAAGCGGATATGATTGCAAGCAATATTTGTGTGAAATATGAAATTAGGGGTATCATGCATATAGCGCCTTTATTTAAAAAAGAATATTATTTCAAATAATTATGCGATCTTAACAACAGTTACTAGCTAAGAATTTTGTTTCTAATTTGAATATGGTGTCCTCTCTAGATTACAAAGGCCACCACAATTAAGGAACAAGCTCCTCCTATTATTTTCATGGCACATAATATAATTGATTGATTAGCCACCTATAGGACTATATAGGTATATATAGGAAGAGATGGTTGAAATTACAGTATGTATTTACATAATATAATATGCATGAGCATCGCCACGACCAATTCATGACTCACCAAGCAGATATGATTACAAGCAATATTTGTGTGAAATATGAAATTAGGGGCATCAAGCATATAGCGCCTTTTTTTACAATAGAAAATTATTACAAATAATAATGTTATCCTAACAACAATTCTTAGCTAAGAATTTTGTTTCTAGTTTGAATATGGTGTCCTCTCTTTATGTTGTCTTTTCTTGATGAAAGTCCTTTCGATGTTTGTTGTCTTTTCTTTCTAGTAATTTTTATCAATATGCATTATATGCTTTTGGATTTAAAAAGGTTTTGTCATTCAGCTTTTTCAGCTAAATTTTTACTTAAAATTAAACTTGTTTAACTCGGTGGTCTTTAGATAGAAAAAATTAATTATTTATTTATTTAAATGATTTAAAATTATAAGTCCTGTTTGATATCTTCCAAAATGTTTTTGAGACTATGAAACGATGACTTATGATGTGTTTGGTCTTCCTCGATGTTTGCATGCTTAAAATAAAGGGAAAATCTTATTCAGGTCTCAAAGATAAAAAATAAAAATAAAAAAAAGTCTCAATAGATTCCTCTATAAAAAAAAGTTGAAGTGTAGAATTTTCTATAAAAAAAAGTACCTAGGGATCTTAATGATATAAATGGGCTTGTTAATGACCACTCTATGACTTGTCAATATAGTCACATACACTTGTCAACAGAAGTTGTTTAGTTAACATAGATGGATTTGTCAATGGCACTCTATGATTTGTTAATATAATGACATATACTTATCAACAGGAACTAATTTATTTAACATATATGAGCTTGTCAATAGACACTTTATAACTTGTTAATATAGTTACATACATTTGTCAATGGGAGCTGACATATATGAGCTTATTAATGACCACCCTATAACTTGTTAATATAATCATATACACTTGTTTTCCCTAAGTATGTTCGCATTTGGAATCTATCTCACTGAGATCCCTAGAGATTTTTTTGATAAAGGATTCTACACTGAGACTTTTTTTATACGGAAATTTACACTAAGACTTTTTAATATATATATATTTTATCCTTAGAACCTAAGTGAGATTTTCCCTAAAACAAAGCTTATAATAGTACATTAATTGCAGCATTGGTGGAATTGTCGTCTGCATACAATATTTCCAAATTCGGAAACAAATGACTCCATGATAATAATGGCGTCTCAATTTTACTCCATGACAATAATTGTAATAATAGGATCCAAAAAAAAACAGACCCGGATAGTATGAAAAAACCTAATGACTTAGGGCTTGTTTGGTCTAAGGAGAGGGGATGAAAAGTGGCCGGAGGGAAAAAATTTTTGAGTTGAATTTAAAAAAATTAGAGAAGTAGGGTTAAAAATTTTTAATTAATTTTTCTTACTCTTTTATCTTATATATTCTCTTTATTAAAATTTTATTACCACACTTCTTCAATCTTTTAAAATTCAACTCAAAAACTTTTCCTCCCCTCCAAATCCCTCACATCAAATAGACCCTTAATGAGTAACAATGCACGAGGGAATTGCTTATGAAACTATCGTTTAAAATTCAACTCAAAAACTTTTATCTTGTTAATTACCACTCTATAACTTGTTAATATAATTATATTTTCCCTAAAATCTTTTTCTACGTCCAGCTGACCAGCTGAAATCTGGTTTCCAGATCAAAAGTCAATTCAAAGCGGCTCAATTCAGCTTAACTCATAAAATGGTCTAAAGCATTTCAACATACCACTTAGATCATAGGGTGGCATCTGGGTTCAATAACATTTCTGAAAACTCAATTATTATCAAGCAGAGGAAAGTATTATTGAAAACTTTAAATCCTATAAACTAATTGATAAATTAGTAATCTTAGTGTGTGTTTGGATTAACTTTTAGAGAATAACTTAAAAAAAAAAAGCTTATGAAACTATCGTTTAAGAGTTACCTAAACACTCACTTAGAGAATATTGAGAGCTGAGATAGAACCCCAGGAAGGTAAGTTAATGTCATCATATTTATATTTCCAACAAAAAAGAAACAATACTGTTACATGAATATGACCTCAACACAAGACATTTGCAAACCAGAGTTCTTTTTCTCCATTATCATCTCCGCGTTTTACCCTATGCATGATTCCTTAACATATGATGTGACAGACTTTACACAACAGTACAAGATAAAAGAGTTCATAAGATTTTAAGCCCTGCGCTATTGAAATCTAAGAGAGCTTTACAAGTTACAGCAATTATAATGCCGAGATGAACTTTTGAATTTTTGCCTGAGCTCGTTCCTTCCCTTCTGGTCCATCAAGATCGCCAATATTCTCGTTAGATTCCTGAAAATGAGAAAGACAATATTTTAATAAGATTGAAGATTTTATAACATCTTATTTCACAATAATCAACTATGGGACTGTGTTAAATTTATGTATGGAGTCATTGTATCCAAGCACAATAGAAACCCAAGTAATCCCAGTTCCCAGATACCAACGGCCAGTTTGTTTAAACTTTGAGTTTAACACTTGAGTGTTGGGAGAACATTAATCAAATCATGAAGGATTTGTTGGGGAAAAAAAATCTTTCTAGCTTTTTTTTATAAGCTATTTGGAATAGCCCAACAAAATAAGCTTTTTCCAACGCATCCCTCGTGCGTTTAGCTTATGTTCTCCCAATAATGCCCCCATGCTCCCAACTTTCTCTAACGTAACTATGATTACTTCTTCTTTTTTTCCCAATCAATAATTATAACAAAAATGGACAAACAATAAAAACAAAATAAATGGCTGGTATTTTTAATACGAGGAAAGTTAAACTGCAGCACAAGAATGAACAAATTTGCAGGCCTCATGACTATAAAGCAATTTTTTCGGGGAGGAGGCAACTAGGCTAGGAGAGTAATACCCAATTTCCAAGATCATGAAATATGCTGGTATTAGGTAAAAAGGTGAGAAATTTTGCAAACTGACGAACTTGGATTGAAGGCTAGTGCATGGTCGTATGTTTTATAAATTCTGGACTACCGTACATATAAAAAAGAAGCATCAAAAGCATCATTTCAAAAAAAAAAAAAAATTCTTATACCTGAAGTATATGCTTTATATCATTTTTACCCTGTCAGTTCTGCTTGAGAAGTAGTTCAATTCTCGCTCTCATTTGTGGATGTCTGCACAGGAAGCATCTATTTGGAACAAGTCAGAAATAACTCTACATATCAGGCTTTGGTTCAAGTTTGTTCTGCTTGAGAAGTAGTTCAAGTCTGTTTTGTGTTTCGCTCCCTGATGAGACCGTTCGTTGTTGCTTTGGTTCCTTGTAAGATTGTTCATTCGTTGCAGTCTCTACTCTGGTTTGGTACTCTTTATTGTTCAGCTCTTAATGAAGCTATTGGATTATTATCTCAGCCTTTGTTGATCAAGTTCTAGGCTATGGATCTTATGGCCATTTTTTTCATGAAGAACAATTGCTGCTCACATCCAAACTTCTTCCAGCTTGAGGGGTGTGTTGAGAACATCAAACTTAGAAATATTAATGAATTAGTATTATTATAATTTATGTTTGTTACATAATATCTATTGGATTTGATATGAATATTTTATCATTATGATTTGATTGATTTGATTTGATTTGATTAGGTTAGTTTTTTGGATTAGGCTAGTCTATTAGTTTGTCTATACAAAAGTTTCTTTGTATTCTCTTTTTATTTTTCTAGTATCAATAATATTTAGAGTGTTTTTTTTTGTGTTTCAATGTAATCCTTCAATATCAACACTACCATGTTTTGATGAGGTCCAGGTCCTAGTGTCAATTCAGCATTGACATGTTTATGCCAGTGTGCTTAAATGGTATAAGATGCTTAGATGAGGTCTAGGCTCTAGGTTTCAATTCAGCATTGATATGTTTGTGTGCGGGTGTTTAAATTGTACAAAAAAAAAAAAAAAAAAAAAAGGTCCGAGTCCTAGGTTTCAACTCAATATTGGCATGTTTGTGCGCATGTGCTTAAATGGTATAAAATGCTTAGATGAGGTATAGGCTTTGGGTTTCAGCTAAGCATTGACATGTTTGTGGGTGTGTGTTTAAATTGTATATATAAAAACTAGAATATATTATCATGTACATAAGTCTAAAGGGAGGGCTTAATCCCAAAAGACTAACCTATTTTGTGGAAAAGCCTTTTAAACTTATAAACCACACTTTCTCTTTTGAAACTCTTCCATATAAGACTTATAACAGTTATCTTCCTCTAGACCGTGGCAGAAAGACAAGGGCAGAAAAATTGTAACCAATAAAGAAGTTGAACTTTCTGACATTTCTCATGTTGCTCCAAGTTTGTAGGTACTGTATAAGTTTGAGTTGTGATTAGAACTGAGTTTTTTAGGTAGGCATTGTCGGCGAATATTTGGAAATGCAAGAACTCTAAAACAGGGTCGCTCTGTTTGGAAAAAGCTAGTAAATAATGCTAACTAAAGAGGGTACTTCATTAATGCTGATGATAACCAGCACTTGGCCAGAGCCATTAGTGAGGTCATACTTGAGCTTGAACTAGTTCCAGTTAACTCACTTTATTGATCCTTAACTTTTTCCTAAGGAAAAATTAGGGAGAAGGATCCAGAAAAAAATATATTTATGAATAAAGATCTTAAAAATTATAATTATTTTGAATGACTAAAAATTAAAATATAAATGTTCAATTACGAAATTTACCCCCACCAAACTTCCTACATTTTTTCTAACATTATCTCAACCATTTAATGGTTAGTTATCCATTAATGTTTCATCGTTAGATGTGTCCTTAAATTCGATTTTCTTTTATTTACGACTTTATTTTTTTGGAGTTTATTTAAGAATTTCTTGTTTAAGAATTGTAAATTTTAATATTTTCATTTTTTATAACATTATTTTTAGGGTGCACGCATCCTGTTTGCTTAAGTTTCTTTTCCATGATAAATCACATATTTCTAAAATAAATATATTATAAGATGTGTTTTGTGATTTTTTTTAAGTTTTTAAAAATAATAAAAACCTAAAAAGGGGGAGATATCTAATTATTTATATATTTTACAAGCTATTTTAATTTGGGTTACTTTTAAGATAATCTAATGCGTTCATAAAAATATTGAGTTACATATAAATGTTTTTTTTTTATCAAAAAATATGTGGAGATATCATTAGATTTGATAACCTAGCAAGAAAATAGTTGAAACGGGGCTAGAGAAAGTTAATTTCATAATTGAACATTTATATGTTAACTTTTGTCCTTGAAATTAATTATTGGCGAATTATTTTTTTCCCTGGATAAACTTATGACGGCTGATTTTCAAATTATTATAGGTTCTTATTGACCAATTATTAATTAAAATTATAATTTATGAATTGCTAACTTTGGTAAGCATGGAAGATAATTCAAAAATAATTTATATGTTATTAAAATTAGTCATGAATTTGAAAATTGCTTGGATAAAAAAAATAAAATATTAATTCAAATAATAAGTTTTCGCATATATCATACTTTTTGAAATTTATTTATCTGATCTTATCGTTACTACATTATTAATGTGGAGATTAGATCGAGTTTAGACAAAATTATATAATATTTTATTTGCATTTGGAATATATAGTAAAATTAATGCAATCAATAACTAAAATTCTATTTTATTGGATTGCACAGAATTTAAGCTCCATGCGTATGTATAAAAGATAAATAAATAATTTTGCATCAAGTCTATATTTTAAGGATTGCTTGTCATCAGCACAACATTTTCAAGTTATATACTTATATTTAAAAGCATTAATTTTTATAAATTTTAAGTTAGCAAATTTTAAAAATTAAAGTTATTATCCTATTTTAAAAATTATACAGTTTGTAATCATTTTAATAATGAACCTTTAAAAATTAAATAAAAAATGTTCACAAATTGTTATTAATCATTGTACAGAATAGTTATAAATTGTTAAAAAGTTTTTAGTCAATATAATTTTCTAATCTAAAATCTTACATATTATATAACTTGCGATCTAAATAAATTATTTCTCATTTTCAGATAACTCCAAAATTTTGAATGTAGCATGGGGTCACCAGTAAAATTTGCAGCTTCTTATTTTTTCCCCCATTTTAAAGGCAAGCACAATGCTTGAAAATTACAGAAAACACCTACCAAAACAAGAAATAGGAACATGGTCAGAAACCCTCCCAGAGCAACCTAATTCTAAACAAATTTGATCCAGGCATGAAGTGGAGGATCCTATATAATCCTTATTTAGATTAGCGGTAGAAGCTACTTTTCCAATGTAATTTACAATATATGAGGTAAGTTTGTAAGAGAAATTTTGTCTCAACTTGTGTGAACGTGTTTTTCCACCACCAACTCAAATAGGCTCATAGTGGACAAATCTATGCTTGCTTTGTGAGCCTTCCTTGCAAGGTAGTGAGCATACTTTAATGATTTTCTATGAGAATGTTAATCACAAGCTCCTAATGTAACATCCCAAATTTTATATTCACTAAAAATATAGTGTAATTATTTGAGTAATTTAATAAAATGGTGAATATTTAAGGCCAAAGGAATTAAATATTGAAAATTAAAAGTTGAATAGTGTCTTTAGTGAAATTGCTTGCAAGGCAGTGAGTTTGTCATGTGGTTTTGGAAGACAAAATGATGAGCACAAAAATTATAAAATTTTACAGGATGAAAGTAAACATCCTAAACTTTAATTTGATAGGTCATACGAATCAATTGAAGCTATGTACAAAAAGATATGAATTTTTGAGTTTAGCCCAGAAAATCTAAAAAGTTTTTAGAGCAGCTGTCAAAGATTGAAAATCTGGGAATAATATGATCCCAGCTAGTAAAATTCTATAATTTTACTTAAAACTAGACTCAATAAGGGTTCCATAGCCTTTGGAATCACTCCAAAATGATGTCTATAAAATTAGTTATGCTTTTTCAAAATTAGGGTAGAAAATCTGCCAAAATTGGCATTATTTCAAAAATTGAAAATAAAATGTGTTAGAGATTGATTAATGTAATTAAAATGCCAAGTGTCATGAACATATAAGGAGGGGATTAAATTATAATGGAGTTGTATGAGCACATGTCAAATTGCATTAAAATAATGCTACATGGACAAATAATGATGAAATGGTATGCTACATTGAGTGATAGTTTGGTTAGTTGAGAGAGAAATTGATTTGGTTAAATCATGAGAAGGGGAGCACGTTTTTTTGAGGCTAAGGGAAAAGTTAGTCAAACCCAATTGAAAACAAGTGATGAGAAGGCATGGCATAAAGATATGAGAGTATGGCATAAAATAGAGAGTATGGTTGGAGGTATGGGAGGAGGAATAGTGTGCATGTTAGGTGTTGTGATCTCAACCATTGATGAGATTAATGGAGTAAAATGCATGGAGAAAATTTATGAAGCCTCATCCTCTTTCTCTTGCCTTCATTTTCGTCACTCACAACAAGAGAAGAGAGGGAGAGAGTTTTGAAGAGTTCTTCAAGACTTAGAGAGAAGGAGGAAGAAGATTAAGGTAAGTAGATGTTGACTTAGCAATTTGATTACATATTTTTGTGTAACATTTACTCTAAGATTCTTTTCTTCATGTATTCATGTGTTTAGCAAGATAAGGCTCCAAGGAAGAGAAGGAGTTAAGGTGCTAAGCTTGGAAGCAAGAGGGTAATTTCATAAACTTGCTCTCTTGTGGTGGTGGTGTTGTTGTTAGTAACATTTCTTGACTTTTCAAGTTTCTTGGTTGAGTTATGAAATTTGAAAAGCTATAACCCTAAGGGGTTATACCACTCAAAATCCTTTAAATCATGATTAAAAAGTGTTTAAATGAGTTAGCCAAGGATTAGAAATGGAAAAGTACAAGTTTTGGAAACTAAAACACAACTTCATTTTTTCCATTTTTTTTGAAATATTTCGGCCAGCACTGTTTCATGGGGTAGGAGTTATATTTTCATGAAATAAATGATTTCATTGGATTCAGTGGGCACAAATAGGTGGGGTTACAGTTGGGCACTTTTTCGATAGAGGTCGAAAAAGCATAATTACGAAAACGCCACTGAAATCCCTAAACAGGGGCTGTTAAGGGTATTTTCGTAATTTGACAGTGAATGTGGTGATTTCGAGCCCGAAAATGGATTCCTTAGGCCAAAATATGTCAGAATAGCTATAGTCACAATTTTGGGAAAACGTGCCATCGTACCGAGTACAGCGAGGCCGGGCCGGGGTCCTGGGACATTTTGGTAAAATTTCCCATAGACTAATATAATCACCAGAAACACTATAGAAGTTTCTAAACTGTACATTTGACGTGTTAGGACTGAGTATAGAGCCCGAGGGATTTGCACGCAAATCGAGGCACGTTATTTGAAGATCAGGGAAGGTGATTAAGGTAGGAAACTTACTTCTCCTGCATGTATTTGATATTTGTGCTGGTGTATTGATGCATGTTATTGCTTTGCTTGATTATGTGAAATATATATGAATAATTGAAGCTTTGTTTCTGTTTATGCTATGGCCATACGTATCTTGTTTGAAACATTGAGCACGCACATTTGTCATTGTGTGAGCATGAGTTATATAATGCAAGCATGTCATGCATTAAGCACTTATCTTGCATGCATATTGGTACTGTTTTCCTACTGAGATTCCCCAGAATCTCACCCTCTCCTACCAACAATTTAGACAAGAGAAGACAGAACGTATGCTGAGAACAAAGAAGATAACTGTACGAGGGGATTACAGTGGTGGAACGAAGACGATAAGATGTCTCCGTTTCACTAGGATGGATTTAGACACCCACGTAGCGTTGCGAGGCTACGTTAATTGTAATTATTAAGTACGAACCCTTATGGGGAATTTCTGTAATCGTGCACATAATATTAGTATATCTATACTATTCCTGTGTTGCCCACTAAACTGTGTATCATTTTCTGCAAATACTCTAAAATATGTGAAAATAAGATAAGGGTGTGACACCTAACAAGAGAAATTAATATTTTCACTTCAATATTATCTTCCCTTACAGAATGTGATGATGCGTCACAGTCAAGTAATAGTAAGTGTAAGTGTGTGTTCGGCAAGCTATTCAAATCCTAGGTTTTGATAGTTTGGTTGACGAAAACTCAAAATTTTTTCGAACTTAGGTTTTGATCTCAAATCTAGATTTTGATATCAAAATTTAGGTTTTGGGAAAAGCTATTTTTTTCTGCTTTTTCTCTTGTGTGGGCCTCATCCTCTCTCTTATTGGTCCTTTTTCCTTATGTGGGCCCCAAAATCTCTCTCTCTCATTGGTCTTTTCTCATTATATGGGCCCCCACACCATGAAAAAAAATTATTCTAACCACAATACCCAAATACTCTCATTTTATCAAGATCACTTTTTTTTCATAATCTATTCTCCTCAAAATCTATTCTTCAAAAGTTATTCTCTACTTTTTCTCCAAAAGCTAATACAAACACACCCTAAGGCCTCTAAAACGATATATGAGGGATGATGAGTCACAGCCTTAACTCCTTTTTTCATTATCTCTTCTTGTTGGCAACTTACCATCATTATTGAAAATTTCCCTATCGTCAATCTTGTTTGGGTCCCTGATGTGACCGTTCGTTGTTGGTTTGGTTCCTTATGACACCATTTATTGTTGTTTTGGTCCCTTGTGAGACTGTTTGTTGCGGTTTCTACTCTGATATGGTACTCTTTATTGTTCAGCTCTTATAAAGTTGGTGAATTATTACCTTAACTTTTGTTGATTGAATTCTAAGCTATGGATCTTATGGCCATTATTTCCTTAAAGAACAATTGCTGCTCACATCCAAGCTTTTTCCAGCTTTAACAGGGTGTGTTGAGAACATCAAATTTAGAAATATTAATTAATTAGTATTATTATGATTGATGTTTATTACTTAATATCTATTAGGATTTAATATGAATATTTTATCATTATGATTTGATTTAATTAGGTTAGTTTATTGGGTTAGGACCATTGTTGTCAAACTCGTGACTTGACTCTCCGAATTAACCATTTTTATATTTCTATCTTACAAAATTGTGTCGTGTCGCTGGTAAACTCGTGTTATCTGAAAATTCAAATAAACTCATGAATTTACACGCCGAATTTACCGTTTTTACGTTTCTAACTTATAAAACCATGTTAACTCACTATTAAACTCATGTTAACTTTTTCGATTTAATCATAGTCAATGACTTTATATATGAATTTTATATAAATTTCTTTGCTGGGTATGAAAATTATGAATGTTGATCTATTTAATTTCAATTATTTGAATTTAAAACATATTTAAATCAAATTATTTCCATTTTATATTTTAATTATTTAATTATACCCTATAAATACCTATTTAATGTTAAAAGTAAACTCTTACGAGTTCACGATACGAGTTTACGACACTGTCACGATTTTGCTTAAACTCGTGAGTTTGACAACCTTGGTTAGGACTAGTCTATTAGTTTGCCTATATAAAGATCTATTTATATTCTCCTTTTTTCTTAAGGATCAATAATATTCAAAGCATTTTTCTTGTATTTCAATGTGATTTTTCAATCTCAACACTACCATGTTCAAATGAGGCCCAAGTTTTGGTTTCAACTCAGCGTTGACATGTTTGTGCGCGTGTGTTTAATTGGTATAAAACCCTTAAATGAGGTCTAGGCTCTGGGTTTCAGCTTAACGTTGACATGTTTGTGTACGTGTGTTTGAATTGTATAAAATAAGAAAAAGAAGATATTGTTATGTACATAAATATAAAAGGAGGGCTTATTCCCAAAAAAAAACTAACGTGATTGGTAAGAAAACTCTTTAAACTTATAAACACTTTTTCTTGTGAAACTTTTTGATGTGAGACTTATAACAGTTATCTTGCTGGCAGAAAAATTGTAACTAATAATGAAGTTGAACTTTCTGACATTTATCATGTTGCTCCAAGTTTGTAGGGACTATATAAGCTTGAGTTGTGATTAAAACTTTGTGTTTTTTAGGTAGGCATTGTCGGTGGATATTGGGGAATGCAAGAACTCTAAAACAGGGTCGCTCTGTTTGGAGAAAGTTAGTACACAATGCTAACTTCATTAATGCTGATGATAACCAGCACTTGGCCAGAGCCATTAGTGAGGCCATACTTGAGCTTGTTGAACTAGTTCCAGTTAACTCACTTTATTGATCTTTAAATTTTTTCAAAGGAAAAATTAGGGAGAAGGACAAAAAAAAAAGTTTATTAATAAAGACTTCAAAAATTGTAATTATTTTGAAGGACTAAAAATTAAAATATAAATATTCAATTACAAAATTTATCCTCACCAAACTTCTTACATTTTCTCTAATATCATCTTAACATTGGATTTGCTTTTATTTAGGAATTTATATTCTTAGAGTTTATTTAAGAATTGTAAATTTTAGTATTTTCATTTTTTATAACATTTTTTTAGGGTGCATCCCGTTTGCTTAAGTCTTTTTTTTTCCATGATGAATCACATATTTCTAAAATAAATATATTATAAGATTTTTTTTTGTGATTTTCTTTAGTTTTTAAAAATAATAAAAACCATATAGTGAGATCGCGAATTGAGCAATTGAAAAGTGAGATCGCGTTTTCTCTCTATTGAAACTCGCGCCGAAACAAACTCTTGATGGAGGATTCCGCCGTCCGTAAGGTGCCACCAGATAGGCCACCGGAGGACCTTGCTTTGGTTAATGTTCCCAAGAAGTCCAGAAAGGAAGTGAAAGAGGATGCTTTAATGTCCGACCAGATGATAGATGCTGAGGAAACTGAACTAGACCAAATAGAGAAGATCAATGAGCCAGTGTCCAAAAAGTTTTCTTACAGGGACTCGCTCATGGGTTTTAAAAGGGACGATTTTAATGGAGTCTTAAATGGTGCAACGTGCATGGATGATGATCCCCTGGTTTCGGACTTGCTAGACCAATCATGGAAAATGCCTGAACCATCTGAAGAACTGAAGAAGTTAATGGAAATATATCCGTCCATGCCACTTACTGAGGAAGAATACAATGAAAGTTGTCAGCAATGGAATAATGCGCTCATTATTACTGTGTTGGGTGCTAGAATTAATGTTCATAAGCTGAAAGAACTGTTATGTCGAATATGGAAATTCAATGAGTTTGAGCTGGTTGATCTACCTAATAATTATGTAGTCAGATTTACAAATGCTGAACACTGGGGAGTTCAGTATAAGAAGATATTATTTGAAGGACCATGGGTAGTGGCTCGCCATAGTGTACTGGTCCAGAGGTGGTCGCCACACTTTGATCCGTTCCAGAATTCGTTGGGACGTATAGCTACGTGGGTAAGGATCCCCAACATCCCTATCCAATGGTACTCAAAGAAATATATAACCAGGGTAGGCGACATGATAGGGAAAACTTTAAAAGTGGATTTACTTACCTCGGCAGGAGATGATGAGGTAAGAACGACAGTTGAGAGAGGTAGATATGCTCGGATCTGTGTTGAAATTGATCTTCAGAAGAGGCTTATCCCCAGAGTTATTATTGCACATTCCATTTTTAATGTGGAGTATGAAGGTCTGGACATGATCTGTTTTGGGTGTGGTCGCTATGGTCATAGAAAAGAAGCTTGCTCATGGAAGCAACAATGCAGTGGGGAGCCAGGATCCCAATCGGAACAGGAGAACACGGCGAAGCGGGTGGCAGCACAGGTGAAAAATTTACCGGCTGAGGGAGAGGAGTTTGGACCATGGATGTTTGTCCGGAGGTCAACCAAAGCCCGAATCTCGAGGCCAGAAGCTAGCAGAGACTATGTGAAAGGAGGTAATTACAGCACAAAGTTTGAAAATAAGAATGATAGGAGACCTCAAACCTCACGTTTTGCAGTCCTAGCCGACTGGGAGGAAGGTATGGCGATGTCAGAAAAGCAGAGGAACAGCAGGTATGAGAAGGAGAAGGTGATAGGGTCGGATGTGACAGGTGGAGCGTTGGTGATTCGTGATGAGAGGAGTAAAGGAGCCGAGAGGAATTCTGTGCAAGTGGGCCTAAAAAATTCCCAGCAAAATAAAGCCCAAACCGTTGTGAAAAACGCGCATGGGCCGAGAGGCAAAGAAAATGTGAAGCCCATTTCATGTGTGAGCCAAAACCAGAACCAGATGGACCTAAGTGTGCACGGTGTAGAAGAGAACAGTATGCTGAGACCAAATGCCGCTAGATCAGCGAAGGGAATGGGCCAACGTGTTCACTGTGTGGTAAGTGGGAGTCTAGTAGAGAAAGGAACGAAAATAATTACTGAACCTGTCCATTCTGATGTCGGCACGGGCAGTAGATCCAGTGCTGGAAGGAACGAAGTGCAAGGCCGCAACTCGGTGGGTACGGAGATGGAGTTACGGGATGAAAGGGGAGCTGCCAGCGATACAGTGATAAACCAGAACATGGCTACCAAGTCTCCGGCTAAATCGGGGAAAGCGGTAAATTCCTGTCAGACGGGGGCAAGAACGAAAGGTGCCAAGGGTAGAGCATTACTGGCAATTGAGTCGATCCCTCCTGATAAATGAGATCTTGGCAGACTGCCAGGTAAGACCTTTTAGATTTGTTTTAATGATTGTTGCTTCCTGGAATTGTCGTGGGGCAGGCAGTAAGTCTTTTCCACGCATTTTGAAAGATGTTGTGAACAAGTATGGAATAAATGTTATGGGTCTAATGGAAATGAGAATTAGCGGAGTTAGAGCCGATAATATGATGTACAAACTGGGGTTTAATAATTGGTTGAGAGTGGAGGCTACAGGCTATGCTGGGGGTATATGGTTGCTATGGAATGATTGGGAAGTGGATGTTGACTATATTTATTCTAACACCCAACTGCTGCACTGTCGATTAACTGATAAGGGCACAGGAGAAACGATGTTTGTGTCTTTAGTGTATGGTGATCCGCGATTGATGTTTAGACAGGAACTGTGGTCTGGTCTAAGAATTCTAGCTGATAGTACACAAGAGGAATGGATTGTTCTGGGAGACTTCAATGCTTATTTGGAACCTACTGATAAAAGCGGTGGGGCAAATCCAAATGTTCGTGTAATGACTCAGTTTAGGGAGTGTCTTGGATATTGTGAATTAATGGAGATTCCGGTGGTAGGTGAGAGATTTACTTGGGAAAAGGGAGAGGTCAAAGAGAGGTTGGACTGGGCATTTTGTAATTTTGGATGGGAGATGACTCATGCAGAGTTTAAAGTTCTTCACGGGCTCAGGTTCAAATCGGATCACAGAGTAGTTGTTGTTTCTCCGTGTATGTCGCATGTCAGGAACCATAGAAAATCGAATTTCAAATATCAGGCAGCTTGGTGTCTAGAGGAGGAGTTTAAGGACGTGGTTCAAACGGCATGGCAGGATAAGGCTTGGGAAGAAGGTTGCAAAGAGTTTGAGAATTTGGCTACGGAATGGAACCAAAGGGTGGTGGGCAGTATTCCAAGAAGGCGTCGGATGCTATTGAAGAGACTTGAAGGGATTGATCGAGCCATGCAGGTCCGGACACATGCGGGGTTAGAGAAATTGGAAAAGAAGCTATGGCAAGAGTATGTGCAAGTAGCTAATCAGGAAGAGTTATTATGGTTTCAGAAATCCAGGTGCAAGTGGCTACAGTATGGGGACAGAAACACAAAGTTCTTTCATTCCTCGGCGGTTGTTAAGAAGAAGAGAAGGAATGTGGATGCTTTACAGAATGAGCAAGGAGAGTGGGTTACGGATCAGGAGGTCATGAAAAAGATGGCCTGTGACTATTTTGAGAAGTTGTACTCAAAGGAGCCTGGAGTTGTACAAGTTCAAGAATGGTCGACTAGCTTTCCAGTACTATCAGAAGAACAGTTGTCATCCATGCAAAGAGAAGTAACCTCTGTCGAAGTTAAGAACGCAGCTTTCGAAATGGGGGCGTTTAAGGCACCAGGGCCAGATGGACTGCAGCCACACTTCTTCCATTCACAGTGGGAAGTGGTGGGGCCTAAGGTGTGTGAGTTAATAAGAAGAATGATGGCAGATCCGAGGAAAATTGAGGGTATAAATCAGACTAATATATGCTTGATTCCTAAGGTGGATAACCCTTCTACTTTAAAGGACTTCAGGCCAATTTCCTTGTGTAATGTAAGCTTCAAAATATTGAGCAAGGTGATAGCAAACAGATTGAAAAAGGTTATGGATCAGTTAATTCTTCCAAATCAGTGTAGTTTCATCTCGGGAAGACAAAGCTGTGACAACATCATTCTCGCACAGGAAGCAATTCATTCCATGAGAACTAAAAGAGGGGGAAGAGGCTACATTGCAATCAAAGTGGATATGGAGAAGGCATATGACAGGTTGGATTGGGGATTCCTAAAGTTCAATCTGCAGAGTCTCGGACTTACTGAGAGTTTCATTCACCTAGTTATGCAGTGTGTATCTTCAGCGTCCATGAAGGTATGTTGGAACGGATGTATGTCGGATACTTTCCTCCCAACTAGAGGTATCCGACAAGGAGATCCAATGAGCCCGTATCTGTTCATCCTTTGTATGGAGAGGTTGAGTCAATGGATCAAGTCCGAAGTTGACGTAGGAAGATGGAAACCATTACGGTTCAGTGCCAGAAGTCCGCAGCTCTCTCATCTATTTTTTGCGGATGACCTCATCTTATTTTGTGAGGCTTCTTTGGATCAGGTAATAAGGGTCAGGGATATTATGCAATTATTCTGTCAAATTTCTGGGCATAAAGTTAATCTGGCCAAGTCTAAAGTGTATGTCTCGAGAAATGTCCAATTTAACCGAGCGGAGCAGTATAGCCAGGTGTTGGGAGTGGGTCTTACGCCGGATTTAGGCAAGTATCTGGGTGTACCGCTACTGCATAAAAGGGCAACTAAAGTCACTTTTCGGCCTCTGCTGGGGAAGATTGAAAAAAAGTTGTCTACATGGAAAGGTCGGCTATTGAGTATGGCCGGGAAAGCAGTTATGATAAAATCTGTCCTGTCATCCATACCGTACTATCAAATGCAATCTCTTCTTATCCCAAAAGGGGTATTAGCTGCGATAGAGAAGACCACGAGGAGCTTCCTTTGGAATCAGCATTCAGAGGGGAAGAAATTACACTTGATATCCTGGGAGGTAATTCAAAAGGATAAATCACTTGGGGGGTTGGGTTTCAAGGACCTTGTGTGCCAGAATGAAGCATTCATCATGAAACTTTGCTGGGGGTTGTTGACAAAGCCTAATGCCCTCTGGGTTAAATGTCTACGTGCCAAATATGGTTGCAGTGAGGGGAAAATCCCAAATGTGGAGAAAAGAAGAAATCAATCGGAGGTGTGGAAGGCTATCTCGAGCGTCTGGGACACTTTCTGAAAGGGAGTCGGTAGTAAATTATGCAATGGCCGAACAACAAATGCCTGGTGGGAGTTGTGGCTACAATTGGACTACCCTCTCATGAATTATGTTGATCGAAATCATCATCTACTAGACCCAGATGCTACAGTTAACCAATTTGTGACATCGGATGGGTTGTGGGACATAGCAAAGTGGAAGCTCTTCCTGCCGAACTGGGTGATTGAGAAAATTGCTTCAATGCAGCCTCCTCGGATGACAGGGGAAGACCGTTTTTTTTGGAGGAAATCGTCGGATGGAAATTTTAGTGTGAAGACAGCCTATAACTTGATTGCGAGGCAGGGTGAGGTCAATAGGGAACCTATGTGGAGAGATCTTTGGCGGTGGCCGATTCCAGAGAGAGTGAAGTTTTTCCTATGGCAAGTGTTTCATGAGAGACTACCCACTAATTCTCTCAGAGCAAAACGTGGTCTCACTGACTTCCCAGAGCGCCTTTTTGAGTGTTACTGTGAGGAATCTGTGCTACATATACTGAGAGATTGTGAGGTTGCAAACACTGTGTGGCTTTCTGTGATTAACCCCATGTATTATTCTATTTTTTTTCATGGTAATTTGCAGGATTGGTTGAAATGGAATCTCAAGAATGTGCCAGGTAACAGATATTTCCGGCGATGGGAGTGGATCCGTGTCTTTGCTCTGATGTGTGTGGATAATATGGAAGAACAGATGCAAGAAGGTGTTTGAAGGTGCGGGCGACTCTTACAAGAATCTGATCCATCGGTGTAGCTACCTACTTCATGAATCAGTGGAAGATGGCAGGTATAAACATATGATATTCCAGGTGCCAAGCAGAGAGGATGCCCAATGGTTTACCCCTCCAGATGGTTATGTCAGAGTAGATGTAGATGGGTCGGTGAACAATTGGAAGCAAGCGGCTTGCGGTGGTATCGTGCGCAACAGTTCTGGGGCATGGGTGTGCGGTTTCCAGCGGAAGCTCGGTGGTGGTCTATCCTCAACGGCTGCTGAAATCCAAGCGATTAAAGCGGGATTAGAGGTGTGCAAAGATCAAGGTCTTAGAAAGGTTAAGCTATTCTCAGACTCTTTAGAGGCAATTCAGTTACTATTAATGGAACACGGTATGAATCATCCGTTGGCAGATGACATTACAGAGGTTAGAGCTTTATTGCTCTCAGATTGGGATATTCAGATTACTCATTCTCATAGAGAAGCCTTGTGTTGTGCGGATATGTTAGCTAGAGTAGCTCATGAGGCAAACAATGAGTTGGAGATTCTTCACTTACCTCCAACTTTTTGTTTGAATCAAATGTTAGTCGATCTAGGCTGACATTTGTGATTTTACTTTGTTTTGTGCCTGTAGTGTAAGGCCACTAGTACTTGTATCCCAGCTCTGAGCTGGTCTTTGTGATTCAAAAAAAAAAAATAATAAAAACCTAAAAAGGGGGAGATATCTAATTATTCATATAGTTTAGAGGCTATTTTAATTTGGGTAACTTTTAAGATAATCCAATACGTACCAAACAGAATATTATAAAAATATTGAGTTACATATAAATGTTTTTTTATCAAAAAATATATGGAGATACCATCATATTTGATAACCTAACAATCAAATAGTTGAAACGAGGTTAGAGAAAGTTAATTTCATAATTGAACATTTATATTTTAACTTTTGATCCTTAAAAATAATTATAATTTTTAAGATCCTTATTAATAAATATTTGTTTCTTTGTTCCTTCTCCCTAATTCTCCCTTTTCTGAATATGTGTGTGTGTGTTCTTGGATTATTCTTCACTTCTCACTTTCTCTCCAAAGTTATCAGTCTATTTAAAACAGTACATTAACATTATGGGGCTGTCCCCATGTTGGATTCATTGAGCTGTCTTTCACCTTTACCACTGATGTATATTCTAAAATTTAATAAGGAACATCGATTCTTTTGTCTTTCTGTTCAAATTTTAAAAGATTAATTGTAAAAATAAATCATTTGATAGTTAATGTCAAATTTCAAAACATGCATTGCTGTCAAATTTATGGGGCTAAATAAAATATATTAACAAGTTTTCTAACTTTTTCAATGTTTATTGATTAAATATAGACATTAATTGGGATTTATAGAAGCAGTAAGTTAATTTTTTTTAATTATTTTTTGGGAGTATACCCTCCTAATATCTCTTCTCTATGCTTTATTCTCATTTTTCCCTTCATCCAAACCAAACCTGATCACAGCTCCGAAATAGAATGGAAACCAAACCTTAATATATTTAAATGCTCCAAAATTCAAATTAGGCCAGAATTTTATGAAGATTGATTTTTTTTTTAAAAAAAAAATATATGAAACCGGATCTAAGAGAATTCACAACAAAACCCAATCATTCTAGACCAAACGTCAAAAAAAAAGCCCAAATATGAAAAGGGCGTCCAGAAAACTTTTAGCTTCAATCTAACAGCCCATTTTCAGAATTTTAGTTTGGCGGGCCCCTCTCAGAACCCTTGAACTTGTAGAAAATACCAACCTTAGAAGTTAGAACGTAGGAAAAGGATTATACTTATTTGGGATTATGTTTGGGACATTTGAAAGTGCTTATTTACATAAATTGAGTCAAAATTATTTTCACATACTTAATTCATATATTATAAATCATAATTAAAAAACTGTTTTTAAAGACTCCAATCACTATTTAAAATAAATCTAATATTTAATTACCAAACCCTTGGTTCAAACCAGAGGTTTTGAACCCAGGTTATAAAACTTATGGGGAACTTGGACATTTAAATTTAACTAATGCATAAGTAATACAAGTTAAAAAAATGTTGTTGAATTATGTTTTCCCAGGATAAATTTATGACTGCTAATTTTCAAATTATTATAGTTGCTTATTGACCAATTATTAATTAAAATTATAATTTATGAATTGCTCATTTTGGTAAGCATGGAAGATAATTCAAAAATAATTTATATGTTATTAAAATTAGTCATGAATTTGAAAATTGCTTGGATAAAAAAAAATAGTTAAAATAATAAGTTGTCGTATATATCATACTTTTCGAAATTCATTTGTCTTATCGTAACTACATTATTAATGTGGAGATTCGATCGAGTTTAGAAAAAATTATATAATATTTTATTTACATTTGGAATATATAGTAAAATTAATGCAATCAATGACTAAAATTCTATTTTATTGGATTGCACGGAATTTAAGCTGCATGCGTATAAAAGAAAAATAAATAATTGTGCATCAAGTCTATATTTTAAGGATTGGTTGCCATCAGCACAACATTTTCAAGTTATATTTAAAAGCCTTAATTTTTTATAAATTTTAAGTTAGCAAATTTTAAAAATTAAAGTTATTATCCTATTTTAAAAATTATACAGTTTGTAATCATTTTAATAATGAACTTTTAAACATTAAATAAAAAATGTTCACAAATTGTTATTAATCATTGTACAAAATAGTTATAACTTGTTAAAAAAATTTTAGTAAATATAATTTTCTAATATAAAATCTTACATATTAGACAACTTTCGATCTAAATAAATTATTTCTCATTTTCAGATAACTCCAAAATTTTGAATGTCGCATGGGGTCACCACTAAAATTTGCTTCTTCTTGTTTTTTCCCCATTTTAAAGGCAAGCACAATGCTTGAAAATTACAGAAAAGACCTACCAAAACATGAAATAGGAACATGGTCACCTAATTCTAAACAAATTTGATCCAAGCATGAAGTGGAGTGGACAAATCTATGCTTGCTTTGTGAGCCTTCCTTGCAAGGTAGTGAGCATGCTTTAATGATTTTCTATGAGAATGTATAATCTCAAGCTCCTAACAAGAGAATATTAATATTTTCACCTCAATATTATCGTCCCTTAAAGAATGTAATGATGAGTCACAGTCAAGTAATAGTAAGTGTAAGCCTCTAAAACAATACATGAATGATGATGAGTCACATCCTTAACTCCTTTTTTCATTATTTCTTTTTGTTGGCAAAGTCTTACCATCATTATTGAAACTTTCCCTATCGTCAATCTTGCAATATTCTCCCTCACCTCTTTAATATAAGAAATACATAACTTTTTTTTTTAAAATTAGAGAAATTAAATAAATTAGTTAATTATCGCATATGTCGTGTATTATTTAATTATATAATAATCAAGGTATTAAAACCCGGACCGGGTACTGAACCGGTTGGAGTATTGGGTTAAGAGTTAGTGGATCAGACCGGGGTTAAACCAGAGCGAAACCGGGACCAAACCGGTGAGAAATTGAAGATTTTAGGCTTATTGGTATGAAATTCTAAAGAAAATATTAAAATTTTTTTTTTTTAAATGGGAACCGGACCGGCCAACCGGCCGGTTCGCCGGTTATCGGGCCAGACCGGCCGGTCCGGTCGGTTTCCAGAACACTAGATAATAATTCATAAGTAGACAAATTAATTTAGTATAAAAAATATAAATATCAATATTTTAAAATAATTTATTTAGCTTACTTAATCTCCTTAAAAAAACAACTATATCTTATATTAATGATTAGAGGGAGTAGCAGTGATATTAAAGCTCCTCTACAAGCGTGAGATCACAGGTTTAATCCTGCTTATAACCTCAGACTATTAGTACATGCTCTTTATTTTTTTTGAAAAAACAATTGTCATATCCATACTACCACTTACAACATAATGGACTAGCTGGCTCACAGCCTTTCTATTTGATATATAATCAACCAACGGGGTCGGGTCGGGTCTGGTCTAGCGAAAGAAGATAATCCCTTACAACATAGCAAACTAAAGTTTGAATCCTCAATTGGAGAGGTACTGACATTTAATGCCCGATAATGCCTTAAATATGATTGATTGATTTCAATAAAAGAATACAAATACTTAGAAAAATACACACACACGTAAATAAATAAATAAATAAATAAATAAATAAATATATATATATAAAATCTTGCGGGTCCTAGACTTTTGCCAATCTCATTTAAACTCATTTTCTCCCATGCCATTTGGGGCCTTCACACAAGAACCCAAATTAATGGGATTGATATATTTTTTTATCTCTAGTGGAAGTAGTTAATTTCCCACAACGTGGCAAAGCGATGTTTGAATCTTCATTGAAAGAGATATCCAGATTTAGTATGTGATAGTGTCTCAAATATGATTGTTTCCCATTGAAGAATAATTGAACATATAAAAAAACAGAGAATCTTTCAATTTTGACTTGCGTTTTGCTCCTAATACAACCTATAACTTTTGCAGAAAATCGTTGCTTTCTTTGTATTCCCTCTTGTTTGTTTTATAAAATGTCTTCTAGATGTATTTTTGATTTTTTTTATAAGACGTTTTGATGGTTTCACTAAGTATTAGATATTTTTCTCCATATATGCCTATATTCAATAAGAATAGCGAAATATAATAAAAATTAAAATGTAGTTGGAATTTAGTGTAATTAATATAGAATAAATTGTAAAATGGACAAACTAGAGTAAGAAATATCATGATCTTCTTTCCTTCATTGGCAGACAAGTTAGTCTCCTCGAATATGTTAAAAGCTTGGTCACCTATCTGCGATTTCATCTTCTCCGATGTCTCTGCAATGGCTGCAAATCTTGAGGAAAAGGTTTGCTGCCAACTTTTCCCCCTTGATTTCGCAATAATCCCATTTCCATCAAACTTTTCTCTTCTATTGCCAAGTATTAAAAAAATATACATTACAAAAAAACAGTGATTTAGTAGCGGTTAAAAATATTTATTTGTAGTGGTTTTAACCGCTACAAACAACATTAGTATCGGTTCATAAAACCACTACAAAATTCACTGTTGCGAGCAGTTTTGTGACAGTATTTTTAACCGCTACTCAAGCATACCAATTGCTACTATATTTGTAGTGGTTCATTTAAAATGCTACAACATTGTCACACGGGAAACAGGTTTACTGGGAACTTTGTAGCGGTTATATAACCGCTACAAATGTCAACCCATAAAATTTGAATGGCAGAAAATGAAAAATAAAAACTTGACTCCCTTTTGTAGAGATTCAAAAACCACTACTAATTTGAATTTAAAAAAGGCGCCAAACATTAGTAGCGGTTACATAACCACTTGTAATTCAAATTTTGAGCTAAAAATTTAATTTCTATTTTAAAATGGCGCTTCTGATAGTAGCAGTTATAGAACAGCTACAAATGTTAGTAAAATTTAAAAAAAAAAAATATACATACAATTATTTGTTTCCATTTTTTAATATTAAATTAAATAGTTTTTTTATTTTAGTAGTTTAACTAATTCAATTAGCTTATTATTCAATAGTTTAGCTTATAATTTAAAATGAATGATTTAATTAAGTTCGATAAGTATGAAGATTGTATTGATAATATTATTGAGGATACATAGTTAATAAGGAACTATTATATTGTCTGCTACAATGTGATTATGATTATGTAAGGAACATAGGAAACAATGAGAAAATATTTTTAATTATCTGTAAAAAAAAATATAGTGAGAATAAATAGCGAAGGAAAAAAGTATTGAAATCAAAAATTTTAAAACGTGTTCCATATTTGATCACCATGTTCATCTCCTCAGCTCGTAGAAAAAAAATTTGTAAATCAGAGAAAACGAAAGGAAATGGGGAATATTTGAAATGAGATGTGGTGGAGGCATTTATAAGGATCTGCGTAGCACTTGTAGTGGTTAGTGTAATATGTTTTGTAGCGGTTTTTATTAGAAGTAGTTATTGTATGTTTTTGTAGCCGTTTTAGAACCGCTACAAGTGTTTTATTAATTTTATTAAAAATATTTTTTTAAAATAAAAAACATAATTTATTTGATCATTCATTCTCGCCATCCCTACAGAAATTGTAGAGAAAAACTGTTAGTGATATATTATTTTGTTAAAAAAATTTAATTTAAATGATGTGAACTTAAAAAAACGCACTGAAGTGAAGGTAAATTGTCATCGCCTTCGGGGAAGAAGTTTTCAAAATTGGCGGGCTGAAATGGCTCACTCTCGTAGGTGATGTTATCGCCATCACCCATGTCGTAAAGGTCTCGTGGCTTTAAATAAACTACCACTTGCCAGTCCCTACGCCTCTTATTCTCAACATAATAAACATGGTGTGCCTCTAAAGTAAGAGTATACGGCTTATTATCTTGAGAATTATCATAATGAATTGGCCGTGAGAAATTGATTGATGTGATGCCTAAGTCATCTGTTATCAATCCCTGGGAAGTAGTGGTATTTGCCCATAGGCACTTGAACAACGTCATGGTGAAACGGCCTTAGTAATTAATTTTGACGATATCAAGAAGCTTTTCATAGTAAGGGACGCCCCCAAATTGCATGTTGGTGTCATTGTTGATCGCACAACTCTTTGTCCCAAAGGTGCCATAAACACCCGAATTTTGAGTTTGCAATCCTTGATCCCATGTAAAATTTGAAATCATTGACATTGTATGCTGTAAACCTTTTTGCACTGTCAAGAGGGCCGATTGTGAGAGCCCTGAAATCTGGTGAGTGTGGGTTGTAATCATTTTGTATTCTGTGCGTAAATCAGCTAGGGAATTCTCTATGGATCTTTTTGTCAACTTCAGAGAATGTTTGTCTACAGATCCTGAGTTGACGGTTCACATGACTTCTGAATTCCCTGTAATTAATCATGGGAAGGAGATCGTGAAATGAAAGTAAAAAATGTTACGAAAGATATAGAATAACATGTGAGTGTACAATTCTTACTAAAGGAAAGGTTCAACTTGAGTGCAATTAATCAAGACATGTCTATGTGCTTGCAACTTCTCAGTTGCCATTAGTTTGAAGTTCTCAGTTCCTCCAACTGGTTTATCAACACGAGGAATAAATTCTCCTGATGTTGGGGTAGGTTCAGGACAATCGTCTATACCAAGTGGCCAGTTGAAAGCCGTCTCAATATCATCAAAGTACTTTGAACAGAAATACAACACCTCATCCCCTATATAGCCTTCAGCTATAAAACATTCTGGCCATGCTTTATTCCTTACGTAATATTTTATTTTTCCAAGAAACCTACAAAGTGAAGAAGGGAAGAATGATACAAATTGCTAAAAAGGACGACTAACAAACATAAAAACTAATAATGACGCACATAGGTAAAATGTGTACCTCTCAATAGGACACATCCATCGATATTGAACTGGGCTAGCGAGCTTTGTTTCATGAACAAGGTGGACTGTAAGGTGAACCATCATAGTGAAAAAGGACGGAGGAAAGATTATCTCTAAAGGACAAAGCGTAAGAATGATTTTGGACTGCAGCTGATTGAGCTCCTCAACGATCAAAACCTTGGAACACAACTTCTGAAAGAAAGAACAAAGCTCCACCGATACGATTGACACATCGGGAGGAAGTGCATTATTTATAGCCAGCGGAAGTAACGTTGCATAAGAACATGTGAGTCATGACTCTTTAGGCCAGCAACCTTTCAAGCTTGCATCTCAATACATCGTGAAATGTTGCTTGAATACTCATCTGGAACTTTTATTTTCTTCAATGTTGCGAGGAAGACTTCCTTGTTCGATTTTGTGAGGGTGAACTTTGCCGGCTGAAATTTGTCATGCTCGATGGCCATGCGTCTTTACGAACTCCCATGGCACATAAATCTTTCCTCGCTTGGAGATAATCTTTTGACTTTACCGGTTCGTTAAGCACCGTATATAGCATATTGTTGCATACATTTTTTCAATGTGCATGATATCAGGACTGTGACGAAGTAAATTAAAATTCCAATATGGAAGAGTGAAGAAAATGCTTATCTGCCTTCATTGCTGAGGCGCAGAAGTCCAGCTTGTCTTTCGCCCTGCTTTTGCTACATCGTCTCTTTTTCCGAACTCGAACTCAATATCCTCAAGTTGCTATAAGATATCTGCGCCAGATAAAGTCTGAGGTGGGCCTCTTATTTCTGGTTTCCCATTGAAGCAATTCCATTGTAATCTAAACTTGTGCCTTACATCGAGAAACCTTTGATGCCCTATAAAGCACCACTTTCAACTATGGGAAAGGCGCATTGCGTCAAAGTCAAAATTGTAAGCTGGACACGCCGACCCAGTTTGCACATTCCACCCAGATAATGTTCTCAGGCCAAGAAAGTCACTAATCATCCATATCAAGGTTGCACGCAAGTTGAACAAATGTTTTCCCGTAGGCGTCGTATGTCTCGATACCGACATTCCATAGGTCAAGCAATTCTGCAATAAGCGGTTAGAGATACACATCGATGTCATTACCCGGTGCCTTTTTGCCTGGAATGATCATAGACAAAATGAAAGAGCTTTGTTTCATACACATCCAGGGGATAAATTATAGGGAACTAAGACTAACGGTCAAATACTGTAACTTGTACTAAGATTCTCAAATGGATTGAAACCATTGGTCGCCAAAGCAAGTCTAACATTTTTGGGGTTAGCCGCGAAAGATGGAAAGCCTTTGTCAAACATTTTTCAGGCTTCTGCATCCCAAGGATGTCTTAATTTACCATCTTCATTCTTATCAACCTTATACCACCACATGTGCTCTGCCGTTTTGGACGACATAAACAATTTTTGTAAGCGTGACTTCAAAGGGAAGTATCTAAGAATCTTGCAGGTTTTTTCTTCTTCTTTTTTCCCTTCCGAATTATCTTGTACATCAATGTGTGACATCGCTTACAAGTCTCCTTGCTGTCATCGTCTCCCCAATACAGCATACAATTGTTGGGGCATGTATCAATTTTTTGGTTGTTCAAGCCCAATCTGTTAATAATCTTCTTGGCATTAATGTAGAACGTTGTGGGAATCTCCGCGTCGGCAAACACATCTTGTAATTATTCCAGCAACATCAAATTCAACTTGATGAGGGGGTTTTTAATCATAAAATGACATTTTTACCCATATACAAAAAATATATATAATTATCATTCAATTATTAACTTAAACATTTGCCATGTAGGCTATCAAGCCATCCTTATTAATTTGATGTTGCATTTTTTGTTAGGAACTTAATGTAATATTCCAATTTTTGATTAAGGGGCTAATCATGATTATTGTGGTTAATTATGAATTTAATTGGAATTATTATGTGTTTTTTGGCAATATTAATTAATATGTCATAATTAGTGAAAAATTGGAAGAATGGAATTATTAGCCCTAAGTTAGTGATTAAAGGAAAATTTAATTACTAGCTAAGAGGAAAAATGAGAAGTGTGATAAAATTGCTAATGGAGGGATAAAGTGACTAATTGGGTGTTTAATTCATGAAAGCCAATGGCATTGTGACACTTGGCAAGCTCACATGTGGAGGGAGAATAGGGAAAAGTCAAATTGAGTTTTAAATTATTTCTCTCCCTCTCTCCCCCTCATTTTCGGTTGGAGCATAGAGGCATGGGCAAGTATCATCATTTCACCTTCCTCCATACTCCTTATCTCTCTCTTCTTTCTCTCTCTTGCGCCATTGTTGAGGGAAAAGGAAAGGAAGAAAAGCTTGAAAAAAGGTAAGATAGTGACCTCTATTGTTCAAATTCTCTTCTTTAATCTTGTTCCTTGGAGTAAGAGCTTCAATTTGATGGTTGTAGTTTCTCTATTGGTGGTGATTTGAGGAATCACGAAAATCTGGTAGTTGGAGAATCAAGAAGTGTCTTTGAGAAAGTTGATAAGGTAAGTGAAACCAATCCTTCTATCTATGTTTTATGCCAAATGATTAAGATTGAAATTCTAGAAATTTTGGCCTTTTAATCCGAAAATGATGACCACTGGGCTTTTGGCATGTGTTTGGCATAGAAATGGTATGTTGGGAATGTATATGGATAGATAGATTAATTTAGGATTGAAATGTCTTATTTGGATTATTTTGGAATTTGGATGATTATGTTGCCCAAAATCAAGGCATGACAATGGAATAGGATTTAGATAATTCTGATGATTCCATTGAATTCCTTGGATGTTTTTGTGTGGGAGTAGCTTTGGTAGAAGTTTTAGGTCCCTTTGGATCAATTGGGTTAATGTTAGGAAATATGGTTAGTTTTGTTACGTTTTCTGGTTCTTGATAAAATAACTCGAGTGAGAGTGAGTTCACTCGAGTGAGGGATGGACATCACTCGGATGATGATGAGTTCCACTTGAGTGCGGTAGTGCAAACCTCCTTCGAGTGCGGTAGTGCAGACCTCCTTTCTGCTCTCTATGTTCTTGTTGCACTTCCGTAGTCAAAGGCAAGTGTTACCTCACTTGCGGGTGTTATGGATTCCCACTCGAGTGAGCCTCCTCTCACTCGAGTGCAGGTGTATGAGACATTGTGAACTCGCGTTTCTAGTTGTCACTCGCGTCCGTTTTTCAAAAGTGTGTCTTAGCACTCGCGAGTGCTAAGCCATCACTCGAGTGCTTTTATTCCTGCTCGAGTGATGTCCTTCTCTGAAAGTTTCTTGTGCTCTCGGGTGAGCACTTCTTGAACTTCACTTTTGGGAACTTGGGTGAGCATATGGCTTCCACTCGAGTGAGTTGGGTTATGCTTGAGTACAGTGAGCAATTCTAGTTACTGTCATTCTTTTCTGCTCTCGGGTGAGCACTTTCTACACCTCACTTCCTGGAACTCGAGTGAGCATTTGGCTGTCACTCGAGTGTCAACCCTTGTGCTCGGGTGAGAAGTGTATCATCACTCGAGTGAGGCCATCCTCACTCGAGTGTCTCAGTGAAAAAAATATCAAATTTGAGCTTTCAAAAAGGGGATCTTGGGGATAGTCTTCCAACCCTTTAAAGCTATTGATAGAGTTATGCATGGGTACTAAAAGAGCAATAATGATGACCAAATTAAGTGTTAAGAAGTCATTGAGAATTGAAATAGAGCATTACCACTTCGTCCCTAATCATGAATATATGATTTGACATTTGCCCTACTCGAGGAGACCAGCGCCAGGACACGCACAGAAGGATCAAGGTAGTGACTCTTCTCTCAGGTTGTGTATAATGTTTTGGTATGCATGACTTGTCATTGAGTTTTGTGAATTGTATGTGTCATGGTCCATTACAGCGTGAGCCGTTTAGGGATTGACGCTGGTCATCTTTAGCTCGGCCGTTGTAGTGTCGTTGTAATCGATATGGATCTTTGTGGATCCGACCCGTGGGGCGGTGTGTTGTGAATCCAGCCGTGGGCTATGTTATGTATCATGCCTGTATGACTTGCATATGAAATGTTTTATATGAATCCCAGCTGTGGTGAAATATATTGTGTGAACTATTGTGATGCAATATAGCATGAGCAAACGTAAGGGTGACATGAGTCATACCTGCCCTTGCCGCTATAACTGCCATTGTAGTTGTCATGTGTGTGTGATGATTTACTTTCATACCTTATTGTTATGCATACTATGAGTGATTTGTTACTACGGGGATTTTTTTAGAAGCTCACTCTCCAAAAATAACTTTTTAGACAGGGCAGAAGGATCTAAGAGAAATCGGGCGACGAAGAGCGGATAGAGCTCCAGTTTATGAATATATTTTGGTTATTGGTTATCATGTAAATTATTTGGATATTTTTTGGAAACAATTGTATATATTGGGATTTGTAGTATTGTTTTGTGTAATCCCCAAGTTAAAGGGAAAAGTTTATGGGCTTTGTGCCTCTGTAGAATCCTTATTTATTGAATGGAACCCGAGTGTGTCGGGAATTTGCATTATACTCTGATATATATGAATGGAATCAACCTGTATAGGCCAATTTTGTAATTGTACTGTGAATATAAGATCATTGTGAACATGCGTTGTAAAAGTTTTGAAAACCCTGATTTTGGGAAATTTTACTTTGTCTAAGTCCCAAATCATACATGGTCTCTAATTCAAACTTAATTACGTTTTCACGAACTGATCCCGGCCTTAATCTTGAAGGGGGTTACACTTAACGGCAATATTAATACTAGGGGGCTTAATGTCAATAATTAAAATATCAGTGAAGTTAAATTTAAACTTTGAAATATTAAGGGAGTTATATGTAATTGACCCAAATTTCAAAGATTTTTGTAGGTTTAAGCCAAAAAAAAAAACTCACATAATAATATTTTAATTAATTTTTTCATCTGCTCTCTCTCTCTTCCCCATTGAAAACCCTTCCGCCAAAGCCTTCTTCCTCCATGAATTTTCAATGGCTGAGTCGGGGGATTTTATTCTAAAAAATTGAATGCAATTATTGTGGGAATCAGACCCCAAGCCATTGCCCACCAAATGGAGCACTCACAGTAGAACTATAATTTAGGGTGCAAGAAGATGCAGCACCATAACCACTGAAATTTGCTTCGTTTTGTACAATCCCATATTTATTCTCATCTCAATTCTCATTTTTTGAACTAACCATTGCGATTGTAATCCCAATTCCCGTTCTCATCCCATATTCATTTGAGAACTAACCAATTTGTTAGATGCCACCGTCCAGCTCGCCAACACAAAAGCAAATTATATATTTGCTCCATTTGAGAACTAACCATTTTCATCTATGGAGGAGGTATGGCTTCTTCTTATTTCTTTTGATTCATGGAGGAAAAAGGCATTGCGGCAACAGGAGTAGGGTTTCTGACGAGGAAGTGAGAGTATTTGATTAAAAAGCACAAGCAGGAGTTTATTACTATTATTATTGTTATTAAAAATATGAATTTGTTAAAACAATTGAGTGCTATAGGATTAAAATAATGTGACTCAATGAGTCAGTATTTTTTGTCAGACGAGGCTAACGATGTTAAAATTTAAGAATTAAGATGTATTTTTAAAATTTAAAGGACTAAAATGAAACTTGATACAAACATAAAGGACTAAACATATACTTTAGTCATATTTATTTTAGACATAATTATTGTTTTTAACTAATTTTAATAATTTTCTTAAACCATGTAATTCAGTTATTGGACTCTAATAAATAGGGCTGGAGAAAATAATTTATTAATGCACACTTGTATCCTATAAAGTGAGGAATGAATGCTACTTATTAATGTCACACTCACATAATTCTACTATTTTTTATTTTTTAAGTCGACTTTCATTTTTTTTTTTTTTTACAAATGCCACCTTTTTTTCAATTTTAAATAAGGGCTCTTTAGAGCTTTTAAATTTTCTAAAATCCAAACTTTTAAATGGATGAAGTAACAGTTGACCGATCTTCATCTCTTTTTTTTTTTTTTGCCAGTGATCTTAATCTCTTTTGCCTTTTATGCTCAAGGTTGATGCTATATTGGTTAATTAAGTTTGCCTCATTGTTGGATGCACCCTTAAACGACATCTTTGTTATCACATACAAGAAGGATTTGTTTAATAGTCACTTGGTTCATTCTAATATCTGAGGCACGTTGGGGAATGATACGAAAGAGCCACTTCAATCCTTTTCTAGTTACTCTTTCCATAAAATTAAACTAACGAATTGTTTACTTCCCCTTTCCTTGACCCTGATCTACCAACTTTAATTGTGTAATTATTTTCATTTTATTAATATATTTGATTATTTAAAGACATAAGGGCTCTTTAGAAAGAAACAAATACCAATATTTATTATAATTAACTTTTTATAAATTAGAACAAACATACCTCACAATAGTTCCTAATATTCAATTGTGGTGGCGTATTATATCTTTCATGATTTATAAAAACTACTCTCTCCGACCTGTTTAAGTATCTATAAGGTTCTTGAATAGGCTTATCCTTACCTTCTTTAAATTTGTTTAACTAATAAATACATTTTTACCCATTTTACACTTAACTAAGTTTATACATTGCATTAATTAAAGAGGTTATGGTGTGTTCAGCAGTTTAAAGTATTTTTTGAGGTATGTCCGGTATCTTAAAGTAATTTGGAGGGCGTGCAACACCCTAAAGTATTTTTCTAACTACATCTGACACCCTAAAATATTTTGTGGAGTAATCTTATACTTAAAATATGAATTTTTAGGAAAAATTTTGCCCACAAAATATCTTTTTAGGACTAATTTAAACCTCGCAAAGAACTTCCATAACGTCGTCTTAACGAGGATTGCATCAAACACTCTAAAGTATTTTTTTCAATAATACTTTGGGTTACTAGATGAATCATAAAATGCTTTAGAGTGATGGTCGCATCTTAAAAAATACTTCAGAGTGTGAGGTGCACCACAAATTACTTTAGAATATTGGGCACACCTAAAAATATACTTCAGGGTGCTCAGCGAACTTTAACCTTTAATTAAAATGTTGACTCATTTCCAATATTCTTTCACATTTCTTTTAGAGAGAATTTCAGTTAGCTCCCAAGGATGTGAAATAATTTCAATCAACCCTCAAAACTTTCTGAAACTTCATTGCATCCCTTTGGGTGAAATTAAGTTTTGGGGTGAAAAGATAAAGATGCCCTTACTTTATAATAAAGGGAAGGCACGAGTATTAGGATTAGTACAACGTTTAGTTTGCTCTCATTTTGATTTTGGTTCTTCAAAAATTTTTCTATATAAAATATTAATCCCTAGCTATATTTTATTTGAAAAATTGAATATTTATGTTTTTTAAGGACCAAAACATATAATTTGAAATTATACGTGCCAAAACGAAAATGAAGATAAAATATTAGGATGAAACATTTTATTAATCCAAACTATTACATAGTCCGAGACTCCTAAGCTCTTTTTTTTTTTTTTTGGTAAAGGTACAATTAGTACCAGGTGCAATCATCACCTTAAAATATTTTAAAGTGTAATTTTACTATTGATATATTTAAATTGGATTAATTAACACCCTTAGCTAACCGAACATAAACGTCTGTTTTCCACCTTTGTAGAAAACAAAAACAAAAACACAAGAAGCTGTAATGGTGCTGGTCAGTTCCGGATACGGATCTAACAGGAGCCTCCCAAATGTCCACCTTCTTCAACTATTTCTTATTTGCAATTTGCCTCGGCGGTGCCGTCAGCTTGACGCTCGTCGTCCACGTCCAAGACAACAAAGGCTGGGACTGGGGTTTTGGGATCTCCTCTGTCTCTATATTCTTGGCCGTCTTAATCTTTCCCTCCGGATTGCCTCTATCGAATTCAGATTGTTCAAGGAATTATTATACACTCCGGATTGCCTCCGGAGTGTGTTTGGAACAGCGATGGGAAAAATAGAGTTTCTCAATTTAATATTTGGTAATTTTATTTTTGGTAAAAGCTCGATTATGTAATGTGATTTATGTTTAGAACAACGATTGTATAAATGACTTTTATAAAAATAAAACTTGTTTTGATTGACTTAAGCACAAGTGACTTTTGTGATAATAGTAAGAGAAAGTGGGTGGAAAAATATTTTAAAGGGTTAAAAACACCAAAAAATATTTTAAAATAATTTTTGGAATTGAAAAAGTATATTAAGGATAAAATTGCAATCAATCTGATAACACACTGGGTACAGTTGAAAAAATATTTTAAGGGTTACAAGCACCAAAAAATAGTTGAAATTAATTTTGATAGCCGAAAAAATATATTAAAGGTAAAATTGCAATCATTCTGATATCAAACTGGACACAATTGAAAAAATATTTTAATCATTCTCACTCTCCCTAGAAGCTAAATCACCAAAAGCTCCAAAGTTGAGCGAGCTTATACCAAAAGCTATTTTTTCAATCTTAAGCTCAACTGCTCACTTTAATCCCCAAACATTCACTTTTTTTAAAAAAAATTGGCCATTAGGAGCGTTTGTTGATCAATCCAGCGTTTGGGGCTCAAAACCAAAAAAAAAAACAACCCCCCCCCCCAAATCCATTTACTGCCATTACCATTATTCACTAATAATAATTCCTTACGTCTGCTTGGCACATCCAAATCAGAGTATCATTCATGAGCTGCGGAAAACTTTGTGGATGCGTAGAAATGATACGCTGCTGCTGCTGGTGAAATCACAAACAGTTGACTCAAAATTTAGCCCTCCAATATGTAATTCCTCCTATACATCCGCTCCAACAGTGAATTGAAAACAGAGGCAGCTTAGTATGTGTTTGGTATACCGTTTTTTTTATCAAATAAGCTTGTTTTCAATAGAAATAAGCCCAAATGAAACGGATATGTTTTTTTCTATGTTTGGTTCAGCTTATCCGAGTTGCAACACGGGTGAAACAAGTAACTTTTTTAATAAGCCTCAACTAGCAACTTATATTTGAAAAAAAGGTGCAGCTTATTTTTTTTTTGGATCCAGAAGTTGCAATGTGTCTGAGCTTTCAATGCCAGCTCACGCTCTCAATAGGTCTTGTGTTGTGGGCTTCACGTACTTCTCAGATCTCATATATATATATATATATATATATCCCTTGCAATTTTCTTCATGTAATATATATACACAAATACATATATACATATACATACATATATATATATATTATTCTTCTCTCATCTTCACACACCTTGTGTATAATTTTTCACCTCCTAAATATCATAATATTTTCTGCAAAATAAAATAGGATATGAATAGATTTTATATCGAAATATCCTTTTATCCTATAATTAATTAAATGATTGAAAAATATATAAAAGATAATTAAATAAGTATGAATCGCATTCGTATCATGATCAGATATCAACTTGTACGAAACGTGATCCAATTAGTTATGTAATATTTTTTTGTGAAATTATGTATTTTGCCATTACATTTTCTAACTTCACTTTTCCATTTATTTTTAATTTTAAATATCTTGTTTTCTTATAATTAATACAAGTTTTTACTTTTAAAAAAGCACTTATAAAATCACTCATCTAAATAAGTTTTGACTTATTAAAAATCACTTATTCGATCATTCATCCAAACATAAATCACGTTACAAAAAATGATTTTTTTATTAAGTCATTTTTAATAAGTCAAAATCATAATAGGTCATTTTTTCTACCGCTATTCCAAATATATAGTTACTCTAGCTCCTCCAAAAGCTAACCAGCGCCAAATAGATCTGTGTTGACCAGCGCCATTACAGCTTCTTGTGCTTTTTTTATACGAAGGTGGAAAACAGACGTTTTTGATCAATTGAAAACAGACGTTTATGTTCTGTTGGTTAATGGTGTTGATTGATCCAATTTAAATACGTTTGGGGTAAAATTGTACCCAAAATATTTAGAGTGTTGGTTGCACTTCAAAAAATAGTTAATGATACTAATTACATCTTAACCTTCTGTTTTTTGTTTTGGTCATTGGGTTTCGTACTAAAAATTTGAGAAGTCTTTCGCTTCTTTAATTTCTTTTTACCCAATCGGTATTGCTTTTTGAGAATAAACAAAACGTCTAATCTATTTGCCAACTCTGGTCCTTGGGAATGCCCAATACAGCTTTTCAGTTTTTTTTAAGAAAAATATATTAAGGTCTTAATTAAAAAAGTCTCATAATTTATCAATAATAAGTAAAATAGCTACTATTAATAAGTTGTGAGATTTATCTGATATTATTTTATTTTAATTAGCACTTCAATGCCATTTTTTCTTTTTCTTTTTGGCCAGAACCGTGGTCATACCGTGGTCATTTTACTTAGTCTTGAAGTTTGTTGACTTGGTTCCTTTCCTCGTAAACCGAAACCTTGGAGAGAAGGCGCAAAGAGGGATCGACATCTCTTCAATGCTCATGATCATCTTTTACTTTTCTATCGTTGAATTAAAATTTTAATGGGGTTTAAATTTAATATCTTATAAAAATATTATTATAATTTTATTTAAAAGATAGTAGAATAATTTTAACAGTTCAAATTTATTTTGTATCTTGTATAAAAAATGTTTATTTTTATAACTTTTAAATAAAATTATAATAATATTTTTTTAAAATGTTAAATCTGAACCAAATCTTAAATCAAAGGGGAAGAGGAAAAGGGAGGGAAAAAGATGGAAGGGTGCTCTAGAGAAGCAATCCACAAAAGCATGACTGGATATTCCAAACATAACTATAAAGCTGGGCATTATTGTTCCCTAGTTCCTACTTTGTGCTATTCATTGACTTGGAGTCAACCTCTTCGCATCCTTCATCTTTGTCTTCTCAAAGACTCTTCATATTATAACCCTTTCTTTTGTGCTGGGTTTTATATTCACGAGACCAACACCAAACCCAGAAAAGCTGAGAGTGATTCAGTGTGTTTTTCTAGCTTTAGAATCAACCAACAAGTGATCAAATGATGGAGAGGACTTGCAATGGAAATGGAAATGGAATGGGAAAGGAAAAGACCAACTTGGTGGATATTGTGTTCTCTTGGACTTTTAGCGATGCTCTCAACGAAAATCTTTACAAAGACAAGGTGTTGTTATTTCACTGAAAATCTGTATTCTTTAATGTTGATATTACCTTCTGCATTTTATTTCCTGTTCTTTCTTTCTCTTTTTTCATTAACTGTGGAAAGTGAAATGTTGCCCTCATGAGAAGCCATGAAGATCCATTTTTTTTATTTATTTCCTTTTGTTCAGTTTTGAATCCTCGCATTTTGCTACATCATACTTAAAGTACAAGAAACACATAAAACAGAGGAAAACAAACAATTAAACACCTTGTGATCAAAACACAAACCAAGAACAATTACAGGAAAGCAACAACTTATCGTTAATGGTCTATAGAACTGCTGGTACTCTGTTTTTACTTTGTTGGAAGGGATTTTTGCGACATTTAAAGTACACTTAATATGATAATTTTCTCTCAGGTGCCAAAGATTCCTATAACATTTGTATCAGCAACAGAATACATGAAATCTTTTATTCCTTCACTGATTGAGGAAACACACAGTGATCTGTGTTCAAGCTTGAATGGCATTTCCCAAGCCCCTACTTGTGAAATACTCACATATAAGAGGATGAGTGAGGGCTTGATCTATCAATTGACATTTGATGAGTCTCATGTTGGAGCGTATAAGCCTGCACCTGGAGATCTCATAGCCCTCACTGATGGTAGGCCAAAAGGCATTCAAGACTTAAACAAACCTGGAAGATTTTATCATGTCGCTTATGTTCGAATGTCAACAAGGGGTCAGATCACAATACTCTCATCAAAGAGCATAGATATTGAACCAGATATGAGGGGCAACAATGTAAAAAAGTTTTGTGCCACGTACCTTATCAACTTGATGACCAATATTCGTATTTGGAAGGCTTTGAGCTCACAGTTGGAGGGTGCAAACTTCAATATTATTGGAAAAGTTCTGCAATCTGATAAATTGGTAAGAATCAGATGGTAATCTAGCATGTGTGAACCTTTTTTTTGCAAGTATTTGGTCTACTGTTTCTATACAATATACAGGAAATATATCAGTAGACAATAATTGAGACACATATATGACTTTTGAATTTCTCATATGTCCTGTACTCAGGTAAGTTGTAAAAATTCTTGTCTGCCAAATATCATCTGAATCAAATGTTATTTATTTAATATGCATGCTACGCTACTGGAGGTTCGAATAAGAATGAAGTAAGTTTTTTCATTATAGCTCACTCAAACACCACACAAACTCGGTAACTTGTTCTCCAGATGGTAATAAAGCAGTCATTTTGAAGCTTTTATCATGCCTTGTTTTACAGATTGGAAAGAGCAGTCACATTTGCCCTTCAATAGAGCACCGTAATGCCGACATTTCTGTTACAACAAACATGATCAGATCCCAAAATCTGAATGAAAGCCAGAAAGAAGCTGTAATAAGTAGTGTTGCAATGAAGAAACGTCATCACAACCACACTGTGAAACTAATATGGGGCCCTCCTGGGACGGGAAAAACAAAGACAGTTGCATCCATGCTATTTGCACTGCTCAAACTAAAAACCAGAACATTAACATGTGCTCCAACCAATACTGCTGTGTTGGAAGTTGCAGCCCGCCTGCGCGGTTTGGTTGAAGATCAACTTCAGTTTGATACATATGGGCTTGGTGACATAGTGCTTTTCGGGAATAATTCTCGAATGAAAGTTGATGATTACTGTGGTCTCCCTGATATCTTTCTTGATTACCGTGTTGATATGCTTGAGAAGTGTCTCTCTCCACTGACTGGATGGAAACATGACTTGGAATCAATGATCAGTTTGCTTGAGAACCCTCATCAGCAGTATCTTTTATCCAATATCAATGCAAAACATGAGGAGGATAATAATGATCTTATGTCACTAGGACAATTTACTAAGCTTAATTACAGCAATGTAGAGCAAGCATATCTTTCATACAAGCAACATGAAGAAGATAAAGATGATCATATGACATTGGAGCCATATGTGAAGAAGAGATACAGTTTCATTAATGACCAATACCTTTCTTATAAAGCTGTAGTTCGGTTTGTAAAGAGGAGGTACAGCTTCATTTGTGTGAATCTCAAGTCTAGCTTGCAAACATTATACTCCCAATTACCAACTTCCCTTGTTCCATTTGAAGCAGCGAAGAACATATGTGCAACTCTTGCTTTGCTTGAAGCCCTTGGAAGTTCTTTGCATCAAAACGAGTTCTTAGAAATTCCCACAAGAAATGTAGAGGGAAAAAGTAATGTTATTCAACCAGAACTTCCAAATGTGAAAGAGAAGAAATGGGATTTATTGTCCATCTGCGCTGGGATGAATCAAATATTGCTTGAGCCCATCATGACTTGTCTTACGCCTGTGGAAACACACGTTCCAATAAAGGATGTTACATTTGACTTTGGAAGGTTAAGCATGAAAAGAGATGAGTGCCTTAGAATACTTAGATCACTTTCTCAGTCAATTTCACTTCCTCAACTTCAAAGTCGCTTTAAAATAAAAGATATTTGCTTGAAGAAGGCATGCCTAATTTTTTGTACGGCATCAGGTTCTACCAAATTGTTCACTAAAGGAATGACAACCTTACCCTTTATAGTTATAGATGAGGCAGCTCAACTTAAAGAATGTGAATCAACCATACCACTGCAACTTCCAGGTGCAAGACATGCTATTCTCATAGGTGATGAGAGGCAACTTCCTGCAATGGTTAAGAGCAAGGTAATAATAGAGTTGTCATTATGTCTTATTTGAGGTTATGATGAATTTATAATGACTGTTCACTTGGAAAATTATAATTTTACTTTCAAGTTTTTATTGATGAGGCACCCAGTGCTTACGTGAAAAACTAGTTTGAATTTGGGAAAATCACTATGAGATTCTAATGCAAGAAATGGCAATAGGTCAATACTACTCACTTGTAATTAGGATTTTTTGGTAATTATATTCCTTCGTTTGGACCTCACATTGATTTTCCATTTGAATTTGGATCTTTGCTATTACTTTTTCTTAATTAAAATTAATTTTTAGTACAAGCTGAGATGGGTTTTGTTTTCTCCATTTTACACATGCAATGTGTTTTTTAAAGTGTGATGTGGAATTATGATAAAACCATTCATGAACCTTCATCAAATAGCTTACGATTTTGAATTTATTCGTTCTTTTACATTAATTTGTGTTTTGTGTTGGTTGAGATTACCAAAGATCACCACTGTCTTGTATGTTCATGAAAATAAAATTTCAGATTTCTGATGATGCTGGATTTGGAAGAAGCATGTTTGAGAGGCTGGTGTTGCTGGGATATATGAAGCATATGCTTAAAGTCCAATTTAGAATGCATCCATCCATAAGTTTATTCCCAAATAGGGAATTCTACCAAGGCCAACTTGTGGATGGCATGAATGTCAGAGATTCAAGCTATAGTAAACGTTTTCTTGAAGGAAAAATGTACAGCTCTTATTCTTTTATAAACATAGCTCAGGGCAAAGAGCAATTTGGTCATGATGGACACAGTTTGAAGAACATGGTGGAAGTTGCCGCTATATCTGAGATTATAAAGAGCCTTCACAAAGGTGTGTGTTTCTTGCTAATTCTTTGTTGATGCTTAGTACTTCCTCTGGTCCTTTTTATAAGAGATAATTTTTAGATATGACTTGTTCCTATTTATAGGAGACACTTATAGGTTGTCTCTATTTTTTTTTTTGTTAATATTTCATTTTGCCCCTTTTTAATTACTTATATTAATATCATTACATTTAATCCACCGCACATTCTCTCCCTCTTCCACACGCCGCTTTTTTCCAGTAATTTGTTTATTCTCTCTCTTACGAGGGATATTTTTGGGAAAAAGTTACATTTTAAACATGTCTTGTTTCTAACTAGTTTTAAACAACTTTTTGATCAACATCATATAGTTAATTGTCACTTGTCTTTTATAAAAAGAAACAAAGGGGGTAATTGATTGGGTACAATCTTCTTGAGAAGAATACTTTGAATATATGACTGGCCCTGTGTTTTTCTGCTAGAGTTCTTGAGCAAGAGAAGGAAACTCAGCATAGGAGTGATATCTGCATATAAGGCTCAAGTCCAAGAAATTGAAAAGAAAGTTAAGCAGTACCACTTGGTTTCAGATCCTAACTTCTCTGTGAACATTCGCTCTGTTGATGGCTTTCAAGGTGGTGAAGAAGATATAATAATGATCTCCACTGTCAGATCTAATGAGAAGGGAAATGTGGGGTTTCTTTCTAATAGACAAAGAACAAATGTGGCTCTAACTCGTGCTAGGTATGTTACTTGTTAAGGCTTGAGAAATTCCTACATAGACTCAGATTTATAAATATAATAGGCAAGTCATTCACAACCGTAAGGTTGTTTATTTTTTTTCTCCGGTCCTTTCTATAAAAGCCTCCTAATTATTACTCCCTCCAATTCTATTTATAAACAATTTTCTATTAGGTTCATCCTTAATATAAACAACTTTTTTATATCTCAAAATTTAAACTTTTTTTCCCTTTTTTACCCCTATTAAATACACATTTTTATATTAATTAACAACTAATTTTCTTTTCATTCAATCATTTATTACTCATTCTCTCATATATTTTATGCTCATTCTCTCTTCTATGCTCTTTTCATAAATAGGGGTATATTTAAAAAAATATATGTCATTTTTTACACATTTATTGTTTTAAACTAATCTTAACCGCTAGTTCGTTTTGCACAATCAAGAAAAAAGTTGCTTATAAAAAGGACCAGAAGGAGTACTTCACATGGATTAAGAAAAGTAGTTAAAATAGTTTGTGTTATTGAAATGGTAAAAAATCATCACTACTTTCCAATATTCCAATTAAAATTAACCTATCTTAATCACCCTTTAATTTCTTTATTATACAATTTCTCTGTATATTACACTTAATAAGGGTATTTGTGGAATAGAAGAATTTAATCCTATTGATTTTTTTTGCATATGATCTTATACTTAGGACCATCAAAACCTTTTAGAAGGGCCCTTATAAAAAGGATTGAAAGAAGTATATGCCCACTAGCTTATCTACCAATGAAAATCCCTCAAATGAAATAGAAAATCAAGGCTTGAAAAGTTTCACTTATCTTGAGTTCATGACAAGATTTTTCTCTTGCTTTTGGGCAGACATTGCCTTTGGATATTGGGAAATGCAGAGACTCTAAAACAAAGTGGCTCAGTGTGGAGAAAGCTAGTGAATGATGCTCAACAAAGAGGTTGCTTCCATAATGGTGATGATGACCAGAATTTGGCTCAAGCCATTAATAATGCCTGCCCTAAACTTCAGCGAGTTGGCAAATCAAACCATTTAAATCGCTCGGTGTATGTGATATAAGTTGCAAGTGATTCACACAAAATTGATATATGTTTGAAGAGTTTAATCAGTGTTCCTATAATTGAATACCAGAGGTTTCATCCAGTGGCGGTTTGAAGAAAGGAATTAATGAAGATGAAGTACTTTATTTGTTGTGTTGTAATATAGTAAAGCCTATACGTTCTGAAGCAAAGCAGTATGCTATAATTCTTGGCAATAATGAGTGCTGTAAAGAATAATGACCTTTGCATATGAAATAACCTCATTACATGACACAAATTAATAAAAAAATTCCTATAAAATTAATCATAATATTATTTTTAAAAAAACATGATTGTCCTTGGGAAAAATGTCAAAAGAAATTAAAATTCATTTAAAAGCACAAATTGTCATTTGGAAGTTCATTTGGGGGCAAAGTGAGTTAAACAAAACATAATACTTGGGCTTGAACTATAGGTTACAATGGCTACCACAATTAAGGAACAAGCTCCTCCTGTCATTTTCATTGCATATAATATAATTGATTGATTAGCCAGCTATTGGATTATATATCTATACATAAGAAGAGATGGTTGAAATTATAGTACATATTTACATAATATAGTATGCATAAGCTTGGCCATGACTAGTTGACTCACCAAGAGGATATGGTTGCAAGCAATATTTGTGTGAAATATGAAATTAGGGGAATCATGCATATAACACCTTTATTTACAAAAGAATATTATTACAAATAATTATGTGATCCGAACAACAGTTCCTAGTTAAGAAGTTTGTTTCTGATTTGAATATGATGTCCTCTCTTTATATTATAAGTTATAATGGCCAACACAATTAAGGAACAAGCTCCAAACTATATACATATATATAGGAAGAGATAGATGAAATTACAGTATATATTTACATATTTATAATATACATTAGTAGGGGTATGACCAATTCATGACTCACCAAGTGGATATGGTTGTAAGCAATATTTGTGTGAAATATGAAATTAGAGCATCATGCATATAGCACCTTTATTTACAATAGAAAATTATTACAAATAATTTTGTGATCCTAACAACTGCTCTTAGGTAAGAATTTTGTTTCTAATTTGAATATGGTGTCCTCTCTTTATATTATATTCTGCCTTTTTTTTATGAAAGTCCTTTTGATGATTCTGGTCTTTTCTTTCTAGTAATTTTCATCAATGTACATTATATGCTATTGGATTTAAAAGGGTTTTGTCTTTCCGTTTCCTCAGCTAAATTTTTACTTAAAATTCTCGTTTATCTTGGTGGTCATTAGATAGGAAAAACAAATTAATTGATTATTTAAATGATTTACAATTATAAGTCCTGTTTGATATCTTCCAAAGTTTGGTCTTCTGGATGTTTGCCTGCTTAAAACAAAGCTGATAATAGTACATTAATTGCAGCATCGGTGGAATTGTCATGTACATACAATATTTCCAAATTTGGAAACAAATGACTCTTACGAAAATAATGGTATCCCAATTTTACTCAATGACAATAATGGTAAAATAGGATAAAAAAAAGCCCCTGATAGTATTAAAAATAACTAACGACTTGACGAGTAACAATGCCAGAGGGAATTGCAACACAAAGAACTGAAGATGGGTATTTTAAGTGAATGTGTAAACTCAAATTTGAAAGACAATGAAACAGATTGGATTTGAAGGTTTTTAAATTAGAAAATTGAGAAAAGTATAACACCTATTTCCACGTCTGGCTCAAATCTGATTTCCAGATCAAAAGTATCAGAAAACTGAGAAAAGTATAAAATATTAAAATCTTTTTTGGCGTCGAGCTAACCAGCTCAAATATGGTTTCTAGATCAAAAGCCAATACAAAGCGGCTCAATTCGGCTTAATTAATAAAATGGTCTAAGGGCCTATTTGGCATGATAGGAGGAGAGGTAAGGGGAGGGAAAATAAAAATTTTATGAGTTGAATTTAATAAAATTGAAGAAATGGGGTTATAAAATTTTAATGAAGAGAAAATATAATATAAAAAAGTATGAAAAATTGATTAAAAACTTTTAATCCCCATTCTCTAATTTTTTTTTAATTCAACTTATAAAAGTTCCCCTCCCCTCCCCTCCAGATCCCTCATTCCAAACAAGTCCTAAAGCATTTCAACAAACTGCTCAAGAGCCTATTCGGATTAGTAGTAGTAGAAGTGACTTTTTTTCAATTTGACTTTTACAAACTTAAGATAGGATAACAGTCAGATTGTAAATATGATTTGTGTTTGGATTGACAGTGGCAGAAGCGGCTTTTTTTCAAACTTAAACTTGTTTGGATTATTATTGAAAAGTAAGTTTAGATGGAAAATGATTGAAAAGAGCATCAATCTTATTGAATACTACACACACAAATTACTTATATATATTGTGATAATTTAAAAGAAAAATTAAAATTATAAAATAAAAATAGTTAATTTATTATTTAAAAATTTGAAAATAATCAAATTAATTAATTAAATATGCTTAATGGATACAAATGTGTGTGTATTTAGATAGATGTATTCAATGAAAAATATATATATATATATAATTAAAAAAATATTAAAATCAATTTGCTGCAAATATTGTTAGAACAGGCTGACACCCAAGAGGGGGGGTGAATTGGGTGTATTATAAAAACTTAACTACTTTAAAATTCTTTTCGCATCTTATGAAATCGATAAGTATGTAAGTAGTGAAATATAAAACCATAATCAGTTATTGAAATCATATATGCTGGAAATATAAGAGTTCAGGGAAGAGAAGATGCAAACTGTAATTTATCCTGGTTCGGTCCAATCCACGATGACCTATGTCCAGTCCCCAGGCTCCTCCTGAGATTTCAATCCACTATCTCCCTTAAGTTTAACCGGGTACTTGAGAACCACTACAATCTCACAAGTTTGATCAGGGCATTTGTGAAGCCTTTACAATTCTTCCACTGACATATGAGCTCCTCCTTACACACTGTAAGGATACAATTTATTTCTCACTCAAGATTCCCCAATCTTGAGTAACTCTCACAAATATAGAATGATTACAATGAAAGATTACTTCTCTCTATATGAAGTAGATAATGATTAACACTGAAGTACATGGTAGAAGTATTATTACAGTGCTTCGGTCAAGTAAGATTCAGAGTAATAGCATATCAACATTGTAGTCATGCGCTCTCTACTCTGTTCATTTTGAATGACTCTTCTTTTATAGTTGATGAAGAGCATTTGACCGTTTGAGCTTTTCTTCTTCCCGTTGAGGCTTAAAAAATTACTGTTGAACTAGCCGTTGGAAGCTTCTGACACAAAAGTGCTTTCTTCGTCATGTGTGTTAATCCTTGTATGATCACCTAGAAAATGCTTAATCAATAATATAATGAAGTGTTAGAATGATTAGAATCAATAAGAACAAGTTACACAAAATTTCAATGATTTTCAGAAGTTTCAAGGTGATACTCTGTTTTCTGGAAAATCAGTTATTCGGATAACCTCTGTTGTATTCGAATAGCCTTCTTTGAAATGAGTAATATTTATTCGAATACTTTATCCTCTATCCGAATAAACTTTTAGAACTTGAAGTGTATTCAAATAGTGACTTCCTTATTCGAATAGCTGCCTTGTAAAACAAATGATATTATTCGAATAGTACTTTCTCTATTCGAATAGTGCACCTTTGGTAATGAATCTTCACAAACGAATACTGCAACCTCTATATTTGAATAAACTTCTGAGAGCGTAACTCTTTGGATATAAATCCATGGCAAATTATATATCATCGGAAAGCTCTCATCGTCTACATTTCAATGCAACAAGAATCAGCTCCAAACTCATTGTATATAGAAAGTTATGATCCAAAGAGTATCTACTGTTCTTAGACAATCTCTGAAATCACGAGTAGCAACTTCCAGAAGGCATAGCTCTTAGGATATAACTTTAAATATTCCAAATTAACTATCCATGGAAATCTCTTTGAGTCTACTTTCATATGGCACTGGTCTCGTCTCAATCCGATGTATAGTTTGAGAGTTATGTCCAAAATATCAAAGCTGTTCTGGAATAAGACGCTGATTCATGTGTAAACTTCAACAGACCATATCTCTCCCATCTGAACTCCTTTTAACTTGATCTTGGTGTCAAAACGACGCATTGGAAGTCTAGTTTCATATGCCATTGGTTTCACCTCAATCCGAGTTATGGTTTGGGAAATATGACCACAATACCGAACATTGCCCATGCTGAAAGAAACAGAGTCTGCTGCTGTTATTCGAATAGCACTTCTTCTATTCGAATAAAATCACCCTTTTTCAATTATAGACTATTCGAATAGTCACTTCACTATTCGAATAATATTTGATTTTTTACACTGAGACTATTCTGATAGTTTCATTACTATTCGAATAGTCCTCTTTGAAATATGTCAAAAAGTATTATGATAGTCTCCCTACTATTCTCATAGTAATCTTACTATTCTGATAGTAACTTTACTATCCTGATAGTCTGGTGATATTGATACTGAAATTCATCAAAAACTTATTCAGATAATCATAACACTATTCGAATAGTGCCCTTACTATTCGAATAGTTATCCTACTATCCGGATAACATATTTAGAAAACGAGTTTGAAATCACACTGACTATTCGGATAATGCCTTGACTATTCGAATACTTTTTCACATGAATTATTTTCAGAAAAATTTGTTAAGCATACTATTCGAATACTAATGTGCTTATCCGAATACTTTCAACAGTTAACAGTTCTCCTCTATTCGAATAGCATATTCATTATTTGAATAGTACTTTGTTTATTCGGATAAATTGAGAGTTATTCGAATATATCTTAACTGAAAACAAGTTTTACTATTCGAATAACAATTTGACTATTCGAATAATCCACAGTATTAAATCACATGAATCTTTTCAACCCAACTTGATATCTTGTCTCTTTGCTTGACTAATCTACAAGATATTTCACATTAAACACAGTAGTTAGTCAACGTAGGATTATGTAAACTTTTTGCTCTCAATAATTAATATCTATATTTGACATCATCAAAACTAAGCATATCCAACAAATATATGTGGCTTATAATTTGCTCAAGATGGGACAATAAAACTAGGATCCGGCTTTGGTCCTTTTCCAGAAGGAAAAGGAGGGTTCTTTTCTTGATCTGGACTATTAGATTAAGATATCAACGGTCCAGATTTAATATATTATAAAAATATAATAATAATAATAATAATAATAATAATAATAATATTTTTATAGAGCCTGATATCTTAATCCAACTTAGTAACAGAATATCAGTTTTAACTAATTTCATTTAGACCTTGCATAACTAAAGGTGAAATTACTGGTTCTTTGACAGAAGAACTACAAGAATGCCTAGAAGGTTGTTCTAGAGCAATTTTATAGCTTTCCTGAATGGAAGGTATTCTGGAAACACTAAATGATCGTCTTCAATCAAAAGTGATTCTAACATCTCCATTTTCATTTTGCCTAATTCTATAAGAATCAGGTGCAGGTTTTGGAATGACAGAGGATATTTTATTTAAGTCCCAATCATCAGGAAGAGTAACTTCTTCCCATTTTATTGTCTTTGGAACCATAACATTTACTCTAGTAGCATCTGTTAGGAATAGACATGTTTCTTTTCCTTGATTAAACATTTTAATATTTGAAGTACATGAATTCATCACTTTGTACTGGACCCTATCGATTAAAGCTATAGGTGAAACACCAGGTTTCATGTTGAATCCATGTAATTTCAAACTTAACTTCAAAACTTCTATGATAGGATCATCATGAAGTGAATCCGTTATATTGAGGAAACAATTGAAGTAGATTGGTCCATCATGGAGACCTGCTTCAACCATTTCAAAAATTGATTTGAAAAAGATTTTATGTCTACCATCTCTAACACATACTAAGGTAGATACATTAAGACCGGCTTTAACGAGTGGTTTAATTGCAATTTGGACACAACCAATGTGTATAAATTTATATCTTTTTTGGTGTTTTATGATTGATTTTTCTGACAGCAAGGGCATGTTAGTTGGTTCTGATTTTAGAGGAATAGTTTCTTCAACCATTCTAATTATATAATCAGAAGACTTAAAAGAATTTTTTATCCTCAGGTTTATATAAATCATTTTGGTTAAAGACTGGAATAGTCCAATCACTAAAATTTTGGTCAAAATCTTCAAAATGGATTTCAGTGTTGAAAATATTGTTTTGTAAGGAATTTTTTCCTAAATTTTTGTTTGGTGTAGCACCAGAATTTAAGGATGAAGAAGGAGTAGAAGAAGAGCAAGAAGAGTTGGAGCGGAAAGAGAAAGATCTAAACATAATTAAAACTTTACTCCCTTATACTGATATCATTACAGTCTAGTTCCATAGGGTTGTGCTAGACAAGATGAATTTTTTGGGTTATTTATGGAGCTATTATAAATATTGCCTTGTATGTTCTTATAAAGATAAAAGTCTACCAATATTATTATCACTTAGCCAACGCCTTAAACATTGAACCCTAATATCATATGAACATTCGAACAATAGGCGTTTGGACTTACTTGCCCTATCCGTCGGGACTTACTGCCATAGCCCTAGAAAAGACGGACGAAATTCATATGCCATTATAAGATCAACTAACTTGCGTGCTATCAGATAATAATACTACTAAGCAGATACTTAGCTTTATATTAACATGTTTCTGATGTGGAAGATCAACCAAGATTGTGACCACAGAGCATACTTATCCAGTGATATTCATACTAGCTTCATAAATTTTCTAGAACTTCAAAGCATCTAATACATCCCTACTTCCCTTTCAGGATTTGATACCAACTTGGGGGATTGACCCCGAAAGGATCTAAGAGAAAGAAAGGAGAAAGAAAGCCTGAGAGGTAGGGACCGACACGAAGTCGTTAATTCATTAAACAAAAAATTGATAGTAAAGAGCATTGCATTGCATTTACTTCAAAACATTGGAATAGAGCTTAGCAGAACTATTCCACAATCAAAAAAGAAATGTTAGCAATCGTTTTATGCATAAACAAATTTCAAAGTGATTTGTTAAATAAAAAATTTTTAGTTAGAGTTGATTGCAAATATGCAAAAGATATTTTGCAAAAAGATGTAAAAAATAAATAATATTTTTATAATATATTGAGTAATGTGTTCTGTTGATTGGGAATCAGTTAAAACCGATTCTTTGAGAACCGATTCTTTTTGATGAAGAATCAGTTGAAATCATAAATTCTCTTTCAAATGACGAAGAAAAGGTCAAATATTTTAATAAACTTAAAGAAGTTTTAGCCTCCTCTTCAAATTCGAAATCTGCTCAAAAAAAGTTGCAAAAAACCTTGCAAACAAAATATGATTTTTCTGAGATAATGAAAAGATTTCAGAATAATCCAAAACCTGTTTCAACTTCTAACCTTCAGAATGAAATAAATGATTTAAAAGAAGAGATAAGAAACTCGAAGAATACTCAAGATTTCCATTCTCTTATTTTAAATCAAATTCAAGAAGAAATCTCTGATAAAGAAAAGAAAGAAGAAAAGGATGATGTCAGTAATGAGGATTCATACACTCCTAATTCTTTCCTAAACCTTATATCAAGGATTTCAATTCAAAAATGGCATGTTCCAGTCAAAATTGTTGTTGCAAATAATTTTGTATTGGAAATAATAGCCTTATTTGATACTGGTGTAGCTTTAATTTGTATCAAGGAAGGTCTAATTCCAACAAAATTTTATGAAAAAACCACAGAGAATCTCTACGGACCAAATAAATCACCATTAGACATTAGCTACAAGCTTTCAAATGCAGTAGTTGAAAATAAGGTTTTCAAATCAAAACTCCTTTCATCTTAGCCAAAGTTTTGTCTCAAGATGTAATTCTCAGTGCTCCTTTCATCGACCAATTAATACCTTATTTGACAACAAAAGAAGGAATAGAATCTCAAATAATGGGAAAACCTATTTTCTTCAAATTTGCTTATCCTCCTTATACTAAATTTCTCAATGCAGTTGAGTATAAGGAAAATCAAAATGTCTTGAAAAATATTCAAGACACAATTAGATCTGATTTTCCTAATGCATTTTAGGAAAGAAAAATGCATATAGTCGATCTTGTAATATCCTGAAATGTAATCAGGGATTAATAACTTCAAAGTGATGTAATTAATGATAATTAAGCACTTTTGAAGAATGTGTTATGCAATGTGATGTAAAGGTGCTTAGTAATGGTTTATTAAGCATTGTGATAATAAGGGTAAAACGGTAAATTTACCGACTGATTGGTCAATTACCGAAGAGAAAACTCCTTAGTAATCAAGATCAATGGCTAGGATTGAAAGAACAAGAGGTGGAAATCCTATGCATGCAAGTCCATGTGAAATCATGGTAGGAAAAAGGAGATGGTGACAAGTGGCAAACTATGGACCATGGGATTGAAGTCAAAGATTCAACTAATTTCTCTTCCCTCCCACTCTTAGAGTTGGCTGTGTGCATGGGGGAGAGAGGAAAATTGCTTCTTCATCAATATCTCACCTTCTCTCTCCATTCTCTCCATTCGGTGCAGCTAAGCAAGAAAGAGAAAGAAAGGGCTTGAATTCTAGGTAAGTATTTGGCTTCAAATGCTCATCTTATATTCACTAAGGTTGTTCATGGTGTTGAGGGCTTTCTTGCCATAGTTTCAGAATTTTCATTGGTGGTATTTGAGAGATTGTGAAGTTTGAGAAGTTGAGGAATCAAGGAAATCATATTTGGGAAAGGAAGAGGTAAACATTTAATGCATTTTGGTATAATTGTTTTGGCCATTGGTTTAGCTTTGTAATTCTGGATTTGTGCCCTGATCTCTTGAGATTTTGGGAGATATGAATTAAGTGATGTAATGTGGTGGAATAGATGCTAGATAGTGTATGGGAGTTAATGGTTTTGGTTTGGATTTGAAAAGAGGAAGTTTGGTAAATTGTGGTTTTGAGTGGTCTTGTGAGTTAGAGATGGGAATGTGTTATTTGAGTGGAAGTTTGGTTGTTTTAGGTTACCAATAGGTTCCTTGTGTTAGGACAAGTGAGAATGAGTTGTGGTATAAGCTTTAGGACTATTAGTAGCAAATTGGTCAATTCTGGAAAACCATATCAGTTGCTGCGATTTGGCATCTAATAGACATCACTCGAGTGAGGGAGGATCTCACTCGAGCACGATATGAAATTCTGGGTATTTTGGTCAAGTCTTCAGGCAAAAACCGCGAGCACGCTTCCTAACTTGCGAGTGAGATATGATTCTGCTTGAGTGAGCATAGGCATGCTCAAGTGAGGGAGTAAGTTTAAGACTTGGGAGTTTATGGTTGCTCTCGGGTAGTCACTCGCTGGGTCTCACTTCCTGGTGCTCGAGTGCACCTGAGGCCATTACTCTAGTACAGCCTCTTGTGCTCGAGTAAGTGTGAGAAATATTTCGTGGTTTGCTCTCGAGCAAACACTTCCTGTGTCTCACTCGCTGGTGCTCGAGTGTAATTGGGGGTGTCACTCGAGTGAGACTTCCATCACTCGAGTGAGCCAGCCCAAAATCAGAAATTCTCCCTAGAAGGAGGATCTTCGGGGTAGTTTCTCCCAACCCTTTAGGCATATGTTTAGACCTATAATAGTCACCTAAAGAGTTTAAATGATAACCAACTTAAAGAATTATAGAATTAAGAATTTAGAAAAGAGGTTGACGAGTTGTTCCTAACCTGGCTTACATGATTTGATATTTGCCGTCCTCGAGAGCCCGCAGTGCTGAGAAATGTCAGGAAAGGATCAGGTAGTGACTTTCTCTCTTATACTATGTGTAATGCACTGTATGTGTGTTGTATCACTGTTTTGTGATGATCTTTGATGCTGCTACGGTTACAGCTGGTGATAGCTGTCGTTTACAGCGCAAGCTGTCGTTATTGTGATTACAGCGCAAGCTGTCGTGGTGGTGATTACAGCATAAGCTGTCGTGATTGTGTTTACAGCGAGAGCTTTCGTATTGTGTATACATCCGTGAGTGCTGTCGTTTGTGGTGAAAGCCATGTACATTTAAGTTTCTGCTGCTGTTGCTGTTTGTGATTTATGTACATGCTTTGTGTTTATTCATTGTGTGAGTGATTTGTTACTACTGGGATTCTCTCGAATCTCATTCTTTTCAATGACTAACATTTCAGACAGGGCATGTGGCTCGAAAGAAAAGCGGCCAACCCAGAGCGGTTAGGACCCTTAGGGATATATATTTGATTTGGAGATGTTGGTTATACATTTTGAACTTGGGATTACTGTATATATTTTGATATGCGAATTCTAGATTCGCTTTTTGGTTGTGTAATCCCCTGGTGGAAACTTATAAACCCTCCAATTATATATGTATAGAACCCGGGAGTTGCCAGGGAGTTGGTTATAACTTATACACATGAATGATTGTATATTAACTGCACAGGTAATTATATTCGAACATTGAAATTGAGACAAGAATGGGAAAAAGATTTTTAAAATTTTTTGTGAAAATCCCACTGTAAGGCAGAAATTTAAAATGAGTTTAAATCATCCGATGGTCTCTAATCCGATTTAATTATATGTTATCGAATTATAATTACGTGTTTAAAGGCAGGGGGTTACAAATCTCCCATATGAGAAAAACTTTAACGAAAGAGCTATTCCAACCAAGGCTCGTCCAATTCAGCATTTTTATTAACATAAAAAACTACACAAGACCAGGGGCTTTGGCTTTTGCAAATAAGCCCTTTTGAGAGCAAATCTTTGATCTCATTTTGACAGTGTTCCAAGAGTTCCTGGTTCATCTGAATCGGACGAGCCTTGGTTGGAATAGCTCTTTCTTTAAAGTCATTCTCATATGGGAGATCAAAATTTTTCAAAACTTCAAAACATCTAATACATCCCTACTTCCCCTTCAGGCTCTGATACCAACTTGGGGGAGTGACCCCGAAAGGATCGAAGAGAGAGGGAGGAGAAAGAGAGAAAGAGAAGTAAGGACCGACACTGAGTCGTTAATTCATAAGATGTAGATGCAAATGCAGAAATTTAAAAGAGAAGAGAGTAGAAAACTGATATATTATGGAAATATAAAGAAATTACAAAACAAAGAACAAAGGAAAAAAACATAAAAACAAAACAAACTTACAAACAAGAGGGGGAAAGAAGTGATCCTGAAGGGCGGTCAGGAATCGAGTGAGTAACAACTGAAATGAAATGTCATTTTATAGGCGTTCAAGTCAGTTCCTATTCACGGTAATTATTTTTTCTCCTTTGGGTAAAATCACTTTAACTAGAGTAAGAAACATATTACTTAAGAAAAGTGTTTTTTTCAAAATCTCTAGTGTTAAAATTGGAGAAGCTTCTGTAATTGCTTCACCTTTTAAGACCAAAGACCCCAAATTTGATACTAATTCAACTGATATTCAAAATATCATTAAACAAAATAATTATACAAATTCGTATCTTCAAACACTTGGAGAACATATTTTGAAAAACCCTGTAACTTCTAAAGCTAGTAAAGATGTATTATCTAGCTCTACGAGTTCAAAGCCAATATTTAAACCTTACTCCATTCCAAAAAATGTTTCAAGTAGTGTTCGAAAAGGAAGTTTCCAACAAAGAATTGAAGAAGAATTAAGGAAGATAAATGTTCCTGAAACTCCTAGGAAAGAAGTTTAGAAATCTTCAACAATCCCTTCTTCTTCTCAAAAATTAACAATTGGTGTTTTAAAAGAAAATCAAACTAGTAGTAGTGAAGCTTGTCCAAAAACCCAAAAAATTGAAAGCATAAACTAGAGAAATTCAATAAAATTATATTATCCTAGGGCTACACCCCCGGATAGAGTACTTGAAGAGAGAGACTCTACTCTCCGACAATTCATTGCAAACAACATCTATGTCTGGAACATAGATGACCAATCTGAAACAAATATTTTGGAAACTCTCCAACAAATAACGATGGTCAGTAACACCTATGCTATATAACAATTGTCAAGAGGAAGACGTTGTTCATATATTGATCTCTGGCTTTACTGGGCAACTCAGAGGTTGGTGGGACTACCATCCACTCATAAACAAAAAAACCAAATACTTCAAGCAATAAAAACCTCACAAGATGGCACTATAATCACTAGTGATGGTGAACCAATGTCTGATGCTGTTAACTGTCTTATAGTTAACATAATTGCATATTTTGTTGAGGATCCTTCTCTTTGGAGAGATAAATCAGCAGATCTTCTATCCAATTTAAAATGCAAAACCTTATCTCATTTTAAATGGTATAGGGATAATTTATTGTTAAGAGTAATGACCAGAGAAGATGGAAATCATCAAATCTGGAAAGAAAAATTCCTTGCTGGTCTTCCTAGTTCCTTAGGAGATAAGATCAGAGAAAAAATCAAAATCAAACTGGTGATAGACAAATCAATTATGAAAACTTAACATATGGACAGCTCATCGCAATTGTCCAGAAAACTGCTTTAAAACTTTGCCAAGAAGATAGGCTTCAACATCAACTTGCCAAAGAAAAAGCATTAAAGAAGAAAGATTTGGGATTTTTCTGTGAACAATTTGGTTTTTCTGCCTGTAAAAAGTCTAAAAAACTTAAATACAGACATGAAGACAAAGATTACAAGGTTAAAAGATACTATAAAAAATATCATAAAAAACCTTGGAAAAAACCCAGGAGTAATCAACCTAGAGAATTAAAAAATGATTTTAAGTCTAAAACTCCAATAGACCTTCCTAAGGGAAAGGTTGTTTGCTTCAGATGTGGTAAAGAAGGCCATATAGCAAGATATTGTAGGCTTAATAAAAAAATTAATGCCTTACAACTTGAAGAACCAATTCTTCAACAATTAAACAATCTTTTGAATGAAGAAACCTCTTTTGAGGAAGAATATGATATATCCTCCTCTGAAGAAGTTAATGAACTTCAATAGGAAGATATGCCATCTTCATCTGATGAAGACAATTTTCAAATAAATTGTTTTGAAAAGATTGTTGAGAGCTCCAAGCTTGATGACCCAATCAAAGAATCGGTTTTAACTTATTCTCAAAAAGAACTGATTCTGGACCTTGAGATCTTAATCAAAAATATTAATAATAATAATATTTTTATAATATATTGAATCTAGACCTTGAGATCTTAATCCAACGGTCCAAATCAAGAAAATGACCTTCCTTTTCTTAAAAGAAAATGACTAAAGCCAGATCCATAAAACTAACGTGTAGCCCATAATGAGGACTTGTGGAGGATCAATTAAAATATTGCTTCACAGTTATAAATAAATGCAAAAGCCAAAAGATAAAAGGGCAAAAAAGGAAAAAGAAATTAGTGTGCGGCAGTTGCCACAAAGGCCACATGAGGTTGCTTTTTTCTAAAAGCAGCTTTAATGATAAAAGCTAATATGGCCCAACACTTTCCTAAACATATGCCAATTGCCTACCGCACTTTTTTTCCTTCCTATCGTTCGTTTTCTCTTGTCTACCACTTTGTCAAACAAACCCTAAATCAATTATTATCAAGTAGAAGAAAGTATTATTGAAAAATTTAAATCCTATAAACTAATTGATCAATCAGTAATCTTAGAGAAGATTGAGAGCTATGAGACAGGATCCCAGGAAGGTAAGTTAATGTCATCATATTTATATTTCCAACAAAAAGAAACAATACAGTTACATGAATTTGACCGCAACAATACAAGACATTTGCAAACCAGAGTTCTTTTCCTCCATTATCATCTCCACATTTTAATCTATGCCTGCTTCCTTAACATATGATGTGACAGACTTTACACAACAGTACAAGATAAAAGAGTTCATAAGATTTTAAGCCCAGCCCTATTGAAATCTAAGAGAGCTTTACAAGTTACAACAGTTATAATGCCAAAATGAACTGCTGAATTTTTGCCTGAGCTCGTTCCTTCTCTTCTGGTCCATCAAGATCGCCAATATTGTCGTGATATTTCTGAAAATGAGAAAGATGACATTTTAATAAGCTGGGAGATTTTATCACTTCTTCTTTAACAATAATCAACTATGGGACTGTGTTAAAGTTCAGCATGGAGCATCGTATCCAAGCACAATAGAAACCCAAGTATTCCCAGTTCCCAGATACCAAACGGCCAATTTGTTCAAAATTTGAGTTTAACACTTGAGTGTTGGGAGTGTTGGATGTGGGTGGGAAATTAGTCCCACATCGCTCAATTGTAAAGGAGGGAGGGAGGTTTTGTGATATAAATAGGGAGCTTGCCCCTCGTCCTCAACTCACCTCTCAACTTGCCTATTTCCTTCTATAAGGCATTTTGTATCTCCTATTCTCTTATAGTATTTCACTTGTAAATTATTTAGAGTGAAATTAGATTCTGGTATTTCCCTTATTGTTGTCCTATTTATTATTTATTAGCTGTTATTAGATATAGTAGTTGTGATTTATTATATTATTAAATTACGTCTAGAGACTTTTTTTCTAGTTTGTGATTTTTTTAGTATAATTGGTTACGCTCTATATATCCCGCTTCCGCAACAATTGGTATCAGAGCCAAGGTTCTGTCTGAGTATGCTCTGTGGTTGCAGTGTAATCTGATCTTCCACATCAGAAAAGAATTACTTTGGGCCTTTGTATTGACAGCTATTAAATAGTATCTGGAGAAGAAATGGCGGACAAGAAGATTGAAGAATCCACATCAAATGTCGACAACTCGTCGTTGACATCTTCACTTATGGCAAGAATTGGGTCAAATGCGAAGGTTGCAGTTGAAATATTTGACGGATCTGGACATTTTGGGATATGGCAGAGCGAAGTTTTTGATGTCCTTTTGCAACAATCACTAGACTTTGCTATTGAAGAGAGAAAACCAGATAGCATGGGGGAGGAAGATTGGAGGAGGATCAATCGTGTAGCTTGTGGTACCATTCGATCGTTCCTTTTAAGAGAACAGAAGTATCCACATACAAAGGAAACTTTTGGATATAGACTGTGGAAGGCACTGGAGGACAAATTTTTGAAGAAAAGCACTCAGAATAAACTTCATATGAAGAAAAGACTATTTCGCTTCACCTATGTACCTGGTACCATAATGAATGATCATATTACCAGCTTCAATAAGTTGGTAACAGATTTGCAGAATCTGGACGTGACCTTTGAAGATGAAGATCTGGCCTTGATGTTGTTGGGATCACTTCCTGATGAGTACGAGCACCTGGAGACTACTCTACTTCATGGCAAAGAGGAAGTATCTCTTAGAGACGTTTGTTCTGCGCTATACAGCTATGAACAAAGAAAGAAAGAGAAATAAAGAAGCGGAGAAGCAGAGGCACTAGTCACAAGAGGACGTACTGAAAATCAGTCGAGATCGAGGAAAGGGAGATCCAAATCGAGGTCCAGACCCAGTAAAGATGAATGTGCCTTTTGTCGAGAAAAAGGCCACTGGAAGAAGGATTGTCAGAAATTGAAGAACAAATCCAAACACAACAATGAGAAGGCTGCTATGGATTCAAATGTAGCTTACTGTGATGATGAAAATTCAGATTTTTCACTATCTACGACAACATCGTCAAAATCGTCAGGCGTATGGTTGTTAGACTCAGCTTGCAACCATCACATGTGTCCCAACCGAGACTGGTTCACTGATTTCCAAGAAGGAGGATGTGGAGTTGTCCACACAGCAGACAACACTTCACTTACCGCATATGGCATTGGTTCAATTCGTTTGAGGAACCATGATGGACTAATCAGAATATTGACTGATGTTCGATATGTACCGGATTTGAAGAAAAATCTCATTTCTGTGGGAACTTTGGACTCAAAGGGATTCAAAATCACCATAGAAAGTGGAGTAATGAAGATACTTTCCGGTGCACTGGTGGTAATGAAGGGTATACGAAAGAACAATAACACGTACCACTATCAAGGTAGTACGGTTATTGGAACAGCAGCAGTGACATCCAGTGATGAGAAGGAAGTAGAAGCAATGAGATTGTGGCACATGCGCTTGGGACATACTGAGGTAAATCCTTAAAAACTCTATCACATCAAGGGTTGTTAAAAGGATTAAAGCATTGCAGTTTGGATTTTTGTGAGCACTGTGTAAAGGGGAAGTAGACAAGGGTTAAGTTCGGAACAGCAATCCATAATACAAAAGGTATTTTGGATTATGTTCACTCTGATGTTTGGGGTCCTTCCAAAACACCGTCATTGGGAGGAAAACATTATTTTGTAACCTTTGTTGATGATTTTTCCCGAAGAGTCTGGGTGTATACAATGAAGACCAAGGATGAAGTGTTGGGAATCTTTCTCAAATGGAAGGTGATGATAGAAACACAAACAGACAGGAGGATCAAATGTCTTCGTACAGATAACGGAGGAGAATACAAAAATGATCCTTTCCAGAAGATTTGTGAGGAAGATGGCATCGTCAGACACTTCACAGTCAGGCATACACCATAACAGAATGGAGTGGCAGAACACATGAACCGGACTTTGCTGGAGAAGGTTCGGTGTATGTTGTCCAATGCTAGCTTGGGCAAAGAATTTTGGGCTGAGGCAATTACATATGCGAGCCACCTCATTAATCGTCTACCATATTCTGCTATTGGTGGTAAGACACCATTGGAACAGTGGTATGAAAAACCTGCTACAGATTATGATTCTTTACATGTATTTGGCTCAACTGCATATTACCATGTGAAAGAATCAAAATTGGATCCGAGAGCAAAGAAAGCCATTTTTTTGGGAATTACTTCTGGAGTCAAAGGATATCATTTATGGTGTCCAGAGACAAAGAAGATTGTATTCAGCAGGGATGTTACCTTTGATGAATCTGCCATGGTAAGAAAGGTAGCAGCTGAAGATACTAAGCAACGTGATGGTGTTTCAAAGCAGGTGGAGTTTGAAGGAAAGTTGATTTTCCCAGTACAAGGTGCAGACGGGGAAACAAAAGAAGACTTTCTTGTAGCAGATGAAGAGCCAGTTGAAAGGGAGGTTTCAACTCATGAACCTCAACAGCAACATGAATCAATAGCAACCAGCAAGCCAAAATGAACAATAAGAAAGCCTACTCGTTTCAAGGACATGGTGGCTTGTGCAACCTCAATTGCAGCTGATGATATTCCTTCAACTTACAAGTGGGCTATCCAGAGCTCAGAGAAGGATAAGTGGAGGAATGCCATGAATGAAGAAATGCAGTCCCTTCATCAGAACAATACGTGGAAATTGGCCAAACTCCCAAAGGGTAAGAAGGCAATTGGTTGCAAATGGGTATATGCAAAGAAAGAAGGATTTCCTAACCAAGGTGATGTACGCTACAAAGCAAGATTGGTAGCTAAAGGCTATGCTCAGAAGGAGGGAATTGATTACAATGAGGTATTTTCTCCAGTTGTGAAACATTCCTCCATTAGAATTTTGTTGGCTTTGGTAGCACAGTTGGATTTGGAACTAGTTCAGATGGATGTTAAAACTGTATTTCTAAATGGAGACTTGGAAGAGGAATCTACATGACTCAGCCAGAAGGATTCAAAGTTGTTGGAAAGGAGAATATGGTGTGTAAACTTGAAAAATCGTTATACGAATTGAAGCAATCTTCGAGACAATGGTATAAACGATTTGACAAGTTTATGTTGCGGCATAAGTACAAAAGAAGCAGATACGATCATTGTGTTTATTTGTGAAAGCTTGAAGATGGATCCTTTATATATCTCCTCTTATATGTTGATGATATGTTGATAGCTTCGAAAAATCAGGCAGAAATCGAGAAGCTGAAGGTGCAACTAAAAGGGGAATTTGAGATGAAGGACTTAGGAGAGGCAAAGAAGATTCTCGGCATGGAGATAACAAGAGATAGACAATCAAAGAAACTCTTTTTATCTCAAAAGGAGTATTTAAAGAGAGTGCTAAATCGATTTGGTATGGATGAGAGAACGAAGCCGGTTAGCACTCCACTTGCCCCTCATTTTAAGCTTAGTACTGATATGTCACCAAAGGATAAAGATGAACGAGAATATATGTCAAGGGTACCATATGCAAATGCTGTTGGTAGCTTGATGTATGCAATGGTTTGTACAAGACCTGACATTTCACAAGCTGTTGGAGTTGTGAGTAGGTATATGCATGATCCAGGAAAGGAGCATTGGCAAGCTGTGAAATGGATTCTACGGTATATATGTAATACTGTGGATGTTGGTTTGGTTTTTGAGCAGGAAGATAACCATTTGGACAAACGAAGATCAACTACTGGTTATGTGTTTACTCTTGCAAAGGCACCAGTTAGTTGGAAGTCGACTTTGCAGTCAACAGTTGCTTTGTCTACCACAGAGACAGAGTACATGGAAATTACAGAGGCTGTGAAGGAGGCAATTTGGCTTCAAGGATTGCTAGGAGAACTTGGTATTGGTCAAGAAGACATTATAGTATTTTGTGATAGCCAAAGTGCTATTCAATTAGCAAAAAACCAAGTTTACCATGCAAGGACGAAGCACATTGATGTTCGATATCACTTCGTACGAGAAATTTTAGAAGAAGGTGGAGTCATGATACAGAAGATACGGACGAGTGAGAATCCTGCTGATATGCTGACAAAGGTGGTGACCTCTGTCAAATTTCAACATTGTCTGGATCTAATCAACATTGTTGAACATTGATTGTTGAATTGTAAATAGAATTTGTATGTGGGAATTTTCCCAAAGTGGAGATTTGTTGGATGTGGGTGGGAAATTAGTCCCACATCACTCAATTGTAAAGGAGGGAGGGAGGTTTTGTGATATAAATAGGGAGCTTGCCCCTCCTCCTCAACTCACCTCTCAACTTGCCTATTTCCTTCTATAAGGCATTTTGTATCTCCTCTTCTCTTATAGTATTTCACTTGTAAATTATTTAGAGTGAAATTAGATTCTGGTATTTCCCTTATTATTGTCCTATTTATTATTTATTAGCTGTTATTAGATATAGTAGTTGTGATTTATTATATTATTAAATTACATCTAGAGACTTTGTTTCTAGTTTGTGATTTTTTAGTATAATTGGTTACGCTCTATATATCCCGCTTCGCAACAGGGAGAACATTAATCTAATCATGGAGGATTTGTTAGGGGAAAAAATTATTTCTAGCTTTTTTTATAAGCTATTTGGAATAGCCTATCAAAATAAGCTTTTTACAACGCATCCCTTATGCGTTTAGCTTATGTTCTCCCAATAATTCCCCCATGCTCCCAACTTTCTCTAACCTAACTAACATCACTTCTTTTTTTTCCCAATCAATAATCACAACCAACTTGCCCTAAAAAGGGACAAACAATAAAAACAAAATAAATGGCCAGTATTTTTAATACGAGGAGAGTTAAACTGCAGCAGAACATTTTTTCCCTCAAAGAATGAACAAATTTGCAGGCCGAGAGGAGGCCAGGAGGGTAATACCCACTTTCCAAGATCATGAAATATGCTGGTATTAGGTAACTAGGTGAGAAATTTTGCAAACGGACTAACTCGAATTGAAGGCTAGTGCATAGTCGTATGTTTTAAGAATTCTGCACTACCGTACATATACAAAAGAAGCATCAAAAGCATTATTTCAAAACGAAAAACAAATTTTTATACCTGAAGTATATCTTTTATATCATTTTTACCCAGTCTGTTCTGCTTGAGAAGTAGTTCAATTCTCGCTCTCATTTGTGGATGTCTGCACAGGAAGCATATATTTAGAACAAATCAGAAATAACCGTACATATCAAGGTTTTGGTTCAAGTCGGTTCTGCTAGAGAAGTAGTTCAAGTCTGTTTTGTGTTTGGGTCCCTGATGTGACCGTTCGTTGTTGGTTTGGTTCCTTATGACACCATTTATTGTTGTTTTGGTCCCTTGTGAGACTGTTTGTTGCGGTTTCTACTCTGATATGGTACTCTTTATTGTTCAGCTCTTATAAAGTTGGTGAATTATTACCTTAACTTTTGTTGATTGAATTCTAAGCTATGGATCTTATGGCCATTATTTCCTTAAAGAACAATTGCTGCTCACATCCAAGCTTTTTCCAGCTTTAACAGGGTGTGTTGAGAACATCAAATTTAGAAATATTAATTAATTAGTATTATTATGATTGATGTTTATTACTTAATATCTATTAGGATTTAATATGAATATTTTATCATTATGATTTGATTTAATTAGGTTAGTTTATTGGGTTAGGACCATTGTTGTCAAACTCGTGACTTGACTCTCCGAATTAACCATTTTTATATTTCTATCTTACAAAATTGTGTCGTGTCGCTGGTAAACTCGTGTTATCTGAAAATTCAAATAAACTCATGAATTTACACGCCGAATTTACCGTTTTTACGTTTCTAACTTATAAAACCATGTTAACTCACTATTAAACTCATGTTAACTTTTTCGATTTAATCATAGTCAATGACTTTATATATGAATTTTATATAAATTTCTTTGCTGGGTATGAAAATTATGAATGTTGATCTATTTAATTTCAATTATTTGAATTTAAAACATATTTAAATCAAATTATTTCCATTTTATATTTTAATTATTTAATTATACCCTATAAATACCTATTTAATGTTAAAAGTAAACTCTTACGAGTTCACGATACGAGTTTACGACACTGTCACGATTTTGCTTAAACTCGTGAGTTTGACAACCTTGGTTAGGACTAGTCTATTAGTTTGCCTATATAAAGATCTATTTATATTCTCCTTTTTTCTTAAGGATCAATAATATTCAAAGCATTTTTCTTGTATTTCAATGTGATTTTTCAATCTCAACACTACCATGTTCAAATGAGGCCCAAGTTTTGGTTTCAACTCAGCGTTGACATGTTTGTGCGCGTGTGTTTAATTGGTATAAAACCCTTAAATGAGGTCTAGGCTCTGGGTTTCAGCTTAACGTTGACATGTTTGTGTACGTGTGTTTAAATTGTATAAAATAAGAAAAAGAAGATATTGTTATGTACATAAATATAAAAGGAGGGCTTATTCCCAAAAAAAAACTAACGTGATTGGTAAGAAAACTCTTTAAACTTATAAACACTTTTTCTTGTGAAACTTTTTGATGTGAGACTTATAACAGTTATCTTGCTGGCAGAAAAATTGTAACTAATAATGAAGTTGAACTTTCTGACATTTATCATGTTGCTCCAAGTTTGTAGGGACTGTATAAGCTTGAGTTGTGATTAAAACTTTGTGTTTTTTAGGTAGGCATTGTCGGTGGATATTGGGGAATGCAAGAACTCTAAAACAGGGTCGCTCTGTTTGGAGAAAGTTAGTACACAATGCTAACTTCATTAATGCTGATGATAACCAGCACTTGGCCAGAGCCATTAGTGAGGCCATACTTGAGCTTGTTGAACTAGTTCCAGTTAACTCACTTTATTGATCTTTAAATTTTTTCAAAGGAAAAATTAGGGAGAAGGACAAAAAAAAAGTTTATTAATAAAGACTTCAAAAATTGTAATTATTTTGAAGGACTAAAAATTAAAATATAAATATTCAATTACAAAATTTATCCTCACCAAACTTCTTACATTTTCTCTAATATCATCTTAACATTGGATTTGCTTTTATTTAGGAATTTATATTCTTAGAGTTTATTTAAGAATTGTAAATTTTAGTATTTTCATTTTTTATAACATTTTTTTAGGGTGCATCCCGTTTGCTTAAGTCTTTTTTTTTCCATGATGAATCACATATTTCTAAAATAAATATATTATAAGATTTTTTTTTGTGATTTTCTTTAGTTTTTAAAAATAATAAAAACCATATAGTGAGATCGCGAATTGAGCAATTGAAAAGTGAGATCGCGTTTTCTCTCTATTGAAACTCGCGCCGAAACAAACTCTTGATGGAGGATTCCGCCGTCCGTAAGGTGCCACCAGATAGGCCACCGGAGGACCTTGCTTTGGTTAATGTTCCCAAGAAGTCCAGAAAGGAAGTGAAAGAGGATGCTTTAATGTCCGACCAGATGATAGATGCTGAGGAAACTGAACTAGACCAAATAGAGAAGATCAATGAGCCAGTGTCCAAAAAGTTTTCTTACAGGGACTCGCTCATGGGTTTTAAAAGGGACGATTTTAATGGAGTCTTAAATGGTGCAACGTGCATGGATGATGATCCCCTGGTTTCGGACTTGCTAGACCAATCATGGAAAATGCCTGAACCATCTGAAGAACTGAAGAAGTTAATGGAAATATATCCGTCCATGCCACTTACTGAGGAAGAATACAATGAAAGTTGTCAGCAATGGAATAATGCGCTCATTATTACTGTGTTGGGTGCTAGAATTAATGTTCATAAGCTGAAAGAACTGTTATGTCGAATATGGAAATTCAATGAGTTTGAGCTGGTTGATCTACCTAATAATTATGTAGTCAGATTTACAAATGCTGAACACTGGGGAGTTCAGTATAAGAAGATATTATTTGAAGGACCATGGGTAGTGGCTCGCCATAGTGTACTGGTCCAGAGGTGGTCGCCACACTTTGATCCGTTCCAGAATTCGTTGGGACGTATAGCTACGTGGGTAAGGATCCCCAACATCCCTATCCAATGGTACTCAAAGAAATATATAACCAGGGTAGGCGACATGATAGGGAAAACTTTAAAAGTGGATTTACTTACCTCGGCAGGAGATGATGAGGTAAGAACGACAGTTGAGAGAGGTAGATATGCTCGGATCTGTGTTGAAATTGATCTTCAGAAGAGGCTTATCCCCAGAGTTATTATTGCACATTCCATTTTTAATGTGGAGTATGAAGGTCTGGACATGATCTGTTTTGGGTGTGGTCGCTATGGTCATAGAAAAGAAGCTTGCTCATGGAAGCAACAATGCAGTGGGGAGCCAGGATCCCAATCGGAACAGGAGAACACGGCGAAGCGGGTGGCAGCACAGGTGAAAAATTTACCGGCTGAGGGAGAGGAGTTTGGACCATGGATGTTTGTCCGGAGGTCAACCAAAGCCCGAATCTCGAGGCCAGAAGCTAGCAGAGACTATGTGAAAGGAGGTAATTACAGCACAAAGTTTGAAAATAAGAATGATAGGAGACCTCAAACCTCACGTTTTGCAGTCCTAGCCGACTGGGAGGAAGGTATGGCGATGTCAGAAAAGCAGAGGAACAGCAGGTATGAGAAGGAGAAGGTGATAGGGTCGGATGTGACAGGTGGAGCGTTGGTGATTCGTGATGAGAGGAGTAAAGGAGCCGAGAGGAATTCTGTGCAAGTGGGCCTAAAAAATTCCCAGCAAAATAAAGCCCAAACCGTTGTGAAAAACGCGCATGGGCCGAGAGGCAAAGAAAATGTGAAGCCCATTTCATGTGTGAGCCAAAACCAGAACCAGATGGACCTAAGTGTGCACGGTGTAGAAGAGAACAGTATGCTGAGACCAAATGCCGCTAGATCAGCGAAGGGAATGGGCCAACGTGTTCACTGTGTGGTAAGTGGGAGTCTAGTAGAGAAAGGAACGAAAATAATTACTGAACCTGTCCATTCTGATGTCGGCACGGGCAGTAGATCCAGTGCTGGAAGGAACGAAGTGCAAGGCCGCAACTCGGTGGGTACGGAGATGGAGTTACGGGATGAAAGGGGAGCTGCCAGCGATACAGTGATAAACCAGAACATGGCTACCAAGTCTCCGGCTAAATCGGGGAAAGCGGTAAATTCCTGTCAGACGGGGGCAAGAACGAAAGGTGCCAAGGGTAGAGCATTACTGGCAATTGAGTCGATCCCTCCTGATAAATGAGATCTTGGCAGACTGCCAGGTAAGACCTTTTAGATTTGTTTTAATGATTGTTGCTTCCTGGAATTGTCGTGGGGCAGGCAGTAAGTCTTTTCCACGCATTTTGAAAGATGTTGTGAACAAGTATGGAATAAATGTTATGGGTCTAATGGAAATGAGAATTAGCGGAGTTAGAGCCGATAATATGATGTACAAACTGGGGTTTAATAATTGGTTGAGAGTGGAGGCTACAGGCTATGCTGGGGGTATATGGTTGCTATGGAATGATTGGGAAGTGGATGTTGACTATATTTATTCTAACACCCAACTGCTGCACTGTCGATTAACTGATAAGGGCACAGGAGAAACGATGTTTGTGTCTTTAGTGTATGGTGATCCGCGATTGATGTTTAGACAGGAACTGTGGTCTGGTCTAAGAATTCTAGCTGATAGTACACAAGAGGAATGGATTGTTCTGGGAGACTTCAATGCTTATTTGGAACCTACTGATAAAAGCGGTGGGGCAAATCCAAATGTTCGTGTAATGACTCAGTTTAGGGAGTGTCTTGGATATTGTGAATTAATGGAGATTCCGGTGGTAGGTGAGAGATTTACTTGGGAAAAGGGAGAGGTTAAAGAGAGGTTGGACTGGGCATTTTGTAATTTTGGATGGGAGATGACTCATGCAGAGTTTAAAGTTCTTCACGGGCTCAGGTTCAAATCGGATCACAGAGTAGTTGTTGTTTCTCCGTGTATGTCGCATGTCAGGAACCATAGAAAATCGAATTTCAAATATCAGGCAGCTTGGTGTCTAGAGGAGGAGTTTAAGGACGTGGTTCAAACGGCATGGCAGGATAAGGCTTGGGAAGAAGGTTGCAAAGAGTTTGAGAATTTGGCTACGGAATGGAACCAAAGGGTGGTGGGCAGTATTCCAAGAAGGCGTCGGATGCTATTGAAGAGACTTGAAGGGATTGATCGAGCCATGCAGGTCCGGACACATGCGGGGTTAGAGAAATTGGAAAAGAAGCTATGGCAAGAGTATGTGCAAGTAGCTAATCAGGAAGAGTTATTATGGTTTCAGAAATCCAGGTGCAAGTGGCTACAGTATGGGGACAGAAACACAAAGTTCTTTCATTCCTCGGCGGTTGTTAAGAAGAAGAGAAGGAATGTGGATGCTTTACAGAATGAGCAAGGAGAGTGGGTTACGGATCAGGAGGTCATGAAAAAGATGGCCTGTGACTATTTTGAGAAGTTGTACTCAAAGGAGCCTGGAGTTGTACAAGTTCAAGAATGGTCGACTAGCTTTCCAGTACTATCAGAAGAACAGTTGTCATCCATGCAAAGAGAAGTAACCTCTGTCGAAGTTAAGAACGCAGCTTTCGAAATGGGGGCGTTTAAGGCACCAGGGCCAGATGGACTGCAGCCACACTTCTTCCATTCACAGTGGGAAGTGGTGGGGCCTAAGGTGTGTGAGTTAATAAGAAGAATGATGGCAGATCCGAGGAAAATTGAGGGTATAAATCAGACTAATATATGCTTGATTCCTAAGGTGGATAACCCTTCTACTTTAAAGGACTTCAGGCCAATTTCCTTGTGTAATGTAAGCTTCAAAATATTGAGCAAGGTGATAGCAAACAGATTGAAAAAGGTTATGGATCAGTTAATTCTTCCAAATCAGTGTAGTTTCATCTCGGGAAGACAAAGCTGTGACAACATCATTCTCGCACAGGAAGCAATTCATTCCATGAGAACTAAAAGAGGGGGAAGAGGCTACATTGCAATCAAAGTGGATATGGAGAAGGCATATGACAGGTTGGATTGGGGATTCCTAAAGTTCAATCTGCAGAGTCTCGGACTTACTGAGAGTTTCATTCACCTAGTTATGCAGTGTGTATCTTCAGCGTCCATGAAGGTATGTTGGAACGGATGTATGTCGGATACTTTCCTCCCAACTAGAGGTATCCGACAAGGAGATCCAATGAGCCCGTATCTGTTCATCCTTTGTATGGAGAGGTTGAGTCAATGGATCAAGTCCGAAGTTGACGTAGGAAGATGGAAACCATTACGGTTCAGTGCCAGAAGTCCGCAGCTCTCTCATCTATTTTTTGCGGATGACCTCATCTTATTTTGTGAGGCTTCTTTGGATCAGGTAATAAGGGTCAGGGATATTATGCAATTATTCTGTCAAATTTCTGGGCATAAAGTTAATCTGGCCAAGTCTAAAGTGTATGTCTCGAGAAATGTCCAATTTAACCGAGCGGAGCAGTATAGCCAGGTGTTGGGAGTGGGTCTTACGCCGGATTTAGGCAAGTATCTGGGTGTACCGCTACTGCATAAAAGGGCAACTAAAGTCACTTTTCGGCCTCTGCTGGGGAAGATTGAAAAAAAGTTGTCTACATGGAAAGGTCGGCTATTGAGTATGGCCGGGAAAGCAGTTATGATAAAATCTGTCCTGTCATCCATACCGTACTATCAAATGCAATCTCTTCTTATCCCAAAAGGGGTATTAGCTGCGATAGAGAAGACCACGAGGAGCTTCCTTTGGAATCAGCATTCAGAGGGGAAGAAATTACACTTGATATCCTGGGAGGTAATTCAAAAGGATAAATCACTTGGGGGGTTGGGTTTCAAGGACCTTGTGTGCCAGAATGAAGCATTCATCATGAAACTTTGCTGGGGGTTGTTGACAAAGCCTAATGCCCTCTGGGTTAAATGTCTACGTGCCAAATATGGTTGCAGTGAGGGGAAAATCCCAAATGTGGAGAAAAGAAGAAATCAATCGGAGGTGTGGAAGGCTATCTCGAGCGTCTGGGACACTTTCTGAAAGGGAGTCGGTAGTAAATTATGCAATGGCCGAACAACAAATGCCTGGTGGGAGTTGTGGCTACAATTGGACTACCCTCTCATGAATTATGTTGATCGAAATCATCATCTACTAGACCCAGATACTACAGTTAACCAATTTGTGACATCGGATGGGTTGTGGGACATAGCAAAGTGGAAGCTCTTCCTGCCGAACTGGGTGATTGAGAAAATTGCTTCAATGCAGCCTCCTCGGATGACAGGGGAAGACCGTTTTTTTTGGAGGAAATCGTCGGATGGAAATTTTAGTGTGAAGACAGCCTATAACTTGATTGCGAGGCAGGGTGAGGTCAATAGGGAACCTATGTGGAGAGATCTTTGGCGGTGGCCGATTCCAGAGAGAGTGAAGTTTTTCCTATGGCAAGTGTTTCATGAGAGACTACCCACTAATTCTCTCAGAGCAAAACGTGGTCTCACTGACTTCCCAGAGCGCCTTTTTGAGTGTTACTGTGAGGAATCTGTGCTACATATACTGAGAGATTGTGAGGTTGCAAACACTGTGTGGCTTTCTGTGATTAACCCCATGTATTATTCTATTTTTTTTCATGGTAATTTGCAGGATTGGTTGAAATGGAATCTCAAGAATGTGCCAGGTAACAGATATTTCCGGCGATGGGAGTGGATCCGTGTCTTTGCTCTGATGTGTGTGGATAATATGGAAGAACAGATGCAAGAAGGTGTTTGAAGGTGCGGGCGACTCTTACAAGAATCTGATCCATCGGTGTAGCTACCTACTTCATGAATCAGTGGAAGATGGCAGGTATAAACATATGATATTCCAGGTGCCAAGCAGAGAGGATGCCCAATGGTTTACCCCTCCAGATGGTTATGTCAGAGTAGATGTAGATGGGTCGGTGAACAATTGGAAGCAAGCGGCTTGCGGTGGTATCGTGCGCAACAGTTCTGGGGCATGGGTGTGCGGTTTCCAGCGGAAGCTCGGTGGTGGTCTATCCTCAACGGCTGCTGAAATCCAAGCGATTAAAGCGGGATTAGAGGTGTGCAAAGATCAAGGTCTTAGAAAGGTTAAGCTATTCTCAGACTCTTTAGAGGCAATTCAGTTACTATTAATGGAACACGGTATGAATCATCCGTTGGCAGATGACATTACAGAGGTTAGAGCTTTATTGCTCTCAGATTGGGATATTCAGATTACTCATTCTCATAGAGAAGCCTTGTGTTGTGCGGATATGTTAGCTAGAGTAGCTCATGAGGCAAACAATGAGTTGGAGATTCTTCACTTACCTCCAACTTTTTGTTTGAATCAAATGTTAGTCGATCTAGGCTGACATTTGTGATTTTACTTTGTTTTGTGCCTGTAGTGTAAGGCCACTAGTACTTGTATCCCAGCTCTGAGCTGGTCTTTGTGATTCAAAAAAAAAAAATAATAAAAACCTAAAAAGGGGGAGATATCTAATTATTCATATAGTTTAGAGGCTATTTTAATTTGGGTAACTTTTAAGATAATCCAATACGTACCAAACAGAATATTATAAAAATATTGAGTTACATATAAATGTTTTTTTATCAAAAAATATATGGAGATACCATCATATTTGATAACCTAACAATCAAATAGTTGAAACGAGGTTAGAGAAAGTTAATTTCATAATTGAACATTTATATTTTAACTTTTGATCCTTAAAAATAATTATAATTTTTAAGATCCTTATTAATAAATATTTGTTTCTTTGTTCCTTCTCCCTAATTCTCCCTTTTCTGAATATGTGTGTGTGTGTTCTTGGATTATTCTTCACTTCTCACTTTCTCTCCAAAGTTATCAGTCTATTTAAAACAGTACATTAACATTATGGGGCTGTCCCCATGTTGGATTCATTGAGCTGTCTTTCACCTTTACCACTGATGTATATTCTAAAATTTAATAAGGAACATCGATTCTTTTGTCTTTCTGTTCAAATTTTAAAAGATTAATTGTAAAAATAAATCATTTGATAGTTAATGTCAAATTTCAAAACATGCATTGCTGTCAAATTTATGGGGCTAAATAAAATATATTAACAAGTTTTCTAACTTTTTCAATGTTTATTGATTAAATATAGACATTAATTGGGATTTATAGAAGCAGTAAGTTAATTTTTTTTAATTATTTTTTGGGAGTATACCCTCCTAATATCTCTTCTCTATGCTTTATTCTCATTTTTCCCTTCATCCAAACCAAACCTGATCACAGCTCCGAAATAGAATGGAAACCAAACCTTAATATATTTAAATGCTCCAAAATTCAAATTAGGCCAGAATTTTATGAAGATTGATTTTTTTAAAAAAAAAAAAATATATGAAACCGGATCTAAGAGAATTCACAACAAAACCCAATCATTCTAGACCAAACGTCAAAAAAAAAGCCCAAATATGAAAAGGGCGTCCAGAAAACTTTTAGCTTCAATCTAACAGCCCATTTTCAGAATTTTAGTTTGGCGGGCCCCTCTCAGAACCCTTGAACTTGTAGAAAATACCAACCTTAGAAGTTAGAACGTAGGAAAAGGATTATACTTATTTGGGATTATGTTTGGGACATTTGAAAGTGCTTATTTACATAAATTGAGTCAAAATTATTTTCACATACTTAATTCATATATTATAAATCATAATTAAAAAACTGTTTTTAAAGACTCCAATCACTATTTAAAATAAATCTAATATTTAATTACCAAACCCTTGGTTCAAACCAGAGGTTTTGAACCCAGGTTATAAAACTTATGGGGAACTTGGACATTTAAATTTAACTAATGCATAAGTAATACAAGTTAAAAAAATGTTGTTGAATTATGTTTTCCCAGGATAAATTTATGACTGCTAATTTTCAAATTATTATAGTTGCTTATTGACCAATTATTAATTAAAATTATAATTTATGAATTGCTCATTTTGGTAAGCATGGAAGATAATTCAAAAATAATTTATATGTTATTAAAATTAGTCATGAATTTGAAAATTGCTTGGATAAAAAAAAATAGTTAAAATAATAAGTTGTCGTATATATCATACTTTTCGAAATTCATTTGTCTTATCGTAACTACATTATTAATGTGGAGATTCGATCGAGTTTAGAAAAAATTATATAATATTTTATTTACATTTGGAATATATAGTAAAATTAATGCAATCAATGACTAAAATTCTATTTTATTGGATTGCACGGAATTTAAGCTGCATGCGTATAAAAGAAAAATAAATAATTGTGCATCAAGTCTATATTTTAAGGATTGGTTGCCATCAGCACAACATTTTCAAGTTATATTTAAAAGCCTTAATTTTTTATAAATTTTAAGTTAGCAAATTTTAAAAATTAAAGTTATTATCCTATTTTAAAAATTATACAGTTTGTAATCATTTTAATAATGAACTTTTAAACATTAAATAAAAAATGTTCACAAATTGTTATTAATCATTGTACAAAATAGTTATAACTTGTTAAAAAAATTTTAGTAAATATAATTTTCTAATATAAAATCTTACATATTAGACAACTTTCGATCTAAATAAATTATTTCTCATTTTCAGATAACTCCAAAATTTTGAATGTCGCATGGGGTCACCACTAAAATTTGCTTCTTCTTGTTTTTTCCCCATTTTAAAGGCAAGCACAATGCTTGAAAATTACAGAAAAGACCTACCAAAACATGAAATAGGAACATGGTCACCTAATTCTAAACAAATTTGATCCCAGCATGAAGTGGAGTGGACAAATCTATGCTTGCTTTGTGAGCCTTCCTTGCAAGGTAGTGAGCATGCTTTAATGATTTTCTATGAGAATGTATAATCTCAAGCTCCTAACAAGAGAATATTAATATTTTCACCTCAATATTATCGTCCCTTAAAGAATGTAATGATGAGTCACAGTCAAGTAATAGTAAGTGTAAGCCTCTAAAACAATACATGAATGATGATGAGTCACATCCTTAACTCCTTTTTTCATTATTTCTTTTTGTTGGCAAAGTCTTACCATCATTATTGAAACTTTCCCTATCGTCAATCTTGCAATATTCTCCCTCACCTCTTTAATATAAGAAATACATAACTTTTTTTTTTTAAAATTAGAGAAATTAAATAAATTAGTTAATTATCGCATATGTCGTGTATTATTTAATTATATAATAATCAAGGTATTAAAACCCGGACCGGGTACTGAACCGGTTGGAGTATTGGGTTAAGAGTTAGTGGATCAGACCGGGGTTAAACCAGAGCGAAACCGGGACCAAACCGGTGAGAAATTGAAGATTTTAGGCTTATTGGTATGAAATTCTAAAGAAAATATTAAAATTTTTTTTTTTTAAATGGGAACCGGACCGGCCAACCGGCCGGTTCGCCGGTTATCGGGCCAGACCGGCCGGTCCGGTCGGTTTCCAGAACACTAGATAATAATTCATAAGTAGACAAATTAATTTAGTATAAAAAATATAAATATCAATATTTTAAAATAATTTATTTAGCTTACTTAATCTCCTTAAAAAAACAACTATATCTTATATTAATGATTAGAGGGAGTAGCAGTGATATTAAAGCTCCTCTACAAGCGTGAGATCACAGGTTTAATCCTGCTTATAACCTCAGACTATTAGTACATGCTCTTTATTTTTTTTGAAAAAACAATTGTCATATCCATACTACCACTTACAACATAATGGACTAGCTGGCTCACAGCCTTTCTATTTTATAAATAATCTACCAACGGGTGGGGTCGAGTCTAGTAAAAGAGGCTGATTCCTTATAACATAACAAACCAAAGTTCGAAACATTAATTAGAGAAGTACCCATATTTATTATTCGACAGTACCTTCAATATAATTAATTGCTTCCAATAAAAGATAAATATATTTAGAAAAATATACACACGCATAAATATATATAATCTTGCGGCTCCTAGACCTTTGGCAATCTCTTTTAAACTCATTTCCTACCATGCCATTTGGCCCTTCACTCAAGAACCCAAATTAATGGGCTTGATATATTCTTTTCCCCTGGTGGAAGGAACTAATTTCTTACAACGTGGTACAACGGTGTTTGAATCTTCATTAAAAGAGATGCCTAGATTTAGTATTTAACAGTGTCTTAAATATGATTGTCTCCAATAAAAGAATAATTGAGCGTATAAAAAAACAGAGAATCTTTCAATTTTGACTTCTGTTTTGCTCCTAATACAACCTATAACTTTTGCAGAAATTCATTGCTTTCTTTGTACTCCCTCTTGTTTGTCTTATAAACCTATGTTTGGTATCACTTACTTTTGGACAATAAGTCCTTATTACATAAGCTGAGATAAAACTCCTCTCACATACTTACCTCGTATACCGTGAATCACGATTTATAAGCACTTATTGCCCAAAAATAAGCTATTCCAAACGATCAATTAATGTCTTCTAAATGTATTTTTGGTCTTTTTAATACCCCTTCCGATCCTAAATATAAGATAAAATTGAATTTTTTGGAAAGATTAGAAAGCTAATTAAAATACTTTACAATATTTATATTTTTTATTGTTCTCCCAAACTAATAAGTTGGACTAATAAACTGATATATAATATAAGGATATACAACATATGATATGATTAAGTAACTTATTTAGTTTCCTTAATTTTTCTAAAAAACAATCAACTCTATCTTATATTTAGAACCGAAGGGAGTAAGACATTTTGATAGTTTCACTAAGTATTACATATTTTTCTCCATATATGCCTATATTCAATAAGAATAGTGAAAGATAATAAAAGATAATAAAAATTAAAATGTAGTTGGAATTTAGTGTAATTAATATAGAATAAATTGTACAATGGACAAAATAGACTAAGAAATATCATGATCGTCTTTCCTTCATTGGCAGATAAGTTAGTCTCCTCCAATATGTTAAAAGCCTGGTTACCTATCTGCAACTTCATCTTCTCCGATGTCTCTGCAATGGCTGCAAATCTTGAGGAAAAGGTTTGCTGTCAACTTCCCCCCTTGACTTCGTAATAATCCCATTTCCATCAAACTTTTCTCTCCTATCGCAAGGTTAAAAACAAAAGGGGGAAAAAATTCTCTGCTGGTTAGTGTAGGATTTAACTTGGATTTGATGTTGGATTATATTCTAAATATAAGACTTATTTCTCATATCACTTTAGTACTTATTATAAGTCTAGTTTGTCAAAAAATTTTGGTCCTTAATGTAAGTGCATCCTAAGGGTTATCATTGACTGTCTTTCAATATTACCCTATCGAATAAAAAATATAGATGAGAAAAAATGTATAACATCTTTTTCATCACTCATTAGATACAGGGTTAAAGTGTAAATTTGTGTTGCAAGTTTTTCTTGAGGAGTCATGTTACTCCAAAAGTTTTTTTTTTTATTTAGGATCAATGCTAATCTAGCAGTGTTAAAATGGAATAATATTGCACTTTTAGTTAAAAAGTTGATTGTTAATGTTAATCTTTTAACGGTCAACGTTAGATTTTTAACGGAATGAGACGACATTACTACTTTTGAAACTTTAAAGGTAACATTAAACCTTAAAAACTTACTAGAGCAATAATGAAAACTTTTAGAGCAAAATTGCATTTTAACCCTTAAACAATGATAAATTTGGAAAATTCAATTAATTTAAGATATTAAATGTCTTAGTTTCCATTCTTCGTACGTGAAATTTGGTTAAAATGGACTTATAATAAGGATTAGAGTGATATCTATTTATTTTTCTTAAATTACTTTTATTAATTCTTCATCAACAATAATTAAGGAACAAAAAACCGGACTAGTTAATGAATTGGCTGATATAGTAGTTCATGAGTTAATGGGTTAGACTGGGATCAAGCCGATTTTAATTAAAATAATATAATTTCACCGAAGTTAAAAATATTTATAATTGTATTAATTAAAAGATTGGTGATACCTATCTTTATTCTATTTGTTTTTCTTACCTATTCTTCATAACTAAGGGTATACTTGGAGAAAATGTTTATTGTCTAAAATGTACGTTTAGTCTTTTATGTGTGCACTAAATTTCATTTAGTTCTTGAAGTTTAAAAAGTGCGTTTTTAATACTTCAGTCTTAACATCATTAGTATCATCTAACAAAAAATGATAACTTATCAAGTTATATTATTTTACTTCTAGATAGCTGCCACATCAACTCAAAATTTTTAACAAAATCATATTTTTATTATAATATTATTAATATTAATACTCACACAATGTTTGCAAAAAAAAAAAAAAAGAGGCTAAAATCTACAAAACTCCCTTAAACTTTGGATTAGTTGCATATAACCTCCTTAATGTTTTAAAGTTTAAATTTAACCCCATTGACATTTTAATTGTTGACAGTAGGCCTCCTGTCATTAATCTTGTCATTAAGTCACTGATAGAAACTGCCACACCAGATTAATGAGCATGGCATCCTATATGATATCTGTATAAGATAATAATTTTACGATGATAACTTATATATATTTACCTCAGTGTTAAAATGCTCTTTTATGATTAAAAAAGCCCTCATTTACCCACCAAAAAAAAAAAAACCCCCTCATCCCCCTCCTTGCGGCATCCTATCGCATTTTTTGATTCTAAAAACACCATCATTCCATAGATCATCAAATCCAGATGCTGCTATTTTGATTTCCGAAGAAACAATATGAAACAAAAACAAGAATAAAACTGGGTACATTTAGAAACAACCGGAAGAAAAGTAATGTTGAATCCATTCGTTCAAAATAATAGTAATATAAATACCAATGCATATGCCAGATTACTCACGTCAATATCTTCTGAAAATTATGGCTGGAATCGCAAGTACTAAACAAGGAGCTCGTTGAGCGCCTAGCCACTTCAAATTCCAACATTTGTTGGTTTCGTTCCAATTGATTTCCTCTCTTACCTTGGAAGCAGAAGTAGCAGAAAATGAGGATTTTTTATATTGAAAGTTATGTCAGGCCGCACAATATAGGAGGAGATGAGGAGTTTTTTAATCATAAAATGACATTTTTACCTATATATAAAAGGGAGAATTGCCCAAAAATACTTTGGAGGTAAATTAATTGCTGATTGCTACTAAGCGTACAAGTGATCTTCCGTATGTGCAAGCGATCTTCCGTTTTGTGCAAACCATTTTCCGTATGTTCAAAAATCTTCCATATAAATGTACAAATAATCTTCCGTTGTGTGCAAAATATCTTTCGTTATGTGCAACAGATCTTCAATGGTAGCAATCATCAATTAATTTGCCTCCAAGGTATTTTTAGACAATTCTCCACATGCAAAAAGTATATATAATTATCATTCAACTACTGACTTATACATTTGCCATGTAGGATGTCAAATCATCCTCATTAATCTGATGTTGTATTTTTTGTTAGGGACTTAACGGCAATATTAATAGTAGGGGGCATAATGTCAATAATTAAAATATCTATGAGGTTAAATTTAGACTTTAAAATATTAAGAGAGTTATATGCAACTAACCTAAAATTCACATACTTTTATCAGTTTTAGCCCAAAAAAATAACTCACACACTAATATTTTAATTAATTTTTTCATCTGCTCTTTCTCTTCCCCATTGAAAACCCTTCCGCCAAAGCCTTCTTCCTCCATGAATTTTCAATGGCTGAGTCGTGGGAGTTTATTCTAAAAAATCGAATGCAATTATTTTGAAAATCAGACCCCAAGGCATTGCCCACCAAATGGAGCCCTCACAGTAGAACTCTAATTTAGGGTGCAAGAAGATGCAGCACCATAACCTTTGAATTTTGCTTCCTTTTGTACAATCCCATATTTATTCTCATCTCAATTCTCATCTTTGGAACTAACCATTGCGATTGTAATCCCAATTCCCGTTCTTATCCCATATTCATTTGAGAAATAACCAATTTGTTAGATGCCACCGTTGAGCTGGCCAATACTACAAAAAAAATATTAAGTTTCCAATAGAAATTGTCACAAAATTTGTTTCCGTGGCAAATTCTGATGGAAAAGTTTCCGACGAAATTTCAGACAGAATTTTTTCTGTGGCAAAAATAATATTCCGTGGTAAATTTCGTGGCAAAAAATTTTGCCATGGAATTTCTGACAGAATAATTCTGTGGAAAAAAATTCTGTGACTAATTCTATCGGAAAAATTAAAAAATTATAATTATTTAATTAAATTAAATTTTAAAAAATTATCTTTATAAAAATTAAAATTCTGATATTATTAGCATATAAATATTTAAAAATTAGGATTAATACCATCTTTCATCCCTCAAGTTTTTTCTTATTTTGGTTTTGGTTTCTCAAGTTTCCAACCATAGGTTTTGGTCAATATAGAAGCAAAATAGTCATATAAAAAATTATTTATAAAAAATAAAATTTATTAGTTATTAATTAATATTAATAAAAAATTATTAGTTATTAATTATTTATTATTTATTAATTAATGTTAATAAAAAAATTAATTTTAGAAATTAGACAAAAATGTAGTCATATGAAATTTATTTAAGATGTAAAATTTTTTTAATTTGAAGTTAATTTATATTAAAAATTATAAGAATATATAAAATTATGTTATATCATTATTACATTTATATATAAGAAACAAATATATATTTATAAATAATTGATTATATATATAATTGTGTAATAATAAAACACCAAAGCAGTCGAGCCCATCCAAAAATGCATCGCTCGTGTAGGGACGAGGTCGTGGATTCGAACCAAAAGAGAGCAAGTTGAGTTGCATTTTTAGGAAAAAAGAGGTTATGACACATGGCGGAATGAGACTACACCATGTGGCGGATCTAGGAGCCAGCAATAAGGTGGAGGCTGCCGGAGTTGCCACGCACCACCGCTGGCGATGGCAAAGCAAATTTGGAGAATTCTTAATGCCAAACAAGGAACCTTGTTGGCTGAAACTTTGAAGCCTAAGTATATTTGTATATCGATGTCAATGATGCTGCTTTAGTCTGTAAGCCTTATAATTCTTCTTGGATTTGGAATGTATATTTCAATGTGCTCAACTTATTACTGATCACTTATGTTGGAAGATTGGATCTAGTACTGATATCTCTTTAAACCACCCATTGTGGTGGTCCATTTAGTCTAATTCTGCAAGTGTTTCTTCTTTAAGATCAATTGCAAAATTATTAGTGCATATTCCTTCTAGCTTTTGACTAGTTAGTTGGAATCATAATTTGGTCAAGAGTGTCTATCCTCTATACATTGCTAACTCAATAATTCAAACCCCTATCTCCTTCATGAATGGTCAGGATAGGTTGATTTGGACTCTTAGTCCTTCAGGTGATTATAAGGTCAATACTGCTTTTAAATGTATATCCTCCTTGTAGCAAAATCAAAGTGATGATTTCTGGAAGTTCCTATGGTCCATTTCATTACCTATGAAGGATCTGTTATTTGTTTGGAAGATTCCTAATGATGCAATTCCTTCAATTGATGTGCTCTTTAAACATCATGTGCCTATCCAAGGTAATTGTTTTTTTGGTTGTCATGAATCCAAAACATTAGAGCACTTTTTTGTGATTTGCCCCTTTTCAAGAGCAGTTTGGTTTGGAGGACTTTCAATTTCATTCAATTTCACCACTTTCCCTGCTTTTAAAGATTTGCTTAAAAGAACACTGATTGAATTGAGTGGGGACGGGAACACTGAGATGATAGCTTTGATTATCAAGCTTATTAATTGTTAGTGGAAGAAGAGAAATCTTCTGATTCACAAAGGTAAGAAAGTGGAGCCTTTGCAGATAATTAAAGAAATTCATTTTTCCCCATCACTTTGCAAAGTTGCATTTGCCTCAGAAGATTCATCAAGGGTAAGAAGGCAAGTGGTTCTTCTTCATATCATTCCACTAAGTTCTATTCCATTAAGTGCCTGGAGCATTATAATAAAAAAAACTGTTGAGGAAGATATATGTTGCTCTGGTCGCATATTTGTTATCAAGGCCAATCAGTTCAAGCGCTACAATGGAAGACAAATCGATCAGTGATGAATTTTGCTCACATGGGACTACAATCTGCTCTCCTCTAAATTGCTAAATGTCCTCTCTTTAGCAATACAATGACAAAGAAACTAACCATTTTTTATAAGAAGAAGAAATAGCTCCCGTGGAAAAATAACACTCTTCTATAGATATTGTTTTGTAGAATATAGCAAGTCTCTTAAATTATTTTTTATTAGATAGAATAGTAATTGTATCTATTATAGATAATGGCATCTTAATTGTCACGCCTTTATTTTAATTTCACATTTTTTAGAGTATTCACGGAAAACGACATGCGGTTCGATAGGCAACACAGAAATAGCATAACTATACTAATAATATGTGCATGATTACATAAATTTCCCATAGGGGTTCGTACATGATCATAACCATCAATGTAGCCCCACAGGGCTACTGGGGTATTTAAACCCATCCCAGTGGAACGGAGACATCTTCTCATCTTCGTTCCACCATTGCAATCCCCTCATATGGTTCTCTGCATTGTTGTTTGCATATCTTCTGTCGTCTCCTGTCTAAATTGTTGGTAGGGGAGGGTGAGATTCGAGAGAATCTCAGTAGGAAACAGATACCATAATGCATGCATGATTGATGCTATGTGTATGACATGTTAGCTTTCTCTAGATGTATGCCCCATAATGACATTTCTGCATGCTCAATGTTTCATACAACAAGACTATGGTCACAGCGAAAACAGAAACAAAGCTTCATTTATTCAGATATGCTCTACATAATCAAGTAAAGCAATCACATACATCATAACACAAGCAAAGATATCAAATACATGCAAGTAAGGTAAGTCCCCTACCTCAACCCTTTTCCGCCTCAAAACGCGTGCCTCGATCTACGTGCAAACAGCTCGGGACTCCATATTCGATCCTACAATGTCAAATGTACTATTTAGACACTTCCATAGTGTTTCTGGGGGTTATATGAGTCTATCTTGAAAAATTACTAAAATACCCCCGGGGACCCGGCCCCATCATACCCGGTCCGGCTGTACTTTTCTCGAAATTCTAACTTGGGCTATCTTGACATATTTTCGCCCAAGGAATCCATTTCCAAAATTGGAATTATCAAATTCAATGTAAAATTACGAAATTGCCCTTGGCAGCCCTACTCTTGGGGTTTTAGGGGCGTTTCCGTAATTATGCTTTCTCGGCCTTTTCCGAAAAAGTGCCCAACTGTAACCCCACGTAATTTTCCCTCCTGAATCCAATGGAACCATCAAATCATTGAAAATCCAACTCTAAGGCCCATTTCTAGAGATGGCTGAAACTTACAGGAATTTAGGGAAAATTGGGGTTTTTCGGTTTCGGCTCCGTAAACATACTCCTTTCTACTCCTAACCACTTTATTGACTATTCCATTAGGTTAAAACTACCATTTAGTATCAATTTGGGCAGCATAACAGCCCCCACAACCCATTTTCCATTTTTACACACAAAGACAATCCGACGAAATTTCACCGATTAAATTGTCTATAGCAGCCAGAATAATCAATATGCAAGAGTTTGGAAGTTACCTTTTACTTCCTTTTGCATTTTCCAATAATGGCTGCAAAACCCTAACTCTCAACACATATTTGAGCTGCAAAATTTGTGAAAGCCGAAGAAGAGTAGCTTAGGAGTAGAGTTATACGCGTTAGGAGCTAAATCGTCGGAGGAATCAGCTTACCTTGAGAGTTTTCTTCTCTTTTCTCTCTCTACAATTCCACACCTTCTCTCTCTATATGCAGCTGTGCAGAACGTCAGAAATGAGCTGAAGAAGGAGGAGGATGATTATAATGATATATCCAATTTAATTAATTAATTTTCCCAATTTTCGGATTTTTGCAAAATTATTGCAGATTTCTGCCCAAACTTTGAAAAATCATAACTAATTCTAGAAAAATCGAAAAGAGGTGATTCCAAAGCCTATAGAACCCTTATTGAGTCTAGTTTCAAGGAAAAATATATAATTTTGCTTTATGAAATCACAAAATTCGCAGAATTTTAATCTTTACATGCTGTTCCAGATATTTTACAGTTTTTCTGTGCTGACTTCAAAAATTCATATCTTTTTGTGTATAACTCTAATTGAGTCATATGACCTATCAAATTAAAGTGTCGGATGTCTACTTTCATCCTGTAAAATATCATAATTTTTGCTCATCATTTGTTCATTCAAAATCATATGAAAAACTCACTGCCTCATAGGCGATTTCACCGTAAGCATAATCACTTTCTTCAAAATTAACCATTTTATTTTCTTTAATGCCCCAAAGATATAAGGAATATTAGAGAATATATTTGGGGCATCTACTAAATCGGGGCTTAGTAGTCCACTCAATTTAGGCTTATTCCCAAGCCTTCAATCTCAAAATTCGGGATATTACATTTCTCCCCCCGTTCAATAAATTTCGTCCTCGAAATTTGAACATCTACAAGTTGGGGATCAATCCTTATCACTCAATCCATCCCTATGTTACGCATACGTATAATACATGCGCATTGGGTCTTATAACCTTTATCTCTGTTCGGCATAATTCTAATTCCATAGCAATTTACTGGCCTAAGGACATACTCGTCCAACAAGTCTTATGATCTCATGACTCATAGTCCATTAATAACTCTAGGCCTCATTGCCTTCTCGAGACACTGCCCGATGTGTTTAGCCTTACGGCTTATGTCATTTTATTCTCACAATACTGAATATCCCAGTCTTACCGCCCTGTACACCTTGTACAAACCTGCATACTTTCTGTAATTTATGCCTACCTATTCGGTGTTCAAAATCAAATGAATATTTGACCCTTATTGGCCGTACTGTGTGCACTATTCACTATGTGACCATCCACTGTTTGCACTATATCACAAGTGGATGATTCATTTTGTGAGGCTACAGCTATGGAGATGCTCATGCCTCTACTCGACCTTGTTGCATCAGAACACATCCCAATCCATGCCTACTTGTATATGTGTAGACCATAAAGCTCTAATGTGGATCTGGGATTATTTTCACTGGTGCTGTTTAGAGGTATTCGCCACCATTCTGCCCTACTACACTAGAGTTCATCCCAATTCCAGTTCACATGTGTCACCACAAACTACAAAGGTTGTGTGACTGTTGACCATACATGTCATCATACTGTACACCACGCAGGATGTAATACTATACACCACACAGGATGTAATATTGTACACCACTCAGGGTGTAATACTGTTCATCACATATACTGTAACACTGTTGACCATCAAGGCCATATTATGTTTTGGGATGATTAATAATGGTGTGAACATCAACCCCTCTTGTAAGTTCGAAATTGCACCTAGATTCGTCATACTTCCGCTACCCACTCTGAGGTCTATCTCCTCATATGAGCTTTAATAATATCAGGATGATTTAATAGGAGTCCTAAGGAACCTCCCATGACACCTGATAGCACCCACAATCTATATTCCTCTGTGCCCACTCTTTACCCGTTTGAACTTGAATCATTTTGAGCCATATAAACTCTTATCCCAAGAAAACACATTCAATGTGGGATTCATTACAATACACCATCGCTGAGGACTAACGTTTCCGTAGCTCTACTCTACGATTCAACGTCATGGCGACTGGACTCTAAGGCTTGTCGTCACGGTGGCTGCACTCGCGGGATAGTCGTCACGGTGGCTGCACTCTAGGGTTCTGTACTCGGTGCTTCACCCAGGCGCCCATACACCTGGTCAGCCCCCTTCCGATCAGAACTTTCCTTAGGTAGCCCTCTCCGATCAGATTTCACCGTAGGTAGCCCTCTCCGATCAGAACTTTCAATCTTTGTGGTCACAGTACAACTCCACAATTATGCCATAAAGGCAACGTTTCCTGATTCAATATAAACATTCTTATCATCAACTCAAGATTATGGATGGAATAGTTCAATTCCCGAAGCTTCAGCTGACGAGATGCGTATGCCCTCACTCGACTCAATTCTCATCTCGATCTATGCCTGCTCGCATCTGGGGATTCAATTCCCTTCCCAATCCATGCCATCTGACATTAGTGAAGACAACAAAGGCCCTCTATGGATCGGGGATTATCAGTGTTGGTACTTTAATAAATTTTTCATTTAAGCTCTTTGAAGCTCCTCTCACAATCATCATCCCATACATAATGCTGAGTTATGGGAAATTTCGATATAAATATCTCATCCCTTTTTTTTATTATTGTCACACCCGTAGGCCTTCTTGGCCTTATACCTGAGTCCCTTAGGACGTGGCTAGCAGCCTCTTCGGGTATGGTGCCTTTTTATTCACACCACATGGCCCTCCATAGTAACCCACAATCATCCATAGAAAATGTGATAGATAAATATGTCATGCACTATATAGTGTAAAATGAAAATCACATCAATCCGTGTGTACACAAAGTTCAGGGCTAAACACCCAGTTAAAACAACAATCCGTGTGTGTACATAAAGTTCAGGGCTAACCATCCAGTTGAAACCCTTAAGTGTACCTCAGCTGAGTCACCGACTACAGCTAGGTAAATCGTGTATCATAGCTGGGTCCTTACTAGGCCGAATGGTACATATACACTTCCCACCGGACGGTACATATACACTTCCCGCACCACAGCTAGATAATATTCGTGTACCTCGGCTGGGCACCTAACCACAACCAGGTAATGTTCGTGTACCTCAGCTAAGTCCCAGACTACAGCTAGGTAATATGCCTTAGGCATGTGTTCATTCACAGAATATAGAACATACAACATATTAACCATTACATAGTGTACGAGAGATTATAGTTACTACATTGGCCTTTCCAGGATAACCTTCCTGCTGATCGTTGATCATTGTTTGCTATTTTATTCTCTTGCCCTGTGTTTGCTGTATTAGGCTAGGTCTAACTTCCTGACCTTGCCCAGCATCTAAACCTCTTAATCTTACCACCTTTATGTTTCACTATATGAAGCAATAAAGAGGTAAATTACACATAAACACTTGGGCTTATCTATCATTTTATAAAGTTTTGGGTTCATAGGTACCCCTAAAACAACATATCACAGGTGTTTACAGTAGTCAAGGAAAGCCTGAAACAACATACAACCTCTGAACTACTGTACAACATGTTTTACACTTTTTTCATAATATGACACAACATGTGCAACAACTTCCCAGGGGGTCACCCATCATGGCATTTCCCTGGGTTGAGCACGCTTAACTCTTTTGTACCAGTGCCCAAATGGGGATACCGGCTTCTACTGTTTCCATCCACGGGTACCCTGTGACTACCCTCATCTTAAAAGACATGCCGGCTATCTCCAGTCACCAAAATATTGAGTGTGGACCGCACATTAGCCTTAGCCGTACCCACTTCCTCGGGTTCCACAATATCCTTAGACTATTCTTGTCTAGTAATGCACCACTAGCTGCCCTTTGGTACTCGCCATTTCTCATGGATGATTCATAAATCGGGAAGATACCCTCCTTTGGTACCTCCTGTCTGAGCATATTTTCTAGCACTGTGTAATCAAGACCATATCAGTATACTATCCTGTTGCCAGAACCACCGCACTTACTCTGAGTAGACAATTCTGTGGCCAGAATCCTCTCTCTGATACCAAAATGTTATGCCCTTATTTTAATTTCACCTTTTTCAGAGTATTCGTGGAAAACGACATGCGGTTCGATAGGCAACACAGAAATAGTATAACTATACTGATAATATGTGCATGATTACATAAATTCCCCATAGGGGTTCGTACATGATCATAACCATCAATGTAGCCCCACAGGGCTACTGGGGTATCTAAACCCGTCCCAGTGGAACGGAGACATCTTCTCATCTTCGTTCCACCATTGCAATCCCCTCATATGGTTCTCTGCATTGTTGTTTGCATATCTTCTGTCGTCTCCTGTCTAAATTGTTGGTAGGGGAGGGTGAGATTCGAGAGAATCTCAGTAGGAAACAGATACCATAATGCATGCATGATTGATGCTATGTGTATGACATGTTAGCTTTATCTAGATGTATGCCCCATAATGACATTTCTGCATGCTCAATGTTTCATACAACAAGACTATGGCCACAGCGAAAACAGAAACAGAGCTTCATTTATTCAGATATGCTCTACATAATCAAGTAAAGCAATCACATACATCATTACACAAGAAAATATATCAAATACATGCAAGTAAGGTAAGTCCCCTACCTCAACCCTTTTCCGCCTCGAAACGCGTGCCTCGATCTACGTGCAAACAGTTCGGGACTCCATATTCGATCCTACAATGTCAAATGTACTATTTAGACACTTCCATAGTGTTTCTGGGGGTTATATGAGTCTATCTTGAAAAATTACTAAAATACCCCCGGGGACCCGGCCCCATCATACCCGGTCCGGCTGTACTTTTCTCGAAATTCTAACCTGGGCTATCTTGACATATTTTCGCCCAAGGAATCCATTTCCAAAATTGGAATTATCAAATTCAATGTAAAATTACGAAATTGCCCTTGGCAGCCCTACTCTTAGGGTTTTAGGGGCATTTCCGTAATTATGCTTTCTCGGCCTTTTCCGAAAAAGTGCCCAACTGTAACCCCACCTAATTTTCCCTCCTGAATCCAATGGAACCATCAAATCATTGAAAATCCAACTCTAAGGCCCATTTCTAGAGATGGCTGAAACTTATAGGAATTTAGGAAAAATTGAGGTTTTTCGGTTTCGGCTCCGTAAACATGCTCCTTTCTACTCCTAACCACTTTATTGACTATTCCATTAGGTTAAAACTACCATTTAGTATCAATTTGGGCAGCATAACAGCCCCCACAACCCATTTTCCATTTTTACACACAAAGACAATCCGACGAAATTTCACCGATTAAATTGTCTATAGCAGCTAGAATAATCAATATGCAAGAGTTTGGAAGTTACCTTTTACTTCCTTTTGCCTTTTCCAATAATGGCTGCAAAACCCTAACTCTCAACACATATTTGAGCTGCAAAATTTGTGAAAGACCAAGAAAAGTAGCTTAGGAGTAGAGTTATACGCGTTAGGAGCTAAATCGTCGGAGGAATCAGCTTACCTTGAGAGTTTTCTTCTCTTTTCTCTCTCTACAATTCCACACCTTCTCTCTCTATATGCAGCTGTGCAGAACGTCAGAAATGAGCTGAAGAAGGAGGAGGATGATTATAATGATATATCCAATTTAATTAATTAATTTTCCCAATTTTCGGATTTTTGCAAAATTATTGCAGATTTCTGCCCAAACTTTGAAAAATCATAACTAATTCTAGAAAAATTGAAAAGAGGTGATTCCGAAGCCTATAGAACCCTTATTGAGTCTAGTTTCAAGGAAAAATATATAATTTTGCTTTATGAAATCACAAAATTCCCAGAATTTTAATCTTTACATGCTGTTCCAGATATTTTACAGTTTTTCTGTGCTGACTTCAAAAATTCATATCTTTTTGTGTATAACTCTAATTGAGTCATATGACCTATCAAATTAAAGTGTCGGATGTCTACTTTCATCCTGTAAAATATCATAATTTTTGCTCATCATTTGTTCATTCAAAATCATATGAAAAACTCACTGCCTTATAGGCGATTTCACCGTAAGCATAATCACTTTCTTCAAAATTAACTATTTTGTTTTCTTTAATGCCCCAAAGATATAAGGAATATTAGAGAATATATTTGGGGCATCTACTAAATCGGAGCTTAGTAGTCCACTCAATTTAGACTTATTCCCAAGTCTTCAATCGCAAAATTCAAGATATTACATTAATTCTTTGCAATCATGCCATAGGATGATTGGAGAGGTGTGATGTAACTCATTCGATATTTTTAATGAAAATTGTTTATTATAAAAAATATATATATATATATATATAAGGATGAAACCTTTGGTTAGTCCAAACTATTACATAGTCCGAGTCTCCGAGACTCCCGAGTTCCTCTTTTTTTTCGTTCATTGGAGTTCGTACTAAAAATTTGAGAAAGGAAAAAAAAATTGAAGTCTGTCGCTTCTTTAATTTCTTTTTACCCATTGGGTATTGCTTTTTGAGAATAAACAAAACGTCTAATCTCTTGGCCGACTCTCGTCCTTGGGTGGGACCACCACTATAGCTTTTCAAAATTTCTTTGAGAAAATGGTTTTTCTTAACCATGAAGTTTGTTGACTTGGTTCCTTTCCGCGTACACCGAAACCATGGAGGGAAGCCACAAGGAGTGATCGACATCTCTTCAATACCCATTAGCACCTTTTTCCCTTTTTATTGTTGAATTAAAACTTCAATTGTTTAAATTTAGCATCTTATGAAAATATTATTATAATTTTACTTAAAAAATAGTAGAATAATTTTAACAGCTCAAATTTATTTTGTATCTTGTATAATTTTTTTTATAACTTTTAAATAAAATTATAATAAAATTTTTTTAAAAATGTTAAATCTAAACCAGATCTTAATTCAATGGAGAAGCGGAAAAGGGAGGGAAAAGGATGGAAGGGTACTAGCGAGAAGCAATCCACCAAGTTGGCATCATTGTTCCCTAGTTCCTACCTACTTTGTGCCATTCATTGACTTGGCGTCAACCTCTTCGCATCCTTCATCTTTGTCTTCTCAAAGACTCTTCATATTATAACCCTTTCTTTTGTGCTGGGTTTTATATTCACGAGACCAACACCAAACCCAGAAAAGCTGAGAGTGATTCAGTGATCAAATGATGGAGAGGACTTGCAAGGGAAATGGAAAGGGAAAGGAAAAGACCAACTTGGTGGATATTGTGTTCTCTTGGACTTTTAGCGATGCTCTCAACGAAAATCTTTACAAAGACAAGGTGTTGTTATTTCACTGAAAATCTGTATTCTTTAATGTTGATATTACCTTCTGCATTTTATTTCCTGTTCTTTCTTTCTCTTTTTTCATTAACTGTGGAAAGTGAAATGTTGCCCTCATGAGAGCCTATGAAGATCCATTTTTTTTATTTATTTCCTCATGTTCAGTTTTGAATCCTGGCATTTTGCTACATCATACTTAAAGTACAAGAAACACATAAAACAGAGGAAAACAAACAATGAAACACCTGGTGATCAAAACACAAACCAAGAACAATTACAGGAAAGCAACATCTTATCGTTAATGGTCTATAGAACTGCTGGTACTCTGTTTTTACTTTGTTGAAAGGGATTTTTGCGACATTTAAAGTACACTTAATATGATAATTTTCTCTCAGGTGCCAAAGATTCCTATAACGTTTGTATCAGCAACAGAATACATGAAATCTTTTATTCCTTCACTGATTGAGGAAACACACAGTGATCTGTGTTCAAGCTTGAAGGGCATTTCCCAAGCCCCTACTTGTGAAATACTCACATATAAGAGGATGAGTAAGGGCTTGATCTATCAATTGACATTTGATGAGTCTCATGTTGGAGCGTATGAGCCTGCACCTGGAGATCTCATAGCCCTCACTGATGGTAGGCCCAAAGGCATTCAAGACTTAAACAAACCTGGAAGATTTTATCATGTCGCTTATGTTCGAATGTCAATAAGGGGTCAGATCACAATACTCTCATCAAAGAGCATAGAGATTGAACCAGATATGAGGGGCAACAATGTAAAAAAGGTTTATGCCACGTATCTTATCAACTTGATGACCAATATTCGTATTTGGAAAGCTTTTAGCTCACAGTTGGAGGGTGCAAACTTCAATATTATTGGAAAAGTTCTGCAATCTGATAAATTGGTAAGAATCAGATGGTAATCTAGCATGTGAGAACCTTTTTTTGCAAGTATTTGGTCTACTGTTTCTATACAATATACAGGAAATATATCAGTACACAATTAGTGAGACACATACATGGCTTTTGAATTTTTCATATGTCCTGTACTCAGGGTAAGTTGTAAAAATTCTTGTCTGCCAAATATCACCTGAATCAAATGTTATTTATTTATTATGCATGCTACGCTACTGGAGGTTCTAATAAGAATGAATTTAGTTTTTTCATTATAGCTCACTCAAACACTACACAAACACTGTAACTTGTTCTCAAGATGGTAATAAAGCAGCCATTTTAAAGCTTTTATCATGCCTTGTTTTACAGATTGGAAGGAGCAGTCACATTTGCCCTTCATTTGAGCACCATAATACAGACATTTCTATTACAACAAACATGATCAGATCTCAGAATCTGAATGAAAGCCAGAAAGATGCTGTATTAAGTAGCATTGCAATGAGGCAATGTCATCACAATCACACTGTGAAACTCATATGGGGCCCTCCTGGGACTGGTAAAACTAAGACAGTTGCATCCATGCTATTTGCACTGCTCAAACTAAAAACCAGAACATTAACATGTGCTCCAACCAATACTGCTGTGTTGGAAGTTGCAGCCCGCTTGCGCGGTTTAGTTGAAGATCAACTTCAGTTTGATACCTATGGGCTTGGTGACATAGTGCTTTTCGGGAATAATGCTCGAATGAAAGTTGATGATTACTGTGGTCTCCCTGATATCTTTCTTGATTACCGTGTTGATATGCTTGAGAAGTGTCTTTCTCCACTGACTGGATGGAAACATGACTTGGAATCAATGATCAGTTTGCTTGAGAACCCTCATCAGCAGTATCTTTTATCCAATATCAATGCGAAACATGAGGTGGATAATAATGATCTTATGTCATTAGGACAATTTACTAAGCTTAATTACAGCAATGTAGAGCAAGCATATCTTTCATACAAGCAACTTGGAGATAATAAAGATGATCATATGACATTGGAGCAGTATGTGAAGAAGAGATACAGTTTCATTAATGACCAATACCTTTCTTATAAAGCTGAAGTTCAGTTTGTAAAGAGGAGGTTCAGCTTCATTTGTGTGAATCTCAGGTCTAGCTTGCAAACATTATACTCACAATTACCAACTTCCCTTGTTCCATTTGAGGCGGCGAAGAACATATGTGTAGCTCTTGATTTGCTTGAAGCCCTTGGAAGTTCTTTGCATCAAAATGAGTTCATAGAAATTCCCACAAGAAATGTAGAGGGAAAAAGTAATGTCATTCAACCAGAACTTCCAAATGTGAAAGCGAAGGAATGGGGTTTATTTTCCATCTTCACTGGGATGATTCAAATATTTCTTAAGCCCATCATGAGTTGGCTTCTGCCTGTGGAAACACACATTCCAATAAAAGATGTTACATTTAACTTTGGAAGGTTAAGCATGAAAAGAGATGAGTGCCTTAGAATACTTAGATCACTTTCTCAGTCAATTTCACCTCCTCAACTTAAAAGTCGCTTTGACATAACAGATATTTGCTTGAAGAAGGCATGCCTAATTTTTTGTACGGCATCAGGTTCTTCCAAATTGTTCACTGAAGGAATGACACCCTTACCCTTTATAGTTATAGATGAGGCAGCTCAACTCAAAGAATGTGAATCAACCATACCTCTGCAACTTCCAGGCGCAAGACATGCTATTCTCATAGGTGATGAGAGGCAACTTCCTGCAATGGTTAAGAGCAAGGTAATAGAGTTTTCACTATTCCGATAAAAAAAAAAAAGAGTTTTCACTATGTCTTGGTAGGGCTTATGCTGAAATTTTCATCATTATTCATGTGAAAAATTATAATTCTAAATTCAAGTTGTTATTGATGAGGTACCAGTGCTTATATGAAGATGTGGTTTGCATTTTTTATCTTTGCTATCATTTTCAATTAAAATTAAGTTTTAGTACAAGCTGAGATGTGTTTGGAAGTGTTTTTAAGTGTGAGGAGGGGTTATAATAAAACTTTTGTTAGAGGTTATGATGAAATTTTCATGATCATTCACCTAGAAAATTATAATTTTACTTAAAAGTTTTATGGATGAGGTACCCAGTGCTTATATGAAAAAGTGGTTTGAATTTGAGAAAATCACTCTGAGATCCTGATGCAGGAAATAACAACAGGTCCATGCTGCTCACTTGTTATTGGGACTTTTTGGTGATTATATTCCTTCGTTTGGACCTAACAATGATTTTCCATTTGAATTTTGATCTTTGCTATCACTTTTTCTTAGTTAAAATTAAGTTTTATACAAGCTGAGATGGGTTATGTTTTCTCCATTTTACAAATGCAATATGTTTTTTAAAGTGTGAGGTGGGATTTTGATAAAACCATTCATGAACCTTCATCAAATAGCTGAAGATTTTGATTTTATTCGTTTTTTCACATTTTGTGTTTTGTGTTGTTTGAGATTACCAAAGATCACTACTTTCTTGTATGTTTATGAAAATCAAATTTCAGATTTCTGATGATGCTGGATTTGGAAGAAGCATGTTTGAGAGGTTGGTGTTGCTGGGATTCATGAAGCATATGCTTAAAGTCCAATTTAGAATGCATCCATCCATAAGTTTATTCCCAAATAGGGAATTCTACCAAAGCCAACTTGTGGATGGCATGAATGTTAGAGATTCAAGCTATAGTAACCGTTTTCTTGAAGGAAAAATGTACAGCTCTTATTCTTTTATCAACATAGCTCAGGGCAAAGAGCAATTTGGTCATGGACACAGCTTGAAGAACATGGTGGAAGTTGCTGCTATATCTGAGATTATAAAGAACCTACACAAAGGTGTGTGTTTCTTGCTAATTCTTTGTTGATGCTTAGTACTTCCTCTGGTCCTTTTTATAAGAGATAATTTTTGGATATGACTTGTTCCTATTTATAAGAGACACTTATAGGTTGTCTCTAATTTTTTTTTGTTAATATTTCATTTTGCCCCTTTTTAATTACTTATATTAATATCATTACATTTAATCCACCGCACATTCTCTCCCTCTTCCACACGCCTCTTTTTTCCAGTAATTTGTTTATTCTCTCTTACGAGGGATACTTTTGGGAAAAAGTTACATTTTAAACATGTCTTGTTTCTAACTAGTTTTAAACAACTTTTTGATCAACATCATATAGTTAATTGTCACTTGTCTTTTATAAAAAGAAACAAGGGGGGTAATTGATTAGGTACAATCTTCTTGAGAAGAATACTTTGAATATATGACTGGCCCTGTGTTTTTCTGCTAGAGTTCTTGAGCAAGAGAAGGAAACTCAGCATAGGAGTGATATCTGCATATAAGGCTCAAGTCCATGAAATTGAAAAGAAAGTTAAGCAGTACCACTTGGTTTCAAATCCTAACTTCTCTGTGAACATTCGCTCTGTTGATGGCTTTCAAGGTGGTGAAGAAGATATAATAATGATCTCCACTGTCAGATCTAATGAGAAGGGAAATGTGGGGTTTCTTTCTAATAGACAAAGAACAAATGTGGCTCTAACTCGTGCTAGGTATGTTACTTGTTAAGGCTTGAGAAATTCCTACATAGACTCAGATTTATAAATATAATACGCAAGTCATTCTCTTGGGCTGATCCTTAATATAAACAACTTTTTTATATCTCAAAATTTAAACTACTTTTTCCTTTTTTACCCGTATTAAATACACATTTTTATATTAATTAACAACTAATTATCTTTTCATTCAATCATTTATTACTCATTCTCTCATATATTTTATGCATATTCTCTCTTTTATGCTCTTTTCATAAATATGGGTGTATTTAAAAAATATATGTCATTTTTTACACATTTATTGTTTTAAACTAATTTTAACCGCCAGTTCGTTTTGCACAATCAAGAAAAAAGTTGCTTATAAAAAGGATTAGAAGGAGTACTTCACATGGATTAAGAAAAGTAGTTAAAATAGTTTGTGTTATTGAAATGGTAAAAAATAATCACTACTTTCCAATATTCCAATTAAAATTAACCTATCTTAATCACCCTTTAATTTCTTTATTATACAATTTCTCTGTTTTGGGCAGACATTGCCTTTGGATATTGGGGAATGCAGAGACTCTAAAACAAAGTGGCTCAGTATGGAGAAAGCTAGTGAATGATGCTCAACAAAGAGGTTGCTTACATAATGGTGATGATGACCAGAATTTGGCTCAGGCCATTAACAATGCCTACCCTAAACTTGAGCAAGTTGGCAAATCAAACCATTTAAATCGCTCGGTATATGTGATATAAGTTGCAAGTGATTCACACAAAATTGATATATGTTTGAAGAGTTTAATCAGTGTTCCTATAATTGAATACCAGAGGTTTCATCTAGTGGCGGTTTGAAGAAAGGAATTAATGAAGGTGAAGTACTTTATTTGTTGTGTTGTAATATAGTAAAGGCTATATGTTATGAAGCAAAGCAGTATGGTATAATTCTTGGCAATAATGAGTGCTGTAAAGAATAATGACCTTTGCATATGAAATAACCTCATTACATGACACAAATTAATAAAAAATTCCTATAAAATTAATCATAATACTCCCTCCGGTCCTAATTATAAGATAAAGTTGACTTTTTTGGAGAAATTAAAAAAGCCAATTAAATTACTTTAGAGTGTTTATATTTTTAGTATCCTTACATTATATATTAGTTTAGTAGTCAAATTAATTAGTTTGGAGAAAAAAATAAAAATAAAAATACTTTAAAGTAATTTAATTGGCTTCCTTAATTTTTCCAAAAAAGTCAACTTTATCTTATAATTAGGACCGGAGGGAGTATTATTTAAAAAAAAAACATGATTGTCCTTGGGGAAAATGTCAAATGAAATTAAAATTCATTTAAAAACACAAATTGTCATTTGGAAGTTCATTTGGGGCCAAAGTGAGTTAAACAAAACATAATACTTGGGCTTGAACTATAGGTTACAATGGCTACCACAATTAAGGAACAAGCTCCTCCTGTCATTTTCATTGTATAGAATATAATTGATTGATTAGCCAGCTATTGGATTATATACCTATATATAAGAAGAGATGATTGAAATTATGGTACATATTTACATAATATAGTATGCATAAGCTTGGCCATGACTAGTTGACTCACCAAGAGGATATGGTTGCAAGCAATATTTGTGTGAAATATGAAATTAGGGGAATAATGTATATAATGCCTTTATTTACAAAAGAATATTATTATAAATAATTATGTGATCCGAACAACAGTTCCTAGTTAAGAAGTTCGTTTATGATTTGAATATGATGTCCTCTCTTTATATTATAGGTTATACTGGCCACCACAATCAAGGAACAAGCTCTGAACTATATACGTATATATAGGAAGAGATAGTTGAAATTACAATATATATTTACATATTATAATATGCATTAGCAGGGGTATGACCAGTTCATAACTCACCAAGTGGATATGGTTGTAAGCAATATTTGTGTGAAATATGAAATTAGAAGCATCGTGCATACAGCGCCTTTATTTACAATAGAAAATTATTACAAATAATTGTGTGATCCTAACAACTGCTCTTATGTGAGAATTTTGTTTTTAATTTGAATATGGTGTCCTCTCTTTATATTATATGCTGTCTTCTTTTGATGAAAGTCCTTTTGATGATTCTTGTCTTTTCTTTCTAGTAATTTTCATCAATGTACATTATATGCTATTGGATTTAAAAGGGTTTTGTCTTTCCGTTTCCTCAGCAAAATTTTTACTTAAAATTCTCGTTTATCTTGGTGGTCATTAGATACAAAAAACAAATTAATTGATTATTTAAATGATTTAAAATTATAAGTCCTGGTTGATATCTTCCAAAGTTTGGTCTTTATAGATGTTTGCCTGCTTAAAACAAAGCTTATAATAGTACATTAATTGCAGCCTGGGTGGAATTGTCATGTACATACAATATTTCCAAATTTGGAAACAAATGACTCTTATGAAAATAATGGTATCCCAATTTTACTCAACGAGAATAACGGCAAAATAAGATCAGAAAAAGCCCCTAATAGTATTAAAAATAACTAACAACTTGACAAGTAACAATGCCGAAGGGAATTGCAGCACGAAGAACTGAAGATGGGTATTTTAAGTGAATGTGTAAACTCAAATTTGAAAGACAATGAAATAGATCGGATTTGAAGGTTTTTTAATTAGAAAATTGAGAAAAGTATAACACCTATTTTCACATCCGGCTCAAATCTGATTTCCAGATCAAAAGTATCAGAAAACTGAGAAAAGTATAAAATATTAAAATCTTTTTTGGCATCAAGCTAATCAGCTTAAATTTGGTTTCCAGATCAAAAGTCAATTCAAAGCGGCTTAATTGATAAAATGGTCTAAGGGCCTGTTTGGTATGTAGGGAGGGGAGTTAAGGGGACGGAAAATAAAAATTTTATGAGTTGAATTTAATAATATTGAAGAAATAGAGTTATAAAATTTTAATGAAGAGAAAATATAATATAAAAAAGTATGAAAAATTGATTAAAAACTTTTAATCCCAATTCTCTAATTTTTTTAAATTCAACTTATAAAAATTTTCCCTCCCCTCCCCTCCCCTCCAAATCCCTCATTTCAAACAAGTCCTAAAGCATTTCAACAAACTGCTTAAGAGCCTGTTCGGATTAGCAGTAGTAGAAGTGACTTTTTTACAATTTGACTTTTACAAACTTAAGATAGGATAACAGTCAGATTGTAAATATGATTTGTATTTGGATTGACGGTGGCAAAAGCTGTAATTACCCGAAATTTGGGATTGGAGGCTTGGGAATAAGCCTAAATTAAGTGGACTGCTAAGCCCCAATTTAGCAGGAGCCCAAATTTATCCCCTAATTATTTCTATATCTTCAGGGTATTAAGAAAGTAAAATGGTGAATTTTGGAGAATATAATTATGTTTTCGGTGAAATTGCCTATAAGGTAGTGAGCTTGTCATGTGATTTTGAATGATCAAATGATGAGTAAAAATTATGAAATTTTACAGGATTAAAGTATATATCTTAAGCTTTAATTTGATAGGTCATATGAATCAATTAGAGCTATATACAAAAAGATATGAATTTTTGAAGTCAGCACAGAAAAACTGTGAAGTTTCTGGAACAGCAGGCAAAGATTAACATTCTGGGACTTTTGTGATTCCATTCAGAAAACTTATATATTTTTCATTGAAACTAGACTCAATAAGGGTTCTATAGGCTTTGGAATCACCTCATTTTGATTTTTCTAGAATTAGTTATGATTTTTCAAAGTTTGGGCAGAAATCTGCCAAAATTTTGTAAAAATCCGAAAATGGGAATTATGACATCATCATAATTAAAGATGACATAAGCTAAATGTTATAAAATCATCATCCTCTTCTTCCATCAGCCAAAAACTGTGCAGCACCATGGAGAAAGAGACAGAGGGAGTTTTAGAGAGAGAAGAGGAAGAAAACTCGCGAGGTAGGTCGATTTCTTCGGTGAATTAGTACCTAATGCGTATAACCTTGTTCCTAAGCTTCTCTTCTATGTTATGTAAGGTGTTTGAAGCACAAATCTTGGTTTTTTGAAGTTAGGGTTTTCAAACACAAGAAGTAAAGGCTAGTGGGAGCTTGAGGTAACGTCTAAACTCTTGTATATTGACTATTATGGCTATTGTAGACAATTTAATCGGTGAAATTTCGCCGAATTGTTTTTGTGTGTAAAAAGGGAAAATGGGTTGGCCTAGGTGTTATGCTGCCCAAATTGATACTAAATGGTAGTTGTAACCTAATGGAATAGTCAATAAAGTGGTAGGAGTAGAAAGGAACGTGTTTACGGAGCCGAAACCGAAAAACCCCGATTTTCCCCTTAAAACCCATATATTTCGGCCAGCATTGTAAATGGGTCTTAGAGTTGGATTTTCAATGATTTGATGGTTCCATTGAGTTCAGGAGGGAAAATTAGGTGGGGTTACAGTTGGGCACTTTTTCAGAAAAGGCTGAGAAAGCATAATTACGGAAACGCCCCTAAAACCCTAAATGTAAGGCTGCCAAGGGCAATTTCGTAATTTGACATTGAATTTGATAATTTCGAGTCCTTAAATGGATTCCTTGGGTGAAAATATGTAAGAATAGCCCATGTCAAAATATCAGAAAAAGTTCGGTCGGACTGGGTATAACGAGGCCGGGCCTGGTCCCTGAGGGTATTTTAGTAATTTTTCAAGATAGACTCATATAACCCCCAGAAATACTATGGAAGTGTCTAAATAGTACATTTGACATTGTAGGATCGAATATGGAGCCCTGAGCTGTTTGCACGTAGATCGAGGTCGTGTTTCGAGACGAAAAAGGGTTAAGGTAGGGGACTTACCTTACTTGCATGTAGTTGATATCTTTGCTTGTGTAATGATGTATGTGATTGCTTTACTTGATTGTGTAGAGCATATTTGAATAAATGAAGCTCTATTTCTGTTTTCGCTGTGGCCATAGTCTTGTTGTATGAACATTGAGCATGCAGAAATGTCATTATGGGGCATACATCTAGATAAAGCTAACATGTCATACACATAGCATCAATCATGCATGCATTATGGTATCTGTTTCCTACTGAGATTCTCTTGAATCTCACCCTCCCCTACCAACAATTTAGACAGGAGAAGACAGAAGATATGCTGAGAACAATGCAGAGAACCATATAAGGGGATTGCATTGGTGGAACGAAGATGAAAAGATGTCTCTGTTTTACTAGGATGGGTTTAAATACCCTAATAGCCTTGTGCGGTTACATTATTTGAATTTATCAGGTACGAACCCCTCGGGGGAAATTATGTAATTATGTACATAATATCAGTATATTCATGCTAATCCTGTGTTGCCCACCGAACCGCATATCATTTTCCGCGAATACTCTGAAAAAGTTGAAAATGGGATAAGGGTGTGACAAAAGCGGCTTTTTTTCAAACTTAAACTTGTTTGGATTATTATTGAAAAGTAAGTTTAGATAGAAAATGATTGAAAATAACATGAATCTTATTGAATACTGCATACACACACATATTACTTATATATATTGTGATAATTTAAAAGAAAATTAAAATTATAAAATAAAAATAGTTAATTTATTATTTAAAAATTTGAAAATAAATTAATTAAATATGCTTAATGGATACAAATGTGTGTGTATTTAGATAGATGTATTCAATGAATATATATATATATATATATAATTAAAAAAATATTAAAATTAATTTGCTACACATATATGTGGCTTATAATTTTCTCAAGATGGGGCAATAAAACTAGGATTCGGCTTTGGTCCTTTCCCTAAAGGAAAAGGAGGGTCCTTTTATTGATCTGGACCATTAGATTAAGATCTCAACGGTCCAGATTTAATATAGTTATAAAAATATAATAATAATAATAATATTATTATTATTATTATTATTATTATTATTTTTATAGAGCCTAATATCTTAATCCAACTTGGTAATAGAATATCAGTTTTAACTAATTTCATTTAGACCTTGCATAACTGAAGGTGAAATTACTGGTTCTTTGATAGAAGAACTACAAGAATGCCTAGAAGGTTGTTCTAGAGTAGTTTTATAGATTTCCTAAATAGAAGGTGTTTTGGAAACACTAAATGATCGTCTTGGATCAAAAGTGATTCTTACATCTCCATTTTCATTTTGCCTAATTCTGTAAGAGTCAGGTGCAGGTTTTGGAATGACAGAGGCAATTTTATTTAAGTCCCAATCATCAGGAAGAGTAACTTCTTCCCATTTTATTGTCTTTGGAACCATAATATTTGCTCTAGTAGCATCTGTTAGGAATAGACATGTTTTTTCCTTGATTAAACATTTTAACATTTGAAGTACATGAATTCATCAGTTTGTACTGGACCCTATAGATTAAAGCTATAGGTGAAACTCCAGGTTTTATGTTGAATCCATGTAATTTCAAACTTAACTTCAAAACTTCTATGATAGGATCATCATGAAGTGAAGCCGTTATATTGGAAAAACAATTGAAGTAGATTGGTCCATCATGGAGACCTGCTTCAACCATTCCAAAAATTGATTCTAAAAAGATTTCATGTCTACCATCTCTAACACAAACTAAGGTAGAGACATTAAGACCAGCTTTAACAAGTCGTTTAATTGTAATTTGGACACAACCAATGTGTATAAATTTATATCTTTTTTGGTGTTTTAAGATTGATTTTTCTAATAGCAAAGGCATGTCAGTTGGTTCTAATTTTAGAGGAATAGTTTCTTCAACCGTTCTAATTATATAATCAGAAGACTTAAAGAATTTTTTATCCTCAGGTTCATATAAATCATTTTGGTTAATGACTAAAATAGTTCAATCACTAAAATTTTGGTCAATATCTTCAAAATGGATTTTATTGTTGAAAATATTGTTTTGTAAGGAATTTTTTCCTAATTTTTTGTTTGGTGTAGCACCAGAATTTAAGGATGAAGAAGGAATAAAAGAAGAGCAAGAAGAGTTGGAGCGGAAAGAGAAAGATCTAAACATAATTAAAACTTTACTCCCTTATACTGATATCATTATCGTCTAGTTCCATAGGGTTATGCTAAACAAGATGAAGTTTTTGGGTTATTTATGGAGCTATTATAAATATTACCTTGTATGTTCTTATAAAGATAAAAGTCTACCAATATTATTATCACTTAGCCAATGTCTTAAACATTAAACCCTAATATCATATGAACATTCAAACAACAAGGGTCTTGACTTACTTGCCTTATCCATCGAGACTTACTGCCATAGCCCTAGAAAAGACGGACGAAGTTCATATGCTATTAGAAGATCCACTAACTTGCGTGCTATTAGATAATAATAATACTAAGCAGATACTTAGCTTTATATTAACATGTTTCTGATGTGGAAGATCAATCAAGGTTGCGACCACAAAGCATACTTATCCAGTGATATTCGTACTAGCTTCATAAATTTTTAAGAACTTCAAAGCATCTAATACATCCCTACTTCCCTTTAGGCTCTGATACCAACTTAGGGGAGTGACCCCGAAAGGATCTAAGAGAAAGGGAGGAGAAAGAAAGCCTGAGAGATAGGGACTGACACGGAGTCGTTAATTCATTAAACAAAAAATTGATGGTAAATAGTATTACATTTACTTCAAAACATTGGAATAGAGTTCAACAAAACTATTCCACAATCAAAAAAGAAATGTTAGCAATCGTTTTGTGCATAAACAAATTTCAAAGTGATTTGTTAAATAAAAAATTTTTAGTCAGAGTTGACTACAAATCTGCAAAAGTGATAAGTAAAATATTTGTATATTTATTTTTCCTTATATGATGATTTTATGAACGATATTTGAGTTTAATATAATATATTTGGGTGTAAAATAAATAGTATTTAAAAAATAAATAAAAATATGAAGGTGACTGTAGCGGATGGAATCAATGTAGCAGGCGACAAAACATTGTAGCAGTCACGGAAAAACGCGTAAATTTTCCGATAGCATTCTGTTCACTCAGTGGAAAAACTGACATGGCACTGTAGCATCGTAGAAAAAACTGACATGCAACTGTTTGCTCACTGCCTATAAATACGAGCTTCAGGCGCAAAGATAGGGAGGCATGGAGATACTTCTCTAATAAGGAGAGATATTTTCTCACAGTTCTAAACAAATTGTGTTATTTTCTAGATTAAATTTTATGCATTGTATTACTTTTTGCATGCCTCCTACATGGAAGGTTTATGATTGTATTACTTTTTGCATGCCACCTACATGGAAGGTTTTACCTCCTAAAGGGACAACTAGATTTGTCCATTTTTCATGCATCTTTTTGTTGTGTATTTATATTTGAGAATTTAATATTCAAGTTTATGCAGTATTTATGATGATTTCATTCTAGTTTTATATAATGTTAATTTATTTTTATTTTGTTTTTAATTTCATCATGAGCTAAATTTCTATTTTCCTAGGGTGATGGCGTAGCTTACTAATAACGGATTGAATCTTAACTTATTAAATCTAGTTTTAATTTCTCCTTCATGATTGAGTTTTAATTATTGTTCTTAATGTTTTCATTTGATTGGTAATCTTTTTAACGATTTCAATATGCATGTTGAGACCGGAAGGAGATGCATGTGTGTAGATCCTATAATTAAAACTATGACTTGTATATGAAATAGGAATATATTCATATGAGTTGTGTGGTCTTACTGAGTTCCATAAATCTTAATGCATAATTAATTGCTTAAATTTATATAGGAATATTTGGATTAGCAATTAATTATAGAATTACTTGACCTTGGAAAAGGCTAGTAATTAAATTAGGAAAATTTGACTATCAATCATGTGGAATAAATTAGGCTAGAATAGATAAGTGATTCAATATGAAATTTATTAAGTGAAATCTAATCCCTAGGGCTTTTTCTCATATTCCTTTCATATTATTTACACTCATATTTAATTATTTTTCTTTTATTTTGTACTCTCAATCATTAACTAATCGATCGACTAAATAGAATTAAAATTACTCATTTTGGTATTTAATGATCAATCCTCGTGGGAACGATACTCTACCCACTTCTATATTACTTGATTACGACAGTGTACACTTGCACTATTTAATTGATTATCTACACTCATAACAAAAATTTATTTTGCAAAAAGATGTAAAAAATAAATAATATTTTTATAATATATTTAGTAATATGTTCTGTTGATTGGGAATCAGTTAAAACCGATTCTTTGAGAACTGATTCTTTTTTATGAAGAATCAACTGAAATCATAAATTCTCTTCCAAATGACAAAGAAAAGGTCAAATATTTTAATAAACTTAGAGAAATTTCAGCCTCTTCTTCAAATTCGAAATATGCTCAAAAAATGTTGCAAAAAACCTTGCAAACAAAATATGATTTTTCTGAGATAATGAAAAGATTTAGGAATAATCCAAAACCTATTTCAACTTCTGACCTTCAGAATGAAATAAATGATTTAAAAGAAGAGATAAGAAACTTGAAGAATACTCAAGATTTCCATTCTCTTATTTTAAATCAAATTCAGGAAGAAATCTCTGATAAAGAAAAGAAAGAAGAAAAGGATGATATCAGTAATAAGGATTCAGACACTCCTAATTCTTTCCTAAACCTTATATTAAGGATTTCAATTAAAAAATGGCATGTTCCAGTCAGAATTGTTGTTGCAAATAGTTTTGTATTGGAAATAATAGCCTTATTTGATACTTGCGCAGCTTTAAGTTGTATAAGGGAAGGTCTAATTCCAACAAAATTTTATAAAAAAACCACAGAGAATCTCTGCGGACCAAATAAATCACCATTAGACATTAGCTACAAGCTTTCAAATGCAGTAGTTGAAAATAATGGTTTTCAAATCAAAACTCCTTTCATCTTAGCCAAAGTTTTGTCTCAAGATGTAATTCTCGGTGGTTCTTTCATCTACCAATTAATACCTTATTTGACAACAAAAGAAGGAATAGAATCTCAAATAATGGGAAAACCTATTTTCCTCAAATTTACTTATCCTCCTTATACTAAATTTCTCAATGCAGTTGAATATAAGGAAAATCAAATTAATTTTTTAAAAGAGGAAGTTTCTTATATGGTTATTGAAACCCAACTGGAAAAACCTCTTTATAAACAAAAAATTCAAAATATCTTGAAAAATATTCAAGGCACAATTAGTTTTGATTTTCCTAATGCATCTTGGGAAAGAAAAAAGCATATAGTCAATCTCCCATATGAGAAAGACTTTAACGAAAGAGTTATTCCAACCAAGGCTCGTCCAATTCAGCATTTTTATTAACATCAAAAGCTGCACAAGACTAAGGGCTTTGACTTTTGCAAATAAACCCTTTTGAGAGCAAATCTTTGATCTCATTTTGACAGTGTTCCAGGAGTTCCTGGTTCATCTGAATTGGACGAGCCTTGGTTGGAATAGCTCTTTCATTAAAGTCTTTCTTATATGGGAGATCAAAATTTTCCAGAACTTTAAAACATCTAATACACCCCTACTTCCCCTTCAAGCTCTGATACCAACTTGGGGGAGTGACCCCGAAAGGATTGAAGAGAGAAGGAGTAAGGACCGACACGGAGTAGTTAATTCATAAGATGTAGATGAAGATGCAGAAATTTAAAAGTGAAGAGATCAAGTAGAAAACTGATATATTATTGAAATATAAAGAAATTACAAAACAAAGAACAAAGGCAAAAAAAATAAAAACAAAACAAACTTACAAAGAAGAGGGGGAAAGAAGTGATCCTGAAGGGCGGTCAAGAATCAAGTGAGTAACAACTGAAATGAAATGCTATTTTATAGACGTTCAAGACAGTTCCTATTTACAGTAATTATTTTTTCCCTTTGGGTAAAATCACTTTAACTAGAGTAAGAAACATATTACTCAAGTAAAAGTGCTTTTTTCAAAATCTCTGGTGTTAAAATTGAAGAAGCTTCTGTAATTGTTTCACCTTTTAAGACCAAAGACCCCAAATTTGATACTAATTCAACTGATATTCAAAATATCATTAAACAAAATAATTTTACAAATTTGTATCTTCAAACACTTGGAGAACATATTTTGAAAAACCCTGTAACTTCTAAAGCTAGTAAAGATGTAGTATCTAGCTCTACAAGTTTACAGCCAATATTTAAACCTTACTCCATTCCAAAAAAATGTTTTGAGTAGTGTTCAAAAAGGAAGTTTCCAACAAAGAATTAAGGAAGATAATTGTTCCTGAAACTCCTCCTAGGAAAGAAGTTTAGAAATCTTCAACAATCCCTTCTTCTCAAAAATTAACATTGGGTGTTTTAAAAGAAAATCAAACTAGTAGTAGTGAAGATTGTCCAATAACCCAAAAAATTGAAAACATAAACTGGAGAAATCCAACAAAATTACATTATCTTAGGGCTACACCCCTGGATAGAGTACTTGAAGAGAGAGACTCTGCTCTCCGACAATTCAATGCAAGCAACATCTATGTCTAGAACATAGATGGCCAATCTGAAACAAATATTTTGGAAACTCTCCAACAAATGACGATGGTCAGTAACGCCTATGCCATATATAACAATTGTCAAGAGGAAGACGTTGTTCACATATTGATCTCTGCCTTTATTGGGCAACTCAGAGGTTGTGGGACTACCATCTCATTCATAAACAAAAAAACCAAATACTTCAAGCAATAAAAACCTCATAAGATGGCACTATAATCACTGCTGATGGTGAACCAGTGTTTGATGCTGTTAACTGTCTTATAGTTAACATAATTGCACATTTTGTTTGGGATCCTTCTCTTTGGAGAGATAAATCGGCAAATCTTCTGTCCAATTTAAAATGCAAAACCTTATCTCATTTTAAATGGCATAGGGATAATTTCTTGTTAGGACTAATGACCAGAGAAGATGGAAATCATCCAATCTGGAAAGAAAAATTCCTTACTGGTCTTCATAATTCCTTAAGAGATAAGATCAAAGAAAAAATCAAAACCAAATTGGTAATGGACAAATCCATTACAAAAACTTAACATATGGACAGCTCATCACAATTGTCTAGAAAACTGCTTTAAAACTTTGCCAAGAAGATAGGCTTCAACATCAACTTGCCAAAGAAAAAGCATCAAATAAGAAGGATTTGGGATCTTTCTGTGAACAATTTGGTTTTCCTGCCTGTAAAAAGTCTAAACATAAACACAGACATGAAAACAAAGATTACAAGGTTAAAAGATATTATAAAAAATATCATAAAAACCCTTGGAAAAAACCCAAGAGTAATCACCCTAGAAAATTAAAAAATGAGTTTAAGTTTAAAACTTCAATAGACCCTCCTAAGGGAAAGGTTGTTTGCTTCAGATGTGGTAAAGAAGGCCACATGGTAAGATACTGTAGACTTAATAAGAAAATTAATGTCTTACAACTTGAAGAACCAATTCTTCAACAATTAAAATCTTTTGATTGAAGAAACCTCTTCTGAGGAAGAATATTTTATATCCTCCTCTAAAGAAGTTAATGAACTTCAACAGTAAGATATGCCATCTTCATCTGCTGAAGACAATTTTCAAATAAATTGTTTTGAAAAGATTGCTGAGAGCTCCAAGCTTGATGACCAAATCAAAGAATCGATTTTATCTTATTCTCAAAAAGACCTGATTTTGGACCTTGAGATCTTAATAAAAAATATTATAAATAATAATATTTTTATAATATATTGAATCTGGACCTTGAGATCTTAATTCAGGTCTAGATCAAGAAAAGGACCCTCCTTTTCTTAAAAGAAAATGACCAAAGCCAGATCCATAAAACTAACGTGTAGCCCCTAATGAGGACTTGTGGAGGATCAATTAAAATACTGCTTCACAGTTATAAATTAATGCAAAAGCCAAAAGATAAAAGGGCAAAAAAGGACAAAAAAATCAGTGTGCGGCAGTTGCCGCAAAGGCCACATGAGGTTGCTTTTTTCTAAAAGCAGCTTTAATGATAAAAGCTAATTTGGCCCAACACTTTTCTAAAAATATGCCAACTGCCTACCGCACTTTTTTCTTTCATATCGTTCGTTTTCTCTTCTATACCGCTTTGTCAAACAGACCCTAAATCATAGGGTGGCATCCGGGTTTGATAACTTTTCTTAAAACTCAATTATTATCAAGTAGAACAAAGTATTATTGAAAAATTTAAATCCTATAAACTAATTGATAAATCAGTAATCTTAGAGAAGATTGAGAGCTATAAGACAGGCTCCCTGGAAGGTAAGTTAATGTCATCATATTTATATTTCCAAGAAAAAGAAACAATACAGTTACATGAATTTGACCGCAACAATACAAGATTGCAAACCAGAGTTCTTTTCCTCCATTATCATCTCCACGTTTTAATCTATGCCTGCTTCCTTAACATATGATGTGACAGACTTTACACAACAGTACAAGATAAAAGAGTTCATAAGATTTTAAGCCCAGCCCTATTGAAATCTAAGAGAGCTTTACAAGTTACAACAGTTATAATGCCGAAATGAACTTCTGAATTTTTGCTTGAGCTCCTTCCTTCTCTTCTGGTCCATCAAGATCGCCAATATTGTCTTGATATTTCTGAAAATGAGAAAGATGACATTTTAATAAGCTGGGAGATTTTATCACATCTTCTTTAACAATAATCAACTATGGGACTGTGTTAAAGTTAAGCATGGAGCATCGTATCCAAGCACAATAGAAACCCAAGTATTCCCAGTTCCCAGATACCACACGGCCGGTTTGTTCAAAATTTGAGTTTAACACTTGAGTGTTGGGAGAACATTAATCTAATCATGGAGGATTTGTTAGGAAAAAAAATTATTTCTAGCTTTTTTTATAAGCTATTTGGAATAGCCTATCAAAATAAGCTTTTTACAACGCATCCCTCATGCGTTTAGCTTATGTTCTCCCAATAATTCCCCCATGCTCCCAACTTTCTCTAACCTAACTAATGTAACCCCTTCCGTAATTATATCCGAAATAAATGATTAAAATGAAATAGAGACCAATAATAATCAAAACTCATTTACATTCCCATCCTTAAGATAGAGTTTTCACAAATTTCTTTTACAAACACTTTAACCTGGTCTCACAATCATATTTCGAATACAATTACCTCGTGAAGATAAATCACATTCATATAAATATTAGAGTGCACAATAATAATACCGGCAATTCCGGGTTCATACCTTCACTAAAGATACGTAGGGCACAATTGCCCATTACAATTCCTCAACGGGGATTACACAAATCCATGTCTAGTACATAACCAAATAACCCACTATACATCCAAGCACATATACATCCAATATCCAATTATACATAATCCTAACTACCATGATAACCAACTACCAAAATGACAATCCGAAGGAGTCCTCATCGCCCTTAGATGCTTGCTCCATCCTCGTTCTACCTTCCCTGTCTAAAATGTTGGTAGGGGAGGGTGAGATTCTAGAGAATCCCAGTAGGAAACCGATACCAATATACATGTAAGATAAGTGTTTAATGCATGATATGCTTGGATCACAATAACTTATGATCGCATAATGATATATCCGCATGCTCAATGTTTCAACAATATATTCATGGCTATAGCATAAATAGAAACAGAGCTTCAATCATTCATATATGTTTCACATAATTAAGCAAAGCAATAACATGCATCAGGACACAAACACAAATATCAATACATGCAGGAAAGGTAAGTTCTCTACACTTTTTCTTTCCACGTATGCTCCAGCATCGGCTACTCATGATCCGAGCGGATATCAAACCATGATCAGGGCGAATACCCAATCCTATAACCAAATCAAGGACATAAGGTCATTCTCTTTTCCAAATTCTCATTTTTATAACACTTAAAGTTGGTTATCATTCATGACCTTTAGGAGGCTAATCAAAGCCTAAACACATGCCTAAAGGCTTGGGAAAACACTTGACCAAAAACCATCTTCGAAAGTCCAAAATATTATTTTTGATGGTTGGCCGCGGCCCACCAATCCATTGGCCGTGGCCAACAATAGGCCAGAAACATTTGGGTCGCGGCCAAGAAAATCTGATTTCTTTGCTGAACTTCCAAAAATCATAACTAATTCTAGAAAAATTTAAATGACGTGACTCCAAAACCCATTGAAAGATATTTAAGTCTTCTTTATAGAAAAAATATGGACCATTATTAGAAATCACCACAAAATTCCAGAATTACTCAAAACTCAACGCTGCCCCAAAACAGAATTCAGTTTCAATTCCAAATTTTGGCAAAGCATAACTCTCGGTTCACAAAAAGAAATGACATGAATTATGTGTCCATTTTGAAGCTTGGGATGTGAACCTTAAGATTGGAAAGTTTCATAATTTTCCAACACCATTTGGTCATTCAAAATATTCGTACAAACTGACTGCCTAGAACAGAGTTTACACTTGACAGATTTCCAATTTTCTACCAAAGTGTCCAATGACTCTAAAATCATTAACCAAACCTATTCCCATACAATTTTCTACAAGGAACACAATGGTAACCTCAAAATGACCAAAATCATAACCCATTTACATGCCCTGTTTTTTTTCCAATACACAAAACCAACACAAAGTTTCCAAACTTCACATTCAAACTTCAATGCAATTCTATCAATTCAAAACACTAAATAAAACACCATTTCCATAACAACAACATACCATACTCCCCTATAACCCTAAATCACAAAAATTATGGCAAAATTTCCAGAAATTCAAGGGCCAACCAATGGCCACAAAACTTATATTAAAATGAAGCTTTCACTTACCTCAACAACTTTCCCAAAGAAGTTCTTTGGTTCACTCAAGTCCACAATTTCGTGAGAGCTCAAACACCACCAAATGACAAATCTAAAACCATAAAATTGAAGCTCTCAATACAATGACCAACTTTATAGAAGAGCATTTTTCCATTAGAAGTCGTTTAGAGGGTCAAATGCTCACCTTTTACACAAAGTTCTTCCTCTCACCTTGGGCTACCATGGAGGATGAAAATATGGAGAGAGAAGAGAGATATGAGAGGTGAAGAAGATGAAGAATGACAGAAAAAATCTGCCCCTCATTCTCCTTTGGACGAAAATGAGGGGAGAGAGGGAAGAGAAATTGATAAAATATTGCTTATTTAACTTTTCAAAGCCCTTTCTCTTGACCTCATCTTGACAAGTGTCCACTTCTCATTGGTTTTCATAGAATAAGTAACCAATTAGTTACTCTAACCACTTCATTAGCCATTTTAATTTCACATCTCATATCCTCTTAATTAGTAACTAATCTCTTCCATTAATCACTAATTTAGAGGCATTCTTTCAATTTTTCACTAAGTATGGCATATTAATTAATATTGCCACATAATACATAATCAAATTCTTTTCCTTTTTCCATGCACCATTTACCCCTATATTTAGCCTAATAATTATTTCATCACATAATTATGCTAAAATACAAGGTGTTGGGCATTCCCAATACTTAATCCGGATCTTAAATCCACATTAATCCACATAATCATTCACAATAATTATAATTAGCCCTTAATCAAAATTTGGGATATTACAATTAACATCACTTCTTTTTTTTCCCAATCAATAATCACAACCAACTTGCCCTAAAAATGGACAAACAATAAAAACAAAATAAATGGCCGGTATTTTTAATACGAGGAAAGTTAAACCGCAGCACAACATTTTTCCCCCAAAGAATGAACAAATTTGCAGGCTGAGAGGAGGCCAGGAGGTTAATACCCAATTTCCAAGATCATGAAATATGCTGGTATTAGGTAAATAGGTGAGAAATTTTGCAAACGGACTAACTCGGATTGAAGGCTAGTGCATAGTCGTACGTTTTAAAAATTCTGCACTACCGTACATATACAAAAGAAGCATCAAAAGCATCATTTCAAAACGAAAAACAAATTTTTGTACCTGAAGTGTATCTTTCATATAATTTTTAACCCAGTCTGTTCTGCTTGAGAAGTAGTTCAATTCTCGCTCTCATTTGTGGATGTCTGCACAGGAAGCATATATTTAAAACAAATCAGAAATAACTCTACATATCAAGGCTTTGGTTCAAGTCGGTTCTGAGAGAAGTAGTTCAAGTCTGTTCTGTGTTTGGGTCCCTGATGTGACTGTTCGTTGTTGCTTTGATTCCTTAATTGTTGCTTTAGTTTCTTATGAAACCATTTGTTATTGTTTTGGTTCCTTATGAAACTGTTTGTTGCGGTTTCTACTCTAATTTGGTACTCTTTATTGTTCAGCTCTTGTAAAGTTGGTGGATTATTACCTTAGCTTTTGTTGATCGAGTTCTAAGCTATGGATCTTATGGCCATTATTTCGTTGAAGAACAATTGCTACTCACGTCTAAACTTTTTCCAGCTTGAGGAAGTGTGTTGAGAACATCAAATTTAAAAATATTAATTAATTAGTATTATTATGATTGATGTTTATTACTTAATATTTATTGGGATTTAATATGAATATTTTATCACTATGATTTGATTTAATTAGATTTAATTAGGTTTGTTTATTGGGTTAGGACTAGTCTATTAATTTGCCTATACAAAAACATATTTATATTCTCTCTTTTTCTTAAGGATCAATAACATTCAAAGTATTTTTCTTATATTTCAATGTGATTTTTCTATCTAAACACTACCATGTTTAGATGAGGCCTAGGTCTTGGTTTCAGTGACATGTGTGTGTGTGTGTGTGTTTAAATGGTATAAAATGCTTAGATGAGGTATAGGCCCTGGTTTTCAGCTTAGCGTTGACATATTTGTGTGTGTTTAAATTGTATAAAATAAGAAAAAGAATATATTGTTACGTATATAAATATAAAGGGAGGGTTTATTTCCAAAAGACTAACATAATTGGTAAGAAAGCTCTTTAGACTTATAAACCACACTTTCTCTTATGAAACTCCTTGATGTTGATGTGAGACTTATAACAGTTATCTTGCTGGCAGAAAAATTGTAACTAATAATGTAGTTGAACTTTCTGACATTTATCATGTTGCTCCAAGTTTGTAGGTACTGTATAAGCTTGAGTTGTGATTAGAACTTTGTGTTTTTTAGGTAGGCATTGTCGGTGGATATTGGGGAATGCAAGAACTCTAAAACAGGGTCGCTCTGTTTGGAGAAAGTTAGTAAATAATGCTAACAAAATAGGGTACTTCATTAATGCTGATGATAACCAGCACTTGGCCAGAGCCATTAGTGAGGCCACACTTGAGCTTGAACTAGTTCCAGTTAACTCACTTTATTGATCCTTAAATTTTTTCAAAGGAAAAATTAGGGAGAAGGACCAAAAAAAAAGTTTATTAATAAAGACCTCAAAAATTGTAATTATTTTGAAGGACTAAAAATTAAAATATAAATATTCAATTAATTACAAAATTTTTCCTCACCAAGCTTCTTACATTTCCTCTAACATCATCTTAACCATTTGACGGGGGTAGTTATCAATTAATGTTTCATCATTAAATGTGTCCTGACATTGGATTTGCTTTTATTTAGGAATTTATATTCTTGGAGTTTATTTAAGAATTTATTGTTTAAGAATTGTAAGTTTTAGTATTTTCATTTTTTATAACATTTTTTTTGGGTCCATCCTGCTTGCTAAAGTTTTTTTTTTCCATGATGAATCACATATTTCTAAAATAAATATATTATAAGATGGTTTTTGTGATTTTCTTTAGTTTTTAAAAATAATAAAAACCTAAAAAGGGGGAGATATCTAATTATTCATATATTTTAGATGCTATTTTAATATGGGTAACTTTTAAGATAATCCAATGTGTACCAAGCAGAATATTATAAAAATATTGAGTTACATATAAATATTTTTTTTAATCAAAATATATATAGAGATATCTTTAGATTTGATAACCTAACAATCAAATAATTGAAACGGGATAAGAGAAAGTTAATTTCGTAATTGAATATTTATATTTTAACTTTTGATCCTTAAAAATAATTGTAATTTTTAAGATACTTATTAATAAATATTTTTTTCTTTATTCCTTCTCCCTAATTCTCCCTTTTCTCAATATATATATATATATATATATATGTTCTTGGATTATTCTTCACTTCTCACTTTCCCTTCAAAATTGTCAGTCTATTTAAACCAGTACATTAACATTATCGGACCAACGGAGGTTGGCGCAGAAGGGTAGGCATCTGCGCCACACCAATCCGTTTCTGGGTTCGATCCCAGGAAACGGAAGGTGTAAAAAATCTTCGTTGGGAGCTCTCTCCCCTGGGGCGCCTCAAAGAGGTGACTACCTTTCGGGCCTATCAGATTGGGGGCGCCAGGACTAGTCGGTTGTCGGGGGCCCATGCTGGTAAATCCGGCGTTGGCCTTCAGGTTAACGCCGGATACCTGTGCGTGGGTGCACCGAAGGCCAAAATTGGTCTAATGCATTCCATCAAAAAAAAAATTAACATTATCGGGCTGTCCCCATGTCGGATTCATTGAGCTGTCTTTCACCTTTACCACTGATATATATTCTAAAATTTAATAAGGAACATCGATTCTTTTGTCTTTCTGGTCAAATTTTAAAAGATTAATTGTAAAAATAAATCATTTGATAGTTAATCAGCGTGTTTGTTTTCAGGTTTCAGAGACCAATCGGTGTGTTTGAGTGGCTAAGTGCATGTGAACAATAATTTTTTCATTTTAGAGCGTTTGGTTGGACAATGAACTTTAAGAAAAAAGTTAAAAAAAGTCTCAATCCTGATAAGCTCAGAATTGGAGTTTAAAATTGCTTAGGAATGAGCCCTCAAGAGATGGCTTCTGTTTTGAGGATCTTTAGGGGTCAATGAGATACTTAAAATCACTTTTAATTACAAAAATTCTTTTATGAAAAATGTTCTAAATAATTTTCTCTTTCTTTAGATAGTAATCTTCTACTAATTAAAGAATACTTTGGGCTAAGGGTTTAGGCAAATTTTGAGTTTTGTCAATATATAACTGTAAAAATGTAGAGAATAATTAATAATTAATTTTAATCAGTTTAGATTTATTATTTAGTTGTTTTATGATTTTATAATCAATTTTTTTTATAAACATGTCATAAATTAGTTTCTATATGGTGTTTTTACCCATTAAATTTAGTTTAAATAATTTATTTGGATTATTGGAGGTATTATTGAGGTTTTAATCAGTTTATTTTGTTAGATTTTGAGCTATGTGAAAATATGAGTTAGGATTTAATATTTAAATTAGAGTTTGATATAATTTATAAAATTTAAGCTTGAGGTGTATAATAGAAAAGATTTTTGGAGTGTACCAATTTAAATTAGAGTTTGATATAATTTTATTTAAAATTGTACCATTGCCAAATTTTTAAAGTTAATTTTTGAGAAAATTGTGAAAAAATCCCTCCGTGTGCAGATATCTTCCTAGGTCTCATTTGACAATTAAGTTGCCAATGAGGTCTTTTTTCACAATTATCCCTTCATTTTTTCATTTTTAATAATTTTTACAATTTTTTCTCTTAAATAATGCAAAAGTCAAACCAAATGTCATTAACTTTTACATAAGTTACTTATTCAATTGCCAATCCAAACACTCATCATTTTATCCAATCTAACTTTTTTCCAATTTTAAGATTCCATAAGTCTAAGTAAAAATAAGTTACTTATCCAATCGTCAATCCAAACACACCCAATGTCAAATTTCAAAACATGCATTGCTGTCAAATTGATGTGGTGTTGGCCAGTCGAAGTCGGTAGCGCTGGATTGGAGTCGGCGTCGACAGGGGAAAGGGAGTGGTGGTATGCTCATCGGGAAAATGATAAAGGGAAATCTGAATCGCAATACTGTGGTAGGAATGATTCGGAAGGGCTGGAATATGGGGGAGGAATTGGAGATTGTGGATATCAAAGATGCCTTCCTCTTTCATTTTGACAGAAGAGAGGATTACTTGCGTGTCTTGAAGGGACGGCCATGGGCGATTCAAGGTCAGCTGTTGAATATCCAATGCTGGGAAGAACTCATGGTCTATAGTGAGGTAGATTTCACGTTGTGTCCATTTTGGGTACAATTTCATGGATTGCCTCTAGAAGCGTTTAGTAAGGTAAATGTGATCAAGCTAGGGAGCTCTGTGGGGGAAGTGGTGATGATTGAAGATCCTGAGACGGACTGTGTGAAAGATAGGAGTTACGTCAGAGCAAGAGTGCTGGTTGACATCCGGGAACCCCTAATGGCAGAACTGGTTGTGCCTCGTCCAGGAAAAGAAGAAGCACTTGTTGATATCAGGTATGAGCGTCTACCTAGTATATGCTTTAGATGTGGGATCCTGGGGCATGACCAGCGAATTTGTAAAAATCGTGATGTTGATGATAGTGTTAGATTCTCTTATGGGAATTGGCTTAGTGTACAGTCTGTTAAAACCTATGATGATGTTGTTGTGTTGATTAAGGAAAAGTGGTGTGAGGGTGAGGCATTTAAAAAGCAAATGTTTCATAATAAAAGTCTGAGGAGTGGTAATTTGGAGAATCATGATGATAAAAACTGTAGAGTTATTGCTCTAGTACCGGATCAGCCTAAATTTGCAATGTCTGATGGGGATTCTAATGAGGTTGAGGTTGACAGGGGTATCAAGGGAAAGGGGATTCATGTAGAGGAGGATAAAGAGAATATTGACAGTAATACTCTTAGCAATAATAATGTGCCTGCTAGATGGAAGAACTGGAGACAGTATAGAGAATATATAGATGTGCAGTATGTACTGGCAGGAATAGAAATGCATAGACCTATGGTCCCTAGTGGTGGTAGCCCTATTAAAATTACTAGAAATGCTGGCTGTGAGGAGAGTTCAGATAGGGATGGGTCCGATTCTAAAGCTTTGGTGGTTGGTTCGCATCCTTCTCCTATAGGTACAATTGTTGAAAAGATGAGCAAAATTATGTTGAAAAGAAATGCAGAGGAGGCTGAATCTCCTCCAATAGCTAAACGTATGAAGGTGGTGAATAAGGAGTGTATGAAGGGGGAGGGGTCTGGTCTGATTGGGGGTGGTATTATGGAGAGTAAGAAAAGTGTCAGGAAGGTGAAGAGAGTGGCAAGAAGAAGGCTAGTTGTTAATAGATCAATTGGAAGTGGGGTTAGTGGTAGCAAGGAGGGTCGGGCAGGGGAACAAGGTTTCAGTGGTAATGACATAAAGATGGGCATGGGTGGCTGGCCTTTAACAGCCCCCAAGGAGCCATGAGTATCATGTCTTGGAACTGCCAGGGATTAGGGGCGTCACTGGCAGTGAAGAACCTCAAGGTTTTGTGTAGGAAAAAAAAGCCCTGCATTGTTTTTTTAATGGAAACAAAACAGAAACTGAAAAAAGTACAAAAAATTAGAAGAGCTTGTGGGTTTGAGGAAGAGTGGGTGGTTGAGCCATTGGGTTTAAGTGGTGGATTGGCTTTATGGTGGGTTGAAGAGGTGACTATTGATATTCTTTCTTCATCAAAAAATATTTTACACACTAAAGTATCCTCCAGTATTTGTTCTTTACCTGAATATATTACTTTCCTATATGGGCCTCCTAAGGAAAGGGATAGAAATAAAATCTGGGAGAAAGTAGGTGATATTTCTAGGCATATAAATGGTTCTTGGCTTTGTGTAGGTGATTTTAATGAGCTAGTGTCTCAAAATGAGAAGTGGGGAGGGAATCCAAAGTCGGTTAGGAAAATATTGAATTTTCAGAAGTTCATTTCTGATTGTGAGCTTATGGATTTGGGATTTAAAGGTGCTAAATACACTTGGAGCAATAAGAGGATGGGTAATGCACATATTAAAGAAAGGATTGATAGGGCTCTTGCTAATGTGAATTTTAGAATGTCATTCCCTAAAGCACAAGTTTTTCATGAGGAGCCTATGGGTTCGGATCACCATGCACTGGTTATTGAGATGTGTTTTTCTGGCAGCAAGACTCCTTTTACTTTTAGGTTTGAAAATACTTGGGTTGAGCATCCTGATTTTTTGAAGGTGGTAAGGGAAAGTTGGGGGAGTGTAGAGGGGGTGATAGATGACAGGATATCTGAGTTTATTGAGAGATTAGATAATTGCAGGAGAGCCTTGATTAAATGGAGCAGTAAGGAATTTCCGAACTGCTTGAAACTGATTAGTAATCTGACTAGGCAGCTGCAAAGATGTAGAGAGGGGGAGTTAACAGAGGAAAAGGTGAGGGAAGCGGAAATTTTGATTGCTGAAATTGAGAAGACTTGGGATCGTGAGGAGAGATATTGGTGGCAACGATCCAGAATCTCTTGGCTTCATGCAGGGGATAAGAACACTAAATTCTTCCATATTTCTACTATTAAAAGAAGAAGACGAAATGCTATTTTAAGGCTGAAACGGGGTGATGGAATCTGGATGGAAAATGAAGGTGATATTGCAAATTGCTTTGCTTCTTATTTTTCTGACCTGTTTACTGCCTCTGGTTGCAGATCCTTTGATGAGGTTTTGAAATATGTAGATTGCAGAATTGATGATTCTGTCAATGATCTTCTTATGGCACCAATTACAGTTTCAGAAGTAAAAGAGGCTGTTTTCCAGCTTGGGGGGGCGAAGGCGCCTGGTCCAGATGGCTTCAATGGCAAGTTTTATCAAGCTTCCTGGTCAGAAGTGGGGGGAAAGGTGGTGCTGATGGTAAAAGATTTTTTTGAAGGAAGGTGTAGTATGGTGGAGCTAAATGAGACAAATGTGGTGTTAATCCCTAAAACTGAAAAACCAGATGAGGTAAGTCAGTTTCGTCCTATTGGCCTATGTAATTTTTCCTACAAAATAGTTTCTAAGGTCATTGCTAATAGATTAAGGCCTTATTTGGACGTTTGTGTTTCGGAAAATCAAGGTGCTTTTGTTCCGGGTAGATTGATACATGATAATATTATGATAGCCCATGAAGTGATCCATTACTTGAGAAGGAAAAGGAGTGGTAAGAAGTATGAATTTGCCCTGAAAATGGATATGAGTAAGGCATACGATAGGATTGAATGGGATTTTCTAAGGGCTGTACTATTAAAAATGGGTTTCTGTGAGAAATGGGTGGAGTTGGTTATGAATTGTGTGTCTACAGTGAATCTGAATTTATGTCTTTCTGGAAGAAAAGTAGCTTCTTTAAAACCGAGGAGGGGATTAAGACAAGGGGACCCTTTATCCCCCTATTTGTTTATCCTTGTGACTGATATTCTATCTTCCTTGCTTAACAAGAGTATTGAGAACAAATATTTGAGAGGTATTAAGCTGTCTAATAGCTGCCCTGTGCTGTCTCATAGTTTTTTTTTTGCAGATGATACCTTGATATTCATGAATGCTAGTCTTGAGAATTGTGGGAAGTTGTCTGGATTGATGAAACTGTACTATGATGCATCTGGACAGCTGCCAAATCCAGCTAAATCAGGTATCTTCTTCTCTAGTAATACACCTGATGATGTGAAACAACTAGTGTGTGAGTCCCTTGGTATATCTGGTATGGAGGATTTTGGTAGATATTTGAGCATACCTAGTATCTGGGGTAAGTCAAAACAGCAAGCTATGGCCTTTGTTAGGGAAAGAGTGAGTAAAAAGGTGCAGGGATGGAGTAGGAATGTCCTTTCCTTTGCTGGTAGGGAGGCTTTGATTAAAGCTGTGGTTGAGGCAATCCCTTTATTTCCCATGTCCTGTTTTAAATTCCCTAAAGAAATCTATAAACAGATGGATAGTATGGTGGCAAATTATTGGTGGAGTGGTGTAGGAAATGGAGGGAAAATCCATTGGAAGGCTTGGGAGCAGCTCAAACGTGCAAAATATGAGGGTGGGCTGGGCTTTAGGGATTTTGAGACAATGAATATGGCTTTGTTGGCTAAGACTGCATGGAGGTTATTGAATAGGGGTGATAGTTTGTGGTGTAAGGTTTTGAAATGCATTTATTTTCCTAATAATTGCTTTTTGGATGCTGTCAAGGGTTACAAAGCCTCTTGGGTATGGTCTAGCATATTGGCAGGAAGAGATTTTCTCATGAAGGATCTTAAATAGGTCATTGGGAATGGAGTGGACACTAGGGTGTGGAAAGATGGGTGGATTGAAGGGTTGGGTGGAAGATCACTTAAGCAAATATATGGTGATATTCACTGTAACAATGATAAAGTAGCATGTTTAATTGAAAATGGTTGCTGGAATTTAGGACCATTAAGGAATAAAGTGGATGGCTTTATACTTGATTTTATTGGGAAAATCTCTATAGGGATGAGCACTAGTAGTGACAGAATCATGTGGAGTGGTGCAAGAAATGGGGAGTATAGTGTGAAGGATGGGTACCGGGCTGGTAGAAGTAAGGAAAAGCAACTAGTTCACCAAGCTAGCTCATCGGTGATTATACCTCAGTTGGTTTGGAAGAATATATGGAAAGTTAGAGTGCTGCCCAGGATTAATCACTTTGTATGGCGTTGTTTGAATGATATTGTGCCTACTAGAGCATCCTTATTTAGAAGAAAATGTGGTCAATCCCCTCTATGTATGATTTGTGGTGAGAAGGAGGAGACCTTGGAACATATACTATTCTTTTGTCCCTGGGTCAGAGCTGTATGGTTTGGGTGTGGCCTTTCTCTTAGGATTGATAATGCTAATATTGTTTGCTTTAAACAATGGTGCATGGATTTATTTGATCCTGGGTTCAAAATTTCTGACAGCGATATTTCTCTGATTTTCTGGATTTTCTGGCTGATATGGAAATGTAGAAATGAGTTTGTCTTTAACCTTGTTGAACCCAATCCAATTGGCATTATTGAAAGGGCTAGGAAATGTGTTTCAGATTTCTGGTTGACTAATTCTCAAATACCTTCTGCATCAGGTAGTAAATTGGTTGTAAGGGATAGGCATTGGAAAGTCCCTCCTATGGAGTTTGTTAAAGTGAACTGTGATGGGTCATTTATACTTGAGTCTAAGGAGGCAGCAGTGGGTATTGTCTGTAGAGATCATGTAGGCATGTTTTTGTGGGCTTTTGGGGAAAAGGTTGAGCCATGCTCTGCTTTTATGACTGAAGTTCTTGCTCTAAGGAAAGATGTAATGTTAATCGTTGAGATGCAGGTATCTCGGGCTATCATTGAAGTTAACAACAAAGAAGTATATGACTGTGTGAAAAATAGGAAATTGTTTGGAGGTGAGTGGGAATGTTGTCTACTATTGCAAGATGTGGGGAATCTTCTTGTGTCCAAGGTAAATTGGTCTCTTTCCTACTCTTCAAGAGAAGGAAATAAAGTAGCTGATGTGGTTGCTAATGAAACTAGAAAAGGGATGTGCCCTATTGGGTGGGTGGTCACACCATCATCTCTTCTGACAGATGTGCTATTTCAGGATGCAAGGGATGCTCAAGATCTTGGGGCTGGTATTGACTCTAGAGGGCAACATGCTGTGCGGGAAGGAATTGGCTAATATTGACTGTGATGATTTGTATTGTGTTTGTTTTTTGGAATAGTCTTTAGCTTTCTGTAGTTTTTTGTTGTTGTTGTTTTGTTGATGGTTATATGTTTCTATTATAAACTTTCTTGTACGATTTCTTTGGTTATCAATAAAATCATATTCTTTCGGTAAAAAAAAAAAAAAAAATTTATGGGGCTAAATAAAATATATTAACAAGTTTTCTAATTTTTTTCAATGTTTATTGATTAAATATAGACATTAATTGGGATTTATAGAAGCAGTACGTTAATTTTTTATTTTTTTATTTTTTGGGAGTATACCCTCCTAATATTCTCTTCTCTGTGCTTTATTCTCATTTTTCCCTTCATCCAAACCAAACCTGATCACAGCTCCGAAATAGAATGGAAACCAGACCTTAATATATTTAAATGCTCCAAAATTCAAATTAGGCCAGAATTATAAAAAATATATATATATGAAACCAGATCTAAGAGAATTCACAACAAAACCCAATCATTCTAGACCAAACGTAAAAAACAATAAGAAGCCCAAATATGAAAAGGGCGTCCAGAAAATGTTGAGCTTCAATCTAACAGCCCATTTTCTGAATTTTACTTTGGTGGGCCACTCTCAGAACCCTTGAACTTGTAGAAAATACCAACCTTAGAACGTAGGAAAAGGAATATGCTTGTTTGGATCATGTTTGTGATATTTGAAAGTGCTTATTTAGATATATTGAGTTAAAATTGTTCTCATATACTAATCTCTTATACCATAAATTATTATTGAAAAATTATTTTTAAAAGCTTTAATCGCTATTTCAAACAAAACCGATATTTAATTAATATACTCTTGGTTCAACCAGAGGTTTTGAACCTAGGTAATAAAACTTATGGGGGAACTTGGACATTTAAATTTAACTAATGCATAAGTAATACAAGTTAAACAAATGTTGGTTAATTATTTTTTCCCAGGATAAATTTATGACTGCTAATTTTCAAATTATTATAGTTACTTATTGACCAATTATTAATTAAAATTATAATTTATGAATTGCTAATTTTGGTGAGTATGGAAGATAATTCAAAAATAATTTATATGTTATTAAAATTAGTCATGAATTTGAAAATTTCTTGGATAAAAAAATAGTTAAAATAATAAGTTTTCGTATATATCATACTTTTCGAAATTTATTTGTCTTATCGTAACTACATTATTAATGTGGAGATTAGATCGAGTTTAGAAAAAATTATATAATATTTTATTTACATTTGGAATATATAGTAAAATTAATGCAATCAAGACTAAAATTCTATTTTATTGGATTGCACAGAATTTAAGCTGCATGCGTATAAAAGAAAAATAAATAATTGTGCATCAAGTCTATATTTTAAGGATTGGTTGCCATCAGCGCAACATTTTCAAGTTATATTTAAAAGCCTTAATTTTTATAAATTATAAAAATTAATTTTTGAAGAATGTAATGATGAGTCACAGTCAAGTAATAGTAAGTGTAAGGCCTCTAAAACAATATAAGAATGATGATGAGTCACAGCCTTAACTCCTTTTTTCATTATTTCTTCTGGTTGGCAAAGTCTTACCATCATTATTGAAAATATCCCTATCGTCAATCTTGCAATATTCTCCCTCACGTCTTTAATATAAGAAATACATAATTTTTTTTTGGGAGATTACGAAAATTAAATAAATTAATTAATTATCGTATATGTCGTATATTATTTAATTATATAATAATTCATAAGTAGATAAATTAATTTAGTATAAAAAAATATAAATATCAATATTTTAAAGTAATTTATTTAGCTTCCTTAATCTCCTAAAAAAAATCAACTATATCTTATATTAATGATTAGAAGGAGTAGCAGTGATATTAAAGCTCCTCTACAAGCGTGAGATAACAAGTTTAATCCTGCTTATAACCTCAGACTATTAGTACATGCTCTTTATTTTTTTGAAAAAACAATTGTCATATCCATACTACCACTTACAACATAATGGACTAGCTGGCTCACAGCCTTTCTATTTTATAAATAATCTACCAACGGGCGGGGTCGAGTCTAGCAAAAGAGGCTAATCCCTTATAACATAACGAATCAAAGTTCGAATCCCTAATTAGAGAAATATCCATATTTAGTATCCGACAGTACTTTGAATATAATTAATTGCTTCCAATAAAAATAAATATATTTAGAAAAATATACACACATAAATATATATAATCTTGCGGCTCCAAGACCTTTGGCAATCTCTTTTAAACTCATGTCCTACCATGCCATTTGGGCCTTCACTCAAGAACCCAAATTAATGGGTTTGATATATTCTTTTCCCCTAGTGGCAGGAACGAATTTCTTACAATGTGGTAAAACGGTGTTTGAATCTTCATTAAAAGAGATGTCTAGATTTAATATTTGACAGTGTTTCAAATATGATTGTCTCCAATAAAAGAATAATTGAGCATATAAAAAAAACAGAGAATCTTTCAATTTTGACTTCCGTTTTGCTCCTAATACAACCTATAACTTTTGCAGAAATTCGTTGCTTTCTTTGTACTCCCTCTTGTTTGTCTTCTAAAATGTCTTCTAAATGTATTTTTGGTCTTTTTTATACTCCTTCCGATCCTAAATATAAGATAAAATTAATTTTTTTAGAAAGATTAGAAAGCTAATTAAAATACTTTACAGTATTTATATTTTTTATTGTTCTCCCAAACTAATTAGTTTAACTAATAAATTGATATATAATATAAGGATATACAATATATGATATGATTAAGTAATTTATTTAGCTTCTTTAATTTCTCTAAAAAAAATCAACTTTATCTTATATTTAGGACCGGAGGGAGTAAGATATTTTGATAGTTTCACTAAATATTAGATATTTTTCTCCATATATGCCTATATTCAATAAGAATAGTGAAATATAATAAAAATTAAAATGTAGTTGGAATTTAGTGTAATTAATATAGAATAAATTGTAAAATGGACAAAATAGACTAAGAAATATCATGATCGTCTTTCCTTCATTGGCAGATAAGTTAGCCTCCTCCAATATGTTAAAAGCCTGGTCACCTATCTGCAACTTCATCTTCTCCGATGTCTCTGCAATGGCTGCAAATCTTGAGGAAAAGGTTTGCTGTCAACTTCCCCCCTTGACTTCGTAATAATCCCATTTCCATCAAACTTTTCTCTCCTATCCCAAGGTTAAAAACAAAAGGGGAAAACAAATTCTCTGCTGGTTAATGTAGGATTTAACTTGGATTTGATGTTGGATTATTTATTCTAAATATAGGACTTATTTCTCATATCACTTTAGTACTTATTATAAGTCTAGTTTGTCAAAACTTTTTGGTCCTTAATGTAAACCCACCTTGAAAGTTATCAAAGATTGTCTTTCAATATTACCCTATCGAATAAAAATTATAGATGAGAAAAAATGTATAACATCTTTTCATCACTCATTAGATAAAGGGTTAAAGTGCAAATTTGCCTTGCAAGTTTTTATTGAGGAGCCATGTTACTCCATTTTTTTTTTTTTTTTTAATTTAGGATCAATGCTACTCTAGAAGTGTTAAAATGGAATAATGTTGCACTTTTCGTAAAAAAGTTAACTGTTAATGTCAATCTTTTAACGGTCAGCGTTAGTTTTTAAACAAAATGAGGCTACATTACTACTTTTGAAATTTCAAGGGTAACATTAAAATTTAAACCTTAAAAAACTTACTAGAACAATAGTGAAAACTTTCGGAGCAAAATTCCATTTTAACCCTTAAACAATGATAAATTTGGAAAATTCAATTAATTTAAGATATTAAATGTCTTAGTTTCCATCCTTGGTACGTGAAATTTGGTTAAAATAGAGTTATAATAAGGATCAGAGTGATATCTATTTATTTTTCTTAAATTACTTTTACTAATTCTTCATCAACAATAATCAAGGAACAAAAAATCAGACTAGTTAATGAATTCGCTGATATAGTGGTTCATAGGTTAATGGGTTAGACCAAGATCAAGCCGATTTTAATTAAAATAATATAATTTAACTGAAGTTAAAAATATTTATAATTGTATTAATTAAAAGGTTGGCGATACCTATCTTTACTCTATTTATTTTTCTTACCTATCCCTCATAAATAAGGGTATACTTGGAGAAAATGTTTATTGTCTAAAGTGTACGTTTAATCTTTTATGTGCACACCAAATTTCATTTAGTTCTTTAAGTTTAAAAAGTGTGTTTTTAATCCTTAAGTCTTAACATCGTTAGTATCATCTAACAGAAAATGATGACTCATCAAGTTATATTATTTTAGTCCTAGATGGCTGCCACATCAACTCAAAATTTTTAACAAAATCATATTTTTATTATGATATTATTAACATTAATAACTCACACAATGTTTGCAAAAAAAAAAAAGAGGCTAAAATCTACAAAACTCGCTTAAACTTTGGATTAGTTGCATATAACTCTATTGATGTTTCAAAGTTTAAATTTAATCCCATTGACATTTTAATTGTTGACATTAAGCCTCCTGTCATTAATCTTGCTATTAAGTCACTGATAGAAACTGCCACACCAGATAAATAGCATGGCATCCTATATGATATCTGTATAAGATAATAATTTTACGATGATACCACTCTGATCCTATTTATAAGTCCATTTTAACTAATTTTCACATACCAAGGAGAGTTAGTTAACTAATTAATTATGGACTAAATTTCCAATTTCGCCTTTATTTATGATTGGTTCCAAAAGTCAACATGAATAGATTTATTTTGTTTATTGCAATTGATAGGGGTAAAAAAGTATAAAATGCATTTATTACTATAAAAGTGGACTTATAAATAGGATTAAATTTTTTGATAAAAAAAGACTTATAAATAGGACCAGAGTGGTAACTTATATTTACCTAAGTGTTAAAATGCTCTTTTATGATTAAAAAATATCCTCATTTACCCAAAAAAAAAAAAAAACCCTCATCCCCCTCCTTGCGGCATCCTATCGCATTTTTTGATTCTAAAAACACCATCATTCCATAGATCATCAAACCCAGATGCTGCTATTTTGATTTCCGAAGAAACAATATGAAACAAAAACAAGAATAAAACTGGGTACATTTAGAAACAACCGGAAGAAAAGTAATGTTGAATCCATTGGTTCAAAATAATAGTAATATAAATATCAATGCATATGCCAGATTACTCACGTCAATATCTTCTGAAAATTATGGCTGGAATCGCAAGTACTAAACAAGGAGCACGTTGAGCGACTAGCCACTTCAAATTCCAACATTTGTTGGTTTCGTTCCAATTGATTTCCTCTCTTACCTTGGAAGCAGAAGTAGCAGAAAATGAGGATTTTTTATATTGAAAGTTATGTCAGGCTGCACGATATGGGAGGAGATTAGGAGTTTTTTAATCATAAAATGACATTTTTACCCATACATAAAAGGGAGAATTGTCCAAAAATACCTTGGAGGCAAATTTATTGCTGATTGCTACTAAGCGTACAAGCGATCTTCCGTGTGTGCAAGCGATCTTCCGTTTTGTGCAAACCATCTTCCGTGTGTGCAAAAATCTTCCATATAAATGTGCAAACAATCTTCTGTTGTGTATAAAATATCTTTCGTTATGTGTAACAAATATTCAATAGTAGCAATCATCCATTAATTTGCCTTCAAGATATTTTTAAACAATTCTCCTCATGTAAAAAGTATATATAATTATCATTCAACTACTGACTTATACATTTGCCATGTAGGATGTCAAATCATCCTCATTAATCTGATGTTGTATTTTTTGTTAGGGACTTAACGACAATATTAATAGTAGGGGGCATAATGTCAATAATTAAAATATCTGTGAGGTTAAATTTAGACTTTAAAATGTTAAGAGAGTTATATGCAACTAACCTAAAATTCACAGACTTTTATCAGTTTTAGCCCAAAAAAATAATTCACATACTAATATTTTAATTAATTTTTTCATCTGCTCTTTCTCTTCCCCATTGAAAACCTTTCCACCAAAGCCTTCTTCCTCCATGAATTTTCAATGGCTGAGTCGTGGGAGCTTATTCTAAAAAATCGAATGCAATTATTTTGAAAATCAGACCCCAAGGCATTGCCCACCAAATGGAGCCCTCACAGTAGAACTCTAATTTAGGATGCAAGAAGATGCAGCACCATAACCTTTGAATTTTGCTTCCTTTTGTACAATCCCATATTTATTCTCATCTCAATTCTCATCTTTGGAACTAACCACTGCGATTGTAATACCAATTCCCGTTCTCATCCCATATTCATTTGAGAAATAACCAATTTGTTAGATGCCACCGTCGAGCTCGCCAATACTACAAAAAAATATTAAGTTTCCAATAGAAATTGCCATAGAATTTGTTTCCGAGGTAAATTCCGATGGAATTTCAGACAGAATTTTTTCCGTAGTAAATTTTGTGGCAAAAAATTTTGCCATGGAATTTTCGACGGAATAATTCTGTGGAAAAAAATTCTGTTACTAATTCCATCGGAAAAATTAAAAAATTATAATTACTTAATTAAATTAAATTTTAAACAATTATCTTTATAAAAATTAAAATTCTGATATTATTAGCATATAAATATTTAAAAATTAGAATTAATACTATCTTTCATCCCTCAAGTTTTTTCTTATTTTGGTTTTGGTTTCTCAAGTTTTCATTCAAGCATAGGTTTTGATCCCTGTAGAGGCAAAATAAAATACTCATATAAAAATTTATTAGTTATTAATTAATATTAATAAAAAATTATTAGTTAGTAATTATTTATTATTTATTAATTAATGTTAATAAAAAAATTAATTTTAGAAATTAGACAAAAATGTAGTCATATGAAATTTATTTAAGATGTAAAAATTTTTTAATTTGAAGTTAATTTATATTAAAAATTATAAGAATATATAAAATTATTTTATATTATTATTACATTTATATATAAGAAGCAAATATATATTTATAAATAATTGATTATATATATATAATTGTGTAATAATAAAACACTAAAGCAGTCAGACCCATCCAAAAATGCATCGCGTGCGTAAGGACGAGGTTGTGGGTTCGAACCAAAGGAGGGCAAGTTGAGTTGCATTTTTAGGAAAAAAGAAGTTGCAACACGTGGCAGAAATCTGGGCAGCAGCCACAAGGTGGAGGCCGCCGGAGCTGCCACGTACCATCGCTGGCAATGGCAAAGAAAATTTGGAGAATTCTTAATGCCAAACAAGGAACCTTGCTAGGTGAAACTTTGAAGCCTAAGTATATCGATGTCAATAATGATGCTCTAGTCTGTAAGCCTTATAATTCTTCTTGGATTTGGAATGTATATTTCAATGTGCTCAACTCATTACTGATCATTTATGTTGGAAGATTGGATATGATACTTATATCTCTTTAAACCATCCATTGTGGTGGCCCATGTAGTCTAATTCTGCAAGTGTTTCTTCTTTAAGATCAGTTGCAGAATTATTAGTGCATATTCCTTCTGGCTTGTGACCAGTTAGTTGGAATCATAATTTGGTCAAGAGTGTCTATCCTCCATGATAAGTAAAATATTTACATATTTATTTTCCCTTATATGATGATTTTATGGATGACATTTGAGCTCAATTTAATAAATTTGGGTGTAATTTATAAATAAATAATGATTTTGGCATAAAATAGAATTTATTGGAAAATACTAAATTAGACCCTCTTTCAGTTTTCAGGCAATATCTGGAGCTCTAGATGTCGGATCGGGACATTCTTTATATGGATAAAAAGCTAAGAAAGAGCTCTACAACTTTTATGTTGAGACGAAATTCCAGTTCTATCTCCAAGGGTTTCGAATTTTTGCTTGAAAGTTGAGAGCGGGAATCATCTACCATTCCACCAACCATTTCATCTACCTCTTCATCTTTCTTTTTACCTACTACTTCATCTACCACATTTCATCTACCACTTCATCTTCCTTTTCACCTACTACTCCATCTACCATATTCTATCTATTAATCCACCTATCACATTTCATCTACTACTCCATCTACCACATTCTATCTATTAGTCCACCTATCACATTTCATCTACCACTTCATCTACCTTACTCCATTTATCCCTATATATAGCCACCCTCTCCTTCACATTAGACACACCAATTGAGATCCATTACTCTCATCTCTTCTCCACACACACCATTTCATTTCCATTACTCTTCTCTCTTATCTACTTACACACCATTTCATCACTCCATCTCTTCTCCAACTACTACATCATCTTGGAATTAATTTTAGGTATTGTATTATTTTCTTGCATGCCTCCATCTTGGAAGGCTTAGGATTGTATTACTCTTTGTATGCCACCTACATGGAAGGTTTTACCTCCTAAAGGGACGGCTAGATTTTTACATTTTTTATGCATCTTTTGGTTGTATATTTATGTTTGAGAATTTAATATTCAAGTTTATCGCAGTATTTATAAGGATTTCATTTTAGTTTTATATAATGTCAATTTATTTTGCTGTTGTTTTTAATTTTATCATGAGCTAAATTTTCATTTTCCTAGGGTGATGACGTAGCTTACTAATAACGGATTGAATCTTAACTTATTAAATCTAGTTTTATTTTTCCTTTATGATTGAGTTTTAATTATTACTCTTAATGCTTTCATTTGATTGGCCATCGTTTGAATGATTCCAATATATATGTTGAGACCGGAAGGAGATACATGTGTGTAGACCCTATAATTAAAACCATAACTTGCATATGAAATAGGAATATATTCATATGAGTTGTGTAGTCTTATAGAGTTCCATAAATTTTAATGCATAATTAATTGCTTAAATTCATATAGGAATATATTGGATTAGCAATTAATTATAGAATTGCTTGACCTTGGAAGAGGCTAGTAATTAAATTAGGGAAACTCGACTATCAATCATGTGGAATAAATTGGGCTAGATTAGATAAGTGATTCAATCTGGAAATTGTTAAGTGAAATCTAATCCCTAGGACTTTTTCTCATTGTTGTTTCATATCATTTGCATTCATAGTTGCTCATCTTTTATTTCGTACTCTTCATCACCAACGAATCGATCGACTAAATAGAATTAAAATTACCTATTTTGGTACTTAGTGATCAATCCTCGTGGGAACGATACTCTACTTACTTCTATATTACTTGATTACGACAGTGTACACTTGCACTATTTAATAGACCATTTACACGCGTAACAAGTTTTTGGCGCCGTTGCCGGGGATTGTTGTCATTAATATCAATACCAAGTAATTTTAATACTAATTTGGTCTTCATATTACATTTATTTTTCTTCTTGGTGTCTTGTGTTTCTTTTCAGGATTTTGCTTAGTGTATGACCAGATCGAAGGAGACTGAACTATTGCCTTTTGATTCGGAGATCGAAAGAACTTGTCGAAGAAATCGAAAAGTTCGAAAGCAGTCTACTTCAATCCTAAGCAATCCGATGGAAACTCCGGAGGGAGGAACAACAGATACTAAAACACTCCGTGACTATGCAACACCAACAGTCATGGGGACAAATTCTGGAATCACGAGACCACCAGTAGCAGCTAATAACTTTGAAATCAAGCCAGCAATTATCCAGATGATGCAAGCAAATCAGTTCAGTGGTTCACCAACAGAAGATCCTAATACACATATAGCCACCTTCCTTGAAATCTGCGACACATTCAAGCATAATGGTGTTACTGATGACGCCATTAGACTTAGACTTTTCCCTTTCTCACTCAGGGATAAGGCTAAGAGTTGGTTACAATCACTACCAGTGGGCAGCATAACTACATGGGAGATCATGGCGCAGAAATTTTTGGAGAAATTCTTTCCTTCAGCAAAAACTGCTAAATTGAGGAATGAAATTGCCTCATTTACCCAGCATGAACAAGAAAGCCTCTATGAAGCATGGGAAAGATACAAGGAGTTGCTAAGGAAATGTCCTCATCATGGGTTACCAAATTGGTGGCAACTGCAAACTTTCTATAGTGGGATGACGCACATATCCAGAATTCTTGTAGATGCTGCAGCTGGAGGATCTTTAATGGGAAAAAATATAGATGATGCTTACAATCTACTTGAGGAGATGGCATCCAATGCATATCAATGGCCTTCTGAACGTAGCAATTCAAAGAAAGCACTTGGAGTATACGAGCTGGATGTCCTTAACACTTTGTCTTCTCAGGTTGCATCTATATCCAAGCAAGTAGGATCATTGTCAACCCATGCAAATGTAATCAGCACTCCTACTGAAGCTTGTGATCAATATGGAGGACCTCATGTGAGCACACAATATCAAGAAGGACACTCATCCATGCCGGAGCAAGCTCATTTCATCGGAAATCAAAGGAATGATCCATTCTCAAACACTTACAATCCAGGTTGGCGAAATCATCCAAATTTTAGTTGGAGGAATAATCAAAATGCATTCAAGCCGCAAGGGAACTACCAGCAGCAAGCTTTTCAACAACCAAATCCACCACAACAGAAATTGGAGGATGCACTGGTTCAACTAACCATGAATACATCTCAATTCATGGCAAGGACTGATGCAACAATCAAAAATCAAGAAGTCTCAATAAAGAACTTGGAGATCCAGATGGGCCAAATTGCAAATATGTTGAATTCCAGGCAACCAGGAACTCTACCAAGTGACACAGAAAGAAACCCAAAAGAACATGTGAAAGCTGTTGCACTAAGAAGCGGTAAAGAATTGAAAGATCCTGTAATCAAGAAGGATGATGGAGAAAAGAAAGAAAGCGAAGAAGAACAGAAGGAGGATAATGTGTTACCAGGAAGAATCAGCTTTCCAGACAATCCTCCTCCATATGTACCGCCAGTTCCATACCCTCAGAGACTTGCGAAGGCAAAGTTAGACAAGCAGTTTGCAAAGTTTCTGGAGGTTTTCAAAAAGTTGCACATCAACATTCCTTTTGCAGACGCTCTTGCTCAAATGCCTAGTTATGCAAAATTCATGAAGGACATTCTCTCAAATAAGCGTAAGCTTGAGGAATTTGAAACAGTTGCACTTACTGAGGAGTGCAGCGCTATTCTCCAAAAGAAATTACCTCCAAAGCTGAAAGATCCAGGAAGCTTCTGCATACCTTGCACCATAGGTCAATGTCACTTTGAAAAAGCACTTTGTGATCTTGGAGCAAGTGTAAACCTCATGCCTCTATCTGTATACAATAAACTTGGTCTTGGAGAGGTGAAGCCAACCACAGTTTCATTACTACTGGCTGACCGATCAATAAAACATCCGAGGGGTGTCTTAGAAGATGTTCTGGTGAAGGTGGACAAACTCATATTCCCAGCTGATTTCATAATACTCGATATGGAAGAAGACCAAGAAATTCCTATCATTCTTGGGAGGCCATTCCTAGCAACTGGGAGAACGTTAATAGATGTGCAACAGGGGAAGTTAACCTTACGAGTTCAAGATAATCAAGTATCCTTCAACATTTTCAAGGCTTTATCCTTTCCAGATGAAGGTGACACCTGCTACAGAGTCGATGTATTGACCAGCTGCACAAGAGATGTGGTGAATGAAATCTGCATGGATCAACCACTAGCAATGGGAATGGTAGATGTATCAAAATCTACTAATCCAGACATCTTGGAGCAGATAAAGTACCTTGAAGCAAATTCCCCAATTTTTATCAAGAAACCATTTGAAGATTTGGGGGAAAGGCCAAGTAAGCCGGTGCCATCAACAGAGAAACCACCAGTTTTAGAGTTGAAAGTACTGCCATCCCATTTGAAGTATGCTTATCTGGGAGGAAATTCAACACTTCCAGTAATTGTCTCAGCTGCTCTTACTCCTGATGAAGAAGAGAAGTTATTAAGAGTTCTAAGGGAGCATAAAACAGCATTTGGATGGTCAATAGCTGATATAAGAGGGATTAGTCCTTCAATCTGTATGCATAAGATCTTGATGGAGGACAACTACAAGCCAACAGTTGAGCACCAGAGAAGACTCAATCCAAATATGAAGGAGGTGGTGAGAAAGGAGGTAATAAAGTGGCTGGATGCTGGCATAATCTATCCAATCTCCGACAGTCAATGGGTAAGTCCAGTTCAAGTTGTGCCAAAGAAAGGTGGAATGACAGTAGTGCCCAACGAGAAAAATGAACTGATTCCACAACGAACAGTGACTGGATGGAGAGTGTGCATCGACTACAGAAAGCTCAATAAAGCCACCAGAAAAGATCACTTCCCTTTGCCATTTATAGATCAGATGCTTGACAGACTAGCAGGAAAAGCCTATTATTGTTTCCTGGACGGGTACACAGGATATAATCAAATTACAATTGCACCAGAGGATCAAGAGAAAACAACTTTTACATGTCCATATGGTACCTTTGCCTTCAGAAAGATGCCATTTGGTCTATGTAATGCACCAGCAACATTTCAAAGAAGTATGATGGCTATCTTCTCAGACATGGTGGAAAGGTTCATTGAGGTATTCATGGATGATTTTTCAGTTTTTGGAGAATCATTTGATCATTGTCTTTCAAATTTGGCAAAAGTCTTGCAACGTTGTGTGGAGACAAATTTGGTTCTAAATTGGGAGAAATGCCATTTTATGGTGAAAGAAGGAATCGTGCTGGGTCACAAGGTATCTGATCTAGGCATTGAAGTGGACCGAGCTAAGATTGAAACAATTCAGAAGCTACCACCTCCTTCTTCAATCAAGGGTATTCGGAGTTTTTTGGGACATGCTGGTTTCTATAGAAGATTCATCAAGGACTTCTCAAAAATCACAAAGCCACTTTGCATGCTGTTGGAGAAAAACACTCCCTTTGTGTTTAATAAGGAGTGCTTATCAGCCTTCCAAACTCTAAAAAGTGCCTTGACTTCTGCACCAGTTATCATAACTCCAGATTGGAATCTTCCATTCGAGATGATGTGCGATGCAAGTGATTATGCAGTTGGAGCTGTTTTAGGCCAAAGAAGAAACAAGATCTTTCATGCCATCTATTATGCCAGCAGGACACTCTCAGATGCACAGCTGAATTATGCAACAACAGAAAAGGAGCTATTAGCAGTAGTGTTTGCATTCGACAAATTCAGAGCATACTTGATCGGGTCAAAGGTCATTGTCTGGACAGACCACTCAGCAATCAAATACTTGATTGAGAAGAAAGATGCAAAGCCTAGACTAATCAGATGGGTGCTTCTACTACAAGAATTTGACTTAGAGATCAAAGACAAAAAAGGGACCGAGAATCTCATTGCAGATCATCTTTCTCGGTTAGAACCACATGAACGAAAGAGAGAATCACCAATCCAGGAGAATTTCCCAGATGAGCAACTTTTGAGCATGCAGTCACAACCTACTCCTTGGTATGCTGATTTTGTGAATTATTTGGCAAGCGGAATTATGCCTTATGAACTTTCTAAAGTGCAAAAGAAGAAGTTTCTAGCTGATGTAAGGCATTACTTTTGGGAGGATCCATTCTTATACAAACAAAGCCCAGATCGAATTATCAGGCGATGTGTTCCTGAAGAAGAAATGGACAGCATCTTAAATCACTGCCATTCATCCCCATATGGTGGTCATTTTGGAGCAAATAGAACAGCTACTAAAGTCCTTCAATCAGGATTTTACTGGCCTACACTCTTCAAGGACGCTCACAGACTTGTGGCAACCTGTGACAGATGTCAAAGAACGGGAAATATCTCAAGGAGACATGAAGCCCCTTTAACCAACATCTTAGAAGTTGAACTTTTTGATGTATGGGGGATTGATTTTATGGGGCCTTTTCCATCCTCATTTAGCAACCAGTTCATTTTAGTAGCTGTTGATTATGTCTCAAAGTGGGTTGAAGCAGCTGCCTTTCCTACAAATGATTCTCGAGTAGTTGTGAAGTTCTTGAGGAAAAATATTTTTTCAAGATTTGGGGTGCCTAGAGCTATTATCAGTGATGGAGGAAAGCATTTCTGCAATCAGCAGCTTCAGTCTGTGCTAGCTAAATATGGAGTAACTCATAAGGTTGCAACTCCATATCATCCACAAACTAGTGGACAGGTGGAAATCTCAAATAGAGAACTGAAGTGGATCTTAGAGAAGACAGTGAATTCCAACCGGAAGGATTGGGCTCAAAAGTTAGATGATGCACTCTGGGCTTATAGAACTGCCTTCAAGACACCAATTGGTACATCCCCGTATCAATTGGTTTATGGAAAAGCATGCCATCTTCCAGTAGAAATGGAACACAAAGCGTATTGGGCAGTAAAAGCATTAAATTTTGACTTAAAGGCAGCTGGTGAGAAAAGGCTTCTCCAACTCAATGAGCTTGAAGAATTCAGACAACAAGCTTATGAAAATGCAAAGTTATACAAGGAGAAGACAAAAATGTGGCATGATAGAAGAATTTTGAAGAGAGAGTTTACACCAGGACAAAAAGTGCTTTTATATAACTCAAGATTAAAGCTCTTTCCAGGAAAGCTGAGATCAAGGTGGTCAGGTCCTTTTACTGTGATTCAAGTATGGCCATATGGAACTGTGGAGATTCAAGATGGTGATCGAAAATTCAAAGTGAATGGGCAAAGGCTTAAAGAATACAATGAAGGTGCACTCAACACTTTGAAATCTGTCATCATGTTTGAGGAACCAACAGGTAAGCCCTCAATCTAGTAATTATTTTTTAAAAAAAAAAAAATTATGAAAAAAAAAAAAAAAATATATATATATATATATATTTTGTTTGTTTGATATTTGTCTAGCTAAAGACGTTAAAGAAGGGCAGCTATTTGGAGGCAACCCAAAACTTCTTTCCTACTCTCTCAATTTTCTTTCCTACTCTCATTTTTCTTTCCTACTCTCTCATTTTTCTTTCCTACTCATCGAAACACATTGCACTGGGTTGAAAATTCTAGTCATCATCAATTTCATTTTAAGTTACCATGGAGGGATCCCTTGCAAATCTTAAGAACAGGTTCCCTACTCTTCCCAAAGATGTGCTCAGGAAGATCTATAACAGTCGACTTGAAAGGATGATGATATTCAATCGTTTGGGCCTTCCTGAGGATGTTCGCTGGATCATTGAAGCTAAGGTACGTTTAGCAGGTGAGATTCATAATTCATTTGTTAAACCTTTGCCAGGAATGGGAAGAAGTTCTTACTCCAAAAAGAGAAGAGCTAAAAGGATGAACACTTGCTATAAATGTGCAAGGTGGAATTGTGATCAGCGCTGTAGGAGTAAAGGTATGGTTTCTGTAAATCGAGAAGATAAAATTAAATTTATAAAGGATGGGCTGAGTAAGGAGTCACTGGATGATATCATTCAAACTCTTGAGACGCATCCGAGTGGTGATGTTCATCGTATTCTTCTTGATTTAGCAGACATATTCAACAGAGAAAAGGAGCGCTATCGTCTTGGGAATCTGACGTTAAAAGACCCTGTTTGCCAGTTTATAAGAAAACTGGATGGGAAGCAAATCCTCGATTCATAGAAAGCGTTTAAGCCGTTTCTGGACGTAAAACCAGAGGAAGATGTGAGCCAAAATCACAACTACTGTACATAATCATGCTTTTGTCTAATCGTCTTATCTTTTCTATAGCTCTTGTCAATTATTTTTTTATCTTGTCGATAGCTTCTGCCTACTCTACTTTATCTTTTGACTTTCTTTCCTCTTTTTGTTTAATTTCTTCACGCAATGGCCCACCGGTCATCTGTGTCGGAAATTTTTTCAAACTTCTTTGAAAAATGTGTGATTTGTGTGATTTTGTTGTCGCTGTTTTAGTGTTATATATGCATGCACTCTTCTACTTGTAGCATATCCACTTCCACTTGTAAATATGCAGTCTTCCACTAGTGAGCATACATGGTCCGAGAGAAAGAAAGAGAAACAGGGTATTTCACAAAAATGTAGATTTACATCTATTTGCATTTTTGGTGAAACTGATTTGGGCAAGAAAGGAGAGTTTATAACAGCAGCAAATAAACTGGGAATTGGATTAGCCGCCAGAGGAATCAACTTTGTGTACGGGGGAGGCATTCAGGGCCTAAAGGGAAGTGTGGCCATTTCTGCATCCATGAATGGAAGCAAGGGTTTAAGTGTAAGGGTGAAGGAGTTGGAAGATCACACTTTCTCCTTAGGACAAGAGTTACAGGTTTCGAGTTTGCCTGAACAAATGGGACTAATGTTCTACCATGCTCAAGCTTTCATTGCTCTACCCGGTGGTTTGGAGACGTTGGATGGCATTTCTAGCGTTGCATATTGGGCTAAGTTAAACTATCATAAAAAGCCATTAGGATTGTTAAATGTTAATGGTTTTTATGATAATCTGTTGTCTTTTCTTGATCATGCTGTGGAAACAGGATTCATACCCCAAGCTACTCGCCATTCCATAATTTCTGCACCAACTGCTGATCAGCTGCTCGATCAACTGCAAACCTATGAACCTAAACCAGATCTACTCGTCAAGCAAATAGGTGGGCAATCTTCAGATAGCAGTCAGGAGCAGAACCCAGATACCACCCTTCGGTTGTAGCTTTCCTTAATCTCTTGGTTTTACCCTTAGTATTTTGATTTTACTTTAGTATGTGTTTATGTTTCAAAAAAAAAAAAAAAAAAAAAAAAACCTTTTCTAAGCTCTAAAAGACATTGGGGACAATGTCTGATTTAGGTTGGGGGAGGAGAAAAAAAAAAAAAATTTCTTTTGTTAGTTAGTAAAACCATTAGATTCATGGGGTGTGAAAAAAAAAATGGCAGAGTAAGGAGATATTCTTAACTCCTGAGACGCATTTTAGTAGTTGCATGTTTTTGTTCATTCTAAAAAAAAAAAAAAAAAAAGTCATCCTATTTAAGTGCTTTGTAATGATCTTAAGAAGTATATAAGTTTTGAGTATGGATCAATTGAATTTAGAGATTTCATAGCATGAATGAACAACCGATTGTTACAATTGGTGATGAATTTTGAGATTGAATGAGCTGAGTTTGAAAGCCCTTAACCGTGAGCTTTTGAGCCTATAATGATTATTTCTCTTATGTGTGATATTCACCTATTAAGTTGTCACTCTAGAACTTGCTTTAAATCTGGTTGAAATTACATTTCACATGCACATTCAAAGATGATAAAGGCATTCATTTTATTTAGCTAGAGCCAAATAGCCAACCTTGCAATTATACCGTTGATAAGCCCCTTTGAGCCTCATTGACTATTTCTTTGTTCACAACCCATTGACATATACTTTAATGATATATCAAATGCTTTTACCTAATTCGGAAGATTAGTAGAGCATTTGAAAGTTTGTGAAATGGGCTTTTGACAAGTGTGGGGGTGTATATATCATCAACTTCAAAAGTGCAAAAAAAAAAAAAAAAAAATTTGAAAAAAAAAAAAGAATGAAAAAAAAAAAAAAAAATATTGTGAGTATTCGAATTGTGGGTTGTTGTGATGAAATAGATTTATTCAGAAGCTAGCCCATTTTTTTTTTTTTATTATTGTTCTATTTAGTTTTTCATATCACGTTTTACATTCCTTTTACCTTAACTCTATTACAACCCTTAACAAGTCCTTTTGATTTGAATTATGCATGTGAATTAGATAGTGGAGATTGAGATTTTTAGCAAGCCTATGGTAGTGCAATTTTTTCGGTTGAATTCGAGTGAAACACTTACCCTTAAACACTTGAGAGATTGGGAGAATGAGTCATAACTACGAACTCAGTTTATTCATTTTCAAATGAAATTACCGGTTTATATTTTCGTTGATTCATGAATACTATGATTCCTTTATTTTTAATTGTGTTCTTGCTTATGACTTGACACTTCTAATTTTGTTGGAAGCACTTAATGGTCACTCCTTGTCCGAGGACGTCCAAGAGCTAAGTGTGGGGGAATTTGATAAGTAAAATATTTACATATTTATTTTCCCTTATATGATGATTTTATGGATGACATTTGAGCTCAATTTAATAAATTTGGGTGTAATTTATAAATAAATAATGATTTTGGCATAAAATAGAATTTATTGGAAAATACTAAATTAGACCCTCTTTCAGTTTTCAGGCAATATCTGGAGCTCTAGATGTCGGATCGGGACATTCTTTATATGGATAAAAAGCTAAGAAAGAGCTCTACAACTTTTATGTTGAGACGAAATTCCAGTTCTATCTCCAAGGGTTTCGAATTTTTGCTTGAAAGTTGAGAGCGGGAATCATCTACCATTCCACCAACCATTTCATCTACCTCTTCATCTTTCTTTTTACCTACTACTTCATCTACCACATTTCATCTACCACTTCATCTTCCTTTTCACCTACTACTCCATCTACCATATTCTATCTATTAATCCACCTATCACATTTCATCTACTACTCCATCTACCACATTCTATCTATTAGTCCACCTATCACATTTCATCTACCACTTCATCTACCTTACTCCATTTATCCCTATATATAGCCACCCTCTCCTTCACATTAGACACACCAATTGAGATCCATTACTCTCATCTCTTCTCCACACACACCATTTCATTTCCATTACTCTTCTCTCTTATCTACTTACACACCATTTCATCACTCCATCTCTTCTCCAACTACTACATCATCTTGGAATTAATTTTAGGTATTGTATTATTTTCTTGCATGCCTCCATCTTGGAAGGCTTAGGATTGTATTACTCTTTGTATGCCACCTACATGGAAGGTTTTACCTCCTAAAGGGACGGCTAGATTTTTACATTTTTTATGCATCTTTTGGTTGTATATTTATGTTTGAGAATTTAATATTCAAGTTTATCGCAGTATTTATAAGGATTTCATTTTAGTTTTATATAATGTCAATTTATTTTGCTGTTGTTTTTAATTTTATCATGAGCTAAATTTTCATTTTCCTAGGGTGATGACGTAGCTTACTAATAACGGATTGAATCTTAACTTATTAAATCTAGTTTTATTTTTCCTTTATGATTGAGTTTTAATTATTACTCTTAATGCTTTCATTTGATTGGCCATCGTTTGAATGATTCCAATATATATGTTGAGACCGGAAGGAGATACATGTGTGTAGACCCTATAATTAAAACCATAACTTGCATATGAAATAGGAATATATTCATATGAGTTGTGTAGTCTTATAGAGTTCCATAAATTTTAATGCATAATTAATTGCTTAAATTCATATAGGAATATATTGGATTAGCAATTAATTATAGAATTGCTTGACCTTGGAAGAGGCTAGTAATTAAATTAGGGAAACTCGACTATCAATCATGTGGAATAAATTGGGCTAGATTAGATAAGTGATTCAATCCGGAAATTGTTAAGTGAAATCTAATCCCTAGGACTTTTTCTCATTGTTGTTTCATATCATTTGCATTCATAGTTGCTCATCTTTTATTTCGTACTCTTCATCACCAACGAATCGATCGACTAAATAGAATTAAAATTACCTATTTTGGTACTTAGTGATCAATCCTCGTGGGAACGATACTCTACTTACTTCTATATTACTTGATTACGACAGTGTACACTTGCACTATTTAATAGACCATTTACACGCGTAACACTCCACACATTGCTAACTCAATAATTCAGACCCCTATCTCCTTCATGAATGGTCAGGGCAGGTTGATTTGGACTCTTAGTCCTTCAGGTGATTAAAAGGTCAATACTGCTTTTAAATGTATCTCCTCCTTGCAGCAAAATCAAAGTGATGATTTCTGGAAGTTCCTATGGTCCATTTCATTGCCTATGAAGGATCTGTTATTTGTTTGGAAGATTCTTAATGATGCAATTCCTTCAATTGATGTGCTCTTTAAACATCATGTGCCTATCCAAGGTAATTTTTTTTTGTCATGAATCTGAAACATTGGAGCACTTATTTGTGACTTGCCCCTTTTCAAGAGCAGTTTGGTTTGGAGGACTTTCAATTTTCTTCAATTTCACCACTTTCCCTGCTTTTAAAGATTGGCTTAAAAGAACACTGATTGAATTGAGTGGGGAAGGGAACACTAAGATGATAGTTTTGATTATCAAGCTTATTAATTGTTAGTGGAAGAAGAGAAATCTTCTGATTTACAAAGGTAAGAAATTGGAGCCTTTGCAGATAATTAAAGAAATTCATTTTTCCCCATCGCTTTGCAAAGTTGCATTTGCCTTAGAAGATTCATCAAGGGTGAGAAGGCAAGTGATTCTTCTTCATATCATTCCGGTAAGTTCTATTCCATTAAGTGCCTGGAGCATTATAATAGAAAAAAACCGTTTAGGAAGATCTATGTTGCTCTAGTTGCATATTTGTTATCAAGGCCAATCAGTTCAAGCTCTGCAATGGAAGACAAATCGATCAATGATGAATTTTGCTTGCATGGGACTACGATATGCTCTCCTCTAGATTACTAAATGTCCTTTCTTTAGCAATACAATGACAGAGAAACTGACCATTTTTTTGTAGGAAGAAGAAATGGCTCCTTAATGTGAAAAAATAGCACTCTTTTGCATATATTGTTTTGTAGGATATAACAAGTCTCTTAAAGTATTTTTCATTAGATAGAATAGTAATTATATCTATTATAGATAATAGCATCCTTAATTCTTTGCAATCATGCCCTAGGATGATTGCAGAGGTTTGATGTAACTCATTTGATATTTTTAATGAAAATTGCTTATTATAAAAAAAAATATAAGGATGAAACCTTTCATTAGTCCAAACTATTACATAGTCCGGGGCTCCCGAGTTCCTTTTTTTTTTCGTTTATTGGAGTTCGCACTAAAAATTTGAGAAAGGAAAAAAAGGGAAAATGTCAGCTAGGTCCCAAGGTACACAAATAATCTCAAAAAACTCCCTTTGAAAAGTCAAAGGTCAGAAAAGTCCCTAGGGACTTTTTTGACATGAATTCCCTATGAGCAATTACAAAAATAACCCCTACTCAAATAACAAAAGAAAATGCACAGAGGAGAGGAGGGAAGCACGTTTTTGTGATCAAGGCATTAAGGAAAAAGAGAAAAATACACGGACGAAGGGCGTAGGTGGTGCAACATTGAATGGACACAAAGTGGTGTTAGTGTGGCTGGGAACATTGTCTTCATCATCATCCAGGTACATGTAGCAACGTACAGAAATGAACTGGAAAATTTTGTTTTTTTCTGTGTGAAAGTTGGTTAGATTGAGATTGAGGGGTTGGTGAAAGGTTGGATCTTGGGCTAAAAAATGGAGTAAGTGGTAGGTGGTAAACAAGAAATGCTAAGAATTTGGTAGACAAATGAGCTTGATCATTGAAGTTGGGGTTTCACCTTGGGTGGGTTGTGTTTATGTTAGAGTGCTCTGTTTTTGTGGCATGGTAACATGAGTTGTTGTGTTTAAAGTGAGAATGGTGAATGTAATTGGTATTCTTTACTGGAAAAACGCTGAAATGAACACAAAAAATTATTGTAAATTTGTGCATATGAAGTTGTAAATATTGCTGTGGAAGTTGTTAATACGTACCATAGCTGTGCTCTGTTTTTGGGGAAGCAAACAGAGGTTTGACCTTATTTTTAGTGTGTTTGGTTTTATTAGAAAAAGCACATGTGTAGGAATAAAAAGTGTAGTTAACGTGTTGTTAATATGTGCATATGAAGTTGTAAATATTGCTATGGAAGTTGTACGTACCGTAGCTGTGCTCTATTTTTGGGGAAGAAAACAGAGGTTTGGCCTTGTTTTTAGAGTGTTTGGAGTTATTAGAAAAAGCACATGTGTAGGAATAAAACGTGTAGTTAACGTGTTGTTAATATGTGCATATGAAGTTGTAAATATTGCTTTGGAAGTTGTTAATACGTACCGTAGCTGTGCTCTATTTTTGGGGAAGCAAACAGAGGTTTGGCCTTGTTTTTAGTGTGTTTGGTGTTATTAGAAAAAGCACATGTGTAGGAATAAAACCTCTAGTTAACATGTTGTTAATATGTGCATATGAAGTTGTAAATATTACTTTGGAAGTTGTTAATACATACCGTAGCTGTGCTCTGTTTTTGGGGAAGCAAACAGAGGTTTGGCCTTATTTTTAGTGTGTTTGGTGTTATTAGAAAAAGTACATGTGTAGAAATAAAACGTGTAGTTAACGTGTTGTTAATATATGCATATGAAGTTGTAAATATTGCTTTGGAAGTTGTTAATACGTACCGTAGCTGTTCTTTATTTTTGGGGAAGCAAACAAAGGTTTGGCCTTGTTTTAAGTGGGTATGATTGAATGTTCGTGTGTTTTGTGTTATTAGAAAAATCACATGTGTAGGGAAAAAACGTGTAGTTAACGTGTTGTTAATATGTGCATATGAAGTTGTAAATATTGCTTTGGAAGTTCTGAATACGAAGTTTGTGTTACAGATTGACATGAAAGATGGGAAGTTGTTCAGGGAAGAATCTATTTTGTTTCTTTCATGTGGGGGGAAGTTTTTAAATGGTGGAGAAGAAGAAATGCAATATGTTGGTGGTTTAGTAAAAACAAGATGCGTAAAGGAAGGCATAACATATGAGGAGTTGCGAAGAATCATATCATCCATAACGGGAAAAGAAAGGAATGAAATGCAAATGAAGTTCAAAGTTGCCCTTAATACATCAATATTTGTGGATCTTGTAGATGATGAAGGGGTGGATCATCTAATCAAATTTAATGAACAATATAGTCATGTGTATATTAAAGAGGATGGTGATAATGACAGTACAGAACCAGCAATGAACGGTCAAATGGAAGAGCAAGAAGTGTAAGTTTATTTGTCTTAAGAAAAGTAATTTTTTCCAACGTTAATATGTGCAAGAGCACTCAAACTTATAATTTCTTGCCGGATTGATCATTTGTTTAGAGGTGAAGGAGGAATGTGTACATCCCCACATGGTTTGTTAAATGAAAGTCAAGTGATCCCATCATTGACTTATGCTACGCAAATGGTGCCAACCCCTATACCAGAAATGAATCATGGAAAATGGAGGGATTTGATTATTAAAGCAGGATAGATTTTTCCGAATGTTGTGAGCCTTCGTCAAACGTTATACAAATATAGCATTGCTCATAAGTTTGCATACCAATTTGTCAAGAACAATCAACACAAGAAAATTGTGAAGTGCAAGGTTGATGGTTGTCCTTGGTACATGGGTGCATATTCATCAGGAGAACATCAAGATACAGAGTTTATAACCATTAGAACACTCAAAAGTGAACACATTCACCAAGCACAAGATAGCCTAATAGTTTTGCATCCACACAGGTCGAGCTTGACATCATCAATCGTAATGGATGGTTTGAGGCGCAATATTGACAAGACTGCTAACGTCATTCGATCAGACATGTACAGAGAGTATGGGGTGCGGTTGAACTACCGTCAAGCATATAGGGCAAAAGAAAGAGCGTTAAGGGAATTACATGGTCGAGTAGAAGACTCTTATATGGTAATTCCTTAGATATGTGACAGACTAATCGAGAGTGACCCGGACACAGTTGCAAAATGGGGAGCCTCATCTAACAATAGATTTCAGAGGGTATTTATTGCTTATAGTTGTTCGGTTAAAGGGTTTTTAGGAGGTTGTCGACCCATACTTTTTGTAGATGGTTGTCATCTAAGTGGCCCTTATAAGGGAACAATATTGTCAGCTAGTGTATATGATGCAGACAACCAGATGTTTCCCCTAGCATATGTCATTGTCAGCGGTGAGACATATGATGAATGGTCTTGGTTTCTATCGAACGTGAAAGACATCACAGGCTCAATGTTGATAACAATTATCTCAGATAGCAATAATGTGATTATTGGTGCTGTAAAAGAAATATTTGGCAGTGAGAAACATGCTTTTTGCTACCGGCATATGAAGGAAAATTATAGTGTCGAGTTCCTGCGAATCAATAAAGGTCGGACATGAACATCGGGGAATAGCAAGGAGAATGCACTCCTTCTTGATGCAATTGCATATGCAAGGTTGGATGAAGACTTCACTAGTGCAATGGGTAAATTAAGATTGTTCAATCCACAATTGACAAATTGGGTGGAGAATCATGGGGATGTTGATAAATGGGCTCTAAGCAAGTTTCCTTTCAAAAGGTGGGATAACATAACCAGTAATCTTGTAGAGTCATTTAATGCATGGATGTTAACAGAAAGGAAGCACACCGTGTCAGTTTTAATTCATGAATATCGAGAGAAATTGGCTCAAAAATTGATTGCAAGCAAGATGGCCATGGGTAGTTGGAAAAATGCAGTGGAACCCAATATTGAAGAAAATTGCTGCAACAAGTTAAACATGCTGAAAATATAGAAGTAGTATATTATAGAGACAATCAGTTCTCGGTTCGAAGTAGATGTGGAGATGCCATCATTTTTGTGAATGTAGATCTTGGTGAAAGAAAATGCACATGTCTAGCATGGCAAATGAGTGGAGTACCTTGCGCCCATGCATGTGCGGCTATTAAGGTACTTAGTGGTAATGTGTACATATTTGTATATGCCTGGTTCAAACTGGAAGCACAGGGAAAAATATATGAAAGTTCTGTGAGGCCAGTCGCAACTCATGATTGTCTACGGGTTGAGTCTCCGACGGTGACACATATGCTAACACAGACATTCTTAGACTCTCTAATAACTTCAAGGCCACCAGGGAGATCCAAAAGGAAAAGAAGGGAATCTCAATTTCAAAACAAGAAGATGTATTATTGTGGGAGATGCAATGAGGCTGGGCACACAGTCAAAACTTGTAGAAATCTAAATCCATCCTAAAAACAAGGAGTACATAAATGTAGATGCTTTTGATAGTAACTTTCTGGTGATGTATATATTGACCATGAACTAGCCGCATTCCCTAACCCCTTTTGCTTGTTGAATGCGTCCCCAACTTGGTGTATCTATGTAATTAGCATTTCATATTAAGTCGAATGAGTAAGTGAACAAAAGGTACTTATTCATAGTACTTAATATTTTATTGTCTTAGTATATATGGAAATGATAAGCTATTGAGTTGTGACAGTACAGGTATTATGTTGTTTAAATTTATGCTATGTTGTTGTGACAGGGGCCACATGAAATTGTACAACCATCAGAGGGTTGGCCAATGACCTAATGAAAACAACTTTTTTTTGTTGTGAAAACATACATACATAATGGCTTGTGCATAAGGCCTCATGATGTTGCTAGTGTCGGCTCAGGAATATTATGCACATTGAAGCATCACTGGGTTCAGCTGATGGTAAGACCCTGTGAGAGTGTCAAAAATTAAACTGTTCAGAGGAAATTGTTAATATCACTGATGATGTTGTAAATATAGCATAACATATTGTCAACAATCACATAAGTGACACCAAAGTGTTGTGTATGTTGTAAACAATGAGAGAAGTGCCGAAAAAGTGGTGTGTATGTTGTAGCTTGTTGCACAAGCTACTGCTCTGGTGTCACTGGTGGGAATAGTTGTAAACATAGCTTAAAGACTTGTAAGCCTAACTTAACGTGTTGTAAACGTAGCATAATGTGTTGTAAACATTGCACCAGCACGCTTTCTTTCTTACATTTTGTAAACGTAACTTATTAAGTTGTTAATATGACTTACGATGTTGTATATATAGCATACCATGTTGTTAACGATGAGAGAAGAAAGTGGTGTGTATGTTGTAGCTTGTTGCACAAGCTACTGCCCTGATGTCACTGGTAGAAATAGTTGTAAACATAGCATAAAGACTTGTAAAAATGACTTAACGTGTTGTAAACGTAGCAGAATATGTTGTAACATTGCACCAACACGCTTTCTTTCTTACATTTTGTAAACGTAACTTATTAAGTTATAAATATGACTTACGATGTTGTACATATAGCATACCAGTTAACGATGAGAGAAGAAAGTGGTGTGTATGTTGTAGCTTGTTTCACAAGCTACTGCCCTGGTGTCGTTGGTGGAAATAGTTGTAAACATAGCTTAAAGACTTGTAAAAATGACTTAACGTGTTGTAAACGTAGCAGAATATGTTGTAACATTGCACCATCACGCTTTCTTTCTTACATTTTGTAAACGTAACTTATTAAGTTGTAAATACAGCAAACCACATTGTGAACAATGATAGCATACCACGTTATGTACATGTTGTAACAATAACTAAATATGTTGTAAACACTATTTGAGATTTTGAGAGTTGGTGGGACAAGCACGCATCCAATGACCTTTGTGAAAACATAAAAACATCAAATAGTTGTTAAAATGACATCAACTGTTGTGAAAACATGCATATCTACTGGTAAACCATAAAAAAAACTGGTTTGGGGACCTTGTTGTCTAAATAGTTTGGACCCTTCACCAGTCAAATAACCTGATCAAACCACCAAAAAACATGTTGTGAACATATGCATAATGTGTTGTCAATATCCACACTTGGCAATTTTGCTAGTAAAGCATTCCATATGTACATGTTGTAAAATTAACTGATTATGTTGCCAAAATAACTCATGATGTTGTAAACTAACTATACGTTAGTGCCTTTTGCTGCAAGCAGGCTTTCCTACAAAATATCAACATTAGTACACTAGAACTAGCCATATCCACAGAAGAATATGTCAAATGTTACACGACTTTCTTCCTCTTCATTTGTTGACTTCCATTGAGAAAGGACAACACCTTTTGAGCGTGTTTGTTCTGCTTATGTGCGACTAGCCACCATAAACAATCCACCTTTACCTGCCGAATCTGATCATCAACAAGCTTAGGCATGGTGTACCCCGCTTTGTCATGTGTAAAGCCATCCCAGCTATGTAACCATGACAGAACATGAACACCACACGAATTGCTGTAAAACAAATTGCCACATACACAGTTCCAATGTTATAACAACCGAATGGTTAAAAAAAAGCTATAGTTCAAAGACTTGGAGGGAAAAAAATAGTACTAACGTATCAGCTTGGACATGCACTTTTGCCCAGTTAACTTCCTTTGTTATTTCCTACCCTTTGTCATATACTTCGGGTTTAACTCGACGAAGTATGTTAACGATGCAATCTCTCTGGAAGTTGTACGAAAAAGAAGTTATGTCACAAAACAACAATAACGAATGCACACAAACCATTTCAGAAAGAAGCACTTACACACTGTTGTGTGAGCCGTTCTTTGGCTCGAAAATCTTCTTTTTGGCTTTTGCTCAATCTCTTGGGTTTTGTTGGATGGTCAGCCACTGAACGTGCATCTTCTTCTACCTTTTGTGCCCTTGCATATGTTAATTGGTCAACTAATGAGTCCAGCACATAAAACTGCATTGTCTTCATCTCCAAAACGTAACAAAACTAATGATCCAGGCGCAGGGTAGGAGCAAAAATCAAGTCACAATCGCCAATGTTGTAACCAATATGTTCAGGCAAGATCTCCGCAGCATGTGATTCCAATGACCAGTTGTTTGGAGCCGCTGCCATTTTTTGCATCAATTCTGCGCAAAATATGTGTCTAGTCACCCGGCTGCTATTGTGTACTTGATCCCCCACTAACGTCCTCGCAACCATGGTCATAAACTATGCACCATTACAAAAAGGGTAAGCAATTTGCGGAATTCAATGAACATAGTATGAGGTTATTGTTCAAATAACTTACCCTGTTACTAATCCACCCCCTTGGACGAAGACAATATAGTTCACCATGGGTCAAGAAATAATCATACATATCCACAAACTCCCTAATAGAGAAACAAGCGCACAAAGTCAGTTTTCGTGATTCATCTCAATTGAGATTGAAGAAGTGTGATTACTTACTCCTAGTCATCCTCTGTTGAATTAGATCATGTAGTGCACATTTGATATAAAACTTCCTTATCCTTGTCATCTTGACTTCTCTTCTTACCCATTGTCGTCACCCAAGGAGAGCCAATAGCAAGTTTCTTAACCCTTATAGATTTCCTCAATTGTGCCTTTTGCTTTCCTTTCGATTCCACTTCCTCCTTATCTCGCATAGCATGTACACCTCCTACTTCTTCCTCTGACCCTTCATCTTCACTAATAGACTGCACTTCATCGTCTTCTCTTTTTCTTATGTCACCCCCCTCATCTTCACTTGGTAATACATGTTCATCATCTTCACTTTCTGATGAAGATTTCACATCTTGCATCTTTTCATCCCCTTCATCGATGTTTCCCTCGCCCAACAGCCTCGCCTGAAGGGAAACGAGTTCCACTTGTACCATTGACACCACCCTTGACATAATTCGATCATATGTTCTCTTGATTTCCTGTAAATTAGACATGACAAAAAATTAATTCAATACTTTCAACTGAATGTGCGGCTGACATCAAATTTCACATCTTACCAGGTGTGTTAGCATAGTTTGTTCATGCAATTCAGAAGAGGGAGATCCAACTACATTACTGACTGAATGTAGCAACCCTTGGTTGCTTTCCTTCTCTATTTGCACTATACTCTTGACGTTGTTGTCGTTCCAAAATGCAATCGCATTGTCACTTGTAAAGGCATGTAGTTGGCCCAGGGGAAAATGTTGCAAGCAAAACCCCTTTCTCCAATGACTTGTCATTGAGTTTTGTGAATTACATATGTCATGGTCCATTACAGCGTGAGCAATGCAGCGTGAGCCGTTTAGGGATTGACACTGGTCATCTCTAGCTCGGCTGTTGTAGTGCCGTTGTAATCGACATGGATCTTTGTGAATCCGACCCGTGGGGCGGTGTGTTGTGAATCCAGCCATGGGTTGTGTTATGTATCTTGCCTGTATGACTTTCGTATGAAATGCTTTATATGAATCCCAGCTGTGGTGAAATATATTGTGTGAACTATTGTGATGCAATACAGCGTGAGCAAACGTAAGGGTGACATGAGTCATACCTGCCCTTGCCGCTATAACTGCCATTGTAGTTGCCATGTGTGTGTGATGATTTACTTTCATGCCTTATTGTTGTGCATACTATGAGTAATTTGTTACTACGGGGATTTTTTTAGAATCTCACTCTCCCAAAATAACTTTTTAGACAGGGCAGAAGGATCTAAGAGAAAGCGGGCGACGAAGAGCGGATAGAGCTCCAGTTTAGGAATATATTTTGGTTATTGGTTATCATGTAACTTATTTGGATGTTTTTTGGAAACAATTGTATATATTGGGATTTGTAGTATTGTTTTGTGTAATCCCCAAGTTAAAGGGAAAAGTTTATGGGGTTTGTGCCTCTGTAGAATCCTTATTTATTGAATGGAACCCGAGTGTGTCGGGAATTTGCATTATACTCTGATATATATGAATGGAATCAACCTGTATAGGCCAATTGTGTAATTGTACTGTGAATATGAGACCATTGTGAACAGGTGTTGTAAAAGTTTTGAAAACCCTGATTTTGGAAAATTTCACTTTGTCTAAGTCCCAAATCATACATGGTCTCTAATTCAAACTTAATTAAGTTTTTACGAACTGATCCCGGCCTTAATCTTAAAGGGGGTTACACTTAACGGCAATATTAATAGTAGGGGGCTTAATGTCAATAATTAAAATATCAGTGAAGTTAAATTTAAACTTTGAAATATTAAGGGAGTTCTACGTAATTGACCCAAATTTCAAAGATTTTTGTAGGTTTAAGCCAAAAAAAAAACTCACATAATAATATTTTAATTAATTTTTTCATCTGCTCTCTCTCTCTCTCTCTTCCCCATTGAAAACCTTTTCGCCAAAGCCTTCTTCCTCCATGAATTTTCAATGGCTGAGTCGGGGGAGTTTATTCTAAAAAATTGAATGCAATTATTGTGGGAATCAGACCCCAAGCCATTGCCCACCAAATGGAGCACTCACAGTAGAACTATAATTTAGGGTGCAAGAAGATGCAGCACCATAACCACTGAAATTTGCTTCGTTTTGTACAATCCCATATTTATTCTCATCTCAATTCTCATTTTTTGAACTAACCATTGCGATTGTAATCCCAATTCCCGTTCTCATCCCATATTCATTTGAGAACTAACCAATTTGTTAGATGCCACCGTCCAGCTCGCCAACACAAAAGCAAATTATATATTTGCTCCATTTGAGAACCAACCAATTTCATCTATGGAGGAGGTATGGCTTCTTCTTATTTCTTTTGATTCATGGAGGAAAAAGGCATTGCGGCAACAGGAGTAGGGTTTCTGACGAGGAAGGAAGAGCATTTGATTAAAAAGCACAAGCAGGAGTTTATTACTATTATTATTGTTATTAAAAATATGAATTTGTTAAAACATTTGAGTTCTATAGGATTAAAATAATGTGACTCAATGAGTTAGTATTTTTTGTTAGGCGAGGCTAATGATGTTAAAATTTAAGAATTAAAGATGTATTTTTAAAATTTAAAGGAATAAAATGAAACTTGATACAAACATAAAGGACCAAATCGTATACTTTAGTTATATTTATTTTAGACATAATTATTATTTTTAACTAATTTTAACCATTTTCTTAAACCATGTAATTCAGTTATTGGACTCTAATAAATAGGGTTGGAGAAAATAATTTATTAATGCACACTTGTATCCTATAAAGTGAGGAATGAATGCTACTTATTAATGTCACACTCACATAATTCTACTATTTTTTATTTTTTAAAGTCGACTTTCATGTTTTTTTTTTTTACAAATGCCGCCTTTTTTTCAATTTTAAATAAGGGCTCTTTAGAGCTTTTCAATTTTCTAAAATCCAAACTTTTAAATGGATGAAGTAACAGTTGACCGATCTTCATCTCTTTTTTTTTTTTTTTTTTGCCAGTGATATTAATCTCTTTTGCCTTTTATGCTCAAGGTTGATGCTATATTGGTTAATTAAGTTTGCCTCATTGTTGGATGCACCCTTAAACCACATCTTTTTTTCTTTTTTTTTGGCCGGTAAACCACATCTTTGTTATCACATACAAGAAGGATTTGTTTAATAGTCACTTGGTTCATTCTAATATCTGAGGCACGTTGGGGAATGATACGAAAGAGCCACTTCAATCCTTTTCTAGTTACTCTTTCCATAAAATTAAACTAACGAATTGTTTACTTCCCCTTTCCTTGACCCTGATCTACCAACTTTAATTGTGTAATTATTTTCATTTTATTAATATATTTGATTATTTAAAGACATAAGGGCTCTTTTTTTTTTTTTGATGGTTTATGCAATGGACCATTTTTAGCCTTCGGTGCACCCACCTTCCAGGTATCCGGCGTTAACCTGAAGGCCAACGCCGGATTTACCGACATGGGCCCCCGACAACCGACTAGTCCTGACGCCCCCAATCTGATAGGCCCGACAGGAATTCACCTCTTTGAGACGCCCCCAAATTTAAGGGCTCTTTAGAAAGAAACACATACCAATATTTATTATAATTAACTTTTTATAAATTAGAACAAACATACCTCACAATAGTTCCTAATATTCAATTGTGGTGGCGTATTATATCTTTCATGATTTATAAAAACTACTCTCTCCGACCTGTTTAAGTATCTATAAGGTTCTTGAATAGGCTTATACTTATCTTCTTTAAATTTGTTTAACTAATAAATACATTTTTACCCATTTTACACTTAACTAATGTTATACATTGCATTAATTAAAGAGGTTATGGTGTGTTCAGAGGTTTAAAATATTTTTCGAGGTATGTCCGGTATCTTAAAGTAATTTGGAGGGTATGCAACACCCTAAAGTATTTTTCTAACTACATCTGGCACCCTAAAATATTTTGTAGCGTAATCTTATACTTAAAATATGAATTTTTAGGAAAAATTTTGCCCACAAAATATCTTTTTAGGACTAATTTAAACATCGCAAAGAACTTCCATAACGTCGTCTTCACGAGGGTTGCATCAAACACTCTAAAGTATTTTTTCAATAATACTTTGGGTTACTAGATGAATCATAAAATGCTTTAGAGTGATGGTTACATCTTAAAAAATACTTCAGAGTGTGAGGTGCACCACAAATTACTTTAGAATATTGGGCACACCTAAAAATATACTTCAGGGTGCTCGACGAACTTTAACCTTTAATTAAAATGTTGACTCATTTCCAATATTCTTTCACATTTCTTTTAGAGAGAATTTCAGTTAGCTCCCAAGGATGTGAAATAATTTCAATCAACCCTCAAAACTTTTTGAAACTTCATTGCATCCCCTTGGGTGAAATTAAGTTTTGGGGTGAAAAGACAAAGATGCCCTTACTTTATAATAAAGGGAAGGCACGAGTATTAGGATTAGTACAACGTTTAGTTTGCTCTCATTTTGATTTTGGTTCTTCAAAAATTTTTCTATATAAAATATTAATCCCTAGCTATATTTTATTTGAAAAATTGAACATTTATGTTTTTTAAGGACCAAAATATATAATTTGAAATTATACGTGCCAAAACGAAAATGAAGATAAAATATTGGGATGAAACATTTTATTAATCCAAACTATTACATAGTCCGAGGTGTTAGATCTTTCATGGTTTGATGATAACAAAGGATGGCATGAAAAAGATTTGATAAACAAATAAGTTTGAACAAAGTAATAACAGGGCAAATCATTACTTGAAGTAAGCATTGGAGTAATGAAGAAAAGCCAAGAGAAAAAGCTGAGAAACTTCATCACTGGCAAGTTTTCTAAAGGGTTACTCGAGTAAGTACTAGAGTAATGGGATAGAAACTTCAAGTAACCAGAGCAACCTTCAAGTAACCTGCCAACGTTACTCGAGTAAGTACTTGAGTAAGAAGGTAAATGACTCCAAGTTGCTCTCGGCTTGCCAATGTTACTCGAGTAGCTACTCGAGTAACCAGGTAAATCACTGGCAGTTGCTCTCGGCCTGCCAACGTTACTCGAGTAAGTACTCGAGTAACCATGTCAAAGACTTCCAGTTGCTCTCGGCATTTTCAACCCTGCCAATGATACTCGAGTCTATACTCGAGTTACTCTGTTTCAAGAAATGTGTTGCTGTCGGCATTTTCAACCCTGCCAATGTTACTCAAGGAGCTACTCGAGTAACTCACTGTGGTAAGTCAAAATCTGAAGGTAATACTCGAATAACATGATATACTTTTATCACACTTCACTCGAGGCACTACTCAAGTATGCAGGTATTCAATTACTTATTTTAACTGGATTACTCGAGTAAGTAATCGAGTAATATGCAGATTTATTGACACAGAACCTCAAGTTCATACCCGAGTAAGCTATGCAGAAAATTTATGTTTACTCGAGTAAGTACTCGAGCAACAAGGTAATCAAACTTGAAGTGCTCTCGGCCTTGAAATCCTACCAACATTACTGGAGTGAAGCATCGAGTAACCTACAGTTTATTTGAAAGTTTACTCGAGTTGATACTCGAGTAACCTATAAAGTAAAGGGTGCAATACTCGAGTAAGTACCCAAGTAAACAAGTATTTCCAAAGGTTTGAAATTTTGGTTACTTCATGCACTACCCGAGTAATATTATGTTTGCTTATTGACTTGCAGTTTATCAAAGTTTTCCCGATGATACGAGTATGTACTCGAGTAAACTTAAATGAATACTCGAGTAACTACTCGAGTATGCAAGTCCAGATTTTGAGAATTCATTCCAACATTCATTGATTTGTTTCCTATATGATTAACCTTTCATTGTATTATTAGTATTCTTAGCATATCCACAAATAAACAATGAAGAGATCTTACCAAATAAGGAAAGTCAAATGCAACGTTCAAATGTCACCTACCGCCACCTACCGCAAACGGATATTTTTCAAATACTTGAAAAGTCAACAGTGGCTGCGCACTCTCTAACGGACGAGAAGAAAATGTTCCAACGGTCACTACCAACACATCTATATATATGGGAACATCCAAACAGAGAAAAACAACAAGAACACACACAAACGCTTATCAAGCTCATTACTCTGTTTTACATTATACTTGTAATTCTATGCTTCAGTGATTCTTATTCACTATATGAGAGAGATATTTCATTTAAACTCAATATTTGTTATTGAGGTAACTTAAGGTTGTGGAACCTTGAGTTGGGATTGGATTACAACTTGTAAGGGGGAGCGAGTACTGTCCAGGCGAATGAACTTGCTTGTACTGAGGTGCCAAGAACCCACTAAATCTTGGAAGTTATAGTGAAACTCTCAGAGAAGCTCTGAGGACTGGACGTAGGTCAAATTGGTTGTGGCCGAACCAGTATAACTCTTGGTGTACACTTCGGTAATATTTCTCCTTACTCTTTATTGCTTTATATTCACCGTCAAGTTTTTATATTTGCAACAAAAATTTAGTATCACCCAATTCACCCCCCCTCTTGGGTGAAACGCTTGCTCTAACACGAGGCTCCTAAATTCTTTTTTTTTTTTTTGTGGTAAAGGTACAATTAGCACCCCAAAATATTTTTTGAGGTGCAATCATCACCTTAAAATATTTTAGAGTGTAATTTTACCATTGATATATTTAAATTGGATTAATTAACACCCTTAGCTAACCGAACATAAACGTCTATTTTCCACCTTTGTAGAAAACAAAAACAAAAACACAAGAAGCTGTAATGGCGCTGGTCAGTTCCGGATACGGATCTAACTGTTGGTGAACTCTTGCAAATGCACCATAATTCGAGTCACGTTCAAGGACGCTGTCCTTAAGAGCTATTCCGCGACCACCGGCTTACTGGAAGCGGCACTCCCCAGGATAAAACGGATTCTTCCTGTAGACACAGGGCGAACAGAACAGCAAAACGAAAACAACTATAAGGCAGAGAGAACAGAGGAATGTCAGAGAGGAAGAGAGGGCTTGAGATGTCAGAGCTCGGTGCCTAAACCTCTTGCAGGCAGTGCCTTTTATAGGCCTCCATGCATCTGAACGTTGGGCAATGTTTTAGTCCGTATAAACACCATTAAACCGCCGGTTACACAATGATAAAACCACATGATGAGGCTGTTTCTGAACATTGAAGGACCATATACATTTGGCAATTAAAATATCCGTTTGGCAATTTAAAACATACGTTTGGCAATTTAAAATCTGACCCATGACCTCATGACCTCTGTAACGGAAATACTGATGCTTCAAGATTCAGATGCCTCAAAACTGGGTTTTTCCGGTAAGCTATTTTTTGCGTTTTAGTCCGCATAAACAATATTAAACCGCCAGTTACACAATGATAAAACCACATGATGAGGCCATTTCTGAACATTGAAGGACCATATACGTTTGGCAATTAAAATATCCGTTTGGCAATTTAAAATCTGACCCATGACCTCATGACCTCTATAACAGAAATACTGATGCTTCAAGATTCAGATGCTTCAAAACTGGGTTTTTCCGGTAAGCTATTTTCACAAAAAATAAATTGTAGATTTTTCCAAAAAATTTGATAAAAAGCGCCCAATCCGCATTTAATTCACACGCAGGGGGGATCGCCGGATTTCCACTATGTTTGCCTCTTGGTGGCCCTTTATAGTGCATGCAAGCCTACTTTTCTTCTTGGCCCATTTACTAGTCCAATTCCCAAGGTGTAATATATACACTAGTATTCTCTCTTTCCCAAGCAATGTGAAACTTGTTCCATTTGACACACCCACGTGTAGCTTGTATCTCCAACACTAACAGGAGCCTCCCAAATGTCCACCTTCTTCAACTATTTCTTATTTGCAATTTGCCTCGGCGGTGCCGTCAGCTTGACGCTCGTCGTCCACGTCCAAGACAACAAAGGCTGAGACTGGGGTTTTGGGATTTCCTCTGTCTCTATATTCTTGGCCGTCTTAATCTTTCCCTCCGGATTGCCTCTATCGAATTCAGATTGTTCAAGGAATTATTATACAATCATATATGCTCCATACCAATTTTGCGTGCCTGTCACTAGCTGAAATTTTGGCCCTCTGGGCTTGCTTCCATTTACTACCATTACCATTATTCACTAATAATAATTCCTTACGTCTGTTTGGCACATCCAAATCAGAGTATCATTCATGAGCTGCGGAAAACTTTGTGAATGCGTAGAAATGATACGCTGCTGCTGTTGGTGAAATGACAAACAGTTGACTCAAAATTTAGCCCTCCAATATGTAATTCCTCCTATACATCCGCTCCAACGGTGAATTGAAAACAGAGGCAGCTTAGTATGTGTTTGGTATACCGTTTTTTATCAAATAAGCTCGTTTTCAATAGAAATAAGCCCAAATGAAACGGATATGTTCTTTTCTATGCGTGGTTCAGTTTATCCGAATTGTAACACGGGTGAAACAAGTAACTTTTTTAATAAGCCCCAACTAGCAATTTATTTTTTTTAAAAAAGCTGCAGCTTTTTTTTTTTTGATCCAGAAGTTGCAATGTGTATGTGCTTTCAATGCCAGCTCAAGCTCTCAATTGGTCTTGTGTTGTGGGCTCCACGTGCTTTTTAGATCTCATATATATATATATATATATATATATATCCCTTACAATTTTCTTCATATAATATATATACACAAATATATATATATATATTATTCTTCTTCTCCCATCTTCACACGCCTTGTTTATATATTCTTCTAATTTTTCACCTCCTAAATATCATAATATTTCCTGCAAAATAAAATAGGATATGAATAGATTTTATATCGAAATATCCTTTTATCCTATAATTAATTAAAGGATTGAAAAATATATAGAAGATAATTAAATAAGTATGAATCGCATTCGTATCATGATCATATATCAACTTGTACGAGACATGATCCAATTAGTTATGTAATATTTTTTTGTGAAATTATTTATTTTGGCATTACATTTTCTAACTTCACTTTTCCATTTATTTTTAATTTTAAATATCTTATTTTCTTATAATTAACACAAGTTTTTACTTTTAAAAAAACACTTATAAAATCGCTCATCTAAACAAGTTTTGACTTATTGAAAATCACTTATTTGATCGCTCATCCAAACATAAATCACATTACAAAAACTGATTTTTTTATTAAGTCATTTTTAATAAATCAAAATCATAATAGATCATTTTTTGTACCGCTGTCCTAAATATATAGTGACTCTAGCTCCTCGAAAAGCTAACCAGCGCGAAATAGATCTGTGTTGACCAGCGCCATTACAGCTTCTTGTGCTTTTTTTATACGAAGGTGGAAAACAGACGTTTTTGATCAATTGAAAACAGACGTTTATGTTCTGTTGGTTAATGGTGTTGATTGATCCAATTTAAATACGTTTGGGGTAAAATTGTAACGAAAATATTTAGGGTGTTGGTTGCACTTCAAAAAAATAGTTAATGATACTAATTACATTTTAACCTTCTGTTTTTTGTTTTGGTCATTGGGTTTCGTACCAAAAATTTGAGAAGTCCTTTGCTTCTTTAATTTCTTTTTATCCATTGGGTATTGCTTTTTGAGAATAAACAAAACGTCTAATCTATTTGCCAACTCTGGTCCTTGGGAATGCCCAATACACCTTTTCAATTTTTTTTAAGAAAAATATATTAAAGTCTTAATTAAAAAAAATTAAAAAAAGTCTCATAATTTAACAATAATAAATAAAAAATTAATCCTTAATAAGTAAAATAGTTACTATTAATAAGTTTTAAGATTTATCTGATATTATTTTATTTTAATTAGCACTTCAATGTCATTTTTTCTTTTTCTTTTTTGCCAGAAACGTGGTCATACCGTGGTCATTTTACTTTGTCTTGAAGTTAGTTGACTAGGTTCCTTTCCTCGTAAACCGAAACCTTGGAGAGAAGGCGCAAAGAGGGATCGACATCTATTCAATGCTCATGATCATCTTTTCCTTTTCTATCGTTGAATTAAAATTTTAATGGGTTTAAATTTAATATCTTATAAAAATATTATTATGATTTTATTTAAAAGATAGTAGAATAATTTTAACAGTTCAAATTTATTTTTTATCTTGTATAAAAAATATTTATTTTTATAACTTTTAAATAAAATTATAATAATATTTTTTTAAAACGTTAAATCTGAACCAAATCTTAAATCAAAGGGGAAGAGGAAAAAGATGGAAGGGTGCTCTAGAGAAGCAATCCACAAAAGCATGACTGGATATTCCAAACATAACTATAAAGCTGGGCATTATTGTTCCCTAGTTCGTACTTTGTGCTATTCATTAACTTAGCGTCAACCTCTTCGCATCCTTCATCTTTGTCTTCTCAAAGACTCTTCATATTATAACCCTTTCTTTTGTGCTGGGTTTTATATTCACGAGACCAACACCAAACCCAGAAAAGCTGAGAGTGATTCAGTGATCAAATGATGGAGAGGACTTGCAATGGAAATGGAAAGGGAAAGGAAAAGGAAAAGACCAACTTGGTGGATATTGTGTTCTCTTGGACTTTTAGCGATGCTCTCAACGAAAATCTTTACAAAGACAAGGTGTTGTTATTTCACTGAAAATCTGTATTCTTTAATGTTGATATTACCTTCTGCATTTTATTTCCTGTTCTTTCTTTCTCTTTTTTCATTAACTGTGGAAAGTGAAATGTTGCCCTCATGAGGAGCCATGAAGAACCATTTTTTTATTTATTTCCTTATGTTCAGTTTTGAATCCTGGCATTTTGCTACATCATACTTAAAGTACAAGAAACACATAAAACAGAGGAAACAAACAATGAAACACCTCGTGATCAAAACACAAACCAAGAACAACTACAGGAAAGCAACAACTTATCGTTAATGGTCTATAGAACTGCTGGTACTCTGTTTTTACTTTGTTGGAAGGGATTTTTGCGACATTTAAAGTACACTTAATATGATAATTTTTTCTCAGGTGCCAAAGATTCCTATAACATTTGTATCAGCAACAGAATACATGAAATCTTTTATTCCTTCACTGATTGAGGAAACACACAGTGATCTGTGTTCAAGCTTGGAGGGCATTTCCCAAGCCCCTACTTGTGAAATACTCACATATAAGAGGATGAGTGAGGGCTTGATCTATCAATTGACATTTGATAAGTCTCATGTTGGAGCGTATAAGCCTGCACCTGGAGATCTCATAGCCCTCACTGATGGTAGGCCAAAAGGCATTCAAGACTTAAACAATCCTGGAAGATTTTATCATGTCGCTTATGTTCGAATGTCAACAAGGGGTCAGATCACAATACTCTCATCAAAGAGCATAGATATTGAACCAGATATGAGGGGCAACAATGTAAAAAAGTTTTGTGCCACGTACCTTATCAACTTGATGACCAATATTCGTATTTGGAAGGCTTTGAGCTCACAGTTGGAGGGTGCAAACTTCAATATTATTGGAAAAGTTCTGCAATCTGATAAATTGGTAAGAATCAGATGGTAATCTAGCATGTGAGAACCTTTTTTTTGCAAGTATTTGGTCTACTGTTTCTATACAATATACAGGAAATATATCAGTAGACAATAATTGAGACACATATATGACTTTTGAATTTCTCATATGTCCTGTACACAGGTAAGTTGTAAAAATTCTTGTCTGCCAAATATCATCTGAATCAAATGTTATTTATTTAATATGCATGCTACGCTACTGGAGGTTTGAATAAGAATGAAGTAAGTTTTTTCATTATAGCTCACTCAAACACCACACAAACTCGGTAACTTGTTCTCCAGATGGTAATAAAGCAGCCTTTTTGAAGCTTTTATCATGCCTTGTTTTACAGATTGGAAAGAGCAGTCACATTTGCCCTTCATTAGAGCACCGTAATGCCGACATTTCTGTTACAACAAACATGATCAGATCCCAAAATCTGAATGAAAGCCAGAAAGAAGCTGTAATAAGTAGTGTTGCAATGAAGAAACGTCATCACAACCACACTGTGAAACTAATATGGGGCCCTCCTGGGACGGGCAAAACAAAGACAGTTGCATCCATGCTATTTGCACTGCTCAAACTAAAAACCAGAACATTAACATGTGCTCCAACCAATACTGCTGTGTTGGAAGTTGCAGCCCGCCTGCGAGGTTTGGTTGAAAATCAACTTCAGTTTGATACCTATGGGCTTGGTGACATAGTGCTTTTCGGAAATAATTCTCGAATGAAAGTTGATGATTACTGTGGTCTCCCTGATATCTTTCTTGATTACCGTGTTGATATGCTTGAGAAGTGTCTCTCTCCACTGACTGGATGGAAACATGACTTGGAATCAATGATCAGTTTGCTTGAGAACCCTCATCAGCAGTATCTTTTATCCAATATCAATGCAAAACATGAGGAGGATAATAATGATCTTATGTCACTAGGACAATTTACTAAGCTTAATTACAGCAATGTAGAGCAAGCATATCTTTCATACAAGCAACATGAAGAAGATAAAGATGATCATATGACATTGGAGCGATATGTGAAGAAGAGATACAGTTTCATTAATGACCAATACCTTTCTTATAAAGCTGTAGTTCGGTTTGTAAAGAGGAGGTTCAGCTTCATTTGTGTGAATCTCAAGTCTAGCTTGCAAACATTATACTCCCAATTACCAACTTCCCTTGTTCCATTTGAAGCAGCGAAGAACATATGTGCAACTCTTGCTTTGCTTGAAGCCCTTGGAAGTTCTTTGCATCAAAACGAGTTCTTAGAAATTCCCACAAGAAATGTAGAGGGAAAAAGTAATGTCATTCAACCAGAACTTCCAAATGTGAAAGAGAAGCAATGGGATTTATTGTCCATCTGCGTAGGGATGAATCAAATATTGCTTGAGCCCATCATGACTTGTCTTACGCCTGTGGAAACACACGTTCCAATAAAGGATGTTACGTTTGACTTTGGAAGGTTAAGCATGAAAAGAGATGAGTGCCTTAGAATACTTAGATCACTTTCTCAGTCAATTTCACTTCCTCAACTTAAAAGTCGCTTTAAAATAAAAAATATTTGCTTGAAGAAGGCATGCCTAATTTTTTGTACGGCATCAGGTTCTACCAAATTGTTCACTAAAGGAATGACACCCTTACCCTTTATAGTTATAGATGAGGCAGCTCAACTTAAAGAATGTGAATCAACCATACCACTGCAACTTCCAGGTGCAAGACATGCTATTCTCATAGGTGATGAGAGGCAACTTCCTGCAATGGTTAAGAGCAAGGTAATAATAGAGTTGTCATTATGTCTTATTTGAGGTTATGATGAATTTATAATGACTGTTCACTTGGAAAATTATAATTTTACTTTCAAGTTTTTATGGATGAGGCACCCAGTGCTTACGTGAAAAACTAGTTTGAATTTGGGAAAATCACTATGAGATTCTAATGCAGGAAATGGCAATAGGTCCATACTGCTCACTTGTAATTAGGATTTTTTGGTAATTACATTCCTTCGTTTAGACCTCACATTGATTTTCCATTTGAATTTGGATCTTTGCTATTACTTTTTCTTAATGAAAATTAATTTTTAGTACAAGCTGAGATGGGTCTTGTTTTCTCCATTTTACAAATGCAATGTGTTTTTTAAAGTGTGAGGTGGAATTATGATAAAATCATTCATGAACCTTCATCAAATAGCTTACGATTTTGAATTTATTCGTTCTTTTACATTAATTTGTGTTTTGTGTTGGTTGAGATTACCAAAGATCACCACTGTCTTGTATGTTCATGAAAATAAAATTTCAGATTTCTGATGATGCTGGATTTGGAAGAAGCATGTTTGAGAGGCTGGTGTTGCTGGGATTCATGAAGCATATGCTTAAAGTCCAATTTAGAATGCATCCATCCATAAGTTTATTCCCAAATAGGGAATTCTACCAAGGCCAACTTGTGGATGGCATGAATGTCAGAGATTCAAGCTATAGTAAACGTTTTCTTGAAGGAAAAATGTACAGCTCTTATTCTTTTATAAACATAGCTCAGGGCAAAGAGCAATTTGGTCATGATGGACACAGTTTGAAGAACATGGTGGAAGTTGCCGCTATATCTGAGATTATAAAGAGCCTTCACAAAGGTGTGTGTTTCTTGCTAATTCTTTGTTGATGCTTAGTACTTCCTCTGGTCCTTTTTATAAGAGATAATTTTTAGATATGACTTGTTCCTATTTATAGGAGACACTTATAGGTTGTCTCTAATTTTTTTTGTTAATATTTCATTTTGCCCCTTTTTAATTACTTATATTAATATCATTACATTTAATCCATTGCACATTCTCTCCCTCTTCCACACGCCGCTTTTTTCCAGTAATTTGTTTATTCTCTCTCTTACGAGGGATACTTTTGGGAAAAAGTTACATTTTAAACATGTCTTGTTTCTAACTAGTTTTAAACAACTTTTTGATCAACATCATATAGTTCATTGTCACTTGTCTTTTATAAAAAGAAACAAGGGGGGTAATTGATTAGATACAATCTTCTTGAGAAGAATACTTTGAATATATGACTGGCCCTGTGTTTTTCTGCTAGAGTTCTTGAGCAAGAGAAGGAAACTCAGCATAGGAGTGATATCTGCATATAAGGCTCAAGTCCATGAAATTGAAAAGAAAGTTAAGCAGTACCACTTGGTTTCAGATCCTAACTTCTCTGTGAACATTCGCTCTGTTGATGGCTTTCAAGGTGGTGAAGAAGATATAATAATGATCTCCACTGTCAGATCTAATGAGAACGGAAATGTGGGGTTTCTTTCTAATAGACAAAGAACAAATGTGGCTCTAACTCGTGCTAGGTATGTTACTTGTTAAGGCTTGAGAAATTCCTACATAGACTCAGATTTATAAATATAATAGGCAAGTCATTCACAACAGTACGGTTGTTTATTTTTTTCTCCGGTCCTTTCTATAAAAGCCTCCTAATTATTACTCCCTCCAATCTTATTTATAAATAATTTTCTCTTAGGCTGGTCCTTAATATAAGCAACTTTTTTATATCTCAAAATTTAAACTACTTTTTCCTTTTTTACCCCTATTAAATACACATTTTTATATTAATTAACAACTAATTCTCTTTTCATTCAATCATTTATTACTCATTCTCTCTTCTATGTTCTTTTCATAAATAGGGATATATTTAAAAAATATATGTCATTTTTTACACATTTATTGTTTTAAACTAATCTTAACCGCCAATTCGTTTTGCACAATCAAGAAAAAAGTTACTTGTAAAAAGGACCAGAAGGAATACTTCACATGGATTAAGAAAATTAGTTAAAATAGTTTGTGTTATTGAAATGGTAAAAAATCATCACTACTTTCCAATATTCCAATTAAAATTAACCTATCTTAATCACCCTTTAATTTCTTTATTATACAATTTCTCTGTATATTACACTTAATAAGGGTATTTGTGGAATAGAAGAATTTAATCCTATTGATTTTTTTTGCATATGATATTATACTTAGGACCATCAAAACCTTTTAGAAGGGCCCTTATAAAAAGGATTGAAAGAAGTATATGCCCACTAGCTTATCTACCAATGAAAATCCCTTAAATGAAATAGAAAATCAAGGCTTGAAAAGTTTCACTTATCTTGAGTTCATGACAAGATTTTTCTTTTGCTTTTGGGCAGACACTGCCTTTGGATATTGGGGAATGCAGAGACTCTAAAACAAAGTGGCTCAGTGTGGAGAAAGCTAGTGAATGATGCTCAACAAAGAGGTTGCTTCCATAATGGTGATGATGACCAGAATTTGGCTCAAGCCATTAACAATGCCTGCCCTAAACTTCAGCTAGTTGGAAAATCAAACCATTTAAATCACTCGGTGTATGTGATATAAGTTGCAAGTGATTCACACAAAATTGATATATGTTTGAATAGTTTAATCAGTGTTCCTATAATTGAATACCAAAGGTTTCATCCAGTGGCGGTTTGAAGAAAGGAATTAATGAAAATGAAGTACTTCATTTGTTGTGTTGTAATATAGTAAAGGCTATATGTCCTGAAGCAAAGCAGTATGGTATAATTCTTGGCAATAATGAGTGCTGTAAAGAATAATGACCTTTGCATATGAAATAACCTCATTACATGACACAAATTAATAAAAAATTCCTATAAAATTAATCATAATATTATTTAAAAAAAACATGACTGTCCTCGGGAAAAATGTCAAAAAAATTAAAATTCATTTAAAAGCACAAATTGTCATTTGGAAGTTCGTTTGGGGGCAAAGTGAGTTAAACAAAACATAATACTTGGGCTTGAACTATAGGTTACAATGGCTACCACAATTAAGGAACAAGCTCCTCCTGTCATTTTCATTGCATAGAATATAATTGATTGATTAGCCAGCTATTGGATTATATATCTATATATAAGAAGAGATGGTTGAAATTATAGTACATATTTACATAATATAGTATGCATAAGCTTGGCCATGACTAGTTGACTCACCAAGAGGATATGGTTGCAAGCAATATTTGTGTGAAATATGAAATTAGGGGAATCATGCATATAACACCTTTATTTACAAAAGAATATTATTACAAATAATTATGTGATCCGAACAATAGTTCCTAGTTAAAAAGTTTAATTTGTTTCTGATTTGAATATGATGTCCTCTCTTTATATTATAAGTTATAATGGCCCACACAATTAAGGAACAAGCTCCAAACTATATACATATATATAGGAAGAGATAGATGAAATTACAGTATATATTTACATATTTATAATATGCATTAGTAAGGGTATGACCAATTCATGACTCACCAAGTGGATATGGTTGTAAGCAATATTTGTGTGAAATATGAAATTAGAAGCATCATGCATATAGCACCTTTATTTACAATAGAAAATTATTACAAATAATTTTGTGATCCTAACAACTACTCTTAGGTAAGAATTTTGTTTCTAATTTGAATATGGTGTCCTCTCTTTATATTATATGCTGTCTTTTCTTGATGAAAGTCCTTTTGATGATTGCTGTCTTTTCTTTCTAATAATTTTCATCAATGTACATTATATGCTTTTGGATTTAAAAAGGTTTTATCATTCCGTTTCCTCGGCTAAATTTTCAAGTAAAATTCTTGTCTATCTTAGTGGTCCTTAGATAGGAAAAACAAATTAATTATTTATTTAAATGATTTAAAATTATAAGTCCTGATTGATATCTTCTAAAGTTTCGTCTTCCTGGATGTTTGTATGCTTAAAACGAAGCTTATAATAGCACATTAATTGCAGCCTTGGTGGAATTGTCATGTACATATAATATTTCCAAATTTGCAAACAAATGACTCCTATGAAAATAATGGTATCCCAATTTTACTCAACGACAATAACGGTAATAATAGGATTAAAAAAAAAGCCCTGGATAGTATTAAAAAAAAACTAGTGACTTGATGAGTAACAATGCCGGAGGGAATTGTAGCACGAAGAACCGAAGATGGGTATTTTAGTAAGTGAATGTTTAAACTCCAATGTTTTGAAATCTGGACTGGACCTACCGGTCTGACCCAGGAACCGGCAAACCGACCGGAAAACCGGTCCAGTCCGGTCAACATTTTTTTATTATTATTCTTTTAAAAATCAATTTTTTTAATTTTTTTTTCTTAGAAGTTCATATTAATAAACCTAAATTTTTCAATTTCTCATCGGTTTGATCCTGGGTTAGCTCCAGTTTGACTCCGATATGACCTTCTGACCCTTGATTTAATACCCCGACCAGTTCAGAACCTTGGTAAACTCAAATTTGAAAGACAATGAAACAGTTCGGATTTGAAGGCTTTTTAATTAGAAAATTGAGAAAAGTATAACATCTATTTCCGCGTTCGGCTCAAATCTAATTTCTAGATCAAAAGGATCAAAAAAATGAGAAAAGTATAAAATCTTGGGAAAATCCCTATAAAATACATTTGAAATAGAGAAATCCCAAATCAGTGCGCCGAAATTGCAAAATCTCAAGTCATTGCTGTATCAATATGGAAGAGAAATCTTGGATTTTGAAATATCGGCGAAAAGATGAATGTGCCTTTTTTTGATGAAAGTCCTTTTGATGATTCTGGTCTTTTCTTTCTAGTAATTTTCATCAATGTACATTATATGCTATTGGATTTAAAAGGGTTTTGTTTTTCCGTTTCCTCAGCTAAATTTTTACTTAAAATTCTCGTTTATCTTGGTGGTCATTAGATAGGAAAAAAAATTAATTGATTATTTAAATGATTTACAATTATAAGTCCTGTTTGATATCTTCCAAAGTTTGGTCTTTCTGGATGTTTGCCTGCTTAAAACAAAGCTTATAATAGTACATTAATTGCAGCATAGGTGGAATTGTCATGTACATACAATATTTCCAAATTTGGAAACAAATGACTCTTACGAAAATAATGGTATCCCAATTTTACTCAACGACAATAATGGTAAAATAGGATCAAAAAAAGCCCCTGATAGTATTAAAAATAACTAACGACATGACGAGTAACAATGCCAGAGGGAATTGCAACACGAAGAACTGAAGATGGGTATTTTAAGTGAATGTGTAAACTCAAATTTGAAAGACAATGAAACAGATCGGATTTGAAGGTTTTTAAATTAGAAAATTGAGGAAAGTATAACACCTATTTCCACATCTGGCTCAAATATGATTTCCAGATCAAAAGTATCAGAAAACTGAGAAAAGTATAAAATATTAAAATCTTTTTCGGCGTCGATCTAACCAGCTCAAATCTGGTTTCTAGATCAAAAGCCAATACAAAGCGGCTCAATTCGGCTTAATTAATAAAATGTCTAAGGGCCTATTTGGCATGACAGGAGGAGAGGTAAGGGGAGGGAAAATAAAAATTTTATGAGTTGAATTTAATAAAATTGAAGAAATTGGGTTATAAAATTTTAATGAAGAGAAAATATAATATAAAAAAGTATGAAAAATTGATTAAAAACTTTTAATCCCCATTCTCTTTTTTTTTTTAATTCAACTTATAAAAGTTCCCCTCCCCACCCCTCCAGATCCCTCATTCCAAACAAGTCCTAAAGCATTTCAACAAACTGCTTAAGAGCATGTTCGGATTAGTAGTAGTAGAAGTGACTTTTTTTCAATTTGACTTTTACAAACTTAAGATAGGATAACAGTCAGATTGTAAATATGATTTGTGTTTGGATTGACAGTGGCAGAAGCGGCTTTTTTTCAAACTTAAACTTGTTTGGATTATTATTGAAAAGTAAGTTTAGATGGAAAATGATTGAAAAGAGCATCAATCTTATTGAATACTACACACACACATACACACATATTACTTACATATATTGTGATAATTTAAAAGAAAATTAAAATTATAAAATAAAAATAGTTAATTTATTATTTAAAAATTTGAAAATAATCAAATTAATTAATTAAATATGCTTAATGGATACAAATGTGTGTGTATTTAGATAGATGTATTCAATGAATATATATATATAATTAAAAAAATATTAAAATTAATTTGCTGCAAATATATGTGGCTTATAATTTGCTCAGGATGGGGCAATAAAACTAGGATCCGGCTTTGGTCCTTTTCCTGAAGGAAAATGAGGGTTCTTTTCTTGATCTGGATTGTTAGATTAAGATCTCAACGGTCCAGATTTAATATATAATAATAATAATAATAATAATAATAATAATAATAATAATAATAATATTATTATTATTATTATTATTATTATTATTATTATTATTATTATTATTATTATTATTATTATTATTATTATTATTATTATTATTATTATTATTATTATTATTATAGAGCCTGATATCTTAATCCAACTTGGTAACAGAATATCAGTTTTAACTAATTTCATTTAGACCTTGCATAACTAAAGGTGAAATTACTGGTTCTTTGACAGAAGAACTACAAGAATGCCTAGAAGTTTGTTCTAGAGCAATTTTATAGCTTTCCTGAATGGAAGGTATTCTGGAAACACTAAATGATCGTCTTCGATCAAAAGTGATTCTAACATCTCCATTTTCATTTTGCCTAATTCTATAAGAATTAGGTGCAGGTTTTGGAATGACAGAGGCAATTTTATTTAAGTCCCAATCATCAGGAAGAGTAACTTCTTCCCATTTTATTGTCTTTGGAACCATAACATTTACTCTAGTAGCATCTGTTAGGAATAGACATGTTTCTTTTCCTTGATTAAACATTTTAATATTTGAAGTACATGAATTCATCACTTTGTAATGGACCCTATCGATTAAAGCTATAGGTGAAACACCAGGTTTCATGTTGAATCCATGTAATTTCAAACTTAACTTCAAAACTTCTATGATAGGATCATCAAGAAGTGAATCCGTTATACTGGGGAAACAATTGAAGTAGATTGGTCCATCATGGAGACCTGCTTCAATCATTTCAAAAATTGATTTGAAAAAGATTTTATGTCTACCATCTCTAACACATACTAAGGTAGATACATTAAGACCGGATTTAACGAGTGGTTTAATTGCAATTTGGACACAACCAATGTGTATAAATTTATATCTTTTTTGGTGTTTTATGATTGATTTTTCTGACAACAAGGGCATGTCAGTTGGTTCTGATTTTAGAGGAATAGTTTCTTCAACCATTCTAATTATATAATCAGAAGACTTAAAAGAATTTTTTATCCTCAGGTTTATATAAATCATTTTAGTTAATGACTGGAATAGTCCAATCACTAAAATTTTGGTCAATATCTTCAAAATGGATTTCAATGTTGAAAATATTGTTTTGTAAGGAATTTTTTCCTAAATTTTTGTTTGGTGTAGCACCAGAATTTAAGGATGAAGAAGGAGTAGAAGAAGAGCAAGAAGAGTTGGAGCGGAAAGAGAAAGATCTAAACATAATTAAAACTTTACTCCCTTATACTGATATTGTAACACCCCAATTTTTTATTAAAGGTTAATGGTAATTATTGAGGATAATTATCGAATTAAAGTGAAATAATTATGGGTTTGGTGGCTATATTAATTAATATGCCATAATTGTTAGGAAAATTGAAAGAATGGCTCTAAATTAGTGATTAATGGAAGAGATTAATTACTAGTTAAGAGGGTATGAGATGTGAAATTAAAATGGCTAATGGAGGGATTAGTGTAGCTAATTGGTGGATTATTGTATGAAGAGCCAATGGGAATGTGACAAGTGGCAAGCTCACATGTTAAAAGGGTGAGAGAAAAGTCAAATGGGATAAAATATGGTATTTTCTCTCTCTTCTTCCCTCTCTTTTCGCTGAAACTGATGGGAGGGAGTATTCTTTCATCTTCCTCATCACTCAACCTCTCATATCTCTCTCTCTCTCACGTTCTCTCTCTTCTCTCTCTTGTGCAGCCATTGTTGGCCAAGAAAGAGGAAGTGAAAGCTGGATTTTGAGGTAAGCAAATGGCCTCAAATGTCAAAATGCTCTTCATTAATATTGTTCCTTGAGCTAAGAGCTTTCATCCTATGGTTTTAGATTCTCCATTGGTGGTGATTTGAGGAATCACGAAAATGTACAAGTTGGAGAATCATGAAGTGCCTTTGGGAAAGTTGTTGAGGTAAGTGAAAGCTTCATTTTCATATAAGTTTTGTGGCCATTGGTTGGGCCTTAAATTTCTGGAATTTTAGCCCTAATTTTCGTGATTTAGGGTCTTGTGGTGTTTGAATTTTTGTTGTCATGGAATTAGTGCCTTGTTAAGTGTTTTGAATGAATGTTATTGGATTGAAGCTTAAAGGTGAAGTTTGGGAACTTTATGTTGGTTTTGTGCTTTGGTCAAAACAGGGCATGTTGATAGGCTGTGAATTTGGTCATTTTGAGGTTACCATTGTATTCCTTGTGGAAAATTGTATGGGAATATGTTTGGTTAATGATTTTGGAGTCATTGGACACTTTGGTAGAAAAGTTGGAAAATGCTGTCAAAGTGAACTCTGTCTGGGCAGTTTATTTGTGCGAACGTTTTGAATGACCAAATGGTATTAAAAAATTGTGAAACTTTCCAGTCTTAAATTTCACTTCCCAAGCTTCAAAATGGACATAAATTTTGTGTCATTTCGCTTTTTGAGCTGGGAGTTTGAACTGTCCAAAGTTTGGCATCAAAACTGGACCCTGTTTTGGTACAATGTTAGGTTTTTGGTAAATCTGGACTTTTGTGGTAATTTCTAGTTATGGCCAATATTTTTCCTTGAAATATGACTTAAATAGCTTTCATTGGGCTTTGGAATCACCTTATTTTGATTTTTTCTGAATTAGTTATGATTTTTGGAAGTTCAGCCAAGAAACTGGATTTCCTGGGCCGCGGCCAGCGGATTCTGGGCCACAGCCCAAACGTTTCTGAGCGTTTCTGGGCAGTGTTGGGCCACAGCCCGTGGATTCTGGGCCGCAGCCCAAACGTTTCTGAGCAGTTTTGGGCCACGGCCAGTGGATTGTGGGCCGCAGCCCACCCCCAAAAATCAGTATTTTACACTTTTAAAGGTGATTCTTGGTATAGCCTTTCCCAAGCCTTTAGGCATATGTTTGGGCTTTGATTAGCCACCTAAAGGTGTTAAATGATAACCAAATCTAAGTGTTATGAAAGTGAGAATTTGGAAAAGAGAATGACCATATGTTCTTGATTTGGTTATAGGGTTGGGTATTTACCCTGATCATGACTTGATATCCGCTTGGATCGTGAGTAGCCGACGCTGGAGCATACGTGGAAAGAATAAGGGTAGGGAACTTACCTCTCCTGTATGTATTGATATTTGTGTTTGTGTATTGATGCATGTTATTGCTTTGCTTGATTATGTGAAACATACATGAATGATTGAAGCTCTGTTTCTATTTATGCTATGGCCATGAGTATGTTGTTGAAATATTGAGCATGCGAATATATCATTATGTGAGCACAAGTTATTGTGATGCAAGCATGTCATGCATTAAACACTTATCTTGCATGCATATTGGTATCTGTTTCCTACTGGGATTCTCTAGAATCTCACCCTCCCCTACCAACATTTTAGACAGGACAAGTGGCTCGAGGAAGGAGCAAGCGACTAGGGGCGGCGAGAATCCCTTATGGGCATTTGGACTTGGTAGTGGTTATCGTTGCCATTTGGGATAATGGTAGTTGATTTAAATGTACTTAGAGTTGTATATGTTAGAATGGATATATGGTTGTATATGTTATGGAGGTGTATTTGGATATGTATTGGGAATGAAATTTGTGTAATCCCCATTGAGGAATTGTAAAGGGCATATGTGCCCATGAACCTTTAGTGAAGATATGAACCCGGAATTGCCGGGATTATTATTGTGCACTCTGATATATTATGAATGTTAATTATCTTCACGAAGTAATTGTATTCGAAACGTGAATGTGAGACCAGGTTAAAGTGTTTGATTTGTGAAATGTAATTGTGAAAACCCTATCTTAAGGATGGGGAATGTAAATGAATTTTGATTATTATTGGTCTCTATTTCACTCTAATGTTGTATTTCGGATATAATTACGGGGGGGGGGGTTACAGATATCATTACAGTCTGGTTCCATAGGGTTGTGCTAGACAAGATGAATTTTTTGGGTTATTTATAGAGCTATTATAAATATTGCCTTGTATGTTCTTATAAAGATAAAAGTCTGCCAATATTATTATAACTTAGCCAACGCCTTAAACATTGAACCCTAATATCATATGAACATTCGAACAATAGGCGTTTGGACTTACTTGCCCTATCCGTCGAGACTTACTGCCATAGCCCTAGAAAAGACGGACGAAATTCATATGCCATAAGATCAACTAACTTGCGTGCTATCAGATAATAATACTACTAAGCAGATACTTAGCTTTATATTAACATGTTTCTGATGTGGAAGATCAACCAAGATTGCGACCGCAAAGCATACTTATCCAGTGATATTCATACTAGCTTCATAAATTTTCTAGAACTTCAAAGCATCTAATACATCCCTACTTCCCTTTCAGGATTTGATACCAACTTGGGGGATTGACCCCGAAAGGATCTAAGAGAAAGAAAGGAGAAAGAAAGCATGAGAGGTAGGGACCGACACGAAGTCGTTAATTCATTAAACAAAAAATTGATAGTAAAGAGCATTGCATTGCATTTACTTCAAAATATTGGAATAGAGCTCAGCAGAACTATTCCACAATCAAAAAAGAAATTTTAGCAATCGTTTTGTGCATAAACAAATTTCAAAGTGATTTGTTAAATAAAAAATTTTTAGTCAGAGTTGATTGCAAATCTACAAAAGATATTTTGCAAAAAGATGTAAAAAATAAATAATATTTTTATAATATATTGAGTAATGTGTTCTGTTGATTGGGAATCAGTTAAAACCGATTCTTTGAGAACCGATTCTTTTTTATGAAGAATCAGTTGAAATCATAAATTCTCTTTCAAATGATGAAGAAAAGGTCAAATATTTTAATAAACTTAGAGAAGTTTTAGCCTCATCTTCAAATTCGAAATCTGCTCAAAAAATGTTGCAAAAAACCTTGCAAACAAAATATGATTTTTCTGAGATAATGAAAAGATTTCAGAATAATCCAAAACCTGTTTCAACTTCTGACCTTCAAAATGAAATAAATGATTTAAAAGAAGAGATAAGAAACTTGAAGAATACTCAAGATTTCCATTCTCTTATTTTAAATCAAATTCAAGAAGAAATCTCTGATAAAGAAAAGAAAGAAGAAAAGGATGATGTCAGTAATAAGGATTCATACACTCCTAATTCTTTCCTAAACCTTATATCAAGGATTTCAATTCAAAAATGGCATTTTTCAGTCAAAATTGTTGTTGCAAATAATTTTGTATTGGAAATAATAGCCTTATTTGATACTGGTGCAGCTTTAAGGTGTATCAAGGAAGGTCTAATTCCAACAAAATTTTATGAAAAAACCACAGAGAATCTCTACGGAACAAATAAATCACCATTAGACATTAGCTACAAGCTTTCAAATGCAGTAGTTGAAAATAAGGTTTTCAAATCAAAACTCCTTTCATCTTAGCCAAAGTTTTGTCTTAAGATGTAACTCTCAGTGCTCTTTTCATCGACCAATTAATACCTTATTTGACAACAAAAGAAGGAATAGAATCTCAAATAATGGGAAAACATATTTTCTTCAAATTTGCTTATCCTCCTTATACTAAATTTCTCAATGCAGTTGAGTATAAGGAAAATCAAAATGTCTTGAAAAATATTCAAGACACAATTAGATCTGATTTTCCTAATGCATTTTAGGAAAGAAAAACGCATATAGTCGATCTTGTAATATCCTGAAATGTAATCAGGGATTAATAACTTCAAAGTGATGTAATTAATGATAATTAAGCACTTTTGAAGTATGTGTTATGCAATGTGATGTAAAGGTGCTTAGTAATGGTTTATTAAGCATTGTGATAATCAGGGTAAAACGGTAAATTTACCGACCGATTGGTCAGTTACCGAAGAGAAAACTCCTTAGTAATCAAGATCAATGGCTAGGATTGAAAGAACAAGAGGTGAAAATCCTATGCATGCAAGTTCATGTGAAATCATGGTAGGAAAAAGGAGATGGTGACAAGTGGCAAACTATGGACCATGGGATTGAAGTCAAAGATTCAACTTATTTCTCTTCCCTCCTACTCTTAGAGTTGGCTGTGTGTATGGGGGAGAGAGGAAAATTGCTTCTTCATCAATATCTCACTTTCTCTCTCCATTCTCTCCATTCGGTGCAGCTAGGCAAGAAAGAGAAAGAAAGGGCTTGAATTCTAGGTAAGTATTTGGCTTCAAATGCTCATCTTATATTCACTAAGGTTGTTCATGGTGTTGAGGGCTTTCTTGCCATGGTTTCAGAATTTTCATTGGTGCTATTTGAGAGATTGTGAAGTTTGAGAAGTTGAGGAATCAAGGAAATCATATTTGGGAAAGGAAGAGGTAAACATTTAATGCATTTTGGTATAATTGTTTTGGCCATTGGTTTAGCTTTGTAAATTCTGGATTTTTGCCCTGATCTCTTGAGATTTTGGGAGATATGAATTAAGTGATGTAATGTGGTGGAATAGATGCTAGATAGTGTATGGGAGTTAATGGTTTTGGTTTGGATTTGAAAAGAGGAAGTTTGGTAAATTATGGTTTTGAGTGGTCTTGTGAGTTAGATATGGGAATGTGTTATTTGAGTGGAAGTTTGGTTATTTTAGGTTACCAATAGGTTCCTTGTGTTAGGACAAGTGAGAATGAGTTGTGGTATAAGCTTTAGGACCATTGGTAGCAAATTGGTCAATTCTGGAAAACCATATCAGTTGCTGTGATTTGGCATCTTATAGGCATCACTCGAGTGAGGGAGGATCTCACTCGAGCACGATATGAAATTCTGGGTATTTTGGCCAAGTCTTCAGGCAAAAACCGCGAGCACACTTCCTGACTTGCGAGTGAGATATGATTCTGCTCAAGTGAGCATAGGCATGCTCGAGTGAGGGAGTAAGTTTAAGACTTGGGAGTTCATGGTTGCTCTTGGGTAGTCACTCGCTGGGTCTCACTTCCTGGTGCTTGAATGCACCTGAAGCCATTGCTCGAGTATAGCCTCTTGTGCTCGAGTGAGTGTGAGAAATATTTCAGGGTTTGCTCTCGAGCAAACACTTCTTGTGTCTCACTCGCTGGTGCTCGAGTGTAATTGGGGGTGTCACTCGAGTGAGACTTCCATCACTCGAGTGAGCCAGCCCAAAATCAGAAATTCTCCCTAGAAGGAGGATCTTCGGGATAGTTTCTCCCAACCCTTTAGGCATATGTTTAGACCTATAATAGTCACCTAAAGAGTTTAAATGATAACCAACTTAAAGAATTATAGAATTAAGAATTTGGAAAAGAGGTTGACGGGTTGTTCCTAACCTGGTTTACATGATTTGATATTTGCCATCCTCGAGAGCCCGTAGTGCCAAGAAACGTCAGGAAATGATCAGGTAGTGACTCTCTCTCTCTCTCTCTTATACTATGTGTAATGCACTGTATGTGTGTTGTATCACTGTTTTGTGATGATCTTTGATACTGCTACGGTTACAGCTGGTGATAGCTATCGTTTACAGCGCAAATTGTCGTGATTGTGTTTACAGCGAGAGCTGTCATATTGTGTATATAGCCGTGAGTGCTGTCGTTTATGGTGAAAGCCATGTACATTTGAGTTGCTGCTGCTGTTGCTGTTTGTGATTTATGTACATGCTTTATGTTTATGCATTGTGTGAGTGATTTGTTACTACTGGGATTCTCTCGAATCTCATTCTTTCCAATGACTAACATTTCAGATAGGGCATGTGGCTCGAAAGAAAAGCGGCCAACCCGGAGCGGTTAGGACCCTTAGGGATATATATTTGATTTGGAGATGTTGGTTATACATTTTGAACTTGGGATTATTGTATATATTTTGATATCTGAATTCTAGATTCGATTTTTGGTTGTGTAATCCCCTGGTGGAAACTTATAAACCCTCCGATTATATATGTATAGAACCTAGGAGTTGCCAGGGAGTTGGTTATACACTCTGATATGAATGATTGTATATTAACTGCACAGGTAATTATATTCGAACATTGAAATTGAGACAAGGATGGGAAAAAGATTTTTAAAGGTTTTTGTGAAAATCCCACTGTAAGGCAAAAATTTAAAATGAGTTTAAATCATCCGATGGTCTCTAATCCGATTTAATTATATGTTATCGAATTATAATTACGTGTTTAAAGGCAGGGGGTTACATATCTCCCATATGAGAAAGACTTTAATGAAAGAGCTATTTCAACCAAGGCTCGTCCAATTCAGCATTTTTATTAACATAAAAAACTGCACAAGACCAAGGGCTTTGGCTTTTGCAAATAAGCCCTTTTGAGAGCAAATCTTTGATCTCATTTTGACAATGTTCCAAAAGTTCCTAGTTCATCTGAATTGGACGAGCCTTGGTTGGAATAGCTCTTTCATTAAAGTCATTCTCATATGGGATATCAAAATTTTTCAGAACTTCAAAACATCTAATACATCCCTACTTCCCCTTCAGGCTCTGATACCAACTTGGGGGAGTGACCCCGAAAGGATCGAAGAGAGAGGGAGGAGAAAGAGAGAAAGAGAAGTAAGGACCGACACTGAGTCGTTAATTCATAAGATGTAGATGCAAATGCAAAAATTTAAAAGAGAAGAGAGTAGAAAAATGATATATTATGGAAATATAAAGAAATTACAAAATAAAGAACAAAGGCAAAAACATAAAAACAAAACAAACTTACAAACAAGAGGGGGAAAGAAGTGATCCTGAAGGGCGGTCAGGAATCGAGTGAGTAACAACTGAAATGAAATGTCATTTTATAGGCGTTCAAGTCAGTTCCTATTCACGGTAATTATTTTTTCTCCTTTGGGTAAAATCACTTTAACTAGAGTAAGAAACATATTACTTAAGAAAAGTGTTTTTTTCAAAATCTCTAGTGTTAAAATTGGAGAAGCTTCTGTAATTGCTTCACCTTTAAGACCAAAGACCCCAAATTTGATACTAATTCAACTGATATTCAAAATATCATTAAACAAAATAATTATACAAATTTATATCTTCAAACACTTGGAAAACATATTTTGAAAAACCCTGTAACTTCTAAAGCTAGTAAAGATGTATTATCTAGCTCTACAAGTTCAAAGCCAATATTTAAACCTTACTCCATTCCAAAAAATGTTTCAAGTAGTGTTCGAAAAGGAAGTTTCCAACAAAGAATTGAAGAAGAATTAAGGAAGATAACTGTTCCTGAAACTCTTCTTGGGAAAAAAGTTTAGAAATCTTCAACAATCCCTTCTTCTTCTCAAAAATTAACAATTGGTGTTTTAAAAGAAAATCAAACTAGTAGTAGTGAAGCTTGTCCAAAAACCCAAAAAATTGAAAACATAAACTAGAGAAATTCAACAAAATTATATTATCCTAGGGCTACACCCCCGGATAGAGTACTTGAAGAGAGAGACTCTGCTCTCCGACAATTCATTGCAAACAACATCTATGTCTGGAACATAGATGGCCAATCTGAAACAAATATTTTGGAAACTCTCCAACAAATGACGATGGTCAGTAACACCTATGCCATATATAACAATTGTCAAGAGGAAGACGTTGTTTATATATTGATCTCTGGCTTTACTGGGCAACTCAGAGGTTGGTGGGACTACCATCCACTCATAAACAAAAAAACCAAATACTTCAAGCAATAAAAACCTCACAAGATGGCACTATAATCACTAGTGATGGTGAACCAATGTCTGATGCTGTTAACTGTCTTATAGTTAACATAATTGCACATTTTGTTCAGGATCCTTCTGTAACCCCCTCCGTAATCATATCCGAAATACAACATTAGAGTGAAATAGAGACCAATAATAATCAAATTCATTTACATTCTCATGCTTAAGATAGGATTTTCACAAATACAAAATCAAACACTTTAACCTGGTCTCACATTCACATTTCGAATATAATTACATTGCGAAGATAATTAACATTAATAATATATCAGAGTGCACAATAACAATCCCAGCAATTTCGGGTTCATATCTTCACTAAAGGTTTATGGGCACATACGCCCTTTACAATTTCTCAAATGGGGATTACACAAATTTCAATCCAAATACACCTCCACAACATATACAATTCTAAATACATCCAAATCAACTACCCTTATCCCAAATAGCAATGATAACCAACTACCAAATCCAAATGCCCATAAGGGATTCTCGTCGCCCCTAGTCACTTGCTCCTTCCTCGAGCCACTTATCCTGTCTAAAATGTTGGTAAGGGAGGGTGAGATTCTAGAGAATCCCAGTAGGAAACATATACCAATATGCATGCAAGATAAGTGTTTAATGCATGACATGCTTGCATTACAATAACTCGTGTTCACATAATGATATATCCGCATGCTCAATGTTTCAACAACATACTCATGGCCATAGCATAAATAGAAACAGAGCTTCAATCATTCATATATGTTTCACATAATCAAGCAAAGCAATAACATGCATCAATACACAAACACAAATATCAATACATGCAGGAGAGGTAAGTTCCCTACACTTATTCTTTCCACGTATGCTCCAGCATCGGCTACTCGCGATCCGAGTAGATATCAAACCACGATCAGGGCGAATATCTGACCCTATAACCAAATCAAGGACATAGGATCATTCTCTTTTTCAAATTCTCATTTTCATAACACTTAAATTTGGTTATCATAATTGACCCTTAAGAGGCCACAAATGCCTCTAATAAAAGCCCTAAAAGGTTGGGAAACAATAGATTAGAGATCTCCTTTTGAAAACTCAAAGTGCTGGAACACAGGGGTTGGCCTCGGCCAGCCCTTCCTTGGGCCGCGGCCAAAATATGGTCAGCAGGTCACTGGCCGCGGCCAGCCACCCATGGACTGCGGCCAGAATCAGGCCAGAAAGGTTTGGGCCGCGGCCATCCACCTTGGGCCGCTGCCAAGAAATTCCCTGATTCTTGGCTGAATTTCCAAAATTCATAACTAATTTTAGAAAAATCGAAACGAGGTGATTCTAAAGCCAAATGAAAGATACGTAAGTCCTCTTTCTAGGAAAAATATGTACAATTACTAGAAATCACCAAAAAATTCCAGAATTACTCAAAACTCATCACTGCCCCAAAACAGAGTTCTGTTTCAATCCCAAACTTTGGACAACCATATCTCACAGAATACTAAACGAAATGACAAAAAATATATGTCCATTTTGAATCTTGGGATGTGAACTTTAAGACTGGAAAGTGTCACAATTTTCTGAAATCATTTGGTCATTCAAAACGTCCACACAAATAAACTGCCCCGAATAGAGTTCCAAGGGACAGATTTTCCAATTTTCTACCAAAGTGTCCCATGACTCCAAAATTAACAATCAAGCCTATTCCCACATAAATTTTCACAAGGAACACAATGGTAACCTCAAAATGACCAAAATCACAACCTATCAACATGCCCTGTTTTGACCAAAGCACAAAACCAACACAAAAGGTGCCAAACTTCACATTTAAGCTTCAATGCAATTCTATTAATTCAAAACACCAAATGTAATATCCCAATTTTTGATTAAGGGATAATCATGATTATTATGGATAATTATGAATTTAATTGGGATTAGTATGTATTTTATGACAATATTAATTAATGTCATAATTAATGGAAATTGGAAATATTATTGCATATGTGTGGTATTTAAGATCAAGGGTTGTGATTCCTTGACTGTGGGTCGGAATCCTATGTGTTGTGGTGTGGTGAGCTCATTGTGGGAATGGTTGAGATGCTGACAAGTGGCATTGTGAGAGTTGTGGATGAAGGCCACATGTGGACAAATGAGCACTTTTCCTCTTTTCTCTCTCTCACTTCATCTCTCCATCTTTCTCTCTCTCGTGCTCTCTCTCTTTCGCTGGAGCAAGGAAGAAAGGGAAGGAAAAGCTTGATCTTTTGTTTGGTCATTTGGTTGTGAGTGGTGCCACACGAAAATTGATAGTTGGTGAATCAAGAACTCTCTTTGGAGAAGTTTATAAGGTGAGAAAAACCAATCTATCTATCTATGTTTCATACTATTTGGAATAGTTTATGATTTCTGGAAATTATGGCTTAATCATGAAAATTTGATGCCACTGTACATTTGGTATGTTTTTGGCATGAGAATGGTGTTTGGAATGAGTATATGATAGATAGATTGATTAGAAGTTGAAATGTGAAGTTTGGTTAAGATTGGTGTTTTGATGAAATTGTTGCCCAAAACCCAAAGCATGATAATGGAGTAGGATTTTGATAATTCTGAGGATTCCATTGAGTTTGTTGGGTGTTTTTGTGTGGGAATGGCTTTGGGTGGAGTTTTGAGTCCATAGGAATCAATTGGGCAAAGGGTAAAGGGAGTGCCTCTGTTCTGCGTTTTCTGCTATCTGAGGGATTCTCTCGAGCACGCTGGGGTCTGCTCGAGTGAAGTATGAATATCACCCGAGCAGGGATGAACTCTGCTCGAGTGAGGAGGTGCTCGTGGGTTATCACTCGCGGGAATGGGGTGTCTGCTCGAGTGATGTGTGAATTTTCCCCTGTGTGCTTCGAGTCACCTGGGTTTTCTATGAGTCCTGCTCGAGCACACCACTTTGTGCTCGAGTGAGCGAGGGACCTTCTCGAGTGAGAGTGGCTCTTCTCGAGTGAGGGTGTACGCCCAGAGTAGAGGGTTGCTCTCGGGTGGATGCTCGCGGGCAAGGTGCAAGAAGTGTGCCTTCTCACTCGCGGGTGGAGGGCATCTGCTCGAGTGAGCCGTGTGTGCTCGCGGGTGAGAGGGGTATGCTCGCGGGTGTGCTCGCGGGTGTGCTCGCGGGTGAGAGTGTTGTGCTTGAGGGATTTTGGTCTTGGAGAGCTTTGGGTGCTCTCGGACCCTCACTTTCTGATTTTCTCTCGCGGGTGCTCGAGTGAGGCATTTGGCCTTGTGCTCGAGTGAGGATTTGTGCTCGAGTGAGCCAGTTCCTGCAAGCGTCTTTGTGCTCTCGGGTGCTCACTCGCAGTCTCACTCGCACTTGTGCTCGAGTGATGTCCGTACTTGTGCTCGAGCACGGTCATCTGTGCTCGAGTGAGGCAGTGAAAAATGTGAGTTTTGTGCTTCCAAAAGGGGATCTTTGGGATAGTTCTTCCTACCCTTTAGGGCTATTGTTGGGAGTGTTTAGTGACTCCAAAAGTGCAATAATGATAACCAATTAAGTATGATAAAGTGGATTAAGTCTTGGAATAGAGATTAACTCTTCGTCCCTAATGATAAATATAGGATTTGATATTTGCCCGACGCGGGAGAGACCGGAGCCAAGGAACGCCCGGAAGAACTCAGGTAGTGACTTTTCTCTCATATCTTGTATGATGTCTTGGCATGCATAACTTGTCATTAAACTTGTGAATGTGTGCCATGGTCCATTACGGCGCGAGCAATTCAGCGGGAGCCGTATAGGGAGTGACAGTGGTCATCTCTAGTTCGGCCGTTGTAACTGCCGTCGTAACCGACATGGATGACGTGAATCCGACCCGTGTGAGGGCGGCGTTTGTGCAACCAGCCGTGGGCTGTGTATGTGTATCTTGCCTATGTGGCTTGCGTATATGACATGCTTTATATGGATCCCAGCTGTGGTGAATTATACTGTGTTGAATGTTGTGATACAATACAGCGTGAGCAATTCAGCGTGAGCAATCGTAAGGGATGACATGTGTCATACTAACCATTGCCGCTGTAACTGCCGTTGTAGTTGCTTGTTGAGATGCAATACAGCGTGAGCAATTCAGCGTGAGCAATCGTAAGGGATGACATGTGTCATACTAACCATTGCCGCTGTAACTGCCGTTGTAGTTGCTTGATGTGAATAATGATTTGCTTACATGCATTATTGTTGTACATTATATGATTGATTTGTTACTACGGGGATTCTTTAGAATCTCACTCTCCCAAAATTAACTATTTTAGACAGGGCTGAAGGATCGAAAGGCAAGCGGGCGACGAAGAGTAGTTAGATCTCCTGTTTAGGAGTATATTTTGGAGATTATGGTTATCATTGTATATTTTGGAATTGTATGTAGTAAACTTTGTGTAATCCCCAAGTTAAGGGTATTGAATAGTGGCTTCGTGCCTTTGTAAATCCCTTATCTAATGAATGGAACCCGAGCGTGTCGGGAATTTATTTGCACTCTGATATTTGTAAATGGAATCCACCTGTTCAGGCCTTTATTATTTTGTATTTTGAATGTGAGACCGGTTTGAAAAGTGTTTTTGCAAATCCGATTTTTGGGCAAAAGATTGTCTTAATAAGTCCCAAATTGAAATATGGTCTCTAATTACAAATTAATTACAAGTTTATGAACTTAATCTCGGCCTAAGGTGGGAAGGGGGTTACATTTGTGGTATCAGAGCTGTAGTTCCTGGCAAGGTGAGAATTTGCTAGGATAGCTCCTTAGTTGACCTTAATCCTTGAGTTTAGGGTAGCTTATTGATTGATAAGTGCTGGTTGTGTATACACATGGATATTTCTGCTAGTTGTAGATATATCTAAGTCTTATGGATTATGTGTATACCTTTGGTTTGAAACTGACTTGGTGAATCATTGTAGAGAAAAGAACAACATGGTTCGCCTTAGAGTCAGGCAGCATGGCCCAGAGATAGAGGAGTTGGATGACAATCCTCCTAACCCAATGCGAGAGGTGATGGATCTCGTACGGGAACAAAGAGATATGATCCGTGAGCTAAGAGAAGAGCTCCGGGAGGAAAGGGCCAAGCGTAATGAGGAAAGGGCCCAGTCGACTCGTGAGGAGACTCAGGCAGAGACTCATCATGAGGAGACGGCTGAGGGGTCTAATCGATCTCGTGAATCCCCACCTCACTCGGTGCCTAACCAAGAGTCTCAAGGGATGCCGGTTCGTGAAGGAAGAGGCTTGCAATATTGGGTCTCTGAGTTCTGCAAGCATCTACCTCCTGTGTTCAAGGGAAAGTTTGAGCCCCAAGTTGCTGAGGACTGGTTGACTCGTCTAGAGAAGATCTTTGAGGTCCTCGAGTGCTCTACGGAGGTAAAAGCGAAGCTAGCTGTGTATAAGCTAGAGGGGGACGCAGACCGTTGGTGGCGGAATATCGCCATGACACTTCGAAGCCGGAATGTGCCAGTGACTTGGGAAATGTTCCAAGAAAAGTTTAATGAGAAGTACTTCCCCAAGTCGGTGAGGTTAGAGAAAGAATCTGAGTTTTTGGCTATCAGACAGGGAGATACAGAGAGTTTTGATGAGTATCTTTCCCGGTTCGTCCGACTATCTCGGTACTCTACACATCTCCGAGAAAAAGATGATGAGGAGTGGAGCTCTGATATGCTTATCAGAGGTTTGAGGCATGAGTTGAAAAAGAGATTGGCCACTCATATGTTTACTGACTTCAACAAGGCGGTGGAGCAGTGTAGGATTGTTGAGAACAATCTGAGGGATTGGTACCCAGCTAAGGGTAAGGACAGTCGCAGTGAGCCTAGTAAGGCTAATACTTCCCAGAAGCGGAAGGGGCAAGGATCCTCATATGGGGGTGGTAACAAGAAGCCCTATCAATCTGCGGGTCGTAGTGATCAGAGGCCTCCAGCGGGACCGATGTGCAATCAGTGTAGAAAGTACCATCCGGGAAGAACTTGTACTGGGGAGGTGATTTGCTACAACTGCAAGCAAGTGGGTCACATCTCTACTAAGTGCCCAAGACTGCAGACAGAGCAAAGGCCCAGGAATCAGGGTCGAGTATTTGCGATGACACATGAGGAGGCCCGGAAATCGCCAGAGTTGATCCAAGGTAAAATTCTTCTCGGTGATAATGAATTGAATGCTTTATTTGATTCGGGTGCAAGTCATTCGTTCATAGCTTATGACTGTGTTAAACGCCTAGGATTGCATGTGCATAGACTACCATTTGATTTGGTTGTGTCGACGCCGATGGGTGTCAAGTCTGTGACGGCCGAAGCCTGCTTAAATTGTGTAATAGTTGTTGAGGGTTGGGAGTCTACAGTTGATTTGATCTGTTTGCCACTCCAACAACTAGAAGTCATTTTGGGTTTTGATTGGTTAAGAGCAAATGATGTGCTGCTTGATTGTGGTAATAAGAAGATAACTTTCCGTAGTGCACAGCGGGATAGCAATGTAAATGCCAGTTTGAACTTACTTTCAACAGCTAAAGCTGAGAGATATCTTGAGAAGGGATGTCAAGGGTATATGGTGTTTTTCTCCGTTCAGGGAGAGTCGGGTGAAGCTTTAGAGAGTATACCAGTGGTAAATGAATTCCCTGAGGTATTTCCAGAGGATCTTGGTGGATTGCCTCCGGAAAGGGAAGTAGAATTCCCAATTGAGATTGTGCCTGGAGCTGGTTCGATATCGAAAGCCCCATATCGTATGGCCCCGAATGAAATGGCGGAGTTGAAGAAGCAAATTGAAGAATTGCTTGAGAAAGGGTTCATCCGACCTAGTGTATCACCGTGGGGAGCTCCAGTATTGTTTGTGAAAAAGAAAGATGGAAGCTTGAGGCTTTGTATCGATTATCGAGAACTTAACAAGGTAACTGTTAAGAATAAGTATCCACTCCCAAGAATTGATGACCTGTTAGATCAATTGGCTGGATCGTGTGTATTCTCCAAGATTGATCTAAGGTCAGGATATCATCAACTGCGTGTGAAGGCGGCGGATGTTCCGAAGACTGCTTTCAGAACAAGATATGGGCACTATGAGTTCCTTGTAATGCCCTTTGGGTTGACGAATGCACCGGCGGTATTCATGGATTATATGAATCGCATCTTCCGACAGTATCTTGACCAGTTTGTGGTTGTGTTTATTGACGACATCTTGATCTATTCCAAGAGTAGGGAGGATCATGAGCAACACCTGAGAATTGTGTTGAGAATTTTACGAGAAAAGCAACTCTATGCCAAACTGAGCAAATGTGAGTTTTGGCTTACGGAAGTGAAGTTCCTTGGCCATGTGATCTCTCGAGACGGGGTATCGGTGGATCCCAGTAAGGTGGAAGCAGTACTTGAATGGAAAAGGCCAGAAACTGTTTCTGAGATTCGCAGTTTTCTGGGTCTTGCTGGTTATTACCGGAGGTTCATTCAGAACTTTTCGCGTATTGCATTGCCGATGACCAAGCTCACGAGGAAGGATCAACCGTTTTTGTGGGATGAACGTTGTGAGCGGAGTTTCACTGAGCTGAAGGAGAGATTGACTACGGCACCAGTGTTGATTATACCTGATCCCAGTGAGGCTTACGTCGTGTACAGTGATGCGAGTAAGCAGGGGTTAGGGTGTGTCCTGATGCAGCAGGGACGTGTGGTGGCCTATGCCTCTCGACAGCTGAAACCGCATGAGATGAACTACCCCACTCATGATCTGGAGCTTGCGGCAATAGTGTTTGCATTGAAAATTTGGCGTCATTACCTGTATGGTGTGACAGTGGAACTGTACTGCGACCACAAAAGTCTCAAATATCTGTATGATCAGAAAGAGTTGAACATGAGACAGCGTCGGTGGATGGAGTTGCTGAAAGACTATAGCCTGGAGATCAAATATCATCCGGGTAAGGCTAATGTCGTCGCGGATGCTTTGAGTCGGAAGGCGGTGCTAGTGGCAACAATGATGATCCAGGAATGGAAACTGATAGAGGATTTCCGGGATTTGAATCTCTCGAAGGAAATTCTGTGTGCCAGTTATGGTGTGGTCCAAGGGGAGAATGACCTGAGGACTGAGATTGAAGAGGCTCAGATGCATGATGAGCTAGCCCAGTCGATCCGAGCTAAGATTGAGCGAGGAGAGACTCGGGATTACGACCTATCACCTAGTGGGCTGGTGTGTTACCAGAAGAGAATCTATGTCCCACTGAAGGCTGAGTTGAGGTTGAGAATTCTTGATGAGGCTCATAAGAGTCAGTATACTCTTCACCCCGGTATGACCAAGATGTATCACAACTTGAAGTCTATGTATTGGTGGCCAGGGTTGAAGAGTGATGTGACGAAGTATGTGGCGCGGTGTCTTACCTGTCAAAAGGTGAAGATTGAGCACCAGAGACCGCCAGGATTGCTTCAGAGTCCAGAAATTCCAGAATGGAAATGGGAGAGTGTGACCATGGATCTGGTAGTGGGTCTGCCCAAGATCAGGAACCACGATGCGATCTGGGTGATAGTTGATCGACTCACGAAGTCTGCGCACTTCATACCTATCAACGCTAGCTATTCTCCTGATAGGCTGGCTGAAATATATATCAAAGAGATTGTGAGACTCCATGGTACACCGAAGAGTATTATCTCCGATAGAGACCCTCGGTTTACTTCGAGATTCTGGAAGGCTCTGCACGAAGCTATGGGTACTCAGTTGAGGTTTAGCACGGCCTACCATCCTCAGACAGACGGACAGTCAGAGAGGACTATCCAGACTTTAGAAGATATGCTGAGAGCATGTGTCCTTGATTTCAAGGGAATGTGGGACTATTATCTTCCATTGGCTGAGTTTGCGTATAACAACAGTTACCATGCGAGCATTCAAATGGCTCCGTATGAAGCACTGTATGGGAGAAAGTGCCAGTCACCGTTGTGCTGGTCAGAGTTGTCTGAGAGGAAGTTGTATGGACCGGACCTTGTTGATCAAACCGCGGAGCAGATCCGAGTTATCAGGAAGAGGCTCCTTACAGCACAGAGTCGTCAGAAGAGCTATGCTGATAAGAGGAGAAGACCTCTTGAGTTTGAAGTGGGGGATCATGTTTTCTTGAGAGTGTCTCCGGTCACAGGCATCGGGAGAGCGATCAAGCGGAAGAAGCTTAGTCCGAGATACATTGGTCCATTTGAGATTCTGGCAAGAATCGGGCCGGTGGCATATCGGATAGCCCTACCCCCGAGTTTGAGTCGGTTGCATGATGTATTCCATGTCTCGCAACTCAAGAAGTACCAACCGGACCCTGAACATGTCATTGAGTATGAAGAAGCGGAATTGCAAGATAACTTCACTTATGCGGTAGAGCCAGAGAGGATCATTGATCGAGAAGAGCGGAAGCTCAGGCATCGAAGCTTACCGTTCGTGAAGGTGGTCTGGAAGGGAATGTCTCCAAGAGAAGCCACTTGGGAGGCGGAAGCGGACATGAAGAGAAGATTTCCTGATTTTATGCCCCAAGATGTGTAACAAATTTCGAGGGCGAAATTTATTGAACGGGGGGAGAATTGTAATATCCCAATTTTTGATTAAGGGATAATCATGATTATTATGGATAATTATGAATTTAATTGGGATTAGTATGTATTTTATGACAATATTAATTAATGTCATAATTAATGGAAATTGGAAATATTATTGCATATGTGTGGTATTTAAGATCAAGGGTTGTGATTCCTTGACTGTGGGTCGGAATCCTATGTGTTGTGGTGTGGTGAGCTCATTGTGGGAATGGTTGAGATGCTGACAAGTGGCATTGTGAGAGTTGTGGATGAAGGCCACATGTGGACAAATGAGCACTTTTCCTCTTTTCTCTCTCTCACTTCATCTCTCCATCTTTCTCTCTCTCGTGCTCTCTCTCTTTCGCTGGAGCAAGGAAGAAAGGGAAGGAAAAGCTTGATCTTTTGTTTGGTCATTTGGTTGTGAGTGGTGCCACACGAAAATTGATAGTTGGTGAATCAAGAACTCTCTTTGGAGAAGTTTATAAGGTGAGAAAAACCAATCTATCTATCTATGTTTCATACTATTTGGAATAGTTTATGATTTCTGGAAATTATGGCTTAATCATGAAAATTTGATGCCACTGTACATTTGGTATGTTTTTGGCATGAGAATGGTGTTTGGAATGAGTATATGATAGATAGATTGATTAGAAGTTGAAATGTGAAGTTTGGTTAAGATTGGTGTTTTGATGAAATTGTTGCCCAAAACCCAAAGCATGATAATGGAGTAGGATTTTGATAATTCTGAGGATTCCATTGAGTTTGTTGGGTGTTTTTGTGTGGGAATGGCTTTGGGTGGAGTTTTGAGTCCATAGGAATCAATTGGGCAAAGGGTAAAGGGAGTGCCTCTGTTCTGCGTTTTCTGCTATCTGAGGGATTCTCTCGAGCACGCTGGGGTCTGCTCGAGTGAAGTATGAATATCACCCGAGCAGGGATGAACTCTGCTCGAGTGAGGAGGTGCTCGTGGGTTATCACTCGCGGGAATGGGGTGTCTGCTCGAGTGATGTGTGAATTTTCCCCTGTGTGCTTCGAGTCACCTGGGTTTTCTATGAGTCCTGCTCGAGCACACCACTTTGTGCTCGAGTGAGCGAGGGACCTTCTCGAGTGAGAGTGGCTCTTCTCGAGTGAGGGTGTACGCCCAGAGTAGAGGGTTGCTCTCGGGTGGATGCTCGCGGGCAAGGTGCAAGAAGTGTGCCTTCTCACTCGCGGGTGGAGGGCATCTGCTCGAGTGAGCCGTGTGTGCTCGCGGGTGAGAGGGGTATGCTCGCGGGTGTGCTCGCGGGTGTGCTCGCGGGTGAGAGTGTTGTGCTTGAGGGATTTTGGTCTTGGAGAGCTTTGGGTGCTCTCGGACCCTCACTTTCTGATTTTCTCTCGCGGGTGCTCGAGTGAGGCATTTGGCCTTGTGCTCGAGTGAGGATTTGTGCTCGAGTGAGCCAGTTCCTGCAAGCGTCTTTGTGCTCTCGGGTGCTCACTCGCAGTCTCACTCGCACTTGTGCTCGAGTGATGTCCGTACTTGTGCTCGAGCACGGTCATCTGTGCTCGAGTGAGGCAGTGAAAAATGTGAGTTTTGTGCTTCCAAAAGGGGATCTTTGGGATAGTTCTTCCTACCCTTTAGGGCTATTGTTGGGAGTGTTTAGTGACTCCAAAAGTGCAATAATGATAACCAATTAAGTATGATAAAGTGGATTAAGTCTTGGAATAGAGATTAACTCTTCGTCCCTAATGATAAATATAGGATTTGATATTTGCCCGACGCGGGAGAGACCGGAGCCAAGGAACGCCCGGAAGAACTCAGGTAGTGACTTTTCTCTCATATCTTGTATGATGTCTTGGCATGCATAACTTGTCATTAAACTTGTGAATGTGTGCCATGGTCCATTACGGCGCGAGCAATTCAGCGGGAGCCGTATAGGGAGTGACAGTGGTCATCTCTAGTTCGGCCGTTGTAACTGCCGTCGTAACCGACATGGATGACGTGAATCCGACCCGTGTGAGGGCGGCGTTTGTGCAACCAGCCGTGGGCTGTGTATGTGTATCTTGCCTATGTGGCTTGCGTATATGACATGCTTTATATGGATCCCAGCTGTGGTGAATTATACTGTGTTGAATGTTGTGATACAATACAGCGTGAGCAATTCAGCGTGAGCAATCGTAAGGGATGACATGTGTCATACTAACCATTGCCGCTGTAACTGCCGTTGTAGTTGCTTGTTGAGATGCAATACAGCGTGAGCAATTCAGCGTGAGCAATCGTAAGGGATGACATGTGTCATACTAACCATTGCCGCTGTAACTGCCGTTGTAGTTGCTTGATGTGAATAATGATTTGCTTACATGCATTATTGTTGTACATTATATGATTGATTTGTTACTACGGGGATTCTTTAGAATCTCACTCTCCCAAAATTAACTATTTTAGACAGGGCTGAAGGATCGAAAGGCAAGCGGGCGACGAAGAGTAGTTAGATCTCCTGTTTAGGAGTATATTTTGGAGATTATGGTTATCATTGTATATTTTGGAATTGTATGTAGTAAACTTTGTGTAATCCCCAAGTTAAGGGTATTGAATAGTGGCTTCGTGCCTTTGTAAATCCCTTATCTAATGAATGGAACCCGAGCGTGTCGGGAATTTATTTGCACTCTGATATTTGTAAATGGAATCCACCTGTTCAGGCCTTTATTATTTTGTATTTTGAATGTGAGACCGGTTTGAAAAGTGTTTTTGCAAATCCGATTTTTGGGCAAAAGATTGTCTTAATAAGTCCCAAATTGAAATATGGTCTCTAATTACAAATTAATTACAAGTTTATGAACTTAATCTCGGCCTAAGGTGGGAAGGGGGTTACACCAAACAAGGCACCATTTCCATAACAACAACATATTATACTCCCCAAGACCCTAAATCACGAAAATTAGGGCTAAAATTCCAGAAATTCAAGGCCCAACAAATGGCCACAAAACTTATATGAAATTGAAGCTTTCACTTACCTCAACAACTTTCCCAAAGGCACTTCATGATTCTCCAACTTGTACATTTTCATGATTCCTCAAATCACCACTAATGGAGAAACTACAATCATCAAATTGAAGCTCTCACTCCAAGGAACAACTTTATAGAAGGAAGTTTTGGCATTAGAGGTCAAGATCTTACCTTTTTTACAAGCTTTTCCTTTTCCTCTTTGGTCTCCAATGGCGAAAATGGAGAGAGAAGAGAGAGAGAAATATTTGATGATGATGATAAAGGTGAGGAGCAGAAATTTCAGTCCCCCATGCCATTCAATTCGCATAAGAGAGAGGGAGAGGGAGAGAAAGAAAGCAATAAAAAATGTGGTTGACTTTCTCAATCATTCTCTCACCTTACCCACTCTCCAAGTGTCCCAATATCATTGGTTCTCATAAAGTAACTCATTAGTTCGATAATTATCCTCAATAATTACCATTAGCCTTTAATCAAAAATTGGGGTGTTACACCTTCTCTATGGAGAGATAAATCAGCAGATCTTCTATCCAATTTAAAATGCAAAACCTTTTCTCATTTTAAATGGTATAGGGATAATTTCTTGTTAAGAGTAATGACCAGAGAAGATGGAAATCATCAAATTTGGAAAGAAAAATTTCTTGCTGGTCTTCCTAGTTCCTTAGGAGATAAGATCAGAGAAAAAATCAAAATCAAACTGGTGATAGACAAATCCATTACGAAAACTTAACATATGGACAGCTCATCGCAATTGTCCAGAAAACTGCTTTAAAACTTTACCAAGAAGCTAGGCTTCAACATCAACTTGCCAAAGAAAAAGCATCAAATAAGAAAGATTTGGGATCTTTCTGTGAACAATTTGGTTTTTCTGCTGTAAAAAGTCTAAAAAACTTAAATACAGACATGAAGACAAAGATTACAAGGTTAAAAGATACTATAAAAAATATCATAAAAAACCTTGGAAAAAACCCAAGAGTAATCACCCTAGAAAATTAAAAAATGAGTTCAAGTCTAAAACTCCAATAGACCTTCCTAAGGGAAAGGTTGTTTGCTTCAGATGTGGTAAAGAAGGCCATATGGCAAGATATTGTAGGCTTAATAAGAAAATTAATGCCTTACAACTTGAAGAACCAATTCTCCAACAATTAAACAATCTTTTAAATGAAGAAACCTCTTTTGAGGAAGAATATGATATATCCTCCTCTGAAGAAGTTAATGAACTTCAATAGGAAGATATGCCATCTTCATCTGATGAAGACAATTTTCAAATAAATTGTTTTGAAAAGATTGTTGAGAGCTCCAAGCTTGATGACCCAATCAAAGAATCGGTTTTAACTTATTCTCAAAAAGAACTGATTCTGGACCTTGAGATCTTAATCAAAAATATTAATAATAATAATATTTTTATAATATATTGAATCTAGACCTTGAGATCTTAATCCAACGGTCCAAATCAAGAAAATGACCTTCCTTTTCTTAAAAGAAAAGGACCAAAGCCAGATCCATAAAACTAACGTGTAGCCCATAATGAGGACTTGTGGAGGATCAATTAAAATATTGCTTCACAGATATAAATAAATGCAAAAGCCAAAAGATAAAAGGGCAAAAAGGAAAAAAGAAATCAGTGTGCGGCAGTTGCCGCAAAGGCCACATGAGGTTGCTTTTTCTAAAAGAAGCTTTAATGATAAAAGCTAATCTGGCCCAACACTTTCCTAAACATATGCCAACTGCCTACCGCACTTTTTTTCCTTCCTCGTTTTCTCTTGTCTACCACTTTGTCAAACAGACCCTAAATCAATTATTATCAAGTAGAAGAAAGTATTATTGAAAAATTTAAATCCTATAAACTAATTGATCAATCAGTAATCTTAGAGAAGATTGAGAGCTATGAAACAGGATCCCAGGAAGGTAAGTTAATGTCATCATATTTATATTTCCAACAAAAAGAAACAATACAGTTACATGAATTTGACCGCAACAATACAAGACATTTGCAAACTAGAGTTCTTTTCCTCCATTATCATCTCCACATTTTAATCTATGCCTGCTTCCTTAACATATGATGTGACAGACTTTACACAACAGTACAAGATAAAAGAGTTCATAAGATTTTAAGCCCAGCTCTATTGAAATCTAAGAGAGCTGTACAAGTTACAACAGTTATAATGCCGAAATGAACTTCTGAATTTTTGCCTGAGCTCGTTCCTTCTCTTCTGGTCCATCAAGATCGCCAATATTGTCGTGATATTTCTGAAAATGAGAAAGATGACATTTTAATAAGCTGGGAGATTTTATCACATCTTCTTTAACAATAATCAACTATGGGACTGTGTTAAAGTTCAGCATGGAGCATCGTATCCAAGCACAATAGAAACCCAAGTATTCCCAGTTCCCAGATACCAAACGGCCAGTTTGTTCAAAATTTGAGTTTAACACTTGAGTTATTTGGAATAGAAAAATGGACAAACAATAAAAACAAAATAAATGGCCGGTATTTTTAATACGAGGAGAATTAAACTGCAGCACAACATTTTTTCCCTCAAAGAATGAACAAATTTGCAGGCCGAGAGGAGGCCAGGAGGGTAATACCCAATTTCCAAGATCATGAAATATGCTGGTATTAGGTAACTAGGTGAGAAATTTTGCAAACGGACTAACTCGGATTGAAGGCTAGTGCATAGTCGTATGTTTTAAGAATTCTGCACTACCGTACATATACAAAAGAAGCATCAAAAGCATTATTTCAAAACGAAAAACAAATTTTTATACCTGAAGTATATCTTTTATATCATTTTTACCCAGTCTGTTCTGCTTGAGAAGTAGTTCAATTCTCGCTCTCATTTGTGATGTCTGCACAGGAAGCATATATTTAGAACAAATCAGAAATAACCCTACATATCAAGGTTTTGGTTCAAGTCGGTTCTGCTAGAGAAGTAGTTCAGGTCTGTTTTGTATTTGGGTCCCTGATGTGACCATTCGTTGTTGCTTTGGTTCCTTTTGACACCATTTATTGTTGTTTTGGTCCCTTGTAAAACTGTTTGTTGCGGTTTCTACTCTGATATGGTACTCTTTATTGTTCAGCTCTTATAAAGTTGGTGAATTATTACCTTAACTTTTGTTGATTGAGTTCTAAGCTATGGATCTTATGGCCATTATTTCCTTGAAGAACAATTGCTGCTCACATCCAAGCTTTTTCGAGCTTCAGCAGGGTGAGTTTGACAACCTTGGTTAGGACTAGTCTATTAGTTTGCCTATATAAAGATCTATTTATATTCTCCTTTTTTTTTTAAGGATCAATAATATTCAAAGTATTTTTCTTGTATTTCAATGTGATTTTTCAATCTCAACACTACCATGTTCAGATGAGGCCCAGGTTTTGGTTTCAGCTCAGCGTTGACATGTTTGTGCGCGTGTGTTTATTTGGTATAAAACCCTTAAATGAGGTCTAGGCTCTGGGTTTCAACTTAACGTTGACATGTTTGTGCACGTGTGTTTAAATTGTATAAAATAAGAAAAAGAATATATTGTTATGTACATAAATATAAAAGGAGGGCTTATTCCCAAAAAAAAAAAAAACTAGCGTAATTGGTAAGAAAGCTCTTTAAACTTATAAAAACTTTTTTTTATGAAACTCTTTGATGTGAGACTTATAACAGTTATCTTGCTGGTAGAAAAATTGTAACTAATAATGAAGTTGAACTTTCTGACATTTATCATGTTGCTCCAAGTTTGTAGGTACTGTATAAGCTTGAGTTGTGATTAAAACTTTGTGTTTTTTAGGTAGGCATTGTCGGTGGATATTGGGGAATGCAAGAACTCTAAAACAGGGTCGCTCTGTTTGGAGAAAGTTAGCACACAATGCTAACTTCATTAATGCTGATGATAACCAGCATTTGGCCAGAGCCATTAGTGAGGCCATACTTGAGCTTGTTGAACTAGTTCCAGTTAACTCACTTTATTGATCCTTAAATTTTTTCAAAGGAAAAATTAGGGAGAAGGACAAAAAAAAAAGTTTATTAATAAAGACTTCAAAAATTGTAATTATTTTGAAGGACTAAAAATTAAAATATAAATATTCAATTACAAAATTTATCGTCACCAAACTTCTTACATTTTCTCTAATATCATCTTAACATTGGATTTGCTTTTATTTAGGAATTTATATTCTTGGAGTTTATTTAAGAATTGTAAATTTTAGTATTTTCATTTTTTATAACATTTTTTTAGGGTGCATCCCGTTTGCTTAAGTCTTTTTTTTTTCATGATGAATCACATATTTCTAAAATAAATATATTATAAGATTTTTTTTGTGATTTTCTTTAGTTTTTAAAAATAATAAAAACCTAAAAAGGGGGAGATATCTAATTATTCATATAGTTTAGAGGCTATTTTAATTTGGGTAACTTTTAAGATAATCCAATACGTACCAAACAGAATATTATAAAAATATTGAGTTACATATAAATGTTTTTTTATCAAAAAATATATGGAGATATCATCATATTTGATAACCTAACAATCAAATAGTTGAAACCAGGTTAGAGAAAGTTAATTTCGTAATTGAACATTTATATTTTAACTTTTGATCCTTAAAAATAATTATAATTTTTAAGATCCTTATTAATAAATATTTATTTCTTTGTTCCTTCTCCCTAATTCTCCCTTTTCTGAATATGTGTGTGTGTTCTTGGATTATTCTTCACTTCTCACTTTCTCTCCAAAGTTATCAGTCTATATTATGGGGCTGTCCCCATGTTGGATTCATTGAGCTTGTCTTTCACCTTTACCACTGATATATATTCTAAAATTTAATAAGGAACATCGATTCTTTTGTCTTTCTGTTCAAATTTTAAAAGATTAATTGTAAAAATAAATCATTTGATAGTTAATGTCAAATTTCAAAACATGCATTGCTGTCAAATTTATGGGGCTAAATAAAATATATTAACAAGTTTTCTAATTTTTTCAATGTTTATTGATTAAATATAGACATTAATTGGGATTTATAGAAGCAGTAAGTTAATTTTTTTAATTATTTTTTGGGAGTATACCCTCCTAATATCTCTTCTCTATGCTTTATTCTCATTTTTCCCTTCATCCAAACCAAACCTGATCAAAGCTCCGAAATAGAATGGAAACCAGACCTTAATATATTTAAATGCTCCAAAATTCAAATTAGGCCAGAATTTTATGAAGATTGAATTTTTTTTAAAAAAAAAATATGAAACCGGATCTAAGAGAATTCTCAACAAAACACAGTCATACTAGACTAAACGTCAAAAAAAAAAAGCCCAAATATGAAAAGGGCGTCCAGAAAACTTTTAGCTTCAATCTAACAGCCCATTTTCAGAATTTTAGTTCGGCGGGCCCCTCTCAGAACCCTTGAACTTGTAGAAAATACCAACCTTAGAAGTTAGAACGTAGGAAAAGGGTTATCCTTGTTTGGGATTATGTTTGGGATATTTGAAAGTGCTTATTTACATAAATTGAGTCAAAATTGTTTTCACATATTTCACTCATATATCATAAATTACAATTGAAAATTTATTTTTAAAGACATCAATCACTATTTTAGATAAATCTAATATTTAATTACCAAACCCTTAATTCAACCAGAGGTTTTGAAACTAGGTTATAAAACTTATGGGGGAATTTGGACACTTAGATTTAACTAATGCATAAGTAATACAAATTAAAAAAATTTTGGTGAATTATGTTTTCCCAGGATAAATTTATGATTGCTAATTTTCAAATTATTATAGTTGCTTATTGACCAATTATTAATTAAAATTATAATTTATGAATTGCTAATTTTGGTAAGCATGGAAGATAATTCAAAAATAATTTATATGTTATTAAAATTAGTCATGAATTTGAAAATTGCTTGGATAAAAAAAATAATTAAAATAATAAGTTGTCGTATATATCATACTTTTCGAAATTCATTTGTCTTATCGTAACTACATTATTAATGTGGAGATTAGATCGAGTTTAGAAAAAATTATATAATATTTTATTTACATTTGGAATATATAGTAAAATTAATGCAATCAATGACTAAAATTCTATTTTATTGGATTGCACAGAATTTAAGCTGCATGCGTATAAAAGAAAAATAAATAATTGTGCATCAAGTCTATATTTTAAGGATTGGTTGCCATCAGCGCAACATTTTCAAGTTATATTTAAAAGCCTTAATTTTTATAAATTTTAAGTTAGCAAATTTTCAAAATTAAAGTTATTATCCTATTTTAAAAATTATACAGTTTGTAATCATTTTAATAATGAACTTTTAAACATTAAATAAAAAAATGTTCACAAATTGTTATTAATCATTGTACAAAATAGTTATAAATTGTTAAAAAAATTAGTAAATATAATTTTCTAATCTAAAATCTTACATATTAGATAACTTTCGATCTAAATAAATTATTTCTCATTTTCAGATAACTCCAAAATTTTGAATGTCGCATGGGGTCACCACTAAAATTTGCTTCTTCTTGTTTTTTCCCCATTTTAAAGGCAAGCACAATGCTTGAAAATTACAGAAAAGACCTACCAAAACATGAAATAGGAACATGGTCACCTAATTCTAAACAAATTTGATCCAAGCATGAAGTGGAGTGGACAAATCTATGCTTGCTTTGTGAGCCTTCCTTGCAAGGTAGTGAGCATGCTTTAATGATTTTCTATGAGAATGTATAATCTCAAGCTCCTAACAAGAGAATATTAATATTTTCACCTCAATATTATCGTCCCTTAAAGAATGTAATGATGAGTCACAGTCAAGTAATACTAAGTGTAAGGCCTCTAAAACAATATATGAATGATGATGAGTCACAGCCTCAACTCCTTTTTTCATTATTTCTTCTGGTTAGCAAAGTCTTACATCATTATTGAAAATTTCCCTATAGTCAAGCTTGTAATATTCTCTCTCAGGTCTTTAATATAAGAAATACATAATTTTTTTTTAGAGATTAAAAAAAATAAATAAGTTAGTTAATCATTACATATGTCGTGTATTATTTGATTATATAATAGTTTATAAATAGATAAATTAATTCAGTATAAAAAAGATAAATATCAATATTTTAAAGTAATTTATTTAGCTTCCTTAATTTCTTCAAAAAAAATCAACTATATCTTATATTAATGATTAGAGGGAATAGTAGTGATATTAAAGCTCCTCTACAAGCGTGAAATCATAGGTTTAATCCTGCTTATAACCTCAAACTATTAGTACATGTTCTTTATTTTTTTTGAAAAAACAATTGTCATATCCATACTAGCTACCACTTATAACATAATGGACTAGTTGGCTCACAGCCTTTCTATTTTATATATAATCTACTAACAGGGTGGGGTTGGGTCTAATAAAAGAGGCTAGTCCCTTATAACGTAACGAATCAAAGTTTGAATCCCTAATTGGAGAGATACCCATATTTAATACTTGACAGTGCCTTAAATATGATTGATTGCTTCCAATAAAAGGATAAATATATTTAGAAAAATATACAAACACATAAATATATATAATCTTGCGGCTCCTAGACCTTTGGCAATCTCTTTTAAACTCATTTCCTATCATGCCATTTGGGCCTTCACACAAGAACCCAAATTTATGGGCTTGATATATTCTTTCCCCTGGTGGAAGGAACTAATTTCTTCCAATGTGGTAAAACTGTTTGAATCTTTATTGAAAGAGATGCCTAAATTTAATATTTGATAGTGTCTCAAATATAATTATCTCTAATAGAAGAATAATTGAGCATATAAAAAAACAGAGAATCTTTCAATTTTGACTTGCGTTTTGCTCCTAATACAACCTATAACTTTTGCAGAAAATTGTTGCTTTCTTTGTACTCCCTCTTGTTTGTCTTATAAAATGTCTTCTAAATGTATTTTTGGTCTTTTTAATACCCCTTTCGATCCTAAATATAAGATAAAATTAAATTTTTTGAAAAGATTAGAAAGATAATTAAAATACTTTACAATATTTACATTTTTTATTGTTCTCCCAAACTAATAAATTGGACTAATAAACTGATATATAATATAAGGATACACAATATATGATATGATTAAGTAACTTATTTAGCTTCCTTAATTTCTCCAAAAAAAAGTCAACTTTATCTTATATTTAGAACCGAAGGGAGTAACACATTTTGATAGTTTCACTAAGTATTACATATTTTTCTGCATATATGCCTATAGTGAAAGATAATAAAAATTAAAATGTAGTTGGAATTTAGTGTAATTAATATAAAATAAATTGTACAATGGACAAAATAGACTAAGAAATATCATGATCGTCTTTCCTTCATTGGCAGATAAGTTAGTCTCCTCCAATATGTTAAAAGCCTGGTCACCTATCTGCAACTTCATCTTCTCCGATGTCTCTGCAATGGCTGCAAATCTTGAGGAAAAGGTTTGCTGTCAACTTCCCCCCTGACTTCGTAATAATCCCATTTCCATCAAACTTTTCTCTCCTATCGCAAGGTTAAAAACAAAAGGGGAAAACAAATTCTCTGCTGGTTAATGTAGGATTTAACTTGGATTTGATGTTGGATTATTTATTCTAAATATAGGACTTATTTCTCATATCACTTTAGTACTTATTATAAGTCTAGTTTGTCAAAAAAATTTGGTCCTTAATGTAAGTTCACTCTAAGGGTTATCATTGACTGTCTTTCAATATTACCCTATCGAATAAAAAATATAGATGAGAAAAAATGTATAACATCTTTTTCATCACTCATTAGATACAGGGTTAAAGTGTAAATTTGGGTTGCAAGTTTTTCTTGAGGAGTCATGTTACTCCAAAAGTTTTTTTTTTTTTATTTAGGATCAATGCTACTCTAGCAGTGTTAAAATAGAATAATATTGCACTTTTAGTTAAAAAGTTAATTGTTAATGTTAATCTTTTAACGGTCAACGTTAGATTTTTAACAGAATGAGACGACATTACCACTTTTGAAACTTCAAGGGTAACATTAAACCTTAAAAACTTACTAGAGCAATAGTGAAAACTTTCGGAGCAAAATTGCATTTTAATCCTTAAACAATGATAAACTTGGAAAATCCAATTAATTTAAGATATTAAATGTCTTAGTTTCCATTCTTCGTACATGAAATTTGGTTAAAATAGACTTATAATAAGGATTAGAGTAATATCTATTTATTTTTCTTAAATTACTTTTATTAATTCTTCATGAACAATAATCAAGGAACAAAAAACCGGACTAGTTAATGAATTGGCTGATATAGTAGTTCATGAGTTAATGGGTTAGACCGGGATCAAGCCGATTTTAATTAAAATAATATAATTTCACCGAAGTTAAAAATATTTATAATTGTATTAATTAAAAGGTTGGTGATACCTATCTTTACTCTATTTGTTTTTCTTACCTATTCTTCATAACTAAGGGTATACTTGGAGAAAATGTTTATTGTCTAAAGTGTACGTTTAGTCTTTTATGTGTGCACTAAATTTCATTTAGTTCTTTAAGTTTAAAAAGTGTGTTTTTAATACTTCAGTCTTAACATCATTAGTATCATCTAACAGAAAATGATGACTCATCAAATTATATTATTTTACTTCTAGATAGCTGCCACATCAACTCAAAATTTTTAACAAAATCATATTTTTATTATAATATTATTAATATTAATAACTCACACAATGTTTGCAAAAAAAAAAAAAAAGGCTAAAATCTACAAAACTCCGTTAAACTTTGAATTAGTTGCATATAATCTCCTTAATGTTTTAAAGTTTAAATTTAACCCCATTGACATTTTAATTGTTGACATTAAGCCTCCTGTCATTAATCTTGTCATTAAGTCACTGATAGAAACTGCCACACCAGATTAATGAGCATGGCATCCTATATGATATCTGTATAAGATAATAATTTTACGATGATAACTTATATATATTTACCTAAGTGTTAAAATGCTCTTTTATGATTAAAAAAAACCCTCATTTACCCACCAAAAAAAAAAAACCCTCATCGCCCTCCTTGCGGCATCCTATCGCATTTTTTGATTCTAAAAACACCATCATTCCATAGATCATCAAATCCAGATGCTGCTATTTTGATTTCCGAAGAAACAATATGAAACAAAAACAAGAATAAAACTGGGTACATTTAGAAACAACCGGAAGAAAAGTAATGTTGAATCCATTGGTTCAAAATAATAGTAATATAAATATCAATGCATATGCCAGATTACTCACGTCAATATCTTCTGAAAATTATGGCTGGAATCGCAAGTACTAAACAAGGAGCACTTGAGCGCCTAGCCACTTCAAATTCCAACATTTGTTGGTTTCGTTCCAATTGATTTCCTCTCTTACCTTGGAAGCAGAAGTAGCAGAAAATGAGGATTTTTTATATTGAAAGTTATGTTAGGCTGAACAATATTTGGGGGGGGGGGGGAGGAGTTTTTTAATCATAAAATGACATTTTTACCCATATACAAAAAGTATATATAATTTATCATTCAACTATTAACTTATACATTTGCCATGTAGGATGTCAAATCATCCTCATTAACCTGTTGTTGTATTTTTCGTTAGGGACTTAACGACAATATTAATAGTAGGGGGCATAATGTCAATAATTAAAATATCTGAGGTTAAATTTAGATTTTAAAATGTTAAGAGAGTTATATGCAACTAACCCAAAGTTCACATACTTTTGTCAATTTTAGCCCAAAAAAAAAAAATTAACTCACATACTAATATTTTAATTAATTTTTTCATCTGCTCTTTCTCTTCCCCATTGAAAACCCTTCCGCCAAAGCCTTCTTCCTCCATGAATTTTCAATGGCTGAGTCATGGGAGTTTATTCTAAAAAATCGAATGCAATTATTTTGAAAATCAGACCCCAAGGCATTGCCCACCAAATGGAGCCCTCACAGTAGAACTCTAATTTAGGGTGCAAGAAGATGCAGCACCATAACCTTTGAATTTTGCTTCGTTTTGTACAATCCCATATTTATTCTCATCTCAATTCTCATCTTTGGAACTAACCATTGCGATTGTAATCCCAATTCCCGTTCTCATCCCATATTCATTTGAGAAATAACCAATTTGTTAGATGCCACCGTTGAGTTCGCCAATACTACAAAAAAATATTAAGTTTCCAATAGAAATTGTCACAAAATTTGTTTCCGTGGCAAATTCTGATGGAAAAGTTTCCGACGGAATTTCAGACAGAATTTTTTCTGTGGCAAAAATAATATTCAGTGGTAAATTTCGTGGCAAAAAATTTTGCCATGGAATTTCTGACGGAATAATTCCACGGAAAAAAATTCTGTGACTAATTCCATCGGAAAAATTAAAAAATTATAATTATTTAATTAAATTAAATTTTAAAAAATTATCTTTATAAAAATTAAAATTCTGATATTATTAGCATATAAATATTTAAAAATTAGGATTAATACCATCTTTCATCCCTCAAGTTTTTTCTTATTTGGTTTTGGTTTCTCAAGTTTCCAACCATAAGTTTTGGTCACTGTAGAAGCAAAATAGTCATATAAAAAATTATTTATAAAAAATAAAATTTATTATTTATTAATTAATATTAATAAAAAATTATTAGTTATTAATTATTTATTATTTATTAATTAATGTTAATAAAAAAAATTAATTTTAGAAATTAGACAAAAATGTAGTCATATGAAATTTATTTAAGATGTAAAATTTTTTTAATTTGAAGTTAATTTATATTAAAAATTATAAGAATATATAAAATTATGTTATATCATTATTACATTTATATATAAGAAACAAATATATATTTATAAATAATTGATTATATATATAATTGTGTAATAATAAAACACCAAAACAGTCGAGCCCATCCAAAAATGCATCGCTCGTGTAAGGACGAGGTCGTGGATTCGAACCAAAGGAGAGCAAGTTGAGTTGCATTTTTAGGAAAAAAGAGATTATGACACATGGCGGAATGAGACTACACCACGTGGCGGATCTAGGAGCCAGCGATAAGGTGGAGGCCGCCGGAGTTGCCACGCACCACCGCTGGCGATGGCAAAGCAAATTTGGAGAATTCTTAATGCCAAACAAGGAACCTTGCTGGCTGAAACTTTGAAGCCTAAGTATATTTGTATATCGATGTCAATGATGCTGCTTTAGTCTGTAAGCCTTATAATTCTTCTTGGATTTGGAATGTATATTTCAATGTGCTCAACTTATTACTGATCACTTATGTTGGAAGATTGGATCTGGTACTGATATCTCTTTAAACCACCCATTGTGGTGGTCCATTTAGTCTAATTCTGCAAGTGTTTCTTCTTTAAAATCAGTTGCAAAATTATTAGTGCATATTCCTTCTAGCTTTTTGACTAGTTAGTTGGAATCATAATTTGGTCAAGAGTGTCTATCCTCTATACATTGCTAACTCAATAATTCAAACCCCTATCTCCTTCATGAATGGTCAGGATAGGTTGATTTGGACTCTTAGTCCTTCAGGTGATTATAAGGTCAATACTGCTTTTAAATGTATATCCTCCTTGCAGCAAAATCAAAGTGATGATTTTTGGAAGTTCCTATGGTCCATTTCATTACCTATGAAGGATCTGTTATTTGTTTGAAAGATTCTTAATGATGCAATTCCTTCAATTGATATGCTCTTTAAACATCATGTGCCTATCCAAGGTAATTGTTTTTTTGGTTGTCATGAATCCAAAACATTAGAGCACTTTTTTGTGATTTGCCCCTTTTCAAGAGCAGTTTGGTTTGGAGGACTTTCAATTTCATTCAATTTCACCACTTTCCCTGCTTTTAAAGATTTGCTTAAAAGAACACTGATTGAATTGAGTGGGGACGGGAACACTGAGATGATAGCTTTGATTATCAAGCTTATTAATTGTTAGTGGAAGAAGAGAAATCTTCTGATTCACAAAGGTAAGAAAGTGGAGCCTTTGCAGATAATTAAAGAAATTCATTTTTCCCTATCACTTTGCAAAATTGCATTTGCCTCAGAAGATTCATCAAGGGTGAGAAGTCAAGTGGTTCTTCTTCATATCATTCCATTAAGTTCTATTCCATTAAGTGCCTGGAGCATTATAATAAAAAAAACTGTTGAGGAAGATATATGTTGCTCTGGTCGCATATTTGTTATCAAGGCCAATCAGTTCAAGCGCTGCAATGGAAGACAAATCGATCGGTGATGAATTTTGCTCACATGGGACTACAATCTGCTCTCCTCTAAATTACTAAATGTCTTCTCTTTAGCAATACAATGACAAAGAAACTAACCATTTTTTATAAGAAGAAGAAATAGCTCCCTAATGTGGAAAAATAACACTCTTCTGTAGATATTTTGTAGAATATAGCAAGTCTCTTAAATTATTTTTTATTAGATAGAATAGTAATTGTATCTATTATAGATAATGGCATCTTAATTCTTTGCAATCATGCCCTAGGATGATTGCAGAGGTGTGATGTAACTCATTCGATATTTTTAATGAAAATTGTTTATTATAAAAATATATATATAAGGATGAAACCTTTCGTTAGTCCAAACTATTACATAGTCCGAGACTCCCCAGTTCCTCTTTTTTTTCGTTCATTGGAGTTCGTACTAAAAATTTGAGAAAGGGAAAAAAAATTGAAGTCTTTCGCTTCTTTAATTTCTTTTTACCCATTGGGTATTGCTTTTTGAGAATAAACAAAACGTCTAATCTCTTGGCCGACTCTCGTCCTTGGGTGGGACCACCAATATAGCTTTTCAAAATTTCTTTGAGAAAATGGTTTTACTTAACCATGAAGTTTGTTGACTTGGTTCCTTTCCTCGTACACCGAAACAATGGAGGGAAGCCACAAGGAAGGAGCGATCGACATCTCTTCAATACCTATTAGCACCTTTTCCCCTTTTTATTGTTGAATTAAAACTTCAATTGTTTAAATTTAGCATCTTATAAAAATATTATTATAATTTTACTTAAAAAATAATAGAATAATTTTAACAGCTCAAATTTATTTTATATCTTGTATAATTTTTTTTTATAATTTTTAAATAAAATTATAATAAAATTTTTTTAAAAATGTTAAATCTAAGCCAGATCTTAATTCAATGGAGAAGCGGAAAAGGGAGGGAAAAGGATGGAAGGGCACTAGCGAGAAGCAATCCACCAACTTGGCATCATTGTTCCCTAGTTCCTACCCACTTTGTGCCATTCATTGACTTGGCGTCAACCTCTTCGCATCCTTCATCTTTGTCTTCTCAAAGACTCTTCATATTATAACCCTTTCTTTTGTGCTGGGTTTTATATTCACGAGACCAACACCAAACCCAGAAAAGCTGAGAGTGATTCAGTGTGTTTTTTAGCTTTAGAATCAACCAACAAGTGATCAAATGATGGAGAGGACTTGCAATGGAAATGGAAAGGGAAAGGGAAAGGAAAAGACCAACTTGGTGGATATTGTATTCTCTTGGACTTTTAGCGATGCTCTCAACGAAAATCTTTACAAAGACAAGGTGTTGTTATTTCACTGAAAATCTGTATTCTTTAATGTTGATATTACCTTCTGCATTTTATTTCCTGTTCTTTCTTTCTCTTTTTTAATTAACTGTGGAAAGTGAAATGTTGCCCTCATGAGAGCCTATGAAGATCCATTTTTTTTATTTATTTCCTCATGTTCAGTTTTGAATCCTGGCATTTTGCTACATCATACTTAAAGTACAAGAAACACATAAAACAGAGGAAAGCAAACAATGAAACACCTAGTGATCAAAACACAAACCAAGAACAATTACAGGAAAGCAACATCTTATCGTTAATGGTCTATAGAACTGCTGGTACTCTGTTTTTACTTTGTTGAAAGGGATTTTTGCGACATTTAAAGTACACTTAATATGATAATTTTCTCTCAGGTGCCAAAGATTCCTATAACGTTTGTATCAGCAACAGAATACATGAAATCTTTTATTCCTTCACTGATTGAAGAAACACACAGTGATCTGTGTTCAAGCTTGAAGGGCATTTCCCAAGCCCCTACTTGTGAAATACTCACATATAAGAGGATGAGTAAGGGCTTGATCTATCAATTGACATTGGATGAGTCTCATCTTGGAGCGTACGAGCCTGCACCTGGAGATCTCATAGCCCTCACTGATGGTAGGCCCAAAGGCATTCAAGACGTAAACAAACCTGGAAGATTTTATCATGTCGCTTATGTTCGAATGTCAATAAGGGGTCAGATCACAATACTCTCATCAAAGAGCATAGAGATTGAATCAGATATGAGGGGCAACAATGTAAAAAAGGTTTATGCCACGTATCTTATCAACTTGATGACCAATATTCGTATTTGGAAAGCTTTGAGCTCACAGTTGGAGGGTGCAAACTTCAATATTATTGGAAAAGTTCTGCAATCTGATAAATTGGTAAGAATCAGATGGTAATCTAGCATGTGAGAACCTTTTTTTGCAAGTATTTGGTCTACTGTTTCTATACAATATACAGGAAATATATCAGTACACAATAAGTGAGACACATACATGACTTTTGAATTTTTCATATGTCCTGTACTCAGGGTAAGTTGTAAAAATTCTTGTCTACCAAATATCACCTGAATCAAATGTTATTTATTTATTATGCATGCTACGCTACTGGAGGTTCTAATAAGAATGAAGTTAGTTTTTTCATTATAGCTCACTCAAACACTACACAAACACTGTAACTTGTTCTCAAGATGGTAATAAAGCAGCCATTTTAAAGCTTTTATCATGCCTTGTTTTACAGATTGGAAGGAGCAGTCACATTTGCCCTTCATTAGAGCACCATAATACAGACATTTCTATTACAACAAACATGATCAGATCTCAGAATCTGAATGAAAGCCAGAAAGATGCTGTATTAAGTAGCATTGCAATGACGAAATGTCATCACAATCACACTGTGAGACTCATATGGGGCCCTCCTGGGACTGGTAAAACTAAGACAGTTGCATCCATGCTATTTGCACTGCTCAAACTAAAAACCAGAACATTAACATGTGCTCCAACCAATACTGCTGTGTTGGAAGTTGCAGCCCGCTTGCGCGGTTTAGTTGAAGATCAACTTCAGTTTGATACCTTTGGGCTTGGTGACATAGTGCTTTTCGGGAATAATGCTCGAATGAAAGTTGATGATTACTGGGGCCTTCCTGATATCTTTCTTGATTACCGTGTTGATATGCTTGAGAAGTGTCTTTCTCCACTGACTGGATGGAAACATGACTTGGAATCAATGATCAGTTTGCTTGAGAACCCTCATCAGCAGTATCTTTTATCCAATATCAATGCGGAACATGAGGTGGATAATAATGATCTTATGTCATTAGGACAATTTACTAAGCTTAATTACAGCAATGTAGAGCAAGCATATCTTTCATACAAGCAACTTGGAGATAATAAAGATGATCATATGATATTGGAGCAGTATGTGAAGAAGAGATACAGTTTCATTAATGACCAATACCTTTCTTATAAAGCTGAAGTTCAGTTTGTAAAGAGGAGGTTCAGCTTCATTTGTGTGAATCTCAAGTCTAGCTTGCAAACATTATACTCACAATTACCAACTTCCCTTGTTCCGTTTGAGGCGGCGAAGAACATATGTGTAGCTCTTGATTTGCTTGAAGCCCTTGGAAGTTCTTTGCATCAAAATGAGTTCATAGAAATTCCCACAAGAAATGTAGAGGGAAAAAGTAATGTCATTCAACCAGAACTTCCAAATGTGAAAGAGAAGGAATGGGGTTTATTTTCCATCTTCACTGGGATGATTCTGATATTTCTTAAGCCTATCATGAGTTGGCTTCTGCCTGTGGAAACACACGTTCCAATAAAAGATGTTACATTTAACTTTGGAAGGTTAAGCATGAAAAGAGATGAGTGCCTTAGAATACTTAGATCACTTTCTCAGTCAATTTCACTTCCTCAACTTAAAAGTCGCTTTGACATAACAGATATTTGCTTGAAGAAGGCATGCCTAATTTTTTGTACGGCATCAGGTTCTTCCAAATTGTTCACTGAAGGAATGACACCCTTACCCTTTATAGTTATAGATGAGGCAGCTCAACTCAAAGAATGTGAATCAACCATACCTCTGCAACTTCCAGGCGCAAGACATGCTATTCTCATAGGTGATGAGAGGCAACTTCCTGCAATGGTTAAGAGCAAGGTAATAGAGTTTTCACTATGTCTTGGTAGGGCTTATGCTGAAATTTTCATCATTATTCACGTGAAAAATTATAATTCTAAATTCAAGTTGTTATTGATGAGGTACCAATGCTTATATGAAGATGTGGTTTGCATTTTTTATCTTTGCTATCATTTTCAATTAAAATTAAGTTTTAGTACAAGCTGAGATGTGTTTGGAAGTGTTTTTAAGTGTGAGGAGGGGTTATAATAAAACTTTTGTTAGAGGTTATGATGAAATTTTCATGATCATTCACCTAGAAAATTATAATTTTACTTTCAAGTTTTATGGATGAGGTACCCAGTGCTTATATGAAAAAGTAGTTTGAATTTGAGAAATTCACTCTGAGATCCTGATGTAGGAAATAACAACAGGTCCATGCTGCTCACTTGTTATTGGAACTTTTTGGTGATTATATTCCTTCGTTTGGACCTAACAATGATTTTCCATTTGAATTTTGATCTTTGCTATCACTTTTTCTTAATTAAAATTAAGTTTTATACAAGCTGAGATGGGTTATGTTTTCTCCATTTTACAAATTCAATATGTTTTTTAAAGTGTGAGGTGGGATTTTGATAAAACCATTCATGAACCTTCATCAAATAGCTGAAGATTTTGATTTTATTCGTTTTTTCACATTTTGTGTTTTGTGTTGTTTGAGATTACCAAAGATCACTACTTTCTTGTATGTTTATGAAAATCAAATTTCAGATTTCTGATGATGCTGGATTTGGAAGAAGCATGTTTGAGAGGTTGGTGTTGCTGGGATTCATGAAGCATATGCTTAAAGTCCAATTTAGAATGCATCCATCCATAAGTTTATTCCCAAATAGGGAATTCTACCAAGGCCAACTTGTGGATGGCATGAATGTTAGAGATTCAAGCTATAGTAACCGTTTTCTTGAAGGAAAAATGTACAGCTCTTATTCTTTTATCAACATAGCTCAGGGCAAAGAGCAATTTGGTCATGGACACAGCTTGAAGAACATGGTGGAAGTTGCTGCTATATCTGAGATTATAAAGAGCCTTCACAAAGGTGTGTTTTTTGCTAACTTTTTGTTGATGCTTAGTACTTCCTCCAGTCTTTTTTATAAGAGATAATTTTTGGGTATGATTTGTTCCTATTTATAAGAGACACTTATAAGTTGTCTCCAATTTTTTTCTGTTAATATTTCATTTTGCCCCTATTTAATTACTTATATTAATATCATTGGATTTAATCCACCGCACATTCTCTCCCTCTTTCACACGCCTCTTTTTTTCCGGTAATTTACTTATTCTCTCTCTTATACTCCCCAAAAATAAATAAGGGTACTTTTGGGAAAAAGTTACATTTTAAACATGTCTGTTGTTTCTAACTAGTTTTAAACAACTTTTTGATCAATATCATATAGTTAATTGTCACTTGTCTTTTATAAAAAGAAACAAAGGGGGTAATTGATTAGGTACAATCTTCTTGAGAAGAATACTTTGAATACATGAATGGCCCTTTGTTTTTTCTGCTAGAGTTCTTGAGCAAGAGAAGGAAACTCAGCATAGGAGTGATATCTCCATATAAGGCTCAAGTCAGAGAAATCGAAGAGAAAGTTAAGCAGTACAACTTTGTTTCAGATCCTAACTTCTCTGTGAACATTCGCTCTGTTGATGGCTTTCAAGGTGGTGAAGATGATATAATAATGATCTCCACTGTCAGATCTAATGAGAAGGGAAATGTGGGGTTTCTTTCTAATAGACAAAGAACAAATGTGGCTCTAACTCGTGCTAGGTATGTTACTTGTTAATGCTTGAGAAATTCCTAGATAGACTCAGATTTATAAATATAATAGGCCAAGTCATTCTTAACCGCAAGGTTGTTTATTTTTCTCTCCGATCCTTTCTATAAAAGCCTCCTAATTACTATTCCTTTTGATCCTATTTATAAACAATTTTCTCTTGGGGTTAGTCTTTAATATAAGCAACTTTTTTGTGTCTCAAAATTTAAACTACTTTTTTCTTTTATATCCCTATTAAATACACATTTTTATATTAATGAACAACTAATTTTCTTTTCATTCAATCAATCCATTCTCTCATATTTTATAGTCATTCTCTCTTCTATGCTATTTTCATAAATAAGGGCATATTTAAAAAATATGTCATTTTTAACACATTTATTGTTATAAAAAGGACCGGAGGGAGTACTTCACATGAATTAAGAAAAGTAGTTAAAATAGTTTGTTATTGAAATGATAAAAAATCACTACTATCCAATATTGTCCTCCAATTAAAATTAACCCATCTTAATCACCCTTTAATTTCTTTCTTATACAATTTATCTCTATATTACATTTAGTACGGGTATTTGTGGAATAGAAGAATTTAATCCTATTGAATTTGTGCGTATGATCTTATATTTAGGATCATAAAAACTTTTTAGAAGGGCCCTTACACAAAAGACTGGAAGAAGTATATGCCCACTAGCTTATCTAACAATGAAAATCTCTCAATTGAAATAGAAAATCAAGGCTTGAGAAGTTTCACTAATCTTGGGTTGATGATAAGATTTTTTTTTTTTTTTGTGCTTTTGGGCAGACATTCTCTTTGGATACTGGGGAATGCAGAAACTCTAGAACAGAGTGGCTCAGTATGGAGAAGGCTAGTGAATGATGCTAAACAAAGAGGTTGCTTCCATAATGGTGATGATGACCAGAATTTGGCTCAGGCCATTAACAAGGCCTTCCCTGAACTTCAGCTAGTTGGCAAATCAAACCATTTAAATCGCTCGGTATATGTGATATAAGTTGCAGGTGATTCACACAAACTGGATATATGTTTGAAAAGTTTAATTAGTGTTCCTATAATTGAATACCAGATATTTCATCCAGTGGCAGTTTGAAGAAAGGAATTATTGAAGAAAGGAATTAATGAAGGTGAAGTACTTTATTTGTTGTGTTTGTAATATAGTAAAGGCTATATATTATGAAGCAAAGCAGTATAGTATAAGTCTGGGCAATAATGAGCAAATAATGATTGCGGTAAAGATTAATGACCTTTGCATATGAAATAGCCTCATTATGTGACACAAATTAATAAAAATTAATCATCAAAATATTATTTTAAAAAAAAACATGATTGTCCTTGGGGAAAATGTCAAATGAAATTAAAATTCACTTAAAAGCACTACTTGTCATTTGGAGGTTCATTTGAGGCCGAAGTGAGTTAATGAAACATAATCCCAAACATAATACTTGGGCTTGAACTATAGGTTACAATGGCCACCACAATTAAGGAACAAGCTCCTCTTGTCATTTTCATTGCATAGAAAATAATTGATTGATTAGCCAGCTTTTAGACTATATATGTACATATAAGAAGAAATGGTTGAAATTATAGTATATATTTACATAATATAATATGCATGAGCTTGGCCATGACTAGTTCATGACTTATCAAGCGGATAAGGTTGCAAAGCAATATTTGTGTGAAATATGAAATTAGGGGTATCATGCATAGAAGACCTTTATTTACAAAATATTATTACAAATAATTATGCGATCCAATCCGAACAACAGTTCCTAGCTAAGAATTTTGTTTCTAATTTGAATATGGTGTCCTCTCTTTATATTATAGGTTATAATGGCCACCACAATTAAGGAATTGAAATTACAGTATATATTTACATATTAGAATATGCATGAGCAGGGGTATGACCAATTCATGACTCACTAAGCGGACATGGTTGCAAGCAATATTTGTATGAAATATGAAATTAGGGGCATCATGCGTATAGCGCCTTTATTTACAATAGAAAATTATTACAAATAACTATGTGATAGTATGATACTAACAAATGCTCCTGGGTAAGAATTTTGTTTCTAATTTGAATATGGGATCCTCTCTTTATATTATAGGTTATAATGGCTATCACAATTAAGGCTTTGTTTGGTTGGAGGTTAGATTAGGTTGGGTGGGTTGGAGGTAAAAAAGTGGTGTTTGGTTGGAAGGAGGTTATATTAGGTGTTGAATGTTTTTTTGTCTTCTAGTGGTCACCTAATTTAGGTTGTAAACCCTCCAAAATTAGGGTTTTTTCTAGGTGAGAGAATATTTGTCTTCGTTGAACCAAATAACATTATAACCTCCTCTAACCTAACTTAAATAAACCTCACTTAACCTAACCTTCGTTGAATCAAACAAAACCTAAGGAACAAGCTCTGAATTATATACGTATATATAAGAAGAAATGGTTGAAATTATAGTATATATTTACATATTATAATATGCATGAGCAGGGGCATGAGCCACTAAGCGGATATGGTTGCAAGCAATAGTTGTGTGAAATCTGAAATTAGGGGATATGCATATAGCGTCTTTATTTACAATAGAAAATTATTTCATATAACTGTGTGATCCTAATAACTGCTCCTAGGCAAGAATTTTGTTTCTAATTTGAATATGGTGTCCTCTCTTTATATTATATGCTGTCTTTTCTTGATGAAAGTCCTTTTGATGATTGCTGTCTTTTTTTATTAGTAATTTTCATCAATGTACAGTATATGATTTTGGATTTAAAAAGGCTTTGTCATTCCGTTTCCTCGGCTAAATTTTTACGTAAAATTCTCGTTTATCTTGGTGGTCCTTAGATAGGAAAAACAAATTAATTATTTATTTAAATGATTTAAAATTATAAGTCCTGTTTGATATCTTCTAAAGTGCAGCCTTGGTGGAATTGTCATGTACATACAATATTTCCAAATTTGCAAACGAATGACTCCTATGAAAATAATGGTATCCCAATTTTACTCAACGACAATAACTGTAATAATAGGATAAAAAACAAAAGCCCCGTATAGTATTAAAAAAAAACTAATGACTTGATGAGTAACAATGCCGGAGGGAATTGCAGCATGAAGAACTGAAGATGGGTATTTTAGTAAGTGAATGTTTAAACTCCAGTGTTTTGAAACTCGGACTGGACCTACCGTTCTGGCTCAGGAACCGGAAAACCGGTCCAGCCCGGTTCAGCATTTTATTATTATTATTCTTTTAAAAATCAATTTTTTAAATTTTTTCCTTAGAATTTCATATTAATAAACCTAAAATTTTCAATTTCTCATCGGTTTGATCCTGGGTTAGCTCCGGTTTGACTCCGATATGACCTACTGACCCTTGATCCAATACCTCGACCAGTTCAGTGGCCGATCCAGGTTTCAGAACCTTGGTAAACTCAAATTTGAAAGACAATGAAATAGTTTGGATTTGAAGGCTTTTTAATTAGAAAATTGAGAAAAGTAAAACATCTATTTCCGCGTCCGGCTCAAATCTAATTTCCAGATCAAAAGTATCAGAAAAATGAGAAAAGTATAAAATCCCTATAAAATACATTTGAAATAGGGAAATCCCAAATCAGTGCGCCGAAATTGCAAAATCCCAGGTCATTGCTGTATCAGTATGGAATAAAAATCTGGGATTTTGAAATTTCAGCGAAAAGACGAATGTGCCCTTCAGTTGTCCCCTCTCTCAATTCGGAATAGCAACACCTCTTTCTTGTTCAACAACACCTTATTCTACATTAACAACTCCGCTTTATTCTTTCACATCTTTGTATATCAAAAAATGGTGTTGTTAATAAAAAAAAGAGGTGTTGTTATTAGCCCTGAAACTTAAATTATGAAGTTAATGTAGAATACGTTGTTAATATTGAAACCGGTGCTATTATTGCGAACAAGAAAATCGAGTTGTTAATGTACAATACGGTATTGTTAATAACGAGAACAGTGTTGTTATTGTGAAAGTAGAAAGCAGAGTTGTTAATATAGAATGAGGTGGTGTTAATCAAGAGTGAGGTGTTGTTATTTCAAGCTGAGAGGAGACAACTAAAAGGCACATTCATCTTTCACTGAGATTTCAAAATCCTAGATTCCTCCTCCATACTGACACAACACTAATATGAGATTTCGCAATTGTGGTGCACTGATTTGGGATTTCCCTATTTCTAAGATAGTTTTTTGGGATTTTCCCTAAAATCTTTTTCTACGTCCAGCTGACCAGCTGAAATCTGGTTTCCAGATCAAAAGCCAATTCAAAGCGGCTCAATTCAGCTTAACTCACAAAATGGTCTAAAGCATTTCAACATACCACTTAGATCATAGAGTGGCATCCGGGTTCAATAACATTTCTGAAAACTCAATTATTATCAAGCAGAGGAAAGTATTATTGAAAACTTTAAATCCTATAAACTAATTGATAAATCAGTAATCTTAGTGTAATCTTAGTGTGTATTTGGATTAACTTTTAGAGAACAATTTCAGAAAAAAAAAGCTTATGAAACTATCGTTTAAGAGTTACCTAAACACTCACATAGAGAGAGCTGGGATAGAACCCCAGGAAGGTAAGTTAATGTCATCATATTTATATTTCCAACAAAAAAGAAACAATACTGTTACATGAATATGACCTCAACACAAGACATTTGCAAACCAGAGTTCTTTTTCTCCATTATCATCTCCGCGTTTTACCCTATGCCTGATTCCTTAACATATGATGTGACAGACTTTACACAACAGAACAAGATAAAAGAGTTCATAAGATTTTAAGGCCTGCCCTATTGAAATCTAAGAGAGCTTTACAAGTTACAGCAATTATAATGCCGAGATGAACTTTTGAATTTTTGCCTGAGCTCGTTCCTTCTCTTCTGGTCCATCAAGATCGCCAATATTCTCGTGATATTCCTGAAAATGAGAAAGACAACATTTTAAGATGAAGATTTTATAACATCTTCTTTAACAATAATCAACTATGGGACTGTGTTAAAGTTATGTATGGAGTCATTGTATCCAAGCACAATAGAAACCCAAGTATTCCCAGTTCCCAGATACCAACGGCCAGTTTGTTTAAAATTTAAGTTTAACACTTGAGTGTTGGGACTTGGGAGAACATTAATCTAATCATGAAGGATTTGTTGGAAAAAAAAAAATTTCTAGCTTTTTTTTTATAGGCTATTTGGAATAGCCCAACAAAATAAGCTTTTTCCAACGCATGCCTCGTGCGTTTAGCTTATGTTCTCCCAATAATGCCCCCATGCTCCCAACTTTCTCTAACCTAACTAAGATCACTTCTTCTCTCCCCCCCGCCCCAAAAAAACAAAAAAAAAAAATCAATAATCATAACCAACTGGCCCTAAAAATGGACAAACAATAAAAACAAAATAAATGGCCGGAAGTTTTAATACGAGGAAAGTTAAACTGCAGCACAACATTGTTTCCCCTCAAAGAATGAACAAATTTGCAGGCCTCATGAGTCATGACTATAAAGGAACTTTTTTTGGGGAGGAGGCAAGGAGGGTAATACCCAATTTCCAAGATCATGAAATATGCTGGGATTAGGCAAATAGGTGAGAAATTTTGCAAACTGACTAACTTGGATTGAAGGCTAGTGCATAGTCGTATGTTTTATAAATTCTGCACTACCGTACATATACAAAAGAAGCATCAAAAGCATCATTTCAAAACGAAAAACAAATTCTTATACCTGAAGTATATCCTTTATATCATTTTTACCCAGTCTGTTCTGCTTGAGAAGTAGTTCAATTCTCGCTCTCATTTGTGGATGTCTGCACAGGAAGCATATATTTAGAACAAATCAGAAATAACTCTGCATATCAAGGCTCTTAAAAATCAACGGACAAAAATACATTTTACCCCACTAAAGCTGTAGCACATGAACTATAAAATACAGTTTCTACAATCTGGGGTGTTCTGTTGCCTCTAAATTTGATACCCCAAAGTAGCAACTAGGCCTCAGTTGTCAAATATATTTTCCTATAAAATTAATGTTTACATATATAGATGGAGATACTTACTCAGAGCACCAAAGATGACCAAGAATGACTGCAATCAGCTGCAAGATCACATATGAAGAAAGTCAACACAAAAGGGCTACTATAAATTTGATGTCTAAATTTCTGAAGATTGTGCTATTACAAGTACAAGCACAAGTGCCATTGGTGTCAATATAAATTTTCCTAAAAAGCAATTAGAATTGAATAGAAACAAATGCTTGTAAAATGCATTTTTGCAAACAATTATAAATTATCAATTTATTGAAGTAAAAGGAACAAGTAAAAACTCGCTTGCTATGTAAGCACAAGGGAGTATAATTTCTGCCATTTTAATTATGGTGAATTTACTAAGGAACCAAAAATACCATCACAAATTCACAAATTCAGGGGGAAAATCTCCAAGAGCAATAACGGAATATAATTTGTTTCCCCTCAACCATTAGTCCATACAAAATGAACTGATATTAATGGTGAAGATAAACGATTAACCGTTCTGAAAAATTCTAACCTGAAGAGTATAAAGTCCAGACTCTAGTTTACGGTTGTATTTCTCATCTTCATCCATCTGCAAACCATAGGAAGGAATATTATATTTAGGGTAACACTTTAGCTTCAACAGGGCAAGCTGGAACCAAGTAACTATGCATACTACCTCAAAGTCATCAAGTTGAAGCTGTTCCATTCGTTCAGTTTCTGCTTTGACTCTATCAGAATATCTGGAGATACCAAGAGCTCTCACTTTAAGCTTCTTAACAATGAAACTTCAAAAAAAATCAATGAATTTAAAAAATCGTAAACTCCAGAAAGAGAAGAGGAAGAGCTGACCTACCTCATGTATAGTTCCATTAGCCTGTCTATCTTCTCACATTCATTTTCAACAAATTTACTTAATAATCTGTCTCTTCTAGAACCTCTTAAAATTCCACCTGGAAAGATACATAGGTCATTGAAGTTCTATGTCACAAAAAAGAGGAAAGAATAAAAAGTAATTCATGGCCTAAAATGCATATTCTATTAAAAACCACAGATTCTAAAATACGAAAAGAAAGAATCTATCCGATGTTCTTTTTTCAGTTACACAACCATGGTGTCATTTAACATAATGTACATAGTTGAGTTGTTTGCCCAGGAAACCACCATGCACCCTCACATTCATTTTTCTGTTCAGTTTCCCTTTTCTTTCATGTGAGTTAACTGAAATGAGGCAACTTTAGCTTCCTAGCTTGATCAAGAGCATGCTGATGCAAATGGTCGATTAGATACCCCCCTCCCATTAAAATATATATGAAAGGAAACCAAAAAAAGCCAAAAACCATATGAGAAATGTTATAAATAAAAGAAAACATAAAGTTTCTAGAAATTTTATTAACCAAAGCTGCGTGGACCCTAAGTTCCTTGATACGGTATCAAACGCTTCAGGACCAAATGGCTACAATTTCAATCCTTGCCAGTCCCATTTTCTAAATCAAGGCATATTTCAATGTGAGATAAAGGACACTTGTGGTTTATCAATGCCCAAAGGCTAAAGCCCAAACAGATAACAAATGGTAACGTGTGCTATAGATACAGATATGATAAAAACCATGGCTAGATCCTCTCCAAATAGTGAAATCTTTAGCAAGAGTTACTTCACTGACAACTAACCATACCGTATTTTTGATAAAAGACAACTAACCATATTCCAGTAACAATCACAAAAAAATAAGGAGAACCAGAATATCCATGTCATGGAATAGTAAACTTTATTTGAGACATCCAGCATAAATGAATGAAAATAGTGAAGATTATAAATTAAAAATCAAGTGTAAGAAATTTATGATGTTTATCTAAGAGTGAATGAAATATTTGAGGGACATCACATAATAAAAATCTCTGTTTGGTCATGGACAAAGTTCTACACTGCAGTACCAAGCCAAATGTATGATGCTCTGCATATGCATTGCAGTGCAACAAACAGCAACTTGATCTTTGTGGACTACAAAGTCAAGAATAATGATGAAGACAAGTTCACAATGCCAGTCACTCACCAAACTCCAACTAATACATCCTAGTCAAAACTTAAATCAACTTCACTTGCCTGCTTACCAAATAATGAAGAAATCAATGACACAATGCGCTCCTCCAATTCCTCTTGGTAGCGTTCTTTCTTATTCTTCTTACTGATGGGAATCTATGTAACACAACATACAACTTGTCAGCGTTGATTAATCTATAAAATGCCGATGATATCACATCTTCAAACTTCAAAGAGAAAATGGTTAGGAAGGGGACACCATGAGAAGCTTGAAAAAATTAATAATTGACATTCTTTTGGTAGACATGGATTGAGAATTTGGTTTTAGGCTATTATGAACTTAAAAATGATAGTCCAAACATCATGGGAGCCAATATTCAATGTAAGTCTAATATGTGCCATGGACAAGGGAAAAAAAAGGCATTTTACCCCAAGAGGTCTTGACTCCAGAAGGAGTACAAATGCTACTCTTAGTTATATTTGTCACTCAAATATATCTTCATTTTTTTGTTACAAGAAGAAGAACATTGCAAACTTAACACTATCAATTTTATAAACCAGCAGACTTGCCGTTGTCAGAGATTCCATCACAAAACAGCAGACTTATGTTGGTGGACAAATACAATCTAGAAAATGACTTGAACATCAAATCATAGTGAACTTATGAAATAGACTTCCGTAGTACATGAATACTATGTAGTAGCAATAATTATTTGAGTTAATGATAATACGTAAACAGACAATTTGTAACATATAACTGTAACAAAAATACGCTATACACATCAAAGGAAGGTTGTATCACTTGCCTTACCCATAAAAGCAGCAAATGCTGTCTTCAAGCCTAAAACATCCACAAACCGTTCACAAGCAGGAGGATACTTGGTCATTGCAAAATCAAGCGCCCTTATAGCTGACCCATAAGCCAATTTCTTTTGTTTCATAATAATTATCATCAATTCAACTCCTTCAGCCTTCACAAATCTTTCCTTGTTCTCCAATGGCATCAATAAACAGCACAGACAATCAAACAGATTCTCCACCATCTCTTCCTCATCCGAACTCTTGGGGTCCTTAGACTTGTACATGGCTACAGCCTGAAGCACCACATCTACTCCGTTCATCTGTCCTAACCTTTTCTGATTAGCGGTGCTGTTCTGCAACAAAATCGCCAATATCTCTGATGCATACTGCTTATTACCATCGAATTCTCTCACTTTAATCTTCCCCAACAACCATTTCAACAACTTGGTTTTCTCACAAACCAATTCTGCCACTGCTGGCTTTACCTCAATCAAATTCTCTATTGTTGCTAACGTATTATAAACCGCAGCCATCTCGTCCGGGTCAGAATCCGACAACCTATGCAAATTTTGAACCAGCAACTCAAGCACACTGTTTTCAACCAAACTATCGACTAAAACCCTCGCGGGCTCATCGTTATCTTCGAGTACATCTTCATCGGTCAAGTCCTGAAGCAATTGGACAACGTCTATGGCAATGTCAGTATTGTCGTGGTTCAACAAATCAACAATGGATGGCACGACATTAAGATTGACGAGGTCAGGGTACAGTTCCGGAGCTCCTGCGAGTACCTTGAGCTTCTGAAGCTCTTCATGGAGCTCAATCTCTGAATCGGCGAATCGATCAGGTTGGTTCGGGTACTTGAGGCGAGCTTCGATGTTGTCCTTCAGCCGACGTTCGAAAGCGAGGACAAGCTTCTTGAGGGTTTTGAGGTCTAGCACTTCAACGGAGGCCTGGGATTTCTCAACGGCTTCGAGCAGCGAGAGATCGATGCCGTTGATGTTGCTTTTATCGTTGAAACCATTGGAGGAGGCTGCTGCAGGAGGCGGCGAAACGATGTCTTCAAACTTTCGTTTGGAGGCGCGGTTACGCGCATTTGCGACTTCCATGTCGCCGGAGATAAGCAACTAAGCAAGGATGAACCGGTGAACCCTACCTCAACGCTATTCTCTACGGATTTGGAGAAGAAAGTTCGCGACTTCTGATTCAGAAATAAACAAGGAAGAACCCAATACCCTCCGTTTTTTCTTAGAATTTCGTTCTAGAAGCCCAACCCGATCAAAACTCAAACATGTCCATTGAAATGTCCTTTATCTAAAAAATTCTCTCCGGGTCGGGGTCAATAATGTTTTGATTGAACTGTTACAATATGCGTGCTTGTTAAAAGCCTGATCATTGCAATAGTAACTAAGGGTGTGTTTGCAACAGTGATTAGTAATTAGGTTTATTTTAATTAGATTTGTTGTAATATTATTTTTTATAAAAGTTAAATTATGTAATGTGATTTATATTTGGACTAGCGATTATCAATTGGGCTTTTGTAAAAATAAAACTTGTTTGGATTGGCTTAAGCATAAGGGCTTTTGTGATAATAGTAAGAGAGAGTTGTTGGAAAAATATTTAAAAAATCAAGTAATTACTTTAAAATATTAGCTGCTACTGGAAAAATAAAAATATTTTAGAGTTGGTGGAAATCAATAAATCAGTATTCTAAGTTTTGAGTGCTTTTTACTACTAAAAAAAATACATTAAAGGTAAAATTTTAGTCGGTCTCCTACGACTGGGTATAACTGAAAAAATATTTTAAAGGGTTAAAAACACAAAAATATTTTAAAGTAATTTTTGGAGCTGAAAAAATACATTAATAGTAAAATTGCAATCAGTATGATAACACACTGGGTACAGTTGAAAAAATATTTTAAGGGGTTAACAACACCGAAAAATATTTTAAATTAATTTTTGTAGCTGAAAAAATATATTAAAGATAAAATTGCAATCAGTCTGATAACACACTAGACACAACTGAAAAAATATTTTGATTGCAGGCGAGAGAGAGAGAGAGAGAAAAGAAAAAAAAACGTGGGACCATGGGATATATTTCAATTGAGCTTTTGATAAAAGCTCCAACATTGAGCTTTACCCAATCTTACGTGAATAGTATTTAATTTGCCAAAAGCCTAATTGCTCATTTTGTCAACCAAACATGCACTTTTTTTTCTCAGCCACCTATTGAGCTTAAGGCTAAAATAAGCCCAATTGACCCCTCCAATTGGGGCTCCAAACACACACTTATTGATTGAGCTTTTGGGAGAGTGTGAATGATTAAAATATTTTTCAGTTATGTCCAGTGTGCTATTAGACTGATTGCAATTTTACCCTTAACGTACTTTTTTTGCTACAAAAATTAATTTCAACTATTTTTTTATGCTTTTAACCCTTAAAATATTTTTTCAATTGTACCCAGTGTGTTATTAAACTGATTGCAATTTTATACTTAATGTACTTTTTAGTTCCAAAAATCATTTTAAACTATTTTTTTATGCTTTTAATCCTTTAAAATATTTTTCCACCCACTCTCTCTTACTATTATTAGAAAAGTCAATTGTGCTTAAGTCAATTCAAACAAGTTTTACTTTTACAAAAGTCATTTATACAATCGCTATTCTAAACATAAATCACATATTACACAATCAAGCTTTTATCAAAAATAAAATTACCAAAAGCTAAATTAATAAACTCAATTTTTCCTATCGCTGTTCCAAACACACACTAACTTGTCACAATATTAAGAAAATTTACAGGCAATGCCCTTTGCAAATTCAATCTTCTTTTATAAAATAACAATTTTCTTTATACTATCTTTAATCCTTAATATAAGAGCTAGTTAACTTTTTTTTTCCTAATGCAAGTTGACTAATTTGAACAGATTAAAAAAATTAGTTATGTTAATTGTTTATAACAAATATAAGTTGATTTTCCTAAATTAGCATATTTCATCATGACAATCATTAGATAGAAACTCAGTGTACAATTTGAATAGAAATACTTTAAAAAAAATAGCTAAAGTATGCTTTTAATCATTTAAGTTTTATATGTGGTATACTTTTGGTCCCTTAACTTTATAAAATATATTTTTAGTTATATATTTCTAACACCGTTGATGTTGCTAATGAATAATGTTGATGTAGTAAACACAAGTGATGACTGTGCAGCTAACAAAGCATATTTAAGTTTTAATATAATATATTTAGATTATTAAACTAAAATAAACCGACAAATTACTGCAAATGAAATTGAGGTTTTGCTATTTAGATTATTAAACTAATATATTTAGATAATTAAACTAAATTTTTTAATACAATCAAGGTTTTGATATTGACTGTTTCATTAGATTTTTAGATGTTTTTCAGTTTACATATATTTTAAATTTAAGATTAATAGCATTTAATTACACAATCATCACTTGAGTTTATTGCGCCAGTATTTTTCATTAACAACATTAACTGTATTAGAACTATAGAACCAAAAGTATACTTTATAAAGTTAAGGGATCAAAAGTATACATCATGTAAACTTAAAAGACTTAAAGTATACTTTAACCAAAAAAATTATAAATTTAGAAGAATGAGTTGATTGATGTCTTGTATTTAGGATTAAATCTAACTATTAAGGAGCTTTTTATATTTAAGAGTAGAGGTAGTACAATACATACAAAGGAGGATGAATAACAAATAATAAAGTTGAGAAGGCCGTAGTGATTAGGTGATGTGATGTGATGATACAAAGAGGGAAAACATATGGGAACTACCCAAAATGATCAATATTACCTATATACTTTGACAACAATCATTAATAACTCATGTTCCCCTTTGAATTACACAATCATTATTTAAGTTTGTTGCGTCAGCATTTTCCATTAACAACATTAGTTATGTTAGAACTATAGAACCAAAAGTATACTTTATAAAGTTAAAGGATCAAAAGTATACCTCTTATAAACTTAAAAGACTAAAAGTATATTTTAACAAAAACATTATAAATTTTGAAGGAGTTGATTGATGTCTTATATTTAGGATCAAATCTAACTATTAAGGAGCTTTTCATATTAAGGAGTGGAGGCAGTACAATACATACAAAGGAGGATAAATAACAAACAATAAAGTTGAAAAGCTCGTAATGATGAGGTGATGTGATGTGATGATACAAAAAAGGAAAGCATGTGGGAACTACCCCAAAATGATCAATATTACCCATATGCATTGACAACAATTGTTAATGATTCATGTTCCCCTTGTAATTGCACAATTATCATTTAAGTTTGTTGCGTCAGTGTTTTCCGTTAACACATTAACAATCTTAGAATTATAGAAATAAAATTATATTTTATAAAGTTACGGGACCAAAAAGTATGCCTCATGTAAACTTAAAGGACAAAAGTATACTTTAGCCAAAAACAATTATAAATGTAGAGGAAGGAGTTGATTGATGTCTTATATTTAGGATAAGATCTAACTATTAAGGAGCTTTTTATATTAAGGAGTGGAGGTAGTACAATACATAAAAAGGAGGATAAATAACAAACAATAAAGTTGAAAAGGTTGTAGTGATGAGGTGATGTGATGTGATGATACAAAGAGGGGAAACATATGGAAACTACCCAAAATGATCAATATTACACATATGCTTTGGCAACAATCGTTAATAACTCATGGTCCCCTTTTAATTACACAATCATTACTTGAGTTTGTTGTGTTAGCATTTTCCATTAACAACATTAACTATGTTTGAACTATAGAACTAATAGTATACATTATAAAGTTAACGGACCAAAAGTATACCTCATATAAACTTAAAAGACTAAAAGTATACTTTAGCCAAAAGAATTATAGATTTAGAAGAAGAAGTTGACTGATGTCTTATATTTAGGATCAAATCTAACTATTAAAGAGCTTTTTATATTAAGGAGTGGAGATCATACAATACATATAAGGGAGGATAAATAACAAGCAATAAAGTTGAAAAGCCCGTAGTGATGAGGTGGTGTGATGTGATGATACAAAGAAGGGAAAGCATGTGGGGACTATCCAAAATTATCAATATTACCCATATGCTTTGACAACAATAGTTAATGACTCATGTTCCCCTTTTAATTGCATAATTATCACTTAAGTTTGTTGCGTCGGTATTTTCTGTTAACACATTAACTATGTTAGAATTATAGAATGAAAAGTGTATTTTATAAAGTTAAAGGACCAAAAGTATACCTTATGTAAACTTAAAAGACTTAAAGTATACTTTAGCCAAAAGAATTATAGATTTAGAAGAAGAAGTTGATTGATGTCTTATATTTAAGATCAAATCTAACTATTAAAGAGCTTTTTATATTAAGGAGTGGAGGTCGTACAATACATACAATGGAGGATAAATAACAAACAATAAAGTTGAAAAGACCATAGTGATGAGGTGATGTGATATGATGATACAAAGAGGGAAAAGTATGTGGGAACTACCCAAAATGATCAATATTACTCATATGCTTTGACAATAATTGTTAATTATTCATGTTTCCCTTGTAATTGCACAATTATTACTTAAATTTGTTGTGTCAATATTTTCCGTTAACAACATTAATCGTGTTAGAATTATAAAACAAAAAGTATAATTTATAATGTTAAGGAATCAAAAGTATACCTCATATAAACTTAAAGGACTAAAAATATGCTTTAGCCAAAAAATTATAAACTTAGAAGGAGTTTATTGATGTTTTATATTTAAGATCAAATCTAACTATTAAGAAGCATTTTATATTAAAGTAGAGGTAGTACAATACATACAAAGGAGGATAAATAACAAACAATAAAATTGAAAAGCCCATAGTGATGAGGTGATGTGATGTGATGTGATGATACAAAGAGAGAAAACATGTGGGAACTTCCTAAATGGTCAATATTACACATATGCTTTGACAATAATCGTTAATGAATCATATTCCCCTTTCCCAATATCAATGTCCTCAATCCTCTCAAGAATCCAACTAAAGAATTCCCATATGACTATTTTCTTTATGGAGTGAATAGCCTCCATAAAATTGGTCAAAAAAAAAAAAACAAAAGCCTCCAAGAAAGAAAAACTACACAATAGTGCATGTTGATTAAAGAGATGTACATCTACGTGAACAATTTTTCCATTCCATTCCTCAAAAATTTCCGATTCCACACTAGAATACACTCTTTAGTGCAAAAAAAAAAATATAAGCAGACAATATTTCATCTTAATTACTTGTTACAACATGATGTAACAAGTAATTAGATTAGGCCTTACTTGTCAATTATTGAGAAAAAATGGTTAAAATACCCCTTGTATTTTAATTGAGGCTTTAATAAGTTTACTTAATATTGTAACAAGTTTTTTCCTCCCACAAATGTAACATCCCATTTTTAGTCACCAATATTCCTTGTATGTAATGGATACATTTGGTGGAATAAATTGGTGAATTTTTACAAAAATGTAGTAGCAAAATGATAATTTACCAACAAAGCAGGAAGTAATTTATTTTTCCCTTTTTATTTCTATAATTTCAATTAAATAGGGAAAATAAAGGGGAACACACACACACACTTGGTTAACATTAATTTAAGAAGAGGGAAAAAAACAAGAGCCAAGTAAAAATCAAGGTTGAAAAGTCAAAAGTAAAATTTAGCATAAAATAATATATTCTAAAGGTAGATGAATTAGATATTTCAAGAGCTCTTGGTTGCCTACCTAAGACCCATAATGGCGTGAAAAGAGACAAAGGAGGGGAGAAAAATAATTAATTGGGCATTGATATTTATTTGGAGCAATTTTTGGGAGAGATGGTAAAAAAAAAATGATGACAAAAAGTCAAAGTCTACAACTCAAATTAAATATGTGGAGGAGGATAATTAGGTTAATTAGGAAGCACATATTACCCTTCCAATCTTCATTTTCCGCCAAGTATTATGAAGAAGGAAAAGATGATGATCAAGTAAAAATGTGCATGTGTTTAAAAGGCAATAAAATATAATAAACAAAAAGGATGAAGATGATATTTTAAAAGAAGCTTTTTTCTTTTTCTTTGCCTCATTTTCAATCAGCTGAACCTAAAATAGAAAGAGAGAGGGAGCTGAACAAAAAAACACAAAAGAGAACAAAGCTAGGGTTCTAAGACGCAAATACAAGGTAAGGGATGGAAATCTAAGAGCTCTTGCCTTCCAATTCTTGTAATACCTCTTCTAATCCCTTCTCCTTCTTGAATGTCACTTGTAGCAAAGCAAAATCAAGAGGAAGAGAGAGTGAGAGGGGACGGATAGAGAGAGAGGGAAGGAAAAATCAAAAGGTAAAAAAAAAACCATGTTCTCTTGTGAATTCAAGGCTATAGGATGTTATTGGTTGAATTGGTTGGTTGATTGGCTTGGTTTTTCCTTGTTTTGTGAATTTGGGATGAAGAAATCTAAAATGTTATGCCGCCAAAATTTTCTCTAAATCATGGTCATTTAGTGTTTAAGTAATTAATCATGTGATTAGAAGTGCAAAAGGAAGTGATTAAACAAGAGAAATCAAGAAAACACATTTTCCCTCCTAAGAACCCTAATTTCGTCCAAGTGCAGAACATTGGGGAGGAGTTAGAATTTTGTAATTTTGACGATTCCATTGGATTTTGAAAATTGTGTGAGAATGGTTTATGATTTTTGAAAATTTGTATGCACACAACAGTCTATCATGCACAACAGTCTATCATCTTACATGACATGGTGTATTGCATATTTATTGTCGCATTTTTTATGTCTGACAAGCATGTTGCTTCTGAGATTCACTCGAATCTCATCCTTTTTCAAATTGTAAAACATTATAGCTGAGGCTAGTGGCTCAAAAAACAAGGCGGTTGCTACCAGTGAGTAGAGTCCTGGTGCATTCTAGAGCTACATCTGGTTATCTATATTTGTTCTTTTGCTTTCTTTTGAACGCTCTGTACATTTATGTATATTTTTCAAACCTTGCGGGGATTCTCCTGTATTGTAAACAAGTACTTAATGTCAGTTTGTTTTCGTTATTTTTGTATGCCTTAAAGAACTGTGCGCTTAATACTCTACGAATGTCAAAATGTTAAGGGGTTTGACAATAAAGATATAGATTATATAGCAATTAATGTTTTTAAGGTAGAAACAAATAAAACTAAACAAACAGACTAAACTTCATAAAAGTAGCAACCAATCTAGAAACACAAACACTATGATGCAATAAGAACCTAAGACTAGATAATATGAGATTTCCTAAACTTCAGAGGTCAACAAGGCCAACATTTTTTACGTAGGTCGATAAACCCAATCCAAAGGGTAAGACACTTCCAATGAAGCTTTAGCAATCCGTCCGGCTACCAAATATGCTTCCATAGGAACACAAATGCAAGGATGGTTCCTAATTAAGTTCCTTGAGATCATAAATTTCTCAAGGAGAGCAACACTTCTCACCATAGCAGATACATTACAACTAGTCTAGAAAATATTATTTAGACTATGTGAAAGCGTAGCCGATGTTAAGTTGTAACAATATGTACAAAAATGCCACTGGTCATACTTTTTAAACCGTCTTCACCTATAAAGGTCTAGATGTGGTGGTCTTGTATGTCTTTTTTTCTTCTAGTAGTGATTCATACTTGAATAGCGATTAACGTTGCATTAAAAATCCGAACACAAAGAAACCATTTTCTCTCCCAAAGAGAAATACCTCAAACCAGGCATTACAACGCTTAGAAAAACCTCTCGAGCCTTTTTGGATCACTATATTCATCCATCCCACATTTTCCCTAGATAAAAGCCATCCACACCTATTTAAGTAGGACAATAACAATTTGTTGCACAAGTATTGGCATACAGTTTGCACCAATCCAAGTATAAGTATAAGAACCCACCTAATAATACTAGATGAGCCAAACAATAGCTTGTTTCAACACTTCTAAGCAAACATCATAATTCAACATAGAGACTCCAACATCAAGAGGATCTATTAAACCCTTTCAAAACTCAATCTCAAAACAACATCAGTAGAGAAAGACTGAATCTTTAATAAACCACTAACCTAATTCAACGTTATTTCCTTTGAAATCAGTTACGCCTTTGCCTTTGAGATATTGTAACAAGTTAACAAAATTGAATATGCAAAAATTTTTGCTAATAACTTCCTCTTAATATATAGATAGATAAGAGTTGTTAAAATAACAAATTATGTTAGGTTTTAACATGTCTACTTCATATTGTAACAACAACAATAAGCTTTATCCCGTTAGGTAAGATTGGTTACATGAATTGTAGAACACTTTTGTGCTCTATCAACAATCAAATCCTTAGATAAATTATTGACCCAAAGGTCTTGCTCAATAACTTTGTTGAGGATTCTCTATTGTCTTCATCTACCACTTTCTATAGGACTTCATATAGTTTGATCCACATATCTTCTCCATTGGCACATCCAATAATTTTACTTGTACATGTCCAAATCACCTCAAAGTTATTTATATTATAACAATCAAACAAAATTGAATGTGTAAAAGATATTATTGAAAATTTTCCCTGAATTAATTAATAAGGCATCGTAACTGAAATCACATTTGACTCACATTTGAACTTGAAAATTTGCATCTTTTTAGTAGAAAAAAAAGGTTTGAAAACTTAATCTATATTATATATAATCTTTTGCATTTTATAGTTAAGATGCATAAATCAAATTGAAGAAGAAGAGGCAAGATTTCATACCAGATTTGCAGCGAGAAAGAAAGGACCGACCCTTTAATGCCAACATTCTCACAGACACTAATCTCTCCTTATTGGTTTTGTCAGGGAAAGGCATAAGGTAACACAAATCACCACCAAGCCTTCAACTTCCCATCCACAGTTTCATTGTTATTTTGATCTCCTATACCAACCTAACTATTCTTCTCTTAGGCCACACCCCACAAATCTTAGTAGCAACTAACATACTCAAAGAACCTAAAAACCTAAATCATGGTAGACACACCCTCAGCCAAACAAACTCCCCTTTAGCAAGCACCGGAGAGAGAAGGGTCAAAACCCCAAGCACAAAGGGGAGAAACTCTCATGAATGGAGAAAAGGAGGCTCCACGGTAGAGAGAAAAATTGGGATTGGAGATTGCGTTTAACAAGATACATAAGGGAATTAACAACAAAACTAAGGGCATCAGCAAGACACATAAGGGAATTAACAAAAACACTTAGGGCTCATTTGGTTTGATCCCATTACATCATGCGGTGTAGTGTAATGCGATGCAATGGTAATGCAATGCAATATTAATTATAGGGGTAGTGTTTGGTTTGATTTTTAAGCAACGTGTAATGAGTTAATATTTTAACAATTATTTAAAATTAATATATTACACAAAGTCTATTTTACCCCTTAATATAATCTTTGTAGAAAAAATAGTTACAAGTCGGCGACGACGGGGATGGAGGAGGAGGAGGTAGTAGCGGTGGCAATGATGGGGGTGGCGGGGGAGGAAGAGGTGGCAGCGGCAGTGCGCGACAGGGGTGGAGGAGGAGGTGGTGGCAATGGCGAGGGTGGCGGCGGAGGAGGAGGGCAGCAGCGGTGGCAGCAGCGGTGGGCAACAGGGGTGGAGGAGGTGGTGGTGGGCGATGGCCGGTGGGGGCGGCTGGGGTGAAGGTGACTACGGAGGAGGAGGTGGTGGCGGCGGTGGGCGGTGAGGGGTGGAAGAGGTGGTGGTGGGTGGTTGGCCGGTGGCGGCGGAGGAGGGGCGGCGATGGGGCGGGCGGCGGGCGGCGGGCGGCGAGGGTGAGGGTGGCAGCAGAGGAGGAGGTGGTGGCGGCGAGCCTGTGGCAGGGCCGGGGTGGTGGCAGTGGCGGGTGGAGGTGACAGCGGTGAAGGAGGTAGTGGTGGCGGCAGAGGGTGGAGGTGACGGTGGTGGAAGAGGAAGAGGTTGTGGCGATGGCAGTTGTGATGTGATGCAACAAGTGAAATAAAATAAGTAAAACAAAGACAAGGGAAACTAAAGGGTAAATTGGATTTTTTAGGCCATGCAATGGGATGGTAATGAGGATTCATAGGAGGGGAGCTATGGATGAAGATTACCAATTTTTTGGTAATCATCATTACCATGGTAAACCCTATTACCATGTTAAAGAGCAACCAAACACTCTTCTCTTGATAATGCAATCATGATTACCATTGCAGACATACAATGAGGTTGAACCAAACGGGCTCTTAGGCTATTACCAAGACACACAAGAGAATTAACAATAACAATTAGGCAATTAACAAGATACATAAGGGCATTAACAAGATACAAGGGAATTAACAACAACAATTAGGCGATTACACAAGCCACATAAGGGAATTAACAACATTTAGGGCATTAACAAGTTGCATAAGGAAATATGACACATTCTAAAATATACAAAACTCTCTGGATTTCGAGTCAATTCAATATGACTTGTTTTAAATTTAAATTCGACCTCCTTAACTTTTAAATTTTTAACATTAAACCAACCTACTGTTACTTTTGTCATTAAGTAACTAAAGAAACTATCATCTCATATTAACAAGGAACGCGTGCATCTCTCATGACTTAAAAACTTAGGCTATAACATACAAAACTCTCATAAATTTTGGCTCGATTGCATATAATCAATCCCTGACATTTAAAAAATTTTAATTTAACCTTGCTTGTTAAAGTTTTAATTTTTACCATCAAACCTCATATCATTATTTTTTTATGAAAAATTAATCTTTTAATATTTAAGTTTTGACTCATTTGTAGTTCAATCTATAAAATTTGACTCAACGCAATTTAATTCTTATAGTTTTGACTTAATTATAATTTAGCATCTATAGTTTTTATCATTTAAAATATTAGTCCCATATTTTAGAAAATAAAATGAGAAAATTAACCCCAAATCTCATTTTATGGTCACTAGTACAGAAAAGAGTTTTTAGACAGGAACATTTAGATCGGTTATTAATGAAACTGGTCTTAAAACTACTTTTAAGACTGGTTATAACAAAAATTGATTTTAAAATATATACAGTTAAAAAAATAAATATATGTAATATATTTTCTAGACTGGTTCTGAATATAACCGATCTAGTAAATATTATATGAATTAAAGACATTTAAAAAAATAAAATATTTATTATTTTTAAGACCGGTTGTAAATAAAAACTGGTCTTAAATATTAAAATTTTAAGACCGATTATTATTAATAACCGGTCTTAAAAAGTTTTATTGTTAAGACCGGTTATTTATTAATAACCGATCTTAAATATTACTTTTAAGACCGGTTTTTAATTACAAATGGTCTTAAAACTTGCATAATTTTTAAAATGCGCCTAATTTTAACTTTAAAATCTGATACTAAAGCACATCAGCAAAACCCCTCCGTCGGTTAGTGGTAGCTCCTCCTTTCCCCTTTTCTCCTCCGTCCTTAACCTTCGCCGCCGTCAACACAGATCTATGGTTGAATACATTGCCGTAAGGCTATCATCGTTTGTTCCCTCCGATTGGTTTCGTTCTCAACCTCATTTTTATTGTCAGGTTTGTGTTTTAATTGCCAGGTGTTCAATTAAATTAATGGTTTCATTTTTTAGTATTTCATTAATGGTTCCGTTCAATTAACTTTCAGAAGCGTCCATTGCCTCCCAAGAGAGACCTTACTCAATTCGTAAAGTGGCCAAAGACTGTTCAAATCCAGAGGAAGAAGAGGATCCTCAAGCAAAAGTTGAAGGTACCGTTAATTATTCCAAAGAGTTTTACTATATGCATGTGTTTGAGGTTAATGTCCTTATGCTTCTGTGGACTTGGGTTTATTTTGGTTGTGTATGAGAAAGGTTCATTGTTGTAAGTTATAGTTCCTTGGTCTTTGGTGTTGCTTCTGAGTCTGCCTCCTAATGCATTTAGGATTGTCTACGTGTTCATGGTGCTTCATACTATATAAATTCTTGCAAGAACATTTTGATAAATGAAAACTTGCTTGTGTTCATATTGCCTAACTGGATGGCTTGGATTCAATTCTAATTCTTTATTTTTACATGTATGTTCAATATAGTAAAACTATGGATTCATAATACTGATTTTGCTTGATATTAGTTATCAACTTGTGCATTGCAATTAATTATTTGTTCATATTTGCATAAATTGGGAATTGCTTTTGAATGATGCATTTGTAGATAGTTCCATGTTATAACAATAAGCACTGTGTAGCAAAATTTCCTTAAACCATCAATAGCTATCCTTAAATAGTGTCCTTAAAGTGATGATAATGAGTCGTCCTAGTGAGGGTACTCCAGATCCAACTAATGTTAATCAAAGTGAGCATATCAATGTTCCGAGCTAGGAACACAGTGAGCCATGTAACCGGCCTAGTCGAAGGGGTAGGAGAGCCACCCGATTGAGAGACATTCCTCTCAATCGGAATACCAGGGAAAATATTCTGATTGAGTTTGATAGATATTGGAAATCAATCAGGCCTAATGTCCAACGGTATATGAGTTTTGTCGGCCTCCTAGCACGCAACAAGCCTAGCATCTTGATAGAGCAGTGGAGAAATGTGGATAAAAGTGTGAAGCGATATATTTGAGAAACTATCCAGCTCACTTATGACATTCCTGAGAGTGAAGTCTTGTATGACAAGACAATGACGTATTATGATGAACGTTGGAGGAAGTTTAAGACAAGTCTAGCCAATAATTACGTGTATATCGAGGTGAAAGAAGGTCAACCTTGTCCTAATCCGTGCGACCAGTATTCTTTTATTGATGAACAGACTTGGCAAAAATTTAGACGGCTTCGGACTACTCCAGAAGCATTGGTGAGTTGACTTATTTTGCATTTGATTTACCTATGAATTATGAATTGTCTTTATTGATTTATAATGACTTAATTTTGATTTCTTATTCACAAGAAAAAAGGAAAAAGACTAAAGAGAGTGGTAGAAAGAACGATTGCCCCCATACAATGTCTTGTGGGGGTTATGCGAAGGCCAAAAAAGACTTGTTGGCGGCCAAACGGAAGAGATTAGAAGAAGTAGCTCAATCTGATCCTTCTGTTCTTCTTTCTCGACTATCTCTGATACGTCGCGAAGAGAAGTGGTTGTTTGTTCACCAAAAAAGGAGCGGGTCTTATACGAGTGAACAATCTCTTATAGTTGGTGAGAAAATTGTAAGTATTGTTGTTGACTTGTTGTTGTTAATTATTTAGTAAACAAATTTCATTACTAACGTTTGTCATCTGTGTCTTATAGGAGGAGCTTTAAAAAAATAAGCCGAGGGATCGTTTAGGTCAGATAGGAGGAATGACATCCTGACCGTAGCTACAGGAAAACGTGAGCATCCCGGCCATGTCAGGGGGGTTGGAGGAGGGGTAGGTATAAGGGATTACTTTGGAGCTCCCCCACACCGTTTCTCAAGTAGTATGGTGACTAGGGAGGAGATGGAGCATATATTGGCCACTGTGAGGGCAGAAGCTAAGGCAGAGGCAGAAGCATCATTTGATGCACGATTTGAAGAAAGGTTCAGTAAGATGAAGGAGGAATGGATGATTATGATGAGCACAAGACAAGAAGATACTAGTGCTCCCCAAGCTCATCCCCTAAACCCTAAATAGAGCACTAAAGGGAGTTGTATTGGTCAGTTATCAGAGGGTCTTAGAAAAGAAATTGGTGATCCTGGTGACTTGTTTGTGGAGGATCCTCTGAGACAATTAGTTGCATGGGAGAGCATGCACAACTTGGGATCAACTGTCCACCACCAAGAAATAAAACATGATCAAGTCAGAGTGGCAGTCGAAGAGGTGATCGTTGCACATGCACCTCTCCCTATCACTATTGATGAGTTCAAGGTTGTGGGCAATGTCCTCAACTCTTTCATCTTGTGGCCAAAGAACCTTGTTTCTGATCGAGCTGAGAAATCCTCGCCACCTCCACCTCCACCTCTACCTCCCTCCACTCAAGATGTTGCACGGCCTCCATTGAATGTCATGCAGCAAGTAATTCTGATGGTATATGATACATCCTTTCAAACAAGAGATTGGCCTACTGAGTCAGCTGTTGGCAAGTCAGGGGCGCATTGATATCTTGAGAGGGATGATTTAATGTCCCTGGTAGCTCCTCTACAATAGCTTACGATTTCGATTGTCCAACTCTTTTTAATGTAAGTATCTTCTCAAATTGGAAGTTAATATTTTACAAATTGCGCCGTTAAACTTTGATTTGTGTGCTTGCATTATTGTAGATACATGAATAGTAGATTGGTTGACTCTGGCAAAACCAATAAATTTAGACTCCTATGCCCACTTCAGCTCTACGACAAAGGGACTACTGCTGCTATCAGACACACATACTTATCTCACAGGCTCAGTGAAACCTCAATTGAGTGTTTCTTGGCTTCATATTTGCATGGGTAAGAAACAAATTTATATTTGCTTAAAAGTCTTCCCTTTTTCAGTGATCATTGACACTTGGCTATTTTGTACAAGAAGAGTTATTCTGTCATCCTCTTATGCTCTCTCCATCTTAGCAAGCCAACTAGTGAATTGAAGAAGTCCTTGAAATCGTAAGTTTTTTTGCATTATTAATTACTTTTCATGTGCAAAATTTATTGAATTTATGTAAAATAAGTAACATTTGTGATTTTGATGATATAGGACTATCCGGACATTCCTACACACTACTTGTGGTAGGCCTATTTGTGAACTAAAAGACCCTACATGGATATTGCCAAAGGTTAGTTACATATTGGTTTATTTTAAGAATGTATTCAATAATAAGTCATGCTTTAATTTTATATTTGTTTTAATGATATCATATTATTTTTCAGACCTGTACGCAACCACCGGGGTCCAACTTGTGTGGGTTGTATATTCTGAGGCACATTTATAATATTACTACCCTAGGCACGATAGAATTTATTGAAGAGGTAAATGTATATATATTTCAAAAATTTTGTATTACTTTTATTTTTTTTAAGTGAAGTTAATGTTTTGCCTGACTTTAGTGTTTCAGATGTTTGAACTTGCTGACCCCTTTCTAGAAGAAGATATTGATCACATGCAATTGTTGTACTGAATTCATTTATGAACTTTTACAACAATGAGTTCTTGTAAAACTAAGGAACTTTTTGTATATATTGATGAATTGACATGTTGTCCTGGTTGGTTGCAAATATTATTGGTTGCATGATTTGACATGTTTGTTGTTTTTTTGATTATGTGCAACCATGCATTTATACATGTGAATTTGTTTGAGCCATGTCATTGACCTGCATGTGTTTTAAACAATTATACATATATATATATATGATGGTTTTAAACAACACATTACAATTAATAACTTTATGGCACTTAATAAGTATGGCATTGGATCGAAGTAGCAATTCTATGATGCGTTCTGGTAACTAACCTAATCACACACAATTAAAAAAATATTATAATACGTTTAAGACCGGTTATAAAAATAACCGGTCTTAAAAGTTATTTTAAGACTGATTTCGCATATAACCGGTCTTAAAATTGAATTTTTAAGACCGGTTTTATGTACAACCGACCTTAAAAAATGTTCTCTAATTCCCTTACTAGCTGTCTTTTAAGACCGGTGCTCATGAAAACCGGTCTTAAAATTGTTTACTTTAAGACCGATTATCAATACAACCGGTCTTAAAAGTGAGACTTTTAAGACCGGTTATCAAATTGGTCTTAAAAGTAACCGGTCTTAAAAATGACATACTTTTAAGACCGGCTGTATCAAGATCAGATCCAAAACTAAAAAATCAATTTTAACCAGTCTAAAAAGCCATTTTTCCACTAGTGGATTCATTCAACACCCAAAATATTTTTTCGCGTCCCTATAGTATTTTAAAGTATTTTCTAAGTTAATTTTTTTATCACACTTCTTTTTTCATATTTTCAATATTTTTAGATCTCATCTTTAACAATTAAACGTGATCATCACTTCATCATATGACCTTCTTCATTTTACGCTATTATTTGAATCCCATTTGAATGCTTTGAGGTGTTAATTTTAGTCTATATAGCCATGAGGAAGACGAGTTTGCATTATCTGCTCAGCTCATCTATGAACTTATACGCTTTGAAGCAAAATGATGTTGTTTTACGAGATGAGCTCCTAAGTTTATAGACGCGCTGAGCATGTAATGCAGACCTTGGTAAAATCAGGGAGTGAGTTTCTGAGGGCGGGAGCAACATTGGATGCACTTAAAAGTCACAAGTCACAACCCATACTTTTCTCACCTTTGTAATTTTATTTTGAGCAATTAAGGTTAAACGAAATGAAGTAAACGATAACAATAAAAAATGAATTTTTTACAACAAATTAAAAATAACACGAAAACGAAGCCTGGGATAGAAACGCTAATGATTGAGATTAAAATAAAATCACATTTTTAAAACAAAAACAACGTGAAAAGCATATTCATATATTGAAATATAATTTATTTATGACTAGGCGGGGCTTGTGGATAAGGATAAGATAATTAGATAAACCGCATTTTAGGTGCAATCTCACCCATTTTATACGACAGCACGAGGAAAGTAAGGATGTAACCCTTGTGCATGTTTGAATTAGCGTCTTGATAGCTTATAAGTTATTTTTCATATAAATTGAGATAAAACTCTTTTCACATACTTACTTCGTATATCATAAATTATGATTAAAAAGTTACTTTTAAGTATTCTTATCATTATTCTAAACACACATCTTGTTAATCTAATACAGTAAGTAACAATTGAAAAGGAAGGGAATGAAAAATGGCAATGTTATGTAATCCGGAGCGAACTGGCCGGTTCGGCCCTGAAACCGGTAAACCGGTCCGGTCCGGGTTACAATTTAAATTTTTTTAAAAAAAAATTTTCTTTTAAAATTTCATACTATAAGTCTAAAATCTTCAATTTCTCATTAATTTAGTCCCGGTTTAGCTTCGATTTGACCTCGATATGACCCACTAATCCTTACCCCCAATTCCCAACTAATATACTGGGTACGAGCTTTAATACCGTGAAAAATGCAACGCACGTTTTAGCGCATCCCCTCGTGCCTGTGACAAGTATTCCAACCACTTTCTTTGTGTGAACGACAACGGCCTGATCATCCTTTTATATGTATCCTCTTCAATCTTCATTACATATGCATGATCAGCCACGTGCTCTGTTCCTGAGCTTCTCTGCTTTGTCACTGGCCCTTTAAGAGTGAGGCGTTCTTTTGTTCTCCGCATTAGCCATGATGGGTCATAAACGGGTTCTGATTTTATGCGGCGATTACATGGAAGAATACGAAGTACCTTCACTTCCTTTCCGGATTATTCCCTTTTTTTAGTTTCTGTAGTTCAGTTTCTTCTAGCGTCATTTCTTACTTAATTTAACTCTACTTGGTTCTTTGATTTGTGTTTTGCAGACGATGATTCCATTCCAAGCTTTGCAAGCGTACGGCGTCGCCGTGGATGCCGTTTGTCCCGGAAAGAAAGCCGGTGATGTCTGCCGTACCGCCATTCAGCAGTTGTCCGTTGTTTATCAGGTTTCCATAAGGAGAAATCGTTTTAGGTTTAGGGCTATCATTTAGAATTGAATGCTGGATATTTTGAGCTTGATATATAATTATGTATAGTTGATTTATTCATGTATTTCCTTGCTTTCAGACTTATACCGAGATTTTAGGTCACAATTTTGAACTCAACGCGACGTTTGATGAAGTCGAAGCCAAAAACTACGATGGCATAATACTACCAGGTGGAAGGGCGCCGGAGTATCTTGCTCAAGATCCGAATGTTATGAAGTTAGTGACTGAATTTGCGAAGTCTGGGAAGGTAATCGCTGCAACTTGTCATGGCCAGTTGATTATGGCGGCTGCAGACATTGTTAAAGGTCGCAAGATCACGGCATATCCGGCAGTTAGACCGCCTCTGGTTGCTGCTGGTGCTCACTGGGTTGAACCTGAAAGCATGGAATCGAATGTGGTTGACGGTAATCTCATCACTGCAGCTGCATATTTTGGGCATTCGGAGTTTGTTGGCCATGTTGTGAAGGGGATAGCAGGCAACATAAGTGGCTCCAATAAAAGGATTTTGTTGCTTTGTGGGGTATGTTCAAATTACTCCTCCGTGCTAAATAAAAAACCAAATTGATTTTTTTTTTTGAAGAGATTAAGGAAGTTAAATAAATTATTCAATCATATCATATGTTGCGTATAATTAAATTATATATATTAGTTTATAAGTCAGATAAATTAGTTTGGAGAAAAAACGATACATATAAATGCTTTAAATAATTTAATTAGCTTCTTGAATCTCCTTAAAAAAATTAAGTGGATATTATATTTAGGATTAGTGGTAACATTTAATATTTGATATTTCTTGTATATCTTGGCTTTGAGGCATATACTGGTCTTGGTGAGTTGGTGAGCTCCTATGACCCAACTCACCTAAATTAATTGGGTTTTGAATCTAGGCTTGTACTTAGATACAAAAGGTCAATTTTGCTGATTTGTTATGGTTTCATATAGGTAACCTAAGTGAAGTGAGGTCTATAAGTTTAAGAGATTCTTCCATCCAGTTAACTAGTATTTTGGGATAGGCTCTCCTTTTGGACCTAATCACCTGTAGGGGTACAATGTTGTGAGCCTCACATCTTATAAGTTTAAGGGGCTCTTTCACATGACAAACTAGTCTATCAGGATGAATTCTCCCTTTATACTTGTGCTCGCGACGTGATGTGAATTGATGGAGATAGTTTTTATTGGAGAATTTTAATTGCAGGATTTCATGGAAGATTACGAGGTAGCCATACCTTTTCATTCTCTTCGTGCTTTAGGATGCATTGTTGATGCAGTTTGCCCCAATAAAAAGGCTGGTGATACTTGCGCAACTGCCGTTCATGATTTTGAAGGCGATCAAACTTACAGTGAGAAGCCAGGACATGACTTTGCTTTAAATGCTACCTATGATGATGTGGATGCCTTGAACTATGATGCTCTTGTCATACCTGGAGGCCGAGCCCCTGAGTATTTGGCGTTGGATGAGTCAGTTATTGCTTTGGTGAAGCATTTCATGGAAAAGAACAAGCCAGTGGCATCTATTTGCCACGGGCAACAGATTTTAGCTGCTGCTGATGTTCTCAAGGTATGATTGCTGATTCACTGATTTGGATCTCCCTGTTTGTTTTGTTCTCTTTTAGTATATGCTCTCAAGTGGCAGGCTGGCAGCTGTAGGAAGATGTGATATTTATCATCCTGAGTATTTTTTTTTCTTTTTGTGCGCTTAAAGAATTATATGTTAGAGATATTAAAGGGTCTATTATGAATGTGTTTAGGTCCTCAAGTTAAGAGGGAGGTTAACATAGGTCATCTCCTCAAGTTCCCAAGGGTTTTGGGATTGTTTGTCATCTTTCAAAGAAGGATTTGGAGACCCTAAAGAGGGTTCATTCTATTTTTATTGTTGATTAATGACACTTCATTATCTTTTCTTTCATTTCATAACAAAGTTTACATATTAAGCAATTCATGTCCACATGGCAAAAGTTTTCTGATTCAGCTGTATATGTCCTCCTCATTCTATGCTTTTGAGTTCATTTCTTTCTGACTTCTTCCCTTATCTTCATTCTTGAAGTGCTTGATATTTTGGTTTATGATGGCTGAAGCATAATGGTTATACGTTGACAATCACAGCATCTCCCTCTCATACTTGTTTCTACTTGGCGAGGGTGTTCTGCTACTTCAAAATCTACAGTCATATTTACTTTAGTTTGTAGATTCATCTGATTTTATTTGGATTCTATGGCTGGCTGACAATTCTGGTCCCATTACTGTTTTAGTTGTTCTTGGTTAAGCAATTTCTCCATTGTGTTCAACTTATACAGGCTCAGTTATCCTGTCTTCTTTAAATACTTTGCTTCACTTGTCAAACAACAGACAGTAGTATAAAATTCAGGGTAAATGATACATAGATAAAAATATCTGGGGCTGGACAAATGTTAACTTGAACACTGACTCATCAAATTGTTTGTTATGTGTAGCTATTCTAACCATCAATATCTTGTTTGATCAATTCTGTTGTCTTTTGAAAGTTTGTTAGGTTCTAGGTGACTATGAGAATGGTAAATTTAGTTGCAAGAGTTTCTTTTCCCACTAGTGATCCCTTGCTTGTTAGTCATATTTTCCTATATCTTAATGCAAACATTCAATGGAGCAAGCAGGTTGAAATAAACACTGATTGAGTCATTGAATATTTCGACCTCTCATCATAAATAGTTGTTACTGCAGAATTAAAAGAAAATGCACTGGTTATTCATTGTTTCATATATGCATCTACTGCTAAAATGACATGCTTGTAATACTTTTACAGGGAAGAAAATGTACGGCATACCCGGCTGTGAAGCTTAACGTGGTTCTATCAGGAGCGACTTGGTTGGAACCTGATCCGATACACCGGTGCTTCACCGATGGAAATTTAGTAACCGGAGCTGCTTGGCCTGGGCATCCTGAGTTCATTTCTCAGCTGATGGTCCTCCTTGGTATTCGTGTATCTTTCTAATTGTATTTTTGTAACGCAGCTGTGTGTATTCCTTGTATTTGTATTTCTCAGCCAACCCCATATAATGGAATAAGGCTTGTTGTGGAGTGTACTTGGCACCAAGTATCTTTCTACTTGTTACTTATGCATGCATGCTCAAATGTCCACAAAAGTCTTGTGAAGTGTGTGCTAAGTTTGAGGCTTTTGATGTATGGCTTTGAGAACATATGAGTTTTATATAATGGAATAAATGTGCCATCTTTCCTGATCTATTGGAAAAATTAATGGATCTATTGTTTATAACGTATGTGTTTGGGTTAGCTTTTGAGAATAACTTTTACGATTTATGAGAAAATGTGTGAGAGAAGTTTTATCTCGGGTTGCACAAACCTAAGTTTGGAAACTTCCCAAACACTCACTTAATATCTAAATTTTAATTTAGTGTAACTTGGTTCTTATAAAGTTAAAGGATTAAAATAACACTTTATAAAGCTAAAAAACTAAAATGAAATCTTATATGAAATTAAAGAACTAAACGTGTATTTCTGTGGTTTAATTATTAAATTGGAACTTCATAATTCTTTTTCGTTATTATGTAACTTCATAATTCTCCCCATCTATATTTTAATAGTGTTTATAGTTTAAATGTTATGTTCAGGTAAAAAAATAGTTTAAATGTTATGTTATTCTCCATTTCCTAGTTTCCTTCAAACATTTTCAAAATTTCAAAATATACTTTTAATAAATGAAAAACACCGAAATATCAGCAAGTGCTGACCGGAAGGATACGATCTTTGTGATTGTCCAACCGTATATTCCCACGTTGTTGGCACTTGGCACCCTTAGGGCCTGTTTGGTATGAGAAAAATTTGAGGAGGGAAAGGAACTTAAAGAAGAGAAAGGAAGGGAAAGAAAGATTGTAAAGAGTGATGGAAGATGAGTTGTTTGGTAGAAGAAAATTGAGGATGGAATTTGGGAAAAAAAAAGAGGAATACCCATTTTACCATTAACATAAATTAATAATTATATATTAATTAAATTTACATTTCAAATCATAAATTAAATAATTAATAGTACAATAATTTAAAAATAAAATAAAATGAATAAAATGTAAATTATAATTTAAATAAAAAAGTATTTTATTTATTAATGAAATTGAAATCATTTTTTTAAATGATAAGCAAATTTTGTAGAAATTCGAATTTATTGATGAAATTCGAACTTATAAGTGGGAATCCTAAAAAGTTTAAATTTATTGATGAAATTCAAACTTATAAGGCGGGAATCCTTAAAAATTCAAATTTGATTAACAAATTCTATAGTAAGTTCGAATTTTCCATTTTTTAATTTAAATATTTTAAGGACATATTAATCTTTTGCATCTTTTTTTATTGAAGGAACTTAGGATCCCATCAATTTTGGAGAGATCTCGTTTCCCATGAGTAAGGAAATATTGATAAATATTGATGGCCCAGGGTGAATCCGGAAACTTAAATTCCCAGAAAAATTGAGTAAAAAATACGTATCAAACGAAGAAACTTGTTCTTTTTTCGTGCCAGATCTTCCTTGTACGAAACAGGCCCTTACATTCAGTTCTTCGGGTCTCTTCTCCTCCCTTCACCTGCGTTGTAATATCTGATTACTTTTACAGAAAAGCCCCTTCAACACGACGACGAATAAACGGGTTATGTATCTCATGCCCTCGAAATTTCAGCCAACAATGGGTTCTTTCTTTAAACCCACAATTTCAACCCCCCAATTACATATGCATCATCCACTTTCTCACACTCTCCCAGAGCTTCTCTGCTGTGTCACTGGCCCTTGAACAGTGAGGCTTTCTTTTGTTCTCCGCGTTCTTATCGATACTCACGATGGGTCAGAAACGGGTTCTACTTCTCTGCGGCGATTATATGGAAGATTACGAAGTACCTCCACCTTCTCTTCCTTCCCGGATTATTCCTTTTATCTGTAGTTCAGTTTCTTCTATGGTCCTTTCTTACTTTGTTTAACTCTACTTGGTTCTTTGATTTGTGTTTTGCAGACGATGATTCCATTCCAGTCATTGCAAGCCTATGGCGTCGCCGTCGATGCTGTTTGTCCCGGAAAGAAAGCCGGTGATGTCTGCCGCACCGCCGTTCATCAGATGTCTGTTTATCAGGTTTCGAATAGGAGAAATCTTTTTGGGGTTTGGGCAATCATTGAGTGTTGTATATTTGAGCTTGATAGTTGATTTGTTCATGTATTTCCTTGCTTTCAGACATATACCGAGGTTCGTGGTCACAATTTTCAACTCAACGCGACATTTGATGAAGTCGAAGCCAAAAGCTATGATGGCTTAATACTACCGGGTGGACGGGCGCCGGAATATCTTGCTCATGATGGGAATGTTTTGAAGTTGGTGACCGAATTTGCCAAGTCTGGGAAGGTAATCGCTTCCACTTGTCATGGCCAATTGATTCTGGCTGCTGCAGACATTGTTAAAGGTCGCAAGTGCACGGCATTTCCTGCAGTTAGACCGGCTCTGGTTGCTGCTGGTGCTCACTGGGTTGAACCTGAAAGCTTGTCGGCGACTCTGGTTGACGGTAATCTCATCACTGCAGCTACATATTATGGGCATCCGGAGTTTATTCGCCACATTGTGAAGGCGTTAGGAGGCAACATCAGTGGCTCGAATAAAAGGATTTTGTTTCTTTGTGGGGTATGTTCAAATTATTTAACACTTCTTATATATAAGAAGTTAAGAACCATGAAATCAAATACTTACCTGAACTTTGACAGGTTGTTGATTTTGACTTTTGAGAAATGGAGCTAATTGGAATATTTGTGCGTGAATAAATTGGGTTTTGGACCTAGATTTGTACTCAAATACAAAAGGTCACTTTTGCTGGTGTTGATTGATGGAGATATTTTAATTGCAGGATTTCATGGAAGATTACGAGGTAGCCGTACCTTTTCATTCTCTTCAAGCTTTAGGATGCATTGTTGAGGCGGTTTGCCCCAATAAAAAGGTTGGTGATTCTTGCCCTACTGCCATTCATGACTTTGAAGGCGATCAAACTTATAGTGAGAAGCCAGGACATGACTTTGCTTTAAATGCTACGTATGATAATGTGGATGCCTCGAGCTACGATGCTCTTGTCATACCTGGAGGCCGAGCCCCTGAGTATCTGGCGTTGAATGAGTCAGTTGTTGCCTTGGTGAAGCATTTCATGGAAAAGAAGAAGCCAGTAGCATCTATTTGCCACGGGCAACAGATTTTAGCTGCCGCTGATGTTCTCAAGGTATGAGTACTGATGGTATTTTTTTCTTGTTCGCTTAAAGAATTAAAAGTTTAAATATTAAGCATAGTGCTTATACATTGAGAACCACGGCATCTCCCTCGTACTTGTTTCTACTTTGTGTGGATGTTCTGCTACTTTAAAATCTGCAATCATATTTACTGCAGATTCATCTTGTTTTATTTGGATTGTATGGTTGCTGACAATTCTGTTCTCATATCTTTAGTATTTTAGTTATTCTTGTTATTGTTGTTTCTTGATTAAGTAATTTCTCCTTTATGTTCAACTTACACAGGCTCAGTTATGCTGTCTTCTTTAGATACTTTGCTTTCAATTTTCAAACAACAGTGTGTTAAAATTCTGAGTAAATGATACATATATGAAAATATCTGGGGCTGGACAGATGTCAACTTGAACACTGGCTCTTCAAATTGTGTTTTTATGTGTATCTATTCCAACCATCAGTATCTCTTGTTTGACTATGGGAATGGTAAATTTAGCTGCAAGAGTTTTTATATCTCACTAGTGATCCCTTGTTTGTTAGTCATATTCTCCTATTTTTTATGGAACACTCAACAGTGCAAGCAGGTTGAAAAACTCTGAATGAGTCATTGAATATTTCAAACTCTCATCATACCGCTATTGTAGTTGTTAGTGCAGAATTAATAAATTTTCAAGTTATTTATTGTGCTAAAATGACACGCTTGTATTACTTTTCCAGGGAAGAAAATGTACGGCATACCCGGCTGTGAAGCTTAATGTGGTTCTATCAGGAGCGACTTGGTTGGAACCTGATCCCATATACCGATGCTTCACCGATGGAAATTTAGTAACTGGAGCTGCTTGGCCAGGGCATCCTGAGTTCATTTCTCAGCTGATGGTACTCCTTGGTATTCGTGTGTCTTTCTAATTGTATTTTTGTGCAATGAGTGTACTTGGCACCAACTATCTTTCTACTTGTTACTATCGTATTCATGCATGTTTGAATGTCCATAAAAGTCTTGTGAATTGTGTGCTATGTGTGGCTTATGCTGTATGGCTGTGAGAACAAATGAGCTTTATAGTTCCAATAAAGTCCCCATCTTTCTTTCTGTATAATCTTTTGTCTTGGCCAGAATATTTCTAGGTGTTTATGTGCGTGATTTGCCGAACAGCATGTTCTCATCCTACTATCTTAGTATAAAATAAATGTCTCTAGGTTGAATGTTAGTTTTGTGTGTATGGTAGGCTATTTCATAATATAACAGTAAAAATAACAAATTATAAAACCCTTCTTGCTTACAATTTTGATTGGACAAACTGTAAAACCGTCTCTTTACAAACCCCAGTCACACCCATATATAATTTTATGCATGGTTGCGATGTTGATTACAACATCCCAAGAATCTGTTTACGCCCTTTTAATAATTCTATGTCTAAACTAGTTGTATGCCAAAACCAATGCATAGAGAGTCGATTTATTGGAAAATCTTACCTATTCTCATAAATTCCTAATCAATGAAGAACTAGGATTAGTATTGTTCAAATAAATCTTTCCCTTATCCAAAGTTGATAAGATCTATCCTTTGTGTGGAAATTCAACTGTATTCTCAGTCTTCCTCTCTTTCTGAAAAGGGAAGATTCCCAAGACTGTGTTGGCATTTGTTAATTGTGATAGTTTTACTCATAATTTTTAGGGAACAAAAGAAATGTTGGTATGGAGAATGATAGCATCGGATAGTTCTAAATGCCTCTCTTTTAAGTGAACTCCTCTGCGTTAAGTCAATATGTTAGGGTAAACTTTCAGGACACCAAGCAAAATTGACCGGACAAATCACATAGTCACTTGCAGTACAAACTTAGTGGGTAGTACATATGCCACTCAAGCAAAATATTTGGTTTTCAACAAGACAACAACTGTTAGATTTTAAGGAATAGATATTCCTAGAGCGTAAATAGGCAGGCCTTCCTGTTCCATGAGGTCGGGAAGCATAAACTGTCATGAACGCTCTCTATCTTTGTGGTTGAATTTTTATCAGAGACTTCAGAATGTAACATCTCATATCTGATTGAGGTTCTCTGTGGTTCATTAATATTATGGTAGAGACAGCAAAATAGATGTTAAGCTTTAAATTTAGAATTATGCCACTCAAGCGAAATAGTTGGTTTTCATCAAGACAACAACTGTTGGATTTTAAGGAATAGATATTCCTAGAGCGTAAATAGGCAGGCCTTCCTTTTCAAGCGAAATATTTGGTTTTCAACAAGACAACAACTGTTAGATTTTAAGGAATAGATATTCCTAGAGCGTAAATAGGCAGGCCTTCCTGTTCCATGAGGTCGGGAAGCATAAGCTTTCATGAACGCTCTCTATCTTTGTGGTTGAATTTTTATCAGAGACTTCAGAATGTAACATCTCATATCTGATAGAGGTTCTCTGTGGTTCATTAATATTATGGTAGAGACAGCAAAATTGAGGTTAAGCTTTAAATTAAGAATTAAAATTTATTCATAATACAACAGTAAAAATAATTAAAGAACTTTACATTTACTTTTTACATTTATGGGTTGAAACTCGAAGAGTCCAAGTCGCTCCCAACTGTAAATTCTTATATGATACTATCATCTCCCTGATAGTGTCGTAGTGGAGGCTGTAGCATTGGAATTAAGGAAAGAAGTTGAGGTTAAGGTGCCATCCCTAGACCTCATAGTTTCAATAAAGACAGGCATAGTGGGTTTCATGTGCTCCAATAAGCTCTTGCTTCTAAGCATAAGAACAACTTCAGACATTGTTGGCCTTATTGCAGGAGATGCCTGGGTACAAAGCAAACCAATCTCTATGATTTTCTTCATCTCTTCTGGATCATAGTCAATAGGGTCTAAGCTGTTATCCACCAACTTTAAGTGCATGCCTTTCTCATGTAGTTTCCAGGCCTGCCACGTGAGATCAAAGTGTCTTAGAGCACAAGGGGAAAGACAATACAACAAAACCTAGGTAGGGTTAAAAAATATTAATTTCTTTGAAAGAATTAATTATAGTAGTGGCAAGTTTTTAAAATATCTCAAAATTGCATCCAAGTTTTCTTAAATACAGGAATTCCTTACTTGTTGAAGGAGGAATTCGCCTTCGACATCAGGATCAACCTTTAATTCAATACTTTTTTGGCCGCTGATGATTTCTAGAAGTACAACTCCATAACTATACGTATCGGCCTTCTCTGATAATTGGCCCTGAATTGCGTACTCAGGTGCTGTGTATCCCCTACAAATGCATATTATTTAGGACAATGACATAGACACAAACATATAAATATTGCAAAACAACAAAATCTGAAATAGACTAATGAAACAAGACTTATCCATTGAATGATGTATATATTTTATTGGCGTCTTATGTGATGCATGTAATAAAATAGAAGTTTTAGAAGGTTAAACAAATGCAGTGTTTCAACTTACAATGTTCCTGCAAACTTTGTGCTAAGATGAGATTGGTCCCAAGGTAGAAGTCTGGCCAACCCAAAATCAGAAATTCTAGCCTGAAGATCATCATCTAAGAGTATGTTGCTGGTCTTTATATCTCTATGTATGATGCAAACATAGAATTCCTCATGTAAATAGGCCAAACCCCTTGCTGTGCCTAAAATTATTTCATACCGTTGCTTCCAGTTGAGGGAACCTTTGTTTTTATCTGTTTCACATTGAAGGGTAAGGAAAAAGGAAGGATGAAACATGAAATCAATTCTCAAAATGTTTCAGTAGTAAGCTTACACAAATATTTGTCAAGTTTTTCAGTAGAACTAAGAAAAGTTGAAGATATATTGCTAAATAGAAAATACATCCACATATTACAAACAAATAATTAATGGTAGCCAATACTTAAAGAACCTAATGGAGTTACCAAATAAGAATTTGTCAAGACTGTTGTTTTTCATGTATTCATAGACGAGGATCTTCTCTTGGCCTTTACTGCAACACCCCAAAAGCCGAACAAGATTTCGATGATGAACATTACTTATAAGCTTCACTTCACTCTCAAAATCTTCCTCTATCTTTATGGTGTTGCCTAAAGCTAATTTCTTGACTGCAACTATCTTCCCATTCTTAAGTGTGCCCTGTCCATGGTGATTAAGAATTTCAATAATGAAAATAGTTCAGAAGTTATGCTTTTCTCTTTGGAAATATATAACCTTTCACATATTCACTTGGAAGCATCCTTGCTTAAGATGAGACTGAATAATGAAGAAAAAAAAAATCAAAAGATTTACCTTGTATACATCACCAAATCCTCCTCCCCCCAGTTTATTTTCTTCACTAAAATTTTTTGTTGCAATCTTCAAATCCTTATACCTGTAATTAACCGGACCTTTCAACTCTGTTGCTCCCAATATGTCACCTATCACTGTGAATGAAGACACAAGTTGAAACATCTTAACAAACGAACAAATCAGTTAGTGATTTTTGCCTAACTTTTTCTTTGGGTAAAAATGTGAAAAAATCAAAGCATCATTTCAAACCTTCATTACTTGAGTAACTGAAGACATTCCCAGTATTCTTACCTCTAGGAGCCTTCTTTGGCTTCTTGTATTGTGTAACCAAAAGAAACACTGCAAGGACAATCAAAACAAAAGCTACTCCTCCTACAACCCCACCAATTATTGCTCCCCTCTTGCTTGAACCTAGAAAACAGAAAATCATTTTCCACTTCCAACACTTTAAAAGTTATAAATAGGGAAAACCGCTGAGTTTCTAAGGAAAGAATGTAATAACTAAAAAATCTCACAACAAGTGAGCAGCATGGATTTAGTGCAGGAAATGACAACAAATACATGCAATTAACTTGTGGGACTCTGTAGTGATTACATTCCTTCTTTGGGATCTCATAATGATTTTCCCTTATAAATAAAAAAGGCAGATATTGAATCCTTCAAATGAACTGAACCTTGTTTCAAGAAGGGTGTGAGATCAATGGTCTGGTTATCAAGGAAGAATGAAGAGGTGGAGTATCTCATGAAGCACCCAGCATCAAAAGCCCTGCCCTCCAAAGTGGGACGACAAATCTTCAGATTGTTGTAGCCAACCTTCAAGCAATCAAGGCAGCCACTCTGTGTGACAGTATCAATACATTGGGCAATGGCATAAACAGTAGGACCTTTGTTAGGTACTTGAGTCTTTGTGGCTGCAAAGAAACCAATAATTCTGGGTGTTGCTGTTTGGAGATTGATTAGCACTTGTTGAACTGTTGAGTCAAATGTTGTGTTATCTCTTGAAGTTTGATTCCCACAAACCATGCTATTTCCAGGCAGTGTTGTCTGATCATAGAAACTGCTGCTCTCATACCTAATGAATCATATCAGCAGTGTATTATTCCACTTCAATTTTCCATACCAAATGAGTATTTTTTATTAAATACAGCTAACTCTCTTATCGAGGAATAGACCCAATAAATGGAGGTCAAGTAATTTTTTTTTTATTTGTGTGGTGCATATTCAGGATAAATACCTCCTTCGTTTCCTTTTTTGTAAGAGGCAATTTGTAAATATGACATGTTCCCATTTATAAGAAATATTGATAGGTTTTTTCAATTTTTTTTGTTGATTTCCCATTTTATCCCTTTTAATTACTTATATAACCCATGGCATTTTATATAGTTCTCACATATTCTCTTTCCACCGTACATTCTCTCTTCTACATACATGATGATATTTTCGACACAAGTTACATTTTTAATATCTTTATTGACTCCAACTAATTATAACTAATTTTTTAAAAAATGTGATTTGGTTAATATTTTTTATAAAAAGCAACGGAGACAGCCCCATTCTCAAGTGATTTATCTTGTAAAATTAAGTTGTTAGAATATGCTTAACTCCTGGATTTGAAATTACTAGCGTAAAAGAATTTGACACTGACTATGTTAAATTGCGCTGTACCATAATCATATTCAATTATTGACTCTTGCAAGATTACTTTTGGCAACCACCCGAAAGATAAATTACTTCAAATGAAACAATATATATTCATGACATTTTATAAGTCATTATAATTATATTTAAGTCCCACAAAAAAGAAAAAATGAAGAAATAATCTTTAAAGTTGTTAATGACAAATCAAAGGGTGTTTATGGATAACTTTAAAGATCATTTCTTTATTTTCTTCTCTTATGTGGGACTCAAATGTAATTGTCCTTTTAAAATATAGGACATTTCATAGCTGTAAAAAGTGTTGCCTTTTTTAATCAACGTGTGATTTAATGTGCACTGAGTAGTCATGGATGAAAATTCTTCGTATTAGTTATGGACAATAATGAAATCATGAAAGAAGAAAAATTAGTCAAACTTTTGATGAGATATACAAATTAAAATTAAATTAGTCAACTTTCTCGCGATCACACCCAGAAAAGTAAACTCTACCTAACGAGAAGTTGCTAGGATATGCTTAACTCCTGGATTTGAAATTATTAGTATAAAAGAATTTGACACTTACCATGTTAACTTTGCTCACAACCAGTTAAATTATTGACTCATGCAGAATTATTTTTATCAACCACCCAAAAGATAAATTACTTCAAATGAAGTAACACACACACACACACACACACACACACACACACACACAAGTTCTTTTCTGTCCAGAGTGCAATGCATTTCTATAAGTTATTGTTAGTTTAAAATATAGGATGTTTTATGGCTGTAAAAAGTGGTTTTTTCTTTTTAAATTTTAATCCATGTGTGAATTAATGTGCACTGAGTAGTCATGTATGAAAAATTTTCCCTATTAGTTATGGACAATGATAAAACTAGAAAAATTAGTCAAGTTTTTGACTAGGCATTAAAAATTTTGGCGCCCGCAGTTAGCAATAAAAAAAATTAGTAAAAAAGAAGAATATAATAACAAAGATAAGAAAAGAAGGTGGACATGACGTACGCATAATTAAGAATTTATTGATTTTGAATTATGCGACTTAATTCTAAGAATGGATTAATTATTATTATACTATTGCACGCGGGATAATTCTAACAATTTTGCGTGAACCATTTTTTCTTCTTCCCAAAATAAATACACAAACAATACTCTGTATCATATAATGTGCAATGTATTAAAAAAATAAGATAAAATATACTAGTGACTTCCTAACTTGTAAGTTCATTTATTAAAATTTTATTACTGATGTAAGGATCGATCTTGGGAGTGGATCTAGAATTTGTAGGTGTATCTTGACCTAGTTCATCTACTTTTTTATAATGAAAATCTAAAGGTTTTTTATTATTATTTTTTTGAGCAAAAATCTAAAGGTTTTTTATAAAGAGAAAAATATCATTTAAAATTTCTTTGTTCCTTTGTTCTTAAATAATCAACATGCACGCACATCTATGGAGTCGGGAACTTGGGATTATATCCCAATCATAAAATATTTTAATAATGTAAATGTGGTAATAAATTGGCCAAATCTCATTTAAGTCCCAAGGATTAGAAAAACAATCAAAAAAGTCCCAATGTAGATTCTTCTATCAAAAAAGTCCTAGAATAGTTTCCTCTATTAAAAAAGTCTCTAGGAACCTCAGTAACATAGATGAACTTGTCAATAATCACTCTATGACTTATTAATATAGTCATATACACTTATCAATCGGAGTTGATTTTATTAACATATATAAGTTTGTTAATATTTACTTTAGAGTAAAATACTCTAACCACCCCTCTGTTTTGCTTTAATTACACAGACCTCCTTTCTATTTTAAAAACTCATATAAACCTCCTTTAAAACTAAAATGTATATTACACAAACCTCCCTTATATTTTGAGATTTTATTTTCATTCATTCAAACCGTTAGTTGACCGTTAAATTTGACCTTTGAACTTTTTTTAACCAAAATGCCCCTCTTTACTATTAGAATTATTTAAACATATATATATATATATATATTTATATATAGGCTAATAAAAATTTATACAACCAAAAATTTATTCTAATAGATTTTTTAACTTTCTAATTTGTTAAAAAATTTATTAATTTTGATATTATAAATCAATTTTGACTTAAAATATATATTAAACACATATATTTTTATCAAATATAATAAATTATATAAGTTTGAGATTGTATAAGTCATTTAAATTTATAATTTAATAATTTTTTCACAAATATTTATAAACACATTTGATTAAGCACATTTTTATTTAAAAGCTTGCTTGAATATTCAATGTTTGTGATACTTACATTAACCAATGCCAAAATCATCAATAAAAATAGAAATTAAGGAACAAATAAAACTCTTAAATTATTTTAAAAAATTTTAGTCAAAATGTGTGTAAAACAAAATAAATACACCAGCCATATGAATGAATTTGAATAAAAATATGATAAGCTTAAATTCTTTAAAACAATTCTAGTCAAAGAACAATTTTTTCAAAAAAAAAAAAAAACGATCAATGCCTTTTCAAGTATATCACACATAGTGAAAAGGTTTGAATGGAAATTTGATAAGCACGACACTAAATTAAAAAAACCATGATCAATGCCTTTTATAAGTATATCATGCACATTGAAAAAGTTTGAATGAAAATATGAAAAAAAAAAAAACCACAACACTTACCGTGAATAATTATATATTCATATATCATGTACAATGAAAAAGTTCTAGCAGCAATAAAAGATTATGGAATATGCGAAAGTCATTGTTTAATGAATTTAAATGAAAATTTGATAAGTTTTGTATTTTTTTTGTGTCCATGATCCGGCACAGTTGTCTTCTCCATAGCTATTCTTGCAGCTTGTGTTTTTTTTTTTTTTTTTGAAAGTCTACAAACTCTCAAGTAAAACTAGAGATTTAATGTTAAAGGTAAAATAGTAAATAAATTTTATTTTTATATAAAATTTAATTAAAAAATATATTTTTATAATCTTGTTAGAATATTCTTAACGGAGTTAACTATTTGGACTTAAGTATATGTTTTCAAAATAGAGGGGAGGTATGTGTAATTAAAGCAAAACAGGAGGGTGGTCAGAGTATTTTACTTTTTACTTTATGATTTGTCAATATAATCATATAAATTTAATAAAATAAATTCACATTTAAAATATATATCACTGAAGAAGTCTCTGGGGACGTTTTTTATAGAAAAATTTACGCGAGGAACTTTTGATATTTTTCTTGGTACTTGAGATCTGATTGAGATTTTCCCTTAATACATATCTGATCTGACCGATTTACTGTATTTAGTATGAAAAGAAAAGTCAAACTTGGAAAACTTACCTGAGGAAGCAACCGTCGTAGATGACGCGAGCACCGTTGGCTCCGGCGGAGCAATTCCGTATCTGTGCAGCGGCGATGTCGAAGCAAGCCCCACAGTCGGCGGCGGAGAGGTAGTTTCTGCATTGAAAAAGAGCGTAAAAGGGGCTACCTCCATTAACTTGCTGCACCGTGGCGAAGAGCTTCCTCTGATTGGCCACCTGATCTCTGAGGTTTCGAAACGTTGCGTTTAGGTTGTCGTTGAAGCTGGCCAAGCTGGAGACGTTGTACTGGCTGCAACCACTGTTCAGAAGATGGGTCTGGGAGTCCGAAACGACGCCGTTGAACGAGCAGCAACATGACCAGAATATGAAGGTGGCTAAGGGAAGGAGCAGATTACAACGTGGTTGAAGCATCTTTTGTTTGAGAAGATGAAGAGATAGAAAAAGAGAAGAGGATGAGGATGAGGATGACGACTCAGTGTCTTTGGAGTGTGGAGTAATATAGGGAAGGGAAGGGAAGGCGGGAAAAAAATTTAAAACAAATGCACGCCTTGAAGTATTTTTAGTTTAATGGAAATGTTTAAAAAAAAAATTAAAATATGTTACTGGAAACAAATACAAAAAACATTTCCATGTTTTTGTATGTTACTGAAAAAAAAATTAAAACAAATACCAAAAAAAATTTAGTTTCTGTAGTTCAGGCCCTTATCAACTATATGTAAAATTTAAAACATTTCCATGTAAACAAATACACACAACTGAAGAAGAGTTGTTCGCATTCATTGACCTGGGTATTTAGATACCTGTAAACAATAAATTTTGTAATGAGCTATTAATGTTTTCATATATATATTTTTATGCAATAAAATAGACAAGAAAAAAAAAATATATATATATATATATATCATTATTAAAGGGGTTATTATGCCTCTAACATTTTGAAGTATTTTTTTAGATACATCCAATATCTTAAAATATTTTATAATGCATTCAACACCTTGAAGTATTTCTTTTAGATATGTCCATCACTCTTTAATGCTTTTTTGTGCAATTTTACTAACAATTTAGGTAATTTAGGATGTTCGATACAACTAAAAAAAATTTCAGGGTGTTGGATTGCACCCAAAACTAATTTAGTGTGCTGGCACAAAAAAATACTTTAGAATGTTGTGAACGTACATCACAAAATATTTTAATATATTGGATGTATTTGAGAAAATAATTCAGTGCACCTTGAGCCTTATTAAAAAAAAAACAAGATATCTTTATAAAAAAAAAAAAAAACAAGATATTTGAGACGAGTTTGTGATGGAAAGAGCGGAGGTATTAGAAAAACAAGGTGTCACTGTCGGGAGCAGCAAGGCATTAGGAATGAAGGAGGAGGTCAAGAAAATCTACCGCGTTTGAAAGAGCCAAGAGGGAACGAGCCCACGAGGGAATGAGCCCATGAGGGAACGCGGCTTCTCTCCCTTGCGTTCCCGTCCTTTTCCTTTCCCTTATCCTTAAAACTACATCATTTTGGGTGTTTAAAAAGAGAGGGTTGAGCTTTTTTTTTTTTAAAAATAAGATTCAGTACTTTAAAATATTTTTTAAATATCATCGAGTATGTTAAAATAATTTTTTTGTATATCCAGTACCGTAAAATATTTTTCTAATTATAACAAACAGTTTAAACTTAATATATAGTGTTGATAAAAAAAATTTCAAGGGATTAGATGCAAAAAAAAAAAAAAAAAAAAATTTCAGGATACTAGGTGTTATTGAAAAAATTATTTAAGATTTTGGGTGAGCTCAAAATTAATTTATGATACTAAGTGTTACTGAAAATACTTTAAAATGTAGTTTGTTAGACAGTAGATATTGTGTATTACTAAAAGAATACTTTAGAGCCTGAAAAATATTTGAAAGTGATCAGTGTATTAAATATTATTTTAAAATACTGGGTACTACTAATAAAAATATTTTAGGATATTGATTGTTTTAAAAAAAAAAAAAAAGCTAGCGTCCCTTTTTAACGCAAAAAAGATATAGTTTTGGGGGGTAAGGAAGAGGAAAAAGACGGAAACGTAAGGGAGAGAGGCCGCACGCCCCATGAGGATGAGGCATTTATTATTTTTAGTATTTTATTGTTCCACTTGATGATGTTGAAGGCTTAGAAGAAGAAGGTATAGAGGCATTTTTATTGAGGAGGATTGTTGGACTTGGAACACATTTAGGGCCCGTTTGGTTAGATTGCATTGCATACCTGCGATGGTAATCTTAATTACATTACCATTGGTTGCCTGTTTGGTTGGGCTTATTAATGGTAATGTAGATTACAATTGTAAAATAGATTGCATATTTTATGGTAATCTCCATTCATAGGGGGAACCCTATGAAAACTCATTGCAGGCTTGTAATCATTGATGAAATCTCAAATTTAACCCCACTAATATAATAAAATGACAAGATATATCCTCACCAAACAAATAAAAAATAAAAAAATGCTATCATCGTCTTTCTCTTCTGAAAAGCCCTAACAGAGAGCAGAACAACGTTGAGAGACGGCAGACGGTCGAACGTTGTTTATTGGTGAGTTCCAGCCACAATAAATATGGTCTCGGTCTTACAACTTTGGCCTTACAGCTAGAAATATTCAGCCACAATATTGATTGGTGACATAAATATTGTGTCAGTCTGTCTATCAAAAAGCTCCAGCCACAATAAATATGGTCTCGGTCTTACAACTTTGGCCTTACAGCTAGAAATATTCAGCAAACCCTACAGGCTGGTCTATGATAAGAAAATATTCGCATTCTCAGTCAGCCGCAATTCAAAATCACTTTGGCAAAGAAACTTCGTTTTGCACAGCTTCCAATACCAAATCCAAATAACAAGGTTTCGTTCATGAAGAACGAAATCAATCAGAATTTAAAACAATCCTCCACCATTGTTAGTATGCGACCTTACTGCTTAGATCTGCTCAAAAAATTTTTAACTTGATTATTCTTGTTTGAGTTATGCACTGACGCTGTGATTTGGGGTGAGGAAGGAGATGATTGGTGATGGAGGTTTTTTTTATGTTTAAGGGATATTTTGGTCCTTTCATAATTCAATTTAAATATAAAAAAAAATTTCTCCACATCTTATTATTAAGCAACCAAACATGATGATGGTAATCATTATTGCATTGCACCCCATTGCATTGCAGTTCATTGCATTACCAGAAGGGTCTGCAATCTAACCAAACGGGCCCTTAGTCCACACTTGGTGGATTATAGCCTAAGCTCAAAATAGCATTGAGATCAAAATATAAATAATAGAAAAATGTGGGTAAATGATTGTGATATTCCCTAATCATTATAATTTGTATCATTAAATCAACACAATATGTCCTTTGATGGGGAAAAGTTATATTGATTAAGAAATAGGCATGTAGAACCTTGTTTGCGCACGCGTGCGTGTGTGATTGCATAAGAGTTCAGGGTTACATAAGATGATACATATAAACAATATGTCTAATCTTTTCCTCTAAAACTTATTTTCTTCTTCCATCTTTTGTGTATTTATTGTGTAATGTGATTGAAGTTTGTATCGGTACTCCGGTTTCATATGAGTACTTCTGTGAGTAAGTCAGATTCTATGTACACCCAAAATTCTTATAAGGATTAACAAAAATGAAAAGAAATAACGGCCTTGGTTGGTTTTGTTCTTATTTTTAAATTTTTAAAGATTACTCCCTCCAGTTCTATTTATAAGCTACTTTCTCTCTTATAAGGTTGATCCCTTTTATAAGCAACTTTCACTTTTTGTTTGCAAATGTAAGCTTCTTTTTCCTATTCTACCCTTATTAAATACTCATTCTTTCTCATATCTTATACTCATTATCTTTCATACTTTTTTTTATCTATTTTCTCTCATATACTATTTTAATAAATAGGGGCATCAATAGAAAAAACATGATATTTTTAACAGACTTATTGCTTTTAACTACCAATTTGTTTTACGTAATAAAAAAGAAAGTTACTTATAAATAAGACGGAAAGAGTACTTTGTATATCATCATTTCTTAAAAAAATGATTTCAAAACAAAAGCAAAAAAAATCTTTTGGTTATGTTAATTTGGAAATAGCTTTTAGAGTTGCAAATATTAGTTAATGGTGATGTCCTATGGTAGTGTTTAGTCATAAATAATTGACGATGGTCGCTAGTTATGGTGATTGAAGATAGTGAATGACAGATTAGCTGGGGGTGGCCGTCGGCGATGGCAGCCAATTGTGGACGGGATTGAACTCTAAAACTGGTACCACAAAAAGTACATCTGTAAGCTATACCTAAGAGTACCTATTAATTATATTGCTAGAACTTGTAGAAATAATCTAAAGGTTGGCTAGAACACTACTTCAGTGACGGTGTTAATTCCAATTAACATTTTACAAAAATTTACCTCAAAATAAAAGCCCAAAAACTCATTCCTACCAGAAAAAAAACTATCCCAACGCAACATAATTTACCTTTAATGAAAAGACATAGCAGGGGCATTAATTTTACAAAAAATAAAGTTACATTTAAAATTTAAATGTACTCAAATGAGTTTTTTTTTTTGGGAGAATTGCACTTAGGTCCCATGGAAAAAAAAAATGAAGAAATGGTCCTTATAGATTGTAAAATGAAAAAATGGTCTCATTAACAACTCCATGAGCCTGTATTGACAACTTATTAACAACTCTAGGAGCCTGTATTGACAACTCCATGGGACCATTTTTTCATTTTGTAATCTATAGGGACCATTTCTTCATTTCTCTTCTTCCTTAAGACTTGAATGTAACTCTTCCTTTTTTCTTTTTAATAACCAAGTCCTTTCACATTCCATGGCTTAGCCGTCATCACCCAATTTTTTCCCACAACGTATTCAAGTCCCCAATTAGAGCTGGGAATCAGGGCCGGCCCTTGACGGGCCAGGGCCTAACAGGGGCGGTCCTAAAGGGCTCGGGGTCAGGAAAATTGCAGTTTTTCAAGGCACGGCCCGAGAGCATTAGGGCCAGGGCCGGCCCGTAGGGCCGGAAAATCCTTTTCACAATATTTAACTATTTTTCCTGCGGATTTTCCCCAAAAAGATATAATTAGTAAATAACAACGATTAAAGTTCTAATTTAATACATAAATGTTGTCAACATTAAGGTTTAAATAACACGTCTCTTGCAACAAACAAACATAGTTACTAATGTATAATCAAAGGTAAAATCATGTCTATAAATAACTCACACAAAGGCTAAAGTATAAGAAGGTAAGAAGCTAAATACTCTAACCTCTAAACAACATGAGTATGACAACTATCATTTTCACATTCTTCGCCACTATCATCAATTTCAAGGACATTTAATTGTGTTTCACTTTGAGCAGTAGGTTCAAGTAGTCAAATAATCACAACTTCCATAAAAAATCATACTCTATCAGGCAGAATAGTATATAATATGATTTTTGTCTAAATAGGCAAAACAATATACTCAAAAATCACAATATGATTCAATTAGACAAAACAATATACTCAAAAATTATACTCTATACAATATGGTTGGCAAAAAAAAAAACTCTATACAATATGAGGATAGAATGACATATAGATTCAATAATGTAATTCAAAAATGTAACATGGTTTCTTTCTAAGTAAAAATTATAAAAAATAAACGGGCATAAAGGACCAGTCCGAGGCCCTTCAGGGCCGGCCCTTTTAAGCCCATAGCCCTATAGGGCCGGCCCTTTTAGGCCCGACTTCCTTTTGAGGCTCCAATTTACAAGCCCGGCCCTTGAAGGGCCAGGGCCTAAAAGGGCCGGCCCGACGGGCTCGGCCCGTTTTCCCGGCTCTATTAGCCATTGAGTATAATAAAGTGACCCTTAATGAAAAGACATAACAGGGGTACTTCTCTATTCCCATTTGAACAAATATTCAAATAACAAGAAACTAAATGAGAACTGCCTCCTCACTTTCTCACTTTCTCTCTTTCTCTCTTTCTCTTTTTCGTCTTACATTTCTCTATCTCTTATCCCATGTCTCTTTTATTCTTACAACAAAATGTCTTTAATGAGTTATTTTTATTGACCCTTTTCACATTTCATTTTATATTATAATGGCTTGTTGCCACGCCAAATTCTGATCCATTTGATTCTCAAAATTTCAAAATATGTCAAACATTAAGGAATACCTTATCTATCAAATCAATCATAATAGAAACAATTGAGTTATTGTTGCACTTATTCTTAAAAAGTTGGTTGCAAGCAAAACTACTCCACCATATGACACTTACTTAAAATCATATTTTGATAGTTACAACATAAAAACAGACTGCTCCATGCATTGCACGGGGATAAGACCCTAGTTTCACAACATAGCATTGCCTTTGAAATTGGAAAAAGGGTGAATGTGCAGATTTACCAATGAAATTTTAAGTAAGGGGCATCAGGCACAATTATGTTTTAAAGGAGTCAAAAATACATATAAGGAATTAAAAATGGATCATCCACCACAAAATCGTTAAATTTGACCTAACACCATTAAATTATAAAAGAAGAAAACACCTAACGGCTTTACGTCAAATTTAACGGTTTTATGGTGGATTCTCCATTTTTAATTCCTTATGTGTATTTTTACCCCCTTTAAAATATAATTGTGCCTGTCATCCCTTCCTAAAACTTCATTGATAAATCTGCATCTTAACCCTTGAAAAAAAAAATCAAAGAGTATAGAAAACCACGTCAATTCATGACTACTAGGATTAGTTTGTTGCATTAGAAGTGAAAAAATTACAATATTAATCTGCTGCGTTTATAAAATTTATTTATATATTCTTATATAAAATTATAATAATAGTTTTATAAAATATTAAATCTAAACCATTAAAATTATAATCAGTGGTGATGAGAAGTAAGAGGAAGATAAAACGAAATTTAAAAAAAAAAGAGGGAGAAGCCAATTCGACCAAAAATTATTCTTAGCAGTTTGTTGTATATATTTTACCCCCAACCTGCATTAATGCATATAATTATACAATAAATAGTCTATAATTCATGCTATTATTTTTCTTTTCCTCTCAAAAAACAGATGGCATGATTTGTTTGTCAATTGTTCCACTCAGATGGTGGAGTCGTGTAGAGAAGATTGTACAAGATATGGGGCAAAATAATGTACTTTGTAATCTGATTATATACATACCTATATGAGATATATGTGATTGTTGATTTTAGAGATTGATCCACTCTATATCTTCTATAATACTCATAGTAACGCTGTTAAACATTGTTCTGTGAGTAACCATTTTTTGAGAAAATAGTTGTGTTTATATTAACGCCGTTAATGTATAACATTTACTTTGACACCAATAAATATTAATATTTATATTTATCTCTCTCTTTTGACTATCATAATTATTTTATCATAATCAAAACAATAATTTAGCCCATAAATTAAGGAGTTATCATAATCATAATTTAAACTAATAAGAATCTTAGTTTCCCAAAACTATAGTTGGCCCCATGATTATAGTAATGTTTATATATATATATATATATTTATTAATGCCGTTGAATATTTTATTGTACTGAATGTACAAAAAATTATATCATGAAATAAAAAACCAGATCGAACCGGTCGATCCACTTTTTCCATAATTGCATTAATATTTTTCGAATATGTTCTCTCTCTAGTTGTAATGACAACAGAGGTTAATGGTGCTTAGTTGGCAACGGCCAATGGTGTCAATAGATGGCAACGGAATGGTAGTGGTAGCTGATTGTTTGTCGTTTAGCTTACTATAAAGAGTTGTCGTTCCCATTATAACTAAGGTAAAAGTGGGCTAATTAATACAATTATGCTCTTAATTAAGGTGGACAAGGTCATTTGAACTATTTCAATTTGAAAGAACGATTTTGGTTCAAAACTAGCTAAATTAAAAGAAGCAGAGTAAAAGTTGTTTCTAATTTTAAGAAGTTGAGAATTTAGGATCGCTTCTCCCCTCTATACTTTATGAGACTAATTAATTCGTTCTCAGTTAGCTCTAATGAAAATTCAAATGCTTGTCTAAGATTCACAATAATTGAAAACACTTTCTCAAGTCAAAACCAACATATATTCTCAAAGAACTCATTCAATCTCTTACAACAAATTAGTGAAAATAGTCATTAAGATCCAATCTTATAATAACAATGCTAGGTTAATAGGTAAATTTCTTTCCTATTAACAAATTATCCATTCAAACAAGAATTTCAAGACTAGTATGATTTTATCCAAATTATTTAAACTAGATAACTTCTCTCAAGCATAATTTTATTTAACAAAAACAGCCAAATGGTGATCAAGTACTTAGAGACATTGTCATTAAGTATAGAATAAAATCAACATAAAACACTTCATTTGATGCTAAAAGAAAAGATTAACATAGTCTCAATCTATATAGAGGTTCAAAGTAACATTAGAACAAGAGGTTTCGCTACTCATAATCAGAAAAGAACAAGAAACACATAGAGTCTTCATATCTATTGCAGAAAATAGGAGAAGAAAGGGAAAGAAAAAAAAGAAAACCAATGAAAAAAAGCTTGAATCTCTTCAATCCTTCAATCTCAGGTTCTAAGATCTTCAAAATCCCAAACCCTAGCACTTCCTTGCTCCGAAACATGTTCCCTAGCCATTTTTAAATTACTGCTATGGTAGAACACCCTCCGGTCCTATTTATACTAGCGGTTTAAGAAAGTGGTTTAAATTAATTAAAAATAATAAATATGTTGAAATAAATTTTACTTTCTAAGTATGCACATATTTATGAGGGCCACACAAGAGAGAAATATAATAAATATAAGCACAACTAACCTTTTAATTAATGTAGTACATTTAATTAATGAGGGGTGAAAATTAAAAAAAAAATTCATTAAATTAAATGTTCAGATAATTCTTATCGGGCTCTTATAAAAAAAACTAATGCAATTCAAATTTTGGGCTTTTATTATAAAGACGGGAGGGAGTATGTAAAATCATTGTTATCTTTTGAAGAAAATAAACAAATAGATAAAAGTGTATTTTAAATTAAGTATTGTTACACTTACACATATCACTAATAGAAATCTCAAGCTGATTACCAGACATTATTAAATTATTTAAAGAAAACTCTTTTAAATAGAATTTGGCAATTTTAAATTAGTTGGGTAGGGTTAGATTGAGACGGGGCGCATTGGGTGTTGGTAGTGGCTATTAGGAGTTAGTGGCGTAATTTTCAGTAGATTTTTTTAATTAGTGTGTTCTTTTCATCAAAAAATATATTTTCATTTTTTATTTTTACAATAAAAAAGGACAGTTTTAAAAAATAATCTAAATCCAATTATTTTGAAAGTCATAACTCATAAGCATTGAAATGGTAATAGCCAGTTGTTTAATCTTTGATAACCATGAACAGAAACGTGGTCAATGATTGATTGTTATGAACCATCAATAAAATATTTAAATAATTTATTTGATTATCTAATACTAGTAGTATCGAATTTTGAACCGTTCAGTACGAAGACGGGACCACTAAGGTAGGGACTTCTACTTCCCTATACAAAATCTGAGACTTTTTTTTTTTCTTTTCATTTTTACTCATCAAGATGTAATTTATAGTTTTTAAACAAGGGTACATTTTTTGGCCCAAAAAAAAGGGTAAATTTGATTTTTTTTCTTTTTAATTTTCAGCATGTTTCTTAGTTTCAATGAAGTAGTTGATGGAAGGCTGTACTATGATTTTATTTAAGTCTCTTCAATATGTTGTATCAAAACAAAAAATGATCTTAAGTTTGTTAACTTTACCTTAAAATTTAATAACTTTTACCTTATTTAATATACATTTCACACATGAGAGAACAAAATCTATACAATAATAAATAAAAGGTAAAATTATACATATCTATGAAAAGTTTAAGGGCTAATATAATTTTTGGTACCTCAAGTTTATCCTTATTTTAGTTTTAGTCTCTCATGCTTCAAACCGTAAGTTTTTATCCCTTAAGTTTCATTTCATTTAAAATATTGATGTTTATAATTAAATAAAAACCTACACCATTTTACTCTTTAAATGATTAAAACCTAGAGACTTGAGGAACTGAAATCAAAAAATGAAGGCAAGTTTAAGGAATAAAAATTTGTATTAACCAAAAATTTAATGACTTAACTTATAAATAGAATTAAAATAAACCTTCTTTCTAAACCTTATAAATAGAACCTGTAACACTCTCACCCTCAACTTCTCGTACTTAGTGAAGTTTCTAAAAACCTTTCAAGAGATAACTTCAATAAAAAAAAAAAAGATTTACTAGGTTATAAAAGTGGAACGTTATTTTTTTTTACAAATTTAAATATTATTATTGGGAGTTTCTAGAACTCTAAGCAAACCCAAAAGAGACTATAAATCAGCGACAAAATATATATTAATTGGAGTCTTCCGGACTCCTTAGATACACTTTTATGGTTAAATTATAACTGAGTAAACCCAATAAAGACTCAAAAGTTCCTGGCGGACTCAAAACTAAAAATATACCTCTTACTGGTATGGGAAAACTAGGCTAGAATTGAAAACGAAGATTAACGGATAGATAGACTTATGTGTTTGGATTAGCTTTTTTTAATAGCTTTTACAATTTACGAGATAAGTATGTGAGAGGAGTTTTGTCACGCAAATCATAGTTTAAAATTATGGTTTTGGTGCTTGCCAAACACACACCAATGAGAACCTCGCAGTTTGAGGTTCTACCAATGAGAGCCTAGGTTTTAGGTAAACCCCCAATTTCGGATCCCAAACCCAAGAATTCCTAAAAAGAAGGAAGCAGTTTGAGGTTCTACCAATGAGAGCCTAGGTTTTAGGTAACCAATTTCGGATCCCAAACCCAAGAATTCCTAAAAAGAAGGAAGAATTTGGGTTAGGAGTACTCACCAGAGGATTAGAAATCCTTGAGAGCAAGCCCTAGCAGAGCTTTCAACATTCTTCTCTCATAATTTTACAAATGATGAAGCAGGATGCGTCTTGCCTAGGTTCCTTCAAAAGAATTGCAAGTCCTCTATTAGGCTTTAGAAAGCTAAGGTCCAATGGGTTAAGGGAATGGAAATTAGACTCAATCCATTATAAAACGTAGTTGCTCCCTATTTGGTCTTCCATCAATTCAAACCGATTCTTCTATGTAAATCATGCATTTTCAATAATTATTCTACCCTTATTTAATGATCCTAGGACTGTAGAGGTTAAGTTTAAACTCTCTTAAATCTAGTATGTTACAGGACCAAAAGAATACCTTATAGTAGTGGATACAAAAGGGAATAAGAATAAAGGTTGAGAATCTGCCGCGCATCTGAAAGAGACCAGGGAATGAGGTTTTATTGTTGCATGTGATGACAATTAATGATAGTGGTTGAGAGCAACAGAGAGGAAGTTTCAGTGAGCGAAAGATTGGAAAAAAAAAAAAAAAAAATTATAGGGATAATCTCCTTAAACCTTTTCTTTTATCACCAGCATGTCCTTATAAACTTCTGATCTCTGACATAATGTACATTTTAGGAGTAACATAATAGACTAATTAAATTAAAAATAGAGAATCTTTTGCCTGAACTAATAATAGAGGTTTATTTATACAAATTTGATACTTTTAGTTTCATGTCATAAGTCAATGACTTTGTAGTCTAATGGTATAATAACTTCCTGTTAACTAGAAGGTCATGCATTTATTTCTGCTTGTAACCTCATGCCGTTAGCCTTGGCTTCTTTAAATAAAAAAATTTCCATGTCATGAGACAGAGAAACATGTTAAGTACATTCAAAGTCACGTTTTGAAGTTTAAACTCAATTCTCGGTCTTCTGAATGACTCTCCTTCTGACAGGGGACTTGAGAAAAAAGATTCCCAAGACTGTGTTGGTGTTTGTTAATTGTGATTTTTTTTTTGGGTAAGAACTGATTTAACTCATAACTTCTAGGGAACAAAAGAAATGTTGGTGTGGAGAATTATAGCATGGGATACTTCTAAAACGCCTGTGTTTTAAGTGAACTCTTCTGCTTCAAGTCAACATGTTAATTAACGTAAACTTTCAGGACACCAAGTAAAATTAACTGGACAAATCAGAGTCACTTGCAGGACAAACTTAGTGGGAAGTACATATGCCACTTAAGAGCCAAATAGGCAGGTCTTCCGGTCCCATAAAGTCAGTAAGCATAAGCTGTCATAAATGCTCTATCTTTGTGATTGCAGTAATAAGTACTAACAGAGGCTTCATAATATAACATCTCATATCTGATAGAGGTTCTGTGTGGTTTATTAATATTATGGTAGAGACAGCAAACTTGATGTTAAGCTTTAAAACAAGAATAAAAATCCTATTCATAATAAAACAGTAAAAATAATTAAAGAACCTCGCAGTTTTACTTTTTACATGTTTAGGTTGAAGCTCCAAGAGTCTGAGTCACTCCCAACTTGTATAATACTATCATCTTGCTGATAGTGTCATAGTGGAGGCTGTAGCATTGGAATTAAGGAAAGCAGCTGAGGCTAAGATGCCTTCCCTAGCCCTCAAATTATTTTCAGTAAAGACAGGCATTGTAGGTTTCATGTGCTCCACTAAGCCCTTGCTTCTAAGCAACAGAAGAACTTCAGACATTGTTGGCCTCATAGCAGGAGATGCTTGGGTACAAAGCAAACCAATCTCTATTATTTTCTTCATTTCTTCTGAGTCATACTCATTAGGGTCTAAGGTCTTATCCACCAACTTTAAGTGCATGTCTTTCTCATATAGTTTCCATGCCTGCCAGGTGAGATCAAAGTGTATTAGAGCACAAGGGGGAAGACAAAATAACAAAACTTAGGGTAGGGTAAAAAGAGAGTAATTTCTTTGAAAGTATTGATTATGTAGTGATGAGCTGTTAAAGATATCTCAAAATTGATTCCAAGTTTTCTTAAATACAGGAATTTCTTACTTGTTGAAGGAGGAATTCGCCTTCATTATCATGATCAACCTTTAATTCAATGCTTTTTTGGCCGCTGATGATTTCTAGGAGTACAACTCCATAACTATAGGCATCGACCTTCTCTGATAGTATGCCTTGAATTGCATACTCAGGTGTTGTGTATCCCCTAACAGATCATAAGGACAATGACATCGACACAAACATATAAATATTGCAATACTTCAAAATCTGAAATAGGCTAATGCAACAAGACTGGTCCATTGACTGTTGTATGGATTTTATTGATGTCGTGTGTAAATGGAATTTTTGAAGATCAAACAAGTTCAGTGTTTTAAGTTACAATGTTCCCGCAAACCTTGTGCTTAGATGAGATTGGTCCTTAGGTAGAAGTCTTGCCGACCCAAAATTAGAAATTCTAGGCTAAAGATCATCATCTAAGAAGATGTTGTTGGTCTTTATATCTCTATGTATAATACAACTATAGAATTCCTAATGTGAATATGCCAAACCCCTTGCCGTGCCTAAAATTATTTCATACTGTTGCTTCCAGTTGAGAGAACCTTTGTTTTTATCTGTTTCACATTGAAGGGTAAGGAAAAAGGAAGAATAAAACATGAAATCAATTCTCAAAATGTTTCAGCTAGTAGTAAACTAACACAAATTTTTGTTAAGTTTTTTCATAGAAATGTTGAGGATATATTGCTAAATAGAAAATATATCCACATATTAGAAAAAAATAATTAATGGTAGCCAATACTTAAAGAACGTCATGGTTGATATGAGTTACCAAATAAGAATTTTTAAAGACTGTTGTTTTTCATGTATTCATAAACAAGGATCTTCTCTTGGCTTTTACTGCAACATCCCAAAAGCCGAACAAGATTCCGATGATGGACATTACTTATGAGCTTCACTTCACCTTCAAAATCTTCCTCTATTGTATGGCCTAAAGCTAATTTTTTAACTGCAACAATTTTCCCATTCTTAAGGGTGCCCTGTCCATAGTGATTAAGAGTTTCAATCATGAAAATAATTCACAAGTTATGCTTTTCTCTTTGGAAATATAGCCTTCTACAGAGTCACTTAGAAACATCCTTGCTTAAAGACTAGACTGAATAATGGAAAAAGTCAAAATTTTCACCTCGCAGACATCACCAAATCCTCCTCCTCCCAGTTTGTTTCCTCACTAAAATTGTTTGTTGCAATCATCAAATCTTTATACCTGTAATTAACTGGGCCTTTCAACTCTGTTGCTCCCAATATGTCACCTGTCACTGTCAAGGAAAACAAAAGTTTGAAACATCTCAACAAACGAAGAAATCAGTCAGTGATTCATGCCTTCATAGAGATCAAAAAAGCCTAACTTTCTTTGGAGAACAAAAGGTGAAATTAAATTAAGCATCTTATTAAGATCTTTACTACTTGAGTAACTGAAGACATTTCAAGTAGTCTTACCTCTAGGAACCTTCTTTGGCCTCTTGGATTGTGTAATCATAAGAAACACTGTAAGGACAATCAAACCAATAGCTACACCTCCTACATTCCCACCAGCTATAGCTCCCCTCTTGCTTGAAACTACAAGACAGAAACATAGTAAAATATGACCTCATTGTCCACTTCCAACAATTAAAAATTATAAATCTGAAGGGAATATATTGAAGTGAGAATTACTATGAAGTCTTAAGGAAGGGATTTAATTACTGAAAAGTCTCATTGATAAGTGAGCAGTATAAACTTGTTATTATTTATAGTGCTGTAACTTGTCATTGTATGCTCCTCAATTGTTATTGAACTTTTTAGGTGATTAAATCTTTTTCTTGGGACCTTATATTAATTCCCCCTATATTGAATCTTTCAAATGAACTAAACCTTTTTTCAAAAAGGGTATGATATCCATGGCCTGGTTATCTGGAAAGAAGGGAATGGTGGAGTATCTCATGAAGCACCCAGCATCAAAAGCTCTACCCTCCAAAGTGGGAAGACAAATCTTCAGATTGTTGTAGCCAACTTTCAAGCAATCAAAGCAGCCACTATCTGTGATAGTACCAACACATTGAGCAATGGCATAAATAGTAGGACCATTGTAAGCACTTGAGCCTTTGTGGCTGCAAAGAAACCAGTAATTCTGGGTGTTGCTCTTTTGAGATTGATGAGCACTTGTTGAGCTGTTGAGTCAAATGTTGTGATATCTCTTGAAGTTTAACTCCCACAAGCCATGCTATTGCCAGGCTGAGTTGTCTGATCAAAGAAACTGCCGCTCTCATACCTAATGAATCATATCATTTTATTATTCCACTTCAATTTTCCCCCAATTTCAAATACTTCCTTTGTTTAACTCACACTGAACAATGTACCCCTTGGGTTCTAAATATAAATTCCTTTAACTAATTTGTAGAATCCAAAGGAAAAAAGTAGTTAAGATTGTTGTATGTAATTAATATATAGAAATTTGTGATACTCTCTGAAAAATTCCTATGCTATTTAATAATTAGAATTTAATGCACAAAGATAAGAATGTCTCTATAAATAAGAGTGTCATGAGAAAGAAACAATTAATATAAGAAACAAGGGGGAATTAGATATTACTATATTTAAGGGTATTATGGGAAAGAAACAATCAGCGCGGGGCTCAAACCAGGGACCTTATTCAAGCGTGGAAAGTGGCTTTGTCATTGAGGCAACTAGCCCTTGATTGTACATCTGACTCTCTCAATGAAGAATAGACCAAATAAATGAAGGTCAATTAATTTTTTATTTATTATGGTCATTTTCAAGATAAACACAATAATTACTCTTGAATATTTCTCAAAATGCTTTATAAATTGTAACATAAAACCTTACAAGATATCACTTTGCTCCTTATTATAAATCCATTGTGGATGAAAGTTTTTGTCCTAAAAATAAGTCTACTTAGAGGATTATTAATGACTTTTATCAAATTTATTCCTATTGAATGAAGAAAGAGGTGAGAGAAATTATGTAGCATATTTTTTCAGTACACATTCTTTAATAAAGGTAAACTTATAAAATTTTATAAATTTAAGTGATATTTAATGACTTAAATGTCATTCCTTAATATGTGAGAATTAATTGAAATAAACTTATAATAAGGACTAGAGTGGTACTCTTTGCATCCATTATATAACAAGTTTCTAATTCACAAGCATCAATTAAAATGGTTAAAAATATTAAATATGTTATAAAATTCAAGTGATTCCCAATATTACTATTATTAATCACATCGAATTTGCATATTATATTAGTGTTTTTTGTTATATTATGAATATTATATTAGTTTCTACTCTTACTATTCTTATTAAATAAGGACATACATGAAAACAAATATAATGCTCTTTAAAATTATTAAAACGTCTTATAAAAAGCATAAAAAATACTTTCTAGAAGACATATAAAATGAACAGGAGGGAATACATTTAATAGTGGGGGGGGGGGGGGTTAGATTTGCAATGAGTTAAGGTGCTAAAATAACCCTCAACTTTTATTAAAAATGCAAAAGTAACTATAAAATATTTTTTTGAGCAAAAGTAACCATACACTTTTAAAATTAAGGCGAAAACCGTTAATCCCAACTAATTTCCATATAGTATAATGAGGAAAATTAATCTTTTGGCTCTTAAAGTTTTGATTCACTTATAATTCAATCCCTAAACTTTTGACTCATTTACAACTTAGTCCCTAATGTTTTTGAGTCATATTTTGTGGCAAAAAGAATATTAAAATGCTGTTAAAAATTGCTTAGGTAGATTTTACATAAATTGAAAAAAAAAACAGCATCCTTCCCACCAACTCACATCCTCCTACCCCTTTGTTTTCCAGAAACCTCACCAGGCATTTGCGGCATCCATGATAGGTCCTTCTGAAGCACCAGAGGGCATGGACAACTCATATTAGAGAACATATTAAAGCCACTTATGATACTTTTAACTCTGATAAAACACCCAAGTATGCAATAAAAAGTCATTGTGGGAAAAGATATTTCTTAACTTTTGAATGATAAATGATGAATAACACTTGGAAGAGGATGATATTAGAAAAAGTCAAAGCACACCCACTTCACAACATGGGGTACCACTACAAAAAAAAAGGTATTTCGTAGCGGTGCACTTGTAGCGGTTTAATATAACCGCTACAAATTATAGTATTTGTAGCGGTTTTTACCTAAACCGCTACAAATTTGTAGCAGCAAGAATATTTGTAGCGGTTTCCTACAAAAAACCGCTACAAATTTGGCGCGAAATTCCCGCCAAAACTTGTAGCGGTTATTTTGTAGCGGTTAATGCACATAAACCGCTACAAAATACCAAAGGTCAGAATTTTGTAGCGGTTTTTACTGAAAACCGCTACAGAATTTCAAGAGACTCCAAATTTGTAGCGGTTCTGGGCAATAACCGCTACAGAATTTCAAACGTTGTGAAGATTTGTAGCGGTTATTGTAGAACCGCTACAAATTTAATTATTTGTAGCGGTTAGAGTAGCGGTTATTTTTAATAACCGCTACTAATTACTGGTCTATTTAAACACCCCACCTCCTTCATTTCTCCGTTTGCTCATTTTGTTTCCTGAGGTTTCTCTGAGTGATTTCTTCGAGATTTGAGCGTTCAGACGTCTCTATAGGAGTTTTTAGTCAGTATTCCGCAGTATTTACACTTGAGGTACGTATATAACACGTATTTTATTTATATTTTTATTTTTATTATATTTTTGCATAATAATGTGACTAATTTTTTTTTTAATTTGTACAGTTGATATGGCTTCAGGACAGGATAAGGGGAAGGGGAAGGCCCCTGAGGTCCCCAGACCGAATTTACGGGGCGGCAGCAGCCGGGCCCCGGGCAGAGGGAGGGGGCAGCGCGCAGGCAGGGCTACCGAGGCATCTCAGCCCATCCCGCCACAGGAACCGCAGACGATCCCACAGGCGACGACCTCAGCTGAGGTGCCTGAGTTGGACGTGCCAGAGATTAGCGTTGAGGACTTCCTCAACGAGGAGGAGTTCGAGATCCCGATTAGTGGGTTCAGGGAGATGGAGCAGTTCCTCGATGAGGAAGAGGCTCGGGAGCAGAACAACCCACGAGGGTCGTCTTCGCGGTCCACTGGGTTTGAGGTGCAGGTCGAAGGTAAATTATTTAATTTTTTAATTTTTTAACTTTTTAACTTTGAATTATAATTTATCTAACGTGCGGTCAACTGTGCAGATGAGCAGGGGAACGTGTCGACGAGGAGGCTGGATGTGACCGGTCTGAACAGCATGGACCGGTCCCTGCGAGTTGTAGTGCCGTGGAACGAGGGCACTGACCAGCCGATCCACAATGGGGGTCACCTGCTCAACCGCTTCCTGAGCGACCTGGGATCGAATTGGATGCGGTTCCCCCTTCACTTCCCGACGTGGAGGCACATTCCGAAGGGGCCGAAGGACCAGGCTTGGGAGGAGGCGATTCAGGTAATTAAAACTATTTAATTAATATTTTTTTAATTAATTCTATTAAATTATTTTTTTTAAATTATGGTTTTTATAATTATTGATATTTAAATGTATTTTTTTCAGCTGCGGTTTGCCGTCCGGGCCAACCGGAAGAGGTACGCCCTCGTGAAGATGGGCGACGCCTGGAGGAACAGGAGGAACCGTCTCTTCCACAGCGTGGATGGGGACGGGACGATGCCTCTGGAGCAGCTGCAGGAGAGCGTCCCGGACGGCGTGCCGCCGAACGACTGGGCGCGTTTTGTCCAGTTCAGGAGGAGCCCTGAGGCACAGGTAATGTATTTATTAGATTTTTGATATATAATTTTGTAATTGTTAAATATTAAATTATAATATCAATTTATTTTGTATTTAATTTTAAATTATAATACATTTAATTTTTTTTTCCAGGAGCTTGCTCGGAGGAACGCCGCGATCCGGGCGCAGCAGACGATCCACCACACAGCAGGATCGAAGACCTTTGCTGTGACCTACAGCGAGCTGGTAACTTTTCAAGTGCTTCACTTACTTTTAGCTCATAATTTCATAATTAATACTAATTGTTTTGTAATTGTTTCAGGAGACGAAAGCACAGCAGGAGAACCGTCAGACGGACTATGCGGAGCTGTACGCCATCACACACAGACACCGTGACGGGACTGCGACCTCTCAGCAGGCAGAGGCGGCGATTGTAAGTTAATTTATTATTATATTTTTTATAAAACCAAGTTAATAATGAAAAATGGTAATTATTAATTGTTTCATAAAATGGCAGGAGCGGATGCAGCAGTCGCAGGCTGAGCTGCGACAGACCCAGCCTGAGGAGTCACAGGGGTCAGTGGACCCGACGGCTCCTCTGAAGGCGGGTCTGGCTCAGCCTGAGCACCCCGGACGAGTGCGGGGGATGGGGATAGGCGCCAGACCCAGTATGATCTACGGCAGGAGTGCCGCCTCTGAGGCTGGCAGCTCTAGAGGGGTCAGACGTCGGAGGGACGAGTCGATTGACCAGCTGCGGTCAGATTTGCAGCAGCAGATGGCGCAGCAGATGCAGCAGATGCAGGTGCAGCAGCAGCAGCAGCTGCAGATCCACGCAGACGCTATATTCGCGCAGCAGACGCAGTGGCGTGAGATCGCAAACACTATGCTCGAGGAAGCATGGGGTCGGCTGTTCCCGGAACAGCAGCATCCAGCGGTCCCCCCTGTCCCTCACTACGTCGTCCCGACCACTACTCCTCCTCCTACAGCTCCTCCTCCTGCTGATGAGGATAGTGCGGTTCAGTCTGCGCAGCGGGCCGATCCAGCGGCATCTGAGGGAGCCCCACCTGAGGGAGCACCAGAGGATCAGCCCCCAGCTCCTTAGTTTAGGACTTTTTCTTTTCTTTTAAACATTTGTAAATATTTATGAGATTTTATTTCAGAATTTTCTTATTGTGTTTTATATAATTATATTTATATTATTATATCGCATTGAAATAATTTATAAATGATTTAAATCTAAATTTAAAAAAAAAAATTATATATATATTTATAGCGGTTTTAACCTAAAACCGCTACAAATGTATAGATTTGTAGCGGTTTTAACCTAAAACCGCTACAAATATATACATTTGTAGCGGTTATTAGTACATATCCGCTACAAATATATAATAATTTTATAAATAATTTATAAATTAAATATATATATAATTTATTTTTTTAAATATATTTTTTAAAAAAATAAATTATATATACATTTCTAAATAATTTATAAATGTATATTTGTAGCGGTTTTGAACTCATAACCGCTACAAATTTACTTATATATTTGTAGCGGTTTCCCTTCAGAAACCGCTACAAATATATAAGTTTGTAGCGGTTAGACACTAATAACCGCTACAAAGACTCAAATCATTTGAATTTTGAAATTTGCCGCCTTTGTGCACATTTGTAGCGGTTATCTTATGTAAAACCGCTACAAATTAGAAAATTATTTTTATATTTAATGTTCAACGACTTTAATATTAGTAGCGGTTTTATATATGTAACCGCTACTAATACGTTGAACATTAGTAGCGGTTATAGATATAAAACCGCTACTAATACCCAACAAGTACATTTTAAATTTCCCTCCAATTAACTGCTTGAATATTAGTAGCGGTTTTATATATATATAACCGCTACTAAATTATAAACGTTGGAATTTCTGTAGCGGTTGTTGTAGCGGTTTAATAACCGCTACAAAATTATAAACGTTGGATTTTCAGAATATAAGGTTCTACGCATTCGTCATTATCTTCTCACTCATCTTCTTCTATATACTTTCTTCTCTCTCACTTGTAGCTATGGATAAATCATGGATAAGGTTGCCGCGCAATTCTCCTGAATATTTGTACGGATTAAACAGTTTCTTAGATTTCGCATTCACTCACGCCAGCTGTAACGGCAAGATCGTCTGTCCGTGTCGGAAATGCAAGTTCAAGAAGTGGCATGCACGAAATGTTGTGATGGAACATTTGCTTGTGAAGCCTTTCCCTGAGGACTATACGTTCTGGGCAGTTCATGGTGAGAAGGCCGGCGTTAGATATGACGAGGCTCTTCCTCGAAGTTCTCAAGTAGGCGTTCAAGTAGATGAAGATGATCCTGTGAATGATGCTGTGCGTGATGCGTTTGGATTTCAAGGCGACAACTTCAACGAAGAAGTGCACGGCTCTGAGCCGGCTTTTATGGGGAATGAAGCAGCTCGGGATTTTTTCAGCTTGATGGATGAGGCAGATCGTCCTTTATATCAAGGTTGTCGCAAATATTCTAAATTATCTTTCTTGATCAAACTGTATCATATCAAGTGCTTGTGTGGGATCACGGATAAGGGAATGTCCATGTTGCTCGACTTATTACAAGATGCATTCCCCGACGCCGAGATTCCCACAACCTTCTACGAGGCCAAGAAGATCATCAACAGGTTGGGGTTGAATTATCAAAAGATTGATGCGTGCCCAAATGATTGTATGCTGTATTGGGGAGACGATTCCAGCAGGGAGACGTGCAAGAGATGTCACACATCGAGGTACAAGACAATTCGGAAGGGGAAAAAGCAGAAGAAGAAACCTGCAAAGATTCTCAGGTACTTCCCTTTGAAACCTCGTCTACAAAGATTATTTATGTCGTCTAAAACTGCTGAGCACATGAGGTGGCATGCCGTTGATAAAAATGAAGACGGTAAATTAAGACATCCGCGGGATGCAGCTGCTTGGAAAACGTTTGACAACGACTTTCCAGATTTTGCGACTGACCCCAGAAATGTCCGGCTTGCGTTGGCGACCGACGGTTTCAATCCTTTCGGGAATCTTAGCACAAGTTACAGCATTTGGCCGGTAGTCTTAGTTCCCTACAACTTACCCCCTAGATGTGTATGAAACAAAGCTCTTTCATTATGTCTATGATCATTCCAGGCAAAAAGGCACCGGGCAATGACATCGATGTGTATCTCCAACCGCTTATTGCGGAATTGCTTGACCTGTGGAATGTCGGCTTGGAGACGTACGACGCTCACAGCAAGACTTTGTTCAACATGCGTGCAGCCTTGATGTGGACGATCAGTGACTTTCCTGGCCTTGGCACATTATCTGGTTGGAACGTGCACACTGGGTCGGCGTGTCCGGCTTGCAATTTCGACTCTGACGCAGTGCGCCTTCCCCACAGCCGAAAGTGGTGCTTTATGGGGCATCGGAGGTTTCTCGATGGAACGCATAAGTTCAGATTGCAACGGAATCGCTTCAATGGGAAACCAGAGAAAAGAGGACCACCTTAGACTTTGTCCGGTACAGATATCTTACAGCAGCTTGAGCATGTTGACTTCGAGTTTGGAAAAAGCGACGGTTCAGCACAAACTCGCCAAAATACGCGTAGGACTTCGGCGCCTCAGCAGTGGAAGAAGATAAGTATCTTCTTCACGCTTCCGTATTGGAGATCTAATTTACTTCGCCACAGTCTTGATGTAATGCACATTGAAAAGAATGTTTGCGACAATGTGCTGTATACGCTGCTTAACGAACCCGGCAAGACAAAAGATCACCTTCAAGCTAGGAAAGATTTACGCGACATGGGAGTTCGTGAAGACGCTTGGCCAGATGAGAATGACAGATTTACACCGGCAAAGTTTACCCTCACAAAACCGAACAAGGATGTGTTCCTCGCGACGTTGAAGAAATTAAAAGTTCCTGATGGGTATTCAAGCAACATTTCTCGATGTGTCGACTTGCAGGCTCGAAAGGTTGCTGGCCTGAAGAGTCACGACTCACATGTTCTTATGCAGCAGTTACTCCCTCTGGCTATAAAGAATACACTTCCTCCCGATGTTTCCATCGTTTTGGTGGAACTTTGTTCTTTCTTTCGGAAGTTGTGTTCTAAGGTTTTGATCGTTGAGGAGCTCGATCAGCTGCAGTCGAAAATCATTCTTACGCTTTGTCACTTGGAGATGATCTTTCCTCCGTCCTTTTTTACTGTGATGGTTCACCTCACGGTCCACCTCGTTCATGAAACAAAGCTCGCTGGACCAGTACAATATCGTTGGATGTATCCGATTGAGAGGTACTCATTTTAAATATGTGCTTTCATTTATTATCCGTATTTAATGTTTGCTCGTCGTCCTTTTCATCATTTTATATCAATTTTCTCTTATGTACTTCGTAGGTTCCTTGGGAAATTAAAATCTTACGTGAGGAATAAGGCGTGGCCAGAAGGTTGTATAGCTGAAGGCTATATAGGGGATGAGGTGCTATATTTTTGCTCAAGGTACTTTGATGATCTTGAGACGGCTTTCAACCGCCCGCCTCGTGTTGACGATTGTCCTGAACCTGCGCCGACATCAGGAGAATTTATCCCTCGTGTTGGTAAACCAGTTGGAGCAACTGAGAACTTCAAACTAACGGCAACTGAGAAGTTCCAAGCACATAGACATGTCTTGATTAATTGCACTCAAGTTGAGCCTTTCATACGGTAAGAATTGTACACTCACATGTATGTTATTCGATCTATATCTTTCGTAACATTTCTCACTTTCATTTCACTAACGCCTTTCCATTATTAATTGCAGGGAATTCAGAAGTCATGTCAAGCGTCAGCTCAGGATCCGTACACAGACATCCTCGGAAGTTGATAGGAGGGTCCACAGAGAATTCCCTGGCTGGTTTGCTCGCAGAATACTAAATGACCACAACCCACACTCACCGGATTTCAGAGCTCTCGCAATCGGCCCTCTTGATCATGCAAAACGGTTTACAGCATACAATGTCAATGGTTTTAAGTTTTGCACGGTTTCACGGGATCAGGGATTGCAAACACAGAATTCGGGTGTTTATGGCACATTTGGGACAAGGAGTTATGCGAGCAGCAGTGACGCCAACATGCAGTTCGGAGGCGTCCCTTACTATGGCAAGCTTCTTGATGTGGTCGAGCTTAATTATCAAGGCCGTTTCACCGTGACGCTGTTCAAGTGTTTGTGGGCAAATACCACGACTTCTCGGGGACTGACAACTGACGACCTAGGGATCACATCAGTCAATTTCTCACGCCCGATTCATACTGGTATTTCTCAAGATGATGAGCCGTATATTCTAGCTTCAGAGGCACATCAGGTTTATTATGTCGAGGACGAGCGGCATAGGGATTGGCACATGGTCGTTCATTTAAAGCCAAGAGACCTTTACGACATGGGTGAAGGCGATAACATCGCCTACGAGAGTGAGCCATTTCAGCCAGCTGATTTTGAAAACTACTTCCCTGAAGGCGATGACAATTTACCTCTACTGCGGTGAGTTTTTTTAAGTCCACGTCATTTCAATTAAATTTTTTAAATTTAATAATACATCAATAACAATAATTTTTCTACAAAATTTCTGTAGGGATGGCGACGATGAGTGATCAAATTCAATTCTAAAAAATTTGTCTTTAAAAAAAATGCAAAAAATTTGTGTTAAAATAAAATGTAAAAAAAAATTAAAATAATATTTGTAGAATTCAAGTGTAACAAATTTTTCTTTACAAAAAATGAAAAAAATTTGTGTTAAAATAAAATGTAAAAAAAAATTTTAAAAAAAAAATTAATATAATATTTGTAGCGGTTATTAAACCGCTACAAAAAAATAAATAACCGCTACTAAATAATAACCGCTACACTAACCGCTACATTAACCGCTACAACTAATTAAACCGCTACAAAATATAAATAACCGCTACTAATTAGTAACCGCTACATTAACCGCTACAAATAATACGTAAATCCCTATAAATACCCTTATCACAACTCATTTCAAACACTCCCAAATTTCTTTTCACCTTACCCTTCTTTCATTTCCTCTCATTTACAACTTCTTTCGTATGAATAGAGGAGCTGAATAATACGATCAAATATGGTAACAAGATTTTCAATTTCTTTTAGAATACTTCTTTCATTTCTATAAAATTTATTCTAAACATCTTTTTTTCTAGATATATCTTAACTCTATCTCATTTTCATCTATTTTTCATATACAATTACATTATATTATAAAACATAATAATTCCTTATTACCTAACTATCGTTAATAATATTATTAATATAATTTTATACTAATTATATTCAATTACATTTTTTCTTTTTAATTTATTAATAAGTTAAACTATTAAATAATAAACTAATTGAAATAGATAAAATAATAACAAATTAAACTATTTAATATAATATTGAAAAAAAAGAAAAAAATCAATGTATAAATTTAAAAAAAAATTTAAATATTTGTAGCGGTTATTAAACCGCTACTAAATAACGCGCCTTTTTTAAAGATAAATTAAAATTTTTTGGCGGTAAATTTGAATTTGATGAAATTAGTGCGGTTCTAAGAACCGCTACTAATTTCATGAAATTCAAATTTGGTAGCGGTTTCTAAACCGCTACAAATAAAAAAAGTCATTTTTAACAAATTTTCATTTTTATATATTTGTAGCGGTTTTTTAACCGCTACAAAAAAAAATTCTTTTTAAAGCTGTAAATAAAATTTTTTATATTTGTAGCGGTTATATAACCGCTACAAATATCTCTTGATTTTGTAGCGGTTACTATTAACCGCTACAAAGTTTGTAGCGGTTATTTTTGATTGAGTAGCGGTTTTATAGAACCGCTACAAAACCGCTTGCAACGTACGATTTAGTAGCGGTTTTTCTAACCGCTACTAACATAGTTTGTAGCGGTTAGAACCGCTACGAATACCTATTTTTAACCGCTACTAAATCACGTTTTTTTTGTAGTGTACAATCTCTCCTTTTAATAACAAATGAAACTATAAATCCTTTACATGATACCTATAATTTTGAAGGCCCTTTAATATAAGAAAATCGATATCACATTATGCTTGAAAGGAGCTTCTAAAGGATCTGTCATGGATGTTGTGGATGCCTAGTGAGGTTTTTGGAAAACAAAGACGGAGGGGGATGCGAGTTGGTGAGGATGGGGACACTATTTTTTTTATTTTTTTAAAAAAATTTATATAAAATCCACCTAAGAAATTTTTAATAGTATTTTAACATTTTTTTCCACATAGGATGACTCAGAAGTATCAGGGACTGAGTTGTAAACGAGTCAAAAATTTGGGGACTGAATTATAAGTGAGTCAAAACTTTAAGGGCCAAAAGATTAATTTTTCCTATTGTAATAGATGGAAGTTAATTGTATTTAACGGTTTTGTCTTAATTTTGAAAATTTATAGTTATTTTAACACTTTTGATAAAAGTTTAAGGTTATTTTAGCTCCTTAACCCATTTGCAAACCATATGCTTCCACCTCGGGAGATGATTAATCCTCCATGCTTTTCTTTGAATAAATCTAACGGACAATGACAATTAAGGTTTCTATTTAGTTATTAATCTCGTTTCAGGCCTCTAATTGTCAAAATTTTATTGAAGGATTATAGGAAGGCTATATGATATGTGGGCCTGAATATTGGTATAGTAACACTAGTTATACACATAATTGTACACATGTGAATATAAACAGATTCAATTAGAGACAAATGACTTTGGCCAATTGGCATAAAAGCCCTGTAAGTACTTCATTTGGACGGTGTGGAATAAGAAGTGCTTTCTCTCTCTCCACTGTTCCACTGTGCCTCTGTACCAATTGGTATCAAAGCATTTTTTGATCCATTGGCACTAGAGACTCCATCTTCAAAATGGATAGGTGATTTGGAGCAACAATTGGAGACGCATTTGGCTATGGTTGTGATTGATCGTCAGCAAATGGAGCAAAATAAGCTCGACACTAACGATTTGAACACAATCTATGTCGAGGATCACTACAAAAAAAAAAGGATATTTCGTAGCAGCGAATTTGTAGCGGTTATAATTAACCGCTACAAATATCATTTTTTGTGGCGATTCTACCCTAAACCGCCACAAATTTGTTGCAATAAGCTTCGTGTCAAGTGGCTTGCCGGTAAGCCAACATTATTTGTAGTGTTTATAAAAAACAAACCGCTACAAATTTGGAACCAATCTCCTGCCATAATTTGTAGCGGCTACTTTGTAGCGGTTGTATAATGTAAACCACTACAATTTTAGTGCTAGCATGGTGCCAACTGGCGCAAAGCAGGTGCGACAATCATGGTGGTCATATTGTAGTGGTTAGGTGCAGATAAACTGCTATAAAATGCAAGTAGTCACCATCTTATAGTGGTTCTTAAATTGTTAATGACATTGGTAGCGGTTTGTTGTTAAGAACCGCTACAGAATTCCAAGAGTCCTTATATTTATAGCGGTTACTGATAACCACTACAACTTGTTCCGTTGCCTGAGGTATGTTGTAGTGGTCAATGTAGCAGTTTTATGAATAATCCCTACAAATTTTAGTGCTAAAAATACCAGTCAACCCTTCAGTTGTCTCATTTGACCATTTTGTTTCTTGAGAAGAGTTTTCCTTTAGATTTGAGCATTCTGATGTTTTTCTGAGAGTTTTGGTACAACATTTCACATTTTTCTCACTTGAGGTAAGAAAATTATATATATATTTCCACTTATTATTATTATTATTATTATTATATATAAATGTGACTAATTGTTTTTAAATTTTGCAGTTGAAATGCCTTCAGGGAGGGATAAGGGGAAGGAGCTCGAGATTCCTAGACCAATCCTGTGGGGTAGTAGCAGTAAAGGAAGGGGTAGTGGGAGGGGGCAGCTGTAACATCCTCATTTTTTTATTTTCATAATATAATTATAAATTAAAATTAATTAATTAAAATATATATATATATATATATTAACAAAAAAAAAAAGGAAGGGGGAGAGACCACCGAAAGTGGAAAGTAAGACATAATGATTGTTTTTATTAAAAAAAAACAAAAAGAAAAAGAAAAGAAAAGGTAATGATTATGTTTCTAAAAATTAATAAATTAATAAATTAATAAATTAAAAATGGCGTCAAGTTTGGCACCACATGAATGAGGAGAGGTATTATAAATACCCCCTCAATCACCACTTCACGCCTGGCGTGAAGTCTTCCGGAAGGCGGAGAGTGAGGTTCTGGCAGGAGAAATTTTAGTTCTTCAGATATTAATAAGATACTCAAATTCTCTTTTGATCACAAAACTCTTTTTATGAAAAATGTTCTAAATAATTTTATCTTTCTTATGATAGTAATTTCTTACTGATTAGAGAATAATCTAGAATTAGAATTTTGGACAAACGATGGATAAAATGAGCAAAAAGACTCTCAATGCCTTTTTATGAATTGGAGGGATTTTTCGGCATCTTGTATGTGATTTGATGAAAATTATGTAGGAAGACGGTGATTTTCGTAGTTTTAGATTAAACTGTCATTTTAAAACTTCAGGGTCATTTATCGTAAATTCTGCTGATATATTCCTCAGTGAAGGACGGTGTTCATTTTTAGAGTAAACTGTCATTTTAAAACTTCAGGGTAATTTTCCATAATTTATGCTGATATATTCCTCAGTGATTTTCCATTTTAGACTAAAATGTCATTTTAAAACTTTAGGGTAATTTTCCGTAATTTCTGCTGATATATTCCTAAGACGGAAGTTTTCGGATTTTTGGATCAAACTGGAGTTTTGAAAATTCGGGGTAATGTTATGTAATTTCAGCAGTATGGTTTCACTGAAAGTAGGGGATAATATTACAGAAAAGGGCCCCAAATTTCTGTCACAATTACCATTACCCACATGCAGAATTTCATTTTTCTTCTTTAGTCCTTATGCTTCTTTACTTTTTGGTCCTTTATCTCCAATTTTCCATATAATTCAAATAAATGTTTTGTAATATATTTATTCAAAAATTCAACTTTTAAAGAGCAAGACTATAGGAATGTAGAGGATGATTAATAGTGAATTTTAATCGGTTTAGATTTTTTTTAGATGAAGATTTATAATTTAGAATTTTAGATCTTAAACTTAAAATTTGGGGATTTTCATGTATTGGAATGAAATTAACAATAATCAATTACTTGAATAGGTTATTTGAATTAAGAAAAATATTTAAATTTTATAATTGGAATTTTAGGAGTAATTAATTCAAAATTTAGAAATTTTTAGAATTTAGTTAAATAAATTAATTTTTCCAATAACTCAAGGAGTTATTAATGTGTAATAAATTAATTGTTGTAGATTGATTTTTGGCGTGTATTTGAGCTCTTGGATTAGGAGCTTGTGGTTATAATTTTGCTTTGGCGAGAGGTAACCACTTTCCTCTTGTTGTGCATATTTGTATGATGTTTGTGAGTGAATTTTAATTACATAGAGTTATAAATTTGGCTATTGATATGTGATGTGGACTTCAAAAATATGTTGTTAATGAAGTAGTCTTGTAGGACTTATTTTCGCTGAGAAAATGAGTAGTGATATTTTATTATATGAATTGATATGTAATTAAGAGATTGAAAATATCCTTTTGATAATTGATAATTGATAATTGATAATTATTTGTTATAATCACACATATTGATATGAGAGGGGATGGTGGATGTTGATTTGATGGGTTGTTACTTAAAGAGGAAATAAGGGGGTGAACTTTTGTACAAAAAGAGGTAATAAGGTGGTGGACTTCTAGGTGTACGTACACTAGTTAGTCCTTTGGCCCAATTGTGTTCAGTAGGGCCTTGACACCCCACTAATATAATTAGAGGGGGAACCCATGGTCCGGTCTCGTGCTCTGTGGATTTTGGCCGGTCCATATCACTTGATTGGTGAGCTTGTTAAGTTAAACTACCAGTCATATGGGTCAGTGCTAGCCCATGGGTTCAGTTAGAGGAAATAAGGCAGGAGAGGAAACAAGGGAGGACAGAGAATAAATTATTGTGTATTGATTCTTATATACTTATGTGATAAATATGAGAACAAGATTATGATATGGTAAATTAATGTGTGTATATATATATGTGGACATATGACATTTTAATAATGATATGATTTTAATAACTATCCCACTTGGCGCCTCATGGGCACTTACTCTTATGCCCAATGAGATGGATTGTTGGTTGCTGAGGCTTTTGTCTCACTCCGTTGATTTAACATTTTTCCAGGTGATAGTTATCGTGCGGGTCTATCAGGGAAGACTCCGGAAGCTTAAACTACTTTTGCTAAAAGTAGTGCTTCTATCTTTATAATATATGTTGGATTAATGTATATTGCCACGTTAGGGCTCATTTTGCATACTCTGATTTATTTTGGAGATTTGATATTTTAACTATATGTTTTTAATTACTCTTGATGAGGTTGGATGGCTTGCGGGCCTTATGATGTGTTTTGAATTGCTGGAACCATAATTTGGTATGATATGAATATTTTAATATATGATGAGATATTATTTAGTTAAAGAGTTTTCAAATAGTTAGTTGAACTCTTTTCTACCATGGTAATCTTTTGCAAGATGAGTTGAAATCTTTTTATTACCATGGTAGAGGTTGTAATTGATTATAATAATGTATAAAAAATGGTTTTATCAAGTCCATAGTTAATTATTGTGTATAAGGAATGGATTTTACAGCAGCGTGGTGGGAGGGTGACCGCAACACAACAAATGACCCCACAATAGCTATAGGAGTCGGCCCCACTATAGCCACAGCAGACGGCCCTACAGGAGGCAACCGCTCTACAGGTGCCTGAAGCTGTTCTGGGAGAGGGATCTGAGCTTAGTGTTAGGGACTACGAGGCCTTCAAGATCCTGATTCCGCTCAGAGACATGGAGCAGTTCTTGGATGAGAAGGACGCGTGGGACCAGAACAACCCAAGACGATCGTCTTCTCAATCGACTGGGTTTGAGGTACAAGTATAAGGTAAATATATTATATTATTTAATAAATTAAATATTTAAAATTGATCTGTTAAATGTGAATTTAAATTTATCTAACATATATGGTAAATTGTGCAGATGAACAGGGGAACGTGTCCACGAGGAGGTTGGATGTGGTCGGTCTGAATAGCTTAGGCCAGACACTAGGAGTAATTGTATCATGGAACAAGGCCATAGACCAGCCCATCAAGAATGGGGGTCACCTTTTCAATTACTTCCTGAATGAGCTGGGCTCGAATTGGATGCGGTTCCTCCTTCACTTCAGGACGTGGAGGAACGTTCCCAAGGGGATGAAGGACCTGGCGTAGGAGGAGGCGGTATAGGTAATTAATAGTATTTAATTATATTTTGTATATGTATTTAATTAATATTTATTAATTGTATCATTTGTAATTAGTTGTATTTAATTATTTTTTATTCAATTGTGTTACAGCTTAGGTTTGCCGTCTGGGACAACCGGAAGAGGTATACTCTAATGAAGATGGGTGACGGCTGGAAGAACAGGAGGAATCGTCTCTTCCACAGTATGGATAAGGATGGGATGGTTCCTCTGTAGCAGTTGTTCGAGAATGTCCCAGACGGCATTCCACTGAATGACTACACAAGTTTTGTCCAGTTTAGGAGGAGCACAGAGCGGCAGGTAATTTATTTATAATTATAATTATAATTTAAATTTCATAAACTGTATGTTTTTAATAATTAAAATTGTTTTATATTATTTTAATACTTTTAATATTATTTTTTAGGTGCTTTCTCAGAGGAATACAAGGTCCTGAGGGCAATAGACAATCCACCATATGGCAGGATTGAAGACCTTTGCTATCAGTTACAGCGAGCTGGTAACTTTTCACAATGTTAATTACTTGTAGCTGTTTATTTCATATTATTAATTTAGTATTTTGTTGTTTATAATGCTGATTTAATTTTTTTATTATTTTAGGAGAGGAAGACACAGTAGGAGAACCGTCAGATGAACTACGTGGAGTTATTCGCTATCACCCACATACATCGTGATGGGACTCCCACCTCTCAATAGGCAGAGGAGGCTATTGTAAGTTAATTTATTTTATTGTTATATTGTTTATTTAACAACTTTATTTTGAATAATAATAATTAATTGTTTCATAAAATGGTAAGAGCAAATATAATAGTCGTAGGTTGAGATGAGAGAGACCTAGACCCAGGAGTCCAAGGGTCTGTAGACCCCATTACGCTATTGAAAGCGGGTTTGGGTCCAGTTGAGCACCTTGGATATGTGAGGGGGCTGGGGATAAGCGCCAGACCTATTATGGTCTATGGCAGGAGCGGCACCTTTGAGGCTGGCAGCTCTCGAGCACAGACGTTCGGGGTCAGATGCCCGAGGGATGAGTTTTTTAAGGATCTTTATTCAGATTTAGCCAGGACATAGGCTGCAGTGGCTTATTAGATGCAGTAGTAGGCCGATTATTACTATGCTCAGCATATGCAGTGGCACGATATCACGAACTACATGCTGGAGCAGTCGTGGAGTTGCCTGTTCCTTGACAAGGAGCATCCACAAGTTCCCCCTGTCCCTCGGTTGGTCATCCAGCCGGCTCCTCTTGATGATGATGATGGTCTGTTAACTCTGCTCAGTGCCCTGATATAGCAGCACCTAAGGGAGGACCCCCTGAGGGAGGACCTGATGATCAGCGCCGTGATCCTTACCTTCGTAAGGGAGGACCTGATTATCATCCTCTGGTAGTTAGTTTAGGACAGTTGTATTGTTTTTTTCAAAAATTTGTAAATAAACTTGGATATTTATATTTTTAGAGCCTTGTTAAATTATTCCTTCATTTGTGATAGTTATATTTATAATTTTAAAAATAACCACACAAATTTAAAAAAAATAAATAAAAAGTTTTTGTGTAGCGGTTTTACTATAAAAACCACTAAAAAAAAAAATTTGCAACAGTTTCAGCCATAACCGCTCAACATTACTGACATATGAAATTTGAATTTCAATCCCACCAATGATCTATGACATTTGTAGCGGTTTTATATGCAAACCGCTACAAAGTGAAAGTAAATAATATTGTAGCAGTCTTGCTGTAATAATTGCTACAAAAAGGAACAATAGATGTAATTTTGTAGCGGTCTTTCTTTAATAACCGCTACAAATTATAAAAGTTTGAAATTTGAAATTCATATAGTGCGAGAAATTGGTAGCGGTTTTACAAATGAAACCATTATGAAAAGCAACAATACATGTATTTTTGTAGTGGTCTCTGTGTAATAACCGTACAAAAGTGAAAATGAATTTTTTTATTAATTTCCAATGGGCATGAAACTTTGTAGTGTTAGTACAAGCGTTTTACCCAAGAGGGGGGTAAATTGGGTGATATCAGAAATTTCATTGCGTATATAAAAATTGACTAGAAATTTAAAGCAATTAAGATCTAGGAGAAATATCATCGAAGTGTACACCAGGAGTTATACTGGTTCGGCCACAACTACGTTGACCTACGTTCAATCCTCAGAGTTTCTTTAAGAGTTTTACTATATCTTTCAAGATTCAGTGGGTTTTTGGCACCTTAGTACACAATAAGTTTCTTTATTAGACATTCTCTCCCCCTTACACGTTGTAAACCAATCCCCAACTCAAGGTTCCATAATCCTAAGTTGTCTCAATAACAAATATTGAGTTTGTAATGAAAAAACTCTCTTATAGAGCAAATGTATAATCACTGAAGTACAAATAATGAATATAAGAAAACAGAGCACAAAGAATATATTGATCAATGTGAGTTTGTGTTCTCAATTGTTGTGTTCTGTTCTTCGTTTAATGCTCCATATATATATATAGATGAATTGTGATGTATGTTAGAGACATTTCAAACATGTTCGTTAGAGTCACGCAGCTTCATTTGACCATTCTTCGAATTTGAAAACTAGCCATTTGCGGTAGGTAGGCATTTCGGACGTTACGGATGATATATTTGACTTCTTTCTCATAGCATGATCTCTTCATTCTTTCTCTGCAAATATACTTAGGAAACTAATACAATGAAAGGTTAATCATATAGATAACAAATCAATGAACATTGGATTAAAATCATGCTTTCTGTACTGTATTACTCGAGTGATCATGCTTAATTACTCGAGTAGTCTCTCGAGTAACTTCATTAAAAATAAGTTAAAGAGTAAGTCAACGTTGTCTGACCAGATTACTTAGGTAAACCATTGAGTAACTCATTTTATAAAACTTGACTGACTTGCTTACTCGAGTGATCCCTTGAGTAATGCTTCAAATAACTTTTCATATTACTCGAGTAATCCCTTGAGTAATGTCATTAAAAACTTGACTGAGAGCAACTTCAATTATACTTACCTGATTACTCAAGTAATCCCTCAAATAATGCTTTCATTTCATTTCAACTTACTCGAGTGATTAATCGAGTAAAGTAGCTTTTTCACATTAGGTTACTCGAGTAATCCCTCCAGTAATGTCTGTCATTTCTTGGCTGAGAGCTACTGGATGAGTTCTGCTCTGGTTACTCAAGTAATCCCTCGAGTAAGTATTTCAAATAATTTTGTAGATTACTCGAGTAAACCCTTTGAGTAATCCCATGCAATTTTTGACAGAGAGCTTCTAGAACAATTTTTCAAACATTACTCGAGTTATCCCTTGGGTAATGAAGGTCATTACCCGAGGGCTCTCTCGAGTAATCCTTTAAAAATTCTCATAGTGTTCCTTTCTCCTGTACTTTGTCATGCATTTCTTCTTCATTACTTGAGTAGTTACTCGAGTAATGCTTTTGCCTTTCACCAATAACTTAGTTACTTTGTTCAAACCTTTTTGTTTATTATCAAAATCTTTTGTATTATTAATTCACTCTTTGTTATCATCAAAACATATGAGATCTAACATTCTCCCCCTTTTTGATGATGACAAAACTTGGTTATTTTGAACTAAGTTTTTGAGGGCTTTTCATATGCAATCGTTTGTTCAAATGAAACTTAAAAACTCTTTTGAAATAACTTGGTAAAGATCTTTTTGAATTCAAATATAATGGTCTTGAGAATCATAGCTTTTGAAATCTTTGTGAATCCAATGAAAAAACCATAATTTTGAAAGTGTGTTCTAATTCTTCATTCGTTCATCTTGTATATACAATAAAAAAACCCATTAGTTCACAATGTAATATAACTTCATTTGAAATTGCAGAAAGAGTTCATGATATCAACATAATCGAACTTAAAACTAATAAAGCTCCCTTAAACCCTATACACCCATATCCATATGCATTTTTACAAAATCACATCATCACATCATTTTTCACACAAAATCACCCCAATCTTCTTCTCTCCCTTTTTGTCTTCATCACAAGGATAGGATCAATCAAGAGAGGAGGATGGCTTGACTACAAAGATGGGTTTAAAAGGAAAAGGTGTGAAGCCAGAGCCATCTGAGTCATTTGAACTGGAAGAGTTTGAAGAGGAGCTAGAAGGGTCAAGGTTAGGAAGTACCAGAGGTGGAGCTACAATGAGATCCTTTGAAAGACTTTGTGGGGCTTGGATCTGAGAAGAAATCTCCACTTCCACTATTCTTCCAGGTGATTGATGATCACTAGAGGAGACAACAACTTCCTCAGTATCGGTTGGGGATGCAATAGGTGTGGGCATTGGTTCAGGCTGAACTGGCTGGTCTGGAGGAACTTAGTCATCAATAGTGAAGTGAATGGGTTTGGATGTATCTGGGTCCAGATCAGGCATAGAGAATAGAATGTTTTTGGGAGGTATGATAGGAGGAGGGATAAAAGAAGGTCTAGGCTCAGAGGGTCTAGGCTCAGAAGTTGGTGTAGGCATAAATGGACCGGATAAACTAGATGCCATAGAATTAAGTTTAGCATAAAGTGATCTTAGAAGCTCACCCTGAGCCCGTTGTTCTGCCAACATCTCTTCATGCCTCTTATCCATTCTCTCCACAAGCTCTCCCATCTTCACATTCATATGGGTTACCCACTCAATATTTGTATTGGCAATGTCGATATGGAAACTCTTGAGAATATTCTCTATAAATGTCTATAATGTGGCACTAAAGAAGGAAGGAGAAGATGTGGATACTGGAGAAGAAGACTGTGTCTCATCCAAATGGCTTGTTGTAGTCTTAGTATTCTTCTTTTTGGTACTTGTCTCAAGTAGGTTTTTTAGAGGTAGTGCAATGTGTAACTTCCAAATTTGGTTTCTTCCCACTGGAACTAGCCTTTCAATTGGTTCACTCTTCTCCAAATACCAATTTTTGTTCTTTTTGAGAAACAAGGATATAAGCTGAGGGTAAGGCATTGGAGTGGTGGATTTTCTTTTAAATCTATATCTTTTGATTTCAGCATCTCCTAAGTCCTTTTTCTCTTTAAAAAGCAATGAGGCAAATTTTCTGTAATCCCTCTATGAAATGTGTGTAATTATGTTCTTTGTTCACTATGGCTCTATAATAGATATACCATAGGACTCTGTGAAGATCACACATATCACTTGTATTGAAATCGAGGGGTCCCACTATCTCACCAGGTCTTAAAATAGAAAACAACTGGTTTGAATCAAGATTAGGATAATTATCCTCGGGTGGGTCTTCTATTCCTAACCAGGTGTTGATTTTAGAGGGTGAAATTAATATTTCTTGCCCTCTAAACTTAGAAAACATTTCTTCTTCCAGAGAGTCTCTAAGTGGATCATTGACAGGTTCTAAATGGCAATATAAATGTCTCACAATCTTAGAGCAAAATGGAAGTTTAATGGAAAGCCAAAGCATATATGACTCAATATACGGATTGAGGTTGAATTTCAATACCTCTTGAGGAACATTGAGGTCAATAAAGTGCATCTTGCATACTTTCTCCTTGAAAAGTGATCTTTGAATTTTTGTGATTCCTCAATCTTCTTCACGTTGAATCCTATTGGAGAGAATGTAATTTCTTCTTCCCTGACATTGTGTTCCTTTGTAGATTGAGTAGATGCAAGTGATTTTTGAGGATTAGAAGACTCAGAAGGAGTTTCAGGAGTGGTGGTTTTTTTTTTTTTGATAACAAGGGAATAAACTATAAAACTACCGCCTATCTATAGCCATAATCCGAGTTAGCTCGTCAGAAGCTTGATACACCATGTGAAATCCTGGCATAATAGAGAGACCTTCCTTAGCTAAGTAATCCGCTGCCATATTAGCCTTCCGATTGATGTATCTCACCTCAACGAACCAATCACGCTGTAGTATCGAACGTGCCTCTTCGATAATATTCCGATCCGCATGTGTGTCATGCCCACCATCCACAATGAGACTAACAGCATCTATGGAGTCTGATTCCAAAAGAATCTTCCAACTTCCCGAATCCCATGCTATTTTCAATCCATGCAGACAGCCCCAGAGTTCAGCTGTTACTGCGTCACCTTCCTCCAAACGGCACATGAAACCACAGAGTAATCTTCCGGTTTCGTCTCGTAGGATCCCGCCACATGCACTGCTGCCAGTGATATGGGAATGTGCCCCATCAACATTAACTTTGACCACCCCCCTCTCAGGAGGTTGCCATGCGAAGCAAGGTGTGGCTGCATTGCTGGAATGTGTTGTATGAGGCAAGAGCTTAGCTGCCGCATCACGAGCGCATGCGAGAAGAGTAAGAACGTTAGTAACAATCATATTATTGGAGACCCTCTTCTGCTCAAATAGAAAAAGGTTCCGCCTCCGCCATAACCACCAGCAGGTCACTGCAAATATCGACGCCCAGTCCTCATATCCATACTGTGAAGATTGTGACAAATTACACCGAAGCCAACTAGGTAAGTCCATCACTGAAAACTGACGCCCTCCCGTTGAATTAATTAATTCTCGCCAAACCCCCTGGGAATGCTCACAGTCGCGGAGAAGATGAAGAAGATCCTCTTCATGTAAGAGGCATAATGGGCATCTATTATCATCACTCAACCATCGTTTGCATCGTGATACATTTGTAAGCAACCGCTTCCGAGCAACTAGCCATGTGAATAGACGGCATCGCTCAGGGATCTTGAGCCTCCATATTTTCTCCCATAGAGGGTCAAAACGCTCTTCCGCCTGTATGATGTTCTGGTAAGCTGATCGGATCGTAAATGTGCCCCCTTTATTCCATCGCCATCTCACATCCCCACCCTCCATCACTTCCACCCCTGCCTCAACATATAGCCATGTGGCTTTAATACGTGACCAAATATTGGATCCAGGTCGTTTCAGTTCAATTTTAGGCAGAAGATCTGAGCCACATTTATACTTATCTCGGATAACCTTAACCCAAAGGGTATCTCGCTTTTTCACCAAATTCCATCCCAATTTCATGAGAAATGCCACGTTCTGGTGTTTTGCATGACGAATGCCTAGACCTCCCATCTTCTTGGGCTTACATACCTCTTCCCATGCCACTAATGGAATCTTCCGACGGTCACCAGACCCTCCCCACAAGAATGCTCGATTATTTTTGTCCAACTCCTCCCAAGTAGTAGCTGGAAGGTATGAGGTTTGCATAACATGGTTCAGAATGGCGGACGTAACAGACTTAATCAGTGTTGTTCGTCCTGCAGTAGAGAGAGCATTAATCTTCCAGTTAGTAAATCGCTTCTTGACCTTTTCTACTACGTCAGTAAACGTAGCCTTCGAGACTCGTTCATGATGTAGGTGAACACCCAGATATTTGCCAAGATTCCCTGCTTGGGTGAACCCAAGAAAGTTGCTAATCTCATTACACCGAACATGATTCACGTTATTGGAGAAAAACATTCTAGTCTTTGAGGCATTAACTTTCAAACCAGAACTAGCACAGAATCCCTCAAGACACTGTTTGATCACAATTGCTTGCTCAAGGGAAGCATCCACAAATAATATGATGTCATCCGCAAAGAATAGATGCGAAATTGGCGGCCCAGTCTTGGTGAGCTTGATTGGCTTCCATTCCCCGTCATTAATAAACATTTGTATCAAGTGCGCAAGTTTCTCCATACAAATCACAAACAAATAAGGAGAGATGGGGTCACCTTGCCTTACTCCCCGAGAAGCGTAAAACTTCTCTGATTTGTCACCATTCCATAGAAGTTGCATACTAGAAGACGAGACACAATTCAAAATTACCTCTATTATATGCACCGGAAAGTGTAATTCTGAAAGGCAATTATGAAGAAATTCCCAGCTAACTCGATCGTAGGCTTTCTCTAGGTCAATTTTAATAGCCATAAACCCTTTTCGACCCTTCATATTTCGCATAGAATGAATCACCTCTTGTGCCACAATAATATTATCACTACTGTGGCGGCCGGGTACAAAGCTGCATTGATTGGGAGAAATAATCTGAGGAAGAATTGGTTTCAGCCTATTTACAATTACTTTTGTGACCACCTTATAAATCACGTTACACAGACTAATGGGTCGAAGATCCTTTAAATTCTCAGGATTATCTTTCTTTGGAATAAGTACAAGAAGCGTCCCATTAATTTCCTTTATTGCCTGCGGATTAGAGAACAAATATCGAATATAATGAATCACTGAAAAGCATACCGTACTCCATTGAGATTGATAGAACAAAGCATTGAAGCCATCAGGGCCGGGAGACTTTAACGCCCCCATACTGAAGAGTGCACTTCGAATCTCATCATCATGAACAACTCTACCACACCACTGCATTGTGCTCTCATCAATAGGAGGGAATGAGATATTACAATCAAGAGAGACTCGGCCATGAATTTCTTCCGTGAATAAAGAAGAGAAGTAATTGACTGCCATCCGCTTGATTTCCCTAGTATCATACTGCCATTCCCCATTCCGTATTGTTTCAATGCGATTCAATTTACGTCTACCATTTGCTCGAGCATGAAACACCCTGGAATTCCTGTCCCCGTACACCGTCCACTCCATTCGTGCTTTTTGCGCCCACATCAAGGATTCTTGGATCAAAACTTCTTCTAATTCCTTCCAGAGACGAAATTGAAGATCATGATAGTAACTATCCATGCCTTGACGATCAACAACAGCATTAATTCCATCCAGTCTCCTTAACAGCTTTCTTTTCCTTGCTTCTATGTGACCAAAGACCGTCTTGTTCCACCTAGAGCAAGCCTCGGCAAATTGAGAAATATTCTCAGTCCAGGGGGCTACCGAGCTCCATTCTTGTTTAACAAAGTAATTGAACTCCTCATGCAGCACCCATGCAGCAATAAAGCGAAAGGGACGATTAGGCTTACTTGATGGCAATTCTCCTCAGTCTGTAAAAGAATAGGCCTATGATCAGACTTGAAGAAAGGCAAGTGAGTTACCGAGGAATTGGGAAAACGTTGCATCCATACTTCTGAAGCTAAAACCCTATCTAGTCTTGCTTTAGTCGTCCCCCGTTGCCAAGTAAAGCTAGGTCCCTTGAAACCTAGATCCATCATATCCTCTCTTTCCACCCAGTCCGAGAACTCCTTGTCATATGAAGTTTTACATGTCGCTAGAGAGTGTCTTTCATATTCAAACAATGTTGCATTAAGGTCCCCACCAATTGCCCACGGCCCCGTATTAGAAGATGCAAGTCGCGACAAATGATTCCATAGTTCACGCCTACCATTTTTATTTGGACTTGCATAAATGATAGTAAAAGTCCAAGGAATGCCACTCTTAGGCCAGATACTAAGATGCATAAACTGATGATTTTTCTCTAAAACCATAATGTTGTCTATACTATTGTTCCACATACACCAAATACCTCCACTATATCCTTCAGAATCAATAACTGCTGAGTTGTCAAATCCCATTCTCCTAATTCTTGTGTCTGTGAATTTCTGCTCGCAGCGAGTCTCCAAAAGAGCTAAAAAATCCAAATGATAATGCTTCTTTAAATTGCGAACAAGGTTCGGGAAGCTCCGAGCACCTGTTCCTCTTGCATTCCATAGCATAAAAATCATGGGGAAACAATATCATAGGATGTATTGGCACACACCATTTCTTGATCCTGTCCTTCCTCCTGCCCTAACCTATCCTGAATTAGTTTTTCCACAATGAGCGAAGCAAGAGCATCCGAATTTTCCCGCATAGAACATGCACCCTGTGAAAAATCATGCTTAGCCAGGTTCTGTGTTACAGTTGTACCGTTGCTAAACTGCTGCAATGTTGAGGATTCAGGTCCAATTACTTGTGTTTCATGTACTGGCCCAATTTCCTGATCCTTCAAGACCGTAAAGGAGTTATGTTGTTTGATAGGCCCATTCCTTAATCCCAAGACATTCTCCTTCCCTTCCTTGTGATCTCTTATTCTTGTAGGCAAAGCATTCTCTTTCCCATGTAATTTACTTTTATCAATTTTCCTTTTGGAACCTACTGGGACCCACTCCATTGTTTTGACTTTCATATCCCTCTCATTAGATTGATCTAGCGTATCAATCTTCTTTAAAGCCTTTCCCCCTCTATCCTGCATAATAATTGCTCCATGCATCCCGTGTTTCCCGGATTCATTCTTCCGAACTTCAGCCTTAATCTTCTCTCCTTCCAGCGCTAATCCCGTGATTATCTCCGCTGCCATTCCACTCCTGAAATCCCGTCGCAAAATCCGCAATTTCCCATAAATGCTCCCCTCCTCCGTAAGATCACCGGGAGTTGTTTTTCCGGCACCAGCACCCGACGGCTTCCCAACAGTTGTTCCACCTTCCTCAACTCCTTCGGTCACTTCTTTATCTTTATGAACCTCTAGTCCTTCACCATGCTCGCACTCAGGACAAGCTTCCCTTTGGTGACTGTACTTACCACAATGAAAACACACCAGGTGCAGCCCTTCATACACAATCGGTCGATCTTCTCCAAAGCAGTCAAACGTAGGCAGTAATGGTTACTGCAAATCAAGCTCAACACAAATTCTCGCGAAGCCACCCTTATCATAGATAGAAGTAGACCGATCAACCTTGAGTGTCCTTCCTATCATATTGCCAATGATATTCAGGGACTCGACATTGTAAAACTCCATGGGTAAGTCAGGAAATCTAACCCATACTGCTACTTTTCGTTGGACATCCGCTTTCCACGGGTTAAAATTCGGGCGCCATCTCTGCACAATCAAGTAGTGGTCATCAATCATCCATGGGCCTTCCTGAAACGCGAAGTCACGATCCTGTTTTGTGGAGAAGGACACAATGCAGTATCCGTTACTGAGCGGAATCATTTTCATTGGATCCACTGGTTTCCACATACGTTGAATCCTATCCTTTATAATAAACAAAGGAATTTCTGCACCAAGAACTTTTATAATCAAAGAATTCATCCAAGGTCTACACCATGTAGCATACTGTTCTGACGTTACTTTAAGAGATGGAATTCGCCGCTCAGTCTTTTTTCCATATCTTTCTTCCTCCGGAGAAACATCCTCACTTACATCCGTTCCAGCCTCATTATTCTTCCTACTAAAGTACTTCCTCCAACCATTCACTATATCATCTTCTTCTTCATGCCTGACCAGGAACCCCGCTTGTCCAGGAGATAGCAATTTATCTCGATATGTCGGAGGGACAGCTCGTCGCCGTTCAAGTTGCTGCTCCTTGCCAACCTCACGCCTTGGATCCCGTTTCCCATTATACTGACCAAACACAAAGGTTGGCTCCAATTGGTTCTCACGTTCTTTGTCCCTTGCCTTCCCACCACCCTTTTCCCCACCAGAGAGTCTCTAAGTGGATCATTGACAGGTTCTAAATGGCAATATAAATGTCTCACAATCTTAGAGCAAAATGGAAGTTTAATGGAAAGCCAAAGCATATATGACTCAATATACGGATTGAGGTTGAATTTCAATACCTCTTGAAGAACATTGAGGTCAATGAAGTGCATCTTGCATACTTTCTCCTTGAAAAGTGATCTTTGAATTTTTGTGATTCCTCAATCTTCTTCACGTTGAATCCTATTGGAGAGAATGTAATTTCTTCTTCCCTGACATCGTGTTCCTTTGTAGATTGAGTAGATGCAAGTGATTTTTGAGGATTAGAAGACTCAGAAGGAGTTTCAGGAGTGGTGGTTTTAGTTCTAACCATTTTGATTGAAAAAGAGAAGATTTTCAGAAATACTCTCTCACGAATGATGAATGTTAGGGTAGAGGATTTTGAGAGATTTGAAGAAGTTTTTCTCAAGAAAGTTTGATGGGTTTTATCAAAAATGAAGTGAGGAAGAGTTTGTGGGAGGTTATTCGGAGAATTACTTGAAGTAATTTTTTGAAAATGACGTGACATACAGAGATATAGCCCTAATACTCGATATTACTCGAGGGTTCCCTCGAGTGATCTTGGGCATTACTTGAGGGCTCCCTCGAGTAAAGCTTTCTAAAAAATTTAAATTAATGCAATTTAAACACGTACCTGTTGTAAGTAATATTGTAATTACTTATATATATTCCCTCGATCATTTGATGACATTTTAACACCAATTTGAATGGAGATTGAATTAATTTTTGATTTTCACTCATGATTATTCGAGGCCTTACTCGAGTAACTTTGATGGTTTACTCGAGGCCTCCCTCGAGTAATCTGTCTCTTCATTTTCTATCTGTTTATTTCCAACCATTGCCGTTTCCTTTTGAATTAATGCTTCACAGCTATATTTTCCAAATCATTATTCGAGTAGTTACTCGAGTAATCTTTATAATTACTTCAAGGTATTACTCTAGTAATGAAGTTTACTTGAAGTTGTCCCTCCAGTAATATTGTCCTTTGTTAACCTCTGCTTTTCATACCCTAAAACAGAATATCAAGATCCTGCAAAAGAAATTGATAGAAACTCCAATGCTTAAGTTAGTAATCATCAAAACATCAATAAATAACATCATCTAACATTTTGTAAACACTAAATAACTTACAATTCATTGGGATTTTCCATCCCTAATTCTCTTCTTATAATAAGAAATTGATCTTTTGATTGGGGTTTTGTGAAGATATTGGCTAGTTGAAGATGGGTTGGAATGACTATCACTTTGACATCTTTCTTTTGGACATAATCTCTGATGAAGTGATGTCTAACATCAATATGCTTGGTTCTGGAATGTTGAACTAGATTCTTTGCCAAGCTTATCATGCTAGTGTTGTCACAGTATATTGGTATCTCTTTTAAATAAATACCAAGATCTTGTAGTTGTTGCTACAGCCATAACACTTGTGTACAACAACTTGATGCAGCAACATACTCGGCTTCCATTGACGAAAGAGACATTATATTTTGTTTCTTGCTAAACCATGACATAAGTGAACCTCCAAGAAGCTGGCTTTATCCACTGGTACTCTTTCTGTTTGTCTTGTATCCTCCATGATCAGAGTTTGAGTATGCAACTAGATATCCACTTCTTCCTTTAGGATACTAGAGACCTAATTCTACTGTGTCAGCAAGATATCAAAAGATAAGTTTGACGGTTTCAGCATGTGACTCCTTTGGTGCTGATTGACATCTTGCACACATATTAATATTGAATTGGATGTCAGGTCTGCTTGCAGTGAGATAGAGTAATGATCCAATCATTCCTCTGTATCTTGTGATGTTGTAATCTTTTCCTTTGACGTTCGCATTAAGCAATGTAGTTGAGCTCGTAGGCGTGCCCATTCCATTTGCTTCTTCCATTCCATACTTCTTTAATAGCTCTCTCAAATACTTCATTTGAGATATGAAAATTCCATTCTTTCTTTGTTTGATTTGCAAACCGAGAAAGAAATTCAATTCTCCCATCACTGACATCTCAAACTCCCTCTGCATTATCTCAGAAAATTGCTTACACAAGGTTTCATTAGTAGCAACAAAAACTATATCATCAACATATATTTGCACAATTAAAAATATCATCCCGTTTTCATTTTATAAAAAGTGTTGTATCAACTTTTCCTAGTACAAAACCTTGATCAATGAGAAACTTACTGAGTCTTTCGTACCATGCTCTAGGAGCTTTTTTAAAACTGTATAAAGCTTTTCTTAGTTTGAAAATATGGTCAGGTTTGGTTATATCTTTAAAACCTAGGGGTTGATCTACATACAGTTCTTCTATGATATAGCCATTTAGAAATGCACTTTTTAATCCATTTGATAGAGTTTGAATCCTTTGATGCATGTAAAGGCTAAGAGTACTTGTATAGCTTCCAATCTGGCCACTGGAGCATACGTTTCCTTATAATCAATTCCTTCTTCCTAATTATAGCCTTTGGCCACCATTCTTGCCTTATTTCTGACAATGAATGTGGATCCATCAAGTTTGTTCTTGAATACCCATTTAGTGCCAATGATCGGATGATCCTTGGGTTGGGGCACCAAATCCCAAACTTGATTTCTTTCAAATTGGTTTAGTTCTTCTTGCATTACTATTACCTAATCATTGTCTGATAGGGCTTCATCAATGTTAGAAGGTTCAACTCAGAAATAAATGCAGAAAAACTAACTTCATTGAAAATTTTATTTCTAGTTTTGACTCCTTCATTCACATCTTCTATGACTTGCTCTAGGGGATGACTTTATTATATTTCCAGGCTCTAGGTTGTCCTAGTGACTGATCTTCTGCCTTGATTTGATCAGCTTCTGGGATGAAAAATTTAGGATTAAGTTGACCATTTTCTTGATTTAAAACAACTTCCTGCTCATTATCAATAGTTTTGTCAGAGGATTCAAATTCATCGAATATAACATGAATTGATTCTTCAACAACATATGTTCATTTATTGAAAACTCTGTATGCTTTACTCTGATTAGAATAGCTTAGGAAAATTCCTTCATCTATTTTAGAATCAAATTTACCTAAGTTATCTTTACCATTATTATGAATAAAACCCTTACAACCGAAGATATGTAGATGAGGAAGGTTTGGCTTCCTTTCTTTGTATAGTTCGTACGGTGTCTTTCTAAGTTTTGTTTTGATATAGGCTCTGTTTGAAATGTAGCATGCTGTGCTCATTGCATCGGCCTAGAAAACTTAAGACACATTATTTTCATTCAGCATTGCTCTAGCCATTTCAGTGAGTACTCTATTCTTCCGTTCTACGAATCCATTTTGTTGAGGTGTCCTTGGAATAGAGAAATTATGATTAATGCCATTAGTATCACAGTAGTCTCCAAAGGCTTGATTTTCAAATTCTTTACCAAGATCTATCTTACTACTTGCAATGGACATACCTTTCTTATTTTGTACTTTCTTGGCAAAAACAATAAATTCTCTGAAGGTTTCATCCTTCGTTGATAGAAAACTAGTCTATGTAAATCTAGAAAAATCATCAACAATGACCAATGAATATAAGTTGCTACCAAAACTTTTAACTCTTGCTGGTCCAACTAAATCCATGTGTAATAATTGAAGTGGTTTGTTGGTTGTGATCTCATTTTTCAACTTGAAAGATGATTTAGTTTGTTTACCCTTCTGACATGCATCACAAATCAAATTATTTTTCAAATTTTCTTTGGGTAATCCAAGTACTAAATCCTTTTTGAGAAGTTTGCTTAGTTGGTGCATGTTGACATGAGCTAGCCTCTTATGCCATAACCAACTTTTATCGGCATTACTTTGAAAACAATTTTCAGAATCATTTGTACTGATATCAAGAATATAACAATTACCTTCCCTTTTTGCTCTGCGCTTTGCTTTGAGATTCTTCTTATCTAATTGTAAATCTTTCTTGTTTACAATTAGACATTCCTCTGAGTCAAATATTACCCAGTTGTCTTTATTTATACTTTGACTCACACTCAACAAGTTGTGACATAACGTCTTGGATTTGTATGCCTTTATCAGTTTTGATTTCACTAATTCATGTTATCTTTCTGGATTGATTTCCTCCAAATTTTACCTTTCCACCTTCTTTAGGTTGTATCATGGTAAAATCTTGAGCATCCATTTTCTATGTACCACTTGTTGTTTATAGATGCTTTAAGACATATCTGTAATCAAATACGATTAAGTCTTAGGAACCCACATCTTTTTGGGTCCTTTTGGGTTAGTACATAATATTTTATGAACATATGAACATTTAGGTATCCATTTATAGGTTCCTATTTTTCCTTTCTTTTTATGAATGCATGATGAAGTATAATGACCTTTTCTATTGCAGTAATTGCAGTATGCAAAAGGATTTGATGTATGTACAGAATTCTGAAAATAACTCAAGTATGTCTTAGCTCCTGTTTTCTTTCTTCCTTTCCTTTTATATGATTTTGGATTATATCCAATACCAGATTGGTCATTTACAAATCGTTGGGCTTTTAAAATCACATTTAATATCTCACTTCCTTGGATGAATTTTTCAAGAGTTTTTGTGAGATAAGTGTTTTTCTTTTTCAAAGAAGAACAGTTTTCACAATCTTTTTCTAAATTCTCTTTAAGTTCTACTTTAAGAACTTTGTTTTTATTTTTGAAATAAACTAGTTCTTTAACTACTTTGATGAATTCAGAATGTAAAGTATTATATTCAGAAAGTAATTCATCATAGGTAGGATCAGAATCAGTTACCTCTTCTTTTGTTTCTTCTTGAGCAACTAGACAGATATTGGCTACCTCCTCATTATCACTATTTTCATCAGATGAATTGTCTTCCCATATGGCAGATATAAAGGCTTTCTTCTTGTTGTAGAACTTGCTTTTTCTCTTTTCTTTATTCTTCTGAGCCATTTCTTGACATTCTGATTTGATATGTCATGGCTTTCCACATTCATAGCAGATGATGTGTTCTTTACTGCTTGTTCCTCCTTTCTGAAAGTTTTTGAATCTTTGGCCTTTCTTGTAAAACTTTCTAAATTGTTTTATCATTAGGCCCATTTCATTATCGTCAAACTCTTCATCTTGATCTTCTTCTTTTGCTTTTAGTGCTAGACCGCTCTTCTTCTTGTCACCAATATCATCTAGTTCTCGTTTGAACTTTAATTTACTTTCATATTCAGAAAGTCTTCCGAATAGAGAAGCAACTGATCACATTGATTGACCTTTTGCTTCCTCAATCGTGGTGACTTTGACCTCCTAGTCTTTAGAAAGAATATTTAGAATCTTTTGTACTTGGGTATGTTGATCATAGACTTTCCCAAGTGCTTCAGGTTGATTAACAAGATGAGTATATCTAAATTCAAATTCAACTATTGACTTACCTGATTTCATTCGAAGTAAATCAAATTCAATGATCAGAGTATTGATCAGGTTTTGTTTTATTCCTGAAGTTTCTTCGTGAGCTATTTTTAGAGCTTCCTACATTTCCTTAGCCGTTGGAAGTGTGCAGATCCTGAAGTACTCATTTTGACTTAAGGCACTTTCTATTATTACAATTGCCTTGCTGTTGAGTGCGATGAGTTTCTTGTCATTCTCATCATATTTTGCTAGTGTCTTAGGAACCCTCTATGAATATACAAGTTTCTCAGGCTTATAGTTTCCACTCTCAATCACATCCCATAGTCTGTATTCTATAGCCATTATGAATACTTTGAATTTGGCTTTCCAGAAAGAGAAGTGTTTGCTACTGAAACCTAGTGGTCTAGTGATAGAAGCTCTATCGGGAAGAATTCCTTCACCCATGCTTGTCATTGGATCCTTCTTAGGTTGTTATACCTGAACAAGAAGACCTACGCTCTAATACCAAATGTTAGTGCAAGCATTTCACCTAAGAAGGGGGGAGTGAATTGGGTGATATATGAAATTTCGTTGCGTATATAAAAATTGACTGGAAATTTAAAGCAATTAAGAGCTGGGAGAAATATCACCAAAGTATACACCGGGAGTTATACTGGTTTGGCCACAACTACTTTGACCTACGTCTAGTCCTCAGAGTTTCTTTGAGAGCTTCACTATATCTTCCAAGATTCAGTGGGTTCTTGGCACCTCAGTACACAACAAGTTCCTTCACTGGACACTCGCTCCCCCTTATACGTTGTAAACCAATCACTAGCTCAAGGTTCCACAACCTTAAGTTATCTCATTAACAAATATTGAGTTTGTAATTAAAAGACTCTCTCACAGAGTAAATGTATAATCACTGAAGTACAAATAATGAATATAAGAAAACAAAGCAGAAAGAATATATTGATCGATGTGAGTTTGTGTGTTCTCAGTTGTTGTGTTATGTTCTTCGTTGAATGCTCCATATATATATATATAGATGAATTATGATGTCCGTTGGAGGCATTTCAAACATGTCCTTTAGAGTCACGCAGCTTCATTTGACCATTCTTTGAATTTGAAAACTAGCCGTCTGCGGTAGGTAGGCATTTCAGATGTTGCAGACGATATATTTGACTTCTCTTATATAGCATGATCTCTTCATTCTTTCTCTGTAATATACTTAGGAAACTAATACAATGAAAGGTTAATCATATAGATAACAAATCAATAAACGTTGGATTAAAATCATGCTTTCTGTACTGCATTACTCGAGTGGCTACTTGAGTGATCATGCTTAATTACTTGAGTAATCCCTCGAGTAACTTCATTAAAAATAAGCCAGAGAATAAGTCAATGTTGTTTGACTAGATTACTCGGGTAAACCTTCGAGTAACTCATTTTATAAAACCTGACAGACTTGCTTACTTGAGTGATCCCTCGAGTAATACTTCAAATAACTTTGCAGATTACTTGAGTAATCCCTCGAGTAATGCTTTCATTTTATTTCAACTTACTTGAGCGATTACTCGAGTAAAGTAGCTTTTTCACTTTAGGTTACTCGAGTAATCGCTCGAGTAATGTCTGTCATTTCTTGGTCGAGAGCTACTGGATGATTTCTGTTCTGGTTACTCGACTAATCCTTCAAGTAGGCTTTTCAAATAATTTTGTAGATTACTCGAGTAAACCCTTCGAGTAATCCCATGCAATTTTTGACAGAGAGCTTTTGGAACAATTTTTCAAACATTATTCAAGTTATCCCTTGGGTAATAAAGGTTATTACCCGAGGGCTTCCTCGAGTAATCCTTCAAAAATTCTCATAGTGTTCCTTTCTCCTGTACTTTGTCATGCATTTCTTCTTCATTACTTGAGTAGCTACTCGAGTAATGCTTTTTCCTTTCACCAAGAACTTAGTTAGTTTGTTTAAACTCTTTTGTTTATTATCAAAATTTTTTGTATCATTTATCCAATCTTTGTTATCATCAAAACATATGGGATCTAACATGTAGCGGTTGTAGTGGTGGTTTTATAACCGCTACAAAATGTTAAACGTTACAGCCCCTCTTTATAAGCTTCCAAGCACTTGTAATTGTCTATTCACTTATCTTCTTCACTAAACTTTCTTACTAGCTATGGATAAGTCATGGATCAGGTTACTACACAATTCTTTAGAATATTTGTATAGATCAAACAATTTCTTGAATTTTGTCTTCTCTCATGCCAGTTGTAATGGCAAGATCATTTGTCCATGTCAAAGATGCAAGTTTAAGAAGTGACATCCACAACAAGTTGTTAAGGAACATTTGGTTTTGAAGCCTTTCTCAGAAGACAATACATTATGGGGTGTTCATAGTGAGAAGGCAGTATGAGATATGATGATGCTCTTCCTCGAAGTTCACAAGTAGGAGTTCAAATAGATGAAGATGATCTAATTAATTATGCTATGTATGATGCATTTGGTTTTCAAGATGACAACTTCAATGAAGAAGTGCAAGGTTTAGAGCTGGTGTTCCTGAGGAATGAAGCATCTCAGGAACTTTTTCAGCTTGATGGATGAAACAGATCATCCTTTATATCAAGGTTGTCAAAAATACTCTAAATTATCTTTCTTGACCAAGTTGTATTATATCAAGTGCTTGTGTGGAATCACAGATAAGGGAATGTCAATGTTACTGGAATTATTACAAGATGCATTCCTCGACGTAGAGATTCCTACAACATTCTACAAGGCCAAGAAGATTATTAATAGGTTGGGTTGAACTATCAAAAAATTGATGCATACCCCAACTATTATATGTTGTATTGGGGAAATGACGCTAGTAGGGAGACTTGTAAGTGATGTCACACATCGAGGTATAAGACAATTCAGAAGGAGAAAAGCAGAAGAAGAAATTGGTAAAGATTCTCAGGTACTTCCCTTTGAAGCCATACCTATAAAGATTGTTTATGTCATCCAAAATAGTAGAGCACATGAGGTGGCATAACATTGATAAGAATGAAAATGGAAAATTAAGACATCCTCAGGATGCATATGCCTGGAAAAAGTTTAACAACAACTTTCCATCTTTTATGGCTGACCCCAAAAATGTTCAGCTTCCTTTGGTGACCGATGGTTTCAATCCATTTGGGATTCTTAGCATAAGTTACAATATATGTCCGGTAGTCTTAATTCCCTACAACTTATCCCTAGATATGTATGAAACAAAGTTTCTTCCTTTTGTCTATGATTATTCCAGGGAAAAAGGCATCGGGTAATGACATTGATGTATATCTCGAACTCCTTATTACGGAGTTGCTTGACTTGTGGAATGTTAGTATTGAGACATACGATGCTTATGTGAAGGCATTGTTCAACTTGCGTGCAGCCTTGATATGGACGATTATTGACTTCCTGGTCTTAGAACATTATCTGATTGGAATGTGCATATTGGTTCAGTGTGTCCAGCTTGCAATTTTGACTCTGACGCAGTCCACCTTCCCCACAGCTAAAAGTGGTGCTTAATGGGGCATTAGAGGTTTCTTTATAATGGCATAAATTTAGATTGCAATGAAATTGCTTTAATGGGAAACCAGAAAAAAGAGGACCACCTCAGACTTTATCCAGTGAATATATCTTATAGTTGCTTGAGGATGTTGAATTCAAGTTCGAAAAGTGCGACGATGCAGCATAGGTAGGCCGAAAGATGAGCAGGACTTTAGCTCCTCAGCAATTGAAGAAGATAAGCATTTTCTTCACTCTTCCATTTTGGAAATCTAATTTACTTCACCACAGTCTTGATGTCATGCTCTTGAAAAAAATGTTTGTGATAATATGCTATATATGTTGCCTAACGAACCTGGCAAGTCATAAGATCATCTTCAAGTGAGGAAAGATTTATGCGCCATGGGAGTTCGTGAGGACGTGTGGCCAATAAGCATGACAAATTTCAACTGGCTAAGTTCCCCCTCACAAAACTGAACAAGGAAGTCTTCCTCACGACGTTGAAGAAAATAAAAGTTCTTAATGGGTATTCAAGCAACATTTCTTGGTGTATTGACATGCAGGCTCAAAAGGTTGCTGGCTTGAAGAGTCATGACTTACATGTTCTTATGCAATAATTTCTCCCACTGGCTATAAAGAATGCACTTCCTCCCGATGTGTCCATTATTTTGGTGGAACTTTGTTCTTTCTTTCAGAAGTTGTGTTCCAAGGCTTTGATCGTTGAGGAGCTTGATCAACTGCAGTCCAAAATCATTCTTACACTTTGTCATTTAGAGATGATCTTTCCTCCATCCTTTTTCACTGTGATGGTTCACCTTACAGTCCACCTTGTTCATGAATAAAGCTCGGTAGCCCAGTTCAATATCGATCGATGTATCCTATTGAGAGGTACTCATTTTACATATGTGCATTATTGTTAGTTCCTATGTTTGCTAGTCACCCTTTTCAGTGTTTATTATCATTTTCCCCTTCTTTACTTCATAGGTTTCTTAGGAAATTGAAATCTTACGTAAGAAATAATGTGTGGCCAGAAGGTTCTATAGCTGAAAGTTATATAGGGGATGAGGTGCTGTATTTCTATTCAAGGACTTTGATGACATTGAGACTGATTTCAACTGCCCCCTCGTGTAGACGATTGTCCTGAACCTGCATCAACATTAGGAGAATTTATCCCTCATGTTGGTAACCAATTGGAGGAACTAAGAACTTCAAACTAACGGCAACTGAGAAGTTGCAAACACATAGACATGTCTTTATTAATTGCACTCAAGTTGAACCCTTCCTTCAATAAGAATTGTACACTCATATTTTATTCTATATCTTTCGTAACATTTTTAATTACATTTCATGATTGCCTTCCCATTATTAATTGCAGGGAATTCAGAAGTCATGTGAAGTGTCAACTTAGGATTCGTACACAAATAGGTTTACGCGTAGAGAATTCCTAAGCTAGTTTACACACAGAATACTAAATGACCACAACCTACAGTCACCAGATTTTAGAGCTCTCGTAATCAGCCCTCTTGACCATGTATAAAGGTTTACAACATACAATGTCAATGGTTTCAAGTTTTGCATGGTTTCACTAGATTAAGGATTACAAATTTAAAATTAGGGTATTTATGGCACTTTTTAGGATGAGGAGTTATGCCAGCAGCAGTGATGCCAACATGCAGTTCAGAGGTGTCCCTTACTATAGAAAGCATTTTGATGTCATTGAACTTAATTACTAAGGCCGTTTCACAATGACTCTGTTCAAGCGTTTGTGGGAAAATACAACTATTTCCCAGGGACTCCCAACTGACGACTTGGGCATCACATCGGTAAATTTCTCGCCACCAATCCACACTGGTCATTCTGAAGATGATGAGCTGTATATTCTTGCCTTAGAGGCATACCAGGTTTATTATGTCAAGGACGAGAGGCATGGGGATTGGCACATAGTAGTTCATTTAAAGCATTGAGACCTTTACAACATGGGTGATGGCAATAACATCGCCTATGAGAGTGAGTCATTTCAGCCCACCAATTTCTAAAACTTCTTCCCTAAAGGCGATGACAATTTACCTCTACTTCGGTGCGTTTTTTAAGTTCACATAATTTAAATTTAATTTTTTTACAAAATAATACCACACTAACAATTTTTTCACACAATTTTTGTAGGGATGGCGAGGATAAAGGATTAAAAAAATTTTGCTTTTGTTTCTGTAACCTTTGGATGTATACTTTTTAAAAAAAAATCAGTATATTATTTGTAGCGGTTACAAAACCGCTACAAATTCAACACAAACCGCTACAAACATTAAAACCGCTACCAATAACCTACTATAACCGCTACAAACATTAACCATTATAATGGCTACGCTGATTGTAATGCCCCAAAATATGTTTAAGGGCTAATGACTCCAAAAGTGAATGTAATTAATGTTAAACAAACACTTTCGGAGAATATAATGTGAATTATGACCTGAATGAGCAGTAGTTAGTGCCCAAACCCTATGCTTAAGCTTAATTATGGTGTTAAAGCCTAAATTAAATCAAAATGGGGGGGGGGGAAGGTGCATGACATGTAATAATGGGGCTATATAATGTGTGAAGTGGTGATCCAAAAGGAATTGCCATTATCAAGGGCAAAAATGGGAAAAAAAGAAAGTTACCGGCCATTTAGTTAGCAACCGAAGAGGGAATCCACTAATAACTTAAAGGTTAAGTGGTGTGACTAATTGCCAAGTGAACAAGAGAGAATAATCACATGGGTGTAAGCTCATGGAAGAAGTCACAAGATGGTGACATTTGGCATTACATGGCCCATTGGATAAAGTCAAAGTTTCAACTCCTCTCCCTTTTCCTCTCACTTTAAAGTCAACCAAGAGGCTATTGGGGAGCCAAAAATATGATCTCATCATCATCATTCCTTCTCTCTCCAAGCTCTTGGATGTCTATGGTAGTAGAGGAAAGAGAAAGAAGAAATCAAGGTAATCTCTTGCATTTTTAACCTAGTAGATGACCTCAAAAGACAAAAACCTCTATTTAATTTTGACCATCTTGATGAGGGCTTAATGTGTATGGTTTTAGATTTTCAAGAGGAGGTGTTTAAGTGCTCAAAGGAAATTATTGGTTGAGGAATCAAAGAATAAGAAAGAGGAAGAAGAGTTGAGCAAAGGTTATCTTTTGACATGTATATTATGGTAATTGGTTAAGACCTTGAATTTTTGAAATTTTCCACTAATTTTCATGTGTCTAGGGTTTTAGAGGAGTCATAGTGTTTTGATTGTTAAAATGGTGCCTTGTGTTGTGTTTTGGACAATGGAATTGGTTGGAGTCTTGAATGTGAAATGTTGGTAATTGTGAGATTTTTGTTGAAAAGTTGCCTCAAAACAGAACATGTGTAAGGAGTGAGAATTTGGGTGTTTTGATATTTCCATTTGATTATATGTGCAAAACTGTGTGGGAGTAGTCTTAGGTGTGAATTCTGGAACCATTGAGAACTTGGGTTGAAAACTAAAATATTGTCAAGTGAAAATTTTGTGCAGGGGAAGAACTTTCCATAGTGTTTTAAAATAGTAAATGGTGTTAAAATGTTATGAAATTTGCTAGTTTTGTAGTAGACATTGCAAGCTTTCCAAAGATATAAAGTTTGTGTCATTTCGTTGTGGGTACAAAAAGTTATGGTTGTTTGAAAATAGCTAAGAAACAGTCCAGTTGTTAGCCGTGGCCATGAGTTTTGGCTGTAGCCAACAAGCATCTGATCAGTTCTTGGCCACAGCCAAAAGGGTCTTGGCCGTGGCCCAAAACCATCTGACCTGTTCTTGGCATGACCCATAGGTGTCTGTCTTGTTCTTGGCCGCGGCCAGTGGATGTTGGCCATAGCCAATAGGTTTCTGACCATCTCTTGGCCGTGGCCAGAGAGTGGCTTGGCTACGGACAACCCCTCAAAATATGTATTTTGAACTTTTGAAAGATGGTCTTTGGTCTAGTTTTTCTTAACCTTGTAGGCATCTATTTGAGCTTCTAGTAGCCACCTAAAGGTTTCAAATGATAACCAGCCTTAAGTGTTTGGAGTTAAGAATTGAATAGGGAAAAACTTGTCATCCTTGATTATGATTTATAGGATTTGATATTTGCTCTATGCGTGATAAACCAGTGCTAGAGCACGAGTGGAAAGAACAAGGTAGTGACTCTGTCTCTTATATTATGTATAATGCATGGTATATATGTTTTATCATTGAATTGTGTTGATTGCAAATGCTGCGGTGTATGTTGCTTTAAAAGTTTTGTGTTTACAGCCGTGAGTGCTATCATTTTGTGACGTAAGTCATGCATAATATGGATACAGCCATGAGAGCTATCGTGTTGTGACGCAAGTCACGCATTATGTGGATACAGCCGTGAGAGTTGTCATTTGTAACGCTAGTCACTCATCATGTGGATATAGCCGTGAGAGTTGTCGTTTGTGATGAAAGTCACGCATCTCTGTGATTGCTACTGCTGCTGCTGTTTCTTTATGATTTGTTTACATGCTATGTTATTATATATTATCACTACTACAAACTAGACATTTTACTATCCTAAAGGACATCCCTTTTTAAGTTAGGGAAGCCCAAAGTTCAATATTTGGTGGGAGGCTTTGGCGTTGGATGAATTTAGAAAAAAATTTTTTTGCACCATTTTAAACTTCCCTAGAAAAAATGGGGACGTCTAAAGTAGGATTTAGACATCCCCTGCATAAATGGGGACGTTTAAAGTGAGCTTTAGACGTTCCCATTTTGACTGGGGACATCTAAAGCTTACTTTAGGCGTCCCCATTTTGACTGGGGTCGTAGAAACATCACGGCATGCAACTGTAGAGTTGCAACTTTACCTTCTCTGCATTGTCTTCCTTCTTTTCCTATACCCGTGAGTTGCTGTTGTCTTCCACTTTCCCTGTTGCATTCGTTTTCCCTCTTCTCCCATACCCGTGAGCACACTGACATAACTCCTTCATTGAACAAAGCCGCACCTCCCCTGCATTTGTCTTCCCTCTTCTCTTATTCCCATGGCCGTAGGTCTTGCTATTTGCTGCTGCAGTTGCATTCTCAGAATTATTCAGGTGCGTTTCTGGGTTTCTTAAAATAGCTTGGTTAATTATTTCTTTTTTTGCATCTTCTACTCTGAAACGAGTATTCTTTCTTAAACTAGCTTTCTTTTTGAGACGTGAGTCTGCGATAGTTGCTGTACTTGGATTATGAGAAAATCAGGTGCGTATCAGGCGTGCCTCTTGTTTATGTGACGCAATTAAGAATTTACAGAAAAGCTTTCTCACACTTTCTGAAATCATAGAAGCAATTTATAATTGTATCATTGAATTATTATGGTGCCAATTTTTTAATGTTTAGTCGAACTTGGTGCTTCCTTTAGTGTTCAAGAATATAGGAAAATGGGTAGAATTTGAATTTGAATTCTTGAAAACCATAATCTTGTTCTCTATGCTTTCTGGTACATGAGATTAAGAATCACAAGTCCATTCTCTATTCTAAGGTTGGTGATCTTAGACCTGAGGCAAGGTTAATTGTATTTCTTATAATTTCTTTTTTGTTCTTTTAATTTAAACATATGGTTATTTTGTTACAGGAGAGCCATTGCTTTCCAACTCCATGGTATAATAAATTTGAAATTTATGTCCATGTTTGTGAATGTGAGTGTTGTGAAGCCTAATTCTTTATGTGTGTGTGTGTGATAATTAGTGTGATTCATGCATTTAGGGATTTTTTTTGCCTCTTGATCATTTCATTTGAGTCGTTTGGATATATGATATATCAACTAGGGGACATGGATGTAATTTGGTTCAATTTTTAAATCTTTAATTGTGTCATACAACCTAATTTATAATTTATTAAGTTTAGTGACCCAAATTAAAAATTGATTTATTCAATCGTCCTTTTATAGGATTTTTCCTTTTACTTTTCAAGAATGTAATCCTATTATATTGATCACTCTGAAAAGTTCATTTTCAATTTGGTCCTCAAATTAATAATGTTTTTCACTTTAGACCTCCTCTAAGATTAATATACATGATTCATGAATCAATTTGCACCCACATCCTTTTAGAATATGAATCATATCCTTACTAACTAGACCAACCTCAAAGGTAACATGCAAAGAGAGAAAGACCCATGGAAAATTGGAGATGGGTGGCTCAACATTTAGAGGTTGTTTGGTATCAAGAGAGGGAAGGAAAATGATGGGAGGAAAACTTTTGTTGAGTTGGATTTAAAAAGTTTAGAGAAGTGGAGTTAAAAGCTTTTAATTAATTGTTCTTACTCTCTTATCTTACATTTTATCTTTCAAAAAATTTTATAACCTCATGTCTTTTATATCTAACTCACAAAAATTTTCCTTCCCCTCCAAACCCCTCGTATCAAATAGCCCCTTAAAGTGGGACCCACCTTACCTTATGGTACTTTCTTTCCTTGTATTTACCTAATGCTCCGTAGTAGAGAAAATGAAGCTATGAATTTTTGTTTTAGTTAGAAGAATTAATGCTAGCTTCCTTCTTTTTACTCTTGTTTTAGTACTATGAATTTTTATTTTACTCTTCTTAATTAGTTTAGTTTTGTTTAAATTAAGCTGAGATGGTTTGTTATTTTGATTTTGGGATGTCTCACTTTTAAGGGGAAATGCTGCCAAAATTTTGAAAAACAAAAGAGTAAAAGGCAATTCCCTGTGTTGACAATTATTCTAAACTTGAGTGTTAATGGGAATGGCGTAGGTGGTAATAAAATGGATCATAGTTGGATGAATGCTTTGAGAACAATTGAACAATATGAGAACGGGGTTGAAGAGTTTATTGAATATGCTAGAAGGAACGCTCCAATAAAAAATAGGATGTATTTTTGTCCTTGTGTCAATTGTTTAAATGAAAGAAGACGGAATGTTGAAGTTATAAGGGATCACCTACTTTGTGATGGAATAAATCTTCGATACACAAGATGGATGTGGCATGGTGAGGAAGTAACTAATTGTCCGTTGCACAAGAAGGAAGCTGTGGATGTCTTTGAAATTAGACATTTTAAATAATTTCATAATAAATATCTTATCTACATGGCGTGCTATTTATGAAAAGAAAAGCCAAACGTTTGGACACCCTACCTGAGGAAGCAGCCGTCGTAGGTGACACGCGCACCGTTGGGTACGCTGGGCAATTATGTATATGTACGGCGGCGACGTTAAAGCAAGCGGCACAGTTGGCGGGGGAGTGGTAGTTTCTGCATTGAAAGAGAGCATAAACGGGGCTACCTCCCTTAACTTGCTGCGCCTTCGCGAAACGCTTCCTCTGACGGGCCACCTGAGTTCTCAGGTCACTAAACGTTGCGTTTAGGTTGTTTATGAAGCTGGCCAAGTTGCTGGAGACGTTGTACTGGCTGCAGCCTCTGTTCAGAAGACGGGTCTGGGGGTCTGTAACGACGCTGTTGAAGGAGCAGCAACATGACCAGAATATGAAACTTGCAGTGGCAAAGGGAAGCAAAATTGTTGCAACGTCGTTGAAGCATCGTTTATTGGAGAAGATGAAGAAGATGGAGAGAGAGGGAGAGAGAGAGGAAGATGAAAACTGTGTTTTTGGAGTGTGAAGCATATAGGAAACGGAAGGAAAGGTATTTCATTCGCTGTCCTTTCTTTTTTGTACCCTCACACAAATAAACTTATCAATAAAAGAAAAAACCTCCAGAAACATGTACCTAGTAATTGTAATTGTGATTGAGGAGTTTCTATTTTCTTAAAAATATATAATTATAAAATGAAATATAAAGCCAAATGTCTATCTGCTTGCTTAAATAACACAGTGCTTATCACTTTCTGCTGTGATGGATTTGCAAGCTCTTGTTTCATTTAGACCCAATTTTGGTACTTAACAAGGGTGATAAACACTGGAGTCTAGACAATTTGGAGAGCCCAAATTTATTTTTAAAAAAATTTATTCTAATCTAGACAATATGGAGAGCCCTAATTTATTTTTTAAAAAAATTATTTTAATGTGTGTATAATTTAAAATAAAAATAATCTTTAATTGTCAGTATTTTAAAACATAATTTTTATATCTAAAAATTCTGAGTTAAAAATTTTAAATATATATCGTTGTATTTGGACAAGTAAATCCCAACATTCACCACAATTAATGATAAGCACTATGGTATGCTTATCCCTTCGATGAACTCTAAAACCAGCTCGCTCTCCTCCACGAGAAAAAAGTTTCTTTATTTAACTTTATCTCCATTTCTTATCCATTTACTATCTCTGTGTTATTAGATTAATTTCAAATGGTTGAAATTTTATTGGTTCATTTGTATTTTTTAAAACAAAAATGCAAAGAGTATATCCCATTTATTCCAGAAATATAGACCATTTTTTTTAGATATTAAAAGCAAATAAAAGGCTAACTTCTAATCACTTTCTTAAATAATAACTCTTGTCTCATTCAAACACAATTTTGGTACTTATCAAAGGTGATAAGGACCCAAATCTAGAGAATTTTGAGAGCCAAAATTTAAGTTTCGTAACTTTTATTTTTTAAAAGTTATTTCAATATGTGTATAAATTAAAATAAAATAATTTTTTAATTTTCAGGTTTTTCTAAACAAATAATTTTTATATTTAAAAATTATGAGTTAACAATTTTAAATCTAGATCGTTGTATTTGGACATGCAAATATCACGACAATGATAAGCACTGTGGTGCTTTTCACTTGTGATGAACTCTAAAATGAGCTCCCTTTCATCCGTGAGAAAAGAATTTATCCATTTACTTTTCTCTCCAATTCCTTTCTATTTACTATCTCTATATCATTAGATTAACTTCTAATAGTTGAAATTTCATTGTTATATTTGTAATTTTTTTAAAAATATGCAAAGAGTATATTCCATTTATTTCAGAAATATAGACCTTTTTTTAGACAATAAAAGAAAATAAAAGGCTAACTTCTAACCACTTGCTTAAATAATAAGAGCTCTTGTTTTATTCAGACGCAATTTTGGTACTTATCAAGGGTGATAAGAACCCAAATCCAGACAATTTGGAGAGCCCAAATTTTAATAGTCAGTTTTTTTAAAAATAATTTTCTATTTAAAATTTTAAGTTAAAAATTCTAGATCTAGATTGTTGTATTTGGACATGCAAATTTCACGTTGATTGTGCTTATCACTTTGATGAACTCTAAAACCAGCTCCCTCTCATCCACGAGAAAAGAATTTCTCCATTTATCTTTCTTTCTATTTTCTTTTTATTGCTATCTCTATATCATTTGATTAACTTCCAATTATTGAAATTTTATTGTTACATTTGTAATTTTTTATAAAAAATGAAAATAATATATGCCATTTATTCCAGAAATATAGACCATTTTTTTAGATAATAAAAGCAAATAAAAGGCTAACTTCTAACCACTTGCTTAAATAATAAGAACTCTTGTTTCATTCAGACACAATGTTAGTACTTATCAATGGTGATAAGCACCCAAATCAAGACAATTTGGAGAGCCAAAATTTAAGTTTCTTAACTTTTATTTTTTTTAAATTTTTTTAATGCGTGTATAATTTAAATAAAAATAATCTTTTAAGGGGATCGAAATTGCTAATAAATTCCTATTTGAATTTTTTTTTTTCCTTGGAAGGACCTAAGTTTATTTTAAGGACCTAGGTCCTCTAGGGCATATATGAATGACAATGAAATGACTAAAATGACCATACTATACTACCACAATACTTAGATGCTCTCGCACTTTCTTTACTTGCATCATCACTCACTCTCCATCTTCCACAAATTGCCGGTCACTAGTTGCCATTCACCCTCCTCTCTCGCATTAATGGTTGCCTCTTACTCATCATCTTACACACCCCACCTCCTCCTTGCTCGTCTTGCTCATGATTGATGTCGGCGACGACAACCTCCTCCAACAATTGTGATGGAAGCCTTATTTGAAAATGACAACAACGACTTCCAACAAGAGGATGATTGTTTCTCTGGTCTTCAATCTAATGTGGAATTTTTTAGCCATCTCCTTCATTTCTTGTTCTCCTTTGAAGCCCTATCTCACTAGCCTCAATTTGTCACTGGCTCTCATTACCCCTGTTCGACCAAATAATTTGTAAATTTGGATCGCTGGATTTGATTTCTAGAGGTATGGGTGTGAGTGGCCTATGTGAAACCAAATTAAACGCTATAAAATTTAATATTGTGATAAGTCCTAAATTCTTCAATGTGAGAGTTTTTGAGCTACTTGGTCTCGTCTATATATATATATAATAGAGTAGTACTTCTCACATCGAGTAGCAATGTATTTTGGATAGATCAAGATTTTCTAGGCTTTGTGGCTAGAATCAATAACACTTCTGATCTACATATATAATAATGTAAATATTCATCTATACCTTACGTCTCTTGAGCAATTAAGCCTGGAAAGCAGTGAAAAATGGGGGAAAAAACAAATACCCCCATCAGAAAGGGTGTAGGGGTTACACGAACCCTTGAATTCAAGTGTTTGCATATCCCTTCCACCCTTTTTGATATATATATATATATATATATTATTTCCCTAGAGTCCTTTGCTTTTCAGGGTTAATTCTTGTGAAGAGACACAATTATATGTAGGTCAATAGTTACATTATCACTTATATACATCAACAGTTGCCATTGATTCTTTCCGCAAAGACTAGAATGTCTTTGATCGAACCCAAATTGCATAGCAACTTGATGTGGAAGGTACTATTATTCTATTATATATACAGGGGAGGTCAACTTGCTTAGAAACTCTCACTTGAAGAATCTTATATCAATTCATCACAATTATTATTTATAAACCATTATTTATGTACTAAATACATAACAGTTTTCTACATGAGACTATTATTTATTTTTATTTAAAGTCACGGTTCTTACATACAAGCCGTTATGTATGTTACTGAATAAATAATGGTGTTAAAATGAGACTGTTATGTATCATGCAAGTATTACCATATATTATAACGGTTGTTTACATGTGCCTATTAATTATTATCACAGCAATGGGTAGATAATGGCTTCACCAAACCTTAATACATAACAGGTATTATATTATAACCGTTATAATAGGTTTGGAATAAATAACGGTTCAGAATCATAATGTATCTGCATTGAGCTTTTGTAGCCCCAGCATATATGATGGTTTAGAACTGTGATATATGGCAGTTAATCACTATCATGTATCAAGATTTCTATAGTAGTGACCTCACACCTCTTATTGAGGAGGTTGGGAGATATATCCCCATGTGGCTTAGGAAAATTGCGCGCACAAGTGTGTGTCTTGTGTTTGGCCGTGTGAGTAATCCCTCCTAATGGGAAGGGCTCTGATAGGTGTAAAAAATATGAATTTCTTATAAATATATTTGGAGAGTTGATATTGATCCTAAATATAAGATATAGTTTTCATATTTGTCAATCTTTCCCTATTTTACCCCTATTGATGCCCCTTCAACAATAATCAAGGAAGAGTGGGAATTAAGGAAGATGACTAGGGTATTTTAGAAAATACATGTCATATTAACTAATTTAACCAACTTTCTTAATCTAAATTAGGTAAATATGCTTTAAAGAATCGAAGGGAGTAACTAGGTTATGATATAGGGTTAAGGGCTAATTTTACCTCGAAAGTTGTCAAATAAGAGCAATGTTGCGCAAAAAGTTTTTTAAGAGCGATGTCACCCCAAAAATTATCAAATTGTAGCAATTTCACCTAGGCCAATAGTCAAGTTAAGTTTGACTATTATTTGACAAAATATGCTGAGTTGGCAGTCAACATGTCATCCATGTTATTTTTGTTTTGGGTTAAGGTGCAAATTTTCCCCAAAAGTTTTCACTCAAGAGCAATGTTGCCATGAAAGTTTTCAAAACATAACATTTTCACCCTAGTTGTTATCCAAGTTAAGTTTGACTTTTAGTTGATCAAACATGCTGATTTGTCAGGTCCACGTGTAACACACTTTATTTTTTTCAAGTTATTAGATTTATAAATAGGGAAAAAATTTAAAAAAATGCATCTCATGTGAAGAATTGGAGAAAATCAAAGAGATGAAAGTATCTTGTGTTGTAAAGAGAAAATCAAAGAGGTACCTACATATCTCAACATCATTGGGTTACGACGATGGCAGAGGGTTTCTGGCAGCTTTGTTCTCAACAATCTCCCTCAATGTGTCATGCATCCAATAATTGAATCTTTTTCTTTATTACCCTCTAGCGAACATAGTTTCTCCTCTAGCTCAACTTTTTTTCCTTCATTGTTGTTCAAGCTGTCAACTCAACATATTTATTCAACTAATGATTAAACTTAACCTAGATTGTAGTTAGACGACGTTGCTATGATTTGGAAACTTTTGGGGCACTAGTGAACCCAAAATGCTTCTAGGGCAACATGGCTCTGAGTGAAATCTTTTAAGGCAAATTTACACCTTAACAAAAATGATGTGGATGACACTTGAATCTACTAGGTCAGCTTATTTGGCCAACTAATGGCCAAACTTAATATGGATAACGGTGGGGCCAAAATTGTTCAGATTTGGAAACTTTTGAGGTGACACCGCTCCCCAAAAATCTTCAGGGGCAACATTACTCTTATGTGACAACTTTCAGGACAAAATTGGATCTTAACCTTATTATATATGCACCTTTTCTTTTTCTTAACTCCAACGCATCTCTAAAGTCCAGATAAGATTTTTAGGCCCTTTTATTTTAAATTTGTTAAATAGAAAAAATTATTATGATATGGTATATGACAGATTGAGAAAATTTTTTAAACTCCCATGTTCTTTATAATTTTTATGAATAATTAATAATTAATGAGATGTTAAAGGTAACAAATTAAAAGTAACATTAATGTCATGCATGCATCTATATTTCCAACTCCAATGTATAATTTCAAAAAAAGAAACATTTTTAATGCATTTCAGATTTTATACATATTAAGACAAACATGCATTAATTGTATCCCCCAATAAAAGGAAATACATGCATTAATTGATTGTGCCTGTACTATATTTTCATTGATCTCATGCAATGAATCACACATTTCTTCCCTATTTACTTTCTTCTTTCACTGACATTTTCTCTAAGAAATATTTTATGAAAATTAAATCTATTGGTTAATGTGGTAAATAGTCTCGTGTCATAAAAAGAAGAACACAAGTTCAAATTTCGATAAGTGCATTTTTTCGAAGAGGCAAATCCTTTTATGACTTCCTTTAGTCTTTTTCATCAGCAACAATTATTGAATCCCACAAAGCAAATTGTTGTTCAAATAAATTAAAAGTAATGAATGTGTAAGAAATGTAATTTTTTTTAAAATACACCTTTATTTATGAAGATGATGAGTGTGAAAGAGAATGAGTGGGAAAATAGATGAGAGAAAGAGAATGGGAAAAAGAGATGAGATATATAATTAATTGAGGGTAAAAATAAAAAACGTGCATTGAAATTTTTGACAAAACCAAGTTGTCGTTTATATACAAGAACAACCCATATGAGAGAATGTTGCCTAGTGAATAGGATTAGAGGGCTTACGACCAACGATCTTCTTTGATTATATTACTTTGTTTTTTCCGTTTGTTTGATAAAAGGGTTTCTCTTTTCAAGGCATAGAGAGTAAAAGGTTTTTTACTCTTCCAACAAGTGGACTTCTTGCATGGGGTTCAAACTTGTGTTCTTCTCCTTACAGGGATAAGGTTGCTTACCACATCTACCAATAGCTTGTTGGTCACTCTATTATTAAACTTTGGGGTCATTACATTTAATGATTAAATATTAGATTATACCTAAATACTGTATTCTATATTTCTATATATGATATATCCTTGGCTGAGATAATCAATGTTCATGTAGAAATTATTTAAGTTGGCTCTTAACTAGTGCAAGAGGATGAGTCTATTCATGGTCCTGTATGCTTGAATTTTTAGCCTACACGTTCTATATATTTTTCATGTTTTTGTCATAATAAATTCTAAGATAAGCTTAAAATATGAAAAGCATATATATGCATATATAATATTAATCTACATGATTGATTAAAATTTCATATGGATTCAGTGTAAAATACCACACGTATATGATATAAACTTAAAAGCATAACTCTTTTATTCACAAGAACATATTATTTTTTTACAGGAAGTTCAGACACAATTAAAAAGACATAGTCTGCATGAAGTCCAAAGAAAAATTAAAAAGATACATTTTATTACATTTCATCTTCTGAATCACTATGCTCGCCAAAATCATAATTCATCAAATTTTCATACGAATCATTGAGGAATTTGTCAACCCTTTCTCTATCCATTTCCTCAGCACATGCCTTTTGCTTCTCTTTGCCTACTGATTCATCATTGGTTCCAGCACTTGCTTCCTAAACAAACAAAACAAAGCAACATTAACATTAATTTTATTTTCACTTTGCAATTAACTTTATTTTCACTTTGTAATTAACTTTATTTTATGATACTAAAAAGCTATAAAAGATTGTATAAGCTAATTAAGGTCACTCACCACAACTTGAAGCTTCTTGTCTTTTTTGTAATTTGGCTTTGATGGATACTTTTCATAGATCAAGAAGTTCAAAAGTTCCTTCTTTGTTCGAAATGAACTTCCAGATTTCTTATGATTAAAAAACTGCATCATGAAACAAGTATATAAACAAATAAATAAAGAACTCATGTTTTTTAGTGATATAAATGCATCTTCAAATTTTTGAATATGTACAATTGTTCTAAAAGAAAAAGTTTCAAACTCACGCAGCATATTGATAATGTTTTTGTTTTGTTTATATTAACATGTGTGAGTAAGTATTAGAACAAAAACTTTAAATATATATGCATATAGAAAGAAAACGTACAATATCACTCGTTCCACTGATACGTTTTCTTTGTTCGAGAGTCCAACTTTGAAGCCTTTCAGTGAAGGAAAACTGGCGACTCTTACTGGCATTGCTTGCACTTCGATCATCAGATAAAATTGACTGCTCATAATTTGTCACATACGAGATTATTTTTGAATAATTTTTGTTGGTGAGCATAGATTATTTAGAAATCTGAATCCAAAGATAATGAGTTCAAATAATATATATTTTGAGATGAAAAAAAATGGAAGATCTATGAAAGATGAGATATAAAAACAAGTACGTACCTTGTCTAAGTCGATGTTATTGTCAATGCAGAAATGGGGAACCTCGTATGAAAGAGAGAATTCCCCTACAACTTTTGTGGTTCTCTTTTTTCCTCTTTTAATTGGCATCTGTAGAAAAGCCCAGCGGAAAAAGTTAGCATATACACATAATATTATGGATTTACCAAAATCATATCACATAAGACATATAAGCACAATAAAATCAGATATTATACAAGAAACCAATAGTGGATACAAAAAACCAAAACAAACATACGAGGCAAAAGTACTAATTCTGCTTGGCAAATCAGCCACAAGAAGACAACTAAATTTTTATATATATTGAGAATTCCTTAAAGATTAAGAACGAACTTCAAAACAAGAATAGCATTAACCTGTTCAGGAGATTTAGAAGATAATGGCACAAGTTGAGCGTGATGTGACTCTGAAGGTCCTTTCTTGCTCATCACCTTCATATCTTCGATTGATTTCTACATTTAATAAAAAAATTAGTTATAATAACTAAATAATGTTAAAGGTGGGCAAAACTATCTAGCTAAGGTTAGTATATGTGTGATGAAGAAAGAGATCATGGATAGCTAAAATTTTTTAATAACTGAGAGAGAATCAATCACAAATTCCAAGACACAATAACCAGAATCCATATATATGACAGTTAGTACTGTCAGCATATGAATCTCAAAGATCATCCAAGATAAAATTGAGGAAGAAAAATTTCACATACTAAGATTTGCTCTCTCAAATTTTGAGAAATTTGTTGAATCTGATCTTTAGTGACCAAACTGCGAGGTTGTATTTCTTGCCCTGACGATTGTTCTTGTGAAGTTGGATGAGAGGAAGGAACATTGCTAGCCATGTTGAAGCTAAAAAGGTCTTTGAAAGAGCAGATTATTGGATTCAAATGAAGTTTTGTGGAGGATATAAGAAGAAGAGATGAGCATAAATAGTTGGAAAAGAGGGTTTAATACATTCATGTATTAATTTTTGGTCCTTTCTGCTTATGGAATTCCGGTTTTCAATCGCTTAATAATTATTTTTGAAAAACCTTTATCGTTTTGGATAGAGTTTGAACAGATATGTATAAATACTTGTAAATTGTGAATAACGAGGTTTGTACATTCTTTCTTTTGGCAACTATTTAATTTATTGCATGGTAGGATTGATTCATATAGATTCTTTACTTTATTGGACTCTAAATTAAGGTAAATTTTTTAATATGATTTTTTCCTTTCTGCAAAATTTAAACCTAAGATCTCACTCCAGGATAATAAGTGTGCATTTGAATCAACCTCCCTAAATTCATCTACAAAAGATTAAAAAACACTGTGCATTTCGGTCCATGGTTTTTATGACATTTATGCTTGGAGTATGTGGATATATATTTTTAACGCTTTATCTATATATATATAAAAAAATTACTATCATTTTGGCTAAGGACAAAACTTAGGTCAAACTATTTATACTCATTAAGTCAAGTTCTCGAATGACATTTGTTATTTTACTATTGTTAGTTGTTAAAATAAGCACTTGTAAATCACATATGAACAATTTTAAATTTTTGTATTAGTTCTTATAATATAAATTATGATTTGTAAATTTTCATATGAATACTTGCTCTTTTGCTATAGTTAATTCGTGAAATTCGTATATACACTTTTAAATTCATCTACAAATTTGCACTACTACAGAATCTTACATATATGATGCTTAATAAATAACGGTTATAGCAAATAAGCGTAATATACGTCAAGGCGGAGCTTACACAAAAATATAACACTAATACTTAATGGTTAAATTAAATATGTGCATCGTCATGTATTGAGAGACATAATTTGCTAAAACAAAAACATAGTGCTTGTAATTATTAACGGTCATGTATTGTCTTACAAAAATGACAGTTCTTATGGAACAACCATCATCTAACACTTACAAATGATTTTTCTTTCAACTTTATCTCAGTGACAACACAAACATAACAATTATAAAAATTAACCATAAAATATGAATGATAAAATTCAAGTTTTTTAATGAGATAATGGTTTCTATTTAATACCTGTCAACTAAACATTTGAAACCTTTCCTCTTCTCAGCGTTGATGATAGTTCTCTGTGCTTCTTCATTCTTTGATGATTGGCATAAGAACCAAGTACCCTTTCATCACTCACCACTAGGTGCAACTGCTCATCTTCAATTTTGAATGTCAGTAATGATGGTTCGAACCAGTTACTTCCAATCGCCAAGATGAAACGCCAAGCTAAAAGCTTGCTAGAAAATTCTCAGCATCATCCTCCACCTCCTTCTCCTCTTCCACAACCTCCACCTCCTCCTCCAACATTTGCCTCCACCTCCGCCTACCTCAAGTGTAGTGAATGGTGTGTCATGTAGAATGCATTGATCATGGTATAAGGAGGTTGGTTGGATATTTTGAGTATGAATAGGAAGGCCAATCTCATTCTTGATAAGTATGAGATTGGCCAGTATGATCCTGACACACTCTCATATGATTTAGGCGACTCCTTTGGTGATAGATAGCATGACGATCTGACACTAATTTTTGGAACTTTGGTTGCCTTCAATTTGAAGGAAACCAATGTTCCGAACATTAGCAGCAAACCTTAAATCATCAGGCTACTTGTCACCAGAGGGTGCCATTTTGGTTTTATTTTAATAAAATATATCAATGTAATTATCTGGGCACTAATAGGTAAAAAAAAGGTTTTTTTTAAATATAATATACCTCACCGTTGTTAACAAAGAACCATGATATATGTAATCTAATATATAACAATTCTTACAATAAAACACTTAACTATAGGGTTTTCAAAAAAAAAATAAAACACCTCATGGTTATTAGGAACAAATAGTGATGTCAAATCTCAGGCATGGTAACCCATAAAACCCTACCATCACACTTTTATTTAATTGTTTGAAACAAAATATACTTAACACTACTTGTCTGGTCGAACAAAACCTCGGAACCTTACTACTCTAGTTATTGTTTCCCGCCGTCGAGAGTCATTTTCACTTGAGCCATGCCATCAAAAGCCTCTGTCAGACTTCTTAGCAACAGCCGCATGAGTGAATACACTTAACACTTGTCTCCATGACAACTGCATGAGTTGCTTTTGCTTGCCCTAACTCGCATTTTTTTTGTGGGCCCTATCTAGGTCACATTTTTTTGGTGTTTTGTTCTCCTTATTTGTAAGTATGATTCCCTTCTCTATTTTGCATTATCCATTCTACATTCTCCATTATTCCCTTTATGCTGTCTAGTTAGGTTTTGGCATTAGTCGTGCTCATGTTTTTTTTTTTTGGGAAAACCCATTGCTTTGATTGAAGATTTTTCTTTGGTTATAGGAAGTTATCAACTTGGTCGATTGGGATGCTTTTGTGAAGTAATGACATGATAAAGCATCAAGGTGACATTAAATTGGTTTTGTGAAGACATACTTTTTTGGAAAACCTATCACTTTGATTGAAGGTCACTCTCTTGTTACAGGAAGTTGTCAACCCGACTGATTGGGATGCTTTTGTGAAATCATGACCTGATAAAGCATTCAAGGTGGCATTAAATTGCTTTTATGCAATCACATTTTTTGTTTGGAAAATTAATTGCTCTTATCGAAGTTTCTTCTCCTATTTTTATATTGAGCAAGTGGCACCAAGTTAAATCTCTGAAATTCGACAATGTGAGATCATTTCTAGGCTCTTCAACATGAAAGTTTCTTAGCTACTTGGACTTGACTCTATTTAATATAGTGGTAATTCCCACATCTAGTAACCATGCAATTAGGGATGGATAAAGATTTTCTAGGCTTTGTGGCTAGAATCAATAGCACTCCTAACATATATTTAATAATGTAAACTATTGACCTACACCTTGTTTCTCTTCATAGCAATTAAGCTAGAAAAACAAAAAGAGGGTGAAAAAGAATGAATAGCCCTATGTAAAGGGCGCAAGGGTTATGCAAACCTCAAACAAAACTTCATAGAGAAGGAAGGATCAAATCGAGGTTTGCATACCCCTTACGCCCTTTTCAGTATGGATATTCGTTCTTTTCACCCTCTTCTTGTTTTCTTGGTTTAATTCCTATGAAGAGACAAGAGCTATAGGTCAACATTTATATTATCACAGATATAGGTAAGGAGTACTACCATTGATTCTTCCCATAAAGCCTAGAATGTCCTGATTCACCCCAAATTACATTGCAACTCGTTGTGGGAGATATTGTTATGTTATATACAGCCTAGTCTAACTAGCTCAAAAACTCTCACATGCAAAGTCTAGCATCGATATACCTATCATGTTCCTTGGATTATTTACAAGCGGTATTCAAGCTCTTATTTTTACAACATCATGTATTTTAAAACTTCATGGTTCTTACTTAACAATTGTTATGTATGTTACTAAATATATAAAGGTTGTTTACATGAGATCGTTATGTATTATGCCAGCATTATTGAATATATAACGGTTGTTTATGTGAGTCTGTCATTTATTGGCTAGCATAACACATATAATGGCCTCATCAAGCCTTTATACATAATGGGTGTTCTATTAAAACAGTTATAATAAATACTGAATATATCACGATTCGTAACTATTATGTATTTGCGCCCGGCATACATAGACATATAGTGCTTTCATATATAACAGTTTGGAATTGTGATGTATAGTAAAAAATAACTGTGATAAACAGCCTTTTCTGTAGGAGTGTTAACTTAATGGATAAAAGCAACTTGACTTAAATTTATTCCTTTAAGTAAAACGTGGAGTAGATATGCATATATAGTTTGAAGCCTTGATTTTGTATAAATATAATCATGTAAAAAAATGTTGTATGTCTTCTTAACTAGTGCGCCTTCAATTCAAAAAAAAAAAAAAATGGTACATGGGTTTTTAATAATAATAAACTTTAACATTTTGGATTTTGTTCTATGGTTTTAGGAAGTAGTATTGTAAATATTATTATAAATATATTGTTGAACAGGTGTCAGTTAGTTATTGGTAGTCAGTATATTACTTGGCCTATAAATAGGTAATGGACATACTGTGTAATGTTTTGCTTGATAATGAAATAATATTCAGAATTTATTCAATCAGCCCAGGTTCACATGGAACTAGAGCCTAGGGTTGTTTCCCTGAAGCTCCAACCAACAATACTGGTTCGAAGATCCAAGAATTGAATTGTGGATCGGCCCACAACATTGAGTAAAGTAGAGACAATTCTCCTCTTAGAGTCAAGAAACAGCTGCAAAACGACGACGTCTTGCTCCCTAGAGCCAAGAAATGACTGAAAACAACGACGGCTCACCATTCATTAGCGTATTATTGTTCTCGACCCAATCAAATCTTGAAGATCCAGGTTCTTGAAAATTCCCTGAAGAATCAACCCTAAGGGCCTGTGTGGTTCTCACCACTGCGTCATTTGGCCATCTGGTTTTGGGCAGAGACTGGGGATGAAATGCAGCGATTTGGAATGCGGAAGAGGTTGGAGAGACGATTGGAGGCCGAGACTTGGAATTTTGGGGAGAGGAGAGATCGAACCGGCACCACCGCCAGTTTCCACCATCCTCGTATTCATCGCGTCTTCACCACCACGGCTAAGACTATCACCGCCGGCCTTCCTCTGTACTAACCTCCAACATAGTCGACCATCTTAATCCTTCTATCATTCCATCTCAAGCACCCACATCTTCCTCTCTTCTTTCCATTTAAACCCACTTTTCCTTCATCCATTCATCTTGGCAGAAGCTTCTCAATGGGCATCAAGGTTGTTGGTGCAATTAAACTGATTTATATGATGACAGTGGCTCTCTGTGGCTAAATCCTTTGCTTCTTGGTGATGAGGATCTTTGCTTGAGCTCAATGGACTTCATAAGGGAGTTTTCCTATCATTTCATTAGTCTAGATTTATATATTTAGATTTCCTAGTTTTAGGAATAATTGTATATGATTTTAAAACTGAGATTGACGTTAATTTTTTATTCGTAGTTGAGATTGGATTTTATAGTGTGAAGATTATATATGTTTGAATTATTTTGTGGTTGCAATTAGATTATGTTAATTGGTATATTATTGTCTAGTTAATATGAATGATTTCTTCCTTTGAGGGGTTGTTTAGCACTCAAAATCAAGAAAACACATATTGCATCACTCCAATTTTAATTACACATTAAGTGGTTTTAAACAATATCTTAAGAGATAATAGTTAGCTATGTTTTTAGGAACTATTATTAATTGGAAACATTGGATTCAAATGTTATCTTGAGTTTTTTTTCCCCCTAAGACTTAATGAAATTTTAACTCCCATAACCTTTTTAAGTAAGGATAGCCACTTCATTAATTACCAAGAGCATCCATCATATAATCCCTTTCAATCCAAAATATTCCTTCATTGTTTTTCAAGAATACCAGAAAGAGTAGAAATAGTTTTATTTACATGCATTTTAATTTAGAGAAAACCATTTTCAAAACTCCCTTTCCAACCATGTTTTTAGCATTTAGTCTAACCTAAGGAATTTAAAATAAAAGGCTCTCTAATAAGAGAATGATTCCGAATTTTTTGCACTATATTGTATTTTAATTTATGGTAAATTTTGTGATTTGACCCCGAGAAGACTAAAGTTGTGTCAAATCAATAAACTTAAAAGCAGAACTCTTTCACAAGACCATACTATTTTCAAACATGATGTTCAAAGAAAATTAAAAAGATATGGTCTACATGAAGTCCAGAGAAGAATTAAAAACAATTCATTTTATTACATTTCGTCGTCTGAATGATCACTAGGCTCACCAAAATCATAATTCATCAAATTTTCATACGACTCATTGAGGAATTAGACAACCCATTCTCCATCCATTTCCTCAGCACTTGCCTTTTGCTTCTCATTGCCTAATGATTCATCATCCGTTCCAGCACTTGCTTCCTATACAAAAACAAAACAACATTAAATAACATTTTATTTTAACTTTGTAATAAACTTTATTTCAATACAAAGAAAAACTATAAAAAAGATTGTATAACTAACCACAACTTGAAGATTCTTTTCTTTTATGTAATTTGGCTTGATGGATACTTTTCATAGATCGAGTAGTTCAAAAGTTCTTTCTTTGTTCGAAATGAACTTCCAAATATCATATGATTATAATACTGCATCATGAAACAATTATATATATACATACACATATATAATAAAGAACTCATGCTTTTCAGTGATAGCACTTCATCTTCAAATTTTTGAATATATACAATTATAGTTGTATAAGAAAAGGTTTCAAACTCATGCAGCATATAGATAGAAGACGTAACTGTGGTCTATATAACCATCAATTGCACTAGCTTGTATTTATATATAGATATATATATATATATATATATATATGATAAAATTAGAAGAATTAAATCACAGTAATTTTTTGTTTTGTTTATATTTACATGAAGAAGTACTAAAACAAAAACTTTGTGTATATATGTAGAAAGTAAACTTATGTGTATTAAAAAAAAAAGAAAGTAAACTTATAACATCACTCGCTCCATTGATGCTTTTTCTATGTTCAAGAGTCCAACTTTGAAGTCTTTCAGGGGCTGTTTGGCATGAAGGATTTGGAGGGGATGGGAAGGGAGGGAAAATTTTTATGACTTGGATTAAAAAAAAATTAGAAAAGTGTGGTTGAAAATTTTTAGTTAATTTTGTTTATGCTTTTATTTTAAATGTTGTCTTTATTAAAATTTTATAATCTCACTTCTCCAATTTTTTTTTTAAATCCAACTCTTAAAAATTTTCCCTCCCCTCCTTTCCCCTCCATTTCCCTCTTGCTAAATCAGTGAAGGAAAACTTATTCTTGGTATTACTTGAACTTCCATCATATAAAATCGACTGCACATGATTAATTTGTCTCATTTATGATATTACTTGAATATCTTTGTTGGTGAACAGAGATTATTTAGAAATCTGAATCCAAAGACAACGAGCTCAAACATGTGTGTGTGTGTGTCTTATATGTTGAGATGAAAAAAAATGTGGAACCTCATATGAAAGAGAGAATTCAAAATCACGTAAAGTACTTACCTTGTCTAGGTCAATGTTATTCTGAACGCAGATATGAGGAAGCTCATATGAAAGAGAGAATTCCCCTACAACTGTTGTGGTTCTCTCATCTTTGGTGTCCGTAAATAAAAGACAGTGGAAAAAATAGTACTATATACACAAATATTATGGATCATACCAAAATCAAATCACATAATTAAGACAAGTACTGTGACGAGCACAATAAAACTAGCTAGATAATATTACAAGAGACAAATAATGGATACATACAACAAAACCATATTGAAGAGTTTTGAGTGTGCCTGGAGTGAAGTTTGTTCTCTCAAGATACCCACATGAACCGTATCACGACAACGGATTTTGGCTGCCATACACAACAAATACACTGGAGGAAGAGGAAAGAACATAAGAGAAAAACCAAAGAGTTTGTGTTTGAGAAGTTGGAAGAATATGTCATGTGGAATAATTGACTTCCCATGTATTATATCAGTTCCCATGAAACCTCTCCCGTAACCCACGTCTGGAAACTATGCCCACCAACCCTTTTGAATTGAGTGGAGAATATTACACATGTATATCCCAAGAACCTATATATTCTATTTTGGCCCCAAAGTCAATGGGTTTGGGCCTAATCCACTAAAGGTGGATCGAGCACATTTTTCAACACAGATAATATACTGGATTGTGAGCATACCAAAACCATGCCATATCAAATACTCCTCTGTTCCTTGATGAATGAATTAATTAACTAATTTGAGTAAATTAAGAATGTTAGTTAAGTTGCTTAATATGCTGTGCTTCTTCTGAAACACTGCAACCATCTTCCTTAATTCCCTCCCTCCCACTCATACTTGATTTTTATTGAGGAAAAATTAATAGGGTTAATTTGGAAAAAAATAGATAAAAATGTAAAATAAATCTTACATTTAGAACTAACATTAACTAACTAATTAGATCTACTTTAAGTACATGAGATAAATACTATGGGTGCAGCTAAACCTTATCAGGTACGGGAGATAAATATTGTCGGAACAACCAAATTAAACTAATAACATACGATAAGGCAAAGTTACTATAGGCACGACAAAACCAGATCAAATCCCAGGAAATATATAGATATTGTGGAAGGACAGCCAAATTAACTAGATCATCTATATGAGATAAAATACTATGGGCATTACAGAACCAAAATGCAAGATATATAGCATGAAAACAATGAAACCAGATCATATACACGATATAGATGCAAGAGACAAATGCTGCTTGGCACATCAGAACCTGTTTAGACGTAATTTTTTTCTCTTTTTTGTTTAAAAAAAAATTTGCTTCATAGCATTTAATACTTTGGTTTCAATGGGATTAGATGTTCCTCAACCACAAGCACACAGCTAAATTTTTATATTGATAATTCCTTAAAACTTAAGAACCAACTTCAATAAGCATAGCATTAACCTCTTCAGGTGATTTAGAAGATAACGGTACAACAAGTTGTGGTTGATGTGACTCTGAAGTTCCTTCCTTGCTCATCGCCTTCATATCTTCTATTGATTTCTACATTTGATAAAGAAATAGTTATAATAACTAAATAATATCAATGGTGGGCACAACTAACTAGCAATGAAAAAAGTGCATTAAACTTTTAGACAAAGCCGAATTGTTGTTTATATATATGAACAACCAATATGAGAGAATGTTGCTTCGTAAAGAGGATCAGAGGGATAATGATTAATGATCTTCTCTTATTATATTACTCTGTTCTCTTTTTTTTTGTTTTTTGTTTTGTTTTGGGTTTGATAAAAGGGTTTCTCTTTCTTAGGCTTAGAGCAAAAAATGTATTCTCCTCTTCAAACAAGTGAGCTTCCTGCATGGGGTTTGAACTTATGTTTTGTCAACACCCTTAACATTTCAATATTTGCAGAGTAATAAAGGCATAGTTCCCCAGCCATACAGAAATAACATAAATATACTGATATTAAGTGCAAATTTACATACAAGAGTCTTCCTCGTAGGGTTTGATAATATGTACAAATTTTGTTCAAAATATCCAAAATATTAAAATTAAACTAATATAACCAAATAACAATGATCTTCGGACCTGCACACCTCAATTGCCTGTGTCAACCACTTTGCCTTTGGAGCCATTGGTTCCCTCTGGAACATTTATTATTTATGAAAAAGGGTGAGATTCCAAGAAATTCCAGTAGTAACACATAATCTATCATATATAATGTGAAAATTAAATATGTAATGCACCATATAATACAAAATGAAATCCATATCATAACGTGTGTGTGCACAATGCTCAGGGCCAAATGACTGTTTGGATCCCATACGTGTACGTCAGCTAAGTTTTCAATTACAGCTAGGTAATATTAGTGTACCTTAGCTGGGTCTCAGATCACAGCTAGGTAATGTTCCCTAACCATTAGTATGCATCATAGCTGGGTGATTTGACCATGTCTTTGCATCTTGGGGTCAAACACAAAATATTTAATCTAAGAATTGCAATACAATGCAATAATCGGGTCGTTCTCTCTTCTCGAGGAGCCTTTTATTAAATCTTAAGTAATCTAATTACTATACAAATGTAATAAAACAAGGGAAAATTGATTTTTGGTTTTTTTTTTCTGTTAAAAATTAATAAATAAAAGAAAATGCACACCACTCAAATCATAAGAAAGGTGTATATAAATCCCACAAGCATAATTTAATCACACAAATTTAATTCACACATTATACAAACAATAATCAATTGTCAAGTAAGATATTTAAATAACAAAACAAGCCAAAATAACTCTCCTGTTCACGCATGAAGTCAAGAGATGCAATATATTGATGATGTCAGCATGCATGGATTCGATGGAAACATCACCAACAACTCTCATGATCACAGCAAATGCCAAACCGTGTGCATGATGAAGAACTAAATCAGAACAAGGAGATGGGTTGGTGCTTATCGATGGCGTCTCCATTCTATAAACTCTCAGGCTGCTTTGCTTCTCAACTATGGGGGTTTTCCGGCACTGAAGATTGCCGGAAGTGGGGAAAGGGGGCTGGAAAACTGGAGCTGTGGCCGGAGTTTGCAGAAACTGTCCAACAATGCTCTAGAAGATGGAGAAGGAGATGACGGTAGCTTGAAATGGCTTCCAGCAAGGGAAGAAGAACAGAGGAGTAGTTGAGGAGGGGGATTGTGATGCTTGCGGTAATTGGGTCATTGGAAATGGGGGCCGGAAGAAGGTGACAATAATGGTGTTGAACGGTGGTTGGTGAGACCGACTCTCAGCTCCCCCTGTCCTTCGTCCGCCTCAACCCTATCGGAGCTGGTGGTGAAGGATGTCTAACGACGAAGAAGAGGGGCACGGTGAAGGTGGTGGTGTGGGTTGCTTGAGAGAAGGAAAGCCGAAGCTCAAAAGAAGAAATGGAGGAGTGCCGCCGGTGGCAATGTTGAAGAGGAGGATGAGGAAGAAGAAGGTGATGAAATGAAGAAGAGGAGGATGCTGAGGCTGTCAAAATAATGAATGGTGGTGATGAAGAGAAGAGGTCGGTGGTGATAGTGGTGACCTAGTTCTTACTTCAACTCCTCATTATGTAGTAACTCGGCAACGAAAATGAAAGAAAACTGAAGGTGTAAGGGAAGGTTGTCGGTTGATGGATGGGTGTCGCCAGCGGCTATGGTGAGGAAGGGAGTGCCGTCGGTGACAAGGAAAGAAGAAGAAAGGAGGAAGGAAAGAAGAAGAAAGGAGGTTGAATTGTGAAGATGATGCCTTTCCCCTGGTTCCAGGTGGTTGCCAGCGGCAATGGTGAGGAAGGGAAGCTCACCGCCGGTGACACACAATGAAACCAGGGGAAAGGAAGAAGATCCAGATGAAGATCAGATTGCTCTGTTATAAAAAGTAAAAGATGATGGTGATAATTATTCCCCTCGCATGCTCCACTGTCTCCTTTGTCTTAAAACAATAATATCCAGCTCTCTCCCATGTCTGCCATTGCTAGCTCCATCTAGCTCACAGATAAGCTCCCTCCACCGTTTATGCTGGGTCCAGTCGTGTTGGCAGGAGGATGGAGAAGACCAGGGACCTTTTTGCAATTGTGAAAAGTTTACGAGGAGGGACTACAGTGTGGCTTTTTCTAACCTCTGGAGGCAGAATTACAATTTATGACAATTCTGGGTTTGTCTGTAAATTTCTCTGGGCCCTTTCTTCATTCATTTGTAATTTTTTTAGGGACCTTTTTTGTAATTTCCCAATCCTCAAAGTATTAATTCTGATCCTCCAAAAATCACCAAATTCTTCCCAAAACATTTGAAATGCAAAACTAAGCACAATATAGTATCAAAATTCTACGAAATCATTTGTATGAATAATTAACAAATTATGATCATTTTGCCTCTTCTTACACTTAATTCAATGCAAATGTCTTTTACTCAAATTAGTACTTAATAATACAATAATGTCCCAGAAAATGTATCAAAATCCCAATTTAATTATGAAAATTCATGTAAAAATATGGTTTAATCACTAGGTCCTTACTAGGCCGAATGGTACATATACTTTTCCCACCGGACGGTACATACACTCTTCCTATATCACAGCTAGATAATGTGTGTTCACTATTCATATCACAAAACATGGCAAACACAAAGTATATAAGCACTCACATAGTATATGAAAGATATAGTTACTACCTTATGTCCCTTTTTGCTACATAAGAATAGTTTCTCGAACTACGTGCCAACAGCTCGGGCGATTAATCTGGTCCTAAAATTCCAAATTTACAAGAATTAGGTTAAAACTCATTCATGTACCACTTTAAAGACTTCCATAGTGTTTTTTATGGATATATTAGTCTATACTGTAAAATTACCAAAATACCCCTGAGGACCCGATTCGGGCCCCACCATACCCGATCCGACCGTACTTTTCAAGAAATTTTAACCCGGGCTATTCTGACATATTTTCACCAAAGGAATCCATTTTTGACCTCGACTTTTGCAAAATCAGTATCAAATGACAGTTTCACAATTTTCCAGAAACTGACAGATTTTCAGTTAACTTTGAAAATTTATAACTAATTCTAGAAAATTCCAACTTGACTTATTCTAAAACCTAAATGAAGCTATTTAAATATACTTTCATGAAAAAATATCCAAAGATAATTACTGATTACACATTTTTCCCAGAAATCCAGCCAACTACTACTGTTTTAGATTGCATTATAGAAACATAGCTCAATTTTTAAAAATCATAACTAATTCTACAAAACTCAAAATGGAGTGGTTTTAAGTTCTATGAAAATCTATTTAAGTCCTCCACAAATAAAAAAATATGAACCCCTACCATCTACAACTACAAAATTCCAGGATTAAGTCTAGTAACAGAGCTCAATTTCAAAAATTAATAACTAAATCTAGAAAAATTGAATTAAAATAATTCAAAGTCCTATGTGACGCTCATTAAGTCTAATTTAAGGAAACAATATTAGTCATTTCCAATTATAGGACTAAATTTCCAAGAATTATCGAACAACATAACTACCAGAACCTAAATGTCCAAAATGTTCCCTGTTACTGACTTAAATTTCAAAAATCATAACTCTCTCTACAGATATCAAAATAATGCGTTCTTAGACTCATTTTAAAGCTATGAATGTGTACTATATTCTCATAAAATTTGATAATTTCTAGATAAGATTTGGATGGTCAAAACTCAACATGAAGCTGATTGACTCCCAAAAATGTCAGTTTTAACAGTCTAACTACAAAAATCAAGAATTTATTCATTTTCATACAAATTGTACTTTTATTAATTTTATAATCAACTACACATCCTAAGCTATCTATAAAAAAAGACCAATTCGAAAAATCCATCTATAGCCTCTATTTAAGCTTCTGCAAATTTCAGGTATGTACTCTATTTTTCGGACAGCAAAATAGGGTGAAGAAAACTAATATGTAACCATGAATTTATACTCTTAACCTCACAAATTTTAACTCTATACTCTCCTACACATTTGTACTGAGGTTAATGAGAAAATTTTAGAACCAAAGAACCCCAAAATTCGCCTCAAAATCATCACACAATAACTGGTTTTACAGTTTTCGGTTGACAGAGTTTTTCGCTGACATTTCTCAATTCCAGCAATGAAACAACCCAGAAAACAACATCAAATCCAATGGGAAAACGAAGATAAATGTGTAGGAGACTCACCTATACACGTTTATGGTGTTGCATGTAAGGTTTAACACTTTCTTCTTCCTCTTCTTTGATCGTTTTCTTCCCCTGTTTACCTCCTTCACTCACGTCTCTCTTCCTTTCTCTACTCTGTTTTATCTCTTTCTAAAGCTCTCTCTTCTTTGTTGACTTGAAGCAATGGAGAGTGAGGGAGTGCATGAAGTGTGGGGTTATATGGTTGAAGAAAGTGAGAAGAGTGTTGCTACGTGAATCATGAAGATGTAGGTGTAAGCGTGTGTATAACATGTGTTTAGCTAATGATGAGAGTGTTAGAATCGGTAGGCACAACAGAAGAATTTTAAAAATTTTCACCGATCCTAATCGAGGATCTATCAACGGCATTTAAACCAAGTTGGAAGGAATCATACCTTTTTTATGATTCAGAGTTTTCACGATCTCTAGGAGCCAACACGTCAAGTTCGCTCCCTCTACCGGTATCCACACGAATGCTCTCCAACCGAGACTGCGTGCTAGCGCCTCTAATGTCTCATAGGGTTTCACTTGCGGCTCTCAATTCTCATGTGTATATGAATATATCTGCTCTATCAAGTTTATAACCTATGAGGGCTATTTTCAAATTTCAAAATTAATCATTATTAATTTTGAAATTAATTAAAAATTAATTATCTTGATGAGCTAATTAAATAAATTCAGTTTAAATTAAATCTGTCCAATTGTTTTAATTTAACCTATTTATTTAATCCAAATAAAGAGCCATTAGATTTAATTTATCTTCATAAATTAAATCTGAGATACTATATCTCTATCATGTTAGTTATTAAATTTAATATATCTTAATAAATTAAATTTAAAACTAACACAATATAATAATATCATATAATATATATATATACATATATATATATAAGATATATATTTCGAAAATATATATATCTATATAATATTATTAAACATAATAATATCATATAATATATATACATATATATATATATATATAAGATATATATTTTGAAAATATATATATCTATATAATATTATTAATAAATTTTATATTATATATATATATATATATAAAATTCATTCACCCTAAATTAAACATTATCTCGTGTTGGGCCATTTTTGTGTTCGACCCTGTAGGCCCATATGTAGGCCCATATGAAGTTGGCAGTGGGCTAATAACTACACTAACCCAAAAGTCACAAGCGGCCTCTAGCAAGACATTACGACTACCCAATTCATATGAGGATCGTTATCACGATGCAACCTGTCATACAACCATGTCACGTCCCTTTTGTCACACGATATATCGATCAAGGATAAGGCATGAATAATGTCATCATCTTGTTCCTGACCATTACTTTCTCGATTCCTGAGTAGCCTGATAACAGAGACAGAAACTCCTTTCATCATAATATGGCCATACATTTCTCAGACTCACTCATCGAGGGGCCCAGTAATATCTCTCTACTAATGTGAGGGACAAATTCCATCTTGATCATTCATATTCCTCTGCATGAAAAACCACTAAGCCCGATCGTAGCCTTTATCATCACCCGGTCAAAAGTGACTTTTGACTAGTTCAAAGCTTAGCAACTCTCATGTAGGAATCCATGATGACCTCAGGTCTAAGGGCATTGTGACGTGGTTATACATGAGAAAAGCTTATGACTTGATCCATGTGGCTTTCTCATAGTGGGTCGATCCAGCACCTTGTACTCTTACAAGTGTCTAAGACTTTGATTCGTATCTCCATATCTTATCAAAGTCATACTGGTCTTGTTTCATCTCTGCTCCCGCATAGATGACCGACCAGGGACATTTTAGGACAATCTTTATGAATTATCCAAGAATACAATTATCACAGTTAATATACAAATAATATAATAACAGAATGGAGAAATTTCATTAAAATAATAATGTTCAAAGTAAAATGATTGGCCCTTAGGGCACAATTTCCAACAGAGAGAGGAGTGGAGGAGTTAATTTTCGGTGGTCCAAAATAAAGTTGAAGATGTAGGATGTGTGTGTGTTGGTGTGTTTTAATATGTATGTATATATATATATAGGTATATTTTTATTCTATTAATTACACATACTAGGTCCTAGTTTTTCCCATTGTCTAATTTAATATTCCTTAAATTTCATAGGTTCTATAATTTGACTTATTATCTAATTATTGTTCCTCAAATATTTTTTCCTAAGAAAATAGGCCTTTATTAAATTTTGGGATATTACATGTTTCCCTCTTTACCCAAGTGAGGCTATTTATCACTTCAACCAACAGTTTGTTGGTCACTCTATTATTGAACTTTGGAGTCATTACATTTAGGGACTGTTTGGTACGAGGGGAGGGGAGGGAAAGAGAGCAGAGGAAAAATATTTTTGAGTTGTATTTAAAAAATTAAAGAAGTGGGGTTAAAAGTTTTTAATTAATTTTTCTTACTCTTTTATCTTATATCTTATCTTTGTTACAATTTTATAACCCCACTTCTTTAATTGTTTAAAATCCAACTCACAAAATTTCTCCCTCCCCACCCCTGCCTGCCCCTCAAATTCCCTCACACCAAAAAGATTAATGATTAAATATTAGATTATACCTAAATACTGTATTCTATATTTCTATATATGATATGTCCTTGGCTGAGATAATCAAAGCTCATGTAGAAATTATCTAAGTTGTTGCTTCATTAGTGCAAGAGGATGATTCTATTCATGGTCCTGTATGCGTAAATTTATAGCCTAAACGTTCTATATATTTTTCATGTTTTTGTCATAATAATTTCTAGGGTAAGATATGTTAAAATATGAAAATCATATATATAATATTTATCTACATGATTAATTAAATTTTCATATGGATTCAGTGCAAAACACCACACATATATGATATAAGCTTAAAAGCCAAACTCTTTTATTCACAAGAACATATTATTTTTGTACATGAAGTTCAGACAGAATTAAAAAGACATAGTCTACATGAAGTCCAAAGAAAAATTAAAAAAGATGCATTTTATTACATTTCATAGTCTGAATCACTAGGCTCACCAAAATCATAATTCATCAAATTTTCATACGCATCATTGAGGGAATTGGCAACCCTTTCTCTATCCATTATATTTCCTCAGCGCATGCCTTTTGCTTCTCTTTGCCTACTGATTCATCATTGGTTCCAGCACTTGCTTCCTAAAAAAACAAAACAAAGCAACATTAACATTAATTTTATTTTATGATAAGCTATAAAAGATTTTATAAGCTAAGGTCACTCACCACAACTGGATGCTTCTTGTATTTTTTGTAATTTGGCTTTGATGGATACTTTTTATAGATCAAGAAGTTCATAATTTCCTTCTTTGAGCGGAATGAACCTCCTGATATCATATGATTAAAAAACTGCATCATGAAACAAGTATATATACATATAAATAAAGAACTCATGTTTTTTAGTGATATAATTTCATCTTCAGATTTTTGAATATATACAATTGTTCTACAAGAAAAGGTTTCAAACTCACGCAGCATATTGATAATGTTTTTGTTTTGTTTATGTTTACATGCTTGAGTAAATATTAGAAAAAAAAAACTTTGAATACACACACACACACACATGATGCGTTTTGTCCACTGATGCGTTTTCTTTGTTGAAGAGTCCAACTTTAAAGCCTTTCAGTGAAGGAAAAGTGGCGACTCTTGCTGGTATTGCTAGCACTTTGATCATCATATAAAATTGACTGGACATAATTAATTTGTCACATATGAGATTATTTTTGAATAATTGTTGTTGGTGAACATAGATTGTTTACAAATCTGAATCCAAAGATAATGAGTTCAAACAATACAAATTTTGACATGAAAAAGAAGATCTATGTAAAATGAGATACAAAAACAAGAACGTAGCTTGTCTAAGTCGATGTTATTGTCAATGCAGAAACGAGGAACCTCGTATGAAAGAGAGAACTCCCCTACAACTTTTGTGGTCCTCTTTCTTCCTCTCTTCGTCGGTGTCTGTAAGAAAAACCGGTGAAAAGAAATAGTATATACATAAAATATTATGGATATACCAAAATCAAATCACATATGTAAAATTATATAATATACAAGAAACCAATAATTGATACAACAAAACTAAATAAACATACGATGCAAAAATATACTAATGCTGCTTAGCACATCAACCACAAGCACACAACTAAATTTTTTTATATATATTGGGAATTCCTTGAAGATAAAGAACGAACTTCAACAAGAGTACCATTAACATGTTCAGGTGATTTAGAAGATAATGGCGCAACAAGTTGTGCGTGATGTGATTCTGAAGCTCCTTTCTTGCTCATCACCTTCATGTCTTCGATTGATTTCTACAATTGATAAAAAAATATAGTTATATATAATAACTAAGTAATATCAAAGCAGGGCAATACTAACTAAGCTAAGGTTAGTACATGTGCGGTGAAGAAAGAGATCATGGGTAGCTAAATTTTTTTTAATAACTGAGAGAATCAATTACAAATTCTAATAAACTGTCATTTAAATACACAACAATCAGAATCCATGACATTTAGTACTATCAACAAATGAATTTCAATGATAACATTGAGGAAAAATTTTACATACCAAGATTTGCTCTTTCAAATTTTGAGAAATTTGTCGAATCTGATCCTGAGTGACCAAACGGCGAGGTTGTATTTCTTGCCCTGACTATTGTTCTTGTGAAGTTGGATGAGAGGAAAGGCAATTGTTAGCCATTGATGAAGCTAAAGAGGTCTTTGAAAGAGCAGATTATTGGATTCAAATGAAGTTATGTGGAGGCTAAGAAGAAGAGATGAGTATAAATAATTGGAAAGAGGATTTTCATACATTCGCGTTGCCAACCTTTTTGCCGTCCTTTCTGCTTATGGCATTCCGATTTTTCAATCCCTTATTAATTATTTTAAAAATACTTTATCATTTTAGATAGAGGCTGAAGTGATATGTATATACAAATACTTGTAAATTGTAAATATTGAGGTTTTGTAGTTGCATTCTTTCTTTTGGCAACTATTTAATTTATTGTATGGTTGTATTGATTCATATATAGATTTTTGACTTTATTGGAGTCTAAATTAAGGTAAATTTTTTAATATAATTTTTTCTATCTACAAAATTTAAACCTAAGATCTCACTTCAGGATAACAAGTATGCATTTGAGAGTGCATTTGGATTGATTGTGGTAGTAGAATTTTCTTTTTTCAATACGACTTTTGCGAACTTAAGATAGAGTAAAAGTCAGATAATGTAATATGATTTATATTTGGATTAACGGTAATAGAAATGACATTGTTTTAACTGAAATATATTTAGATAATTATTTTGAAAAACAAGTCCAGATGGAAAATGATTGAAAAGGATATTAATCTTATTAAATCATCATGCACATACATATATATTGTGATAATCTTAAGAGAAAAATTGAAATTATAAAAATAAACATAGTTAATTTATTACTGGGAAAAATTGAAAATACTAACATGCTTGATTAAATACATTTAATGGATGAAAATACATATAAATTAGAAATCAAACAAATGTAAAATTTCTAACTAAATAATGTTATATAACTAATTAGATCACATGTCCCATATAATTTGGTCTCTAATTGTATCACATAAAAGAGAGATAAAGGGCAATTCAGGGTTAATAAATAATTTTAAATCATCATTAAATGCCCTATTAAATTTTAAACAGCTTTTGGTCACAAGTCAAATAGGCTAAAAGCTAATCCAAATATCTCAGATTTTCCTAAAAGCATTTAAAAGTATGTTTTAGCAAATTCAACCTACGTTTTGAGATCCAATCGTGGATCCAAACACACTTTCAATCAACCTCCCTAAATTCATGTATGAAAGATTGAAACCACTGTGTATTTCAGTCCATGGTTTTTATGACTTTTTTGGTTCGAGTATGTGGATATATATTAATGTGCTTCATCAATAACAAAATGAACTAACATTTTTGGGTAAAACGTTGAGGATAAAAACAGATTATTGGATTCAAATGAAGTTATGTGGATGATAAGAAGAAGAAGAAGAGATGAGTATAAATAGTTGGTAAAGAGGGTTTTCATACAATCATGTAGCCAACTTTTTTTTACCCTGTCCTTTCTGCTTATGCCATTCCGGTTTTTAAATCCCTTATTAATTATTTAGAAAAACTTTATCATTTTGGATAGATGTTGAAGAGATATGTATAAATACTTGTAAATTGTGAATGATGAGGTTTGTACATTCTTTCTTTTGGCAAATATTTAATTTATAGTATGGTAGTATTGATTCATATAGATTTTTTACTTTATTGGAGTCTAAATTAAGGTAAATTTTTTAATATAATTTTTTCCAACTACAAAATTTAAACCTAAGATCTCACTTCAGGATAACAAGTATGCATTTGAATCAACCTCCCTAAATTCATGTACGAAAGATTAAAATCTGGCAAAAAAATGTACGAAAGATTAAAAACCGCGGTGCATTTCGGTCCATGTTTTTATGACATTTTTGCTTGGAGTATGTGGATATATAATTTAATTCTTTATCAATTACAAAAAAAAACTACTAGTGTTATTTTGTGTAAGGACAAAACTTGGGTCAAGTTGTTTATGTTTATTAAGTCAAGTTCTCCAATGACACTTGTTATTTTACTATTATTATTTGTTCAAATACGTATATGCATTTATAAATTCACATATGAACACTTTTAAAAGTTTTGTATAAGCTCTTATAATTGTAAATTATGATTTGTAAATTTTCATGGGACACTTGTTATTTTTCTATTGTTAATTGTTGAAATTAGGATTTGTAAATTTTATATGAACACTTACTATTTTGCTATTGTTAATTAGTAAAATGCAAATATACACCTGTAAATTCACCTATAAACTTGACATGATGTATAAAAGCAACATGATCTAAATATTTTCCTTTGAGTAAAACGTGGAGTAGATATGCATAAATAGTTGAAGCCTTGATTTTGTGTATTCATGTAAAAAATGTATGTCTTTCAATTAGTGCACCTTCAATTCAAAAGCTAGTGTTACATGGTTAAGAATAATAAATTTTAACATTTTGGATTTTGTTTAATGGAATGAATTTAATGGCTGGTAATTATTTTCCAGTATTTCTTAATTTGTCCTTTTATTTCCCTTCTTTTCTTAGCTGGTTGAGTTTACCAATACTTATTCAAAACTTTTTGAATTGGCACAAAATTCAATGTACATTTTATTTGTATTTTTAGCTTGATTTTTGAGATTTTATTTAATTTCATTTCCTTATAATTTTTTTTAATTCAATAACTTTATATTATCTTTTGTTTTAGAAAAAATTTATAATATCTTCAATTTTTAGTTATAATTAATCAGTGTTCAATACTAAGATAGGCATGGAAATGGGTCAGGTCATGCCAGTTTTTAGCTAAATAGGCCCGACCCTATAATGGGGTCAAAAGGCTTGAGCCTGAGTCTAAAACTGAATGCAAGCTTCTTTTTAGGCTCAGGTATGAGCCTACGTAAGATTTGGTCAAGCCTGAAGCCTTTTCAAAGGCATACTTATAATGTAATCCTTTAAAAAGTCCTCATATTGCCAGCCTTGAAGACTATAAGTAGGCTTTGAGCCTATCAAAACCTACATAAATGTAGGTTTCAAAGCAAAATATTTACAAATTGTATCCTTCAAATAAGCTTTTAGCCTACATAAAATTAAAATAAAATCATATTATTATTATTAAAAATTGATTTCACCAAAATTCAAACCTAATAATATAATCATCCAAAACAAATCTTTATTGTTATTAAAGAGAATAGTAAAGATACAACCATGAATTGTTAAGATGATCTTCCAAAGAAAAGTTCCCAGAAAATAGTAGGCTTGGTACTATAATTAACTAATTATAACTTGAAATTAGAATATAAGAAAAAAAAATATAAATACTATGTTATTTATATGATATATGTTATGAATATTGTGGTAGTGGATGTTCATAGTCTCTTAGGATTCCATAACACCTATAACCTCCCATGATTTTATGTAGCTTTATGTTGTAGATTAATTCTTATGTTTATGACATTGTAACTCCAACATAATGTGGGTTAATTCTTGTGTTTATGACATTGTAACTCTTGAGAGAATTGGAGGCCTATATATAGAGGCTTAACACAAAAGAATGCAAGCACATGAAAATTCCATATGAATGAGAGTTCTTCACTCTTCATTGCTATAATTCTCCTTTGTCTTTCTTCATCTCTTCATCTCAATCTTGTATATTTACTTGATTTCATAACACGTTATCAGCACGAATTCGCTCAGAAGACCTATGGTCTAGTTTTCTATCTCTTCTACTCTCTAACTTTCTCATTTACATACTTTGTTTTATATTGTTTATTCTCTATGTTATTTTATCTTTCTAGTCTACATTATCAATCTATTGTTCTATATTATTTTTATTATTTTTCTTTTACGCTATCTATTTTTATCCATCCTGTTGTTATCTTTTACATATATCTGGGATAATCTAAGCCATTACATGGAATTAAATAGACTCTTTTACCGATTGTTTTATACATCGGGTTCCATGGCTAAGATTTGAGATTATATTATCCTCCGCAAGTTTTCTTTCTTTTAACTTTTATTTATCGTTTTCCATTAATCTCTTATTATGCAAAATTTATAGTATATTCTAGTATTCTTTACATTTTATGTTATTATATTATGTTATTTCATTTTATTACACTTATTTAACATTTATATTTCTTTATTTTATTTACATTTTATGTTATATATTATTATTTGTTTCTTTATTTTATGTCATTTATTTCATCTTATTTTATTGTTATTTTATTTACATTTCATTTATTTATATTAATACATTATTGTTATATCATTATGTCACTCTTTTATTTTCATTTGTTTATTATATTACATTAATATATAATAGTATTATATATGATCATGTAATGTGGTCTATATGATCATGGGCTTATCTATTATTTATTTTTGATTATGAATTTGAATTTTTTTTAAATTTATTTTCTAGTATTTTGATTTTATCGAGAGGCCAGAAGCTATAATATTCTTAATTTCGTGATTAGATGACCAGAAGTCACATCACTTTTGTATTAGCTCTTATGAGAAAGAACGCTATTGGTTTCATTAAATTGCAAGATTGACAAGAAAAATTTTGGCACTTTGATGATTTAATTGTTACAAATATCAAAGCCCTGAAGGCTAAAGGTTTAAATATCAAACTAAACAAAAAAAAAAAAAAAAGCTTTGCAAGATTTTTGTTGTGGTCCGGAAGACCAATATTTGGAGAAATTGATGATGCTATTGAAAGTAAAGAAAATATGTGAGAGTGAAAATGAACATGATCACATTGCATTTGTAGAATTGATAGTTGAAAGTTGAGAATACTTTGTCTTAGCTATTGAACTACAATCATGGAAATAATAACATTTCTAAGGTGATTAAAATTATGAGCAAATATCATACTATGACTTGAAGTCATATGGATAGAAAAAAAATGGTATAATATGACCAGAAGTCATATAGACTCATCTATCAATTTATTGAAAATAAAGATCAAAATGGTTGTGAAGCCAAAAAGACCATGAGATATTTTGAAAAATATCAAAATTAGGCATGATGCTTAAAGCAATAAGTTATGGAGAAAGATGATCAGCTTATAAAGCCAAAAGAAATAATTGTAAGCCCTGAAGGCTATATGATTTTGATTCTTTATGTTTAAATTTAAATTGATTGTGATTAATTTGTGAGAGAGAAATTATTATTTAACATTGTGATATCAACATGAGTGATATATGAAATCAAATAGATAAAAAGGTAATGATTGGTCATTTTAAAATTTCAGTATAGTGCCAATTTATTTACAAATTAAACATTATTGGTAATTATTGATATATTTTGATTTCATAGCCTTTTGGGATTCTAACTACCTCATGGTTAATCCTTAAAACTCCCAAATCAAATGGTTTTCAATATTTATTCATATAACCTTTAATTATAAAGTTAAGTTGTTTAATTACCTTCTTTATGTATAATTGTACAATTTATTTGTACTTTTAAGTATATTGTGTATGTGAATACTATTCATACATCAATGGAGTTTACCACCTCTATTTTCTTCTTAAGACTTGTATTTCTCTGTCGCACCAAAGATTTCCCAACAAACATTCAACTCATATACCTCAATATCAAACATTCAACTCATATACCTCAACATCAAGGTACTTTCTTTCATTATTAGTCATATTTTTCATTTTAGCCTTGTCTTCCATTTCTTTTCTTTTCTTGAGCACTATTATGTTGCCTTACATATATATGCAATTTTTCTTAGTTCCAAACTTTCATTATTGAAAGGCATACAAATACTCTTCAATTTGTATTTTATTTTAGTATTGATAATTTATTGTCCCATTTCCCAATTCATTGTATTAACATTTCTTCTACTCCTTAGTATTTTTATATGATATGTGCAAGTTTCATACATTAATCATGATATAATATATAATATGATATATATTGGAATCAAATTAGTTTTATGTGACATTTGTGAAGAAAAAAAAATCATATGTCATATTTGAATTAAGAAAGTGAGAATTTATTTAATTTTATGAGAAAATTCATAATGAATAGTTTATAATTTGTTAGACAAAATCATTTTCGTAATGTGCATGAATTATATATATAGTACAAGTCAAATTTATGGATGATCAAACAGTAAGGAATATTTGAATGAAGACTATGTATATCATAAGTATTTGTTAGTTTATATTATAATGCATTTGTCTTTACATTTCTCTCAAATTAATTTTAGCCCCTAAACATCATAATTCATTGCAATAAGATCTTTATGTATTTTGATTATAGATCTCCTCATATTTCTTTATGTAGTAGAAAATTCTAAACATTTCATATTTTGAATATGCATCAAAAGAGGCAAATTGAAGCATATTATTATTATTAATGAGTAATATAAATTTTTCTTAAATTCTATGGGCAGAAGAAGAATTGATCAAGCAAAGTTATAACCCATAGATTTACATTAGAGTTTTACTTTATTACAAGGTTTAAATGATAACCCAATTGACTGAAATCCATGATTAGTTGTGAGTTATGAAGAACTTGAGTTTTGAAATGAAAGATATATTATTAGTTTGCTATATACAAATTTGTCTTTGAAATAGAGAAATAAAGAAAGTATATTTATATGACTCACTTGAGGGGGAGATTGTTAGAATATAAGTGTGAGTTAATATTGAAAAGTTTTACTCATATACTTCCTCACAAAACCTATTGATCTCTGAAAAATGGATGTCATATTGACATTTTATATCAATACTTATAGAAAATGAAAAGTTTGTTGTTGGTTAAACAACATGTTACAGTAAACTAATAGTTTACTGTAACAAATAAATTTATGTTGGCATGACTTGTTTGATTCATCCGAGTCATATATAAAAGATTATATTTGACATCCATTGAAGAACTAGAAGATTATTCATAAATAGCCAACATATTATATAATTCAAGAGTTATCACGTGCTGCTTGTTCTCAAAGAAATTTGATTATGAGAGTATCACAAGTTATGATTTGGAATGGATCTTTATATTTCTGGAAATATATCAAGCATATATATGGGCCCATTCAAATAACATGTAAACCATATAAGTATTCAATGAATTTGATAGATGCATTTATAAGATGGTTACATGTAATATTAATATTAGTTTGCAACCTGAAGTTTGCAAGAATATTTGAATAAATTATTATGTTACGCGCGTTTTCCAGATTATACGATTCATTCATTGAAGCCTCCATAAATAGCTAGATTAATACTTATGAGAACAAAAATTTATGTTTCAGTGTTGGCATATTTGATCTTACATATTGCAGCACTTATACTAGCCAACCAAATTCTCCCGATAAAATTGGCTTTTAGTCAGAAGTCAAGTATATTCCATCTTAAAAAGTTTGAATGTGCATTCCTATTAATTCACCACAATGCACATAGATGGATATTTAAAGGAAATTGAGATAAATGTTGGGTAAGAACCTCCTTCTTCTTGTTTGTCTCTAAATGAAACAAAAGGATGTTTCTAATGGAAACAAATGGATTTAGGAGACTTATACTGCATGATTAGTCGATTGTTATTTAACAAAGTTTTCCTAATATGAGGGGGAGAAATTAAATAGCTGGAAAAGAAAACAAAAGGAATGCATTATTACTATCAAATATAGATCCTCGAATATAACAATATGAACCAGAAGTTCATTTGGTTTGCATTCATGAAATATTACATAAAATCTGCCAGATGCAATTACTGACCTAAATGGGAATTACTAAATCTCATATTCCAGCTATAAGTGGTCTAATCAGCATAAATGAAAGTGAGACATACCCGAAGTATGAGAGAATAATCAGTTCCAAAAGAAAAAAGAAAGAAGCAAATAATCTAGATAATCATATTAAGGAGGCAGACACTCTAGAAGAGGTCAATACATAACTACTTGCAGAACCCTCAAAAGAGGTTCAGGTACCTGAAAGTAATAAAGAGATCTCAATGAATTATGTCACAACAAGAAAAATGGAACTGAAAAGATAAAGTTGTCGACAACAGTTTTAGTAATAATATCACGTGATCAAATGAGAATCTTATACATAAATATGTCAGTAGAAAAAAAGGTGATTGGCCAACTGAAGAAGGGGATAAGACATAATGAAAAATATTCTTTCAGCATGTGAAATTTATGGACCTGTAGTCCAAATATGGACCTGTAGTCCAAAACATTTGAAATATAAAGTTATTTGTGATATATGAATATTCATGTGAAAATAAATATTTTCACAAGGTTTAATGATGATTATGAGGAGGTACAATATTTGGTAGTGGATACAATAATTGTTGCATATATTATTAGTCTGGCAGTATATGCAAACAAAATAATGCGTCTATTAGATATCATTATATATAGCATATGCATATGGATAGGGAATATTATATGAGACTCTTTAAAGGATCTAAAATGCCAGAAGCATATACAAGAAAATCATTCTATATATAAAATATTGTGCGAGTTTGAAAATAATTCAAGCATATATAATTGATTGAAAAATATATTGAAAAATGAATAATTTTACATTTTACTTGACTCGTAGATCAAGTTATCAAATACATCAAAGATTTCAAAATCACATATTTTTACCGTGGTGAATTTTTTTATAAAGATACATTGAATTTAATGGTCCATAAGTACCTTATACTTTATGAGAATATTTTTGTATTATGCTAATATTGTATCTATTATGATTTTATTGATAAAAATTAGTTCTTGCAAGTGCACAGTGGATAACAAAAATGAAATTTGGTGTGATAGTCCTATTAACATATTATATAATATTATTTTGTTCAAAACAAACTGAATATGTGGATGTAAGATATATTTTGATGATTTTCAGAATAATTTTTCTTTATTGTTTTCACGATGAATAAGATAAATGCATAATATACTGATATTTTAGCATATCCAGAAGATATGTCAGAGGAATACATCTAGCAGAACATTTGGTGACAATGTATCATTTATAGTTTGGCGGCTAAAAGAATGATATGCTCGACAATACATTAGAAATGATGTTCTTATCAGGGGGAGTAAAACTAATGTTATTATCAGGGGGAGTAAATACGATATTATCATCATGTGAAGTAGAGACCATGCTGTACTCTTTTCCTTAACCAAGGTTTTGTCCCACGGGGTTTTCCTGGTAAGGGTTTTAATGAGGCACAACATTTGTTTATGAACATCCAAGGGGGAGTGTTATGAATATTGTGGTAGTGGATGTTCATAGTCTCTTAGGATTCCATAACACCTATAACCTCCCATGATTTTATGTAGCTTTATGTTGTAGATTAATTCTTATGTTTATGACATTGTAACTCCAACATAATGTGGGTTAATTCTTGTGTTTATGACATTGTAACTCTTGAGAGAATTGGAGGCCTATATATAGAGGCTTAACACAAAAGAATGCAAGCACATGAAAATTCCATATGAATGAGAGTTCTTCACTCTTCATTGTTATAATTCTCCTTTGTCTTTCTTCATCTCTTCATCTCAATCTTGTATATTTACTTGATTTCATAACAATATAAATATAATTATCTTTTTTAAATGTGTAAATAGGCCATGCCTGAAGGCTTACAAGCCAAGCCTTAAAAAAATAGGCCTAGCCTATTTACACATTTAGGCCTTTAAATAGGCATTGACTTGGCCTTTTTAACAAACAGGCTGGGTCAGACTACGCCCTAAATAGGCCAGGTCATAGGCCGCCTGATAGGGACTTGGCCTATTCCCACCTCTAGATTTGTGTAGGCTAAGTTATTATATTTTTCATGTTTTTTTCATAATAAATTCTAAGGTAGGATATGTTTATAACATTCTACATGATTAATTAAATTTTCATATGGATTCAGTGTAAAACACATATATATGGTATAAACTTAAAAGCGGAACTCTTTCACAAGAAGACACTATTTTTCTACATGATGTTCAAAGAAAATTAAAAAGATGGTCTACATGAAGTCCAAAGAAAAATTAAAAACAATTCATTTTATTACATTTCATCGTCTGAATCATCATTAGGCTCCCCAAAATCATAATTCATCAAATTTTCATATGACTCTTTGAGGAATTTGACAACCCTTTGTCTATCCATTTCCTCAGCACTTGCCTTTTGCTTCTCTTTGCCTAATGATTCGTCATTGGTTCCAGCACTTGCTTCCTGTAAAAAAAAAAACCCAAAACGACATCAAATAACATTTTATTTTCACTTGGTAATAAACTTTATTTTATGGCACATAAAAGCTATAAAGATTGTACGAGCTAAGGTCACTCACCACGACTTGAAGCTTCTTTCCGTTTTTGTAATTTAGCTTTGATGGATACTTTTCATAGATCAAGAAGTTCAAAAGTTCATTCTTGGTTCGAAATGAACTTCCAGATATCATATGATTATAATACTGCATCATGAAACAATTATAAATATAAATATATATATATATATATATATTAAATAAAGAAGTCATGTTTTTTAGTGATACAACTTCATCAAATTTTTGAACATATACAATTATAGTTGTATAATAAAAGGTTTCAAACTCATGCATCATATTGCTAGAAGACGTGTCATTGGTCTATATAAACATTAATTGCACCAACTTGTGTGTGTGTGTGATAAAATTAGAAGAATTAAATCACTAATGTTTTTATTTTGTTTATATTTACATGAATCAATAAGTATTAAAACCAAAACTTTCTATATACAAATAGAAAGTAAACTTACAACATCACTCGTTCCATCGATGCGTTTTCTGTGTTCAAGAGTCCAACTTTGAAGTCTTTCAGTGAAGGAAAACTGATTATTGGTATTGCTTGAACTTCCGTCATATAAAATTGACTGCACATAATAATTAATTTGTCACATTTATGAGATTACTTGAATATCTTTGTTGGTGAACAGAGATTATTTAGAAATCTGAATCCAAAGACAATGAGCTCAAACACACATAAAAAAGATGAGGAACCTCATGAAAGAGAGAATTCAAAATCAAGTAAAGTACTTACCTTGTCTAGGTCAATGTTAGTCTCAACGCAGATATGTGGAACCTCATATGAAAGAGAGAATTCCCCTACAACTTTTGTGGTTCTCTTTTTTCCTCTCTTCTTTGGTGTCTGTAAAAAAAAATCCAGTGGAAAAAATAGTACTATATACACAAATATTATGGATCATACGAAAATCAAATCAAATAGTTAAGACAAGTACTGTAATGAGCACACTAAAACTAGATAATATTACAAGAGACCAATAGTGGATACAGCAAAATCAGATAATATAAAGGATTGTGACATACCAAAAACCGTACCATATCAAATGCTCCTCTGAATTTTAATGTAAGAACTAATTAACTAATTTGAGTAGATTAAGGATATTAGTTAAGTTAGTTAATATGATATGTTTTTTCTAAAATTTGTCGATCTTTCTTAATTTCCTCCCTCCCTCGTCCAGTAACACTCAATAAGGTTAATTTGTGGAAAATGGATATAAATGTAAAATAGATCTTATATTAGAACCAACATCAGCTAACTAATTATGGGTACAGCTAAACCTTATCAGATACAAGAGATAAATATTGTCGGAACAACCGAATTAAACTAATTAACATGCGATAAGGCAAAAATACTATAGGCAAGACAAAACCAGATCAAATCCCAGGAAATAGATAGATATTGTGAAAGGAAAACCAAACTAGATAATCTGTATGAGATAAAATATTATGGGCCATTACAGAACCAAATTAAACGCAAGATGTATAGCATGAAAACAATGAAACCAGATCATATACATGAGACAAACAGGCACACAGAAGAAATTAGATCATATAGAGATGCAAGAGACAAATGCTGCTTTTGGCTCATCAGAACCTGTTTAGCCATAATTTTTTCTTTTTTCTTAAAAAAAAAAAATTTTGCTTCATAACATGTAACACTTTGGTTTCCATGTGATTAGATGTTCCTCAACCACAAGCACACAACTAAATTTTTATATTGATGACTCCTTTAAAATTAAGAACGAACTTCAACAAGCATATTTAGCATTAACCTCTTCAGGTGATTTAGAAGATAATGGTACAACAAGTTGTGGTTGATGTGATTCTGAAGTTCGTTCCTTGCTCATCGCTTTCAAATCTTCGATTGATTTCTGCATTAGATAAAAAAAATAGTTATAATAATTAAATAATATCAAAGGTGGGCAAAACTAACTAGCTAAAGTTAGCATATGTGTGATTGAAAGAAAGAGATCATGGATAGCTAAATTTTTTTAATGAGTGACCGAATAATCAGATTAAGTTGTTTAAATAATTGTATAGAGAAAATCAATTACAAATTCTAAGAAACTTTAATTTAAATACTCATTAATCCGAATCCAAGACATTTAGTACTATAAGCATATGAATCTCAATGATAATCCAACATGAACTGACGGAAAATTTTCACATACTAAGATTTGCTCTGTCAAATTTTGATAAATTTGTCGAATCTGATCTTGAGTAATCAAACGGCGAGGTCGTATTTCTTGCTGTGACAATTGTTCTTTTGAGTTTCGATGAGAGGAAGGAACATCGCTAGCCATCGATGAAGTTAAAAAGGTCTTTCAAAGACCAGATTATTTGGATACAGATGAAGTTATATGGATGATATGAGAAGAAGATATGAGTATAAATAGTTCGAAAAGAGGGTTTAATACATTTATGTAGTCAATTTTTTCCCGTTCTTTCTGCCTATGGCATTCCGGTTTTCAATGCCTTATTAATTATTTTCGATAGTGGTTGAAGTGATATGCATAAATACTTGTACATTGTAACCTAGTTGTCAAATTCGCGAGTTTAAGCAAACTCATGACAGTGATGTAAACTCGTAAAAGTTTACTTTTATCATTAAATAATTATAATAGTGTATAATGGAATTAAAATATAAAAATGACAACATTTTGATATCAACGTTCATAATTTATCATATTTAATAAAGAAATTTCTATAAAATTCTTATATAAAGCCATTGAGTATGACCAAATCGTAAAAGTTAATATAAGTTTAAGAGTGAGTTAATACACTTTTTGTAAGTTATAAACATAAAAACGGTAAATTCAATGTGCAAACTCGTGAGTTTAACTGAGTTTACAGTTAACACGAGTTTACCAATAACTCGACTCAATTTAGTAAGATAGAAACATAAAAACAGTAAACTCAGAAAGTTAACTCATGAGTTTGACTACAATAATTGTAACTGATGAGGTTTTGTACATACATTCTTTCTTTCGGCAACTATTTAATTTATTGTATGGTAACATTATATTGATTCATATAGATTTATGACTTTATTGGACTCTAAATTAACGTAAATTTTTTAATATGATTTTTTCCTTCTACAAAATTTAAACCTAAGATCTCACTTCAGGATTAATGTGCATTTGAATCAAGTCATCAACCTCCCTATATTCATGTATGAAAGATTTAAAAGTGGATATATTTAGCATGGAGTATGTGGATATATTTTTAATGCTTCATCAATAATAAAAAAAAACTATCATTTTTGGTAAAATGTTGTTTGAAGCCAAGATTTCGTATATTCGTGTGATAAAAGGTTGTATGTATTTTCAATTAGTGCGCCTTCAGTTAAAAAAAAAAAAAAAAAAAACCTAGTGGTACATGGGTTTTTAACCTCTCATTAATAATAATAATAATAAACTTTAACGTTTTGGGTTTTGTTTTATGGAATGAATTTAATGGCTTGTAATTATTTTCTATTATTTCTTAATTTGTCCTTTTCTTGCCATTCTCGTCTTAGCTGGTTGAGTTTATCAATAATTTTTCAAAACTACTATTTGAACTGGCACACAGTTCAATGTACATTGTATTTGTATTTCTTAACATGGTTTTTAATTGTGTGTTTAAAACAGCGATGGTAAAAATTATTTTTTTTTTTAATTTGACTTTTTGTAATCTTACTTTAAATAAAAGTCAGATTGTATAATATAATTTATGTTTAGATTGTCGATTGTATAAATTACATTTATAAAAGTAAAATTTGTTTGAATTGACTTAAGTATAAGTGACTTTTGTGATAATAGTAAGGGGTGGAAAAATGTTTAAAAAATCAAGTAAATATTTAAAAATTACTTTAAAATATTAGATGCTACTGGAAAAATAATTTAGAGTGGGTGAAAATCAATAAATCAATATTATAAGTTTTGAGTGCTCTTTACTACTAAAAAAAATACATTAAAGATAAAATTGTAGCGAGTCTCCTAAGACTAAGTAAGGGTTAAAAACATCAAAAAATATTTTGAAGTAATTTTTCGAGCTAGAAAAGTACATTAAGGGTAAAATTACAATAAGTCTGATAACACACTGGGTATAGCTGGAAAATAATTTTAAGGGGTTAAAAGCAACAAAATAAATTTTAAAGTAATTTTTGGAAAAAAAGGTACATTAAGGGTAAAATTGCAATCAGTCTAATAGCATACTAGGTATAACTGGAAAAATATTTTAAGTGGTTAAAAGCACTAAAAAATATTTTAAAGTAATTTTTGAAGCTGAAAAAGTATATTAAAGATAAAATTATAATAAATCTGATAACACGTACAACTAAAAAAATATTTTAATGTATATGGCACGAATCAATAGCAAAAAGCTCCCCCTTGCCAGCTTAATACATATCGCACGAATTAAGCAAAAGTGCGAATTGCACTTACCTCCAACCAAACACTCAAAAAAAAGTCATCCCTCCACAATCATACGATTTCGCCTTTAATCATGCGATCTGACCTCAAAATCGCATGTTCAAACGCTCACTAAGATTTTCTTTAATTTCATTTCCTTATAAGTTTTGGATAATAATTTCCTTATAATTTTTTGAATTAATAATTTGGTATTAGCTTCCGTTTTAGAACAAATTAATAATTTCTTCGTTTGGATTCCAACGAGATAATTTTTTCAGAGACTGCCATCATGCTTATCAATCGGAAAAAAAATATGCTCAGTTTGCACAGGTCAATCTCTCTTTTCAAAAAACAACAGGAAAAGGAAAAGAAAAGAAAAACAGTATTACCTCACAAGTTAATGAAATTTCTGAAACATAATTTGAGGAAAGTTTTTCTTATGAATTTTCTCCAATAAAAAATATGGAAACTTTCTGTTAAAAAAAATATGGAGACTGGAGAGAAGAAATTATGTTAAAGTCTCTCTCTCTCTCTCTCTCTCTCTCTCTCTCTCTCTCTCTCTCTCTCTGTGTGTGTGTTAACATTAGTTTATTTCAATAGAAGTGGCCGTTTTCTTCCAGATTTTTCTCATACGAGAGTGAATTGTTTGATTCGGTCGATTATTTCTTTTATAAAAAAAGTTTCTGTATGCCATATTCAATAATTTAGTGATATAGTGATTGTGTGTGTGTGTGTGTTCCATACTTTAAAAAATGTTTGAATTGCCAATTGTGCACTACAATATATGATGTTGTCTAATCCATTATTAAACTTTTGGCATTCAAATTAATGATTAAATGTTAGATTAGGCCTAAATATTGTGTACATATCTTTGGTTGCCTAATTGGTTGAGTTATGAATCAGTTAATGTTCATTTATAAATTATTCAAGTTGGCACATACCGCATAAATAGGATAATTCATGTTTTTTTTTTTTGTATATTTGTATTTCTGAATTTTTAGATATATATATAGTTACTTATTAGTGTGTTCCATACATAGATTTTGTCCGCTCAATAAAATTTTCTTGTTTTTGTCATTAAAAAAACCCAAGGCAAGATATGTTAAAACATGCATGATAAACATACAATAATATTAATTCACACGACTCAACATCAAACTTTCACATAAAATATAAACAAAAACTTGAAGCATAAAAACACTTTTACAACAAAATATATTGTCTGACATGAAGTTCAAATTAAAGAAAATTAAAACGATTCATTTTTTTACATTCCATATGGCCTGAGAAAATCATTTAAGGCTTAGCAGAATCACGATTCATCAAATTTTCATATGATTCAGCCAGGAATTTCTCAACCATTTCTCTATCAATAGCCAATTGATCAATTTTCTCATCTTCACACTTTTGCTTCTTTTCGCCTATTGATTCATCATCATTATTGTTTGCAGCAGTAGTTGCCTCTTCCTTCTACAAGGAAAAACAAATTAATTAAAAAGCAGCAGCAGCAGCAACAATAATAATTAACATATATCTATCTCAAGATTTTGTTTTCATTTTATGATAACTTTATTTTATGATATCCTAAGAAAAACTTTATACTACAAGATTGTAATATAAGGTTTCTCTCACCTTAACTCGAAGCTTCTTTTCTTTTTTGTTAGTCTTCTTCGACTTTGGATACTTCTCATGGATCATGAAGTTAACAACTTCCTTCTTGGATCGACATAAACTCTCAGACATCATATGATTATAATACTGCATAAAATTAAAACAATTATATTAAAAAGGATGATATATAATTTCATCTTCAAAATTTTGACTATGCAATTGTTATATAAAATAAAAAACGGTTTCAAACTCATATTAATTGATTGGTAAATCAAAGACGTCAACAATATCGGTCTGCATAAATATTGCCCAAGTTTATTGAACGTCATAATGAAATTTTTTTTCTTTTTTGTTTAAAAACAAAAACTTTATTCCTATGACATATAAATTAAAAAACTTACAACATCACGATGTTTCCCATTGGGGCGTTCCCTTAGTCGAAGAGTCCAGTTCTGAAGCCTCTCGATGAAGGAAAACTGATGACGCTTTTCGGGATCTCTTGCACATTCGTCACACAAAAGCAACTGCACATAAAAATTAATTTTGTTGCAAATACATTATTTGATTTTTTTTTTTCTGTGAACAAAGATTATATATATACATGGAAAATGGAATATAAATTTGAAAAGTAAGATCTAATGACCATAAGTAAACATACCTTGTCCAAGTCAACAAAGTTATTCTGAATGCAAATAGGTGGAATCTCATATGAAAGAGAGAATTCTCCTACAATTTTTGTAGTTGGCCTTTTCCCTCTCTTCCTTGGAGTCTGTAATAAACAAAACCAACGGAAATTAATTAGTTATGTGAATAACCATAATCTTTCAACACAAGTGTAAGTTTGAATTGAAGAGAGTAAATGAGATATGAAGTGAAGGAAAATTTTATTTCAATATATTTTTTGTTTATGTTTTATTTTCACTCCATTTCTCTCTCTCATATATGTCTCCCATTGACCTTGTTCATACTTGAGAAGAATGAATATCAGCTACTATGATAAATATGCACACATAAATTTTACAATAAGAAACAGTATATGAACAAATATTATTAAAGGATAAATATACTATGAGTAGAAGAAAACCAGATAAAATACAGCAGATAAACACTATGGACACAGCAAAATCAGATAATATACATGAGATAATAATTGTGAACACAACAAAATTAAATCAAATACTGAGGGAACAGCAAAATCAGATCATATACTACAAGATACATCAGTTACTATGAACATGACAAAACTGGATCAAATACATGCATGAGCACAATAAAACCATATCGAAAAGAGCAGACTAAAATTTTCTGAACAACCAAACCAAATATTACACAGTTAAAAATACTGTGGGCCCAACAAAACTAGATTATTCGATCCAGGAGAGAAATACTGCATAAGATGGCGTAACAAGATCTTATCAAATGAAGGAAGCATAATATGAGAGCAACGCAACTGGTTTAGATCCATAACAAAACTACCACAAAAACTGGTTCAGACATAATTTTGCTTCATAGCATGTAAAACTTTTGGTTTGGTGGATTAGATGTTCAACAACAATCACATAACTAAAGTTAAAAACAATCTTATTACTTCATCTTGTATAGCATTAACCTCTTCAGGCACAAGAAGTTCTGCATCATGTGGTTCAGAAGAAGTTGCTTCCCTGCCCAACACCTTCATATCTTTGATTGATTTCTACGTTTGATAAAAACAATAAAAATAGTTAGGATAACTAAATATAATATCAAAGGTGGGCAAAACTAGCTAGAGAAGAGGTCAGTATGTGTGATTAATAAGAAAGAGATGGATACCTAAAACAACTTTTCTTGTAAAAGACCTAACAATAACAGCTAATTGATATGTATACTAGCTTAATTGTTTTTAGAATTGAGGGAGAATCAATTACAACTACTAATAACTTTAATTTCAATACACAATCATCCGTGACCATTTTTAGTGTAAGAATATGAATATAAAAAATGAGGGCAGTACATAAAGCTCCCACCAGTATGATATGAGGTGGATAGATGTATGCATACGCAGCCTAACTCTCGCAAGTAGAGAGGTTGTTTCCAAAATTTAAATCTTGTGATTTTTAGGTCACATGGTAGAAACCTTATTGTTTCTCTGAGGCTTGCCCTTCTGAATATGAATCTCAAAGAGCATAAAAAATTAATTGAAGAAAAAGTCACATACTGTGATTTGGTCTCTCAAATTTTGAGAAATTTGTTCATATTGGTCCCGGCTGATGACCACACAGGGTTGTGTTTCTTGCCCTAGTAAGGTTAGGTGGTCAGAAGGAACATTGTCAGCCATCGATGAAGCTGAAAAACGTTTTTCTAGTTCAACTGATGAAAGAATAGGTTATTAGGCTCAAAATGAAGAGATCGAAGCGGAGGATAAGTGAGATTGAACAATCTCAGATGAAGAACAATGGAAGGTTGAAGAGATTGAAATGAAGTTCTGTGGAGAATCAGGAGAATAAGAGATGGGTATAAATAGCTGGAAAAGAGGGTTTTCTGTATTTATGTGAGCATTTATTTAAAACTACTGTTTTATTTTAGTCAGCCCTCCTTCTGGGTCCTTTCTGCTTATTGTATTCAGTTTTTCATTCCCCTTTTTACTTCTGAGCAAATTTTCAATCCTTTATTAATTAATTTGGAAAACATTTATCATTTTGGATTGAGAATGAAGTTATGTGAATAAATAGATGAAAATGAGGTTTTGCATGTTGCGGTTTTTTAAACTATTTCATATTCCTTTCCATCTTAAATATATGATCTAGTTGAGAAATTTCCTTTGTTTCTCGGTTATTATTTTTTCCACACTATCCTAAAAGGAGAGGTATTTTAGAGAAACTATCATATATTTTTACGAATAATTAATTTAACTAATTTATATAATTTAGTAATCTAACGTCTAAATTTAGAACTAGGGGAGTGTAAATTTAATTTTATTGGGCTTAAAATTGAGTTAGCTCTTTCAATATAATTTTTGTCTTTGGGGTTCAAACTTTAGACATCATCACTTAGAGGTATATTAAGTTTATTATATTTTAATCAACTCAGTTAGGAACATGGAATTCATCTAAGATTAAAAAAACCACTGTGTGATTCAGTCCACGGTTTTGTCACCTTCTAGTGCGGTAACTGGATTTTTAACCCTTAATTGATAGCAAGAAGTCCTCTAATCCTAAATATAGGAACTAATTATAGGGTTAATCTTGATCCTAAATATAATATTTGAACTCATTTTATCTCTCTGATGTTTATCATTTTTCTTCAAATTAGTTTTTCTAATTATTACTCATAAAATGATATATTATCTAATGTTATATATGAGTATTTTTGGGAGATTAAATCACATTTGTTATAATTAAGTAATTTATTTTAATTTCTTAATCTATTTAAATTAATTAAGTAGTTCTTATATTAAATACTAGAGAGTATCTTTTTGGGTAAATGGTTAAGGAGATGTTTGTTGCAAGTAAGGATTTATCACTTTGGTCTTTATTATAAATCTACTTATAGATGAAAGTTTTTGTCCTAAATACAAGTCCACTTAAATGTTATAAATGATTGTTTAACAATTTTATCCTTGTAAAAAATAGAGAAAGAGGAGAGTGTGGTGAGGATGATTTGTAAATGCAAATAAAGAAATTTTTTTAATAATGGTAAACTTAAAAAATTGATCAATTTAAGATATATTTAATGACTTATCTATCATTCTTTAGTATGTGGGAATTAGTTAAAATGAATTTATTATAAGGACTAAAATGGTAGTATTCATACAAGCTTTAAAACCAATTTATTTTTAAAGCTAGTAGCACATAGGTTTTGATCCCTCATTAATAAACTTTAACATTTTGGATTTTGTTTAATGGAATGAATTTAATGGCATTTGTTACTTATTAATTGTTTTCTTTCTTACTTTTTTGGCATTCAATATTTCTTAATTGGTCGAGTTTGCCAATGCTTATTGGCACATGGTTCAATGTACGTTTTATATGTAACTGTTCGTAGGATTTGTAGGGAAATGATACTCTCATAATTATTTTTATAATCATTTTTTTTTTTAGAATCTCATCTCTATCTTTAATTATAAAAATAAATTATTTAAATTTAATATTTTATAAAACTATTATTATAATATTTTATAAATTATTTTTTAAAAAAAATTTTGTTTATATTACAATTATGGATTACGTATATCATAATTTAATAGTTAAAATTTATTTATTTATGTTTAAAATAATACTTTTATAAAATATTGAATTTAAATCATCATTTTTTTAATTTGACGGTGGATAAAAATTCTGAAAAGAAAAGGAAAAAAGAGAGAACCCAAACCAAGGATTTGTGAGATTTACCATATTTGTTCCAAAAATTCCTTAATTACCGTCTCCGGTCCTTTTTATAAGAACCCAAAATTTGAATTGTTTTGATCATTTTTATTAGAACCTGACAATAGTTGTTTGAACATTTAATGATTTTTTTTTCATTTTTACCCGTCATTAATTATATGTATTGCATTAATTAAAAAAGTTGGTGATACTCACATTTACTTTATTTTTCTCTTTTACTTGCCACTCATAAATAAGGTCATATTTAAAAAACAAATTTTATTTTAGACATATTTATTATTTTTAAGTAACTTTAACCGCTTTCTTAAATTGCATACTTGGATTATTGAGCTATTATAAATAGAATCGGAGGGAGTACTACTTTTGTGATGACCCAAGAATTCAGGAATTAAAAAAAAAATATAGTAGGGAAAAAAAGATTGATTTTTTTCATATCTGTATTCAATATTTTAGGTTGACAGTAAAAAGGGAAAGTGAAAGGAAAATTGGAAACTATTGAAGAATTCATCTTATGCAATAATTTGATTATATAAAAATAATATTAAGAGACAAAATTTATAGAAGTTAAACCCAGCGGAAGAATAAGAATCTTTTTTTTGGAAAATAATAAAACTTATTATTTCTTTTGTAATTAATATTTATCTTATTAATTTATGTAGATTTGCTACAAAAGTGAGTTAGTGATTAAGGGGAATCTAGTTAATTGTCTGCTTTTATGGGTGATTGAACCATATTTTATACATGATTTTTAATAATTAAATTAAGATTTTTAATGTATTTCCTGGGACATTATCACATTATTAAGCACTAATTTTAGTTAGAGACAGTTGTTTTAAATTAATTGCACTTACGGGAAAAATTGTCATAATTTATTAATTATTTTTTTTTGTACAATTGTCTCTTGAACTTTTGATGCTACATGGTATTTAATATTGTTTTGTAGGTGGTTTGGAAGAAAATTGAAAATTTTGGAGGATAAATTAATATTTTGAAGAATGAGGGAAAAAACTACAGAAAAGGCCCTACAATTTCTGAAATTTACAAATTAGTAAAGAAAAGGGCCTAAGGAGTAAGGACAACTACAGAAAAGGACTTATGAGTTCTGAAAATTTTAATTGAACCTCCAAAATATTTCAAAACCTTTCACTGAAATCCCTCCAAAAACCTTTGTAACTTTTCACTTTAGTCCCTGGACCATAGGTTGCAGTTTGGGCGTTTGCTGGATAATGTGCAGATGACAAACGAACCCACAGACCGTACTTGAATCAGCTGTTGGACATGGGAAATGGATACACACAGAGACCCGACTGATTGGAGAAAGACGCAGCTGAGGGAATATATCAGAGAGTGAGGCGCCGCACAGGATCTTGATCGGATCACTTCCTCCTTCATCCTTCCTTGGTCGCCGGCGATCCTCCTCTCTCCAACCACCATCGCCGGCGACTCTACTGCATCTCATCAGCGCTGGCATTTCTTCTTCACCTCTGAGAAGCAGAGCACAGAGACGGGGCAGACAGTGAGCGCCGCAGACCACCTGCACACCACCACCGAACCATCTTCTTCATTCCTCCGTTCGTCCAGACCAAGCACCATCGTGAACCACCAGCTTCCTCTGTTCTCGGTTTCTACTACACTACCAGCATCATCTTTTCCATTCACAGACTACCACCATCGTTAAAACACTACGAGTCCAGACCAAAGCACTACCGTCCCTCTTCACCATTCCACTTTTCTCCAATCTTGGTGTCGGTTCTTCATTTTTTTTTTTTTATGGATCTTCATTGTCTTGCTGAACCAGTTGCTGCCAAAATTTAAGCAATGAGAGACTTTCATTTGTGCTTCTTGGTGACTTGGTGATGATGAATTGTGCTTGAGCTTATTGGACTACAAAAGGGAGTTTTGCTATCATTCCATTAGTCTAGAATTATATATATTTAAATTGCCTAGTTTTAGGAATTTTCATATATGTGATTCTGGAATTGGGATTAATGTTAATTGTCTCTTGTGGTTTGATAATTGTAGTTGAAATTGAATTTTACAATGTGAAGATTATATATGTTTGAATTTTTTTATGGTTGCAATGAGATTATGTTAATTAGTGTGTTATTGTCTAGTTAATGTGGTTGATTTATATCCTTGAGGGACTGTTTAGCACTCAAATTCAAAAAGACTCATGTTGCATTATTCCAATTTTAATTGCATATTAAGTGGTTTTTAATAATATTTCAAGAGGTAGTAGTTAGCTATGTTTGTAAGAGCTACTATTAATTTGGATTATTGGACTCAAGTGTTATTTTGAGGTTGCTCTTAAGACTTAACAAATTCTTAACTCCCATAATCTTTTTAAGCAAGGATTGTCATTTCTTCATTACCAAGAGCACCAATCATTCATATTTTTCACTTCATACCATTCTATTCACTCATTCTCCATTTTTATAAAAAGACCAAAAACAATAGTTAGCATTTAATTAAATTGCATCTTTCTTTTAATTATTAATTTAAAAAAAAAACAAAACTCATTTCCCCTTGCTTTTATTACATTTACATGATAATTAGATTACTTAGGTAGTTCAATAAAAGGCTCCTCAAGTGAGTTTGCCTCCCGATGGAGGATCCTGATGCTCAGGCATCGTCGCCGGGGATTACGTTGTCATCTATGGAGACTGCTGAAAGGATAAGGATTGCCAAGAAACAAACTTTTAGAAATCCATCAACAATCGTCACCCTGCCTGTTACTGCTAGTAAAGAAACAGTGCATGTAGAGTCAATCTCAAATATTCCTTCAAGCAAACCAGAACATACACTCTCGTACAAAGACTCGCTTACCGGGTTCAAGGGATCTAAGTATAATGGGATCACCCATGGGAACTCCAGTTTAGAGGATGAGGCTAAACTATCTGATGATTTTTTTTATCAATCCTGGGAGCTGCCCGAACCTTCAGATGAGCTTAAGCAACTCATGGATGTTTATCCAACCATGAAATTGTCAAAGGAGGAATACAACAGATGGGCCAAACCATGGAGCAAATCTCTGATTATCACTATCCTGGGGGCTAAATTCAATTTCTACAGGCTAAAAGACCACCTATCAAGAATCTGGCAGCAAACAACTTTGATTTAATTGACATCCCTAACAATTACTATGTTGTTAAACTCAAAGCGCAAGACAAGTAGGAACAACAATACAAAAAAATTCTATTTGGTGGACCATGGACCATAGCCCAACACGCCATACTTGTCCAGAGATGGACTCCCTATTTTGATCCTTTCCATAATCCTTTTAAGAGAGTGGCTACTTGGATTAGAATCCCTCACATTCCACTATTATGCTACAACAAAGAATGTATGTGGAGGTTGGGTGACATGGTGGGGAAACTATAAAGGTGGACATGAATACTATTGAAAATCTAGAAGAAGAGGAAGCAAAAATCCACAGAGGTCACTAAGCCAGAATTTGTGTGGAATTGGATTTGCAAAAAAAATTGATTCTTAGAGTCATCTCTGCTTCAACACTATTTAATATAGAATATGAGGGCTTGGTATTTATGTTTCACCTGTGGTAAGTATGGGCACAGAAAGGAGCTATGCCTATCAAATACGTTATCTGATGGTGGGTCTTCTCTTGCAAAACTGAGCCAAGCTCCTCCACCGACGGCACCATCATTGTCATCGAAAATTCTGAAGCAGACTCCATCGTCATCAGAAAAAGCTCACTCGACCAGGGATGATCATTTTGGACCATGGATGCTTGTTTGCAAGCCTACTAAAGCGCGAGCCCCAAGAAGAAATGAGAGTAGGACTAGAGTTGGTGACAGAAACCATACCGACTATGCAGAGGTTATGGGCATTGGTAGATCACATCAATCCCGTTTCGTTGCCCTAGCTGATTTGGATCTTTTCGAAGGTGGTGATCCTGAGTGGAATTTGAATATGGATCAACGAAGAGGGAGAGCTGAAGCAGATGACGTTACGTAAGCTTTGGTGGAAGGAGTGAGATATGATCGGGTCTTGCAGAGGAAAGAAAAAGAAGGTCAAAGCATGTTGGGAAAAGGTTTCCACGTAGGTCAAAAAAGGTGGGCTGAAGTGAAAAAGTAAAAAAAAGCTCCAAAGCCCATTCAAATTGGAAATAAAGAAGTTGCCAAAGATTCTTCCACGGTCCAAAAAGACGCACAAGTGCAAGATGGGTTTAAGTCAGCGAAGCTCATTAAAGAAACATCTAAAAGGACCCACAATTTTATTCAAGGATGCATGCAAATCCGTGGGCCTCCCTAGGAGAAAGAAACGACATGTGATCCTCAAAGCCCTATTCAGTCACTCAATTCATCTAAGCGTGAGCATGTCCAAGGCAAGAATATTATTCACAGTTCAATGAGTTCTGTGAGAGAATCTGAGAGTCAGGACAATTTCCACGCTTCAGGCTCAACTAGTTTAGAAATGATTCCTCTGAATATTGTAAATACAAATCATGATGGTAAAGAGCCTGCCTCAGAGATGTACTTTGTGTTTCAGTTAGAAGTTGCGGTAATGATAGAAGAAAAGCCTCCAGACAAGTAAGTCTCTCGTAACCTCTCTTCGTTATACATATTTTCTTTATGATTGTCTCTTCTTGGAATTGTTGTGGAGCGGGTGGTCGCACGTTCCCTCGTGTGTTGAAGGATGTAGTCCAAAAATATGGTATTAATGTATTGTGTTTAGTAGAACCTAGGATTAGTGGAAACAGAGCTGACAAGGTGGTTAGAAAATTAAGATTCAATGATTGGATGAGAATTGAGGCCACTGGGTTTGTTAGGGGTATTTAGGTGTTATGGAATCAATGGGAGTTTCAAATTGAATATATAACCTCAAACACTCAACTTATTCAGTGCAAAGTTTCTTATAAGAATAACCTTAATCCTTTGTTAGTGACCTTTATTTATAGGGATACTAGCATCTTAAAGAGGAGGGAATTATGGGATTTGTTATATGCCATTAAGCAAACGGTGTCAAGCCCCTAGCTGGTTTTAGGAGACTTTAATGCCATTCTTAATCCTAGTGATAAAGAAGGTAGAGCTACCCCTATTCACAGCTCTATGAAGGATTTTCAAAACTGCATTGACTGTTGCAGCCTCATTGAAGTGCCTTTTGTCGGAGACAGATTTACTTGGGAAAAAACAGGGGTAAAGGAGAGGCTAGACTAGGTGTTTTGTAATTTTGATTGGGACATTGTTAATACTCAAGTCAAGGCTTATCACAATCTCAGGTTCAAGTCTGATCATCGGGGAATTATGGTTGCAGATAAAAGTAATAATACATGTAGTCAAAGGGGAAGCAAGTTCCTTTATCAGGCAGTATGGTGTATTGAAGAGGGCTTTAGTGATGTGGTAAAGGAAGTTTGGCAGGGAAAGAATTGGTTCCAAGGACAAGAGCAGTTCATAAAAGAAGCCTCAGAATGGAATTCTAGAGTGGTAGGGAATGTTGCTAAATAGAAGAGAGAGATCAGTTGAAGACTAGAAGGTATTGACTGAGCCAGGAGTAGAGCAGGTTCGCAAAATAGACTCTACAGGATTGAGAAACAGCTTTGGGACAGGTATCATAAAATTGCTTTGCAAGAGGAAATGATCTGGTACCAAAAATCTAGATGTAAGTGGCTAAGTGGTGGGGACAGAAATACAAAATTCTTCCATGCAAGTATAATGGCTAAGAGGAAAAGAAGTAAAATTGAGGCCTTATAAGATGAGAATGGTGACTGGGTTTCTGATGAGTCATGGTTGAGAGGCTTGGCCCTAGATTATTTTTGGAAACTCTATTCGGCTGAGAACACATCTTCTCCTTTTTCTTCCTGGATGGAGCGCTTCACCTCATTAAATGCTCAACAATTAGACCTTCTATAAAGACATGTTTCCCCTGTTGAGATCAAGAATGCAGCTTTTGAGATGGGTGCTTTCAAAGCTCCAAGTCCAAATAGTTTGAATCCTCATTTCTTTCATTCTCATTGGAATATTGTGGGTCAGAAGATATGTGACCTAGTGTTCAGGATTTTTGCCAACCCGAAAGATATCCAGGAAATAAATCAAACAAACATCACCCTAATCCCCAAGGTTGATCAACCTTCTTTTATGAAAGACTTTAGGCCTATCTCTTTATGCAACATGAGCTATAAAATTGTCAGCAAAGTGATTGCCAACCGCTTTAAAGGTGTCAAGAGCCTCTTGTTGCAAAGAATCAGTGTAGCTTTATCGAAGGAAGGCATGGGGTAGATAATATCATTATAGCTCAGGAGGCTATTTATACCATGAGAAACAAGAGAGGTAATAAGGGTTATATAGCCGTGAAAGTGGATATGGAAAAGGCTTTTGACAGACTTGACTAACGTTTCCTTGAGTTCACTCTTCACAATTTAGGCTTGGGAGGGGACTTTGTTAAGATGATTATGAATTGTGTTTCATCCCCCTCTATGAACATTATCTGGAATGGCATAACCTCAGAAAGTTTCAGTCCTTCAAGGGGGTGAGGCAGGGCGATCCTCTGAGTCTATATATGTTTGTCCTATGTATGGAGCCGCTCGGCCAGTTAATCCACCAGGAAGTTGAAATGGGAAATTGGCATCCTTTAAAGCTGAGCACCTCTGGTTTAAGAAGTGCTTTAATATATACTGGTGGGAAATTGGCATCCTTTAAAGCTGAGCACCTTTGAGTCCGTATCTTTAAGAAGTGCCACAGCTGGCTTTTTTTTTTCATTTTCTATTTTATTTTATTTTTTTTAAATTTTGGGTACCGGCTGTGGCGCCTGATAGACCAAGGGCCGCAGCTGGTTAAACCAAGTGTGACGCTTGCCAAGCTAGGCGCCACACTTGGACCAGCTGTGGCGCTTGATAGACCAGGGGCCACATCTGGTTAGACCAAGTGTGGTGCCTGCCAAGCTAGGCGCCACACTTGGACCAGCTATGGCGCCTAGGATTACCGGGCACCACAGCTGGTGTGGCCCCTTATAATAAAAAAAAATTTTTTGACCAGCTGGCCACCACGTGACCAGCTAGTTGTATATATATAAAAAAAATTTATAACCAACTGTGGTGCCTAAGCAAACAGGTGCCACAGTAGGTTATATATTAAAAAAAAATTGTTTTTTGACCAAAAATTTATAACAATTCCATAGCAAGTTATATATTAAAAAAATTTGACTAACTGGTTGTATATAAAAAAAAATATTTTACCACCAGCTGTGGCACCTGGGCAACCAGGCGCCACAGCTGGTTATATATTAAAAAAAAAGAAATATTTTTTTGACCTTTTTAGTGGATTACACAATCCACTTCCCACCAATCACAATTCCCCCCGCCCCCACCCTTATCTTTTTTCCCCTTCCCACGCAGTGGCCCCCCTCCTTCTCTTTTATTTTGACTTATCCCATTTTAATTATTCCCTTCTCTCCACTACTACAAAAAGGGGCTTTAACCTCCCAAATTTGGCACTTTTAACGTCCTAAAACGGGGGGACGTATATGCTGGGGGCGTAGTAAGTTGAGACAAAAGACGTCCCAAATGATAGGGACGCCTAAAGTCTGACTTTAGGCGTCCCAAATTAAAATTTGGGACGCCTAAAGTCCCCCCAGGATGGGACTTTAGGCGTCCCAATTATTAATTTGGGACGCCTAAAGTCCCCACAGGGTGGGACTTTAGGCGTCCCAAATTACAATTTGGGACGCCTAAAGTCCTACCCTGGGGCACTTTAGGCCTCCCAAATTTTAATTTGGGACGCCTAAAGTCCCACGGTGGGGGACTTTAGGCCTCCCAAATCTTAATTTGGGACGCCTAAAGTCCCACCGGGGGGACTTTTGGCCTCCCAAATCTTAATTTGGGACGCCTAAAGTCCCACCTGGGGGACTTTTGGCCTCCCAAATCTTAATTTGGGACGTCTAAAAGTTAGGTTTTTTTTATACCATAATTTACATTCTGTATTACCCAACGAATTGAAACTGCAGAAACAGAATAAAAGATGGATTCATAAACCACACTATCCGTTACAAACTAGTAAGGACATCCAGCACTACAATCTTTACTATATATACATACAATAACCTTTCATGCAACCTACTACTATATATATCAACAAAAAATAACCAGAAAGTGTCAAAACGCTGTCATCACACAAGTACAAACTGATATAAAATAACAAGTTTACTACTCTATATGTTGAAGAAGATGTCCAGCCAAAAGATCTCTGATCAAATCAAGGTCTTCACGCAGGTAAGCATCTTCATTATCAAAAATCTAAAAATTAGAAAGTAATAAGCTTTGATGAAATGAATCTCAAGCAAATGAATCAATTAGCATTTCGATTAGAACACCAAAAATATTATCATTTGAGAATGAAGAAGCGATTACCTTTTCAAATTCGCTAGTAATTCCACTTTGAGTTATGTTATACATATAAAGTATAACATAATATCCGCATTCAGTGTTGCCAGGTTGCCGAGGGCACTTTTAATCAAAGGGATGCAATTGGTTGTTAAAATCAATAAAGGTATGTCTAAAAGGACCGTCAATTAAACAATTATGTAGGATCGAATGTACTTACTATGGGATAAAACCACTTTGGCTTTTTAACAACTGCACCCTGTGACCCACCTAGGATTCTATATGTTTGACAAGCACTATCATGAAAAGCAAAATAAACAGAAATTAGAACCATTCATTTATTTTTGTTGTCAATGAAATACAAACAGGATAACTTACGTGTCGAAGACGGATTTTGTATCTCTGTCTGGCTTGTTACTCAAGGGATCAAACCAATAGACTACGTTGCGGTGGGGACATATAACACACAAAGTCCAGTGGTTTCTTTAACAACATGTACACATTAAAATGAAGTTAGATGAGTGAGAAGACAATTATTTAGTAAACTTCTGAAATTGACAAAATGTAAATACGAACCGTTGGACAATGGGTGCTAGATAACAACGAAGTTTGTTTTGTGCCATTTGGTAGCCGACATAGTGAGTCCTATGCGCCACAGTACAAGTATCCCCTGTCGTATTCGCAGGACATAAGAATCCATACCAATTACTTCTGTCCATGTCTGTGCAGAGATCGTGGAAGGTGCTATAGTAGAATTAAAATAAGGAATCAATTCTTGAATGTATGAAAACAAAAAACCACTAAATGAATTCTATGGGAAAATTGAAAAAAAAACTAACCGGACTGCAAATTTGACCCAGCCTGCATCTATCTCCCCCAACCTGATAAACTGCTTGAGATCTTTATTGTCAATCGTGTAGGGATACTCCACTTGGCCCACAATCCCTGGAGGCATCTTCAAGTCAATCTGTTTAATACTCTTGTAGATCTGTTGCAGCCGTGCTAAGAAGGGCCATTTGCTCGCAGCTTCGTCATCCTTTTAGAACATCAAAAAACAAATTGTTATTAGGATGCCAACAGATTTTCAGTAACAGTAAGGTAATTCCTACCATTGGAGGTGTTGCGTCTGAACCAATAAGATTGCGAGGCCAAAGGATGAAAGATCCTATCGCTTGACCTAACGTGCCAACCTCTGGATCGGGAACAGGGATGGCTGTACCTTCTTCCCCCTTTCTAACACTCGTCACATTCACCCTACGATAATCCTCTGGAATTTGCTGATTATGGTGGGTGGTAGCACATGTGTGAACGAGAGCATCAGCAACAACACGCAACAGTGGATCATCCAAATAGAGGGTGCAAGGGTCTCCCGACACTGGATTGGGAGAAGGGTCGCCAAGTGGTCCCGACACTGGAGTGGGAGAAGGGTGGCCAAGTGGTTGCTCCAGAGGGTTGTAACTTCCTCTGGTGCTATTGAAGGCCAGGGATTCCTGAGTTCGAGCCTCGTCCCTTGCCCTTTGTGCTTCAAACATCTTTTCCATTTCAAGTTGAAGCTCTGGCAACAGCTCTTGTCGGAGCTTGTCACGAAGGTTGGCCTCGATCTCTCGTTCGAGCTCCTCTCGAATCTTGGCCACAACGTCCTTACTAGGTCCAGCTTGTGACGAATAACGTGGCTCTCGTCCAAAATACCTCGCGGCACTAACTCCCCGTGTCTCTCCTCGAACACGACCAAGGTCATCTGCCTTCCCAATAGCCGTTGACAAGATGTCCATCCGTCTACTTGGATTGAATGAACCTTGGCTACTCTGCTCGTCCAGGTCATCCTGTAGCATGCAGTTTATCGTAAATGTATCGAAACCACTCGCGACATGTAAAAAATTAGGTACTTATGGTATAACTACTTACAATCCTCGCAGCAACCTCAGCAACAGTCGGATTTATGTACTTCCCAGCCTTAATCCTCCCTGCTTTCCATTTTTTGTGACGTGGAGGAGGTGCCGGTGGCTGGATAACAACGCTAGGATCAGATTCCGCTGCTTCCTTCATTTTCTGTAACTCTTCTGCCATCATTTGCCGCTCAAGCTTCCGATATCCACCGCGAGACATGAAATGTTGATATTTATTTTCTGCTTGCCTCTGGGCATTTGCTGCACTTAATTTGCATGTCATTCTTCCTTGGATTCTTGTTCTTCAAAGTGTTTCTGTGTTCATTTATGTAAGGTTGAACTTCTTCCATATTATTCAGGATATACAAGTGGGCTTGCAACACCTCTTCACGAGGAACATTCTTCACTTTCAGTCCTCGTGTTCCCTTGCTTCTCCCTTCTTTATGCCGAGATTGTTCCTTCTTCCCTGACATATAATCTTTGCAAAACTCCATAGCCTCCTCAACTACATATCTTTCTACTATTGAGGCTTCTGGTCGATAAGGATTTTTAGAATACCCTTTTAAGATCTTCATGTATCGCTCGAAAGGGTACATCCACCTCAGGTAAACTGGACCGCATAGCCTTACCTCCCTCACCAAATGAACTACTAAATGCACCATTATATCAAAAAATGAAGGCGGAAAGTGCATCTCTAGTTGTGACAAAATAATGTAACCCTCATTTTCTAGTTCATCCAACTTTTCAGTGTCAATGACTTTGTTACAGATAGCATTGAAGAAAACGCACAATCTTGTCACTGTGTTTCGTACTTCATCTTTCATTATGCCTCTAATAGCTACTGGTAATAGTTGTTGCATCAACACATGATAATCATGGGACTTCATTCCCACTAACTTCAAATCGTCCATTGAGACACATCTTCTCACATTCGAGGAATACCCTTGCGGCACCTTCATTTCATGCAAACATCCACACAAACTTCTTTTCTCTGCTTTTGATAGTGTATGCGCTGCTGGCTCCATGTATGCCCTCCTACCATCATCTCTTAGTTGTGGATGTAACCGTTCTCTTATTCCCATATCGACAAGGTCTAATCTCGCATTAATCCCATCCTTAGTCTTCCCTGGAATGTGCAAAAGCGTACTGATAAGGCTATCACAAACATTCTTCTCCACATGCATCACATCAATACTGTGTCTCACGTCAAGCGAACGCCAATATGGAAGATCAAAGAAAATGGATCTCTTCTTCCATATGTTCTTCTCACCCGCAACCCTCTGATTCTTACCAAAAGTGACATGGATACGTTCCACTCGACTGTAGACTTCCTCTCCGGTTAGTGACTTTGGAGCCATTCCATGCTCCGGTAAGCCGTTAAACCGCTTTCTTAGCCTACGATACGGGTGGAACCGATGAAGAAACCTCCTGTGGCCAAGGTAGACAGTTTTTCTTCCATGCTTTAGTTGTTGGAAGTGTGTGTCTGCTTCACATATTGGGCATGCTTTGTGACCCTTCACGCTGTACCCTGACAAGTTTTCGTACGCAGGGAAGTCGTTTATCGTTGTGAAAATCATTGCACGTAGCTTGAAAGACTCCTTCTTATAAGCATCAAACACATCTACGCCTTCCTCCCACAACTTCTTCAAGTCCTTAATCAAAGGCGCCAAATAGACATCAATATCGTTCCCTGGCTGTTTTGGTCCAGAAATCATCATAGATAGCATCATATACTTACGTTTCATACATAGCCAGGGAGACAAGTTGTATATTACAAGGAGAACCGGCCACGCACTATGTGTGCTAGTAAGAGTTCTATACGGATTGATGCCGTCTATACAAAGCCCAAGCCGTAGGTTTCTCGGCTCGCTGCCAAATTGAGGGAACATTTCATCTATTTTTTGCCATTGTGGAGAGTCAGCTGGGTGCCGAAGATATTTCCCATCAGATATTCTCTCATCAGAGTGCCATCTCAACTTCTTCGCTTTTGTTGCACTCGCAAACAAACGTTTAAAACGTGGTATTATTGGAAGATACCACATAACCTTTAAAGGTTGCCTTTTACTTGTCACATCACCACAACCACCTTCTTTTTTCACTTTGTATCGTGCAGTTTTACACTTAGGACACTCACTAAGACCTCCGTACTCATTTCTGTACAGTACGCAGTCATTAGGGCAAGCATGTATCTTCTTATTCTCCATACCCATTGTAGACAGGATTTTCTTGGCCTCATACATACGATTTGGAAGTACATTATCCTCCGGAAACATATCACACAATAGTTCAAGTAGCAATGTGAAACTACTATCGGTCCACCCACAAGTTGCCTTTAAGTTAACCAAATGTAATGTTCCTGTCAGCCGCGTGTACTTACTACCACTATACAATGGTGTCTCTGCATCACTCCGCAGGCTGTCATACTCCTGCGACTGCGCAAAGGATTCTGCCTCAACATCGTTAATCATTCTCTCCATTCTATCTTCATCTATGACATCCACAGCTTCCTTCTTGTGTGACGGACAATCAGTTACTTCCTCACCATGCCATATCCACCTTGTGTATCGCAGATTTATTCCATCACAAAGTAGGTGATCCTTTATGACATCAACATCCCGTCTACTCTCATTCAAACAATTGATACAAGGACAAAAATACTTCCCATTTCTTGCAGGAGCATTCTTTTTAGCGAATTCAATAAATTCGTCCACCCCTTTCTCATATTCTTCACTAGTTCTCAAAGCATTCATCCAACTATGATCCATTTTTTTACCACCTAAGGCATTACCATTACATTCACACGTTTAGTACAATTATCAACGACATATGATGGGGTTATGGTTTTCTTTTTAAGTTTTGGATTGAATTATTCTTCATAATTCGTTTGGAATTAATACAAGAATTTCTTTAATTTAAATAAATCATATTTTATTTTATTATATATACTAATTAATGGTGCAAGAACAAGACTAATGAAATGGGGTGGTATACTAATTTTTGCAGCATTGAGCACCTTAAAGTATTTTTCATTAGTATTCAATATCTTAATAAAGTGAGTTTTTTTTACATATAGCATCTTAAAGTATTTTTGTAATAGCAAACAATATTCTAAGTTTAGGGTGTTGGTTACTATTGAGAAAAATATTATTTTAAAGGTAAAATTGCACTAAAAATTATTTTTAGACATTGGATTCCTAGAAAAATAATTTAAAGTGTCATATGCACACACAAAAATTAGTTTAGAATATTAAATGTAACTAAGAAATTTACTTCAAAGCATTGGATATGCTGTTTAACTCTTTATTTAATCAAGTAAAATATTAGGACCCTTTTCGGAAAAAGACAAAATGATATTAAGTTAGGCAAAAAAAAAGTTAGCTATACGGTGGAATAAGGCACAAGTGAGCTTAATAAAAAACAAAAGGAATAGGACAAAAACATTGACTAGAGTATCTAAAAAATGATAAAGCAGAAGTATAAGCTTATTAAAAACTATATTAGGACTTTTGATTGCAGTAATTCTTAAGGAAATGAATAAAATATTGCAGAAAATAAACCAACCAGCCTAATATCAATATATAAACAAAAAAAATCAAGAAAATAAACCAACCTTACCTGATCAGGGAGGGCGCCCACTAGCTAGTAGAGAAGACGTTGGAGAGAGCCACACTTGGAGACGTTGGAGATCCACGGTGGTGTGCACAACAATGGAAGGACGGAGGTGGAGGAGAGAGCAAAAATCTACCCACTGTGGAGGAGGTGAAGTTGCAGCAGTGACGGTTGCGTGCGTTGAAGAAACAAAGAGGAAGAAGAAGGGAGGAGACGGTGGGTGCGTGGGGAGAAGAAGTGCTTGAACAAGGGAGGAGGGAGGAGTTGAAGAAAAAAAATAGAGAAGGGCCGACGGTGGGTGCGTGGGGAGGAGAGGAGGAAGAAGAGTAAAGTTGAAGAAAAAAAATAGAGGAGGTGTGATAGAAGAAGACGCATGTCAGACACTTGTCTGACATGCGCAGGGGACGCCTTTAGGCGTCCCAAATGACATTTGGGACGCCTAAAGTCCCACTTTAGGCGTCCCAAATGTCATTTGGGATGCCTAAACCCAGCTCCTGGCGCTAAAAAAAATTTATGAAATTTATATTTCGCGCCAGGAAGCACTTTAGACGTCCCAAATTCAAATTTGGGACGCCTAAAGGTTCCCCTACACATATATAATTACAAAAATGCCACCGCATCCCTTTTTAACCACCCAATTTTCAATTTGGGACGTCTTTGGGGGTGGTTATATCTCAATTCTGTAGTAGTTCTCTCACTTTCCCTTTTCATCTACACTAAAGCTTCTTGCAGTGGATGACCGTCGCCCCCTCCCTCCATTTCCTGTCATCTTCACACTTAAAAACATATCCACACACGCACACGTCTTCATCATCGAATCTACTTCTTTGTTTTGTTCCAACTGTCATCCCCACTCCTGTCCCAATTGTTCCCTTTTCTTTGTATTTTCTTTCACTATTGGTCCCCACTCCAGTTGGTCCCAACTGCTCAAATTTCCTCCTCCTCCTCACTCAAGATTGCGTCACCAACGGGCAACGTGGTCCCCCACTCCACTCCACTGATCAATTAAGCTTGTAAGTTCAACGTGCTTCTTCTTCATTTTTTTAATTGGCATATAATTTCTGTAATTTTTTATTTCAAATTGATATCTATGTTCTAACCGTAATACATAATGAATTTAAAAGTAAAGTTACATTATAAGAAAAAAAAAGTAAAGTTATCTCACTATAAGCTAACAAAATAGCTTGCCATTTTTGAAATCGGATTAGGTTTGTGAATATTAAATAAATGAATGGAGTTACTAACCAAACTGTGGTGTACGTTAAGTGACGTGGACTGAATTTTATTCTCCAAGTTTAGCTAAAAGAGTCGGGAAAGACGGTCTAATTGTGCCTAAAATAATATACTAAATATAAAACTAATTTCATAAATGAATGAGTTGAGCTATTGACTATGTCATCAAGTTGATAACTATAATATATATATATATATATATATAAATCTATGTTGCAATTGAACACTAAAATATACATTATGGTTTTTTATGGATCAACGATATATTTATTCGACTTCTCTTATACAGACAAACAATACCTAACTAGAAAATGCTTGTATTATTTAGATGATATTATGTTTTTATAAAGGCTGACGCTAATGATCCATGGTGATAGAAATTAATTAGTTTTCTTTGTTTTTATACATTATGGTTTTTTATGGAAGTATATATTTTTTTTAAAAAAAATACCCTCCTGTGGCGCTTGTTGGAGGAAGTGCCACAGGAGGGGGGGTCATCTGTGGCGCTTGCTGACACAAGCACCACAGGAGGGGCGATCCGCAAGCACCACAGGAGACCCCCCTCCTGTGGCACTTCCTCTAAGAAGTGCCACAGGAGGGTATTTTTAAAAAAAAAATTAAATGTTGTGGTGCTTCCAAGCGCCACAGCTTCTTTTAGTGTCGTCCAGATATGTGGCACTTCTCTAGCGCCACAGCTAATGCAATTATAAGCGCCACATCTTTAATTTTTTGTAGTAGTGTGCTTTTTGGGGAGGCCTCCAACGAGTAGATGATGGAGATTCGTAATGTTATGGAACTTTTTTGACGGGTCTCTGGACACAGGATAAATCTGAATAAATAAAAAATGTTTGTATCCAAAAATGTCCATTTCAACAGGGCTTATGAGATGAGCCAGATTGTAGGAGTTGGTCTGACCGTTGATCTTGAGAAATATTTGGGCGTCCCTCTCTTGCACAAACGCATGGTTAAGATGACTTTTGCTCCGCTGCTCCAGAAGGTGAGATCAAAACTGGCTAACTGGAAAGGAAAATACTTGATTATGGCAGGTAGGTCGGTTCTCATCAAGTCAGTCCTTTTTTGCAATACCTCAATACCAGATGCAATCCACTCTTGTTCTGAAAGGGGTGTTATCAACAATTGAAAAACTAAGTAGAGACTGCTTTTGGAACTAGCATGATGAATCCAAGAAATTGCATCTGATCTCATGGGACATTCTGAAACAAAGGAAGTGTGAAGGAGGTTTGGGAATCAAAGACGTTCATTGCCAAAACAAAGCTTTTCTCATGAAGCTGTGCTGGAGTCTAATCAAAAAACCGGAAGCCTTATGGATGAAATGCTTGTGAACGAAATACTCATGTGGATCTACTTCAGTTCCACATGTACAGAGGTGGCGCAACCAATCGGAGGTGTGGAGTGGAATTGTGACTGTTTGGGAGGATTTCAAGAAGGGTCTTGGTAAGAATCTGAAAAGCAGCCGAACCACGCTAGCTTGGCAGGAATGTTGGGCCCCCGTAGACAAGCGTCTTAAATTCTTCATTGATAAGAATATGCACTTAATAGATATGGATGCCTAGGTTTGCTCCTTTAGGACTCAAGCAGGTCATTGGGATAGAGCCAAATGGGACACCTTCCTTCCTAACTGGGTGGTAGAAAGAATAATGTTGACAACTCCACAAATGGGAATTGATGATGATATTGTATGTTGGTAGAATGCTGTTGATGGCAACTTTAGTGTAAGATCGGCATATGACTTAATCTATCATTAGCACAACCAAAGACATCAACGTCACTGGCAGACTTTGTGGTGCTGGGGAATTCCTAAAAGAGTCAAACTCTTTATGTGGCAAGTATTCTATGAGAAGCTTCCTACAAATGTGATAAGAGCGAGACACAACCCGAGTGTATTAAACTCTTGCCCTTTTCAGTGTGATCGTGAGGAGAGTATCCTACATATGCTGAGAGATTGTGAGCAAACTCAGAGTGTATGGTCCAATTTAACTAATAGCCTATACTATACTATGTTTTTTTTTTTTTGGTAATTTGTAGGAATGGCTCAATTGGAATTTATATCACTCACCAGGAAACAACAAGATGGCTAGATGGTCATGGCAATGAGTCTTCAGTACTGCATGTTGGCTCCTATGGAAGAACCGCTGCCGCCAAGCATTTGAAGGGACAACTGACAGCCCAACCGAAATTGTTCATAATGTATATATCAGCTCTCGGAAGGGGTGGAGACTGCAGTTTTTGTCACCAGATTTTCCAAGTTCCAGAAAGAAGGATTCTCCACTGGCAACCTCCAGATGCGAGCTTTTATCGTCTAGACGTTGACGGGTCAGTTGCCAGCGGAGGGCAGGTCACCTGCAGAAGTGTTATACGCGATCATCTAGGTAACTGGGTACGGGATTTCAACAGAAGTTAGGACATACTTTCCCAATTACTGCGGAAACCCATGCAATCCAACAAGGCCTTCACTTATGCAAACATATGGACCTGAAGAAAATCAAGTTGTTCACATATTCATTACAGGCAATCCATTTATTATCCACTCGCTGTGATACTGACCACCCTTTGTATGACATCGTTTTGGATACTATATCTCTTGTTTATAGGGATTGGGATTTAGAAATAATCTCACATACTCATAGGGAAAGCAATCATTGTGCTGACTATCTGGCAGGAAAGGAACACATGAACCCACAGGAATACGTGGAAATAGGGGTCTCTCCAATGGAATGTACTCATCTTTTTGCTTTTGATTGTGGTTTGTTACCACAAGAACATTCTGTAGGTCCTACCCTGCAGATATTGTAACCTTACAAGCTTTGCTTGCCTTTGAAACAAAAAAAAAATTAATTTGTTTAAGAAAAGATTTATTTGAGAATTCTAAAGTTTAGATTTTTCTTTAAGATCGGATAAACCTAGGATTACCTATTCCTATTGTATTTCATAAAACTAACTTAAATCTAAATTGATAATGAAAAGATGTGCTTGTCAAAGGTCCAAAATTAATTGATAAAAGCTTTCTCAAGTCAAAACCAATTTTATATTCTCAATTAACTTGCGCAATCTCTTATCTCAGTTAACGAAAACACTCATTAAGATCTATCCTCAATAAGACAATGTTAGGCTAATAGATATATATCTATTCTATTAACAAACTATCCATTCCCATAAACTTCAAGTTTAACACGATTTTATCTAAGTTCTAAAATTAAATTAGCTTTCTCAGGCATCACTCAATTGAACCCAACAATCTAAATGGTGGCCAATCACTTAGAAGTATTAAGCACGAGATAAAATCAATACATAAATTTCATTAATAAATAAAATAAATAAATAAGTCTTAATCCATCTAACAGTTTAAAGCAATCCTAGAATAATAAATTTAGCTACTCATGTTCAAAATCAAACAAAAACCAGAGATGATAATTCGGTTCATAACAAAAGCCAAATGAAGAAGAAAAGAAAATGAAAGAACCAAGATTAAAGCTCCAAATCTCTTTTAATCTTCAAGCTCTAGCTCTCCAATCGCTCAATCTTCTATCTCTAGCCCTCAGCTCTAATGCTCTCCTTGCTCTCTGTATTCATATGCTTCTCCTCCTCCTTTCCTGAAGACACTGAACCCCTATATGTACGTTAGGTTGCTAGATCATCATTCCATAAAGTGCAACATTCCTCTGGCAAAATAAAATCAAACAAAAAGATAAAAAGATAAAAAAACAAATAATGATAATAATAAATAATGATAATGATAATAATTGAAATATCTTTTCCTTTTCATCTTAAATTATTATTTTTATTATTAATATCATTATTTTTATCTTTAATATCAAAATCATTATTTTTATCCTAAACTTTGATATTTATAATGAAATCCCTCTAAATCAATATCTTATCAAAATCTGACTAAAATCCTTTTGATTCATTATAGATGACTCCCAAATATATTAAAATATGTCTTAAAATTATCTAAAAATAGGGAGTAATCACCGACGAGTTTTTGTTAAACAGATTTTTAAAAGGGTATTACAAGATTTCATATTTAAAGTTGATTGATTGTGTATGCATAAAAAACTTTGAAACTGAATTACTGTTTTTTGTCCTAAATATAAGCATTTGCTATATAGTCCTTTATAGTTTATATAGTAAATATTCATTTTCTCTCCTGTATTAGTTGTTTCTTTCACCAAAATAAATCTTGTTAACACTCAATTTTTTCTAGTATAAATTTACTACAAATTAAGACATCCCATTAAATGTTAGTGATAATTGTGTAATAGTAGCACAGACATTTAACACATTAATTAAAAAAATAATTTAAATAATTTTTTTAACTGTAGTTAAAAGAAGTCTTATATTTAGGTTTTAAGGTAAATATATATGTGGCAACAAGATATGAGATCGAATAATCCGTGGCCAAAAATAAAAAAGAGATCGAATAATCTAGTTACTTATAATTAAAAATTATGAAAAAATTATAACGAAGCATACATTAACTGGTGTTATTTTAGGGTAAATTGGGATAATTGCAACCACATCACAAGTAACAGACTTAATTACAACCAGGTCCCTTAAAATCATTATATTGCATTGAAGTCCTAAGGGTCTTGTAATTAATTCTAAACATGAAATTCCAATTTCACCTCTTATTGAATTTGAAAAAAAAGCTGGACTATTAGGGCTTAGTTGTGTTTGAAAAAGCGGAACTCTTCACCCTCACTCCAACATTGTGAGGTGTGAGCATGGTGAGGTGAGAGAGAAAAGCTCGACTTTTTTGAATACAATTGAGCTCTAAAAATTTCAGCTTCTTTTTCCAAATTCAGTAAGGGGTAAAATTGTATTTTCACATTAGGAATTAATTGAATCCAGGTCTTTTGGGACTTCACTACAATTTGATGATTTTAAGCGACCTAATTGCTATTAAGCCTGTTAATTGAGACTTGATTACAATTATCCCAATTTTATTTGACGGCCGACAATGATATACATACACACACACACATATGTTTTCAACAAGTGGTAGGTTTTGACGAGTAGTTTTGATGTATATAGGTTTGCTTACCATTTCACAACGTTGCAACTCTTATATGAATATTGTATTTCACATATTGCTACTTGAATCATGCATTAGTTATTTATATGACGATTATAAACTTGATTTTTTTATATAATGGGAAAGTTTATGAGTTGGGTCTCTAGGGGTTACTAGAACTAAGATAATTAAAGAGTACTTACAAATTGCGCACATCAACAATGCCTCTTTTCGTATTAGTAGCGAGATTTGAATTGACAGCTTCATAAATTATGAGTTAACTCCTTAGCAATTAGACCAACCTTTATTGATTGATTGTAAACTGATTTATAAGGTTCATCATCATCTAAAATGAATTTCTTGATTATTGTGGTTCTTTTTCACATGCAATAATCACTCTAGTACCATTTTTTTTTTTTAATTAGCTTCCATTATTTTCTGCGTGTATGTTACAATTAACTGTTTCGAGTTTATCGAGTGCGCAAATATATAACCGCTTCTTGAACTGTACTTTTTATCAGATCTATCTATTGCAACTCAGTTCACATAAACTTTTGGTTTCTGCATCATAATAAATAATCATACTTTTTCAATAATCAGATAAAAAGGGATATCTAAAATGATCCCAAAATTGCTTGTTATCTATATCTTCTAACCGCACATTCCTCTATATATATATATATATATATATAAATCATGATCTTGATGATAATATAGAAGTAGAGCGTAAAAGACTTTTACCTCTCATAACAATGTGATTCACAATATTCGAATCCTACTTTTTCAATAATCAGATAAAAAGGGATATCTAAAATTATCTCAAAATTGCTTGCTATGTATATCTTCTAACCGCACATTCCTATATATATACACACACATAAAACAAAGTTATGATCTTGCTGATATCATGGAAGTAGAGATAGTAGCATTGGAATTGGAAGCAGTATAGGTAGACGTGTCTCCCTTGAACCCTGATGAAATTGAATCGGTATCAACATAGAGAGGCCTGGTGAGTCTCATATTCTTTGGTAAGCCTTCATTACTTTGCAGCAAAACAACAACTTCAGACATTGTTGGTCTTGTTGCAGCAGATGCTTGAGTGCAAAGCAAACCAATTTCTATGATTTTCTTCACTTCTTCTGAATCATACTCATTAGGGTCTAAGGTGCTGTCCACCAACCCTAAGTGCATGCCTTTCTCATATAGTTTCCATGCCTATTATCACATCATCGTGGAATATCAGATAGATAGAAAAGACAGAAAAACTTAGGCTAATGTTTTTGTTATATATTGCTTTTACTGATAATGAATCAATCATGTTTTTTCTAGAAAAGGTTTATTGACTTTATAGATGGTTATGTAGATTTTCTTACTTGTTGAAGGAGAAATTCGCCATCAGCATGAGCATCAACTCTTAGTTCGCTACTCTTCTGGCCACTAATGATTTCTAAGACTATAACACCATAGCTGTAAGTATCGGCTTTCTCTGATAACTGGCCATGAATTGCATATTCAGGTGCAGTGTATCCCCTAACAATTACATAATATTTATGGCATATTTGATTAGTTATACAAATTAACATGAATACGCATCAATATTAAGATGTGGTAAATCTGAAATAGCTTTGTGCAACATAAAATACTACCATATCATCATGTCCAACACACACTAAAACTTTTTCTTGAAGTGTGCGTTCATCATCCTTCAGACAAAGAAGGAAAGATATAGAAAAATTTAATGCTTTCCACTAACCTATATGCATATTTTATTGATGTCTTGGGTAATTAATAAATGTACTATCATAATAGTTAAAAGAAATTAATAAAAAGTGTAATAGATTTTACTTACAACGTTCCTGCAAATCTAGTGCTAAGATGAGTCTGATCCCCAGGTAAAAGTCTTGCCAACCCAAAATCAGCAATTTTAGGTTGGAAATCATCATCAAGGAGAATGTTGTTAGTCTTTATATCTCTATGTATAATACAAATGTGAAATTCTTCGTGTAGATAGGTCAAACCCCTTGCTACGCCTAAGATTATATCATATCGTTGCTTCCAGCTGAGAGAACCTTTATTGCTGCCTATTCCCCAAGATTACAAACTTTGAATGATAAGTAAAAGAAGAGGGAAACAAATTAAAGTAATTCTAAAAAAAAATTGCCTCGATAAGATACCAAATAAGAATCTGTCGAGACTGGTGTTTTTCATGTATTCATAAACGAGAATTCTCTTGTTCCCTTTACTGCAGCATCCTAGAAGACGAACAAGATTTCGATGATGAACATTACTTATTAGCCTTACTTCACTCTCAAATTCCTCGTCCATCTTGTTGGATTGTCGCACAACAAGTTTCTTGACTGCAACTATTTTTCCATTTTTGAGAGTACCCTGTTTAAAATGATTAAGAATTTTAACGATGAAATGAAAGTATTATTAGAAGTTATACATACATTTGTCTTTTTGAAAATCTAACCTTCTAAACCACAATAAAACTCAATAAAAGTTACCTTGTATACAGCACCAAATCCTCCTTCTCCTAATTTATTCTTTTCACTGAAATTCTTGGTGGCAGACTTCAATTCCTTATAATTGTAATTAAGTGGGGCTCTCAACATGGATTCTCCCATTGTCTCACCTATTAAGGAAAAGTCATTTTAAAGTTTCCAAAATATCATATGCTTCAAAATGTTAGTTAAAGCAATAAATGTGTAATATATATACTTTTCATTCCAATTATATCTTTATTTATAAAGAAAGTATATTTAAGGGGGGCAGAAACGGAAAAACTAATTTAAAATTTCAAACAAAGAAATTTGTTCATTATATTAAGGACCACCTTTATAAGAGAGAATGTTCCTTAGCTTATAAAACGGACCAAAGGGAGTACTACATATGAAAGTTCATAACGTTTTATTTTTATAGAGAAAACTGAAAATGAAAGGATCAATAATCAACATGCAAATATATAATAGCTGAAGACTCATCAAGTTACCTCTAGGAACCCTTTTAGAACCTTTTGATCGTCTAACATGCATCCACCAGGCAAATAGTGAAAAGAGCACTAACACAAGAGCCACACCTCCAACTACGCCACCAATAATGGCCCCTTTTTTGTTACTTGAACCTGTAAGAACAAGAAACTAGAGACCTCATTTTGAAGTGAGTCACTCACCATGCATGAACCATTACTATATCTAAAATACAATCACACCAATATGTAAAGTGTTATGAACACAAGCCCATAAAGAAGAGCCCGATTCTTAAATACTAGTCTGTTGGGTGAGAGAATCTCTTGGACTTATAGCACTTCACTCTCACTCAGCTCGTCTTCTTGTCGGTTAGAAGCCTATATGGGTTGCCCTCTCCATAACATTGGCATCTTTCAAAAAACGCACTAATGTTACCAACGTAAGTCCAATGAGAGGACCTAATCCCAAAAGACTAGCTTGTTGGGTGGGAAAACCCATAGAACTTATAAACCTCGCTTCTCTTGTGAGGCTACCCGACATGAGCTCATAACATAGTCATCTCAGAGCATTGAATTCACTGTACCTTGTTTGGAGAAGGGTGTGATATTGATGGTCTGGTTATCAGCAAAGAAGGAAGTGGTTGAGTATCTCATGAAACACCCAGCATCAAAAGCCCTACCATCTGAATTGGGAAGACAAGTCTGTATGGTGTTGTAGCCTTGTTGCAAGCAATCCTCGCACCCACTTTGAGAGATAGTTTCAGTACATTGCGCATAGGCATAAATGGTTGTGTTGTTATTATTAGGTACTTGCGTCTTTGTGGCTGCAGAGAAACCTGTGATTCTGGGTGATTCTGTTTGAAGATTCGTTAGCACTTGTTGAATGATTGAGTTAAATAATGCTGTGCTTCCTTCTGCTGTCTGATTTCCACATGATGCAGAATTGAAAGACCCTGTTGCTTGGTCAAAGAAATTGCTGCTCTCGTACCTCAACACACCACAAAGTATTATAACCCATATCAGTTATGGATTTTGCTATCTACTAATGAATTTTTATTTGAGAGGATATTTTATCTATAGATTTTGCTGATGCATTATAAAGATTTAATAACAAACTTAATTCAAAGTTTAGGACTCTTATAATAAAGTGTGCTATCTTTATAGGAATATATGTGTACATTTTTTTCCTTCTAGTCCAATTCTAAAGAATAAGAAGGTAAGCCTTGACGGAATGGAAAGATTGCTGTCATGTAGCATAGAGGTTAAGGGTTCAAATCCTAAAAATCGCTTCACTGCTTGTGGGGATAAGTGGGGATGGATCTGTGTGGTGGCAACAATACTGGGAAAGATGAAGGGTTTTGGGACGAGTTTGAAGGCTTCGATGCTACTGACAAAAGAGTGCAAGCAAGATGATTTAGGTTGGTAGTGAATTATGGTGGCTTTGCACATATCTGATGTTGTCTGATTGGGGCAAGTTTGGTTTGGTGGTGGCATTTGGTATTGCAGGTGGTTGATGTGCTATAGTTGTTGTTGTTGGTACTCTTCACCTCATGATGAAGGTCCTGTGATTCTTTCAAAATTGCATTGCACATAGCAATTATATCACTACAAGGATGGGACTAAAAGGGGGGTTATTTGACCTCCATCCCTTGTTTCTTGTGTGTTTACGGATATTTCTTGTCCATTTTCAGCAATGGTGGCACGGCTGGCTTCCTATTTGCTAATCTAGGTTAGGGTTTATGTGGGTTGTATTGTTTTTCTTTAAGTAGTTTGGGTTAGAGTTTTATGTTGTTTGAGCCTAGGCCTTCTTATATTTTATGGCCTTCTTGTAATCTAGTTTCTTTTATAAAATTATTGGCAAAAAAATATTAAGTAAATAGGTTTCTTTTTTATATTATATATTTTAGAATAATATTGATACGTGTTTGGTTCAATGTCAATTGCAATCAGATACTAATGTTCTCAAAAAAGCACAGGAGAAATTCTTAGAATTTTAATTTACTACCTAATTTACTATTTTTGTTGCAATCTTATTTAGATATTATATATTTAGTTGGAAAACAAAATGATAACAAAATTAAAATCCAATAACAATGATAGTAAAATTTCTTTCTAAGAAGTAAATTTGATAACCAAACATATATTTTGTCAAATCACTCCACAAATAAAGTGTTTTGGCCTTTTTAAGTAATTTTATATTCTTATTACAATTTCTACAAATTTGTGGTCATTAGCTGCAATTTTTCACAAATGCCAATGACCTCCACTTCTCTTTCACAACTTGGCCAAGAAAACAAATTATTCTGGACTCTGTGGTCTCCCCAACCCATCAACATGACGCATTGTAGTAATCTTGTTTACACCGTTTTTCTTTGGATTAAAGTGTAACAATGTTTATATACTTTTCGTGAAAGAACTTTCATCATCATAAACTTTTATTTAGAGGTAAAAGTATCTATAAACCTTTAAAACTGAATAAAAAATGCCACATTCTTTTTATGTTCTTATACTCTTAAAATCATGATTTCAGAAGCATTTTTCCGTAAATCGAGACAAAATTCCTCTCACATACTTATATTGTAAACTTCACATACTTATCTTATTAACTGTAAAAACTATTCTCCAAAAATTAATCAAAACACACACTTAATGTTGGTGGATGAACAGCACTTTATGCGTGCGGGCTCCATATGATTTTTTTTTAAATGTATTTTGAAACACAAAAACAAAAAAAAAAAGCCCCTCTCAGCTCCTTTGTCAGCCACACCCTCTTAAATCCGGATTCCCTCATGACATTCCCATCCTTTACCGCTTCCGTATTCAAAACGGTGTAATTTGGGGTGTAAATTTGAGAGCGTGTTTCACCTTTTTTTTTTTAAGTTTCTCAAATTTTTTTTAGTAGTATTTAATATTCTAAAATATTTATTTATCCATTATATAGTATAAAATAATTTTTTAAGAGCACTTAATATTTGATAAGATATAACCTGAATTATTTTTTTATTGACACTCTATATCTTAAATTTATTTTTATTGCATTGAACATCCTAAATTATTTTTTTAATTACAACGAGAAATCGCTAAAATATTTTTCTAGTGTTATTTTTTCATGGTTAAATGATTGAAAAGAACATTAATTTTTATGATAATTACATATAAAAAATAAGATTATATTTTATATATTATTTAAGGGGTAAAGTCCAAATTTAATAACCAAGTTTTTCCTGAGGGGCATCCGGTATAAATAAATTTTAGAAGATGGAAAAATAACAATGAACAATTAAAACTCCTAACGGCATTAAAAATGATGTATCTTAACTCATTATTTAACATTAAATTTCATAATTAATACCAAAAATGAAATAAATTTGTCTATATGTAATTTTAATTAACTTAACTAATTTTTCTAATATAATAAAATTAAAGAAATAGATTTTATATTAAGGATAAAAGAGAGTATTAAAATTTTAAAATTCTAAAAAAAAAACAGAAAAAATGTTGAAATTCGAAAAAAAAAGATGAGGGAGAGTGTGACATGGGACCCACAAACAGGAAAAGAACCAATAAGAATGAGAGGATGGGGCCCACAAAATGTAAAAAAAAAAAAAAACTTATACCAAACCATGGTCTTGAGATCCAAAATCATAATTTGGGGTCCAAATAGCTTATCTGAAAAAATTAAGTGCTCTTGTATGGTTTTGAGGAAAAAAAAAACCTTTTTTTAGATAACCGAACACACTCTTAATGTAAAAAAAAAAAAAAAAGGGGTGAAACGCCCTGCCCATTTACATCCAAAACTACACCGGTTCGAGCATAAAGATGGGAATGTCAGGGAGAGAATCCGGACTCCTCCCCCTCTTTAAATTTATCATCTTTCTCTCCCTTACCACCTTGACGTTCTGTTTCGTCTGATTCTATCGTCTTCTACTCTGATTAAATTGATTTTGCCGCTGGTGGTGGTTTGTCCACCATCATCTCCAATCACGCCAATAAAAGAAGTTCTGGTCCTTTTGAAAGTGGGTAGTTTTTTCTATGGCAGCCCACTTTGAGAGAATCTCCCTATCTTGCTCCAAAACAGAGTCTGCATCTTTGTCAAAGCTCAAAGTCAAAGGAGAGTGCTGGGTTCTTCCTCTTGGAGTTAACTCCATCAGAATTTATCAGCTAGGTCTTTCTTCAAACACCTAGAGGACACTCTTGAAACACCCAAGTCTGAACTTTTAACATGCACGATTCTGAGCAGAGATTTTCTGGAGCTTGATTCTCAACGATATGGTCTTGTCGGAAGGCTCTCTCTGTCTCAATGGATTTCTCCGGAACAGAACGTCAAGGTGGCGTGGGAGAGAGAGAGATGATAAATTAAGAGAGAGGGGGAAAGGTTAACGATGTGGATTTCTCCGGATTTCTTTTTTTTTTTTTTATAAAAGAAATGCATTGATAAAAAAATCACGTAGAGCCACTAACCATAAAACAACAGGCAAGGCAACATCAATATCAACGGTGGCGGCATTTTTATTCAATTTTTAAAAATTTATAGACATTTTTACTTTAAACAAAAAAAAAAACTTATGGGGTTAGATGATTCCTTAAGAAACATTTTTCTCCTTAACCTTTTTCTTTTCCACAACAAAGTAATGGACCCACATCCGGTTCACGTCTCTGTCATAACTCATAACTCATAATATATTACACATATGTGCCCGGGCTCTCTGTCGGTATCTTAATTTTTTCTACATCCATATATATATAATTCAAATAGAATTTTTTATCATTCGAAAGAATAATAACCACGGAAGTGTTGGCAAAAAAATAAAGAAAGATATCTCTAGAAAAAAGAAAAGTGTTAAAGTTGGGAAGTGGCCGTACCTGAGGAAGCAGCCGTCGTAGATGACACGCGCAGCGTTGGTGCCGGCGGAGCAATTACGGAGTTGAACGGCAGCGGCGGAGAAGCAGTTGGCACAGTCGGCGGCGGAGAGGTAGCTTCTGCACTGAAAAAGAGCAAAAACGGGAGTGGCTCCGGTGGCTTGCTGGACCTTGGCGAAGTGCTTGTTCTGGTTGGAGAGATCTTGAAACGCTGCGTTTAGACTTCGATTGAAGGAATTAGCATCTGCTGGATCTAATCGATTGTACTGGAAGCAGCCGGTGTTGAGAAGATAGGTCTGAGGGTCAGAAACGACGCCGTTTAAGTATACGAAGGTAGTGAATAAGGTTATACGGAGAGTACCAGAAGGTGGAAGCAAGAGCATGGTATATAGTGGGGAGAGAATGGAGATGAAGAAAGAAATTAAGAGATGTCAAGTAATGGTTCTCTTAGTTAAGGAGAGGAAGCTAATATGGGAAATCAAAGGAGCGGAGTGGAGTAGGTGTTTGAAAGCGACTAATTTATCATTATTTAATATATATTATTCTCTAAAAAAAATAAAATCCACAATATAACAAAAAGAAAAAAAGTAAAATTATGTATCTATATAAAAAATTTAATAATGTGTCTTAAAAAAAATTATTTTCTCTCCCTTATAAATCGAATAAGAGAAATATAATTTTTTTTTTATTTTAAATATATGATATAATTTATAGTGTGTCATATATTTAAGAACGGAGTATTTTATTGAACAAAGGAAGTACCATAGTTGTATATCCATTACGTCTTCGTCTTGCACGGCGATCTGGTAACCAATGCTGACGCAGTAGATGTAGATATGTGGGGATGGTCTCACGTGGATTTTAGGTATATACGATTTTATATAATATGCAGAATTTAAATTATTTATCACTGTTTATTTAATATTCATTGACCAAATTTATATGTGTTTTTATTACAGTATATACCAGCGCCATGCACATGAAAGGGTTTTCTTTTTTGGGCTGTATGTGTGAATAATATTGCTTTTATTAATTTTTAAATTTATTTTCTTGCATGAATTTTTTTTTTCTTTGAAATATTTAAAAACATAAAAATATTAAAATTTTAAAAATATTTTCTATATTAACTATAAAATTAATTTTATTAAATATAAAAAATATTTTGTTTGAAAAGACTAAAATCCTCAAATGAATTTAAATAATTGTAAAGCATTCTATATTAAACTTTACTTTGTTATTTAAATTTATTAATTTAATGTTAACCATTTAAATTTAAAATTTTTTAATGATAGTTAGATTACTAGGTATAAAATGTAGTAAATTGTAATTGTGAGATAATTAGCATCAATTAAATTGCTTAAGGCACTACTGGAAAAAACCCTTTTTAGACCGCCACATTTAGACCAGTTTTGGCGGATAAGGTCTTAAAAATTTGCGCGGTGGTAGTTATGTAATTATATTGAACTTCTTAGACCGGTTCTTAAAAAAACCAATCTTAAAAAATTTATTTATACCAGTTATAAAATAAACCGGTCTTAAAGTCTTAAAATTTTACGCATTTAAAATTTTTTAACATTTAAGACCGGTTTAAATATAAACCGGTCTTAAATGTTAAATATTTAAGACCGGTTCTGTATTAAAACCGGTCTAAACTTTTTAACATTTAAGATCGGTTTATATGCAAATCGATCTTAAATGTTAAAAATTTTAAATTCAAAATTGGATAACTTTTTAAGGCCGGTTGTGGGGAAAACCGGTCTTAAATGTGTTACATTTAAGATCGGTTTTTGTACAAACCGGTCTTAAATGTGAATTTTCCCTCTTTTAAGACCGGTTTTTAATAAAAACCGGTCTTAAAGGTAAGATTTTTCACACTTATTTTTCCTCCCGCGCCCAGATTGCGCGCTCTGTGAACCCTTTCTTCTCTCTTTGCGATTTCTCTGTGACCTTTGTCCGTGCTTGTTCTGAACTCGTCCATGGTGTCCCGTCCCTCTTTTGCTCAAGTCTCCTCCGTCATTACCGCTTCCGTTGCTGTGTTCGTCATCGCTGTTCTTTGATTATCGTCAGTCTTCTCTGCCGCGACCTCTAATCTCCGCAGCGCAGTAACCATTCTCCTCTGATTTGACTTCCCTTTGTCAGTGCCGTGAATTTGAGGACTTCATTTTAACCTCAGTCGACGCCACCGTGACTTTAGGTTGAAGCTCACTCCTTGGTCTTCATTCAGGTTAGTGTTCGATCGATCTGTTATTTAGTTGTACGTTGTTTTATAATTAATAATGTTCAATGAAAAGTTCTTGTTGTTGCTTTAATTTGAACACTTAAACGTAATCTGGAAAAAATTAAAGTTCTTGTTGTTGCTTTAATTTGAGCACTTCTCGTTGTTTTATAATTCATATGCTCTGACTTTTTGAATTAATACCACTTTATGTTCTGTTTTAGTTGTTTGATTATTGTCAGTGTTATTGGTTTGTTAAAACAATACTAGTTTCAAATGGTGCCTGTTAATTTCGTTGAAATATTTAAAACTCTATTGTTGTTGTTTTTTTGTCTATCTTTTTGTTGTTGGATATAGGGTGCTAGAAGTGTTGAGATATATATGGATCATAGTTGGATAGACGCTAAACGAACGAGTGTTGTATATGATAATGAGATGAGGGGTTTTTTAGACTTCGCTAGTAGACATGCCGATGATGGTAGTAGAAAGTTTTATTGCCCTTGTGTAGTATGTTTGAATGAGAAGCGACTAAATACTGCAGATATATATACACATTTAATATGTGAAGGATTCTGTAAGAGTTATACAGTGTGGGTATGGCATGGTGAAGAATTAGAAATGCCAAGTTCATCTCAACAGGGGGGAGTGAACTTTGATGATAATGACATGGATACGGATGATCGAATAGAGAATATTATTCGTAATGTAGGAGAAGAGAGTTTTGAGCAATTACATGCATATGGTAATATGTGTAGTGATGCTGAGACGCCGTTGTACCCGGGGTGTAAAAGTACCAATTGTTGAAAGCAGTATTGAAATTGGTAAGCTTGAAAGCACGATATGGATGGAGCGACAAGAGTTTTTCAGAAACGCTTGAGGCTTTTAAGGACATGCTTCCAGATGATAATGTGTTGCCTTCTTGATACTATGATGCTAAGAAAATATTGTGTCCACTAGGGATGAAATATAAAAAGATCCATGCATGCCCTAATGATTGTATATTGTATAGAAAAGAGCATGAAGAGTAACAACAGTGTCCCATATGTGAAACCTCGAGGTACAAATCAAATAATGCTTCTAGAAAAGTATTGTGGTACCTTCCAATCATACCAAGGTTCAAGCGCTTGTTTGCTAATGAAAACGATGCAAGAAATTTGAAATGGCATGTGGATGAGAGGATATCCGATGGAAAGCTTCGACATCCGGCTGATTCTTCTCAATGGAAGAAAATCGATCAATTATTTCGTGCCTTCGGTGAAGAGCCTAGGAACCTTAGGCTTGGGCTTAGCACGGATGGCATAAATCCTTTTGGTAGCCTGAGTAGTATACATAGTTCATGGCCTGTTCTGTTGGTAATTTACAACTTATCTCCTCTGTTATACATGAAACGAAAGTACATCATGTTATCTATGTTGATTTTGGGACCAAAACAACTCGAAAATGATATAGATGTTTACCTGGAGCCCTTGATCGAAGACTTGAAAGAGTTGTAGGTCGAAGGTGTTGATTTTTTGACGCGAACAAAAAGGAGGTTTTTAAAATGCGAGCCATGATCTTTTGTACTATAAATGACTTCCCTGCATATGGAAACTTGTCAGGCTATAGTGTTAAAGGCCATAAAGCATGTCCGATTTGTGAAGAAGGAACATGCTACCATCAACTTCAACATGGAAGAAAGACAGTTTATCTTGGCCATAGGAGATTTCTTAGACGAGGCCACCCGTATCGCAGATCAAAGAAAGCTTTTTTTGATGGACAAGAGTTTGAAGATGCTTCGAAGGCATTGACTGGGGAGTAAGTTTATGAAAAGGTGAAAAATATGAATGTTATCTTTGGTAAGACTACAAAGAAAAGTAATGAGAAAAGTAAATGGAAAAAGAGGTCTGTCTTCTTCAATCTTCCATATTGGCTGAAGCTTGATGTAAGACACTGTATTGATTTCATGCATGTGGAGAAAAACGTTTGTGATAGTATTGTTAGGACACTGCTTAACATACAAAGTAGTTTTAAGGATGGTGTGAAGGCAATATTAGATTTGCAAGAAATGGGGATACGAGAAGACTTGTATCCAAAGCCATATGGTAAGAGAACTTTTTGTCCTTCAGCTGCTCATACTTTGTCTAAGGATGAGAAAAGAAGCTTTTGTCAGTGTTTACATGGTATCAAAGTTCCTTTAGGGTATTCTTCAAATGTTAGGAAGCTTGTGTCGATGAAAGACTTGAAGTTAGTGGGGCTAAAGTCTCATGATTGTCATGTCTTAATGCAACAACTGCTCCCAGTAGCTATTCGAGGCATTGCTGAATATGATCTTCAACATATTTTGACTAGACTTTGTTTCTTCTTCAATGCTATTTGTAGTAAAGTCATTGAGACAGAAAAATTGGATGAACTGGAAAATGAAGGATATCTGATCTTGTGCCAGCTTGAGAAGCTTTTTCTTCCTTCTTTCTTTGACATCATGGTACATCTAATTGTTCATCTAGTCAGGGAGATCAAGTTGTGTGGCCCTATCTATTTACGATGGATGTACCCAATTGAAAGAACTATGAAAATCCTAAAAGGGTATGTGAAGAACCCTAACCAGCCTGAAGCATCTATTGTTCAGAAATATGTTTCTGAAGAAGCCATGGAGTTTTGTCAAGATTACTTGTCAAATGTAGGACACATTGGACTTCCTGAACGTCATGACGAAGAAGGCGGTAGACGCGGGGCTTCAGTAAAGAGCATGGATCCTGATGAATTGCAACAAGTCCACTTGTACATCTTGAATAATGTTGATGAAGTTTAAGATTACATTAATGCTCATAAAGAAATTGTACGGAAAGGAAATAGTTGAATGACTGAACAAAGGTTAATTAGGGAGCATAACAAAACTTTTGCACATTGGTTCAAACAAAAGGTTGACGACGAAAAATGTGTCTCTGATACAATTAAATGGTTAGCACGTGGTCCTGAGGCTGATGTCATAAGTTGGACTTCATTTGTGATCAATGGTTATACATTTCACACAAAGTCCCTTGATGATAGGAGCACCGTCCAGAACAGTGGGGTTATGTTAGTGGCTGAATCTATGCACTTCTCTAGTTCAAAAGATAAGAATCCTAGGTTGGCAGCAATACCTTATTATGGGGTAATTGAAGAGATTTGGGTGGTTGATTATGTTAAAGTTAAACTTTCCATTTTCAAATGTAACTGGGTTGATGTCAACAATGGTGTGATGATTGATCAGTTGGGATTTACATTAGTTGACTTGAATAGTAGAAGTTTTAGAGATGAACCTTTTATTATGGCATATCAAGCGAAACAAGTGTTCTATGTTACTGATCAGGCAAACAAAATGTGGTCTGTAGCTCTCCAAGGAAAAAGGGTCATTGATATTAATCAGGAAAGTCATTCAATGAATGATCTGCTTGAGACTCCTTCTTTTTCTAGAGGTTTACCAGAATTGAACGAAGAAGATAAAGCAGACAATGAACACGGCACAAGAAATGATCATCATGAAGGGATATGGGAGGATATCCCTTTATAAAACTACATTGAAGGTTAGTTAGCTAAAATAATTATCATGAACTATATTTGAATTATGTATATTGTTATTGGTGTATATATATAACTACTTTTTTTGTTGTCGTCACAGGAAAATGAAGGATATGAGGTGTACGTCTTAGTGTAGATTCTCTGAAGCCATGCCAGCTAGTGATCATCAGCCTGAGACGAGTGTGATCATCATTAATGTAATTTAATCTTTGATGTATGTATGTAAGTGAAAAGATAAGGAACTTGGTCAAAACAGCATTGTTATGGTTGTTTGATTTCCTTGCATTATGATTCTGTCTATGGTTGTGAGTTTATTATACATGGTTGTTTTCCTTTGCTTCTGTTTCGGCCAGCACTGTTTAAGCACAAGGGAGTTGAGTTTTAATATGTTCCAATGGGTTTTAAGATTTATTTATTTCAATGTCGTTGAACTGGCTGCTGCTTGCTGAGTGAAATGTTTTAACAAGGGAAATGACTTGCTGGGTATACTTTTAAATGAAAATTTTTCTTAAAAAAAATTCAACTTTTAAGACCGGTTCTATCCAAAACCGGTTTGAAAAGTAAATTTGAGACCGGTTTTGGAGAAAACTGTTCTGGAAATTTGACTTTTTAGACTGATTTTATAAAGAACCGGTCTAAAATGTGATACTTTTTAGACCGGTTCTTTATAAAACCGGTCTAAAAATTCAAATTTTCAGATCGGTTCTTTATAAGAACCGGTCTAAAATTTTATTAATTTAGACCGGTTCCTATTATAGCCAATCTAAAAATATTTATTTTTAGACCGGTTTTATAATAACCGGTCTTAAAATTTTTTTTAAGACCGGTTCCATAACCGGTCTAAAAAGTAGAAGACTTTTTAGACCGACTGTATCAAGACTGGATCGAGAACCGGTCTAAAATGTCTTTTTTAACCGGTCTTAAAAGTGATTTTTCCAGTAGTGAGGATTTGCTTACCCCTTGCTGTCTTTCCTATACACATATTTGTAATTTTTTCACATAGCTGTTACTTTCCTGGCTTAATTGCTGATGAGACACAAGATATAGGTGATGGATATTTGCATTATGAGATATATAGGTTAAGAGTGCGATTGATTCAAGTCACAAAGCCTAAAAAATCTTGATCCATCCCATATTGCTTGGTTACTCAATGTGGGAAGTACTACTCTACTAGATAGAGTTGAAACCAAGTAGCTCAGAAACTCTTACATTGAGGAGCCTAGGACTGATCACAATGTTAATTTTCAGAACTTTTAACTTGGTGCCACCTACACAATGCAAAAATAGGAGAGGAACGTTCGATTAGAGCAATAATGAGTTTTCCAAAAAACAACATAACTTCACAAAATCAATTTAATGTCACTTTGTATGCTTTATCGTGTTGTGACTTCACAAATACGGCAGGTATTCACTTGTTTATGGATGGCTTTTGGTACAACTGAACTAGTTTATTCATCATATCCTTATTTATATGTTGGAAGTAATTTCTAAAGAGATGGATGCTTCCACACTACAAGAAAACATAAAATTTCCAATGGAAGTTGCCACAGAAAAAATTTACGTGGCAAATTTCATTGGAAAATTTTCTGATGGAATTTTTACATGGAAAATTTAGCTATGGAAAATATTCCATGGCAAATTCCGTCTTTTGCCATGGAATTTCTGACGGAATAATTCCGTCAGAAATTGCGACGGAATTTCCATAGGAAATTTGTGACAGATTTAAATTCCGTCGAAAATTGTGAGGGAATTTCTGATGGAATTGAATTCCGTCGCAATTTCCGATGGAAATGAATTCCATGGCAAAATTTAAAAATTATTATTTTGTAATTAATTATTATTTTAAATTAAATTAAATTTTTAAAAATTATTTTTATAAAAATTATTAGTTATTAATATTTTTAATTTATTTTTTAATTATTATTTTCTACTTTCTAAAATATTTTGAATTTCCAATCATAGGTTTTGGTCCCTGTATGGGCAACATGTTCATATAAAAATTTATTTATTAAAAATAAAATTTATTAGTTATTAATTAATATTAGTAAAAAATATTAGTTAATAATTATTTATTAGTTATTAATTAATGTTAATTAAAAATTAATTTTAGAAATTAGACAAAAATATAGTCATATGAAATTTATTTAAGACGTAAAATTTTTTAATTTGAAGTTAATTTATATTAAAAATTATAAGAATATATAAAATTATTTTATATTATTATTACATTTATATATAAGAAACAAATATATATTTATAAATAATTGACTATGTATAATAAGATTATATATATAATTGTGTAATAATAGAACGCCAAAGCAGTCGAGCCCATCCAGTAAGGTATCATGCGCATACGGATGAGGTCATGGGTTCGAACCAAAGAAGGCCAAGTTGAGTTGCATTTCCAGGAAAAAAGAGGTTCCGACACATGGCGGAGGGAGGTTACGATACGTGGTGGAGCCAAGCTGTGACACGTGGAGAATCTGGGTGTCGACCACAAGGTGGAGGCCGTCGGAGCTGCTCGCCGCCAGTGATAAGGTGGTAGCCACTGGAGTTGCCACTTGACTTTTTAAATTTTAAAACATAAGTTTGCGACGGACTTTCCGACGGCTCGCAATAAATTCTGTCGTAAAATTTACGACGGAATTAACTCCGTCAAAAATTTGTGACGGAATCTAAATTCTATCGGAAATTGGTTTGTCACACTGTTATTAGTGATGGAATCCATTTTCGTCAAAAATTCCATCAGAAACTCTCAATTTCGTGGCAAATTCCATTGGAAATTCAGTGTTTTTTTGTAGTGCTTAAAAGGGAGATGTAGTTGCTTAGGGATCCATATCTCCAGAAGTGACCTAAAAAAAGATAAATAGAGTAGGAAACTTCAGTCAAAGCAATTGGTCAACAACTTCTTATAATATGAGAGGAACATTCAATCAGAGCAATAATGGGTTTTCCAAAATACATAACTTCACAAAAAGCAATTTCTTGTCCCCTTGAATGCTTTATCATGTCTTAGTATAACTAAACTAATTTATTCATCACATCCCTATTCATCTTTTTAATGTAACTTCCAGAGCTATGGAAGACACTTCTAAAAAAGAAAAGGTATTTGCTTAGGGATCCATATCTCTAGAAATCACTTTGAAAAAGATCAATAGAGTAGGAACTGTGAATCAAAGCAATAGGTTGACAACTTCTTGTAACAAGAAAGGAACCTTCGATTAGAGCAATAATAGGGGTATCTAAAAAACATAACTTTGCAAAAGCAATTTAAGAAACCTCCTATCAGAGCAATACTAGGATTTCCAAAAAACATAACTTCACAAAAGTAATTTAATGTCACATTGGATACATTATCGCGTCATGACTTCATAAAGGCAGCCTAATTAGCTGGGTTGAACACTACAAGAAATAAGAGATGAACCATTAGAAGTGAATATAGGAAGGATAATGGGAAATGGATAAGGGAAATCATAACTATACCTAGCTAAGGCTCACGAATAAAAACAACTCATACGGTAGTCTCTAAGACAAAGGGTCAAGTGTATTCACTATCGCAGCTGTCACTGAGAAGTTGGATGAAGGCTTTTTGTGGTGGGATTAGACTAAAAATGACTCTCGACGGCTGAAAAAGATAACAGGAGTGTATGGTTACAATGTTTGTGGGTTTTGTTTGAACAGGCCAAATGTCAAGTATATTCTATTTTAGACATTTAAAAAGAAGAGGAATGGTAGGATTTTTTAGGTTATCATGCCTAAGACTTTACATCATGGTTCATTCGTAAGAACTGTTATTTATTTGTTTACATTTATAATGGTTCTTTATTAATAACCATTATGTATTTCACTTTTTTTTTAATTTTAGTGGTTGATTATGCAACCACCATTTTACAAAAGAAAAAAAAAAGACAAAAGCATGAGTAGTTCAGCGTGAGCATTCGTAGGGGGTGATGGTTATCACACCTACCCCTGTTGTTGTCATTATCGAGCATGCGTTATGGAATCATGGATTCCAATTGATTATCCAGCCAGTGTGGCTGTACGTATGTGAAATATTTTATATGGATCCCAGCTGTAGTGATATATGTGATATGACATATGAATGTGCAATATAGCATGAGCACTTCAGTGTGAGCAAACATAAGGGTGACGCAAGTCATACCTGCCCTTACCGTTCTAACTGCCATTATAGTTGCTATGTGTTATGTGATTATTTGTTTTCATGCTTTGTGGTTGTGCATATTATGAGTGATTTGACACTACAGGGATTCCCTAGAATCTCACTCTTGCAAAAAAAAAATTCAGAAAGGGTTGGAGGTTCAAAAGAAAAGCAGGTGATGAAGGGCAGATAGAGCTCCAAGATAGGAGTTTTATTGTGGATATTGGTTATCATAGTTTTATGTATTTTGCATATTTTGTTGGGGAAACATTTGTATATGGATGATTTTGTCTAATCCCCTCATTAAGGGAAATGGATTATAGGCATTCATGCCTTGTAAAACCCTTATTCAATTAACAGAACCTGAGTGTGTCAGGAATTTACTATATACTCTGATATTTATAAATGGAATCGTACTGTACAGGCTATTTGTGTAATTGAAATATGAATACGAGACCATAGTTGAACAGGTTTAGAAAAGTTTTTGAAAATCCTGATTTTGGGAAATTTACTTTTATTAAGTCCCAAATCATCTTATGGTCTCTAATTCCACATAATCATGTATTTATGAACTTAATCTCGGCCTTGATGATGAAGGGGATTACATTTATTAGTATCAGAGCCATAGTTCCTGGCAAGGGTAGGATTTGCTAGGAAGTTGCCATAGTTTATTGCCTTAGTCATAGATAATGACTTAAGTTTATTTGTTGTATACACATGAGTATTATGCTATTTGTGGATATATATAAGTTTTATGGACTATGTGTATACATTTGCTATGGTACTAACATGGTGAATCATTTGTAGAGTTAAAAGACAAAATGGTTCACCTTAGACTCAGACCGGACCCAGAGGTGGAGGAATTAAATGACAATCCACCTGACCCTATGTAAGAGATGATGGGTCTAATCCGGGAATAAAGAGATATGATTGTTGAGCTAAGAGAGGAGCTCAGGTAGGAAAGAGCCAAGCTTAATGCTGAGAGGGGTCAATCCACTCAAGAGGAGACCCAGGAAAAAACCCAAGTAGGGACTTATCATGAGGAGACAACTAAAGGGTTCAATTGGTCTCGAGAGACCCCATCTCGCATGGTTCTAAATAAGGAGTCGTAAGGGGTAGTAGTCCAAGGGGGTAGAGATCTACAATTTTGGGTCTCAAAGTTTTGCATGTATATACCTCCAGTGTTCAGAGGGAGATTTGAACCTCAAGCTGCCCAAGGACTGGTTGAATCGATTAGAGAAGATCTTTGAAGTCCTCGAATGTCCAACAGAGGTGAAGGAGAAATTGGTAGTGTATAAATTAGAAGGGGATGTAGACTGATGGTGGCGGAATATCGCCATAACATTACAAAGCTGGAATGTACCATTGACTTGGGAGGTGTTCCAAGAAAAGTTTAATGAAAAGTACTTCCCTAAGTTAGTGTGATTTGAGAAAGAATATGAGTTTCTAACCATCAAGCAGGGTGATACGGAGAGCTTTAATGAGTACTTATCTCGTTTCATCCGGCTATCCTGATACTCTTCCTACCTCCGACATAAAGATGATGAGGAGTACAGTTCCGATATGCTTATCCGGGGGTTAAGGCGTGAGCTAAGGAAGAGGTTGGCCACTCATCTGTTTACCTACTTCAACAAAGAGGTAGAAGAGTGCAGAATAACTGAGAACAATCTAAAGGAGTTGTACCCAGCTAAGGGTAAGGACAGCCATAATGAGCCTAGCAAGGTAAATACTTCCTAAAAGTGGAAGGGATAAGGGTCCTCATCTGGGGACAATAGCAAGAAGCCTTATCAATCTCGGGGTCGTGGTGATTAGAGATGTCCAACGGGACCAATATGCAATCAGTGTAGGAAGTACAATCCAGGTAGAACCTGCACGAGGTAAGTGATTTGCTTCAATTGCAAATAGCAGGCTCATCTTTCTACTCAGTGCCCACGACAGCCGGCAGAGCAAAGGCCCAGGAATCAGGGTCGAGTATTCGCCATAACACATGAGGAGGCCCAAAAATCACCTGAACTGATCCAAGGTAAAATTCTTCTTGGTGGTAATAAGTTACAAGCTTTGTTTGAATCGGGTGCAAGTCATTCTTTTATTGCCTATGACTGTGTAAAGCACCTGGGTTTCCATGTGTATAAATTGCCATTTTACTTGGTTGTGTCCACACTAATGGGTGTCAAGGCTGTGATGCCCTAAACTTATCTCAATTGTGTGATAGTTGTTGAGGAACTTGAGTCCGTGGTTGATTTGATTGGTTTGCCACTTCAACAATTAGAGGTTATTCTTGGTTTTGACTGGTTGAGAGTAAATGATGTGTTGCTTGATTATGGTAATAAGAAGATAGCTTACTGTAATGCACAGTAGGGAACAGCGTGAATACCAGTTCAAATTTTCTTTCAACAGCTAAAGCTAAGAGATATCTTGAGAAGGGATGCCAGAGGTATATAGTGTTCTTCTCTATTCAATGGGAAACAGGAGAAACTTTAGAAAGTATACCCATGGTGAGAGAATTCCTTGAGGTATTTCTGGACGATCTTAGCGGGTTGCCTTTGAAAAGGGAAGTTCAGTTCCTAATTGATATTGCGCCTGGATTTGGTTTGATATCAAAGGCCCCATACCGTATAGCCTTGAATGAAATGGCGAAGTTGAAGAAGAAAATTGAAGAATTGCTTAAGGAAGGGTTCATCCGACCCAGTGTCTCACCGTGGGGAGCTCTAGTATTGTTCGTGAAAAAGAAAGACAGGAGTCTACAGTTGTGTATCGATTACAGGGAGTTGAACAAGATTACTGTCAAGAACAAGTATCCTCTCCTGAGAATCGATGACTTGTTAGATCAATTATTTGGCTCTTGTGTATTCTCCAAAATTAATCTAAGGTCTGGATATCATCAGTTGTGTGTGAAGGCAACGGATGTTCCAAAGACTGCTTTCAGAATAAGGTATGGGCACTATGAGTTCCTTGTGATGCCCGTCGGGTTGACTAATGCACCATCAGTATTCATGGATTATATGAACCGCATGTAAAGGCAGCGGATGTTCCAAAGACTACTTTTCAGAACGAGGTATGGGCACTATGAGTTCCTTGTGATGCCCTTCGAGTTGACTAATGCACCAGCGGTATTCATGGATTATATGAACCGTGTCCTCCGACAATATCTTGACCAATTTGTGGTAGTGTTTATTAATGACATTATGATATACTTTAAAAGTAGAGAAGACCATGAGCAGCATTTGAGAATTATGCTGAGAATCTTATGGGAAAAGCAACTCTATGCCAAGCTGAGCAAGTGTGAGTTTTGGCTTACGAAAGTAAAATTTCTTGGCCATGTTATCTAACGTGAATGGGTCTTAGTGGATCCCAGTAAGGTGGAAGCAGTACTTGATTGGAAGAGGCCAGAAATTATTTATGAGATTCTCAGTTTTCTGGGTCTTGTTGGTTACTATCGGAGGTTCATTCAAAACTTCTCTTGTATTGCATTACCGATGACCAAGCTCACGAGGAAGGATCAACCATTTTTGTGGGATGAACGTTGTGAGCGGAGTTTCACTGAGCTAAAGGAGAGGTTAACTACGGCACCTGTGTTGATTATACCTAATCCTAGTGAGGCTTACATCGTGTACAGTGATGCGAGTAAGCAGGGGTTAAGGTGTGTCCTGATACAGTAGGGAAGAGTAGTGGCCTATGCCTCTCGGCAGCTAAACTTGAATAAGATGAACTACCCCACTCATGATCTGGAGCTTGTGGCAATAGTGTTTGCGTTGAAAACTTGGCATCATTACCTGTATGGTGTGACAGTGGAACTGTATTGTGACCACAAGAGTCTTAAATATCATTATGATCAGAAAGAGTTGAACATGAGACAGCGTCGGTGGATGGAGTTACTGAAAGATTATAACCTGGAGATCAAATATCATCCAGGTAAGGCTAATGTCATAGCAGATGCTTTGAGTCGGAAGTGGCAACGATGATGATCCAAGAAAAGAAATTGATAGAGGTATTTCGGGATTTGAATCTCTCAAATAATATCCTGTGTGCTAGTTATGGTATGTTCCAAGGGGAGAATGACCTGAGGACTGAAATTAAAGAGGCTCATATGCATGATGAGCGAGCCTAGTCTATTCGAGCTATGATTGAGCAAGGAGGGACTCGGGACTATGATTTGTCACCTAGTAGACTGGTTTGTTACCAAAAGAGAATCTATGTTCCACTGAAGGCTAACTTGAGACTGAGAATAATTGATGAGGCACATAAGAGTCAATATACTCTTTACCTCGGTATGACCAAGATGTATCACAACTTGAAATTTATGTATTGGTGGCCTGGGTTGATAGGTGATGTGACTAAGTATGTGGCGCGGTTTCTTACCTGTCAAAAGGTGAAGATTGAACACCAGAGACCACCAGGATTGCTTCAGAGTCTAGAAATTCCAGAGTAGAAGTGGGAGAGTGTGACTATGGATCTAGTGGTGGGTCTGCCCAGGATCAAGAACTATGATGCAATCTGGGTGATTGTTGATTAACTAATGAAGTCAGCGCACTTTATACCTATCAATGCTAGATATCCTCCCGATAAGTGTTCGCCTCCGCAAGTGCACGGGTCGCGCCAAGTAATAGAGTGATAAGTACAGATCGTCCCACGAGGATTTGAATAACAACTAGTCGAACAATAGCTTTATGTGTTTGATCAAGTTGACTCGACTAAAGTGTTGAGTATGAGAGAAACAAATTTAAAAGACGTAATGAGAAAGACTAATGAAAATACTGACAGAATGGCCTTCTTGCAAATGTAATCAATTAAAGTGACTCTAGGATTGCTCTCTCCTTTTGTATATCATGAACTCAATCTACTTCCTCCTCATCATTCCTGTTTATAGGATCTATACGCGTCAGTCTAAGGATCGATAATCATTGGGTAAGCTCTCTCGAGTCATAACCAACATATATTCTCCAATTAAATGCACAATCTCTTGCTGTATTTAAAGGAGAACATCCATTAACCAGCCCCTCCTCACTTTGACAATGCTAGGTTAATGACTCTATCTCTAGGTTATTAACAACCATACATTTAACTAGTTAAACTGTAGGTCTAGCATAACACTACCCTCGTTCTTCAACTAGATTAACTCTCTCAAGCCTAATCCATTTGAACATGTTATTCATAGCTAGCTATTTATGAATATCAGAGAAAACAGAGCAAAGTTAAAACATATATGCCATTATAAAATGAAGAGGAAGAAGACTTCGAGCTCAATCCATACAAAATTATCGAACAATCCTAGAATGAGAGAAACTAGCTACACATGTTTAATAGCTGATTACAAACGACAAGAGTTAAAGAAGTCATAACAGAATCACAGTGGAGAAGGAATAGAATACAGAGGTATCAAGAAAATCTGAAATGAAATCTCCTTAAATCCTTGAGCCCACTTTATTCTCCTTGCTTCTAGCAATTTCCAGCTCTTAGAACCTCCTTAGCCGCCTCTGTCTTTCTTTCCAAAAGTGGGAACCCCCTTTTCAAAACCCTCCATTTGCCTTTTATACCATCTCAGCTGTCAAAACGCAAATCTTCATTTTCGGGGTTGGGCCGCGGCCCAAGAGATCGTGGGCCGCGGCCCAAGAGTCTCTGACTTGAAGTTGGTGCTGGTGGGCCGCGGCCCAAGAGGTTGTGGGCCGTGGCCCAAGAGTTTCTGTGCTCCCCTGGGCATGCTGGGCCGCGGCCCAAGATGTGGTGGGCCGCGGCCCAACACTCTCTTGGGCTTCCTTTCCTGTTCTGATTTTCCAGCTGGTCTTTCCTTCATTGGTTGTCAGCTTCAACTTCCTTCCTCTCTTTTGCACTGCCTGCAGCTTCCTCTGGGTTAGCCCTGACTTAATCTGTACAAGTTCACACAAAGGACTTTCACACAACGTTAGACATTCATAACAGTTAGGGAGTAATATCCTTCACAAATTCATTTTGCTGTGCATAACATGAGAGAAACACAATTTATCACTTTCATCCATTCTAATGCCCACTTATGCCTCCAAAATGAAGTGAAACAGTATGAAATATGGAATTCTAGTAAGAATTTCCTGAAGTTAACACACCCCCAAACTTGAACTTTTGCTCGTCCTCGAGTAAACTCTCACTATCCAGCCTAATGCTCATGCATGACCCTCTTCTCTTAAGCTCTCATGTCACCAAATATACATGACTGCTTGGTTTATCAAAGAAAACTAACTCCCTAGTCATTTTCAACTAAATGGATGTTCAACAAGAGTCATCCAACACTCATCCTTCATTCATCAAGACCAGGAACAATACTTCAGCATGTATAATTTGGAATCATTAGCTAGACCTAATCCATTGCATTCTCCTTCCTTTTTACTTGAATTCAATTCACACGCTTTCAGTGTCCCAGGAACTTCAAGGTTGCATGGAATTGTTCATTGTTGATGCTTTAAGTTAACACGGAGTTCAGTTTTAGGTAATGTAAAGGGAATAGGCTACAGCTCAATCAACCACAGTTATGTGCACAAGAAAACACTCACAGCTATATGTGTTTAATCCTCACTCTTAGGGTTAATTTCGCTCAGTACCACTTATAGCAGGTCCTGCCATAGGCTTGTAGAAATTCTACTCTCTCCACCACTTGTACACCTAGATTTATGAATCAAGGGGGCCTTTACCAGGGTTGTAATGTTGGAAATGGTCTAGTGGAAGGGACTAATGGAATCAGTGCCATGCATGATGAAATGTAAATAATGACATCTCTCTTCTTCTTCTTCTCTTTTCCTTTTTCTTTTTCTCTTGTTTGTTTTGTTTTTCTTTTCTTTTCTTTTTCTTTTTCTCTCTTTTTTTTTTGTGTAACTCAGCATTTATTTAAAAGAAAGGAGATAGTAAATCAAATGCTAACTCCCTGCTTTTCTAAGTATCATTCAATTCCACAGCAACATCATGCATGACTTGTTAAATGTCAGATTTTAAAAGAAAGAAAAGGTGAATGGCTCAAAGGGGATGATCAAAGGATGAATGTGAAAGGTTTGTGTTTAGGTTCATGGGTTTAGAAATGAATGCCCCTATCATTTTCACTAATCCACATGTATCTGTGATTTTGAAAAAGAATTTAAACAAGTTCTAGAGGTACACTGGCATAAATGGCACAAACACTCTAATGAATAAACTTCAGGCTCAAAACCCTTCCAACAGAGGTTTCTCCTCTCTTGTGCACAACCCCCACGGTTTATTCAACCTTAGCTTATTTCGAATACATTAACTTAACTGATCCCTATGCTAACACTATGCGCCATAACCACAGCCACTTCCATACAATTTACTCAAAAACATATAGTTCCGTGACAAGGAAAAGAAAATGCTTTCGAAGTGTATGAATCGCTCATTTCTTCCCAGGAATTCAACTACAATTTCAAAGGTCTTGCCATGAAAACAATTTATACCTGTCATGTGTAAACCAAAAACCAAGCAGTCATGAATATCCAGTATTTGATTCAACTCAGCTATCCAATGCAATTCCCAGACATTTAGCTCAAAGAAATGACGTAAAGCAGGTTTGAACAAGTGCATGCAAATATAAAAACACCCCCAAACTTGAGGGAGACAGTGTCCCCACTGTCCTAAGACACATTGTGTCACAGATAGCACCTATAAAGAAACGAGCATACAGCCAGGCATAGGTATAATAGTGAACACCAGAGTTATCGAAACCATAATATCCAATAAAATATGAAACCACTTATGTCAGGCAGTAAAGCAGCAATAAACCATAATATCTGAAAGCTCAACTGTTACCACAGTACTGAAATAAAGTCTGAAAGAAACCATAATAACCATAGAAAATGAAAAACAGCAGTAACAATGGTCAACAGTACTAGGCTAGTCCTCGCCATCACCATCACTGGCAGCATCATCAGTGCTGTCCCCCTCCACATCAGCATCTCCACCAACAGCACCGACCTCCGTGTCATCATCATCGTTACCAGCCTGAGCTGCAGCAGGTACATGAGCAGCGAATAACTCCTCTAGCCTGGTCAGGCGAACACCGTGATCCTGTAGATAAGTGAGGCACTGAGCAGCAGTGGCCTCTGTGCGCTGAATAACCGCAAAGATCACGTCCAGAGTGACGGTAGACTCGGAGGAGGCAGGGGCACCGAATGGTTGTCCCTGCTCCTGGGGGAATGGACTATCAGGAGGCGGGTGAGAGGGCCCTTCCTGCTGAAAGAACGGGTCAGTCGCTGTACGCTGGTTGGCTGGAACTTGCTCGCCTGGTCTTGGCTTGATGCTCAAGTAGTTGAAAGTCTTTAGAGGCTTGAACATAACATCGGAAGCCACCGCGGCTACACCCACTGACGTGCAGAAAGAGGAGATGAGATGTGGCAGTATCAGAGCGACCGAATGATCTCAGGCATGGTCGCGAAGAGTCTGATAAATCAGGGCGCTGAGATCAACAGGCTCCTTCTTCATGAGCAGGTAGATAAGGAGAGCCTGGTCTCTAGAGATGCGACTCCTCTGCGACGATGGCCAGAAGAAGTCCTTGCCGAAATGCAGCCACACCCGAGCCTCCACTGATAACTGAGCCCGAGGTAAATGTTTCTGCGCCCCTCCACGAGTCTGCCACGCTACTTGGTGGTTGTACACGAGCAGCTCTGAAATCGCATCATCCGGGATGTCATCCTCACTGTCCAATAATTGCCTATAGCGGCACTCCTCAACAGCGGGGAGTGCTGTAAACTGCCGGAAGCTCTCGATAGTAAAATCCACCTCGACCCCGCGCAGAGGAAATCGCCAAATGGATTTGACAGCGGCATTGGCGTAAAACTCCTGAACGATCTGCAGGTTCCCGTCAACCTTGGGATCCATAAGCCGCTGAAGGTGATATGTACGTGTGGCTAAGTAGTAGAACTCATACGCGACGGTGAACGGGAATTCCCGTTCCTGCAGCAAGGGGCGGGTGACAATCTTGGTCTTGGCCTCAGCAACTGCCCGGGGACCGGAGCGATCAGCAACACGCTTAGCAGGCATATTTGCTACGAGAGAAAACAGTGGACATCCAAAAACAATTTAAGACGCAAACAGGCGCTAAACATGTGCACCAGCATCAGAGAATGCAATAATGACCTCCCCCAAACTTATGACCTAACAGTCGCAAATCTGTTCAATAAAAGTCCAAACCTCAACCTCACTACCTCATACATCACTGAATCAATCTCAAAAGAATGCCTAAGGTCACTATAATGCCAACACAATGTCATCACACAGGTATGTCAAAACAAGCAGCAAGATGTGACTACCACAACACAGGTTCACTAACAGTTGATAGTGTATGTTCACAGAGGCACTTTGCATGTTGTGCAAGTTAAGCAAAACAAAGATTACAAAAACACAAAATGCACTTGCAGGTTCACATGATCATGCAAAAGGAACAACCGCACACTGGTCCACTGTGATCACAGCTTACAATTTTCAAAACTTAGTCAGAGTGTGCACAGGGCAAATATGTTGTGTGATGTGACCGTATGAACACAATTCGCACATACCAAACATGCACAATTTAATTTATAAAATCTCAGCAGACGTTTAATGCAGGCATTACAGATTTACTCATCAAGGGAACCTACACAACCTTGCACAATATGCACTTTTTGAAATGGATTAGGAAACCTTTGCCGTACAATGAAAGCATGGTAGCCCTAACAAAGAATTCAAGTCCAGCCATAACACAGGGTATACCAGAACAGAGCAATATATTTAGACATCTTGAAATCAACGATTTAAACATCCCAGATACCATTCATGAGAAACAAGAGGAGTTAACACAGTTAACAAGCAGTCATATGTACAGAGTGGTTATGTCTCAAAACAGGGGAACGATAAACTAAGGAATGCAGAATGAATTGAAGGCCCATTTGCTATTCATATGACCAAAGAATGCCCTAAATCCTAGGCATTGCCCTAGAAACCTATCAATTACAACAGAATTGCGACTGTGACGACTAAATTCCCAAATCAAAACTGACCTAACGACCCCAAAATGCAAGTACAGAGCAAGTTATAGATTTCGTACCTCAGATGTAGAGAAAAGTGCTCGATGAGAGGAGAAATCAAAAGGGGAATACTCCCTTTGTAGAGCCTAGGGCGTCGTTCACAGGGGTGAGAAACAGGGATTGAGAAAAACTCAGCACCAACGATTCATGTATCAGCAGGCGGAGGGAAGGAGTAGAGGCGAAGAGGGGAAGAGGAGGAAACAAGGGAGGAAGAAGAAATTGAAGGGAAAGGAATGGGGGAAAGGGGTCGATTGTGAGGGAGGAGGGATTTGGGGGAGGGGCACAAATGAGAGAATAAGCGCGTAGCAGGGTTTTAAAAAACCCTGCTGTCGCGCTTGGGCCGCGGCCCAGGATGTTGTGGGCGGCGGCCCACAACTCTCTGAGCAGCAGTTATCTTCCTTGGGCCGCGGCCCAGAACTGTCTGGGCTGTGCAGTGGATCTTTGGGCCGCGGCCCACAGTGTTTGGCCGCGGCCCAGAACTTTCTGGGCTGCAATACCTTCTTTGGGCTGCGGCCCAGGACTTCTTGGGCCGCGGCCCAAAACTTTCTGACCTTCACCTGTATTCTTGGGCCGCGGCCCACAGAGTCTGGGCCGCGGCCCAGAACCTTCTGACCACAGTACTCCAGTTCTGGGCATTTAGGGACCTTTCGGTTTCCACAAAGGCATGTAGTCCACTATAGGCATCATTGACACACAGCATACAACACCATTGGCTATTCAATTAAGATTTTCACAATCAACACCTTCCAACCACACATTCCTTTGATTAACATTTCCTCCTAAATCAGGATTTTCTATGTATAATCAGCAAATTAGCAAATTGAAGCCAACTATCATGCATAATGCTTCTTTAACAGGCATTGCAGATTTCATATCATATCCCTAGCATCAGAATACACAAGTATGCATAAGAGTTGGAAAACTTCCCTGGAATATGCCTATCCCATCAAGATGCCACCCTTTTTTGCCTAGCCATCTTCTCGGTCTCAACAACCTTCAGTTTGACCTCCCTTTTCTCCCCTACACAAAGTAAAAGACCAAACATAAACCTACTAAATTATGCTAAAATCAAAGAAACTAAAAAGATTAAGTTCAGAACTTGGGTTGCCTCCCAAGAAGCGCTTAGTTTATAGTCCTTAGCCTGACTTTTTACTTTGGTCACTCCTCATTGGATAAGTAAGTGGTGGACACCAGCCTATCCACATCTCCTCCCCAATAATGCTTCAACCTTTGACCATTAGCCTTAAATCTCTCACCCTTATCATTCTCCAGCTCCACATCTCCATATTTTGATGCCTGAATCACCTTGAAAGGCCCAGACCACCGAGATTTAAGCTTCCCAGGAAAGAGCCTCAGCTTGGAATTATAAAGGAGAACAGTTTGTCCCGGTTCAAAGCTCTTGGGACTGATCTTTCTGTCATGATCCCTCTTTGTCTTCTCTTTATAAATTCGTGAACTTTCATAGGCATTTAAGCGGATTTCCTCCAACTCATTGAGTTGGAGAAGCCTCTTTTCCCCCACAGCTTGTGGATCAAAATTTAACTTCTTGATGGCCCAATATGCTCCATGTTCCAATTCCACAGGCAAATGGCAAGCTTTTCCAAACACTAATCGATATGGAGACATACCAATCGGTGTTTTGTAAGCTGTTCGATAGGCCCACAATGCATCATCAAGCTTGGAAGACCAATCTTTCCTCGTAGTGTTCACCATCTTCTCAAGAATACTCTTGATTTCCCGGTTGGAAATCTCAGCTTGGCCATTTGTTTGGGGATGGTAGGGCAATGCTACTTTGTGCCTCACTCCATATTTCTTCATGAGAGCCTGAAATTGATGATTGCAGAAGTGTGATCTACCATCACTGATAATTGCTCTTGGTGTGCCAAACCTTGTGAAAATGTGCTTCTTGAGAAACTTCAATACCGTCTTGGCATCATTAGTCACACATGCCATAGCTTCCACCCATTTTGATACATAGTCCACACCCACTAAAATGTGTTCATTGTTGAAGGACTTCGGGAATGGACCCATGAAATCAATCCCCCAGACATCGAAGAGCTCAACTTCTAACATATTATTCAGTGGCATCTCATTCCTTCTTGATATGTTCCCCACCCTTTGGCACCGATCACATTGGAGGGCAAAGGCATAAGCATCCTTGAACAATGAAGGCCAATAAAAGCCACTTTGAATCACTTTCGCAGCGGTTTTCTCTCCTCCAAAATGACCACCATACTCAGATGAATGACAACAATGCAGAATGCATTCTTGCTCATTTTCTGGCACACATCTTCGAATGAGTTGATCGGGGTACCTCTTAAATAAGTAAGGCTCATCCCAAAAGTACTTCTTCACCTCGTGCAAAAACTTACGCTTTTGATGAGTATTGAACTCCGGAGGTAACACTCCACAAACCAAATAGTTGACAAAATCAGCAAACCATGGCGTAGATGAGTGATCAACAAAGAACAGCCGTTCATCAGGAAATGATGCTTGGATCATGTCAGAATCGTCAAGTTGAGGGTCGGTGCTCAGCCTCGATAAGTGGTCGGCCACTTGATTCTCTGTACCTTTTTTGTCAATTATGTTCAGGTCAAACTCTTGAAGTAGAAGCACCCAGCGAATGAGTCGGGCTTTAGAGTCCTTCTTGGTAAGTAGGTACTTGAGAGCTGAATGATCGGTGTACACAGTGACCTTAGTACCGACTATGTATGGTCTGAACTTCTCACATGCATACACTATGGCAAGTAACTCTTTTTCAGTGGTAGTGTAATTGAGTTGAGCACCATCAAGAGTTTTACTCGCATAGTAGATAGGGTGGAAGAGTTTCTCTGCCTTTTGTCCCAAAACAGCACCAACAGCATAATCACTTGCATCGGCCATAATAATGAATGGTAAAACCCAATCGGGAGCCACTAAGATAGGAGCTGAAATGAGACGCTTCTTTAGTTCTTCGAAAGCATTTAAGCACGTATCATCAAACTTGAAGTCTACATCTTTTTCCAGAAGCTTAGAAAGGGGTTTGGCAATTTTGGAGAAATCCTTGATAAACCGCCGATAGAACCCGGCATGTCCAAGAAAACTTCGGATTCCCTTGGCATTAATGGGTGGTGGTAATTGCTCAATAATAGCAATTTTAGCTCTATCCACCTCCAACCCGTTTTTAGACACTCTGTGGCCAAGTACAATGCCTTCTTGCACCATGAAGTGACATTTCTCCCAATTGAGAATTAGGTTTGCTTCTTCACACCTTGTAAGCACAGCCTCTAAATTTTCCAAACACGAGTCAAAAGATGAACCAAAGACAGAAAAATCATCCATGAATACCTCAATTGTTTTCTCAATCATATCAGCAAAAATGGACATCATACACCGTTGAAAAGTGGCTGGTGCATTGCATAGTCCAAAAGGCATTCTTCTGAACGCAAAAGTGCCATATGGACAAGTGAAGGTGGTCTTCTCTTGATCTTCTGGGGCTATGGCAATTTGGTTGTACCCGGAATATCCGTCAAGGAAACAAAAGAATTCCTGGCCGGCTAATTTGTCCAACATTTGATCGATGAATGGCAGAGGGAAATGATCTTTTCTTGTAGCTGTGTTGAGCTTCCGATAATCCATACACACCCGCCAACCAGTCACCGTGCGAGTAGGAATTAGTTCATTTTGGGTGTTAGCCACTACAGTCATGCCACCCTTCTTAGGGACACATTGAACTGGGCTCACCCATGAACTATCAGAGATAGGATACACAATTCCAGCGGAAAGCCACTTAAGTATTTCTTTCTTGACCACTTCCTTCATGATTGGATTCAATCGCCTTTGATGCTCAATAGAAGTTTTATGATCATCTTCGAGCAAGATTTTGTGCATACACATAGAAGGGTTGATTCCCTTAATGTCAGCTATGGTCCAGCCTATAGCTTTCTTGTGGTCTTTTAAAACTCGTAGGAGCTTTTCCTCTTGCAGATTTGAAAGACCAGAGGAGACAATTACCGGTAATGTATCGGCCTCTCCTAAGTAGACATACTTAAGATGAGATGGTAATGGCTTCAACTCAAGAGATGGTGGAACTTCAATAGATGGCTTCAAAGGAGTGCTCAATGCCTCAGCCACCTCAAGTGGCTCAAAGTTCCTTTGTCTTGAGTGAGGGAATGCCTCCATACGAAAAAGGTTTTCAAGAGCTTCTTCATCAAATTCATCCAAGCTTTTCTCTCCAATTAGAAATGCCTCTAAAGGGTCCTTGATCATGGGAGCATAGGCTTCCGGAGGAATGAGGGAGTCAAAGATGTCCACGAATGAGCAGTGAGCTGAATCATCATGGAACTTCAAGGCTTTTGGCATGTTAAAGACCACTTTTTCGTCGTCTACCCTCAAAGTAATTTCACCCTTTTCCACATCAATAAGAGTTCTTGCTGTAGCTAAAAATGGACGGCCTAAAATGAGTGGGATCTTCCAATCAACTTCACAATCAAGCACCACAAAATCTGCTGGAAAGATAAACTTATCTACCTTCACTAAAACATCTTCAATAATTCCTCTAGGCTTAGAAATACTCCGGTCAGCAAATAGAAGGGTCACTGTGGTAGGCCTTGGTTCTCCTAGCCCCAATTGGTTAAAAACAGCCAAGGGCATCAAATTTATGCTAGCACCCAAGTCACATAGAGCTTTACCGTTGAAGTTTGTACCAATGTTGCACGGAATATAGAAACTACCCGGATCTTTCAATTTGGTAGGTAACTTCCTCTGGATCACGGCACTACATTCTTCAGTTAGAGCGACCGTTTCAAATTCATTGAATCGCCTCTTCTTGGATAACACATCCTTAAGGAATTTGGCATATTTAGGCATACCCTCTAACGCTTCAGCAAAAGGAATGTTGACATGTAATTGTTTAAACATATTTACAAACCTTTTGAATTGTGCTTCTTCCTCCTTCTTTTTGAATCTTTGAGGGAATGGTAAGGGAGGCATGACAGTGGAGGTGCTGGGTTTGCTCTTCTTTTCAATATTCAGCTCTTGTTCCCTCTTTTTGCTCTTGCCAACATCATCCAAACCGCCCTCAGTGTGCTTTCTCTTCTTAGATTCCTCATCTTCCACAGCAATTTCTGGAGTTATCACTTCCTCCTCGTCAACCTCAAGGTCCACTTGCCCATCTTGCTTTGGTTCCGGTGTGCTTGAGCTAGACATGTTCGGAAGCACCTTGCCACTTCTCAACTGAATGGCCTTACATTCTTCTTTTCCACCCCTCTTTGGGTTAGGGATGGTATCACTTGGGAGACCGTTTCGAGCCATGGCATTTACTTGTATAGCTAGTTGCCCCACTTGAACTTCAAGGTTCTTAATAGCCGATTCATGAAGAGAAAAGGTAGCCTTACTCTCACCCCTTGAAGATTCCACTTCGGTTAAGATTCGGGACAACATTTTGTCCGTCTTTGATTCTTTTTCTTTCATAGGAGCTTGCCTTGCTTGCATTGGAAAACCCGGTGGAGGGACCGGCTTGGTGCCAGAAGTAGACTCATGAGGAGGATTCAAAGTGTTACCTTGACTCCAAGAAAAGTTAGGATGAGCTCTCCAAGCACGATTGTAAGTTTGTGAGTATGGATTACCTTGAGCAGGTTGGAATTTGCCCATATAATTGACAGATTCAGTGTCCATGTAAAGAGGGCAATTGTCCGGCATGTGGACATCATTGCATTGCTCACATGAAAATGGAGTGGATTGAACAGAATGCACACCACGGGGATGGCCCTTGTTTATTTGAGACTCTAAGACATCAAAACGTTTGTTCAAAGCATACAAAATAGTGGCAATTTGTGATGAAGAGTCTTCTTTTGTGTTGAGTAGGGCTGGGGTAGTTGGAGTTTTCCTGTCATTTCCTTGGGTGTTATTTGCAGATAATTGGTCCAAAAGTCTGAAAACTTCATTAACCGGAACATTCCGGTAACCTCCATTAGTCATAGAGTCCACCATGGCCTTAGATTGAGGATTCAATCTTGTGCAGAAAATCTGGATTACTACCCACTTGTCCACCCCATGATTGGGGCATTGTTTCATTAGCATCTTGTATCTTTCCCATGCGGCATACAAATGCTCATCCGGTTGTTGTCTAAAACTTAGAAACTCATCTCTTGCTTCCACTGATTTATCATCGGAGAAAAATCGAGCTCTGAATTTAGCTTCAAGATCAGCCCAAGATGTTATGGATCCTTCCGGGAGATTGTTAAACCAATCTCTAGCCTTCCCTTGGAGAGAGAGAGGGAATAGCCGCAACCGCAGTATATCTTGAGGAACACCATTCTGCTTGAAGGAGTCACACACTTCTAAGAAATACATCAAATGCTTGTTGGCGTCTTCATTATAAAGGCCATGGTATAACCCGTGCATTTGCAACATCGTTATCATCACCGGTTTAATCTCAAAAGTGTGAGCTTGCATCTCCGGCATTCGAATGCATGATTGAGTTCCTCTCATGTTTCTGCTGGCAAAATCATTGACCGTGGCTCTATCATATTCATCCGCCATTGCTTCAGCTTCAGTTTCAGCTCCAAACTCAGATTCTGCTGTTGTTTCCGTACCAGATTCAGATTCTGCTGCTGATTTTGGTTCCTCCTCAACGCGCTGTATTCCGTCTAGCACCACAATCAGTTCGTTTCCTTGCAAATGTTGCATGAACTGGACTGATACCTGCGAAAAGGACAAGACAGCAAGTATCAAGCTACACAAGTGAAATTGAATTCAGAAAACAATGACAGAAAAATTATAATGCTTAACTAAAGAATCAAGCGAAATCTACTAACATAAACCTAAGGTCAACTTAAATATTTGTTAAACCAAATCCCCGGCAACGGCGCCAAAAACTTGTTCGCCTTCGCAAGTGCACGGGTCGCGCCAAGTAATAGAGTGATAAGTACAGATCATCCCACGAGGATTTGAATAACAACTAGTCGAATAATAGCTTTATGTGTTTGATCAAGTTGACTCGACTAAAGTGTTGAGTATGAGAGAAACAAATTTAAAAGACGTAATGAGAAAGACTAATGAAAATACTGACAGAATGACCTTCTTGCAAATGTAATCAATTAAAGTGACTCTAGGATTGCTCTCTCCTTTTGTATATCATGAACTCAATCTACTTCCTCCTCATCATTCCTGTTTATGGGATCTATACGCGTCAGTCTAAGGATCGATAATCATTGGGTAAGCTCTCTCGAGTCATAACCAACATATATTCTCCAATTAAATGCACAATCTCTTGCTGTATTTAAAGGAGAACATCCATTAACCAGCCCCTCCTCACTTTGACAATGCTAGGTTAATGACTCTATCTCTAGGTTATTAACAACCATACATTTAACTAGTTAAACTGTAGGTCTAGCATAACTCTACCCTCGTTCTTCAACTAGATTAACTCTCTCAAGCCTAATCCATTTGAACATGTTATTCATAGCTAGCTATTTATGAATATCAGAGAAAACAGAGCAAAGTTAACACATATATGCCATTATAAAATGAAGAGGAAGAAGACTTCGAGCTCAATCCATACAAAATTATCGAACAATCCTAGAATGAGAGAAACTAGCTACACATGTTTAATAGCTGATTACAAACGACAAGAGTTAAAGAAGTCATAACAGAATCACAGTGGAGAAGGAATAGAATACAGAGGTATCAAGAAAATCTGAAATGAAATCTCCTTAAATCCTTGAGCCCACTTGATTCTCCTTGCTTCTAGCAATTTCCAGCTCTTAGAACCTCCTTAGCCGCCTCTGTCTTTCTTTCCAAAAGTGGGAACCCCCTTTTCAAAACCCTCCATTTGCCTTTTATACCATCTCAGCTGTCAAAACGCAAATCTTCATTTTCGGGGTTGGGCCGCGGCCCAAGAGATCGTGGGCCGTGGCCCAAGAGTCTCTGACTTGAAGTTGGTGCTGGTGGGCCGCGGCCCAAGAGGTTGTGGGCTGCGGCCCAAGAGTTTCTGTGCTCCCCTGGGCATGCTGGGCCGCGGCCCAAGATGTGGTGGGCCGCGGCCCAACACTCTCTTGGGCTTCCTTTCCTGTTCTGATTTTCCAGCTGGTCTTTCCTTCATTGGTTGTCAGCTTCAACTTCCTTCCTCTCTTTTGCACTGCCTGCAGCTTCCTCTGGGTTAGCCCTGACTTAATCTGTACAAGTTCACACAAAGGACTTTCACACAACGTTAGACATTCATAACAGTTAGGGAGTAATATCCTTCACAAATTCATTTTGCTGTGCATAACATGAGAGAAACACAATTTATCACTTTCATCCATTCTAATGCCCACTTATGCCTCCAAAATGAAGTGAAACAGTATGAAATAGAAGTTAACAATAAGCTGGCTAAGATATATATAAAAGAGATAGTAAGACTCCATGGTACATCGAAGAATATTATTTCTGACAGAGATCCTTGGTTTACTTCTAGATTTTGGACGGCTCTGTATGAAGCTATGAGTACTCAGTTGAGGTTTAGCATGACCTACCATCCTCAGACAGACAGACAGTCAGAGAGGACTATTCAGCAGGGTATTAAAACCCAGACCGGGTATTGAATCGGTCAAGGTATTGGGTTAAGGGTTAGTGGGTCAGACCGAGACTCGGAGCTAAACAGGGCCAAACCGATAAGAAATTGAAGATTTTAGGTTTATTAGTATGAAATTCTAAAGAAAAAGAAAAAAAATTTAAATAGCAACCTCGACCGGACAGAGAACCCGATCGGTCTATTGACCGGTTCGCTAGTTTCAGGGCTAGACTAGCGGTCCGGTCTGGGTTCAACAACTCTACTATTCACACATTGAAAGATATATTGAGAGCGTGTGTCTTAGACTTCAAGGGAAAATGGGACTACTATCTTCCACTGGCTGAGTTTGCTTACAACAATAGCTATCATGCAAGAATCCAAATGGCTCTGTATGAAGTATTGTATGGAAGGAAGTGCCAGTTACCATTGTGTTAGACAGAGTTGTCTGAGAGGAAGTTGTATGGGCTGGATCTTGTTGAGCAAACTTCTGAGCAGATCAGAATTATCAGGAAGAGGCTCCTTACAGCACAGAGTTGACATAATAGCTATGCTGACAAAAAGAGAAGACCTATAGAGTTTGAAGTGGGGGATCATGTTTTCTTGAGAGTATCTTTGGTCACAGGTATTGGGAGAGCAATCAAACGGAAGAAGATGAGTCTGAGGTACATTGGTTCATTTGATATTCTAGCAAGAATTGGGCCGGTGGCATATCGGATAGCACTACCCCCGAATTTGAGTCAATTGTATAATGTGTTCCATGTCTCGTAGCTCAAGAAGTACCAACTAGACCCTGAGCATGTCATTGAGTATGAAGAGGTTGAGTTACAAGACAACTTCACTTATGCGGTAAAGCCAAAGCGTATCATTGATCAAGAAGAGCGGCGGCTCAATTATTGAAGCTTACCATTTGTGAAGGTGGTCTAGAGGGGTATGTCTCCAAGAGAAGCAACTTGGGAAGCGGAATTGGACATGAAGAAACGATTTCCTAAGTTTATGCCCCATGTTGTGTAGCAAATTTCGGGGATGAAATTTATTGAACAAGGGGAGAATTGTAATGCCCTAAATTTTATTTAAGGGCTAATGACAATTATTGAGAATGATTTGGGGATTAAATCTGAATTATTTTGTGTTTTGTGGCAATTTCGATAAATGTGCCAAAATCAATGGAAAATTATTGGTTAATTAGTTAGTGATTAATGAAGAAATTAATTACTAACTAAAAGAAATGAGATATGTGACCAAATGGCTAATTGAGTGGTTAGAATAACTAATGGGCTACTTATATTATGAAAACCAATTAGATTGTGACCCTTAGCAAGCTTATATGATGAGAGAAGGCATAAAAAAGTCAAATATCATTGTTTAATATTTTCTCTCTCTTTTCTCCCTTGGTTTTTGCTGGGCAAGCAAGGAAGGGCGTAAAAAATCATCATTCTTTATCTCCTACCTCACTCTCATCTCTCTCTCCACATTCGATGCCATTGTTGAAGAAAAGGGAAGGAGAAAAGCTTGAAAAGGTAAGAAGAATGACTCCAAATGCCAAAACTCATTTCATTAACTTGTTCCTTGGCTTAAGAGCTTCATTTTCATGGTTCTAGTTTCTCCATTGGTGTTGATTTAAGCTCTTAAGGAAATTTAGAGGTTGGAGAATCAAGAAACCTCTTTAGAGAAGTTAAAGAGGTAAGTGAAACAAACATTTCTATCTATGTTTTGTGCCAAATGATGAAGCTTTAAAATTCTGGAATTTTTGGACTATTTTCAAAAAATTAGTGTCATTGGTAGTTTGGCATGATATGGTTATGGAAATGATGTTTGGATATGTGTTTGAATAGATAGAAATGGATTTAGGATTGAAATGTTAAGTTTGAAGATTTTGGGAATTTGGTGTTTAATGTTACCTAAAACCAAAGCATGAAAATGGAATAGGAATTTGTTGGTTGTGATGTTTCCATTTGATTCCTTGGGTAAAGTTATGTGGGAGTACCTTTGGTTTGGTATTTGGGACCATTGGAATCACTTAGGTAAATTTTGGGAAGTGCTGTCAGTTTTTCTGCGTTTTTGGCTTCTGATAAGCATCACTCGAGTGCATGAGGGTCTCACTCGAGTAAAGTGCTGCATTTTCTGTGTTTTTTCAGTTTTCTGATGCATATCCATGTATAAAGGCAAAAGTGTTGCCTCACTTGAAAGTGTTGTGGGTTCTCACTCGAGTGAGCCTCATCCTACTCGAGTAAAGGTATATTTGATATTATGAACTCGTGTCTTGGGTTGTCACTCATGGCCAATTTCTTAAGAATGTGTCTTAGCACTCGCGGGTGTTAAGCCGTCACTCGAGTTCTATGGTTCATGCTCGAGTGATGTTCCCTCCTAAAAGTTTCTTGTGCTCTCAGGTGAGCACTTCTTGACCCTCACTTTGTGGAACTCAGGTGAGCATTAGGCTATGACTCAAGTGATTTGATTTATGCTCGAGTGCATGAGCAGTTCTAGTTTCTGTCATTCCTTTTTGCTCTCGGGTGAGCACTTTCTGCATCTCACTTCCTAGAACTCGAGTGAGCATTTGGCTATCACTCGAGTGTTGCTTCCAGGACTCGAGTGCAAGTCCATCATCACTCAAGTGAGGTCTTTGTCACTCGAGTGCAACAATGAAAATTCTGTTCTTGTGCTTCTAAAAGGGGATCTTTGGGATAGTTCTTCTAACCCTTTAGGGCTTTTGTTAGAGGCATTTGTAGCTTCCTAAAGAATAAAAATGATAACCAATTTAAGTGTTTTGAAGTATTTAAGTATTGGAATAGAGAATAACACTTCATTCTTAATTATGAATTATAGTATTTGACATTTGCCCTATTAGAGAGAGACTTGTGCCAGAGCATGCACGGAAGGACCAAGGTAGTGACTTTTCTCTCATGTTGTGTATGATGTTTGGTATGCATGACTTATCATTATTATGTTGTGAAAAATCTTTGGCATGAGGCCATTACGAACTTGTGTATGTGTTATCGGCCGTAGAGCATTACAGCGTGAACAGTCGTAGGGGGTGATGGTTATGACACCTACCCCTGTTGTTGCATCTGCCATTGTAATTGTCGAGCCTACGTTGTGGAAATGTGGATTCCTTTTTATTATCCAGCCAGTGTGGCTGTGCGTATGTGAAATATTTTATATGGATTCCAACTGTGGTGATATATGTGATATGAACATGTAAATGTACAAACAGCGTGAGCAAACGTAACGGTGACGCAACTCATACCTGCCCTTGCCACTGTAACTGCCATTGTAGTTGCTATGTGTTGTGTGATGATTTACTTTCACGCTTTGTGATTGTGCATACTATGAGTAATTTGACACAATAGGGGTTCCTTAGAATCTCACTCTCCCAAAACAAATTTTCAGATAGGGCTGGAGGTTCAAAAGAGAAGCAGGTGAGGAAGGCCGGATAGAGCTCCAGGATAGGAGTTTTATTTTGGATATTGGTTATGATAGTTTTATGTATTTTGGATATTTTGTTGGGGAAACATTTGTATATGGATGATTTTTTGTAATCCCCTCGTTAAGGGAAATGGATTATAGGCATTTATGCCTTACAAAATCCTTATTCAATTAATGGAACCCGAGTATTCAATTAATGGAACCCGAGTATGTCGGGAATTTACTGTATACTCTATTATTTATAAATGGAATCGTACTGTACAGGCCATTTGTGTAATTGAAATGTGAATAGGCGACCATTATTGAGCAGGTTTAGAAAAGTTTTTGAAAATCCTGATTTTGGGAAATTTACTTTTATTAAGTCCCAAATCATCTTATGGTCTCTAATTTCACATAATCATGTATTTATGAACTTAATCTCGGTTATGATCGTGAAGAGGGTTACACCATTCACTTTGACCAACCTCAGCATCTTCCCTTCCATCATTTTCATCACAATACCTTCATCTTCATATCACTACCATTATTCTCCTTCCTCCCTTCTTTTACTCTGCCACCATCTCACACATCAGCTTCATTATTCCTGAAATCCATCTTTGATGTCCGATCACCTTCAAGAACCTTTTTTTTTCATAACCACAGTACATCATCATTTTTCACAAACACCACCATTATCTTCATAAGCACCATCATCCTCTTTAAGTCCTCTGCTTCATATCAGTGTAGCGCCCGAAATTTGGAAAACAAGGAGCCGCCACCAAAATTTTGAAAAAGGATAATTTTGGAAACCTTTTTTGAAAATAAAACTAGTCTACAAAAACCTATTAGGGTTCAGGAGTCAATTGTGTATGTGGAAGGTGTTAGACACCCTACAACACCTATTCATAACAATGGTTACCCTAAGTTAATTATTTAAAAATAAATATGGCCTTTAATCTTATGATAATTACCCAAATAAAAAGAGAATATTTCCAAAAATAAATGAAATGAAAAATGAAGAGAAAAAAAAATTATTTACAAAAAGAAAATAAGGAAAAATATATTTATTTACAAAGTTGGACTTAACCTAGGAAGATAGCCTAGGGCCTACGTGCCCTTTAGAGGAATCAAAGTCCACGTAGTTCGGGTGGTAGAAATGCTGCGTGTCACTTTGTTGGTATTTTTTAGAAAAAATGTTTATTTGAGAATTTTTTTTTTGTTTGGTTTGTGTTTTATTATTATTATTTTTTTAAAGCATTTTCTTTATTTTCTGATAGAAGAGAGTTTTTCCATTTTATTTTCATTTATAAAAATGTGTTAAAATATTTGTTTCCTTTTTTTGAACGAAAACCTAAGAAAGGGATAAAGAAAAAAGAAAAAAAAATAGCACAAGTTAAACAAAAAGGAAGTCAAATGTGAAGAGATTTATGTGTACCTTTTATCCTTGAAAGCTATTCAAACAAACAAGATGAGAAAATAACATGGGTAGATCAACACACAATTCATTGCATTTTCTTTTATCTATGTTATAAATCCCTTCAATTTTAATGAGCTTATATTGGGGTCAAGAGATCAAAGTCAGTCAAGCATATAAGAGTCACAAAGTGTGAGGACCTATCAAAACAAAAAGACTTTCTTGCAAAATGACGTGTTAGCATTAGAGGAGAGAGCATGCAATCATTTCAACCATCAAAATATCACCCCAAAAAAACTGTTAGTGAAGTAATGGGTTCAAATATAGCAATATCAAATGGTTGGGATCACGTGAGCATTCAGTGAAGATAGAAGGAAAACAAACAAAAACATGCCTAGAGCTTTGTATGTAAGTGCCTCAATCTAATGGATATGTTCATTGGCAAGTATCTAGACATGTCATGAAGAATATTAGGTTATTTCCCAACAAATTTCTAATTCTTAAAACCCGTGAAAGAATAAGAAGGGGCAATGAAATGGGATATCAAATTAGCACTCTACCTTTCTTTCTTTTTCTCCCAAAATTATTCTCAAATTCTTTTGTCTTTTCTCTCCTAAGTTTTTTTATTTTGCTTCAACCCTTGCACTTCTATTTATAGTTTCAAGGTAGGGTTTTTTTCATAAATGCTCCTTCATTTTTGAATTTTCATTTTTGAATTTTTTTTTATATTTTATGTTAAAACTACCTAACTTGACCTAATCACCATCAATGATATTTTGTTTTTAAATTTTCGTTTTTTATTTTTTATATTTTCTATTAATAAAACTTCCTAGCTTAACCTAATCACTATCAATGGAATATTTTTTTTAATTTTCGTTTTTTAATTTGTTTTAATTACCTCATAAGTAATTCCTAATTTAAACCTATCAATATAAATGAGAGACTTTTTTTAATTTTTTATTTTTTATTTTTTTCATTTATTATTTTCCCTTAATTAATAACAATGCCAATCATCATCAATGAGGGAATTTATTTTAATTTTTGTTATTTTATTTTATTTTTTCCCTACAAGCAATTTCCTAATTTAAACCTATGAATGAGAGATATTTTTTTGTATTTTTGTTCTTAATGAATGACAATTCAAAGTTGTACTCCATCCAATCTTCATCAATAAGAGGACTTCTCTTTCTTTCTTTTTTATTTTCGTTTTTATTTTATTTTTCTTTAATTTTCCCTTAATGAATGACAATGCCAATTTGGACCACAATCATCATCCATAAGAGGATTTTATTACTTTCATTTTTCTTTTATTTTTTTTCTTAATGATGATTGCCAATTTGGACACCAATCATCACCAATGAGAGGTTTTTCTTATTTTATTTTTTTTTTTAATTTTTTCCTTTAATGATAATTGCCAATTTAAGCACCTGTCATTATTAATGAGAGGATTTTCTTTTATTTTTTGTTTTTTTATTATTTTCTATTTTTTTTGAGTGGGGCCCAGATAAAATGGGGTGTTCACAGTTACTCTCCTTTACTTGTTTCGTAGCTGAGAAAAGTGAGATTCTCATCTATGAAGCAAGTAAAGATAAGAACATGTATTTTATCTGGCCAAAAGAACAAGAATCCCCCTTAGAACCGAAGAAGGTTTGGACAAAATACAGTGCCCATGCCCCTTTTTACTTGGTTCATAGGGAAGAAGAAAGTAGGTGGAGATATATAATTACTTGGAGTGCCTAGTTACATAGGACTTTGGTGAGGCATAAAAGAATTGTGCCAGCCGATACTAGGCATTAGGAGTGCCTGCCGTTACAGGGCTTCAAAAGAATTATGTCAGCCGTTACTGGGCTTAAAGGGTGCCTGTTGATACAGGGCTTTGAGAGGGTGCCAACGTTACTGGACTTTAAAAGTATTGTGCCAGCTGTTACTGGGCTTTGAAAGAATAGTACCTGCCATTACAGGGCTTTAAAAGAATTGTGACAGCCATTACTAGGCTTTGAGGGTACAAGCCGGTACATAGCTTTAAAAGAATTATGCCAGCCGTTACTGGGCTTTGAAGATGCCTGTTGATACAGGGCTTTGAAAGAATAGTGCCTACCGTTACAAAGCTTTAAAAGAATCGTGACAAGCGTTATTGGGCTTTAAAAGAATGGTGCTAGTCGTTACTGGACTTTAAGGGTGCCTTCCTGTACAGAGCTTTGAAAGGGGTGCTATCCGTTATTGGTCTTTGAGGGTGCCTGCCTGTAAAGGGCTTTGAAAGAAGTGCTAGCCGTTACTGACCTTTGAGGGTCCCTGTCGGTACAAGGCTTTGAAAGGGGTGCTAGCCGTTACTGGCCTTTGAGAGTGCCTGCTGGTACAAGGCTTTGAAGGGGTGCTAGCCGTTATTGGGCTTTAAGGGTGCCTGCCAGTATAGAGCTTTGAAAATGTGCCAGTTGTTACTGGCCTTTGAGGGTGCCTGCTAGTGCAGGGCTTTAAAAAGGGTGCTATGAATAGTAATACCCTTTGGAGTAGTGCTTATAATAATGCCAATAAGGATGATGACATTGATAATAAAGATGATAGTGATAAGATGATGAAGAAGTATTTATACTGATGTCATGAATGATGATGATGATAGTCATGATGTGACACGAAGTGTATAATGCCCCACATAATAAGATGATGATGATAAAAATATTGATGAAGTGCTAATGAGGAAGTTATAAATGGTGATGACCATGGTGGTGATGACATGACACTAAACACGTAGTGATCCAAACAAGCAATATGATAATGCCACTAATGATGATGAAGATGAAACCCTAATGGGGAATCATAGGTGATGATGATAATGGTGGTGATGATGTGACACTAGCATGCAATACCCTTAAACATTACAATGACACTAATGATGGCAATGATGATGAAAAGGATGATGATGACCATGATTACAGGAGATTATGATAATGGTGATGATGATCATGATGAGGGTGATGACACTGATAATGATGATGGTAGTGATAACAATAATGATGATGAAAGAGATGTTAATAGCTGTGATAACGAGGAGATAATGATAATGGTGAAGTCATGATAAAGGTGATGACACTAATAATGATGATGAAATCCTAATGAGGATGACAACAATGATGATGAAGAGGATGATGACAAGGAGATTATGAAAATGAAGTCATGATGAAGGTGATGACACTGATAATGATGATGACAATGATGATGAAATCCTAATAAGGATGATTAACACAATGATAATGCTAATGATGATGATAATTATGATAAGGAGATTATGATAATGATAAGGAAATGATGAAATTATTATCAAAATGATAAATGGCTAATGAGGATGAGATGAGGAGATGAAGATGATCATGATAAAGATGATATGAAATGATGATGATATTATGAAAATGATAAAAAGATACATAACCAATAATGTTGCCCCTGCTTTTTCCTCAATCCTATTCAAAACCCTTTGATTTACTAGTTCATGTAAGATGCCATTCTTGTTTAGGCCATTATGACTCTTGTTGAAAAGCTTCTCGGTTTGCCCCAGTCTTAGCAAAAGCACATTTTGAGGTAGTGCATGACATAATATTAATAGAAGCCTCTTTAGTTGAAAAATTAATTCCAAATTTATCCCCCAAAATGGCATGCAATACAGGCTAAGTATGGTGAAGGTATGCTTAATGCAAAGCCCAATACAAGAAAAGTTTTCCTAATATGATAAGATATTATAGTTTTTCTTAGGGCATGACTTAGTACTAACTCTTGATCAAAGAAATAACTTTTGAGCAATGAGCCACATTTTAAATATTCAACTTTTTTTTCTTTAGTCTATCTGAATTTGTGAAGCACAAAAATATTTTTTTTTGTCCATCTTCATCTTTAATGCTTGCATAGTCAATTTTTTTAAAAACAAACTTCATTTAACAATATGTCAATGTTGTCCTAAGAAATGGATGGGGGCAGAAAAATTAAAGAGAAGCCCCTTTGTTGAAAGGCAAATAGAAGGAAGTTAATGTCCCAAATATGAAGTGACAAAACTGGGAAAGCCTCACATGCTGCATTAAGAAAAGACTTCCGAGCATAACTCAAGAAACCTATTGTTCGCAACCGTAAGTGCACGGATCGCGTCAAGTAATACAGTGATAAGTGAGATCGTTCCCTCGAGGATTTGAATAACAAATTAGTTAAACAAAGGGCTTGACGTGTTTGATTAAGTTGAATCAAACAAAATGTTGACTGTGAGAACAACAAATTCAAAAGATGTGCTGATAACAACTAAGAAAAATACTGAACAGAGGATGCTTCTTGTGGAATCAATCAAGTAAAGTGTATCTAGGATTGTTCGCTTCCTTTGTATATCATAAACTCAATCTACTTCCTCTTCGATATTATTGTTTATGGGATATATATATATATATGTCAGTCTAAGGTTTGATAGCCATTGGTTAAGCTCTCTCGAGTCATAACCAAACATATATTTTCCGATTAGATACACAATCTCTTGCTGCCTTTAAGGGAAAATAAACATTACACAACTTCCTTACTTTGACAATGCTAGGTTAATAACTATATCTCTATGTTATTAACTAACCATCCATTTAACTCTTTAAACTTCAAGTCTAGCATAACTCTCCCCACGTTCTTCAATTAGATTAACTCTCTCAAGCTTAATCTAGTTGAACTTGTTATTCATAGTGCTAGCAATTCATGAATATCAGTGAAAACAGAGAAGAATCAACATATATATACCATTAGCTAAAGAAGAGGAAGAAGAATTCGAGTTTAATCCATACAACAGAGTAGAACAATCCTAGAAAGAGAAAAACTAGCTACTCATGTTCAAAAACGGATTACAGATAACAAGAGTAAAAGTAGCCATAACAGAATCACAATGGAGAAAGGAATGAATACAGAAGGATCGAGAAAACTGGAGTGAAATCTCTTCCAATCTTCTAGCTCACTCGATTCTCCTTGCTTCTAGCAGCTACCAGCTCTCATCACCTCTCTAGCCGCCTCTGTCGGTCTTTCCAAAAATGGGGAACCCCCTTTCAATACCCTGGGTTTTCCTTTTATATCTTCTCAGATGTCAAAACGCGCAGCTTCATTTTCGGGGTTGGGCCGCGGCCCTCCACTCTGTGGGCCGCGGCCCAAGAGTTTCTGACCTCAGGTTGATGCTTATGGGCCGCAGCCCACACCTTTCTGTGCTCATGTTGCCTTCATGGGCCGCGGCCCAAGAGATGGTGGGCTGCGGCCCCAGAGTTTCTGTGCTCATGTTGCCTTTATGGGCCGCGGCCCAAGAGATGGTGGGCTGCGGCCCAAGACTTTGCCAGAGTTATCTTCTCTTCTGTTCTGCTCTGTTCTTCTCCTAGCTTGCCTTTCCTTCAAATGGTTGTTAGATTCAACTTCCTTTCTCTCCTTCTCACTGCATGTAGCTTCCTCTGGGCTAGCCATGACTGAATCTGCACCAGTTTACACAAAGAACTTGCACACATGGTTAAACATTCATAGTCGTTAGTGAGTAATGTCCTCCACAATTTCATTCTGCTGTGCATAGCATGGGAAAAACAAAATTCATCACTTTAATCCTTTCAAATGCCCACTTATGCACCCAAAGTGAAGTAAAACAGGATGAAATATGAAATTCTAGTAAGAATTTCCTGAAGTTAACACACCCCCAAACTTGAACTTTTGCTCGTCCTCGAGTAAACTCAATCATTTACCAGCAGTCAAATTAAATTAAGCGCACCCTTTCTTCTCCTAAGCTACTCATGTTACCAAATATACATGCCTGCTTGGTTCATAGTTTAAAAACTAATTCCCTAGTCTTTTTCAACTGAGTGTATGTTCAACAAGAGTTGTCCAACACTCATCCTGCATTTATCAAGACCAGAAACAATATTTCAGCATGTATGATTCGGAATCATTATCTAGACCTAATCCTTTGCATTCTCTTTCCTTTTACTTAAACTTAATTCACACACCTTCAGTGCCACAGGAACTTTAAGGTTGCATGGAATTGTTCGTTGTTCTCGCTTGAAGCTAACACAAAGTTCAGTTTGAGGCAATGCAAAGGAAATAGGCTACAGCTCAATCAACCAACGTTATGTGCACAAGAAAATACTCGCTGATATACGTGTTTAATCCTCACAATTAGGGTTAATTTCACTCAGTACCACTTATAGCAGGTCCTGCCATAGGCTTGTAAAAATTCTACTCTCTCCACCACTTGTACACCTAGATTTATGAATCAAGGGGGCCTTTTACCAGGGTTGTAATGTTGGAAATGGTCTAGTGGGAATGACTAATGGAACAAGTGCCATGCATGCTGAAGCATATATAATGACATCTCTCTTTTCTTTTCTTTTCTTTCTTTCTTTTTCTTTTTCACATGTACATATTGATTTTCTTTTACTCCTTCCTTCTTTTCTTTTGTAAGTTGCGTAACTAAGCACTTATCGAAACAAATAGTAATTCGAATGCTAACTCACTGCTTTTCTAAGTGTCATTTAATTACAGAACACATCATGCATGACTTGTTAAATGTCAGATTTTTGAAGAAAGAAAAAGTGAATGGCTCAAAGGGGGTGATCAAAGGATGAATGTGAAATGTTTGTGTGTAGGTTCATGAGTTTAGAAATGAATGCCCCTATCATTTTCATTAATCCACATGCATATGTGATTTTGAAAAAGAATTTAAACAAGTTCTAGAGGTACACTAGCATAAATGGCACAAACACTCTAATGAAGGAAACTCAGGCTCAAAACCCTTCCAACAGAGGTTTCTCCTCTCTTGTGCACAACCCCCAAGGTTAATTCAACCTTAACTTATTTCGAATACATTAACTTAACTGATCCATATGCTAATACTATGCGCCATAACCACAGCCACTTCCATACATTTACTCAAAAACATAAACAGTTCTGTAAAAAAAATCATTTAGCTCAAAAATAGTGTCACTTATGCTCTCGAAGTGTGTGAACCTCTCATCTCTTCCCAGGAATTCAAATACAATTTCAAAGGTCTTTCAATGAAAACAATTCATACATGTCATGTATTCTTCTCAACCCTCGTGTAAAATAAGAACCAAGCAGTCATGAATATCCAGTTTTTGATTCAAATCAGCTATCAAATACAATTTCTAGAAATTTAGCTCAAAGATAGGGTGTAAAACAGGTTCAAATACATGCATGCAAATATATCAGCACCCCCAAACTTGAGGGAGACAGTGTCCCCACTGTCATAGGACACACTGTGTCACAGATAGCACCTGAAAAGAAAAGGGGCATCCAGCCAGCCATGGGTAAGCAGTGAACACCATAGATATCTAAACCATAATATCCCATAAAATCCTGATGTCAAGCAATAGGAGAGCAACTGTAACAATAATGCGTAAACAAAGTCTGAAACATGTGCAAGAGAAATGGAAAACAGTAGGAAAAATGGGCAGCACAAATAACTGAGAACTAGTCCTCGCCATCACCATCACTGGCGGCTGCATCAGTGCTATCATCCTCGTCATCGTCATCCCCACCGTCAGCACCAACATCCGCGCCATCATCATCGCCACCGGCCTGAGTTGCAGCAGGTATATGAGCAGCGAATAACACCTCTAACCTGGTCAGGCGAACACCGTGATCCTGTAGATAGGTGAGGCATTGGGCAGCAGTAGCCTCAGTGCGCTGAATGGCCTCAAAGATCACATCCAATGTGACGGCAGACTCGGAAGAGGAAGGGGCACCGGATGGTTCGCCCTGCTCCTGGGGGGATGGAAGGTCATGAGGAGGATGAGATGGTCCTCCCTGCTGAAAAAAGGGGTCGGTCGCTGTACGCTGGGAGGCTGGAACTTGCTCATCTAGTCGTGGCTTGATGCTCAAGTAGTTGAACTTCTTTAGAGGCTTGAACATAACATCAGAAGCCGTAGCAGCAACACCCACAGACGTGCAGAAGGAGGAAATGAGGTGCGGCAGTATCAGACCTACTGAATGATCCCAAGCATGGTCGCGAAGAGTCTGATACATCAAGGAGCCAAGATCAACAGGCTCCTTCTTCATAAGCAGGTAGATAAGGAGAGCCTGGTCTCGAGTGAGGCGACTCCTCTGCGATGACGGCCAGAAGTAGTCCTTGCCAAAATGAAGCCACACCCGAGTCTCAACTGATAACTGAGCCCGAGGTAAATGTTTCTGCGCCCTTCCCCGAGTCTGCCACGCCACTTGGTGGTTGTACACTAGCAACTCCGAAATATCATCCTCAGGGATGTCATCATCACTGTCCAATAGCTGCTTGTACCGGCACTCCTCAATAGCGGGGACTGCTGTAAACTGCCTAAAGCTCTCCAGAGTGAAGTCCACGTCGACCCCGCGCAGAGGAAATCGCCAAATGGGTTTTACACAGGCATTGGCATAGAAATCCTGGACAAGCTGCAGGTTCCCGTCAACCTTAGGCTCCATAAGCCTCTGCAAGTGATATGTACGTGTGGCGAGATCGTAAAACTCGTACGAGACATTGAACGGGAATTCCCGTTCCTGCAGCAAGGGTCAGGTAATGATCTTGGCCTTGGCCTCAGCAACGGCCCTGGGGCCTGAGCGATCAGTAACACGCTTGGCCAGCATAGTAGCTGCGAGAGAAGACAATGGACAGCCAAACACCAATGAAGACTCAAACAGGCACTGAACATGGGCACCGGAATCAGACAATGCAATAATGACCCCCCCAAACTTATGACCTATTAGTCGCAAATCTGTTCAGTAAGATTACAAGCCTCAACCTATTCATCACTACCTCTTACATCACTTAATCAACTCAGAAGAAGGAATTAGGTCACTATAATGTTGGCAAAATTTCATCACACAGTCATTCCAAAACATGCAGCACAATGTAACTACCACAGCACAGGTTCAATAACAGTTGAAAGTGTATGAAAAGCCTTGGAAATTCTGAAATTCAATGAGGTAATGTGCAAGTGGTGGAGGTTAAGCCAAACATGGTTTTCAAAAGCACAAGATGCCCCTCCAGGTTTACATAATCATTCAAAAGGAAAAAAACTGCAACACTTTGTCAACTTTGATTAACTGCCTAGAAGTTTCCAAACTTAGTTAAATGATGCAGCATTGCAAACATGTTGTATGATGTGATCACATGACACACAATGCGCACATACAAAAAATGCACAATTCCATTTATAAAATCCACAGAAGATTTTTGACTGCATTCATCACAGACTCGTCAATCAAAAGAACATACACAACCTTGCACAATCTTTCAAGTTTGAAATGAAATTTGAAACCTTTGAAGTATAATTAAAACATGATATCCAAAATAGATAACTCAAGTCCAGCCACAAACCAGTGTATACTAGAACATATCAATATAATTACGTACCCTGGAATCAACAATTCAAGCAAATCTGGTACCAATCATGCTAGACAAGCCAACAATTCAAGCAAATCTGGTACCAATCATACTAGACAAGCCAACAATTCAAGCAAATCTGGTACCAATCAGGCCACAGGTGCAGAGTGGAGTGCATTACAAGCCAATTTTCAATAATTTGAGGACAAGATGCATGTGCAGCAAAATTAAAAATCATGAGAACTCATACTTCTGCAATTAATAGCACAAAACATCCTATATCACTTCAAGCCTAAATCTCAGCAATGCTTATCACTGGACAAATCATCAAGGCCAACACGAGACAGTTTATGCAATTGATACAGAGACTTCGTAGCAGCATTTTCAATGGGACATATGTCTCAAATCAGGGCAATGGCACACTAGGGAAGTCAGAATGAATTGAAGACAGATTTGCTATTTTGATGACAGAAGAACTCCATAAATCATGTACATTGCCCTCTAATCCAACAATTACAACAGAATTGCTACTTTGACGCCTAAATTCTCACATCAAAGTTGACCTAACTACCCTCAAAGGCGAGTAAAAGAGCAAGATTTAGACCGTCTTACCTCAGGTGTGGAGAGAGTTGAGAGATTAGAGGAGAAATCAAAGGGGAATGGTCCTCTTGTAGTGCCTTAGAGCGTCTTCCACAGCAGGGAAGATCAGATGTCGCACAGCAGCCCCAAATGATAGCAGCAGACAGGGAGGAAGAGCAAAAAACGAAGAGGGGAAGAAAAAGAAACAAGAGAGTGAGGGCAAATTGGAGGGGGAAGACGGGGGAAGGGGGTCGACTATGGGGGAGGAGGGATTTTGGGGGTCGGCGGCTGGGTGAGAGAGAAAAATGAGATGAGATAAACGCGCAGCAGGGTTTTTAAAAACCCTGCTGTCGCGCTTGGGCCGCTGCCCATGCAGTGTGGGCCGCGGCCCAAGAGCTTCTGGAATCAGTGGGCCGCGGCCCATAACCATTGGGCCGCGGCCCAAAACTCTCTAACCCCTGACACTCAGCTCTGGTTATTGTTGGGCCGCAGCCCACCAACCACGGGCCGCGGCCCAAAACTCTTTGAGCCCTGATCTTCATTTAATGGAAATTTTAGGCCGTGGCCCACCAACAACGGGTCACGGCCCACAAGTTTCTGAGCAACTGTGGGCATTGTTGGGCCGCGGTCCACCAACAATGGGCTGCGGCCTACAACCTTCTGAGCCTTTTTAGGCCGCGGCCCAAGATCTTATGGGTCGCGGTCAGAATGCATTTTCTAGCCTATCAGATTCTACACATTAATCATCCACTGGAATCGTCAGTGACATACAGTATACAGAACCATTGGCCATTCAATTAAGAGTCTTAGAACTATGCCACACTTTCACATTGACGTTCACACAATCAACACCCCTAGTCTATACATTTCCTATGATCCAAATGTCCTCCTAAGGCAGGGTTTTCTATATGTGATCAGCAATTTGACAGATTGAGGCCAAAGATGATGCACATTGCTTCTCTAACATTCATTGCAACTATCATATCCTACCTCAGGCATCAGAGTACACAAACATGTATAAAATTTGAAGAACTTCACTGGGATATGCCTATTCAGCCAAGATGCCAACCCTTGCCTTGCATTTCTCCTGCTCTTGATAGCTCTCAGTTTGAAATCCCTTTCGCCCTACAAAAGTTAAAAGACCAAACATAAACCTACTAAATTATGCTAATATCAAAGAAACTACAGAGATTAAGTTCAGAACTTGGGTTGCCTCCCAAGAAGCGCTTAGTTTATAGTCCTTAGCCTGCCTTTTCACTTTGTTCACTCTTCATTTGATAAGTAGATGGTGGATATCAGCCTATCCACATCTCCTCCCCAATAATACTTCAACCGTTGACCATTAGCCTTGAATCTCTCGCCCTTATCATTCTCCAGCTCCACATCACCATATTTTGATGCCTGAATCACCTTGAATGGCCCAGACCATCGGGATTTAAGCTTTCCAGGGAAGAGCCTCAGTTTGGAATTGTAAAGAAGAACAGTTTGCCCCGGTTCAAAGCTCTTAGGACTGATTTTTCTGTCATGATCCCTCTTTTTCTTCTCTTTGTAAATCCGTGAACTTTCATAAGAATTTAAGCGGATTTCATCCAGCTCATTGAGTTGGAGTAGCCTCTTTTCTCCCACAGCTTGCGGATCAAAATTTAACTTCTTGATGGCCCAATACGCTCCATGTTCCAATTCCACAGGCAGATGGCATACTTTTCCAAACACTAATCGATATGGAGACATACCAATAGGTGTTTTGTAAGCTGTTCGATAGGCCCACAACGCATCATCTAACTTGGAAGACCAATCTTTCCTAGTAGTGTTCACCATCTTCTCAAGAATATTCTTGATTTCCCGGTTGGAAATCTCTGCTTGGCCATTTATTTGGGGATGGTAGGGCAATGCTACTTTGTGCCTCACACCATATTTCTTCATCAGAGCTTGGAATTGATGATTGCAGAAATGTGATCCGCCATCACTGATGATTGCTCTTGGTGTGCCAAACCTTGTGAAAATGTGCTTCTTGAGGAACTTCAGTACCGTCTTGGCATCATTAGTCACACATGCCATAGCTTCCACCCATTTTGATACATAGTCCACTCCCACTAAAATGTGTTCATTGTTGAAGGACTTAGGGAATGGGCCCATGAAATCAATCCCCCAGACATCGAAGAGCTCAACTTCTAACATGTTATTCAGTGGCATCTCATTCCTTCTGGATATGTTCCCCACTCTTTGGCACCGATCACATTGGAGGGCAAAAGCATAAGCATCTTTGAACAATGAAGGCCAATAAAACCCACTTTGAATCACTTTCGCAGCAGTTTTCTCTCCTCCAAAATGACCACCATACTCAGACGAATGACAACAATGCAGAATGCACTCTTGTTCATTTTCTGGCACACATCTTCGAATGAGTTGGTCAGGGCACCTCTTAAATAAGTAAGGTTCATCCCAAAAGTACTTCTTCACCTCTTGCAAAAACTTATGCTTTTGATGAGAATTGAACTCTGGAGGTAACACTCCACAAACCAAATAGTTTACAAAATCAGCAAACCATGGTGTAGATGAGTGATCAACAAAGAACAGCCGTTCATCAGGAAATGATGCTTGGATCATGTCAGAATCGTCAAGTTGAGGTTCGGTGCTCAGCCTTGATAGGTGGTCGGCCACTTGATTCTCTGTACCTTTTCTGTCAATTATGTTCAGGTCAAACTCTTGAAGTAGAAGAACCCAGCGAATGAGTCTAGCCTTAGAGTCCTTCTTGGTGAGTAGGTACTTGAGAGCTGAATGATCGGTGTATACAGTAACCTTAGTACCTACAATATATGGTCTGAACTTCTCACATGCATACACTATGGCAAGTAACTCTTTTTCAGTGGTGGTGTAATTGAGTTGGGCACCATCAAGAGTTTTACTCGCATAATATATAGGGTGAAAGAGTTTTTCTGCCTTTTGCCCAAGAACAGCACCAACGGCATAATCACTTGCATCAGCCATGATAATGAAAGGTAAAACCCAATCTGGAGCCACTAAGATAGGAGCTGAAATGATATGCTTCTTTAATTCTTCAAAAGCATGTAAACACTCATCATTAAACTTGAATTCCACATCTTTTTCCAAAAGCTTAGAAAGGGATTTGGCAATTTTTGAGAAATCCTTGATAAACCGCCGATAGAACCCGGCATGTCCAAGAAAACTTCGGATACCCTTGACATTAGTAGGTGGTGGTAATTGCTCAATAATAGCAATTTTAGCCCTATCTACTTCCAACCCGTTCTTGGACACTCTATGGCCAAGTACAATGACTTCTTGCACCATGAAGTGGAATTTCTCCCAATTGAGAATGAGGTTTGCCTCTTCACACCTTGTAAGCACAGCATCTAAATTCTCCAAACACGAGTCAAAAGATGGACCAAAGACAGAAAAATCATCCATGAATACCTCAATTGTTTTCTCAATCATATCAGCAAAAATGGACATCATACACCGTTGAAAAGTGGCTGGTGCATTGCATAGTCCAAAGGGCATTCTTCTGAAAGCAAAAGTGCCATATGGACAAGTGAAGGTGGTCTTCTCTTGATCTTCTGGGGCTATGGCAATTTGGTTGTACCCGGAATATCCATCAAGGAAACAAAAGAATTCCTGACCGGCTAACTTGTCCAACATTTGATCAATGAATGGCAAAGGGAAATGATCCTTTCTTGTAGCTGTGTTGAGCTTCCGATAATCCATACACACCCGCCAACCAGTCACCGTGCGAGTAGGAATTAGTTTATTTTGGGTGTTAGCCACTACAGTCATGCCACCCTTCTTAGGGACACATTGGACTGGGCTCACCCATGAACTATCAGAGATAGGGTACACAATTCCAGCGGAGAGCTATTTAAGTATTTCTTTCTTGACCACTTCCTTCATGATTGGATTCAATCGCCTTTGATGCTCAATAGAAGTTTTATGATCATCTTCTAACAAGATTTTGTGCATACACATAGAAGGGCTGATTCCCTTAATGTCCGCTATGGTCCAACCTATGGCTTGCTTGTGTTCTTTTAAAACTCGTAGGAGCTTTTCCTCTTGCAAATTCGAAAGATCGGAAGAGACAATCACCGGTAGTGTGTCGGTGTAACAACTCAATCAAACAGCCAAATACTTAACCATAGTAATTCAAATATCATCAATAAGGATGTTCAACATCTAAACCATTAAAATACAAATCAGTTTAAATAAATCTCACGTCTCAATGTTAAATCAAATCCTCAAAATATTTCAACAAAACAAAATAAAATGCGGAAGTCTTAGGGTCATGGCAATATAAATGACATAACATGAGCTCTAGGAGTACAAAAGAGCCTCCAAGGCTCACTCTATAGGTGCCTTCCCTTGCTCCCTACTAGAACAGCCACCTAAAAATGTTAATATATATATATATAGGGATGAGATTCCACGTCTCAGTAACCTACTGAAAGTTTCTACCGTACACAAGCAAAACTCATATGATAAAAGGAACTGATTACATATATATTCATATATACCATAATTCTCATACAAGACGAAAACAAGTTTAATCACCATTATATCAATCTGTATTTTCATCACAAAATGTAATATACAATTATGCCATATGCAATATGATAGATGCAACCTCCCTTATATCACCGTCCATCCTTATTCCGCTAACTAGAGCCATAGGCTAACACATAGTCCAACAGAAACCCATCTATTTGACTGGATTGTCTCAAGCTCACCAGTTCTTAAGATACACCCGGCCAAAGATGTAGAGCTTAAGTCTGGACTATGGCTCCCCTCCTTAAAAGGATACAACTAAGGAGGTGTCACATGTCCCACAGCTCCAATGAAATCCCGGCCAAAGGAAAACATGGAAGGAGGGGCCCTGAGAAGTACCATCCACTGTGCACAGAGTGATGGCATACCACGTGGTAAAAGATCTCAACATACAAATTCCTCCTAACTCCAACCCATCACAGATGCAACCGCCATGACAGTGATAAATAAAATATCATTAAAAGGCAAAGTACCATAATTCATGCTTCCATTCATATCAAATATAATAACATATTCAAACATGCTAAAAATGAAATAATAATCCAATAATACATTAATTATCATTAAATTATTAATTATATGAATATAATGAGTTATATAAAAATTTACTTGTAACACTACTTATTTGAGAATTTATAAAACAAACACATATACATATAATTCAGTCTATTTTTCTTTTAAAAAAAATAGTCATTCAAAAAATCATACACTATTCACAAGTATATGGAAGAATATTCAGAGTTACCTGTTACTCCTCCACTTATAAATAGTTATCAAAGAATTGCTCCAAAGCTCTCAATGAGAGTCTACAAATTCACAAACACATGTCTATTAATATATAACTCGCTACTATTCTACAATCACTATAAACTATTCTGGACATTAAAACTACCCTCAAGAAGAACCACCTAATCTCTTCACATATAAAGACACACGGATTGTATGTGTGGCTGCAAAGAGAAGAAGGCAAAAAAAAAAAAAGATGTATAAGAGAAATGAAAGATAAAATGTTTGATTGAATTGAAATTTGAAGAAAAAAAAAATCAAAGGTCTGACACAAGTGGAGTGAACTGAGGGGGGAAAAAAGGACTAAAAAAACTTGGTTTAAAGAAGATAAAGAAATTAAGTATAAAAAAAAATCACCGTACCCCATAAAACATTATATTGGATGTAGAAAATTAAAAAAACAATGGGAGGTTGAGATATACTGAGGTAGAATAATATGTGCATCTCTTTATATTATTTTTTTTTCTGGAAAAATCTAGAAAATGGTTTTACCTTTTTCTCAAATACCTATAATGAAGACAAAATAGGATAGTGTTGGGAGTTTCGTTTCCATTAGAATCTTGAGCCCTAACAATGAATCTGTCAAGAACTCAAATATATAGACACACCTAGTAAGGACGAAAAATGATGTAGGTCTTGAAATACATTATATATATATATATATATATAACACCCACACAGAGTCGCATTGAAGGATGGAGATGGGGCTACAAACAAACAAACAAAAATGAATATCTATACGTCCCATCATTCATCAAAAATGAAGAGAAAAGGAAAAAGAAAAAGAAAAGGACAAGGTATGAAGAGTGATTTTCTTTCTTTTCTTTTCTTTTCAAGAAATATAATACACGCGCATTGAGAGGAGGGGTGGGATATGACAGGACAATACAGTGGAAAGTGGAAGAAGAGTGAGAAAAATAAGGTTTGACAAGACAATAATACTGACCAAACGCAAAGACAGATGAACAAGAAAAATGAATGAGAGAAGAAGGAGCACCTGTTACAGTTTCTATGCGCGGCGCCGAGAGAGTGTTTTTAGTGGGAGGAGAAGTGGATTTTATAGGAGTAGGGTTAGGGTTTTACTCATATTAAATTATTATTTTTTTTAACAAAATAATAAAATAATAATATTAGTAATATTCTAACAATATTTTTTTTTTGTTTATATTATCTATTCCAATATTAAGATATATTTACATACACATACCCATATTTTTAGAAGAATTATTTTAAGAAGGTATTTTATTTTTATTATTTTATTTCATAGAGATTTTTTTTTTGGAACCTGATGCTTCTTTTTAACGTATTAATTTATTATATACTCTTGACTAATTAAAACTTAAACTACAACTAACTCTAAGTGTTAACAAAAAATTGGGATGTTACAATTCTTCCCTCCTAAAAAGAATTTTGTCCCCAAAATTCAAAACACGAGCTAAAAGACATACCTAGATAAATAAACGAGGGTACTCCTGCCTCATCTTTTGCTCTGTCTCCCACGTGGCATCACCAGGAGCCATACCTCTCCATACAACCTTCACAAGTCTGATGGTCTTGTTTCTTAATTGCTTATCCATCACATCGACAGTCCGCTCTGGCTCAGCTTTATATGTCATATTATCTCTGAGTTCTATCTCCTCCACTTCAATAACATGGGAAGGATCTGGTTGGTACTTCTTCAATTGCGACACATGGAAGACATCATGAATATTCGCAAGCTGTGGAGGTAATGCAATTCTATAAGCAACTGGTCCCACTCTCTCCAAAATCTTATAGGGACCCATGAAACGAGGTGAAAGTTTCTTTGCTCGGATCGCTCTACCAATGCCAGTCATCGGTGTGACTCTCAGAAATACATGTTCGCCTGCCATGACCTCCAACGGTCGCCTTCTTCTATCGGCATAACTCTTTTGTCTGCTCTGGGCAGTGAGGAGTTTCTGCTGAATTATCTTAATCTTCTGAGTAGTTTTATCCACCATATCCGGACCTATTAAACTTCGCTAATTCAATTCTGTCCAACAAATAGGAGATCTACACTTCCTTCCGTACAATGCCTCATATGGTGCCATCTCGATGCTTGAGTGATAACTGTTGTTATATGCAAACTCTGCCAGATGAAGGTGATCGTTCCAACTTCCTGCTAGTTCAATTGCTCATGCTCGTAACATGTCTTCTAGAGTCTGTATAGTCCTCTCAGTCTGCCCATCAGTTTGGGGATGGTAAGCAGTACTAAACCTCAAATGAGTCCCCATAGCATCCTGCAATGCTCTCCAAAACTGTGAGGTAAACCGTGGGTCACGATCTGATACGATGCTCTTCGGTACCCCATGCAATCTGACAATCTCCTTCACATAAATCTTCGCTAGTCTCTCAAGAGAGTACTCTGCAGCGATAGCCAGAAAATGAGCTGACTTAGTCAATCTATCAACAATTACCCAAATGGCATTATATCCAGAAGTAGTTGGAGGAAGTCCCATGATAAAATCCATAGAGATGCTGTCCCACTTCCATTCTGGGATCTCCAAATTCTGCAACAATCCCGGAGGCTTCCTGTGTTCAATTTTAACTTTTTGACACGTCAGACAACGAGAAACAAACTCAGTAACATCTTTCTTTATGCCTCGCCACCACCAATTCCGCTTGAGATCATGATACATCTTAGTTGCTCTAGGGTGAATAGTGTATTTACTCCTGTGAGCTTCCTCAAGCATGAGCTTCCTTAATTCTCCATCATCGGAAAGACAGACTCTTCCTTTATATCTTAATATCCCATCTTCACCCAACTTGAATTCTGACTCTCTTCCTTCTTCAATATCTTCCATGACACCCAATAGATACTCATCCTCAAGCTGAGTGAATTTAATTTCTTTCTAGGTTATACTTTCAATGGTTAACGCTTCCATGGTAGCAACCAATCCTGACATTATGTCAATGATGTACTCTGCACATCCTCTAGCAATTTATGTTCCCTGACCATCAACTGAGCTGCATGGATTGACTTTCTGCTTAAGGCATCCTCTACAACATTTGCCTTTCCTGGATGGTACTTCAACTCATAGTCGTAATCCTTGAGAAACTCCATCCACCTTCTCTGTCGCATGTTAAGCTCCTTTTGGTCAAACAGATACTTCAGACTCTTATGGTCACTAAAGACCTCAAATTGTGAACCGTAGAGATGGTGTCTCCAAATCTTCAAAGCAAATACTACTGCTACTAACTCCAAGTCATGAGTAGGATAGTTCTCTTCATGTGGCCTCAACTGTCGGGAAGCATAAGCAACTACCCTGCCATTTTGCATTAGCACACACCCAAGACCCTTCTTAGATGCATCAGTGTATAAAGTGAAATTCTGAGTAGGATCTGGAATCACAAGTACCGGCGCCGTAGTCAACTTAGTCTTCAAATCCTGAAAGGCTGCTTCACACTTCTCGTTCCATACATATGGTTAGTCCTTCCTAGTTAACTTAGTCAAGGGCATGGCTATCTGTGAAAAGCCTTTAATAAATCTCCTGTAATATCCTGCCAATCCCAGAAAACTTCTGATCTCGGTGACACTCCGCGGCCTTTCCCAATTCAACACTGTATCAATCTTACTGGGGTCTACTGACACTCCTTCAGCTGATACAACATGGCCTAGGAAATTTACTTCCTTTAACCAAAATTCACATTTAGACAGCTTCGCATAGAGCTTATGTTCTCTTAGTACCTGTAACACAACTCTGAGATGCTCTTTATGCTCTTCCTCATCCTTAGAGTAGATAAGGATGTCATCAATGAATACCACTACAAACTTATCCAAATATGGTCTGAATATTCTATTCATGTAATCCATAAAGACAGCTGGAGCATTGGTTAGCCCAAATGGCATAACAAGAAATTCATAGTGACCATATCTAGTTCTGAATGCAGTTTTTGGAATATCTTCAGCTCTGACTCTTAACTGGTGGTAGCCTGATCTCAGATCAATCTTGGAAAATATGGATGCTCCGGTCAACTGGTCAAGTAGATCATCAATCCTAGGCAAAGGATATTTGTTTTTTATGGTTGCCTTATTCAATTGGCGATAGTCAATGCATAACCTCAGACTCCCATCTTTCTTCTTCACAAAGAGCACAGGCGATCCCCAAGGAGATACACTGGGCCTGATGAAACCCTTTTCCATTAACTCCTCAATTTGATTTTTCAATTCTGTTAGTTCTGATGGAGACATTCAATAAGGAGCTTTAGAGATAGGCCCCGTCCCAGGTGCAAGATCAATAGAGAACTCAACTTCTCTCTCTGGGGGTAAACCCGTCATCTCCTTTGGAAATACTTCCGGAAATTCATTTACCACTTTAATGTCTTCTATCCCTTCTTCTACTTCTACTTGAATGGAGAAAAACACCATGTACGCTGGACAACCCTTACGAATAGACTTTTCAACTTGTACTCAAAATAACAATTGTGGTCTACTAGGACTCATAGGGTCAACAGGGAGGGAGATGGTCTTCCTCTTACAACCAAGGATGGCGTCATTCGCCGACAACCAATCCATCCCCACTATCAGATCAATACCCTTTATGGGTAGACAAATAAGATCAATAGTTGATGTCTTACCATCGAACTCAATTGTACAATTCAAGCAAGCTTTAGAAGTTCTCACCGAGGCTCCCGCCGGTGTAGAAACAATCATGTCAAAAGGCAATTCACTTATATGTAAATTTAATCGATGCATGCAAGTATAAGATATAAAAGAGTGTGTAGCACCAGAATCAAATAAAGCTTCAATCTCAAGGCTTTGAAGTTTGAGAATACCTTTAATCAGATTTGGTGAAGCACTAGCCTCCTGGTGTGATAGTGCGAACACTCTGCCTAGAACTGCAGCTCTAGCATCATTGGCTCCTCGCGAGCCTTCCTCACAGAACCTGAAGACATGGCCTGGCTTCCCACACTTGTAGCATATCAGACAATTGCCCTGGTGCACCCTTCCACACTTGGCACACTTCTGACTGTTAGCAGTGCTAGCAACAGGAGCTATAGAGCCCCTATAAGAGTTCTGTCCTCCACTAAAATGACTCCTCTGTGGTCCACTGAAATGACTCCTTGAAGGTCCACCAGAATGATTCCTTGATGGCTGGCCAAACCGCTTCTTCATACCACTGAAGCTATGGCTATGCTTCTTAGTGATCCCCCCGTAGGTCTCATGGGAGGTGTAGATTTAGCTTGTAATCCCTTAATTCTCTCAGCTTCTTCTTCTCGCTTGCTTCTAGCAATGGTGCGAAGCTTGTCACACATCTTTTCAAAATCCTCTATCTCATCAAGGAATGGTGACAAAGCCGTTTTCAAATCCGGCCTAGCTTTTTCCACCAGTCGATCACATATCCATTTAGAGTTGTTTTGCAAATACTTGCAAAACTTGGACAACTCTAAAAAGCGAGCGATAAATTCTTCTTCGTGTAAATCCTCTTGCTTGAATGTAAGGAATTCAGTCTCTTTCGCCACTCTAATGGAAGTGGGGAAATAATTCTTCTCAAACTTTTCCCTAAACTCTTCCCAAGTCATCTCCACATCATCATCAATTTTTGTGCTCTCCCACCATGCTTGAGCGGTTTTCTGCATCAATTGTTCGGCAACTAGTACTTTATGTTGAGAGCTGATCTCAATAACCTTAAAAATATTTTCCAAACGCTTCAACCACTCTAGTGCTTCAACTGGATCTAGCTTCCCCTCAAAATTGGAAGAGCAAACTTCCGGAATTTGTCCCAAACTTCAGTAATAGATGGGACGTGGTACTGAGAATGGGAACTGCTACCGCCTCTTGATTCGGTACATGAATGGCTACCCCCTCTAGAATGCTGACCAGTGGAAGTATCTTCATTAATGGGACTCTTCTCCTCATCATGATCACCACTTTGGCCTCTTCTTGCTGCTAGTTCTTCTTCATGCCTATTCACTTTCTCTCTCACATCTAGGACTAAATCCCGTAACTCCAACAAGATGACACTATTATCCTGAGGAGGAGGACCATTTTGGCGAGGAATAGGGGTTGAATTAGTCTTTCGAGTATTCACCATCCTCCCCTCCTATGAAGAACACCACAAGGATATTAGGTAAGAAAGCAAATTACCAAATGAATTCTATACCTAAATAAAGGGAAGTGCGCATGTTATGATATTTAAATTGCCACGACCGCTAAAAAGTTCAAAGAAAAATAGTCATAAAATTAACAAAATAGCCATGGAACGTTTTGTCTCTGATACCAAAAATGTAACACCTCAATCAAACAGCCAAATACTTAACCATAGTAATTCAAATATCGTCAATAAGGATGTTCAACATCTAAACCATTAAAATACAAATCAGTTTAAATAAATCTCACGTCTCAATGTTAAATCAAATCCTCAAAATATTTCAACAAAACAAAATAAAATGCGGAAGTCTTAGGGTCATGGCAATATAAATGACATAACATGAGCTCTAGGAGTACAAAAGAGCCTCCAAGGCTCACTCTATAGGTGCCTTCCCTTGCTCCCTACTAGAACAGTCACCTGAAAATGTTAATATATATATATATATATAGGGATGAGATTCCACGTCTCAGTAACTACTGAAAGTTTCTACCGTACACAAGCAAAACTCATATGATAAAAGGAACTGATTACATATATATTCATATATACCATAATTCTCATACAAGACGAAAACAAGTTTAATCACCATTATATCAATCTGTATTTTTCATCACAAAATGTAATATACAATTATGCCATATGCAATATGATAGATGCAACCTCCCTTATATCACCGTCCATCTTTATTCCGCTAACTGGAGCCATAGGCTAACACATAGTCCAACAAAAACCCATCCATTTGACTGGATTGTCCCAAGCTCACCAGTTCTTAAGATACACCCGGCCAAAGTTGTAGAGCTTAAGTCTGGACTATGGCTCCCCTCCTTAAAAGGATACAACTAAGGAGGTGTCACATGTCCCACAGCTCCAATGAAATCCCGGCCAAAGGAAAACATGGAAGGAGGGGCCCTGAGAAGTACCATCCACTGTGCACAGAGTGATGGCATACCACGTGGTAAAAGATCTCAACATACAAATTCCTCCTAACTCCAACCCATCACAGATGCAACCGCCATGACAGTGATAAATAAAATATCATTAAAAGACAAAGTACCATAATTCATGCTTCCATTCATATCAAATATAATAACATATTCAAACATGCTAAAAATGAAATAATAATCCAATAATACATTAATTATCATTAAATTATTAATTATATGAATATAATGAGTTATATAAAAATTTACTTGTAACACTACTTATTTGAGAATTTATAAAACAAACACATATACATATAATTCAGTCCATTTTTCTTTTAAAAAAAATAGTCATTCAAAAAATCATACACTATTCACAAGTATATGGAAGAATATTCAGAGTTACCTGTTACTCCGCCTCCACTTATAAATAGTTATCAAAGAATTGCTCCAAAGCTCTCAATGAGAGTCTACAAATTCACGAACACATGTCTATTAATATATAACTCGCTACTATTCTACAATCACTATAAACTATTCTGGACATTAAAACTACCCTCAAGAAGAACCACCTAATCTCTTCACATATAAAGACACACGGATTGTATGTGTGGCTGCAAAGAGAAGAAGGCAAAAAAAAAAAAGATGTATAAGAGAAATGAAAGATAAAATGTTTGATTGAATTGAAATTTGAAGAAAAAAAAATCAAAGGTCTGACACAAGTGGAGTGAACTGAGGGGGGAAAAAAGGACTAAAAAAAACTTGGTTTAAAGAAGATAAAGAAATTAAGTATAAAAAAAAATCACCGTACCCCATAAAACATTATATTGGATGTAGAAAATTAAAAAAACAATGGGAGGTTGAGATATACTGAGGTAGAATAATATGTGCGTCTCTTTATATTATTTTTTTCCTGGAAAAATCTAGAAAATGGTTTTACCTTTTTCTCAAATACCTATAATGAAGACAAAATAGGATAGTGTTGGGAGTTTCGTTTCCATTAGAATCTTGAGCCCTAACAATGAATCTGTCAAGAACTCAAATATATAGACACACCTAGTAAGGACGAAAAATGATGTAGGTCTTGAAATACATTATATATATATATATATATAACACCCACACACAGTCGCATTGAAGGAGGGAGATGGGGCTACAAACAAACAAACAAAAATGAATATCTATACGTCCCATCATTCATCAAAAATGAAGAGAAAAGGAAAAAAGAAAAAGAAAAGGACAAGGTATGAAGAGTGATTTTCTTTCGTTTCTTTTCTTTTATTTTCTTTTCAAGAAATATAATATACGCGCATTGAGAGGAGGGGGTGGGATATGACAGGACAATACAGTGGAAAGTGGAAGAAGAGTGAGAAAAATAAGGTTTGACAAGACAATAATACTGACCAAACGCAAAGACAGATGAACAAGAAAAATGAATGAGAGAAGAAGGAGCACCTGTTACAGTTTTTATGCGCGGCGCCGAGAGAGTGTTTTTAGTGGGAGGAGAAGTGGATTTTATAGGAGTAGGGTTAGGGTTTTACTCATATTAAATTATTATTTTTTTTAACAAAATAATAAAATAATAATATTAGTAATATTCTGACAATATTTTTTTTTGTTTATATTATCTATTCCAATATTAAGATATATTTACATACACATACCCATATTTTTAGAAGAATTATTTTAAGAAGGTATTTTATTTTTATTATTTTATTTCATAGAGATTTTTTTTTGGAACCTGATGCTTCTTTTTAACGTATTAATTTATTATATACTCTTGACTAATTAAAACTTAAACTACAACTAACTCTAAGTGTTAACAAAAAATTGGGATGTTACAGTCGGCATCTCCTAAGTAGGCATACTTAAGATGAGATGGTAAGGGCTTCAATTCAAGATATGGTGGAACTTCAATAGAAGGCTTCAAAGGAGTGCTCAACGCCTCAGCCACCTCAAGTGGCTCAAAATTCCTTTGTCTTGAGTGAGGGAATGCTTCCATACGAAAAAGGTTTGCAATAACTTCTTTATCAAATTCATCCAGATTCTTTTCCCCAATTAGAAATGCCTCTAGAGGGTCTTTAATCATAGGAGCATAGGACTCTTGGGGAACAAGTGAGTCCAATATATCAACAAATGAACATTGAGCTGAATCATCATGGAACTTTAAAGCTTTTGGCATGTTAAAGATTACTTTTTCGTCGTCCACCCTCAAAGTGATTTCCCCCTTCTCCACATCAATCAGAGTTCTTGCTGTAGCTAAAAATGGACAGCCTAAAATGAGTGAGATCTTCCAATCAACCTCACAATCAAGCACCACAAAATCTGCTGGGAAGATGAACTTGTCTACTTTCACTAAAACATCTTCAATAATTCCTCTAGGCTTAGAAATACTCCGGTCAGCAAATAGAAGGGTAACTGTGGTAGGCCTCGGTTCTCCTAGCCCCAATTGGTTAAAAACAGCCAAAGGCATCAAATTGATGCTAGCACCCAAGTCGCAAAGAGCTTTACCGTTGAAATTTGTTCCAATGTTGTAAGGGATATAGAAACTACCCGGATCTTTCAACTTGGTGGGTAACTTCCTTTGGATCACGGCACTACACTCTTCAGTTAAAGCTACAGTTTCAAATTCATTGAATCGCCTTTTCTTAGACAACACATCCTTTAGGAACTTGGCATATTTAGGCATCTCCTCTAATGCTTCAATAAAAGGAATGTTGACATGTAGTTGCTTAAACATATTCACAAACTTCTTGAATTGTGCGTCTTCCTCCTTCTTTTTGAATCTTTGAGGAAATGGTAAGGGAGGCATGACAGTGGAGGAGCTTGGTTTGCTCTTCTTTTCATTAGTCAGCTCTTGTTCCCTCTTCTTGCTCTTGCCAACATCATCCGATCCGCCCTCAGTGTGCTTTCTCTTTTTTGTTTCCTCGTCTTCCACAGTAATTTCTGGAGTTATGACTTCCTCCTCGTCAACTTCAATGTCCACTTGCTCATCTTGCTTTGGTCCCGTTGTGCTCGAGCTAGGCATGTTCGGAAGCACCTTGCCACTTCTCAAATGAATGGCCTTACATTCTTCTTTTCCACCACTCTTTGGGTTAGGGATGGTATCACTTGGGAGACCGTTTCGAGCCATGGCGTTTACTTGTATAGCTAGTTGCCCCACTTGAACTTCAAGGTTCTTAATAGCAGATTCATGAAGAGAAAAGGTGGCCTTACTCTTACCCCTTGAAGATTCCACTTCGGTTAAGATCCGGGACAACATTTTGTCCGTCTTGGATTCTTCTTCTTTCACAGGAGCTTGCCTTGATTGCATTGGAAAACCCGGTGGAGGGACCGGCTTGGTGTCAGAAGTAGACTCGTGAGGAGGGTTCAAGGTGTTACCTTGACTCCAAGAAAAGTTGGGATGAGCTCTCCAAGCACGATTGTAAGTTTGTGAGTATGGATTACTTTGAGAAGGTTGGAATTTGCCCATATAATTGACAGATTCAGTGCCCATGTAGAGAGGGCAATTGTCCGGCATGTGGACATCATTGCATTGCTCACATACAATCGGAGTGGATTGAACAGAATGCACACCGCGAGTATTGCCCTTGTTTATTTGAGACTCTAAGACATCAAAGCGTTTGTTTAAAGCGGACAAAATTGTGGCAATTTGTGATGAAGAGTCTTCTTTTATGTTGAGTAGGGCTGGGGTAGTTGGAGTTCTCCTATAATTTCCTTGGGTGTTATTTGCAGATAATTGATCCAAAAGTCTGAAAACTTCATTGACAGGCACATTCTGGTAACCTCCATTAGTCATAGAGTCCACCATTGCTTTAGATTGAGGATTCAATCGTGTGCAGAAAATCTGGATTACTACCCACTTGTCCACCCCATGATTGGGGCATTGTTTCATTAACATCTTGTACCTTTCCCATGCGGCATACAAATGCTCATCCGGCTGTTGTCTAAAGCTTAGAAACTCATCCCTTGCTTCCACTGATTTATCATCGGAGAAAAATCGAGCTCTAAATTTAGCTTCAAGATCAGCCCAAGAGGTTATGGATCCTTCCGGGAGATTGTTAAACCAATCTCTAGCTTTCCCTTAAAGAGAGAGAGGGAATAGCCGCAATCGCAGTATATCTTGAGGAACACCATTCTGCTTGAAGGAGTCACACACCTCCAAGAAATACATCAAATGCTTGTTGGCGTCTTCATTATAAAGGCCATGGTACAACCCATGCATTTGCAACATCATTATCATCACCGGTTTGATCTCAAAAGTGTGTGCTTGCATCTCCGGCATTTGAATGCATGATTGAGTTCCTCTCATGTTCCTGCTGGCAAAATCATTGACAGTGGCTCTATCATATTCATCCACCATTGATTCTGCTTCAGTTTCAGTTCCAGACTCAGATTCTACTGCTGATTCTGTTCCAGACTCAGATTCTGCTGCTGATTCTGGTTCCTCTTCAATGCGCGGTAATCCGTCAAGTACCACGATCAATTCGTTTCCTTGCAAATGTTCCATGAACTCGACTGATACCTGCGAAAAGGATAAAACAGCAAGTATCAAGATAAAACAAGTGAAATTGAATTCAGAAAACAATGACAGAAAAATTATAACTCTAACTAAAGAATCAAGCGAAATCTACTAACATAAGCCTAAGGTCAACTAAAATATTTGTTACACCAATCCCCGGCAACGGCGCCAAAAACTTGTTCGCAACCGCAAGTGCACAGATCGTGTCAAGTAATACAGTGATAAGTTAGATCGTTCCCTCGAGGATTTGAATAACAAATTAGTTAAACAAAGGGCTTGACGTGTTTGATTAAGTTGAATCAAACAAAATGTTGACTGTGAGAACAACAAATTCAAAAGATGTGCTGATAACAACTAAGAAAAATACTGAACAGAGGATGCTTCTTGTGGAATCAATCAAGTAAAGTGTATCTAGGATTGTTCGCTTCCTTTGTATATCATAAACTCAATCTACTTCCTCTTCGATATTACTGTTTATGGGATATATATATGTCAGTCTAAGGTTTGATAGCCATTGGTTAAGCTCTCTCGAGTCATAACCAAACATATATTTTCCGATTAGATACACAATCTCTTGCTGCCTTTAAGGGAAAATAAACATTACACAACTTCCTTACTTTGACAATGCTAGGTTAATAACTATATCTCTATGTTATTAACTAACCATCCATTTAACTCTTTAAACTTCAAGTCTAGCATAACTCTCCCCACGTTCTTCAATTAGATTAACTCTCTCAAGCTTAATCTAGTTGAACATGTTATTCATAGTGCTAGCAATTCATGAATATCAGTAAAAACAGAGAAGAATCAACATATACATACCATTAGCTAAAGAAGAGGAAGAAGAATTCGAGTTTAATCCATACAACAGAGTAGAACAATCCTAGAAAGAGAAAAACTAGCTACTCATGTTCAAAAACGGATTACAGATAACAAGAGTAAAAGTAGCCATAACAGAATCACAGTGGAGAAAGGAATGAATACAGAAGGATCGAGAAAACTGGAGTGAAATCTCTTCCAATCTTCTAGCTCACTCGATTCTCCTTGCTTCTAGCAGCTCCCAGCTCTCAGCACCTCTCTAGCCGCCTCTGTCGGTCTTTCCAAAAATGGGGAACCCCCTTTCAATACCCTGGGTTTTCCATTTATATCTTCTCAGATGTCAGAACGCGCAGCTTCATTTTCGGGGTTGGGCCGCGGCCCTCTACTCTGTGGGCCGCGGCCCAAGAGTTTCTGACCTCAGGTTAATGCTTATGGGCCGCGGCCCAAGAGGTTGTGGGCCGCGGCCCATACCTTTCTGTGCTCATGTTGCCTTCATGGGACGCTGCCCAAGAGATGGTGGGCTGCGGCCCCAGAGTTTCTGTGCTCATGTTGCCTTCATGGGCCGCGGCCCAAGAGATGGTGGGCTGCGGCCCAAGACTTTGCCAGAGTTATCTTCTCTTCTGTCCTTCTCCCAGCTTGCCTTTCCTTCAAATGGTTGTTAGATTCAACTTCCTTTCTCTCCTTCTCACTGCATGTAGCTTCCTCTGGGCTAGCCATGACTGAATCTGCACCAGTTTACACAAAGAACTTGCACACATGGTTAAACATTCATAGTCGTTAGTGAGTAATGTCCTCCACAATTTTCATTCTGCTGTGCATAGTATGGGAAAAACAAAATTCATCACTTTAATCCTTTCAAATGCCCACTTATGCACCCAAAGTGAAGTAAAACAGGATGAAATATGAAATTCTAGTAAGAATTTCCTGAAGTTAACACCTATCAAGGAGTTAACAACTGGTCATGAAATCTTAGGAATTGAAATATAGAAAACAATGTCCAAGTCATAAGAATAGATGATCAAAAGATATATCAATGCATCATTTATGTCACTAGCCTCAAGTTAGCTAGTATCAAGGTAAAGGGTTTAACAAGAATGCAATGCCTTTAAGATTTTCTCAGCAGGTATAGTGTTTACTCTTACTACTTAGTGTTTGAGGGTTAGTGTTTGCTCTCTATATAAAAATTATCCAATTCCTATTCAATAAGCTTGGCAATAATCTAAGTTTTTCATCACTAAAAGAGCCATATGCTAGCATAGATCACAAGGACTTTTTATGTTAGCATGGGGTACAAACAATGGGTGAAGAGAAGATGAAGGTATCCTATACTTGTTCTTATGTGTTATGCATTTATTATTTTCTCTTTTTGATTTTCCCATTTTTTTAAAATATTCAAAAGAAAGCAACTTTACAACCAGATTACACTAACATTCTCAAAATTGTAAGAATGAGCACATACTCCCCTAACTAAGAAGAAAAGTATCTTGAGTATAAGATAAAGGATATCTAAGAAACTAAGGGCGATAAGAACCCAACATAGAGTCATGGAAGTGTACACATGCTCCTCTAAGGATATCTAAGGACTGAAGTAGATACTCATGATAACCAAACAAGTGTACACTCTAAAGGCCTTAAAACAAAAGAAGAACTGAAGAAAGCTATTTCCATGTTTCCCTTAGTATTTGTGCATCTTTCTTTTTATTTTTTTTTTGTTGTTCAAATTTTGCCTAAGATGCCCTTTCGAATTTTCAACTTAGCGAGCTTTTTGCATTTTCTTTTCTTTTCTTTTTTTTTTGTTCTAACTTTTACCTTAGTTGCCCTTATGGGTTTTCAACTTAGCAAGCTTCTTTTCTTTTCTTTTTTTTCTTTCAACTATTCATTTTTCAACAAGATTCACCTCAAAGCCTTAACAATTTTTAAAGTGTACACATGCTCCTCTAAAAAAGAAACTTGAATAAGAGGTAAGGAACATGTTTGTGGTTTCTGCATGCTATCAAACAGGCTCAAATGGTTATCTTGTAAGGGTGGCTATTTGGCTTCTTTGATGAAAAATGAATGCCTTGTCCTCTCTATATCAAGAAAATGAATATCAAGTCTGACTTCAAACAAGATACATGCCAAGTTCTAGATTGGGTAAAGGATAAGTGTTACACACATGAAAATAAAATTATATCAATAGGCTCAAATCCTCACATGGCTTACCTAATCACATTACATCCAAGTTAAACAATTTACTCTTTAAAACTAGCCTCATTAAGGTGGGGTAGAGTCATTTTCAAAACTAAGCTTCTCCATAATATGATATCACCTCAATACAAACAACTTGTACAAAACAAGTTTTTAGACCTTAACAGTTTCCTTTAATTAAGAATAATACTCTCAGAAAGTAAAAAGAGAGATAAAAGTCTTTACCTCGCATCAGGAATAAGGAACAACCATTTATGTGAAGAAGGGATGACATGGACAAGGGTAAATGAAGTCATTTTAAGAAAAGATATTCTACGCAAGCATTAATAACTAAAGATATGACTGTATTATCTTTTTATTCTTTTTATTTTTATTTACATGCTCATTTTTTTTTCTTTTTGCCTCCTTATTTAATGATGTTTATTATGTCTAAGGCCTATATCAAATGAAGCTAAATGCCAATGAATGATGCAAGGATGCCTTATGAGACATAAAAGAGTGATGACATGTACTTCCAGTTTTGATATGAGTGATGGACATTGAGAAAAAGAACTTCACCTCCTCAAGAGATCCATTATCTCATAGGAAGAATGAAGTGCCCAATAACCTGCGAATGGCCCAAGACATCACGCGGCTAAGGGTTTTATAAATGATGATTATGTCCAAGGCCCCTATCAAATGAAGCTAAAAGGCTTATGAATGATGTAAGGATGCCTCATGATACATAAAAGAGTGATGACATGTACTTCCAGTTTTGATATGAGTAATGGACATTGAGAAAAAGAACTTTATTTCCTCAAGAGGTCTATTACCTCATAGGGAGAATGAAGTGTCCGTTAACCTGTGAATAGCCCAGGCCATTATGCGGCTAAGGGTGTCCAAGGCCCATATCAAATGAAGCTAAATTCTAATGAATGATGTAAAGATGCCTCATAAGACATAAAAGAGTGATGACTTGTACTTCAAGTTTTGATATGGGTGATGGACATGGAGAAAAAGAACTCCACCTCCTTAAAAGATCTATTACCTCAGAGGGAGAATGAAGTGCCCATTAACCTGTAAATGACTCAGGCCATCACACGGCTAAGGGTTTTAAAAATGATGATTATGTCTGAGGCCTATATCAAATAAAGCTAAATGCCAATAGATGATGCAAGGATACCTCATGAGACATGAAAGAGTGATAACTTATACTCCAAGTTTTGATATGGCTGATGGACATTAAGAAAAAGAACTTCACCTCATCAAGAAATCCAATACCCCATAGGGAGTATGAATTGCCCATTAACCTACGAACGGCCCAAGCTATTAAGCGGCTAAAGGTTTTGTTAAATATTTATTATGTCCAAGGCCCATATCAAATGAAGCTAAATACTAATGGATGATGCAAGGATATCTCATGAGACATAAAGAGTGATGACTTATACTTTAAGTTTTGATATGGGTAATGGACATTAAGAAAAATAACTTCACCTTCTCAAGAGATCTATTACCTCATAGGGAGAATAAAGTGCCCATTAACCTGCGAATAGCCCAAGCTATCACGCGGCTAAGGGTTTTAAAAAATGATGATTATGTCCAAGGCCCATATCAAATGAAGCTAAAATGCTAATGAATGATATAATGATACCTCATGAGCCCTAAAAGGGTTATCTCTCATTGAGATATTTTCTAACATAATAGATATAGTGAGCTCATAGTCTTTTAGGGTCATAGACCCTTATACTAAGGTTGGTTATCTAATGCATACACCGTCCTTTTGATGTATCTTTATGTGAAGTGATGCTAGATACATACTCAGGTGAAGCGACAGTTAGTCACTTAATCCGAGGGGTTTCATTGATTATGCATGGATGACAATAATAATTATTAACAATAAATAAGCATATGCCCTCTAATGTTCTATTTTAGGAATAACCCTAGGTTGGTGGTATCTATCTTAAGAAAGGCAAGTACTAATTAATTGGGTAGGTCGATAATTTTCACTAATAGGTGTAATGGTTTCGAGGTGATTCTAATTCTCACATATAAAGGCCTCCTAACTGCCCCCATCGTAAAGATGAAGACCCTATCTGACGAAATCAACCTTCAGGGGGTTCTAAAAACCCCACAAGGATCAACCTCACCAAATGAGTAACAGCTAGGATAAGTCTTCACATTAACCTCAAGGGTTTCTTAAAACCCCACAGGGAGACCGCTAGAAACTTCCACTCACCTAAGGAACTCACAGACCCGGGTATAGGGCCCAAAATGTGTGTGAGGAGAATAGTGTATGTGTTCAGTGTGTGTGGAGAGCATACCAACCTATGGGCCTAGGTTCTTCTCAACCTCATCTGCTAAGCAGATCACAAGATAGATAGAAAAGAAAAAACAAAGAAACAAATAGATGAATAAGGAATTTAATAAATAAGAACAAATATTCACAAAATAAAAAAAAGGTAATTAAAATAAGATAAAAGCCACATTACTTTTAAATACTTAACTTAAATGGGTTTGACTCTCAAACTCTCTCCAATGGAGTCACCAAGCTGTAGTGCTCGAAATTTGGAAAACAAGGAGCCGTCATCAAAATTTTGAAAAAGGATAATTTTGGAAATCTATTTTGAAAATGAAACTAGTCTACAAAAATCATTTAGGGTTTGGGAGTCAATTGTGTATGGGGAAGGTGTTAGGCACCCCACAACACCCATTCATAAGAATGGTTACCCTAAGTTAATTATTTAAAAATAAATATGGCCTTTAATCTTATGATAGTTACCCAAATAAAAAGAGAATATTTACAAAAATAAATGAAATTAAAAATATAGAAAAAAAAAATTATTTACAAAAATAAAATAAGAAAAAATATATTTATTTACAAAGTTTGACTTGACCTAGAAAGAGAGCCTAGGGCCTACGTACCCTTTAAAGGGATCAAAGCCCACATAGTTCGGGTGGTAGAAATGTATGTCCCTTTGTTGGTATTTTTTAGAAAAAATGTTTATTTGAGAAAAATATATATTTTTTGTTTGGTTTGTGTTTTTTATTATTTTCTTAAAGCATTTTCTTTATTTTCTCATGGCAGAGAGTTTTTCCATTTTATTTTCATTTATAAAAATGTGTTAAAATATTTTTTTTCCTTCTTTTGAATGAGAACCTAAGAAAGGTATAAAGAAAAAAGAAAAAAAATAGCAAAGTTAAACAAAAAGGACGTCAAAGGTGAGGAGATTTATACGTACCTTTTATTTTTAAAAACTATTTAAACAAACAAGATGAGAAAATCACATGGGTAGATCAACACACAATTCATTGCATTTTCTTTTATCTATGTTATAAATCCCTTCAATTTTAATGAGCATATATTGGGGGCAAGAGATCAAATTTGGTCAAGCATATAAGAGTCACAAAGTGTGAGAACCTATCAAAATAAAAAAGGCTTTCTTACAATATGACGTGTTAGCATTAGAGGAGAGAGCATGCAATCATTTCAACCATCAAAATATCACCATAAACAAACTGTCAATGAAGTAATAGGTTCGAATATAGCAATATCAAATAGTTGGGATCATGTGAGCATTCAGTGAAGATAGAAGGAAACCAAACAAAAACATACCTAGAGCTTTATATGTAAGTGTCTCAATCTCATTGATATGATCATTTGCAAGTATCTAGACATGTCATGAAGAATATTAGGTTATTCCAACAAATTTCTAATTCTTAAAACTCGTGAAAGAATAAGAAGGGGTAATGAAATGAGAAATCAAATTAGCACTCTACCTTTCCTCCTTGCTCTCCTAAAATTATTCTCAAATTCTTTTGTCTTTTCTCTCCGGAGTTTTTTTTATTTTGCTTCAACCCTTACACTTCTATTTATAGTCTCAAGGTAGGGTTTTTTTTTCATAAATGCTCCTTCTTTTTTGAATTTTCATTTTTGAATTTTGTTTTGTATTTTATGTTAAAACTACCTAACTTGACCTAATCACCATCAATGAGATTTTTTTTTTAATTTTCGTTTTTTTTTATATTTTATATTAATAAAACTTCCTAGTTTGACCTAGTCACTATCAATGGGATATTTTTTTTATTTTAATTTTTTTATTTTCCTCATAAGTAATTCCTAATTTAAACCTATCAATATAAATGAGAGATTTTTTAATTTTTTAATTTTTAATTTTTTTAATTTATTATTTTCCCTTAATTAATGACAATGTCAATCATCATCAATGAGGGAATTTATTTTAATTTTTTCCCTACAAGTAATTTCCTAATTTAAACCTATGAATGAGAGATATTTTTTTCTTAGTAAATGACAATTCAAAGTTGTACTCCAATCATCATCAATAAGAGGACTTTTCTTTCTTTCTTTTTTTTAATTTTTCCTTAATGAATGACAATGCCAATTTGGACTACAATTATCATCCATAAGAGGATTTTGTTATTTTCGTTTTTCTTTTACTTTTTTCCTTAATAATGATTGCCAATTTGGACACCAATCATCATCAATGAGAGGTTTTTCTTATTTTTTTTATTTTTTTTCTTTAATGATGATTGCCAATTTAAACATCTATCATCATTGATGAGAGGATTTTCTTTGATATTTATTTTTTTATTATTTACTAATTTTTTTGAGTGGAGCAAGACAAAATGGGGCGTTCACAATCATCATCGCCAGCATCAGTCGTCCTCTTTCTTGCTTCACCGTCCAACCCCTTCCTTCCTCCTTTGCACACGCTGTAATACAAGACCTGAAGAGAGAGGGAGAAAGAGCACCGAGAAAAGAAAGCACAACACTGACGGCCTCCATCCCCTGTTTTTCTATTTCACACCTTCGGCCCCAACTCCGGCAAAACCCAGTGCCACGACCAACCAGCAGCATGAGAATGTGTTTTCTGTAATTGTTTCTATTCTCCGACGTCTTTCCCACTACTTCCGGCGCTTTGTAAGTTCTCCGGGGAGGTTCTGTTTATTCCGGCTCTGCATGCTACGACTTGTCGTCATCTCCTCTGCCCACACTGTCATCGAGGTTCACCTTGGAGACCGAGAATTAACACCGGAAAGCTTCGACCGTCCCTCTCTACCATCACTGTCATCTTCGGTGTTCTTACTCCCTCCGTCGATCTCATCATCTCAAATCACCATCACCGTCATCTTCATTCTGTCACAGCCGACACCAACCATCATCTCCAGCCACCATCACCCTTATCAACGTCAGGCACCAAGCTCAGACGTTGCAGCACCACGGGTTGAAGCTCAGGAAGAGAGAGAGAGTACCGCAAGTGTTGACTGAAGTTCCATCTCCGGCCCCCATTTTCCAGCGAGTTTTGTTTTGTTTTTTTTTTGTGGCAGCTTATTTTGTTTTCTCCAGTGGGTTCATGTAGTTCCGATTCATACCGAGCTCAATGAACTATACAGGGGAGTATTTAATTTAATTTTGTACCTCATATTCTGTGTGAAACTTGAGTGTTATTTGTATAATTTGTGAATTAAACTTGTGTGATTAAATTGTGTTTGTTGGATTTATCTATACTTTTTTTATGATTTAATTGAGTGGCATGTTGTTTATGTATTTAATTAAATTGTTATTTTTTTTAGTTATTAATTTTTTTAAAAAAAAATACATTTTCCTTTGTTTTATTTAATTTGCATGGTATTTAGATTATTTATGATTCAATAAAAGGTTCCTCTAGAAGAGAGACTACTTGAGTATTGTATTGCAATTCTTGCATTAAATATTTTGCATTGTACCAATTTTATTTTATTAGCTTCAATTGTTTTGTGCGTGTATGTTACCATTAACTGTTTCGAGTTTATCAAGTGCGCATATATATAACCGCATCTTGAACTGTACTTTTTATCAGATCTATCTATTGCAACTCAGTTCACATAAACTTTTGGTTTCTGCATCATAATAAATAATCCTACTTTTTTCAATAATCAGATAAAAAGGGATATCTAAAATGATCCCAAAATTGCTTGTTCTAACTGCACATTCCTATATATATGTATAAAATCATGATCTTGATGATATTATAAAAGCAAAGCGTAAAAGGCTTTCACCGCCTCAAAACAAATGTGATTCACAAGATTCGAATCCTACTTTTTCTATAATCAGATAAAAAGGAATATCTAAAATGATCCCAAAATTGCCTGCTATGTATATCTTCTAACTACACATTCCTATATACATATATACACGCACACACATAAAATAAAGTCAGGATCTTGCTGATATCATGGAGGTAGAGATAGTAGCATTGGAATTGGAGGCAGTATAGGTAGGCCTGTCTCCCCTGAGCCCTGATGAAATTGAATCGGCATCAACATAAAGAGGCCTGGTGAGTCTCATATTCTTTGGTAAGCCTTCATTACTTTGCAGCAAAACAACAACTTCAGACATTGTTGGTCTTGTTGCAGGAGATGATTGAGTGCAAAGCAAACCAATCTCTATGATTTTCTTCAGTTCTTCTAAATCATACTCATTAGGGTCTAAGGTACTGTCCACCAACCTTAAGTGCAAGCCTTTGTCATATAGTTTCCATACCTATTATCACTTCATAGTGGAATATCAGATAGATAGAAAAGACAGCAAAACTTAGGCTAATGTTTTTGTTATATATTGTTTTCACTAATAATGAATGAATCAAGTTTTTTCTAGACAGGATTTACTGACTTTATAGATGTTTATGTAGATTTTCTTACTTGTTGAAGAGGAATTAGCCATCAGTATGAGCATCAACTTTTAGTTTGCTATTCTTCTAGCCACCAATGATTTCTAAGACTATAACACCATAGCTATAAATATCAGCTTTCTCTGATAACTGGTCATGAATTGCGTATTTAGGTGATGTGTATCCCCTAACAATTACATAATATTTATGGCATATTTGATTAATTATGCAAATTAACATGAATACATATGAATATTAAAATGTGGCAACTCTGAAATAGCTTTGTGCAACATAAAATACTACAATATAATCATGTCCAACACATACAAAAACTATTTCTTGAAGTGTACGTTCATCATGCTTCAGACAAAGAAGGGAAGATATAGAAAAAAAAATTAATGCTTTCCACTCACCTATATGCAGATTTTATTGATGTACTATCATAATAGTTAAAAGAAATTAATAAAAAGTGTAATAGATTTTAGGGAAAATCACTCCTAGGCCCAAGGACTAAAGATAATCACAATACAGCATGTTGAGTTATTTTTTTGCTATTTTGGGACTTTGTTGTGATTATCTTTAATCCTTGGAATCTAGGAGTGATTTTTCCTAGATTTTACTTGCAATGTTCCTGCAAATCTAATGCTAAGATGAGTCTGATCCCTGGGTAAAAGTCTTGCCAACCCAAAATCGGCAATTTTAGGCTGGAAATCATCATCAAGGAGAATGTTATTAGTCTTTATATCTCTATGTATAATACAAATGTGAAATTCTTCATGTAGATAGGTCAAACCCCTTGCTACGCCTAAGATTATATCATATCGTTGCTTCCAACTGAGAGAACCTTAATTGCTGCCTATTCCCAAGATTACAAACTTTGATTGATGAGTAAAAGAACAGGGAAACAAATTAAAGTAATTCTAAAAAAAATTGCCTCGATAAGGTACCAAATAAGAATCTGTCGAGACTGGCGTTTTTCATGTATTCATAAACGAGAATTCTCTTGTTGCCTTTCCTGCAGCATCCTAGAAGACGAACAAGATTTCGATGATGAACATTACTCATTAGCCTCACTTCACTCTCAAATTTCTTCTTCCATCCTGTTGGATTGTCGCACAAAAAGTTTCTTGACTGCAACTGTTTTTCCATTTTTTAAGGTTCCCTGTTTAAAATGATTAAGAATTTCAACGATGAAAGTATTATTAGAAGTTATACATACATTTGTCTTTTTGAAAATCTAACCTTCTAAAAAACTATAAAACTCAATTAATTAAAGTTACCTTGTATATAGTACCAAATCCTCCTTCTCCCTAATTTATTCTTTTCACTGAAATTGTTGGTGGCAGACTTCAATTCCTTATAATTGTAATTAAGTGGGGCTTTCAACTTGGATTATCCCATTATCTCACCTACTAAGGAAAAGTCATTTTAAAGTTTCCAAAATCCCACGCGCTTCAAAATGTTAGTTACAAGCTAAGTAATAAATATGTAATATTTATACTTTTCTTTCTAATTATACACTTATTTATAAAGAGAGTACATGAGAGATAATAAGTGAAAATTTATTACAAAGAGATAATGAGTGACATATATTTAATGGGGGCAAAAATGGAAAAATTAGTTTAAAATTTCAGACAAAAGAAATTTGTTCATTATATTAAGGACCATCCTTATAAGAGAGAATGTTCCTTAGCTTATAAAAAGGACCAAAAGGAGTACTGCATATGAAAGTTCATAAATTCTTATTTTTGTAGAGAAAAGTGAAAATGAAAGGATCAATAATCAACTTGCAAATATATAATAGCTGAACTACTCATCAAGTTACCTCTAGGAACCCTTTTAGAACTTTTTGATCGTCTAACGTGCATCCACCAGGCAAATAGTGAAAAGAGCACTAAAACAAGAGCCACACCTCCAACTACTCCACCAATAATGGCCCCTTTTTTGTTACTTGAACCTGCAAGAACAAGAAACTAGAGACCTCATTTTGAAATGAGTCACTCACCATGCATGAACCATTACTACATCTAAAATACAATCATACCAACAAGTAAAGTGTTACGAACATGAGCCCATAAAGAAGAGCTCGATTCTTAAATACTAGCTTGTTGGGTAAGAGAACCTCTTGAACTTAAATCAATTCACTCGGCTAGTCTTCTTGCTGGTCGGAAGCCTATATTGGTTGCCCTCTCTGTAACATTGACATCTTTCAATAAAAGCACTAATGTTACCAACACAAGTCCAATGAGAGGACCTAATCCCAAAAGATTAGCTTGTTGGGTGGGAAAACCCATAGAACTTATAAATCTCACTTCTCTTGTGAGGCTACCCAACATGGGCTCATAACATATAGTCATCTCAAAGCTTTGAATTCACTGTACCTTGTTTGGAGAAGGGTGTGATATTGATGGTCTGGTTATCAGCAAAGAAGGAAGTGGTTGAGTATCTCATGAAACACCCAGCATCAAAAGCCCTACCATCTGAATTGGGAAGACAAGTCTGTATAGTGTTGTAGCCTTGTTTCAAGCAATCCTCGCACCCACTTTGAGAGATAGTTTCAGTACATTGTGCATAGGCATAAATGGTTGTGTTGTTATGATTAGGTACTTGCGTCTTTGTGGCAGCAGAGAAACCTGTGATTCTGAGTGTTTCTGTTTGAAGATTCATTAGCACTTGTTGAATGATTGAGTTAAATCATGCTGTGCTTCCTTCTGCTGTCTGATTTACACATGATGCAGAATTGAAAGAACCTGTTGCTTGGTCAAAGAAATTGCTGCTCTCGTACCTCAACACACCACAAAATATTAAATCCCATATCAGTTATGGAAATAGGTTTCTTTTTTATATTATATATTTTATAATAATATTGATACGTGTTTGGTTCAATGTAAATTGCAATCAGATACTAATGTTCTCAAAAAAGCACAGGAGAAACTCTTAGAATTTTAATTTACTACCTAATTTACTATTTTTGTTGCACTCTTATTTAGATATTATATATTTAGTTGGAAAACAAAATGATGACAAAATTAAAATCCAATAACAATGATAGTAAAAATTCTTTCTAAGAAGTAAATTTGATAACCGAACTAATTATAATCTTATCTACCCATCAACATTACGCATTGTATTAATCTTATCTACACTTTTTTTTTTTTTTAAGGTGTAAAAATATTTATGTACTGTTTTTTAAAAGAGCCTTCAATATTATGACCAAAAAAAAAAAAAGAGCCTTCAACATCATTAATTTTTTTAGCGACAAAGGTGCGCCTAAATTTTTGAAAAAGAATCAAACATGTAACCTCCTTGATATTAATAGATGTCCGTTACTTTATGGTTAGTGGGCCCTACGTGATTGTTTTTTAAACGTTTTTTTTTTAAAAAAAAAAACCCCCTTCCAGCGTCCTCCGTCGGCCTCCCCCAACAGATTTTCTGGAGCTTGATTCTCAACGATGTGGTCTTGTCGGAAGGCTCTCTCTCTCTCAATGGATTTCTCCGGAACAGAACGACAAGGTAGTGAGGGTGAGAGAGAGATGATAAATTAAGAGAGAGGGGGAGGTTAACGGAGGAGGCTGAGAGGGTGTGTTTTTTTTTTAATTTTTAAAGAAATACATTTTAAGAAGCGGTCATGTGAGGCACACTAACCACAAAGTAACAGACATCCATCAATATCAATGGAGGTTCACCTTAACTTTTTATCCCTAAAAAATTTTATGATAGTAGATTCTCTCTTGAGAAACATTTTTGACCCTTAACTTTTTTTCTTTTCTACAACAAGAAATGGACCCACATCCGGTTCACCTCTCTATCATAACTCATAATATATTTTTTTGCTTAAAGCATTCGGTATCCGGCGCTTTTTCTGGGTCCTGGCCTTCTTTGGGTCAGGTAAACCCGAGCAATCGACTACTCCGGATTCGAGCCGGGTCGGATCCTTTAGGTGTAAAGCTCTCCCTCCAGCAGAGACTCCATCCACCGGTCTCGAACTCGAGATCGACCTTGTGGAAGGGACTCAAATACCGAACCACTTGAGCCACCTACATGGGTCATAACTCATAATATATTACACATATATTACTCACACATGCGCCCGGGCTCTCTGTGGGTATATTAATTTTTTCTACATGTATATATATAATTCAAATAGAATTTTTTATCCTTTCAAAAGAATAGTATCCCTGGAAGTGTTGGTAAACAAACCAAAGAAAGATATCTATAAAAAAAAAAAAAAACGAGTCTACAGTACGGTATAACGAGAGGAAGGTGTTTCAAAACGACTATTTTATCACTATTTAATATATATTATTCTTTAAAAAATTAAAGTCTACAGTACGGTATAATAAATAAAGGATAAAATTATACATTAATATAAAAAATTTAATAATATATCTTATAAATAAAATAAAAAAACTATCCTCTCGAGTATCATATTTCATTGAACAGAGGAAGGGACTATAATTGTATATGCATTACGTCTTCGTCTTGGACGGCGATCTGGTAACCAATGCTGACGCGGTGGAAGTAAATATGTGGGGATGGACTCGGGGGGAACTCGGGGGGAATTTTAGGAGCAGCCGCCCCTGTATATATATGATATGCAAAATTTAAATTATTTATCATTGTTTATTTAATATTCATAGACCTGATTTATATGTGTTTTTATTAAATTATATACCAGCGCAATGCACATGAAAGGGTTTTCTTTTTTGGGTTGTATGTGCGAATAGTATTGCTTTTATTAATTTTAAAATTTATTTTCTTACATGAAATTTTTTTTCCTTGAAATATTAAAAACATAAAAAAAAATTAATATTTAATATTAACTATAAAAATTACTTTTATTGAATATGAAAATATTTTGTTTGAAAAGACTAAAAAGCTCAAATGAATTTAAATAATTTTAGAGAATTATATTTTAAAATTTACTTTAGTTATTTAAATTTATTAATTTAATTTTAATCATTTAACTTTAAAATTTTTAATGATAGTTACAGTACTAGGTATAAAATGTAATAAATTGCAATTGTGAGATAATCAAGATCAATTAAACTATTCAAGGGTTTGCTTACCCCTTGCGGCCTTTCCTATACACATATTTGTGCTTTTTTCACCCACTCGTTGCTTTCCTAGCTTAATTGCCGATGAGATACAAGGTATAGGTGATGAATATTTAAATCATGAGATATATAGGTCAAGAGTGCGATTGATTCAAGCCACAAAACCTATAAAATCTTGATCCATCCCATATTGCATGGCTACTTGACGTGGGTTTAGGGTTTAGGGTTTACCTCTCTATTACATAGAGTTGAGACCAAGTAACTCAAAAGCTCTCACATTGAAGAGCCTAGGACTAATCACAATATATATTAAATTTCAGATCTTTTGACTTGGTGCCACTTGCACAATATAAAAAAAGGAGAAGAACCTTCGATCAGAGAAATAATCGGTTTTCCAAAAAAATATAACTTCACAAAAGCAATTTAATGTCACTTTGAATGCTTTATCACGCCATGACCTCACAAATGCTGCAGTATTCACTTGTTCATGTATGACTTTTAGTACAACTAAACTAGTTTATTCATCACATCCCTATTGATATGTTGGAAGTAACTTCTGAAGATATAGATACTTCCAAAAAAGGAGATGTATTTGCTTAGGGATCTATATCTCTAAAAGTGACCTAAAACATGATCAATAGATTAGGAAACTTCAGCCAAAGCAATGGTTTGACAACTTCTTGTAATAAGAGAGGAGCCTTCGATTAAAGCTAACTAAACCAGTTTATTCATCATATCCCTATTGATCTTTTTAAAGTAACTTCTGGAGCTATGGATACTTCTAAAACAAAGAAAGGTATTTGCTTAGGAATCCATATCTCCCGAAATCACTTCAAAAAAGATCAATAGAGAAGGAACTATGAATCAAAGCAATGGGTTGGCAACTTCATATGACAAGAAAGGAACCTTCAATTAGTGCAATAATAGGGATTTCTAAAAAAACCATAACTTCACAAAAGCAATTTAATGAACCTTCGATCAGAGCACTACTAGGATTTCCAAAAAACATAACTTTGCAAAAGCAATTTAATGTCATCTTGGATGCCTTATCGTGTCATGACTTCACAAAGGTAGCCCAATTAGCTGGGTTGAACACTGCCAAAAATAAGAGATGAACCATTAGAAGTGAATGCGGGGTTTGACTGCATTTTGGCAAGGACTACTTTTGGCCTTCGTCAAACAGGAATCGCCTTACTAGAGACCAGGCTCTCTTGATTTACCTTCTTATGAAAAAGGAGCCTGTCGATCTCGACGCATTGATTTATCAGACTCTGAGGGACCATGCACGGGATCATTTGGTTGGATTGATGTTGCCGCACCTTATTTCATCCTTCTACTCTTCTGTGGGTGTTGCTGCTGTGGCTACTGATGTTCTCTTTAAGCCTATCATGAAGTTCAACTACTTGAGCATCAAGCCGAAACCGGATGAGCAAGTCTCAGCCTCCCAACGTACATCGAACGACCCTATTTTTTAGCAGGGAGGACCTTCTCAGCCTCCTCATGACAGTCCATCTCCCCTGGAGCAGGGTGAACCATCCGGTGCCCTTTCCTCTTCTCAGTATGCTATCACGTTGGATGTGATCTTCGCGACCATCCAGCGCACTGAGGCCACTGCGGCCTAATGCCTCACATATCTACAGGACCATGGGGTTCGCCTGACCAGGTTAGAAGAGTTATTTGCTGCTCATGTACCTGCTGCAGCTCAGGCTGGTGATGGTGATGATGGCGAGGACGCGGGTGCTGATGGCGGGGATGATGATGATGATGGTGATGGTGCCGATGCAGCTACCAGTGATGATGATGGCGAGGATTAGTGCTCAGTTAGTTGTTGCTGCGCTTTTTACTGTTGTTTGCTATTTCCTTTGGATATTGCTCATACTTTGCTTAAGTACTATTGTTACAATTGCTTTTACTAATGACTGATATCGGATTTCATTGGATATTATGCCTTTTGATATCTATGGATTGTTCACTATTCTATCTATGGATTGTTGTATGCTCTCTTTCATTGCAGGAGCTGTTTGTGACACATTGTGCCTTGTGACAGTGGGGACACTGTCTCCCTCAAGTTTGGGGGTACTAGAATATTCGCATGCATGTGTTTAAATCTGTTTTGTTCCCTGTCTTTGAGTCAAAGGTGAGTTACATTTGATTAATCATATCTGAAATAGGTAGTTGATTTACAGACATCCTGAAAAAAAAAGACTGGATATTTATGAATGCTTGGTTCTCATTTTAAAAGCTAATTCTTAATACTTACCTGATTAAACACTGTGCACAAGGGTTGAGAATAATTTGAATGCTTTGTCAGGGGATTTTATAGCAAATTGACATGTATGAATTGTTTTCATTGAATTTGTATTTGAATTTCTTGGAAGAGATTAGCATTTCACACACGTTGAGAGCATGATTGACATTATCTTTGAGCTAAATTTTTATGGAACTGCTTATGTTCTTGGGTGAATTGTAAGGAATTGACTGACTATGGCGCATATAGTTAGCATATGGATCAGTTAAGTTAATGCATTCGGATTAGGCTAACGTTGAATTAATCTTGGGGATTGTGCACGACAGAGGAAAACCTCTGTTGGAAGGATTTCGAGCCTGAATTTCATTTATTAGTGTGTTTGTACCATTTATGTTAGCGTACCTCTAGAACTTGTTTAAATTCTTTTTCAAAATCACATATGCATGTGGATTAATGAAAATGATAGGGGCATTCATTTCTGAACCCATTGACCTAAACACAAACCTTTCACACTCACCCATTGATGACCCCCTTTGAGCAATTCAATTTTTTCAAAAAAAAAATCTAACATCCAACAACAAGATATGCATATCTCTGTTCTGCATCAGAATGACACTTAGAAAAGCAATGAAATAACATTTGATTTACTCTTTGTTTCAATAAGTGCTTAGTTATACAAATTACAAAAAAAAAAGGAAAAAAAGAAAGAAAAGAAAGAGAGAGATGTCATTATATACGCTTATGCATGCATAGTACTTGTTACATTAGTCCTTCCCATTAGACTATTTCCAACATTACAACCCTGTTAAAAAGCCCCATTGATTCATAAATCTAGGTGTACAAGTGGTGGAGAGAGTAGAGTTTCTACAATCCCATAGCAGGACCTACCATAAGTGGTACTGAGCGAAATTACTCCTATTTGTGAGAACTAAACACGTAAATCCGTGAGTGTTCTCTTGTGTACATAACTTTGATTGATTGAGCTTTAGTCTAATTCCTTTACATTGCCTCATACTGAGCCTTGTGTTAGTTTCAAGCGATGACAATGAACAATTCCATGCAACCCTAAAGTTCCATTGGCACTAAAGGTGTGTGGATTGATTTATAAGTAAAAAGAAAAGAGAATGCAAAGGATTAAGTCGGGATATTGAGGCCGAATCATACATGTTAAAGTGTTGTCTCTGATCTTGATAAATGTAGGAAGATTGTTATTCAATTCTTGTCGAACACACACTCAGTTGAAAAATGTTGGGGAATTCGTTTTTAAACTATGAACCAGGCATTCATGTATATTTTGTATCATGAGTAGCTTAAGAAAAGAAAGGGTCATGCATAAGCACTATGTTTGGGATTAACTTAATCTTGCTTTTAGCAATTGACTGAGTTTACTCGAGGATGAGCAAAAGTTCAAGTTTGGGGGTGTGTTAACCTCATGAAATTCTTGTCTGAATTGCACATTTCATCTTGTTTTTACCTCACTTTGGGTATAGTATTGGGCGTCCAAGAGTGCTAAAGTTGATGAAATGTGTTTTTCTCATGCTAGGCATAACAGAATGCAAATGTGGAGGAAATATATCACTAACTGCTATGAATGTTTAACTGTGTTTGTGAGTTCTTTGTGTTGAAAGGATACAGATTCAGTCATAGCTGGACCAGAGAGAGCCAAATTCAGTAAGAAGGAGGTGAAAGGAAGTTGAAGCCATCAACCATGCCAAGGAAAGGCAAGTAAGGATGAGAACAGAGCAAAAAGAGAAGGAGCTGAACTTTAGAAGGTGACTGGCCGTGGCCAACCTACTCATAGGCCGCAGCCAATAAAAGAACAGAAAGTTAAGGGCTGCGGCCAAGCATCCATGGGCCGCGGCGAAGAGGAGCCAAGAGGAGGTCAGAAGCTCACTGGCCGCGGCCAACCCTCGCAAATGATGCTGTGTGTTCTGTCATTTGAGGAACTATAAAAGCGAAACCCAAAGGTTGAAGAGAGGATCCCCGATTTGGAAAGACCTAGGAGGCGGCTGAGAACATCCTCTGAGCTTGGGCTTGCTTTAAATCAAGGAGAATCACAGAGAGATTGAGGATTTACAGAGATTTCAGCTCAGATTCTCTGGTTTTTCTGCATTTCTTCTAGTTCTTTTCTGTAATTCTGATATGGCTGTAATGAGGGCTTGTATCTGTGAACTATTTGTTAACATGGATAACTAGAATCCCTTTCTAGGATTGTTCTGAACCTTTGTATGTATTAAACTTGTTTCTTTTCTTCTTTAAGGATCTAATGGCATATATATGTTGATTTCCCTCCGTTTTCACTGCTGTGTGTGACTGGCCATTACTGTGGATGATGTGTTCAATTAAATTAAGCTCGAGAGAGTTAATTTAATTGCAGAACCAGAGTGAAATCATGCTAGACTTGAAGTTTATAACTGAATGGAAAGTTTGTTAGTGACGTAGAGATATAGTTATTAACCTAGCATTGTGAAATTAAGATTGTTATGTAATGAATATCTTCTATTAGCTATAGCAAGAGATTGTGCATGCTAATAGACGATATGCAACTGGTTATGACTTGAGAAAGCTTAATCATACGCCTTAGAATCTTACACTGACATATATATACCCCATGAAAAGGATCCTTGGAGAGGAAAAGAAGTAAATTTATGAAATACTAAGGGATGAGCAATCCTAGGCTTATTACACTTGATTGAAATCATCCAACTCTGAGTTTTGCTTAGCAACTTTTAGCTTTTCAACTATATCTTTTGAAATTTCTTTTTCCACACACAACAACATGTTTTGGCTCAACTTACTCGAATTCACTAAGCCTGTTGCTTGACTAATTTGTTACTCAAATCCTTGAGGGAACGATCTTACTTATCACTTTATTACTTGACGCGATCCGTGCACTTGTGGTTGCGAACAAGCAAAGCTCTTAATGATTTCATAGTCCAACGAGACAGTGTGCATAGTGCAGTACACTTATATGAAATCACCTCTATGAATGTGGAGTGTGGCTGCTCCTATGAGATTATGACAAAATCTCTAGAGCATTCATTACGCACCAGGCACGCGCATGGCCGACATAATGCGTAAAACCGTCGTTAACAGCGGAAATATTAGGATATAATCTGACTCTTAATGCCTCTGCTACACACCAAGATTTGTTAGTTCATAGAAGCATGCTTCACTGACATTTTTGTGTATCAAGTGTTATTGGTCTAGATCAGGTTCATAGTTCTACGGACCACCAGATACAATGGTTATATTCTATGGGTAACATAGCAGGTTTCTTTGACACATGTGGGAGATTGTTGTAAAATATGAGTGTTTAAGTGGGTGTATCAAAGAAGCTAGTCCTACATTGCTTGGGAGTAAGAGGTCACAAGCCTATATATATTACTATACTAACTTGGGCTTGTAAAGAGGCCTAGAGGAGTGGTGGGCTCGCGCGCACAACAACGGGCCACCGGAAGGCAAACATAGTTGAAATCCGGCGATTTCCCCCCTGCGCGTGAATAAATACGTGGTACTGGCACTTCTTGTAAAATATTTTTACTCACCGGAAATATTATTTTTTAGATAATAAAAATAATATTTATTTTGGCTTGCCTAAAAGTTGCTATATTTTGGGGTTTAAATTCGTGACCCTCCATGACTGGAAATTGCTAATGGTCCAGTGCTTCGTTAGGAGACCTTTCCGTTGGCAACTCACAGGCTTGTCTGTTTGGTGGTGGCTATCCGGTCTCAATGGACGTATTGTCCAGGTTCCTTCGTGACCGATGCCTCTTCATGAAAATGCCTATAAAAGAGACATAGGCGGGGTGCTCAATATATCACATTCTCATCTCCTCTTCTCTGTTCAATATTTTCTGACTGTCGTTGCCATTACTTTTCGCCAGTTCTGTTGCCTTGATTGTATCAAGAAGGGTCTGTTTAATCCTGGGGAGTACCGCTTCCTCTCTGCCGGTGGTCGTGGAATAACTCTATAGGACAATGTGCTCGGACACGACTCAGATTGTCTGTTTCAGGTTGCTCGTGATTTCTGCTATTCGTCTGTTTGTGTTCGTGATTGTCTACATTCCATCGGTCTGCTGCTCCATGCCGAAGAACTTGCTCTGGTTCACCACCTGATACGTGAGGCCACGAAACATTGCGCTTAGGCTGTCATTGAAGGACTTGGTGTCATATTCATCTCCGTTAGATTTGAGGCAGGCATGACATAGATTATTGGTCTGAGGGTTGGAAATGACGCCGTCAAGGGATGAGCATGATTAGAATATGAAGGTAGTAAACAAGGGAAGGAGAGTAGTACGTTGAAGCATGGTTTTGTGGAGTTTTGATTTTGGAGATACCTCAGATGTATGTGTGAATGTGTGTGGGTAAGGTCTGTGTGAAACGAAGATGAAGATATAGAAATGAGAAAGGTCAAGTCAATTGGCTTTACAGAAGTCAGAACCTCCTTTTTCTTAGTGTCTTTCTTCTCCACTTCCTTTGTCACGATCAGTCGTAAAATCTATGCCTCATACCTTGACAATGGATTGGAACCATTTTAGGTGCCTACAGAAACTAAGAGCTCATCTGATCTAGACCGTCCAGATCAAATATGAACGGTCTATACTTAATTTCTTAACTGATTTTTTTTAAATAGAAAATCATTTTTTTAAAGAGATTGTTAATTAAGAGGTTATCTTTATTTTAATTCTCTACCCATTAAATAATTTAACAAAAATAAAAAGTAAAAAAAAAAATCTTGACTGTCCAGATCAAACAAGCTATAGGCACGCAAACTGGTTCCGTTTGTTATATAGATCAGATATGGGACAAAAATTAAATGAAGGAAAATGACGGTAAGAAAATGGAGAAGTTCTTAGTCTCCGCACGGTGTTGAATGTTGACTTTTCATTTTCTAAATCTAGGAGGACTGGTAACTAGATTAATTCAATTCATTAAACTGGGGCAGCATTGTTACAATTCAGGAGTGGGAGGAAGTGTTATGTAAGCAATTCGGTCAAATAAGCATAGCATTAATGGTCAATGTCAGTGAGTGTTAAACTAGGGCAGCATTGTTACATTTTAGAAACTTTGGGGGCGACAATAAATCTTAAAAAAAGGTCCAAATGACAAGCACTCCTGTGTGAAAACTTCTGGAACAAATGTGAACCATAACCAAAATAAAATACTTCCGCGTTATAGAGAGAGATGTACTATTCATAATTTTGAAAAAGCCCCAATCTCCATTTTTATTATAGCGATCATATATACAGATGATCTCAATGAGAATGACCATATTCTCAAAATAGAATTATGAAACTTGTATACAAAGGGATTTCTCAAATGTATTAGTAAGTTGTTAGGAAGGCTGATGATCAAATGAAAATTGGATATTTGACAAATCTTTTCGGACTAACAGCAAAGCAAAATGAATAAGTTGTATATGTTTTAATTTTCTCTTAAAAATTATTGTGATTTATGATAAATTTATCATATATATTAATATTGATGATCATACAATTAGCACTTTAGTATTGATTCCATCTCTTAAGCGATTTTTTAAAGGGAGGATGATAATTAAGTACAGTATAAGGGAATTAATAGAAAATGAGGACATATTTACAACTGAAACTTTGAAATATATAACTCAATTTCTATATTCAAAACATGTACATCATCATTTTATATATTGTTTTGCCATCAAAATATCATCATTTTATATCTTGTTGCAGGGTCTTTAATTATGATTCTCCCATTTTAAAAGGCTACCAAAAACTTACATGGGAGACTTGTCATGTTTTTTATTTTTCCTCCGCTGTAATGCAACCCAACTCTCAAGCGCAAAATTGAGCCTCTTGCAGCTAAAATTTCTTAGTTGTGGGGAAATTCTTAGAACAAAGTTATAGTAAAATAAACTACTAGATGAAACTAAATAAAATTTGAAAATAATAAAACATCAGATTTAAAAGAAGTACAAAAAGAAGTACAAAAAGATAAAGTTGAATTTGACACCCTACTCTATTTTCATTCCAGAAGGAGATTGCGCCAACCAAATATCACAAAGTTGGCATATATTAAGTACAAGTTGCAATAAAGTTCCATGAAACTATTTGCTTAAAAGTTACACCTTATAAACATCAACACAGTGAAAGCCAAGCAAAATATAATATCTAACCGAAGTTTATCAAGTGAGAAGAAATTAATTTATACAAAGTGGTACACAACGTAATACGGAGAATTCACTAATTCATTTATACATTGTACTTGTAATTAAGATTGACGTGTAGTGCTTGGGACCTCCAAGTCACACTTGAGGGAGTAGCATTGTTACAATGAACTCTAATTAGCATCAATCAAGAGAGGCATGGTGGGTTTTATTTTCTCTGAGAAGTCCTTCTTTTGGAGCAAAATAACTACTTCTGACATTGTTGGCCTTAAATCAGCAAATGCTTGGGTGCAAAGCAAACCAATCTCTATGACTTTCTTCACTTCTTCTGCATCATACTCGTTTGGGTCTAAGGTATCGTCCACCAACTCTACGTGCATTTCTGTCTGATATAGTTTCCAAGCCTGTCAAGTGAGATTAAAGTGAAAGGGAATAAGAGCGGTAGACAAGGCAAAAACATAAGTTAATATTATTTTTCTTATTAAATGTTTTATTAGATTCATTGCTTTTATAAAAGAGTTAGGCAGACCATGAACGTGGTAATATATACTGAGTTGTTAAATAGATCCTCCATTTTTTAAAAAAATAAAAATAAAAATGTGTTTTTATAATAGTTCTGGGAATTATCTTACTTTCTGAAGGAGAAATTCGCCTTCAACATCACCTCGAACCTTCAATTCTTCACTTCTTTTGCCACTCACGATTTCTAAGACTACAACACCATAGCTGAAAACATCTGCCTTTTCTGATAACTGGCCATGAATTGCATATTCAGGTGCTGTATATCCCCTAACGTGTGTAAATATGTAATTGATTATAATAATGTCTCAAACATGAACCAATAAATTTGGGATCCAACCCCAAGTATAGAAATAACAAGAATTTCCATTGACACACACATAGAATAACGTTTAATTTAGTAGTATATGTACAATAAAATTTGTGAAAAGTTGAAAAATTGCAATTGTTTCAACTTACAATGTTCCGGCTAATCTTGTACTAACATGAGATTTGTCTTCAGGTAAAAGTCTTGCCAATCCAAAATCAGCAATTCTAGGTTGAAAATCATCATCCAAGAGAATATTGGCTGCCTTTATATCTCTATGTATTATACGAACATGGAATTCCTCATGTAAATAATTCAAACCCCTTGCTGTTCCTAAAATAATATCACATCTCTGCTTCCACGTGAGAAAACCTCTCCGTTTACCTGTTTCCCAAGTCTATAGATTTTGAGGAGCAGGAAAAAGATAAGGGTAAAAAAAAAAAAGATATTCTCAAAATGTTAACTGATCTATAAGTTTATCCAGCAGCTCAAGAAAATTATGAAATATAAGTTCTTAATCATTGTATCATCAATGGCATGTTCCGTTGAAAATATGTCTATATGTTATGAAGAAGCAATAAATATATTACCTCTGGTCTTTAATTGAACTACAAACGAGATCTTATATTAAAAATTAGAGGTAGTAACTTATTTTTAAAGAACCATAAAAGTTGTATAGATTGATATATAACGTACCAAATAAGAATCTATCAAGGCTGGTGTTTTTCATGTATTCATAAACAAGGATTCGCTTGTCGCCTTTACTACAACACCCAAGAAGGCGAACAAGATTCCGATGATGAACATTACTTATCAGCATCACTTCGCTCTCAAATTGTTCCTCCACTCTCTTAGAGTTGCTGCGTAAAGTTAGTTTCTTGATTGCCACTACTTTTCCACTCTTCAAAGTACCCTATATATTCATGATTATTATAAATATTTCAATGATATAATAAAACTCAATTGGAAACAACAACATCAACAAAACCTTACCCCACGAAGTGGGGTTGGCTACATGGATCACACAATGCCATTGAGCTAGATCAAAAACAAAATCTCTTTATAAATTGTTAGCGAGGAGGTTTCGCCAATAAAAACTCAATTGGAAACATTTGAAAATATTGAAAATCAAATTAAACTAGTTACCTTGTATACAGTGCCAAATCCTCCTTGTCCTAGTTTATTTTCTGCGCTAAAATTTTTTGTTGCCAGCTTCAGGTCCCTATAATTGTAAGTTTCTGGTGCTTTCAACTTGCTTGCTCCTGGTATGTCATCTGTTAAGGAAAATATTAGCCAAATTAAAGTCTTTTCCTAAATTAATAAAACCAGCCAACGATTCGTCTCTTCATCACAACTAAACACTATAGTCCATAATTCTTTCAGTCAAGACCAAAGCATCACATTGTAACATTGCAACTCAATATGTGGCATAGTTAATGACTTTTCAAATTATATTTACCTCTAGGAACACTCATTGGCTTTTTCAGACGCCGTCGTTTGATCCAAACAAGTAATAATCCAAGGAGGACTAAAACAACAGCCACAGTTCCAACCACACCACCAATAATAGCCCCATTGTTATTGCTACTACCTGCCCGCAAAACAAGTACCCCAATTCCAAATAAGACACTCAATATAAACACCAAGGTATACTTAATTTGAGTCAAACGGTAATAATTTAATTAAAATATACAAAAATATTCCTATATAATCATGAAACAAGTAATATTTAATAAAACAGAATTAATTCATTAATAAAGGGAACTTCCATGCATAAACTACACATAATTCAACAGAACCAAGTTATCAAAGCACAAATATGGGGGACTGCTAATTTTTTTTAAGGAAAATACTTATGTCAAGTTCCTTATACGTATTATATCATGTTCTCCAATGACAAGTGGCCATGTGTCCTATTTTTGAACTATTATCATTTAACTATAAACTCACATGGAAAAAAAAATAGGACACATGACTATATGTGATTTGAGAACTTGACATAATTCATATAAGAAACTTGATGTAAGTATGGTTTTTTTGTTTCTTTAACTCAACAACATCATTTCAGGCTTAGCAAGGTGAAAATAAATATAGTTCTATAAATTCCAACCCATCCAACCCGCTAGATTGATAAGGCCCCGTGGGTTAATTGACTACTTGAACTGGCCAAGTGGCCGAGTCACCGGGTTACTAGTCCAACCGATCGAATCCATCTAAGTTTCCATGCAATTATAAACACTTACTATATAGTTTATATAGTTTGTGTATCACATCTAACAGATTTTTGTATACTTAAATCTTGGAAGGAATTGTACCTTGTTTATTGATGACCAAGGGTATGGTATCAATGGTTATGTTACCAGGAAAGAAGGAAGTGGTGGAGTATCTCATGAAGCATCCAGCAGCATAAGCCCTACCATCTGATTTGGGAAGACAAGTCTGCATATTGCTGTAGCTAGCGTTCAAGCAAGCGAGGCAATCACTTTGTGTGATAGTTCCAATACATTGAGCAAAGCCATAAATAGTTGTTTCATTATTATTAGGCACTTGCGTTTTTCTAGCTTCATAAAATCCAGTTATGGTTGGCGTTGTCGTTTGCAGATTCGTTAACAACTTTTGGGCAGCTGCTGTAAATTCTGTAGCTTCTCCTGCACTTCGATTCCCACACATTACAGCATTGAACGACGTCGTCTCGCTGAAGAAATTGCTCATCTCATACCTAAATAAACACGCCACAACGCATACCTTATTATGTTATCAAACTCAATATCAATATTTATATGATCCTTCACTTAAGACATAATTAACTAATTTAAGTAAATTAAGGATATTAGTTAAATTAGTTATATGCTGTGTTTTTTCCCCTAAAACACCTTAATTCTCTCTCTACCTCTCCTACTTGATTATTGTTGAGGAAATACTAAAAGGATTAATTTGGGAAAAATGAATAAAAATATGAAATAGATCTTATATTTAGAACCAACATTAACTCCTTAATTAGGTTCTACATTAGTGACCAGAGGGAGTATTATACTAGTAATTGAAAGTTTTTTTTTCTTTTTTTGATTATGATAGTTTGAGTTATTTATTCCTTTCTGTGGCCTAGTAACTAATTCACATGGATTATTGAAATTAGGGAACTTAATTATTTGCAAATGACGTGTCTTGGTTTTCCTATAAAACTATTCCTTTGAATCATTTACATTCATCTACACTCTATTTCTTTAAGCATTTTTATAAGGGACTCCTTCTGGTCCTTTTTTATAGGACCTAAATGGAGAGTTGATCTTCATCCAAAATATAAAATATATTTCTTATATTTGTCAATATTTTCCTAATTTATCTTTATTAATACTCTCTCAACAATAATCAAGTAAGAGAGAGATGAAGAGAATTATGAAAGATGATTATGATGTTTTAGAAAAAAAATAAAACATATCGTATTAACTAACTTAACAAACTTTTTAAATCTAATCAAATTAGGTAAATAGATTTTATATTAAGGATAGGATAAAGTACATACTCTAGTACATAGAGAATTTTTGGTATTTTTATAAGTCATCATATAAAATATTTATTATAACTTTTTCATTACTTTTATTTAATATATTAGTTTTTTTTCGAAATTACAGACATATATGGGTTCAAATAATGACTAGATTAAAAAAAAATCATTTGATTTTTAAATAGAATTAATAAGACTTCAACTCTCTTTGTGTCTTTGTGATTAAAAAAAAAATAAAGCTTTTCTGTAATTTTCAGAGACAGTACGTTGCATTAGAAGTATGCTATAATTAAAAAGGAATCAACACAGTATTATTCGAAGCAGAATAATGAAGTCAACGTGAACCACCGCCTAAGCCAATCAATGTGGCAATAAATATCTGATATCTAACAAAAGATCTCGTAGTAGTAACTTAAATATTTACAAGACAAAAAACAGAAAGGCTTATTGTCCTGTATTTTTAAAAGTCACCTCAATAAAATTTTATATGAATATATAATTTTATCATCCATTTATTATTATTATGTAGAATTTATGCTTGTAGATATAGCATATATTAAATAAAGGTAAAGTTGAAAATTATTAAATTTTAAAATAGACTTAGTGTTTGTTCGGATTAGTTTTTGGAGAATAGCTTTTACAGTTTACAAGGTAAGTATATGAGAGGAGTTTTGTCTTGATTTACAGAAAAATACTTTTGAAACCATGGTTTTTGAGGAGGCAAACACACACTTAATGATATTTAAGATTTTTCATGGTTCGGATAAACTTATAAACAGTAGTAGAGGAATAATATTAATTAATCAAAAGACTACCTCTCAAACTATGATAATACAGCTGGCCACAGGTATCTTATAGACATAAGTCAAACTTGGAAGTTGGGTGGAGATCGAGTGGTACCTGAGAAAGCAGCCATCATATACGACGCGAGCACCATGGGTCCCGGCGGAGCAATTGCGTATTTGGACGGCGGCGACATCGAAGCAGGCGAGACAGTCGGAGATGGAGAGGTAGTCTCTGCATTGAAAAAGAGAGGAAGCGGGGTTGTTCTGGTCACCTATTGACTGCGATGTGGCAAAGTGCTTGTTCTGGTCTCTGACCGGAGCTCTTAGGTCTCGAAACGTTGCGTTTAGGTTATCACTGAAGATGGTGAAGTTGGAGATGACGAATTGGTAGAATGGGTTGCACGCAGTGTTTAGAAGATTGGTCTGTGGGTCTGAAACGACGACGTTGAGCGTCCAGCATGAGCAGAATAAGAAGATGAAGAAGAAGAAGAAGAATAAGGGATGAAGAAGGTAATTAGCAGGTCGAAGCATTGTTTTGTTACTGAATATGAAGATGATGAAGAAGGACAGAGAGATAAAATGGCCTCTTATCTGGCGATGAATGACGAGTAAAGGTGGGTTGATAATGTGGTTTGAAGTTGACGGCTCCTAAAATGAGGGTCCAGGGGCAGGGCCATGTGTTTGAAAATCAACTTAGATATAATAAAATACTCCGTTATTGATCACAGAGGTCATTAAGGATACGTATTAAGTAGGACTTGGTTTGCTGTTTAAAAAAAAAAAAAAAAAAAAGACTTGGTTTCCCTACGAACCAAATGCTTAGTACGGAGAGCTAATTAAATATTAAATATGGATTATTCAGATTTCATTTTTTAAAGTTTTATATTTTTTTAAAACGATTATTTCAATGAGTATAGAATCAAATATTAAAGCAATCTCTTAACTCCTATTTTTTCAAAATGGGTTTTTATTTAAAAAATTCATTTTGTTAAAACTTAAATATGGATAGTCTAAGATCAGATCTGGATGGTCCATATTGGACTAGCTCTCTTTACTAAGTACTTTGCTTTGTAAGGAAACGAAGTCCTATTAAGAACTATGAAGGAAAAATTAGAATGAAAGACCTGGAAGAAAAGATATTTATTGAGAAGAACCATAAAAATTAGAATTACTTAGAAGGACTAAGTATCATAATATAAATTTAAAATTATTGAATTGTCCTTAATTAAACCTCCTCCGTTTTCTCTTGTATTCATAATTAAAAAATAACAAAACTGAAAAGTAAAATCGCTCATAATTCACCTGTAATATAATCGTATCTGTTTTTAATTTTTAATTTTCACCAAGTTTCATACTCATATAAAATCAATATATGATTTAATTAATTACGGTTCGAACTCATCTTCTCCTCTTCTAAATAATTACAATTTTTATGGTCCTTTTTAATAAATATCTTTTCCTCCAAGGTCCTTCATTCTAATTTTTCCAACTATGAATAAAGAATTAATAATTAAGAAATAGTAGTTTTGTTTGTGTAAAGTAAAGAGCATAAAACTGTTGATTATTACTCACAGGGCGTCGGGTCTAGCGGACCCCTCACAATGGGGTTGAAAATCAGTTTGAAAATATATTGTCACACTTCGATCAAAAAAAATTTGTCATGTCTTTTAATTTATATTTTGTAAGATATTTTGTCATAAACAGCATTACTTGATAATGCTTTTATGAGTCATGTATAGTATATTTGCTGGAATTATCGAAAAGCTTAAAATTTACTAACTTTGTTTAATAATTAAATAAATTTTTTACTTTTTCCTTTTTAAATCGATTCATGCATTGAGAAGTTAAAGAGACAAGTTCAAAAAACACATGATGTAGAGAAAATGTAATGCATATCTCATATGATGCTTTAATTATAAAAATAATAGCTGGCAAAAACATTATAAAACTAATAATAAATATTTATTTAGAGTGCCGGAGTAGAGAGAGAATAATGTTGATATCAATTATAATTGATGGTATTGATACCAATGTTAAATTAAAATGAGGTCAAAATATGTTAAATTAAAATAATTAAACTAATTAAAGGATAGAATATTAGTTGCATTATAATAAAAAATGAAAGAGATGGTAGGGAATTACATATTTTGACTGATAACCATGCGGACAAGTTATTTATAAACCACTGATATATTTTTTTTTTTGGTAAGATGGGGAAAGAACCCCTGTCATTTATTCATTGACCAAAATGCTCCTTGGAATGGAAACACCGAAGAAGTCAGCGTACAAGATATCACGGACCACACCAGGAGGGTCCAAAAAAGATACAAAATTGAAATCCTGATCTAAACTTAAATTTGCTAAACAGTCTGCAACTCGATTACCTTCTCTGTAAGTGTGATTAACTGCCAGATTCCAGTTAGAAAAAATAATCTTAGCAATTTCCTTCAGCAACATACCTTGCGCATCAGCACCTTCTTGTATGGCTGTTATAGCAGAAATGACAGCTGTGGAGTCCCCTTCAACAACCATGTTGCATATGCCCATCTCCTTTGCTACACGAAGTCCCCATAGCACTCCCCACAGCTCTGCACAGTAAGCGTTATATATGCCTAGTTTCATCGCATAGCCCTTTAACCAATGACCTTGACAATCTCTCAGGGCTCCCCCACAACCAGCTAGCCCTGAAGCTCCCTTAACAGCCCCATCAAAGTTTAGCTTTATCCAATTATCAGTCGGTGCCAACCATCTGATTTGAACAGTCTGTCTTTTCAAACACAGTAGACTATGTTGCCCTATTAGGTGTTCCATTTCCCAGATATACTTATATATAACCATTTCCCAGATATAACTATATGCTTTTCATGAGATGTTGTCACAATGAATTCCACATATAAATAATTATGATATGACCATAAAATGTCATTGTAATCAAAAGTGTCACTCATCCTATTATAAGATTTGGAAGTATCAAGAACCAAAGTACCAATGTACGTAGATAAAAAAAAAAGTTGGTTAAAATTGATTAAAGTAATAACTGTATAAAAAAAATATACCATTTCATTTTTTTTTATAAAATGTCCGTATTTATAAATAGAGAATGAGAGTGAGTGAACAAACAACTAATATTTATATAATACTATGTCTCAATGTGGATAAAAATGAAAAAATTTAAAAAAATTTTTAAAAAAATTTAAGTATATTCCATTGGTTCTATTTATAAGATACTTCTAATATATTTCACACAGAACAAAAAACAAAAAATTTTCATTCATATGAAAAATTGAATTATATGGCTTATAAATCGGGCCAAAATAAACTTTATCTCTCTACCCTATAAATAAGAGTAGAGGAGTATCTTATAAATAAGATGGTGCCTACCCTAAAAACTATATCTTATAACATATAGTCATATACTATCTCTGGTATTAAATATAATATCCAATTAACTTTTTTTAAAAGATTAAGAGAGATAAATAAATTACTTTAGAGTATTTATATTTATTATTTTTTCTTCAAACTAACTTACTGACTTATAAACTAATGTATAATCAAATGATAGATAACATATAGTATGATTAAGTAATTTATTTAGCCTCCTTAATCTTTAATAAAAAAAAGCCAACTGGGTTTTATATTTGGACCGAAGGTAGTATTAGATGGGGTTGAAGGGAGTAAAAGTATATCCTAATAAGTGTATTAATCATGTCTCTCCTAGTAGCTAGTGCTTCAAAAATTAACACTGATTGCGCATACACTCGAGTGATGTGAATGGTTGGCTCCTATTGATATGGATGTGCCAAGTCATAAAGGCCGACTCAATATCCATGGCTAAATGTATTGCAATATCCTTGAAGCTGTTATTTATGTGTATTGCAGAATCAGTTGGATGATGAGATTTTTGAGTCAGTTTGCCTTACTCTAGCCAACTGTCTCAATAAAATGCATGTTCTCCGCAATGGAAATGCAATATTTTGTCAGAAAATATCCTCATCTGAAGGATTTTGATTAGAAACTACTTTTTGTGCGTTAATATCTTGAGAAGCAAATTTGGTAGCTGATTGAATTGTCAAAACTTTTTTAAAGGGATCTTGTCCAATAGATAGGGTGTGGATAACTCCCTTGCAGCTGCAGTAGATGATTGCTCAAGACCATGCACAATTCTAGATTGATACTGGATAGTTTTGTTTAATTTGGTTGCTTATGTTGTTTTTATGTCACATATTTTGTGACTTTGAGCCTTTGTTGAAACTTTTAGTATGCCTGATGATAAGCATAATTTTGCTGGCAAAAAGAATACATCATTAATTAATTATAAATTGCTTAAGATTTCAATAAAATCATAAGACCCTTATCTAACTTGATCATAAATTAATTCGATTATGGGCTTACACTTTGTGCAGTACAGTTTGAGATAAGCCACATGATTTATCGTCTATGACTTGTAGTTATGTAATATATATATATATAGGGCAAATATGCAATTCTATCCATAAACATTTCTTGGAAGAGCTATCAGTACAATAAACATTTTTGGGTTGCAAAAGTACCCACGAACATTAAAAAGTAAACCATTAATACCAATTCCGTTAACTTCATCTGACGGCGTTAGTTTTTTGTTAAGAAATAGGTGGGGGCCCACATGAACCAAAAAATAACACCGTTAGTCTAAGTTAATGGAATTGGCATTATCAATCTACTTTTTAATGTTCATGGGTACTTTTGGACTCAAAAAATGTTTGTTGTGCTGGTAGCTTTTCTTAAAAATGTTTATGGGTAGAATTATACCTTCGTCCATATATATATATGATCAGTTTGACAACTAAAAAAGATGCCGCCAAAAAAGTAAAGGAAAAAGAAAAGATCTCCCTTCTATTCAAAGGATTTGTTATTATCTACATCCTCTTGAGGATATCTTCCTAAATGAAATTCAGAAGCCTTTTTTTTTTTTTTTGGTGTAAACGGGGCCTCAGCCCTATCTTATTACTGAATCAAAATGTTCCTTGGGTATGAAACACCCAAATAGTCCCTAAACAAAAAACTATCAATACAAGCTGGAGGAGACTCAAATACAACTCGCATGTCCTCCTGTACAAAGCTAAAATTGGCTAGAGCATCTGCACAAGTATTCCCCTCTCTATATACATGTACAAACATTATATTAGAAAATTCCCTCATCACCCGGCTAATACCTTTCAGTAGACACGAACTGACTTCATCTTCAATCTGCAGATTTTTCATCATAGACACAGCTGCAATAAAGTCACATTCAACAATTAGTTTCTCAGATCTGAAACGCAGTGCTAATTCCAAACCTAACAGGATAGCCCACAACTCAGCTTTGATTGCTGAACAGCATCCTAGTTTCCTTGCAAACCCACATATCCATTTGCCATTACTCCCTCTCATCAAGCCTCCACATCCAGCTAGTCTCTCTTCTCCTTTAGATGCACCATCTATATTTAACTTTACCCAACCTTCCATTGGAGCCTCTCATCTAATATTTACCTCCTTCTTAAAACCACACACTCTTCCAAACTCCTCCCTAGCCCTTTTTACTTCCCTCACATACCAGAACACCACTCTACTTAGATTTTCAGGTAAAATAAATTCTTCCTCAAACATGCTCTTATTTCTCCAAGTCCACAACAACCAACAGGCTAATCCAAAAATTAAATTCCATTCACCATTTGATATTTCTAAATTCCAGACCAACCAATGTTTTCCTTGCAAATTCTCAATTTCTGGTTCAAATCTGCCTTGCTTGAGTTCCTGCAACAGTCCTTTAGCTACCTCACAGTCTCGCAACGCATGTAACAAAGATTCAGATTGATCATGACATCTATAACAGTTTGAGTTTCCCCCAATTAAATGACATCTCCTCACTCCTGTAGGCAATCTGTCATGCATAGCAATCCACAGAAAAATTTGTACTCTTCTCGGTCCCTTCCATCTCCACACCGTACTCCATATGTCCTCTACCATGCTCTACTCATTTTTCATACTATGATACATATCAGCCACTACATACTGATTCTGCAGCTTTGTTCCCCATTTAATAGAATCTTCACCGTTCAATGAATTAGGTGGAGGCACTGCCATTATAAGCCTCTTCCTTTCTTCATTAACCAAGCCATCAATCCTTTCTACATCCCACTCCCCTTCAGGATTCACCATCTCCCTCACCTGTAGTCACTCATCCTCCTCTGTTAATTGCCCAGAACAGTAAGCAAATAATTTCCTATCATCATCCACCCATTTGTCATGCCAAAAATTAATTCGCTCACCATTTACCACCTCCCAATGCATATTATTTAAAACATGTGGCCAAATTCTCACAAGGTTCTTCTATATATCCGAGTCAGAATTTCCCATGACACATTCCTTCTGCAGATCCTTATTTTTCCTATACTTTCCACATAAAACCATTGAACATAGGCTCTTTGGTTTAGAAATCATGTTCCAAGCCACACGTCCTAGCAATGCATCATTCATAACCTCTAAATTTCTCAAACCAAAACCACCATTCTTCTTTTCTGTACATAACAAATCCCAACTCACAGCATGGATCTTCCTTTTCCCCTCCTCATTCTGCCATATAAAGTCTCTTTGTATCCTTTCCATCTGCTGCCTCACACTAATTGGGATATGTGAATGCTGCATAGAGAAAATAGCCAATTGGTTTGTGACTGATTGAACCAGAGTTAGCCGTCCAGCTAAGGAGAGTGTTTGCTTCTTCCAACTACTCAGTTTACCTTGCATTTTATCAATTAAATGCTGAAACTTCCTCTTTGAACCTCTACCCTTCAACATAAATGCTCCCAAATCCTCCATTCTTCTAAACCCAGAATATGCACAGATCTCATTTTGAGTTCTTCTATCTACATTTCTTGAGAAGTATATACTAGTTTTCTGAGCATTTATTTTCTGCCCAGAAATTGCTCCAAATTTTTCTAACACATTCATCACCGTACATATGTTATTTATGTCAGCTTCGCAAATCAGCAGTAAGTCATCAGCAAATAGTAGGTGTGACACATCAGTACCATTCCTACCCATACGCAAAGGCTTCCATTTGTTGCTATTCACACAATCTACAATTAGGTGAGTCAGCTTTTGCATCCCTAACACAAATAAGTATGGAGATAATGGGTCTCTTTGCCTCAATCCATTGGAAGGCACAAAAATCTCCCTTCTTTCTCCATTCCATGTTAATGACATCTTCGCTGAACTAATGCACCCCATGATTACACTCCTTACATGTTCCTCAAACCCAATTTCATCCAGCACCTTATCCACAAATTTCCAAGCCATCCTATCATATGCCTTTTCAAGATCAATCTTGATGATCATATATCCCTTTTTCCCTTGCAATCTACTCATAGAATGAACAACTTCCTTCGCAATTATTATATTATCATGTATGCTATGCTTAGGCACAAAACTAGTTTGATATGGTGAAACCAAACTATCCATAAGTGGCTTCAGCCTATTCACAATCAATTTAGACAGACCTTTATATAAAACATTACACAAAGCAATAGGTCTAAATTGACTTACCACTTCTGGCTGCTCCACCTTCGGGATTAGTACCAATAGTGTGTCATTTATTTCTCCTATTCTTTCTGGATTCCTCCACAACTCCTTAATTAGATTGATGACTGACTGCCCCACCACCTTTTAGTTCTGCTAATAAAAAACAGCAGGGAAACCATCCCTTCCCGGAGCCTTAAATCCCCCCATTTGAAAAAAAGCATTTCTAACTTCCTCTCCACTAACTTCCCTCCCTACCCTCCTCAATTTTTCCTTATTCACTTTCCCCCAACCTTGCCTCGTTACTGCCCATTCTCTTTCATCCTTCTCTTCTTTAAACAACGTTTCATAGAATTGCTGAAAAAGACTTTCAATTTTATCCTCTTCCTCTATCCATACTCCCTCACTATTTTTAAGCATCTTTATCTTGTTTCTCCTTCTTCTCACTAGAGTCTTTGTGTGATAATACCTGGTATTGCGATCCCCCTCCTCTAACCATCTCCCTCTTGATTTCTGAAACCAAAGTACTTCCTCTTCTCTTAATGTTTGCATAAGCTCAACCTCTAGTTCAGGCTCCAATCTAATAAGGAAAGGGTTACTTCTTCTATCAATACTACTCTGTACCCCCTTCAACCTATTCAACAACCTCCTCTTGCGGCCTCCAATGCTGCCAAACACATCCCTGTTCCATCGTATCAACTTCTGCTACAATTTGGATAGCTTCACATGCGCCTCCCCCTTTCCTTCCAACTATTCTTTATTACTTCTTCGAAATGTTTGTTCATCTGCCACATAGCTTCATATCTGAACAGCCTCGGTCTATATCCTCTGTTATCCTCTTGCGTAGCAATGAGAATAGGATGGTGATCAGAACATAATCTAGGAATAATCCTGACCTCAGCATTCTTAAACTACTCTTGCCAACGTATATTACATAACCACCTATCCAACCGCTTGTAAACCCGGTCTAATCCCTCCCATTTTGGACCTTTCCAAGTGAAAAAAGGACCGTTTGCCTCAATATCAATCAATCCACAGTTCTGAATCCAATCATTAAACCTCCTACATCTTGTCTCATTTGTCCTTCCACCCCCTTTCTGTTCTGCAGGTGTTTTTATCTCATTGAAATCTCTAGCTAAGAGCCACGGTTCCTCAATCTCACTGGATTTTTTTATGCAACAAGTCCCAAACCTGTAACCTTTTTTGCTCATTTGGGCTAGCATACACCGCTGTGAATAAAGTTTCTTCCATACCTAAGCGCAACTTGCAATGTATAAATTGTTCATTTTTCTCTATAATATCCACTCTTAAATCCTCCAACTCCCACAATATCCATATTCCTCCTAAGAACCCCTCAACCTCCATTCTAATCGATTTATTAAAACCCCAACTCTTGATAGTTTTGGTAGCCAGAATGCCACTTATTCTAGGTTCAAGAATCACCACAACATCCAGTTTATATCTATATCTCATGTCTCTTAACACAGCCACAAAACCTTTGCTAGCTGCACCCCTACTATTCCATACTAGTAGTTTCATCATATCAACAATTAAACTAATACGAAATTCAGAAGCTTTTATTTGAATAAAAACGCTACTAACTACTATTTCAAAGGGCATTTGACCAAGATTTTCAATGTATGAGGGGCCGTGATGGGTAATTTGGGATAATTTTCTATAAAAATATCTGCCTTCAATAATTGACCAATGAACTAGATATTGTTTTGTTATGCTTATGCATCTTCTTTGCAAATGTATACTCGTCGTCTGGTATGTACTATCTATTAAGTAGATAGAATGTTTTTTTTTTTGTCCTATATATAATAAGTGATATTATTAATTTGTTCATATGAATGTAGATTTGATTATTCAATTAATTAAACATAAATGTCTCCATAAAAGTTCTCTATATATACATAGTACTATGCTGCATTGTCAAAATCACTGCACTTTAGTTGTCTATCGTGATAGTGTCCGGCATTTCCAATTTCACTTTCTTGCTGCTGCTGTTGTTCATTTGTTTCTGAATCTGTCAAAATGGCGGGGCGTTGGCTATGGATGGCGGATGCCACATGGGCCAACCATCTCAGCATAATTGGGTCAATTAACATTTGAACGGTTGAGTTTGTTAAATTTGGACCTAATTAGAAATAGCCATCTCAAAGGCATTTTCTGCATTCACGCATATTAGAATTAGAACTTGAGATATCAATCGTGTTTCAACGGCAAAAGCCCCTTCTGCTTAGACCAGTGGCTTTTGGTTTGCTTGAATCCTTGCCTCTTCAAAAAAACTAGTGGTTTCTAGAAAAAAAAGATCAGAAATGCGCATATACCTCATTTTCTCTTTGGGTGCATATTTTCAACCCCACTAGCCGTTTTCTTCCTTGATTTTCATTCTAAAATCCTCTTGGATATTTCAACTATGGGAATAAGTGATCAGGGAAAAATTTAAAGCTTATAAATCCGTAAGTGCACAAGTCGCATCAAGTAATAAAGAGTGAGTAAAGTAACGTTCCCATCATGAGGACTTGGCACCAATAATACAATTGAGCAATGATTTTACACTTTTTTTTTTAGCTGAACAACCCAAATTGACTTTAAATAAGTGAAAAGAAGTTAAAATCAAAATAAATGAACTACTACCACAATTATCAAATGAGCAACTCAAAGTCATTAATCCCTTATTAACTTCTTAAACATTGTTTTCACTAATCTAATTTGCCTTAATGTCAATTTTATTAATCTCGAGTATAACTAGCTATAAGTGCATGTCGGTTCACTTACAACCCTCTCTTAAGTATTTAACATAATTACTTAAGAGGCAAGATAACTCAAACACACTCTTCAACAATTATATGGGGCCATTACATATATGTCTATCCTGATCACAAATTAAACTACAATCTAATCCCATATTACTTAATCTCAGAGCCCAATTAAAATTCACTTCGTTAAGGTAAATCTTAATGCTCAAATTCATATTCAATAACGGCCAGTCACTAAATTGATAAAGCTCAACATGATTAAGTAATTAAAATTAATATCAAATTTAACTAAATAATGAAAACAAAGTCTAATCCATCCATAAGTTCATAGCTCCTATAGGTTGCAAAACAAACTAACTAAACATAACTAAAATAATCTTAGCAAAGCAACAAGAAATTTATAATCCAAAATCTCAAGGAACAAAGCATTGGTTCAGAACCTCATCTTTAAGCTCCAGTTACTCCTTTGTAGAAACAGCTACTTTGGTTTCTTCTCTTCTCCGTAGTCCTCTTCTCCTCCCAGTGAAGAAGAATAAAACTTGAAGTCCTTTAATTTCTCTCTCTTTTCTTGTGATTCCAGATGATGTTGATAATCAAATAGCGCTGCCTCCCTCCTCTTTTCTTTCCAAACCGTGGCTTGTGTCCTTTTTGTATTAGAGATCTTCCTTCAATTATACATTCCCAAAAAGGTGCCGCCTCTGATCACTAAAGAGAAAGGAAATGATATAACAACAACAACAACAACAATTTAATCCTTTTTTTCGTTTCCGTTTTTGATTGGAGAAAACTTCTCATTATTATTTTTCTTTCCTAAACTTAAAAACTTCTATTTTAATTTGATGTACCAAATTGATTTCTCATAAAACCTCAAGAAAATCTCTTTAATTTAGCATTGATGACTTTCTAGATATATTAAAATATCTCTCAAATATGTTAAAAATGGGAAGTCATCAATAAGCTTATGCAAAATTTAGTTTATAAGTGCACGCCCACACACCATTAGATATGTGTCCGGTCAATGTCAGAAGAGATGACCGTTAGGAAGGGCGCAATGGATGGATGTTAAACCTCCCTATTACTTGTAAGTGTCTATGAGGAAACAAATAAATATATATATGAAAGAAATTAAATCGCACAAGAGACATAAGAACAAGGTTATTAAACATGGAATGGCCACTGAACTGGTTGGGGTAGTGGGTCAATGGTTAGTATCTCATATCATAGTCAAATTGGAGCTAGCCCAGGGCTAGACTGGTGAAGAAGTAAACTTGAACGATGCCAAAATGGGATAGTTGCTAATTGCAATACTCAAGTTCTCAATTGTAACATCTCAAATTTTAATATTGAGGTTCAGAATTAAATAAGATTTAATTATTGATGAGATTAAAATATCAAGAGGTGGACTTTGAATGTTTAAGACTTAGAAACACTGAGGACAATGATTGAGAAATTATATCTCTAGACTTTTCGAATGGTTTTGGAATTTGAGAATGTTCAAGGATCAAATGATAGTATTTTTGAGTTACTCTTTTTGCATTAGAAAGTAGATATCTCAAGCTTTCCATAGAGTCTTAATTTGTAACTTTTGGAAATATATAAAATTAAATATGAATTTTTGAAGTCATAAAATTCAAAATAAACACTAAATTGGTCAAACCGGCTGGACCAAACCGATTAGGTGACCATATCATTGGTTTTAATAACTATGAGAATTATTTACATGAAAAATCCCTCAATTTCAGGGTAAAAACCACGGGTCGTCAATATTAATAAAAAATAATCCATTATGATCAAAATAGGGTACAGGAGAGTCTCAACTATATGTATATACATGTACGACCACCCAGCCAAACAACTAAAACTACAAGCTTACAATAGAGAACAAATAAGCTGAAAATACTAGAAAAATGTCTCTCACCACAAACATGATTTCTATCACACCAAGCCTACAAATGACGATCACACCATTGCAAATGACGAATCACATGCATCAAACGAGAAGACCAAATTTCAACGAGATCCAATATTTAATGAGTGAGTAAATTCCAATTTACCAAACTTCCTTGTGAAGTAGTGTTTTTGGCTTTCTCACTTCTTTCTTTCTCACATGGCTATTAATTAGACCTCTCTGGCCACTTCAGCCTCTCTAGGGCTCTTTGGCCCCTAAATCTCTAGCTTGTGGTCTTGGACAAAAACTTAAGAAGCCCTATCTCCACTTAAATAAGTAAGACACAGTGGGCCTCAAATTAGAAAACTATGAGAGCATATTCTCTCTCAAAAGAACAATCAAGAAACTTTCCATTTTTCATTCTCACTCTTTTCCTTCTTTCCTATTTTATCTTTTCTCTCTTTTATTTTATTTTCATAAAATGAGAAATATATAAAATTGAATAATTCAAACATTAGCTTTTCTTCATATGGGAAGGGAGCTCAAATCCCAACATTGATACCACCTGTTAGGAAGGGTGCAATGGATATTAATCCTTCCTATTACTTGCAAGATTCTATGAGAGAACAAATAAAGAAATATATGATAAAAATTAAATAGTACAAGACACACTTGAATTATTAACGTACAAAACTCCTAAACTCAAAGGTAAAAACTACGGGTCGTCTAGACCACTGAAAACATGATCTACTATGATCAAAACAGGTTATAAGAGAGTCTTAACCACATGTACAAACACTTGCAACCACACAGCCAAACAACTAAAGCTACAATCTTAAAATAGAGAACAAAGCATATGAAAATACCAAAAAAACATCCTTGACCACAACATGTTTTCTCTCACATTAGGCCTTCAAACAACAATCTCAATGTTGAAAATGACGAATCATATGTTCTGAACCTGCTGACCAAATTGCCGTTCGATCCAACGGTTAATGAGTCCGTAAATGTTGATTTACCAATATTTACCCGTGAAGCTGTATTTCTTTCAGATGGTTGTAGCATTAGACTTATTCGACCTCTCCATCCTCGACCTATTTGGCCTCGGTGGGGCCTCCTTGCCCAAACACCTAATATGCCCTCTCTCCACTTAAATAAGCGAGACACACCCTCACAAATATGCCTAATGTTGTAATCACCAAGTTATTAAAAAATGCAGTTACATAAAGATTGAATAACCACTATCTCAATTCAATCAAAGCTCCTAGAATTTTTAATACAAAGAAACCAACTTGAACACATAACAAAACCAAGAAAGATAGACATGATAGAGCCCTCAAGGGAATAATTGTTTTTCTCATCTCTCAAATCATAGGAAATTTCACCCAATTCACTTGTTCTAGCATCTAACATAAGCTTGTAAAGATTCTACTATCTCTACCGCTAGTTTGCCATGAATCCATAGTCAAGGGGACTTCTAAGGATTGTAATGTTGAAAAGGCTAAATGGATTGGAAAATGAACAATACTATGCTTGCACCAAATACATTGATAAATCACTTAGCACTACACAACTAAAATTAATTCACATATTTTATCATAGTGCCTTATTTGTTTTTTTTTTCCTTTTGAATTTTTCTTCCTTTTTTACTATTCACACTTTTTCTCTTCTTTTTCTCTTTTTCTTATTTTCTATTTTCTTTTTGCTTTTCTTTCTTTTGACTATTCACATATATAGTGGTATTTGTCTTTTCTTTCGTAAATCATAGTGTTAGCAAGAACTTGATAAATGATACAGACATAACATTTGTATAATAAAATAGAAATGAAAGTGAAGGGCTCAAGAGCGTAATCAAAGGTGAATGATTAATGGTTTGTGTTTAAGTCAATGGGTTTATAATTGAATGCCCCTACCATACTACAAATCCAAGGCAACCTAGACAAGTTCTAGAGATTAACTAGAGAATAGGTGAATACACACACAATGAGAAAATAGAATTAAGGCTCAAGAATCTTTCAACAAGGCTTTTCTCTACCATATCAACTTCCTAAAATCAATCTCAGTATCCAAATTAATAAATTTGCACTAAAGACACTCCAATAACTCAATTGAATCAAGCAAAGGGATTACTCAAGCTTAATGTAATTATACTTGGAAATGCTTGACTTTCACAATCATCATGAACTTAAATTTTCATAAAAACGTGCCAAGGAGTTGCTTTAGGAAAGTGAAGATAGGGGTCCATAAAGCACTTCACAAAATCAATTCTCAAGTTCAAAATTTTTTCAATTTTTCTCAAATTTCATGAACTAGTTGTGGCTACACATTGTGACTAAAGCAATCCTTCCCCCATAAATAATCTTTACATTGTCCTCAATGTAAATAACAAATAGAAATTAACTTTACTGGTTTCTTAGGTGAAGAAATAAGTTGTGAAGTCCAATTCAAGATTGAAGCACAACACATCAACAATCACCATGAGGGAAAGAAGAAAGAAACAAGTAAAGTGAGGTTAACAATAAAGTTCAAAATGTAGTAAAGATTAAGTGCAAAGTGAAAATGGCATTGAACATGGAGCATTTATTTACTTCCTAGAAAAAGAAAAACAAAGAAATCTACCTTTTACTAATGGTTTTGTCTCCCCCACACTTATCTTTCTCATACAACAATTAAGATCAGAAAAATCATAAAAATTAGAAAGAAAATAAGTGAGAAAAGAGACAACCTAAGGCTTAAATATTCATAGACTCTTGTAGGAGAAATTCTTATCCTGGATGGGAAACATGCATTTCTACTTTGTAACCACTTCTTCTAAATTTTACCCCCTTAGTAGTGAAGGTTCCTGTAAAAGAAACACTAGAACAACAACATTATCTAGTCCAGAAATAAATACATGGAGATATCTAAAATAAAACATTGGCATTGTAGGAACTAGATTCTCCAAGTAAATATCCCAACCAAGAAAATCAATTTTACTCCCTTCAGTGGGAACTAAACAAGTAGTCATACTTCCAAAATATCACTTAGGCCACATGAAAACAATTTCATTTTAGTTAATGCCTAAAAGATTCTGAAATCTCACTACAAAACTTAATTTATTATTACTGACAGAGCTTAATTTCATTTTAACCCAAATGGTGTAGTGATATTTCAAAATCTTTTGGGGGTTATCTGAAATGAAATTTTTTCCATATGGCCTAAGTGATATTTTTCCATTAAAAAAGTTTTAAAATAATACAGAGAGAGGACTGGTAGGCCCCATATTTCAAAAAGTAACAGCAGTTAAGTGTTTTTTAATGGCGTGGCTAAATCTGCTCCCAAATAAATGGTTTGTGGCTACTTTTGCATCCGAAAATAGATAAGTCTTATGGATGCTCCTCGCAAAATTATTGAATGCTAAATTTGCACTTTGCCCTTTTTCTTTTAACTTTTTGTTCATACTCTCAATTTAGCTGGTTTCAGTTATTGATCATTGGATACTATTTGCTTTTCTCTGGCTGGTACTTATATCTGTTTTCAGTGCAAGTGCTGTGTGTACTTCTTATGCCTGCATAATACCCCTTAGTTTTTTTTTTCATTTGTGATGGTGAGGACACTGTCTATTTTAAGTTTGGGGGTATTTTTTTTGAATGTTTTTGTGCATTTTGACAAGGGTTTCAAGTTTGAAAATGTTTGTTGTTTCGTGTCCTTGGGCTTGAAAACTGAGTTAGATTGATTAATTATCTACGTGGTTAATGTGTGATCCAATGATAGAAAGGACGTCTAGATTTTATGTTCTATAGGAAAAAGATAGTAAATATTCCTAAATGTTTGGTTTTCATTTTAAAACTTATTTCCTAACAGTTTTCGGAATAAACATTACGCACAAAAGTTGGAAACAATTTAAATGCTTTTGTCAAGAGACTTTGTAGCAAATTGGTGTGTATGATCTTTTCTCATTAACGGACTTTTGAAATTGCATTAGAATCTCTTGAAATGATTTAGTGAATTCACACATTTTTGAAAAATGATTTGGGCATTCTTTAAATATGTTTGTGCTTTTCAAGCCTACCAATGATATCAAATCCATTTGCACCCTCTTTGAGCCTTTCAAAAAAATTATTTTTATTTGTTTAAAAAAAACCCACATCAGGCCTTAACCTTTATAGCCTGAAAAGCCATGAATTACCCTAAGCTTGAGATAAATGATGATTTAATAATAACTGTTGGTAGTAAGGATTGGTTTGTTGGTTAGAAGATACATGTTATTGTTAAGATGGGTATAAAGAATGTGGTACATGTGCTTTAGAAATCTGTACTCCCAAGCTATATTTTTCTATTTATTTTGTGTAGAAGAAGAAGAAGAAGAAGAAGAAGAAGAAGAAGAAGTAGCAGCAAATCCAATAAGACTTGGAGTAAAAAGAAATCAATATGAGATAAGTTTGGGGGAGTGTTTGAGCTTCTTGAAAGAAAATTTCATGTAGTACAAAGAGAGGAATTATATATTGTCATTTATCTCAAGAGATTTGAATCCTCCATTTCCCTATTCTTTTAATGAGCTTAATCAATGGCCACATTACAAGCCCGTAAAACTCCATTGATTTTAAATCATGTGGAATGATCTAAACGTGGAGAGAGAGGAGAATGCAGGAGGATAATGCTTGGATACTGAGTTTATTTTATACATCTTGAAGTGTTGCATTTGATCCTAATAACTACAGGAAAATTGTGATCCAACTCTTCTCACACACACACATTTTGGAAGATGTTCGGAAGTTTGTTTTTAAATTGTGAACCATGCATTCCTTTATATTTTGTTGTTTTCCCTATTGAACATTACATCTTGAGAAACCAATAAGGAAATCGTCATGCATATATACTAAGTTTGGGATTAATTACTCTAGCTCCTTATTCACTCAACTGTTTTTACTCAAGGATAAGCAAAAGTTCAAGTTTGGGGGTGTGTTAACCTCATGAAATTCTTACAAACTGGCACATTTCCCCTTAAATTTTCACACATTTTGGTGAATTAATGCCTATTAGGGAGTATAAATGTGAAGGAAATGTGCCTAATGCATATTTGATGTAAAAAGAGCACAAGTATGTGGTTGTGTATGAATATCTTATTAAGTTCATCAACTGTTGGCTTTTATTATTTTCTTGTGCTGATAGGACAACACTTTAGCCACATTTGACCAGAGAAAGCATAATTCAATGAAAGGAAGGTGGAATGGAGTCTAGGAAGTTATTCGTGCCATGGAAAGAACAAGAAGGGATACAAACAGGCCTTGGTTACAATGGATCTTCAAACCAGAAGCTTGACCGTGGCCAAGGAAACTCAAGAAGCTTAGACGCAGCCAAGGCCCATCAACATTCTTGGCCGTGGCCAACACATAGACAGAAACTTTTTTGCCGTAGCCAAGGATCTTTTAGCTATGGCTAAGGCCCATGACAACAGCTACATGTTTTGATTTCTAGGGCCTATAAATTTGGGATCCAAAGACCAGAATGCCATCTTCTGGATCAACAAAACCCTAGGAGGTGGTAGGGACATCCCTATTTGGATTAGAGACGTCTACAGTTAATTGTTTTAAAAAAATCAGGGACGCCCTTTTGGTGTCCCTAATATTATAATAAGGACACCATTTTGGCATCCCTGATTATACCAGGGACGCCAAAGGGTGCCCCTGATTTACAAAAAATAAAAAATTTAAATCTTAGACGTCCCCAATGCATATAGGGACGTCTAAAGTGTGACTTTAGATGTCCCTATTTAGAGTGGGGACGTCCAAAGTAAAAAAAATAAAAATAAAAAATAGCTGGACAACTTTAGGCATAACTAAATTAAATTGGGGATGCCAAAAACAATTTAAATTTATACTGACAGTATTTATTTGTCAATTTTATACTATTATTACACTCATCGTTCTCTTCCCATTGCTGTAAACACAAGGAGAGCTACTACCGCCACGCCTTTTAACTCTTGGTTCTTCTTCTTTATATGCTTGCTTCCTCCTTTCTCTCTCTTTTTTTCACCTCGATCCAGATCCGTTATGGTTTCTTACCATTTTTTATTATTTTATCTTCTTTCTCTTTATTCTTTGGGTTTTCCTTCTATTTTATCTTCTAGCTCATGTTGTTATGACTTGTAGATCGAGGCCCTAAAACATGCTTCATGGCCACATTCTCACCGAGAAAACAAGGTTCATCTCTCCTTGTTGCTCTTCTCTATTCATTATTATGAGAAAATGAACTTCAATAATAAAAGGAGATAAGTTTTTTGCAACTAATTCCTCTTATTGTTTTCATCTTTTGCCTATGAGATTTCAGCTTTGGAGTTATATTGTGTAGATTTTGGATTTGAATTTCAGATACTAGATCTATAATTTTATTGATGATGATCTGTGATTTCTGGCTTTAAATACTGTTTACTCCATATCTGTAATATAAACGATTTTAAAAAAAAAACACTTTAGACGTCCCCATTTTAAATTAGGGATGTCTACACTGACACTTTAGACGTCCCCACTTTAAAATGGGGACGTCTAAAAAGGGACTTTAGAAATCCCCATTTTAAAGTGGGGACGTCTAAAGTCCAGGCCTTAGACGTCCTTTTATCTACGGACGTTATTGCCATTTTTTTACTACGTCACTCACATAGACGTCCCCTTGTTTTTAGGTGTTAAAAAGCCTAAAAAAGGGACGTTAAAAACATTTTTTGTAGTACTGATAAAGTGTCAGAATGAAGTGTTGCCACTGGGCAAGTGAAGAAATCTAAGAAGGGAATCAGTGAGGATACTACGAGGTCTGATAGAATGCTTGTAGTGGAAGAACCAAAAGAGGTTGCAGTGGATAAGGAAAGAGATATTTCATCTGGTAAGGCAGGAAGTGGCATCTCTTACAAGGAATCACTGATAGGATTTAAGGGAACAAAGTATAACGGAGTTGCTCATGGAAGCTCAAATGTGGAGGGGGATTTAAAAATTTCTGACTTAAGGGATCAATCCTGGAACATTCCTGAACCATCAGAGGCACTAAAGCAACTCATGGCAATCTATCTAACTTTGTACATGTCTCAGGAGGAGTTTAACAGATGGGCGAAACCCTGGAACAATGTATTGATCATCACTACTTTGGGCACAAGAATAAAACTTTACAGGCTAAAATAGCATTTAAGCAGGATTTGGCAAATAAGTTGCTTTGATTTAATAGACCTTCCTAACAATTATTATGTGGTGAAATTCAAAGACCTAGAAAGTTGGGAAAACCATTACAGGAAAGTTTTATTTGAAGGTCCCTGGACGGTAGCTTAGCATACCATTCTTGTTCAGAGGTGGTCTCCTTATTTTGATCCCTTCAGTAACCCTCTAGGCAGAGTGGCAACTTGGGTTAGAATATCACATGTACCGTTATTTTTTACAACAAGGAGTGTACGTGGAGATTATGTGATATGATTGGAAAGACACTTAAGGTAGATATGAATACTATTGCAAACCTAGAGGATGAAGAAGCTAAAATCTGTAAAGGACATTATGCTAGGATCTGTGTCGAATTAGATCTGTAAAAAAAACTTGTTCCACATATTATTTCAACAACTACTCTCTTTAACATAGAGTATGAGGGGTTAGATCTCATATGTTTTACTTGTGGTAGATATGGGCATAGAAAAGATAAGTGCCAGTGGAGATTATCGTAAGAAGGAGCAATCAAGGTGGGCGATTCAAGTCGGGAATAGGCAGTGGATGCGAAGATAACATTGGAAAAAGCTTTTTTGGGGAGGGAAGACTATTTTAGGCTGTGGATGTTTGTTCACAAACCAGGTAAAGCTTGATTTATAAGGAAGGATGTAAGTAGAAGCAGAGTTGGTGATAGAGGTCAAACCAAATTTGCAGAGGGAGGGGCTGATGGCAAAGCATTTCAGTCAAGATTTGCCGCCCTAGTAGATATAGAACATGATATGGGTGACGATTTTGAGATGAGTTTGAAATTTAGAGAGAAGATGGGGTGAGGCATTTATGAATTAGGGTCTGTGTTTGGTAGAGGATGAGAAGCTTCTAGCACAGGAGGAGATACTGACTGTAAAAGAGGAGTAGGTCAAAAAGAAAAAGGGAACGCTGGTTGGGGAAAAGAAATGGGCTGAAGTTAAAGCAAAGGAAAGTGTAAAGCCCATTATAGTTGGTCAAAGGAGAGAGGCCCAGGTTTTAGTTGTGGGTTTAAGAAAAGAGAAGAATATTGGGAGTTATAAAATGAATAAGACTAGCTTGGGTTGGACCCAAAGAGAACACCATATTGTAAGAGGTAATATAGAGATAAATGGACCAATAGAAGTCAAAAAGCCAATAGAGTTAGTTGAAAATGCAGAACCATGTGGAGAGAAAGAAAAGAAGAAAACGTGGGGTCCTGCCGGGGGAGCTGATGACAATAATTCTGATTATACTCAGGGGCCGAGTAGATTGGGGCTGATCCCCCCTAAGGATGTAATGGGAAAACAAGAACAGCAAGTGGTGAATTTGAAGACATACTCAATGTCACAACTGGTAGAGGAGGTAATGCTAGAAAGTAAACCACCAGACAGGTGAGTTTTCATGCATATTTATTCCAAGATTGTATTTATTTATTTTTATGATAGTGTTATCTTGGATTTGTCGTGGGGCGAGTGGTAGAGTGCTTCCACGTATATTTAAAGATATGGTTAAGAAGTATGGTGTTAATGTCATAGGGTTATTAGAACCGAGAGTCAGTAGCAATAGGGCTGATAAGGTTGTTAGAAGTCTGGGTTTTACAGATTGGTTGAGGATTAAAGCTACCGGATATGCCAGAGGTATATGGGTGTTATGGAATAGTGGGGATGTTCAAGTTGAAAATGTTACTTCTAACACCCAACTCCTTACTACAAAATTATGGATAAGAATAGCTAGGAACCAATATTGGTGACTTTTATATATGGGGATACTAGTGTCTCGAAGAGGAGGGAGTTGTGGTCATCGCTTCATGCTATCAGTAGCAATGTCCCCATCGCTTGGCTTGTCCTTAAAGATTTCAATGCTATTCTTGATTCTAGAGATAAAGAAGGAGGAGCAACTCTTGTATCCAGTCCTATGTATGACTTTCGAAGTTGTATAGATACTTGTAATCTGAGTGAAGTTCCAGTAGTGGGGGACCATTTTACTTGGGACAAAATAGGGGTTAAGGAGAGGCTAGATTGGGTCTTCTGTAATTTTGATTGGGAATTAAAAAATCCCCAAGCCAAAGCACACCATAAACTAAGTTTAGGCAAGAACAGTAGAAAAAGGTTTCAGTATCAAGCGGCGTAGTGTATAGAAGAGGGCTTCAGTGAGATTGTTCAATCTTCGTGGGGGGGAAAGGATTGGCTATAAGGACGGCAGGGGTTTGTGAAAGAGGTAATAATGTGGAATGATAAAATAGTAAGGAATGTGGCAAGGAAGAAGAGAGAGATCATCCAAAGACTAGAAGGAATTGACCATGCCAGGTGAATAAATGGTAATCAAAATAGATTATTTAGACTGGAAGACCAGCTTTGGGGCATGTATCACAAATTTTCTTTGCAAGAAGAGCTAATTTGGTTCCATGAGTCAAGATGCAAGTGGTTAAGTGGGGGTGACAGAAACACTAGATTTTTTCATGCCTGTGCATTAGTTAGAAGGAAAAGGAAAAAAAAATTGAAGCTCTTCAGAATGAGGAAGGCATCTAGATGACAGAGGAAAGTCAACTGAGGAGTATGGCTATTGATTATTTCAAGAAGTTATACACGGCAGAGAACTTATTAACACCTTTCTCTCCCTTGGCCAGCTAGATTCCCAACCTTGGAAACAAACCAATTAGAGTTTCTACAAAGACAGGTTTCTCCTATTGAGATAAAAAATGCTGCTTTTGCGATGAGAGCATTCAAAGCATTGGGGCCAGATGGTCTTAACCCTCATTTCTTTGAAACATAATGGAACTTGATTGGGCAGAAGGTATGTGATCTGGTGACCAAGATTTTTGAAAACCCGGAGGTGATTCAAACTATCAATCAGACCAACATAGTCCTAATCCCTAAGGTTGATTTTTCTACATCCTTGAGGGACTTTAGGCCTATATCCTTATGTAATGTGACCTTCAAAATTGTAAGCAAGGTGATTGCTAATAAGCTGAAAAATGTTATGAATCATATTGTGGCCGAGAATCAGTGTAGTTTTATCACAAGAAGATAGGGTGTGGACAATGTTATCATGGCTCAAGAAGAAATTCATACTATGAGAAATAAGAGAGGTAAAAAGGGTTTCGTGGCAGTGAAGGTAGATATGGTAAAGGCCTATGATAGGCTTGACTGGCGATTCTTGGAATTTACGCTCCATAGCTTAAGATTAAGGGTTGGCTTTGTTAATCTAATCATGTATTGTGTCTCAACCACTACTATGAGCATTATTTGGAATGGAGTGGCTTCAGAGAGTTTCCAACCTACAAGGGGGTGAGACAGGGATACCCGTTGAGTCCGTACTTATTTGTGCTTTGTATGGAGCTACTGAGACAACTAATTTAACAAGAAGTTGAGTTAGGGAATTGGAAACCTTTGAGTCAGAGTATCGCTGGTCCACCTATATCTCATTTATGCTTTGCAGATGATTTGATATTATTTAGTGAGGCCACATCTCAACAAATGGAGGAGATAAGAAATGTTATGGATCTATTTTATAGGGTGTCTGGACACAAGATCAACTTGTAAAAATAAAAAATGTTTATATCCAGAAATGTCCATTTTAACAGGGCATATGAGATGAGCTAAAGTGTGGTGATCGAGTTGACAACTGACCTTAGAAAGTACTTGGGGGTTCCACTACTACATAAGAGAATGGCTAAAGTAACTTTTGCTCCAATTATTCAGAAGCTTAGATCAAAGCTGGCAAGCTGGAAAGGGAGATACTTGAGTATGGTAGGGAGAACAATCCTAATCAAGTCGGTGTTATCAGCAATACCGCAATATCATATACAAACAACAATGATCCCAAAAAGGGTTTTATCAGTTATTGAGAAATTAAGCAGGGATTTTTTTTTTGGAACCAACAGGATGAATCTAAGAAACTATATTTGATAGATTGGGATGTTTTGAAAAAAGCAAAGACTAAGGGAGGTTTGGGGTTAAAGGATCTTCAGTGCCAAAATCAAGCCTTTCTCATGAAGCTTTCCTGAGGAATGATCATGAAGCCTGAGGCCTTGTGGGTAAAATGCCTTCGTATGAAATACTCATGCAGGATGTCTAAAGTTCCACAAGTACAGAGAAGATGCAATCAAATAGCCGTGTGGAGTGGAATAGTCACAGTTTGGGAAGGGTTTAAACAAGGGTTAGGTAGATAACTAAGAAGTGGGAGATCCACACAGGTATGGCAGAACTACTGGGCTTTGGTAGATAGACCCCTGAAGGATTATATTGATAAGAATGAAGATTTGGTGGACACGAATAACTATGTCTATTCGTTTGTAACTCAAGCAGGCAAATGGGACAAAGTAAGATGGGATAATTTCCTCCCTACCTGGGTTGTGGAGAAGTGTTGGTCTCACCTCCTACGGGAACAAAGGAGGATGCTATTTGTTGGAGATTGGCCTCAGGTGGAAACTTTAGTGTCAAGTCAGCATATGATAAATTATATCACAAGCCAGAGCAAAGCCGCCAACCTTACTGGTGAACTTTATGGCAATGGGGAAGTCCTAAAAGAATTAAAATCTTCATGTGGCAAGTATTCTATGAAAGACTACCAATGAATCAATTAAGAGCTAAACATAATACGAACGTCCTAAACACCTGTCCCTTTGAGTATGAGAGCGAAGAGAGTATCCTCCACATATTAAGAGACTGTGAGCAAGCCAAGAGAGTATGGTGTTTTATAACTAACTATGTGTTTTTTTCAGGTAATTTGCAGGAATGGCTTAAATGGAATTTGCAATATTCCCCAGGGAATAGGAGGATGGCTAGATGGCCATAGCAAAGAGTGTTCAGTACTATATGCTGGCTCCTGTGGAAAAACCAAGGCGCTTGAAGGGAAATATGATAATCCAAAATAGATAGTTCATAAATGTTTGTATTATTTCTTCGAAGGAGTGGAAAATTGCAGCTTCTGTCATCAGATATTCCAAACGCCACAAAGGGGGACAGATTACTGGCAACTTCTAGATCCGGGTTATGTACGTGTGGATGTAGATGGATCTAGAGATAGCAGAGGGCATACGGCTTGCGGAGGGGTTATAAGGGACCACCAGGGCAACTGGATGTGTGGATTTCAACAAAAGTTAGGGCATAATAACTCAGCTACTGTGGAAACCCATGCAATTCACAATGGACTACAGTTATGTAAGCAGTTGGGTTTTACCAAGATTAGGCTGTTTACAGATTCTTTACAGGCTATTCATTTATTATCCATAGATGGTAGAATTTGTCACCCACTATATGATGTCATCTTAGATACTAGATCCCTCATTTACAGGGACTGGGATTTGGTGATCACTCATGATCATAAAGAGAATATCTGGTGCGCTGAGTATCTAGCGAGGAAGGCTCAGTTGAGTAATCAGGAGTATTTGGTGATAGAAACGTCCCCTGTGGAATGGAACAAGCTTTTTGTGATGGAATGTGGTGGTATACCACAAGATCATCTTGTTATGCAGATCTCCTAGCATTCTTGTAATTTTCAAGCTTTGCTTCCTTTGTACTAAACAAAATATGGATATTGGTACTCTTAAAAACATCAGACATATTTTGCCAAAAAAGTTAAAAAAGAAAAAAGAAATTACCAAAGGAAGCCAGTGATGATAACTGAGGAAGCAGCCGTCATAGATAACATGAGCCAGTTAGTCCTGGCAAAGCAGTTGCGGGTTTGCGTAGTGGCAACGGTGAAGCAGGCGGCACAGTTAGGGGCAGAGAGGTAGCTTCTGCACTGAAAAAATAGCATAAACAGGGAGGCTTCCATCGGTCTGTTGCGCCGTGGTGAAGAACTTGCTCCGGTTCACCACCTGATACGTGAGGCCATGAAATGTTTTGCTTAGGTTGTTATTAAAGGACTAAGTGTCATATTCATCTCCGTTATGAAAGAGGCAAGCTTCACCCAAGAGGGGGTGAATTGGGTGATGTGATAAATTTTTCGGTTGATGCGGTGATATAGCAATAGCTATAAAAAGAGTAGTGTTGAGAAGATAAGCACATAAAGAGTTATACTGGTTCGGCCTAAAACCCAGGCCTATGTCCAGTCCTCAGAGATCAAAACCTACTGAGATTTTCACTATTCTTCTAAGATTCAGTGGGCTCTCAGAACGCCGCAAGACAACAACCGTCCTTGGAAGGACTACGAGTAGAAATATTAGAAACTTCTCTCCCCCTTACGACAAGTCTTACGTGCAGAAAAACAAACCTATGACCTTTCTCTCTTGCTTACGTATACAAGTCTTATGAGCAGCAACGTTCTCTCCTGCTTACACAACTGTAAGTCTTACGAGCAGCAACATTCTCTACTGCTTGTATCTTTTATGTCTTATGAGCAAAAAGTCCTACTAGGAATTCTCTCACTACTTCTCTCGTAAGGAAATCTCCCTTCTCAAGGTCCCAATACCTTGAGATCAAATGAAAATAGAATTTGATGTGTATACAGACTTTCTTACAGAGCAAATATGATAATCATTGAAGAACGATATGAATACATAGGAAATATGAATAATAGAGACTCGTGAATTTTGCTTGTGAATTCTTGCACTTCGTTGTTTTAGATGGTCTCTGGAGCTCTGTATTTATAGACATTTGTTTTTGCCCGTTTGAATAATAATCATTATGGAATGGGGCATTTTACTATGGAACGACATGCGTACGTTTGAAATCTTTGAATGCGGTAGGTACGTGCTGGGATGGTCGTAATGATGCTGTCTGCCGTTCTTTGACTTCCTTTGTGTCTTTCTAATTCAAACGCTCAAACTCCTATATCACAATCGTAATACATGTTAAATGATGTTATATAATAATAATAAGTGAAAATAAAATGAATAAATAACATTAAACCATATTTGGATTGAACACTGTAAGACTGGTGCGTTTTGGCTTCTAGTAGAGTATCACTCGAGTGCTGTGATGTCTCACTCAAGTGCAATACCATATTTTCTCCTTTTGCTTCAGTTTTACACTTGCACTTCCACAGATTTTGAGAGAGTGCATTTTCACACTTGCGAGTGATGTGGTCCTCACTCAAGCACGGGTCTCCTCACTCGAGTGCTTCTTCTTTTACACTATGAGCCACGTCTCTGGACAACACTCGCACCCTATTTTATCAAGAGTGTGATTTTGCACTTGCAGGTGATGTGGGCCCTCACTCGAGCATACTTACTCTTACTCGAGTGAGAAGAATATTCTTCTATAATATACTCTTTGTCTTCAGCACTTGCATTAGAATTGAGAGAGTTAGATTTCTCACTCGCGGGTGCTGAGGTATCACTCAGGTGATTGTACTCTCACTCGAGCATGCTTATGTTTCTCTATTCTGCATGACTCTCGGGCAAACACTCGCAATCTCTCACTCGCTTGGACTCGAGTGCAGATAAGACAATCACTCGAGTACAGTTTATGTGCTCGAGTGAAGTGTTGAAATCTTATTTCTGACTTTACCCTCTGTCAAACACTTTTTGTCCAACACTTTCATATGCTCGAGTGCAAAACAGCTTGATGCTCGATGTTAGTTATAGTGCTCAAGTGCATCAATAAAATTGACAGCAATTGCTCTCTGTCAAACACTTTCTATCCAACACTTGCATGTGCTAGAGTGTATAAGAGGTTGATGCTCGAGTGTTAACTCTGTTGCTCGAGTGCATCAGTAAAACTGACAGCAAACCCTTCTAAACTTTGCCATATGCATTTTTTAACTTTGTAACTTATTGTCTAGACTTGTAAAAACATAACTTGCACACAATATCCTTTTGTTATCATCAAAATTTGGAATCTAACACGTTAGATTTGAGGCAGGCATGACATAGATTATTGGTCTAAGGGTCGGAAATGACGCCATCAAGGGATGAGCTTGACCAGAATATGAAGGTAAGAAGGAGAGTAGTAGGTTGAAGCATGGTTTTTTGGAGTTTTGGTTTTGAAGAATTCTCATATGTGTATGTGAATGTGTGTGGGTTAGGTCTGTGTGAAGAGAAAGAAGGTGAAGATGTAGAAATGAGAAAGGTCAAGTCAATTGTCTTTACAGAAGTCGGAACCTCCATTTTCTAAGTGTCTTTCTTCTCCACTTCCTTTGTCACGATCAGTCATTAAATCTATGCCTCATACCTTGACAACGGATTGGAACCATTTTCAATGCCTATAGGCACTAAGAGCTCGTCTAATCTGGACCATCTAGATTAAATATCAACGGTCTATATTTAATTTCTTAACTGATTTTTTTTAAATAGAAAATCATTTTTTCAAAAATTGTTAATTAAGAGGTTATCTTTATTTTATATTCTCTAACCATTAAATAATTTTTTTAAAAAATAAAAAGTAAAAAAAATTAAATCTTGACCTTCTAGATCAAACGAGCTATGGGCACCCAAACTGGTTCCGTTTGTTATGAAGATATGGGACAAAAATTGAATGAATGATAATGACGGTAAGAAAATGGAGACGTTCTTAGTCTCTGCACGGTGTTGAATGTTGCGAACATCGTGTGTGCACACGATGTTGAATGTTGACTTTTCATTTTCTAAACTTAGGAGGAATGGTAACTGGATTAATTAAATTCGTTAAACTGGGACAGCATTGATACAATTCAGGACTGGGAGGAAGTGTTATGTGAGAAAATTCAGTCAAATAAGCATAGCATTAATGGTCAATGTCGGTGAGCGTTAAACTGTGGCGGCATTGTTACAATTCAGAAACTTTGGGGCCGACAATAAATCTAAAAAAAGGTCCAAATACCCAAGGTTCCTGAGTAAAAGCTTCTGGAATAAATGTAAACCATAACCAAAATAAAATACTTCCGCATCCTAGAGAGAGATGTACTATCCATAATTTTGAAACAGCGCAACTCTCCATTTTTATTATAGCGATCATATATGCAGATGATCTCAATGAGAATGACCATATTCTTAAAATAGAATTATGAAACTTGTATACAAAGGGATTTCTCAAATGTATTAGTGAGATGTTAGGAAGACTGATAATCAAATGAAAATTGGATATTTGACAAATCTTTTCGGACTAACAGCAAAGCAAAATGAATAAGTTGTATATGTTTTAATTTTCTCTTACAAATAGTGTGATTTAAGATAATTTATCATATATATTGATATTGATGATCATATATAATTAGAATTTTAGTATTGATTCCACCACTTAAGCGAATGTTTAAAGGGAGAATGATAATTAAGTACAGTATAAGGGAATTAATAGAAAATGAGGACATATTTACAACTGAAACTTTGAAATATATAACCTCAATTTCTATATTCAAAACATGTACATCATCATTTTATATATTTTTTTCCTTCTAAAGATCATCATTTTGTATTAATCTTGTTTCAGGGTCTTTAATTATGATTCTCCCATTTCAAAAGGCTACCAAAAAATGACATGCGTGACTTGTCATGTTTTTTATTTTTCCTCCGCAGTAATGCAACCCAACTCTCAAGCGCAAAATTGAGCCTCTTGCAGCTAAAATTCTTAGTTGTGGAGAATTTCTTAGAATAAAGTTATAGTAAAATAAACTTAGGTCAAGGTACAAATCTGGCCTGGAAGTTTTCGCGAAGGATCGATGTTGCCCTAAAAGTTTTTTTAGATTCAATATTGCCCCAAAAGCAAGGAACGAAAAATCGGATCGGGCAATGAACCGATCACGGTACAGGTTCAAGGGTTAATGGGTCAACCGGGGTTTAACCAGTAGTTAAACCGGCCATATTAAAATATTATAATTTATTAGTGGCGATATATATATTAATATATTTTTAAATTTCTATAGATAAAAATGAAGATTTTTAGAAAACAATGCTTAGAATCTATTAGTATTATTTATAATACTTATACTTATGTAATGATATATCCTTTTAAATAATTTTTTTCATTATCTTCTCAATTTTTTTATATTTGTTCTTTCTTTATCTACTTTTCTCTTCATTTTGGTCTTCAATTTTCCATTTTTTCCTAAAAAATAGCAAAAAAAAAAAATTTAAAAAATAGAAAAAAATGAAAACCGGTCCAACTGGTTTCATCCCGGTTTTACCGGTTTCAACCGGTTTGACCAGTTTTCAGACCAGTTCAACCGATTCACGGTTCAATGGTCAAATCGGACGGGAGCACTGACCGGTTCCGGGTTCAACCGGTTGAACCGGGTGGTCCGGTCCGGTTTTTTGTTCAATGCTCAAAAGTGTTAAAATGGAGCAATGTTGTCTTTTTCTGTTAAAAATTTAACGGTCAACGTTAGTTTTTTAAAGGTATAGAGCAATATTGCTATGTTTTAAAACTTTCAGGATGACATTGAACCTGAAAAAACTTCTAAGACAATATTGCTCAATCTTCGGACGCAAATTTGCACCTTAACCCAATAAACTACTAGATGAAACTAAATAAAATTTGAAAATAATAAACATCAAATTTAAAATAAGTAAAAAAAAAACAGCAGTACAAAAAGATAAAATTGAATTTAACACCCTACTCTATTTTCATTCCAGAAGAAGATTGCGCCTACCAAATACCACAAAGTTGGCATATATTAAGGATGAGTTGCAATAAAGTTCCAAGAAACTATTTGCTTAAAAGTTACGTCTTATAAACATCAACACAATGAAAGCCAAGAAAAACATAATATCTAATCGAAGTTCATCAAGTGAGAAGAAATTAATTTATACAAAGCGGTACACAACATAATACGGAGTATTCACTAATTCATTTATACTTCGTATTTGTAATTAAGATTGACGTGTAACTAACACAAATATTGAAGTGCTTGGGACTTCCAAGTCACACTTGAGGGAGTAGCATTGTTACAATGAACCTCTAATTAGCTTCAATCCAGAGAGGCATAGTGGGTTTTATTTTCTCTGATAAGTCCTTGTTTTGGAGCAAAACAACTACTTCTGACATTGTTGGCCTTAAGTCAGCAAATGCTTGGGTGCAAAGCAAACCAATCTCTATGGCTTTCTTCACTTCTTCTGCATCATACTCATTTGGGTCTAAGGTATCGTCCACCAACTCTAATTGCATTTCTGTCTGATATAGTTTCCAAGCCTGTCAAGTGAGATTAAAGTGAAAGCGAATAAGAGGGGTAAACAAGGCAAAAACATAAGTTAATATTATTTTTCTTATTAAATGTTTTATTGTCGCTGCTGAAAGTCACACTTTGAGTGGCGACATTTCATTGTTGCTGCTGAAAGTGTGACTTTTAGTGGCATCACACTTTCAGTGGCGACATTCATTATCGTTGCCGAAAGTATTAACTTTTCTGATTAATTTTTTTCTCACCAAAATATAATTTTTTTATTTTTTAAAATATAATATTTAATATCTGAAAATATTAAATATAATCCTTATTATGAAAAAAATAAAATAAGGTCATAAGTTTTGATTTTCATAGGTCTTATGTTTAAATTGGTACTTTGATTTAAAATGAATGATTTTTATTTGTATGGAATTATATTAATAAATAGATATTTATATTATATTATATTTTATATATATTTTTATTAATATCTTTTTTTATACATAATTTTATATATAAATATCATTATATATATATAATAATATTTATTTAATTATGTGTGTGTATTTAATTATGCATTTATATAATGGGATTCCAAAGATAATTTCTAATTACACATTTTTCCCAGAAATTCGGCTAACTATTACTGTTCTAGATTGCATTTCAGAATCAACTTCAAAACATCATACTAATTTTATAAAAATCTAAATGGAGTGTTCTAAAATTCTATGGAAAGCTATTTCAGTGTAGTTTTATGGAAAAATACCCAAAACTACTAGATCTTATCTTATGTTTCCCAGAATTATCGAAAATTATAACTGCCAGACTTGAACGTCCAAAATAACCCCTGTTTCTGAATTAACTTTGAAAATTCATAACTCTCTCTACAGATATCAAAATAATGAGTTCTTGGACGCAATAGAAAGCTATGAATGTATAATATGTTCCTGAAAAATTCATAATTTTTCACTAAGGTTTGTCTGGTCAAAATGCAACATGAATACTCCCAAAAATGTCAGTTTTGACAGTCTGACTTCAATAATAAAAAACTTATCCATTTTCACTCCAAATTGTACTTTCCTTGATTTTATCATCAACTATACATCCTAAACTATCTATACAAAAAGACCCATTCAAAAAATCCATCTATGACCTCTGTTTAAGACTTTACAAATTTCAAGTATGTACTCTGTTTTTCGGACAGCAAAATAGAGGTAATGAAAACTTACATATTCTCATGCTTATGTACTCTAATTCTCCAGAAATTTGACCCTAAGAACTTCCAACATCAAGCCATGTTTAAGGACAGAAAAACCAAACCAAAGAAGTCCCAAAATTCATCCCAAAATCAATATACATGCTCTGTTTTACATCCACCCATGACAGCAACTTATTTTCAGAATCACACAACTTTTAGTAGCTATAAATCCTCATGAACACCCCAAACCAACGAAATAACAATGGGAAGAGATAGAGAAGACTCACCTAAAAACGTTTATGGTGATGCATGAAAGGTTTAACACTTCCTTCTTCCTCTTCTCCGATCGTTTTCTTTCTCCGTTCACCTCTTTCACTCACATCTCTCTCTCCCTTTCTCAACTCTATTTTCTCTCTTCTAAAGCTCTCTCTTCTTTCTGACTTGAAGCAACGGAGAGTGAGGGAGTGCATGAAGTGTGGGGTTATATGGTTGAAGACAGCGAGATAAGTGTTGCTACGTGAATCATGAAGATGTAGGTGTAAGTGTGTGTGCATAACATGTGTCTATCTAATGATGAAAGAGGAGTGGAGATGTTAACTTTCGGTGCTCCAAAATAAAAGTGAAGATGTAGGGTCTGTGTGTTGGTGTGTTTTAATATATATATATATATATATGTATATTTTTATCCTATTAATTACACATACTATGCCCTAATTTTTCCCTTTATTTAATTCAAGATTTCTTAAATTTCAGGTTCTATACTTTGACTTATTATTTAATTATTGTTCCTCCATTTTTTTTTTGGTAAAATAGGCCTATTATTAAATTTTTGGGATATTACATATATCAACTAAGCTCTTTTTATAAAAATAAAAACTAAATTCATTTCATGTTTTTCAGGATATAATAGTTTATTTAGATTTTTTTTGTAATTTTATTAACATTAAATGAATTTTTTAACCCACAAAAATTTCTTCTAAAAGAAAAATAAATCGTATAAACTTTTTTGGTTTAACATATATAAATTATAAAAGACATTGAGTTTTATTAAAATTATATAATTATATTTGTAATTAAAATTTTTGTTGATTTTAAAAAATTATAATTTGATTGAAGAATGTGTAATTTTAATTTTTCTATGGATATCTATGCAAGTTGTTAAAAATGAAAATTGAGAAAAATTTTATTTAATTTAGTGAAATTTACAATTTTGTATTAGTTTTAAAAATAGAATGTGGGAGATAATGTAGAAGGGAATGCATAAGATTTCTTTAGGGGTATTTTGGTATTTTTAAATTTATATTTTTATATTTGGTCATTCTAAATAATTACAATTCTTATAATCCTTCTTAATAAATATCTTCTCCTCCAGGTCCTTCATTCTAATTTTTCCAACTATGAATAAATAATTAATAATTAAGAAATAGTAGTTTTGTTTGTGTAAAGTAAAGAGCATAAAATTGTTGAATATTACAAACAGGGCGTCGGGTCTAGCGGACCCCTCACAATGTGGTTGAAAATCAGTTTGAAAATATATTGTCACACTTCGATCAAAAAAGTAGTCACGCCTTTTAATTTATATTTTGTAAAATATTTTGTCATAAACAGCATTACTTGATACTGCTTTTATGAGTCATTTATAGTATATTTTCTCGAATTATGGAAAAGCTTAAAATTTACTAACTTTGTTTAATAATTGATACATTTTTAACTTTATCCTTTTTAAACCGATCCATGCATTGAGAAGTTAAAGAGACAAGTTCAAAAAAAACATAACGTAGAAAAAATGTAATACATATCTCCTACGATGCTTTAATTATAAAAATAATAGCCGGCAAAAAAATTATAAAAATAATAATAAATATTTATTTAAAGTGCCGTAGTAGAGAGAGAATAATGTTGATATCAATTATAATTGATGATATCGATACCAATGTTAAATTAAAATGAGGTCAAAATATGTTAAATTAAAGGCTAAAATTCAAAAAACTTCCCTAAACTTTAGATATGTTGCAGATAACCTCCCTAACCTATAAAAGTTTAAAACTAAGACCCTGAAGTTTTATATTTTGACTGCCAACCTCCTTGCAGTCGAAGTTGCTATTAAACTTAGGGTTTATACCTTGTCATTTTTTTATTTTAATTGAACAATATCACATTTTTGCACTGACCAATGAGACCTTGACAACTCATGCATTTTTATCCTATGTGTCAGCCTACATGTCACCTCTCCCTCTCAATATTATCCAGATCTCTTCCTGTTCTTGCTGCTTTCCCATGGCAAGACCATAAGCCTTAAGTGTGTTTTACTTACTGAATTCTTTGTGATTCATATATGAAAAATGGTTGAGACCTAAAATCCAGTCGGTGGGTGATTTTCTTTGTGCATTTTTCTCTTTGACGAATTTCAAATTGCTTTCAAAAATCTGAAATCGCTGGGTCACCTCTTCTCGCGATTGGTATTCTCATTCGAACTTTTCCTTCCACATTTAGAAGAGTTGGTAGACTTCTTCTCAGAATTAAACTTGTCTGGATCTAGATTCCAAATGAAATATTTGTCAGGCACAATAGAATTGAGGCAAATGAAATATTTGCATTTATTTCTAAAAAATAATTAAAATAATAGAGCGTGAGGTGTGACATGTAAGCCGTCACATAGGATAAAAATACATGAGTTGTCAAGGTTTCATTGGTCGATCAGTGCATAAATGTTATATTGATCAATTAAAATAAAAAGATGTCATGGCATAAACCATTAAAATTAACAGCAAGGAGGTTGGCAGTCAAAATATGAAACTTCAAGGTCTTAATTTTAAACTTTTATAGGTTAAGGAGGTTATCCGCAACATACCCAAAGTTCAGGGAGGTTTTTTGGATTTTAGCCTAAATTAAAATAATTAAACTAATTTAAGGATAGAATATTAATTGCATCATAATAAAAAATGAAAGAGATGGTAGAGAATTAAATATTTTGACTGATAACCATGCGGACAAGTTATTTATAAACCACTGATATTTTATATGTGCGTGTACACTACACGAGGATTCACATATAACTATATGCTTTTCATGAGATGTTGTCACAATGAATTCCATATATAAATAATTATATAAAAATAATTATGATATGACCATAAAACGTAATTGTAATAAAAAGTGTCACTCATCCCATTATAAGATTTGAAAGTATAAAGAACCAAAGTACGTAGATAAAAAGAAGTTGGTTAAAATTGTTTAAAGTAATAACTGTATAAAAACATTTACTATTTCATTTTTTTTATAAAATGTCCTTATTTATAAATATAGAGTGAGAGTGAGTGACCAGACAATTAATATATAGTGATATAATACTATGTATCAACGTGAATAAAAATGAAAAAAGTTTAAAATTTCAACAAAAAAAAGATTAAGTCTGTATATTCCATTAGTTCTATTTATAAGTTATTTCTAATATATTTCACACCGAGCAAAAAACAACTTTTTCATTCATATGAAAAACTTAATTATATGGCTTATAAATAGGGCCAAAATAAACTTTATCTCTCTACCCTATAAATAAGAGTAGAGGAGTATCTTATAAATAAGATGGTGCCTACCCTAAAAACTATATCTTATAAAATATACTATCTTCGGTTTTAAATATAAGACCTGATTGCCTTTTTTTAAGAAATTAAGGGAGCTAAATAAATTATTTTAGAATATTTATATTTATTGTGTTTTCTTCAAACTAACTTAGTGACTTATAAACTAATGTATAATCCAATAATAGACAACATACAATATGATTAAGTAATTTATTTAGTTTCTTTAATCTTTTCAAAAAAAGTAAATTATGACTTATATTTAGATCTGAAGGTAGAATTATATAGGGTTGAAGTGAGCACCAAAAATATCTTAACAAGTGTATTAATCATGTCTCTCCTAGGAGGACTAAAACAACAGCCACAGCTCCAACCACGTACACCACCAATAATAGCCCCATTGTTATTGCTACTACCTGCACGCAAGACAAGTACCCCAATTCCAAATAAGACACTCAATATAAACACCAAGGTGTACTGAAAACTGGTCCAAGCAGTGGTTTAAGAGTTAATAATTTGAACTTGAGTCAAGCAGTAATAATAAAATTAAAATAATGTGATAATTTCATTAAAATATACAAAATTACCACTAAAAAAAAAAAGATTTTCAGCGGCGACTTTTATCGTCGCTGAAGTCGCCGCCTATGCGACTGTCGCTAAAAGTTTTAGCGGCGACAATTTTTGTTGCCTCTAAAAGTATACGTTCAGCGGCGACTTTTGTCGCCGCTGAAACTATACCTTCAGCGGCGACATTTGTGTTGCCGCTAAAGGTATAGTTTCAGCAGCGCCAAAAGTCGCCGCTGAAGGTATAGTTTCAGCGGCGACAAACGTGTTAATGTTTTTTAAAAAAAAAATTCAAAAAATTAAATTTTTTATTAAAAAAAATCGAATTTTTTTAAAAAAATTTAATTTACAATTGCCACGTGTCTCCTCCCGTGCTACCACGTGTCGCTTCCCCATGCTGCCATGTGTCACCTCCTCATAATTCCTCCATGTGACTCTTCTCAAGTTCGAACCCGCGACCTCAGAGAGCCGATACCTTAGTGCGCGAGTCTCTATCAGTTACGCCGAAATGAACCTATGTCATATTTTTATATATTATAATATATATATATAATATTATCATATATATAAACATACATACATATAATTAATTAATTATATACATATAATTAATTATTAATTAAATAAAATATTATTAAAAGTAATGAAAAATTAAATAAAAACGAAAAAAGTATTGATATATTTAAATTTAAAATTTTTTTAATTAAAATTACTTAATAAATAATAATTTAATATCATAAATATTATTTTTAATAAAAAATTATAAATATAATATTAATAAATAATAATATAATTTTAATAATTAAGGTTAAATAGAATTATTTAATAATTAATAGTTAAATTTTATAAATATTATTTTAATTTTATAAATATTATTTTTTAAAAATATTAATAAAAAAAATATGAAAAAGACTTTCAGCGGCAACATTAAAGTCGCCGCTAAAACTCACTTTCAGCGGCGACTTTTAATAGTCGCCGCTGAAAGTGTTTTAAAAATTTTTTTTTTAAATTTTCAAAAAAAGACTTTCAGCGGCGACATTAAAGTCGCCGCTGAAAGTGTTTTAAATTTTTTTTTTTAAATTTTCAAAAAACACTTTCAGCGGCGACACTAAAGTTGCCGCAGAAACTCACTTTCAGCGGCGACTTTTAATAGTCGCCGCTGAAAGTGTTTTAAATTTTTTTTTTTTATATTTCAAACAACACTTTCAGCGGCGACACTAAAGTCGCCGCTGAAACTCACTTTCGGCGGCGACATTAAAAGTCGCCACCAAATATTGCTGCTGAAAGTGATTTTTTCTGTAGTGTACTCCTGTATAATCATGAAACAACTAATATTTAATTAAACCGAATTAATTCATTAATAAATGGAACTTTCATGCATAAACTACACATAATTATATTCAATGAAACCAAGTTATCAAAGCACAAATATGGGGGACCGCTAATTCTTTTAAGGAAAATATTTATGTTAAGTTTCTTATATCCATTATATCATGTTTTCCAATCACAAGTGACCATTTGTCGTATTTTTGAAATATTATCATTTAACTATAAACTCACATGAAAAAAAAAAGACACATAACCATGTGTGATTTGAGAACTTAACATAATTTATATAAGGAACTTGATGTAAGTATGGTCTTTTTTGTTTAACTCAACAACATCATTTCAGGCATATCAAGGTGGAAATAAATATAGTTCTATAAAATCCAACCGGCTAGGTTGATAAGGCCCCCTGGGTTAATTGACTACTTGAACTGGACAAGTGGCCGAGTCACCGGGTTACTAGTCCAACCGATCGAATCCGTATGAGTTATGCAATGATAAACACGTACTATATAGTTTGTGTATCACATCTAAAAGATTTTTGTATACTTAAATCTTGGAAGGAATTGTACCTTGTTTATTGGTGACCAAGGGTACGGTATCAATGGTTATGTTATCAGGAAAGAAGGAAGTGGTGGAGTATCTCATGAAGCAGCCATCAGCATTAGCCCTACCATCTGAATTGGGAAGACAAGTCTGCATATTTCTGTAGCCAGAGTTCAAGCAAGCGAGGCAATCACTTTGTGTGATAGTTCCAATACATTGAGCAAAGCCATAAATAGTTGTTTCATTATTATTAGGCACTTGCGTCTTTCTAGCTTCATAAAAGCCAGATATGGTTGGTGTTGTCGTTTGCAGATTCGTTAACAACTTTTGGGCAGCTGCTGTGAATTCTGTGCCTTCTCCTCCACTTCGATTCCAACACAACGCAGCATTGAACGACGTCGTCTCGCTGAAGAAAGTAGTGCTCATCTCATACCTAAATAAACACGCTACAACGCATACCTTATTATTTTCCCAAGCTCAATATCAATACTTACATGATCCTTCACTTAAGACATAATTAACTAATTTAAGTAAATTAAGTATATTAGTTAAGTTAGTTATATGATATGTTTTTTCCCCTTAAAATACCATAATTCTCTCCCTACCTCTCTTACTTGATTATTATTGAGGGAATCCCTATAGAGTTAATTTGGGAAAAATGAATAAAAATATGAAATAATTCTTATATTTAGAACCGACATCAACTCCTTAATTAGGTTCTGTATTAACAAGCAGAGGGAGTATTATGCTAGTAATTGATAGGTTTTTTTAAAAAAAATTTTTTTGATGATGATAGTTTGAGTTATTTATTACTTTCTATGGCCTAGTAACTAATTCACATGGATTATTGAAATTAGGGAACTTAATTATCGGTAAATGACGTGTCTTGGTTTTCCTATAACACGTTTCCTTTGAATCATTTACAATATTCATCTACACTCTATTTTCTTTAATCATTTTTATAAAGTACTCCCTTCAATCTTTTTTTTATAGGATCTAAATAGAGAGTTGATTTTGATCTTAAATATCAAAAATATATTTTTTATATTTGTCAGTATTTTTTTAATTTATCTTTATTGTTGCTCTCTCAACAATAATTAAGTAAAAGTGATGAAGAGAATTATGAAAGATGATTACGATATTTTAGAAAAAAAAATACATGTCATATTAACTAACTTAACAAACTTCTTTAATATAATCAAATTAGCTAGGTAAATAAATTTTATATTAAGGATAGAAGAAAGTACATACCCTACTATATAAAGAATTTTTGGTATTTTTTGTAAGGCGCCATATAAAATATTTATTATATCTTTTTCATCACTTTTATTTAATATATTAGTTTTTTTTCAAAATTACAGACATATATGGATTCAAATAATGACTAGATTAAAAAAATCATTCGATTTATAAATAGAATTAATAAGATTTAAACTCTCTGTGTCTGTGATAAAAAACACCTGAGCCTTTCTGTAATTTTCAGAGACAGTACGTATCATTATTAGAGAAGCATGTTATAATTAAAAAGGAATTAACACGGTATTATTCGAAGCAGAATAATGAAGTCAACGTACGTGACCCACCGCCTAAGCTAATAAATGTGGCAATAAATATCTCATCTCTAATATAAGCTCTTCTAGTCCAGTAAGAAAACGACAAGTGCAACTTATTCTTTTTTTTTTTTTTTTGGAGAATTACATTTAGGTCCCAAGAAAGAGGAGAAATGAAGAAATGGTCCCATGGAGTTGTCAATACAGGCTCCTGGAGTTGTTAATGAGTTATCAATACAGGCTCATGGAATTGTTAATGGAACCATTTTTTAATTTTGCATTTTATAGGGACCATTTCTTCATTTTTTCTCTTCCATGGGACCTAAATGTAATTCTTCCTTTCTTTTTTAACTCTTTTTTGGGGCAAAGCAAGGAGGCTAAGGGTCTGTTTGGCAAAGGGTATGTTTGTCAAAGCGGTTCAATTGGTTGACCGCCCGTTTTGGTTTAAAAAAACCCATTGGCCACTGCAGCACCATTTGGCTAAGCGTGAAGCTTATTGTGCTTAACTCACCATCGCAGCTTTTTTTTTAAAGCTCATTCGCGTAGCTTTTTTTTTTTTGAAGCTTCACTGTGTTTAACTCACTACCGTACTTTGATGTATATTCTTTTTAATAATAATTTAAGTTTTTTTAATCAAATTTTGTTTATATTTTCTCACTTCAAGTATATGTATGTAGACCTCGCGGAGCACCCTGGGTCCCGGCGGAGCAATTGCGTATTTTGACGGCGGCGACATCGAAGCAGGCGAGACAGTCGGAGATGGAGAGGTAGTCTCTGCATTGAAAAAGAGAGGAAGCGGGGTTCTGGTCACCTATTGACTGCGACGTGGCAAAGTGCTTGTTCTGGTCTCTGACCTGAGCTCTTAGGTCTCGAAACGTTGCGTTTAGGTTCTCACTGAAGATGGTGAAGTTAGAGATGACGAATTCGTAGGCCGGGCTGCACACAGTGTTTAGAAGATTGGTCTGTGGATCTGAAACGACGACGTTGAGAGTCCAGCATGAGCAGAATAAGAAGATGAAGAAGAAGAAGAAGAATAAGGGATGAAGAAGGTAATTAGCAGGTCGAAGCATGGTTTTGTTAGTGAATATGAAGATGATGAAGAAGGACAGAGAGATAAAATGGCCTCTTATCTCGCGATGAATGAAGAGGAAAGGTCGGTTGTTAATGGGGTTTGACGTTGACGTTGAAATTGGGTTTGAATTCTAGATTTAGGTAATTATCCAACACTCACATAATAAAATAAAAATACTAATTCCATTATTGATCATAGAGATCATTAAGGATACGTATTAAGAAGGACTTGGTTTCCTACTAAACATTTGCTTGGTAGTTAGAGCTAATTAAATATGGACTATTCAAATTTGATTTTTAAAATTTTGAGATATATATGTTTTAAAATATTTTAATGGGTATAAAATCTAAAAAATAAAAAAAAACAATCCATTAACTATTATTTTTTCAAAAAATGGGTTTTTATTTAAAAAAATATCATTTTATTAAAACTTAAATCTGTATCATCCAAGATCAAATCTGGATGGTCCATGTTGAACAAGCTCTCCCTACTAAGCCTTTGCTTAGCAAGGCAACGAAGTCTATTAAGAATAACTATGAAGGAAAAATTAGTGGAAGAAAACAAAAAAAATTATAATTACTTTGAAGGACCAAATACCATAATATAAATTTAAAATTAATGAATTGTCCTTAATTAAACCTCATCCATTATCTCTTGTATCCATAATTAAAAAATAACTAACATTAAAAGTAAAATAACTCATCATTCACATGTAATATAATCGTATTTGTTTATAATTTTTATTTTTCACCAAATTTCATACTCATATAAAATCAATATATGATTTAATTAATTACGGTTCAAACTCATATTTTTTTAATTTTTATTTTTCAACAAGCTCCATATTCATATAATCAATCAATAGATTATTTAATTAACAAATATATAATCAAGTTTCTGGATTTATATTATCAAATATTAATGTTGATATCAACTAAGCTCTTTTTATAAAAATAAAAACTAAACTCATTTCATGTTTTTCGGGATATAATAGATTATTTAGTTTTTATTTTATTTTATTAACATTAAATGAATTTTTTAACCCACATAAATTTCTTCTAAAAAAAATAAATCATATAAACTTGTTTGGTTTTTAACATATAAAATAAATATAAAAGGGATTCAGTTTTATTAAAATTATATAATTATATTTGTAATTAAAATTTTTGTTGATTTTAACAAATTATCATTTGGAAAAAAATTGAAGAATGTGTAATTTTAATTTTTTCTATAGATATCTATGCAAGTTGTTAAAATTGAAAATTGAGAAAAAATTTATTTAATTTAGTGAGATTTAGAATTTTGTATTAGTTTTAAAAATAGAATGTGGGAGAGAATGTAGAAGGGAATGCATAAGATTTCTTTAGGGGTATTTTGGTATTTTTAAATTTATATTTTTATATTTGGTCCTTCTAAATAATTACAATTCTTATGGTCCTTCTTAATAAATATGTTTTCCTCCAGGTCCTTCATTTTAATTTTCCTAACTATGAATAAAGAATTAATGATTAAGAAATAGTAGTTTTGTTTGTGTAAAGTAAAGAGCATAAAATTGTTGAATATTACTAACAGGGTGTCGGGTCTAGCGGACCCCTCAAAATGTGGTTGAAAATCAGTTTGAAAATATAATGTCACACTTCGATCAAAAAAATATTGTCACGCCTTTTAATTTATATTTTGTAAGATATTTTGTCATAAACAGCCTTACTTGAAAATGATTTTATGAGTCATTTATAGTATATTTGCTGGAATTATAGAAAAGCTTAAAATTTGCTAACTTTGTTTAATGATTAAATAAATTCTTAAATTTATCCTTTTTAAACCGATCCATGCATTGAGAAGTTAAAGAGACAAGTTCAAAAAACACATAATGTAGAAAAAATGTAATACATATCTCACATGATGCTTTAATTATAAAAATAATTGCGGGCAAAAACATCATAAAAATAATAATAAATATTTATTTAGAGCGCCGGAGTAGAGAGAGAATAATGTTGTTATCAATTATAATTGATGATATTGATACCAATGTTAAATTAAAATGAGGTCAAAATATGTTAAATTAAAATAATTAAACTATTTAAAGGATAGAATTTTAGTTGCATCATAATAAAAAATGAAAGAAATGGTAGGGAAGGAAATATTTTGATTGATAACCATGCGGACACGTTATGTATAAACCACTGATATTTTATATGTGCGTGTACACTACATTAGGATTCACATATAACTAATTGCTTTTCATGAGATGTTGTCACAATGAATTCCATATATAAATAATTATGATATGACCATAAAATGTCATTGTAATCAAAAGTGTCACTCGTCCTATTATAAGATTTGAAAGTATAAAGAACCAAAGTACGTAGATAAAAAAAAGTTGGTTAAAATTGATTACAGTAATAACTGTATTAAAAAAATATACTAATTCATTTTTTTATACAGTGTCCCTATTTATAAATAGAGAATGAGAGTGATTGACCAGACAATTAATATGTAGTGATGTAATACTATGCATCAATGTGGATAAAAATGAAAAAAGTTTAAAATTTCAAAAAGAAAAAATTTAGTGTGCATATTCCGTTGCTTCTATTTGTCAGTTACTTCTAATATATTTTATACATAACAAAAAACAAAAATTTTTCATTCATATGAAAATTTTAATTATATGGATTATAAATTGGGCCAAAATAAACTTTATCTCTCTACTCTATAAATAAGAGTAGAGGAGTATCTTATAAATAAGATGGTGCCTACCCTAGAAACTATATCTTATCACATATACTATCTTCGGTCTTAAATATAAGACTCAATTGACTTGTTTTGAAATATTAAGGGAGTTAAATAAATTACTTTAGACTATTTATATTTATTGTTTTTCTTCAAACTAACTTAATGACTTATAAACTACTGTATAATCCAATGAAAAACAACGTATAGTATAGTTAAGTAATTTATTTAGCTTCCTTAATATTTTCAAAAAAAGTCAACTAGAACTTATATTTAGAACCGAATGTAGTATTATATAGGGTTGGAGTGAGCTCAAAAAATATCTTAATAAGTGTATTAATCATGTCTCTCCTAGTAGGTAGTGCTTCAAAAATTAACACTGATTGCACATACGGTCAAGTTATGTGAATGGTTGGCTCCTATTGACATGGATGAGCGAAAGTCATAACGGCGGACACAATATCCATGGGTGAATGTATTGCAATATCCTTGAAGCTGTTATTTATGTGTATTGCAGAATCAGTTAGATTATGGGATTTTTAAATCCGGTTGCCTTGCTCTAGCCAACTGTTATTTGTCCTTGAAGCTGTTATTTATCCTTAATTTGGTTGCTTATGTTATTTTTGTCACATATTTTGAGACTTTGAGCCTTTGTTGAAACTTGTAGTAGGACTGATGATAAGCATAATTTTGCAGGCAAAAAAATACATTATCAATTAATTATAAATTGCTTAAGATTTCAATAAAATCATGAGAGACCCTAATCTAACTTGATCATAAATTAAGTCGATTATGGGCTTACACTTTGTGCAGTACAGTCTGAGATAAGCCACATGATTTGTCGTCTATATGACTTGTAGTTATGTAATATATGTGTGTGTGTGTGTGTCTGTATAGGGCGAAGGTGCAATTCTGCCTATAACCATTTTTCAGAAGAGCTACCAATATAGTAAACATTTTTGGGATGCAAAAGTACCTATGCACATTAAAAAGTAGATCGATAATGCCAGTTTCGTTAATTTCGCTTGACAGCATTAGTTTTTGGTTAACAAATAGGTGGGGCTCACATGAATATAAAAGTAACGCCGTTAGCCCAAGTTAACGGAATGGCATTATCGGTTTATTTTTTAATGTTCATGGATACTTTTGCGCCCTAAAAATATTTGCTGTGTTGGTAGCTCTTTCGAGAAATGTTTATGGGTAGAATTACACCTTCGCCCATATATATATGATCAGTTTCACAACAGAAAAAGATGCTGGCCAAAAAATTAAAGGAAAGAGACAAGATCTCCCTTCTGTTAAAAGGATTTGTTATTATCTGCATCCTCTTGAGGATATCTTCCTAAGTGAAATTCAGAAGCTTTTATTAGAATAAAAACGCTACTAACTACTATTTCAAAGGGCATTTGACCAAGATTTTCAATGTACGAGGGGCCGTGATGGGTAATTTGGGATAATTTTCTATAAAAATATCTGCCTTCAATAATTGACCAATGAACTAGATATTTTTGTGTTATGCTTATGCATCTTCTTTGCAAATACATACTTGTCGTCTGGTACGTACTATCTATTAAGTAGATAGAATGGTTTATTTTGTCCTATATATAATAGGTGATATTATTAATTTTTTCATATGAATGTAGATTTGATTATTCAGTTGATTAAACATAAATGTCTCCACAAAAGTTCTCTATATATATATAGTACTATACTGCATTGTCAAAATCACTGCACTTTAGTTGTCTGTCGTGACAGAGTCCTCCATTTCCAATTAACATTTGAACGGTTGAGTCTGTTAAATTTGGACCTAATTAGAAATAGCCCTCTCAAAGGCATTTTCTACGTTCTCACATATTAGAACTTGAGACATCAATCGTGTTTCAGCGGCAAAAGCCCCTTCCGCTTAGACCAGTGGCTGTTGGTTTGCTTGAATCCTTGCCTCTTCAAAAAGTGCTTTCTAGAAAGAAAATGATCAAAAATGCGCACATACCTCATTTTCTCTTTAGTTGCATATTTTCAACCCCACTTGCCGTTTTCTTCCTTGATTTTCTTAAATCCTCTTGGATATTTTCAACTATGGGAATAAGTGATTGGGGAAAAATTTATAGCCTATAAATATGTAAGTGCACAAGCCATATCAAGTAATAAAAAGTGAGTAAAGTATCGTGCCCATCACCAGGACTTGGTATCAAGAATACAATTGAGCAATGATTTTACATTTTTGTTTAAGTTGAGCAACCCACATTGACTTTAAATAAGTGAAAAGAAGTTAAAATCAAAATAAATGAACTACCACAATTATCAAATGAGCAAACTCATAGTCACTAATCCCTTATTAACTTCATAAACATTGTTTTCACTAATTTAATTAACCTTAATGTCAATTTTGTTAATCGCGATATAAATAGCTATAAATACATGTCGGTCCACTTATAACCCTCTCTTAAGTATAAATCATTATGTCTAACATAATTACTTAAGGGGCAAGATAACTCGAACACACTCTTCAACAATTATATGGGGCCATTATGTATATGTCTATTGTTAACCTCATGAAATTCTTGTCAAACTGGCACATTTCCCCTTAAATTCTCACGCATTTTGGTGAATTAATGACTATCAGGGAGTATAAATGTGAAGGAAATGTGTCCAATGCATATATGATGTAAAAAGAGCACAAGTATGTGGTTGTGTATGAATACCTTATTAAGTTCATCAACTGTTGGCTTTTATTATTTTCTTGTGTTGATATAACAACATTTCAGCCACATTTGAAGCCAAAGAAAGCATAATTCAATGAAAGGAAGGTGGAATGGAGTCCAGGAAGTCATTCGTGCCATGGAAAGAGCAAGAAGGGATCCAAGCAGGCCTTGGTTGCAATAGAGCTTCAAACTAGAAGGTTGGCTGTGGCCAAGACTTTCCCTGGCCACGGCCAAGTCCAATTCAAGAAGCTTAGCAGTGACAAAGCCATTCCATTGGCCGCGGCCAAGGCAATTCAAGAAGCTTGGTAGTAGCCAAACCATTTTATTGGCTGCTGCCAAGGCACCTCAAGAATCTTGGCTATGGCCAAGCCATTTACTTGGCCACGGCCAACACATGTACAAAAACTTTTTGGCCTTAGCCAAGGCCCGTGACAGCAGCTACACGTTTTGATTTCTAGGGCCATAAATTTGGGTTCCAAGGACCAGAACGCCATCTTCCAGATTTGAAAAACCCTAGGAGGCAGCTGTGACACCTCTTTAAGTGTGGGTTGCTGCAAATCAAGGGAAATCAAGTGGAGATTGAAGATTTGAAGAGATACAAGCATATTTTCCTTGGTTTTTCTGAGTTCTTTCCCTTTCTTATCCATTTTGCTGATATGGCTGTATTTGTTTTATATTTCTAGGATTATTTTGAACCTTTGTATGGATTAATACTTGGATCTTCCTCTCTCTTATGTATGGATGATATATATGTGTTGATTTTGTCCTATGCATAAAGCTTCTAAATGGTTGGCCATCATTTAGATTGTGTTGTTCACTCTATTTAACTTGAGAAAGCAAAATTTGGGTAAAGAACTTGGTTAAAATCATGCTTGACTTGAAGTTTACTTGATAAAATGGATAGATTATTAGGGACATAGAGATATATCACTGACCTAGCATTATCAATATAGGTTGATGCTGAATGTATATTCTCATTCAATGGAAGCAAGAGATTGTGCATATTATTTGAGTTTATAAACTTGGTTCTGACTAGAGAAAGTTGAGCTAAATACCCTTGAACCTTAGACTAACACATATAATAATTGAAAACATTAAAAGAAAAGAACTTCATCAAGTTTTTATGAAATGTAAAGGGGATAAATAATCCTAGATTCCATATCATCTCTGGTTTTTACAAATTTAGTTTTCATTATTTTAGAAACAAATTTTACACTTTCCTATTCCATGGCAACAATATGTTTTCATTCAACTTGATTGAATGCACTAAGCTTATTGCTTGATTTTATTTGTTAAAACAAATTCTCGTGGGAATGATACTTTACTTATCACATTATTACTTGGCGCGACCCATGCAATTGCTGAGGCAAACAAGTTTTTGGTTTAACAAATATTTTAATTGACCTTAAGCTTGTATTAGTAAATTTTGATTGAGCTTTTTAATGGGTATACATTCATTTTTGTTTTCTCTATTGATTCTTGTTTCGGTTTGATTCTTGCTTGGTTGATCATTTTGTAGGTACTATTCATGTATATGCAATCTTTGGATCCTGACATATTGGTAGTAGTGTTTGATGGAATACCTCTAATTGAAAATGCTTTTGAAGTGGAAATTGAATCTGAAATAGCTACTGAATCTGAATCTAAAACCATGGCTGACAACAAATATAATAGAGCTACAATCAATGATTTTGCCAACAGAAATATGCGGGGAAATCATTCCTGCATTCAGATGCCTGAAATGTAGGCACATACTTTTGAGATCAAGCTAGTGATGATCATAATACTGCAGATGCATGGGATATTCCATGGTCTTTATAATGAAGATCCAACATGGAATATCCTAACAAGCACTTGATGTATTTCCTGAAGGTGTGTGACTCTTTCAAATAAAATGAAGTTCCACAAGATGTATCGAGGTTCTAGTTATTCCTTCTTTCTCTATAAGGGAAGGCAAGGGATTGGTTCAACAGTCTTCTGGAAGGATCAATCAACTATTGGAATGATCTTGAGGCTAAATTCAGAGCTCGATTCTTTTCTAATGATAAATCTGTGGAAGCAAGGGAGGAATTCCTAAGCTTTAAACAACATATAGATGAACACCTTTATGCAGGATGGGAGAGATATAAGGTGCTAATGAAGTAATGCCCTAATCATGGGGTAGACAAATAGGTGGTAGTCTAAATCATTTGTGCTCACCTTAATCCTCAATCTAGGGTGATAGTCTATTCTATGACCAATAGATGATATCTTAATGTCCCTATTAATGAAGTGATTTGATTGTTAGATCAATTGTTTGCAAATAATACTCAAGTAAACGATAAGAGGGCTACCCAACCTATACCCAAATTGTAATGGAGGATACTTTCACCACCGAACCGCATCCTTGAGAGCACCGAACCTCATCACCAACTCCATACCACACCTCTATCTCCCATTTCCTTCTCCTTCCTCATCAAACCCGACAGCCTTCCCCTTTCATTATTTCATTTGATTTGTCTCTTAATTTCTATGGATTTTGGACATTTTGAATTGTTTGCGGTTATTGTTGGTACCATGAGAGGCTAAATTACTTGAATTTTGGTGGTAAACAAAGTGGCTAGAGCTTTAATGTGCTATAAAGAGGAGTTTATTAGTTTGCCATTAGCTCATTATATGTATTAATTCTGAACTATCTGGTTTAATTTTGCATTGGTACATATTTGTGAGACTTGGATGAGTGTTCATTCATCCTTGTTGGTTAACATTTGTGTTGAATTTTGAATTGATGCTCTTGGACTATGTATTGAGATTATTTCCTTATGTTTTAATGAGATTATGCATTGTATGTGATTACTATGGTGTGTAGTTGAATTAATTCATATTGAGTGTTGCGATTGTGCTCTCATTTTAGAGGAAACAAGTGCATTGAAATAATTTTCAAATACACATCAAGTAGTTTTTAACAATTTATCTAAGAGATGACTATGAATACGATCGTATGATTAGTCATTAATTAGATAAATTGGACTCAATGCGTTTGCTTGAGGTTTTCACTTTGACTTGATGCAAAAGTAACTCCCAAATTATTTTAAGGAGCTAGGAAAGCCACCAAATTTGCCACCAAGGTTCATTTTATTATTCATATTTCCAATTTCAATTCTATTCCATTCACTATTTGAAAATACCAAAAATCGTAGCTTTAGGATTTTAATTAAATTTTGCATTTATCTATTTTCAACAAAATCCGAAACTAATTTTTCCCTTATTTTTATTGTATTTTCATGGCATATTATATTATTTAGGATTCAATAAAAGGCTTCATGAGAAGAGAGAACGATCCTAGGTTTGTCTATACAAAATTATTGGTTAATTTTTTATTATGAACCCCAAGGCTAACGTAAGAGACGAAAAGTTTGCTAATCAAATGGCACTATTGCCAAGGATCGAACCCGGGTCACCCACATGACAGGTAGGACTACTTACGACTATACTACAAAGAAGAATGCAAAGCCATTAATCTACGAAGTAGTAAGGTGCTACTTGGAGTATCTAATTGAAGCAAGTCTAGTTCAAGACCAGCTGATCCAGAAAATGTAGAAGACAACGATGAAGAAGATGCAGATCTAAAAAATGCAGTAAAGGAGAATGAAGTGAGGAAAGGAAAGCAAGCTGAGAAGAGTACTGATGATGTTGGTAAAAATAAGAAGCTGGAATAAAAGAAAAATGATAAGAGAAAGCCAACTACCACCAATCTCATTCCACTATTACCTTTTTCTCAAAGGTTTAAGAAGAAAGAGGAGGACACTCATTTCAAGAAGTTTGTAAATATATTCAAGCAACTTCATGTAAACATTCCTTTTGTTGAAGCATTGGAAAGCATGCCCAAGTATGCTAAGTTCCTAAAAGATGTTTTATCTAAGAAGTTGCAATTCAATGAATTTGAAACTGTAGCATTAACTAAAGAGTACAGTGTAGTTATTTAACAAAAATTGCCCACTAAGCTTAAAGATCTAGGGAGTTTCTATATCCCCTGTAACATCCGGACTAAATTCAACGGCAAAGCTCTTTTTGACTTGGGAGCGAGCATTAATTTGATGCCTCTTGCAGTATTCAACCAATTGGGTTTGGGAGAGCCAAGGCCTACCACGGTGACTCTTCTCTTTGTAGACCGTAGTAGTTCTAAGCCAAGAGGAATCATTAAGGATGTCCTAGTCAAAGTGGACAAATTTATTTTTCTTGCAGATTTTATTGTCCTTGATTGTGAAGTGGATTGGAAAATTCCTATTATCCTTTCTTAGCTACTACAAGAACTATCATTGATGTCGAAAAAGGTGAAATTACTTTATGAGTAGATGATGAGAAGGTTATATTCAACATGCCCACAACTCTAAAATTTCATGATGATTCGGCTCAATGCTCCTTTATTGATAATTTAGACTCAATTGTCCCTCAAGAATCATTTGCCTCCATGACCAAAGATCCTTTAGAGGAATTTTTTATTGGTGAGAAAAGCATTGAAGAATTTAAGGAAGATGTTATTGAAGAAATCTTTCACATGGAATCATTAAGAAGAGGAATTTTGAACCACTTGAGATATCTGATACCTTGAGTAGTCCTTTAAAGCCTTATATTACAACTCCTCCGATTCTGGAATTGAAGCCATTGCCCTCTCATCTCAGATATGCTTATCTTGGGAGTTCTAACACTCTATCAGTAATTATATCTTCCATCCTCTCTAATTTGCAAGAGGAGAAATTATTAAGAGTATTAAGAGAGCACAAACATGCCATTGGGTGGTCTATTGCTGACATCAAGGGAATATGCCCTTCTATTTGCATGCATAAAATTCTATTAGAGGATGATCGTAAGACCTCTATTGAACATCAAGGGAATTTAAATCCAATGATGAAAGAAGTAAAGAAAAAAGAAATTCTCAAATGGTTTTCAGCTGGTTGTTGACTCTTAGAAATTCATAACATTCCAACACATTTTCTTCTCTTTTTACCTACTTTTGAGTTCAAAATGTACATTGAAAGAAGTGTATAGAAGAAAATGTTCATATCAAAGTATCAAGCAAAAATCAAAGAAATTCTTGTTATAGTTGTGATTCAATTGAGAATTTATAAATCCTCCCTCTTTTGTAGGAGGATGAAGACAAATGTTGAAGCCCTATAAGAACCAAGAATCAAGGAAAGAGCAAAGGAGGTGAAGCAGAGCAAAGATATAAGGAACTTCTATAACTTGCCTTAGCAAGTTGACCAATTGGCCGTGGCAAGTAAACATTCTCAAGAAGGTTACTCTCAGTGTAACTGGCCAAAACTTGCTGTAGCAAGTCCTGAATCTGAAGGAAAATTGACTCTCTGTGTAACTAACTATGGCAAGTTGACAGACTTGCCGTAGCAAGTCTTGAAAAAGTGCAGCTGCACGTTTTGATTTCATAAGTGAAAAAATACTACTTAACCTAGGGAAGAGCACCAAAAACACAGACTCTACTCTGGGAAGTTGGAGCACGCAAGGGGAGAGCTTAGGAGAGTGATTTGGAGGATTTTGGAGGCTTAAGTGCTCTTCTCAAAAGAGATTTTGGGATTTCCACCTTGGTTTGTCTTTTTTTCTCCTCTTTTTCCACTTAGCTTCTTATGTATTCAGCAACTATGTGTAGCATTTCTTTATATTTGAACATGAGTAGCTAGAACTCTCAATTAGGATTACTTTTACCCATTGTATGGATTGAAACTACTAGATTATCTTGCTTTTGTTGGTTAATGAGTAGATATGTTGATTTTTCTTTGAGCTTAATGCTATCTTATGCTTGATCACCACATGTTAGAGTTGTTCAATTGGAAGATGCTTGAGAGAGATATTTTGATTGTAGAACTTGAGAAAAATCATGCTAGACTTGAAGTTTAGGGATTAAATGGATGGTTTGTTGTTAGAATAGAGATATATCTAACAACCTAACATAGTAAATTGAAGAATTGCTTTGAAAAGATGGTTTTCATTAATTATAAACAAGAGATTGAATATTTTTAATGAAGATTAAAAATCACACTAGTGGAAATTTGACTTTTAGATCGGTTAAAAAAGATTTTTTAGACAATTTGTGTATTAGGTTTTGTTACAGTAGGTCTAAAAAGTCTGTTATTTTTTAGAATGGTTGTAAAAAGTCATACTTTTAAGACCGGTTGTTCCTAAAACAGGTCTTAAAGGTCACCTTTAAGACCTGTTCTGCCTACAACAGGTCTTAAAGGTCAAACCTTTTAAGACCAGTTGTGCACCGGTTTTAAAGATTCTATTTTTTTTAAAAAAAGGTCCCTTTTATATATAGTGGATGTTCAAAAAATCTTATCTACGTAGTGGATAGTTTCACAAATTTCACGATTGTTGAATTCAAGTTATGCATAAGTGAATATATATTCTCAATATCAGGTTAATAAGCAAAAGGTCAGAATGATAACAGAAATAGAACCTAACTCCAGCAGCATGTTTAATGAACCAATTTTAACAGTAGTACAGAACAATCACATATTTCAATTTCAATCTTCAAAGGTAGCAGTTTATAGCAGTAACAAATTTTCAGACAAGCCAGTCACACATTGATGATTCATTTGCAGTACTTTAATTATAGTATGGAAGAATATGGCAGCAAGTAATGTATACTTCATTGGCTCAATTTTAGCTTAAATGCACTTGTAGTTTCAGTCCCTAACTCAACAGATTGGAAAGTATTTCACAAATTTAATTTACTATGACAACTTTCTGAAGACTCAATTTTGTTACAGCAAGGTAAATGAAGGGCAAATTCATATTTTCACGAAGTTTCAAACAACATCCACTTCAAACAAAGGCTAGAAACAGGGAAAAACTAGGAATGAGTTCAGACAATGTTAACAGCAGACCAATGTAATAGAATGTGCAACAAAACTCAGATGAAGATAATGCTTGACCTAACCCAACCTGTAGAAACAAAAAGCAGACAATAAATTCATATCAAATGGACAGAAAATGACAAACAAATTTGCTCAATTTTAGCAAAGGCTTCATAATGATGCAGAAATTTATTTAAATCCCAGACTTCAGGAAACTATGCATGATTGCTTAATGCACAACTTTGATAGTAATTCCAGTTTCATTAGAGTCAAAGCAAATTTGTCAAGAATTTAGCCAAAGGTAATGACCAACTATAGTTTAGCACTAAATAACACCAACAGTGCAATTAGACAGTAAGCAGGACCAAATGACTGCAGTAATGAATCTTGAAGCAATAAAGAACAATGCAAAATGCAACGGATGCAACGGAGTGCATGTATGAAGTAAGTAACAGATTGCACAGAAGCAACGTAACAGATTTCACAAAAGCAATGATAGCAGTAATGAATCTTGAAGCAATAGAGAACAATGCAAAATGCAATGGATGCAATGGAGCGTATATATGAAGTAAGTAATAGATTGCACAGAAGCAACGTAACAAATTTCATAAAAGCAATGACAGCAGCAAGATCAACAACAAACACAAATGAAGGTGTAAACCAGGTGACTTTAAATAAATTTCCAACAAATGGTAATTAGTGTAGAATAAGGTTCAATATCAAATGTCACAATTTAAGCAACAAGCTAAAATCAGATTCTAGAAACTCCAAATTCACTCAATTTCTTGCAATTTCAATGTGCAACATGAAGTTGTCTAAAACTAAAAACATGAAGGAATGTCCAAACAGACGAATTTTCTTAGAAATGGATGCAAAATTTTGAAATGACAATGGCAACAATAAAATTCAAGTATTGATACAAGCAACAGCAGAAATTCCTCAGTTTTACAAAATACAAAGGGAAGAAAAGTTACAAAGGTCAGTCCCTCAAACTTCATGCCTCCTGTATCACCCATATAATAGAAATTGTTGTACACAGATACATAAACCTTATTAGCAATACATATGAGAACAATGTACAATGTAACGTTGGATCCAAAAACTCACTATTTTTGTAATAGCTCATGGATGAATTCAAAACAACATATGCGAATGAAATCAATATCTTCTTCAGAAAAGGGATCAGCAAGATCAAACATCTATAACACCAAAACTAGACAAAACATTAACTTAGTAACTTAAAAACAATAAAGTAATACAAAAGTTCTAAAATATATATTTACCTCATGAGTAAAATCAGCCGTGCCTAGAGTGATAATATTGTAAATGTGTCGTCTCAAAACATAAAAACCACATAAGTTGGACCCCTGTGGTTGTCTATGGCTCTAAGAAAAAACATGATATCATTAAAACAAATATAAAGGCATGGCTTATTACATTCTTTTTAAAAAAAATATGTACTAACCTTTGGCATGATTCATATAGGGTCCTTTAAGTCACGAACATGCTTACCATAATCAGTGTGTAGGAATATCCACATAGCCCTATTATCATCAAAATCACAAAGGTTATTTATTTTATACAAATTCCATAAACTTTGCACACAAAAGGTAATAATGCAAGAAAACTAACGAGTTTATGGTTTTTTCAAATCATTCCCTGGTTTGAAGTGGAGGGAGCATAAGAGGATGATAGTGTAACTACTCTTTCATAGAAGAACCAACTGCCAATGATCAATGAAAAAAAGAGAAGAATATCAAGCAAACATAAAACATGATATAAATTATAAAATATAAGTTTGTTCTTATCCATGCACATATGGAGCCAAGAAACTCTCAGTTCCAGTTTCACTAAGCCTCTATAATAAGTATTTATGTCTTATAGCAGCAGTGGTCCCTTTCTCTTGGATTTGATGGGGGCATAAGAATTCAAATTTTTTGCTTTTGCCAGAGGAGACCAACCTACAATGCATGTACCTACAATAATGCAAGCACATAAATCAAAGGTAAATGGTGAAATTTTTAAAATATTTACTTTAAATTACAGAAGATACTTACATTAAGAATAGTTGGACAATCCCAATTGTAAGATTTTGTCTAGGAGCTACCAAGGACATCAAATCATCCCTCTCAAGATAGCATGTCACCCCTGACTTGCCAACAACTAAATCCGTAGGTCAATCTCTTGTTTTAAAGGATGTATCATATGTCATCAGAATCACTTGTTGCATGATATTCAATGGAGGTTGTGAAACTTATTGAGTAAAGGGAGCTGGACTTGGTAGGGCTTTGAGAAATAAGGTATATATGATTAAGCAGTAGGGATTCCTTCAAACAATAGTAGAAATCAACATCGATGATGAACAAATATTGAAAAAACAAAAGGGATTTCAAGGCAAAGAAATAGCTTTAAAACACGGGCTAAAAAAATTGTTCTGAATAATTTGGCTAAAGAAAATAGAAGTCTTTTGAGTTGAAATTTTTTTAATAAAAAACATGCTTTCAATAATTTGGCTAGATATTATTTTTTTCATGGATTGAAGTTCTCAACGTAATATTGAGATTTGAGAGCTTAACAAGGGACCAACTAATAGCCTAAAGACTCAACAACTACAGCAATGCATTACAATCACATAAATCTAGAGAAGGGGAAGATCTGCAAGCAATGTCTTCTTGCAAAAGCTAAAGTTCTTGTAATATTAAACTAAGAGTAGAATAATGGTAAGGCACTGACATTGGCATTCAATAAATTCACTAATTACACAGTAGTTTGTAATAAACTAAACTAAATCCTACCTAAACAACTATTCAGTTTTCACTAAAACTTCTGCTCATACAATCATTGGCAGAACTAAGACAGATTTTTGTTAGACGGTTTTAAACACCAAACACACCAGAAAATTTATATTAAGCTAATGTTTAGTTGATCCACTTACTAGCCTAGGCGGATGACCATATTTTGTGAAGGACAACTGGAATTCCAAATCTAGAGGCAACAGCTTCTATATAGTAATTGTAAAGGGGTAAATGTAAAGGACGAGGAAGCATACCTCAAAAAAGAGGATGAAGATGAAGATGTCCCTGAAACGCAGTGAATAATGGATAGAACTGACCACCTGAAACAAAGGATGATAGCGACCCACAAGCGACAACCACGAGCAGCTCGACCGGATTCGATTGTTCCAATTCAAAGATCAGGTAATGGACGAGGAATCGAGGGCTGAGGAGAGAAAAGATTGGGATTAAAGTAGCTAGGCTAATTCAGAATGGAAGAGGGATTTCAGAATGGAAGAGGGCAGGGAGCTAAGGCACAAAAATATTGGGGAAAACTTTTAAGATCAGTTAATAAAATAACCAGTTTTAAAAACTTTTTAAGACCAGTTCTCTAACAATCGGTCTTAAAAGTGAACTTTTAAGACCAGTTGTTAGAAGAACCGGTCTTAAAAAGCTTTATTTTAGACCGGTTATCCTATTAACCGGTCTAAAATAAATATATTTTAGACTGGTTCTTTCAGTAACCGGTCTAAAAAATAAAAGGCTTAATCTTTTTAGATCAGTTAGTGTAGAACCAGTCTAAATAATATTTTTTAAACCGGTTAATATAATAACCGGTCTCCCACGTTGTTTATAATTATGAAAATGCCACTGCGCATTTCTTTTAGACCTCATCCACTACAACCGAACTAAATGTGCTAGTTTAAAATACCTTTTTTGTACTAGTGTCAATCTTGACTTGAGAGAGCTTGGTTGATGATTTTAGAACCTTTGACTAGTGATAAATCCCAGATTTAGTATATTTTATCCCACCTTATTCATTTATTTTGGGGATTATTTTAGGCTAATTTGGATTTATTAGATAATATTTGGATAATTAGCCAATTTTGGGAAATAATATAAATCTGAATTAATTATGATATTATTGAGCTTAAATTATTATTATTTTGATTGATATCTTGTGAGTGGAAAATATTTCTAATTATATGATAAATCACGATTTTATTTGATTCTTGCAGAGTAAGAAAAAGCAGATTGAAAGATCCTACGGTGCAGATTTTTTCTTAGAAACTCAAAAAGAATCCAATGGTGAAATTTTATTGGGCTTTTGGAATTTTAATAGGCCCAAATTAGTACCCAAAACTCTCCCCTCCCTTCTTAAAAAATACTTAGCCGCCGAGAGACAAAAGGGGGGATACGCAGATAGCATTCGCAGACGCTGAGGGGAGAGGCTGAGACGTGCACGCACAGAGGCGAAGGGGACACTGAGACACTCAGGCTGGAACGTTTTCTCGATTCGCCAAGCTCAGGGACGCCACTTACCTATAATCATCATCATCATCAATTCCCAACCTCTAGTCCATTCACGGGCCCACGTTGTATCCATTCACCTGAAAATTGACCCTAGGATTTATTCAATAATCATCTTCCATTCATCATTGACCAAATGGCCGTGGCTTGTTACGTGAAGGAGTTTGGAGGGAGGACGAATTTCATGGAAGCTTAAGCTCTATTGGGAGGCAAATTGGGAGGAACATGGAGAACGCTAGAGCCTAGGAGCTTACACTTGAAGACTACAAGGGAGTGTCTTTCTTTTATCTCTTTGATTCAAGACTTAAGATTATTTAGTTTTAAATGATTTTGAGTTGTAATAATTGAGAACAATCTAGTTTTAGATTGTAGACTTATTTTTGATTTGGATTAAATTGATATTTTGGATTGATTTATTCTTAATTGATTATTGGGATTTTTGTTTGCAAACCTTTGATTGTCAATTAAATTATTAATTGAGTTTTCATTATTAATTTAATTGTCGATTTGGGTTTAATCTCTTGATTGTTTAATTAAGGTGATTAATTGTCGAATTGTTTAATTAGGCAATTGTGAACATAATTTCCAAAATTATCTTAAACAATTGTGATTGGTTTTTAATGGATTTAATTAACCACCATTTTTTCCATTATGAGTTTTCTAGTGGATTAGGTGTAATTGAGCATGAGGGTTTCCCATGTCTTGATTAGGTGATTAAATTTATTAATTCCAATATTTCATCAATCCCTTTGGTCTAATAAATTGAATGATTAAGAAAGCTAAATCCATGTGAATCCTGAGTTGTCCCCTTCAGTATCATAACTGAACTAACCTTTGTTGATTCTCTTAGATATTGATTTATTTCTTTTCCTTAGGATTTTAATTTCCCTCTCATAAGAAAAACCCCAAAAATTGCATGTTCATTATTTAGGTTAGTTTCATTTTCATATAGAATTTAGAGTCATTTTGCATTTAGGTAGTGGAGTCTTGCATTTTAGTTTAGGTTCATTCTATTGCATTTTTTATCACCTAAATTCAATTCTAGAGAAAACCCACATATTGCTCCTTGGGAGAATGACCTAGGTTGCCACTATATTGCATTAGTAGGTTGTCCTAGTTATTAATTGATTGCTTTAGCGACAGAAGCACGCATCAATTTTGGCGCCGTTGCCGGGGAGCAATGGTTAGTCTCTAGATTTGAGTCTTTAGGTGATTTCTTAGGTAGTTGTTTATTGCATAATTTGATTTTTAAAAAAAAAGAAAAAAAATTGAATTGATCCTATTATGGCTTGGAATGCTCCTCCTTATGGAAATTTTTCTTACACTCCTATGCCTTATAATTATGACTATGATGTTGAGCAGGTATATGATGCATATTCAAATGTCAATAATCTGGGATATCATGTTTACTCAAATCATGGATATGTCAATCAAACTTCACTAAGTCCAGAAGCACGATCAAGATTAGAAAGCAAAATGGATGCTATGATGGAAATCCTGATGCAACGACAACAACAGATTGAGCAGTTGTCCAATGCAATGAACAATCTGAAGAGAAAAGAATTGGAAGTTCTGAGTAAATTTCCATGTGGTAATATACTTTTACCTTCTAATGATCTATACCCTTTTTCTTCCACCACTTCAAATGATGGGATAATTGATACATTAACTGAATATCCATGCACTAATGTGGTTTCTGAATTGACTTGTTCCATTGATTTAAATCATGTTGAACCTTGTGACTCATGCATTAATGCTTATTCATGTGCCTCTTGTCCTATGAATTCCATTGATTCTGATAATGAGGTTGATGAAGAGATTGTTGTTGAACCCTCTGACACTATTGATTTTAAAGATACCCTGCTTGACACTAATCATGATGATGCTTTAAATGATGAAAATAATATCCCTATTGATGCTATTGATACTAATAAAGCTCTTGACATGACTATAGTTAATGGGGATTCTATTAAGGATAAGTGTGGGGGAAGCCTTGATTTGGATGAGCATTTAGATAGTAAGAGCATAATGTATCATGATGTTTCACATGTGGAATTTGTCTTGAGTGATGATTTGAACAATCATGGTGAGACCATTTTGAGTGATCACTTGATTTATCCCTTAGAGAACTTGACTCTTACTGAGGAGACTCATATTGATTTTGTGGGTTGTTCAAAATATTTGGAAGTTCCAACATATTCTGTTGATCAATTTCTCTTGGGATCTTCCCTGATTCTTGATAAGTTCCTTTTTATTAAGCATATCCATATGGGACAAGGTACTGCTTGGTAGTATGATTTTGTGCAGGTACATGGATTATATTGCTTCCTCCCATCCAGACACCTTCTATACTTGAGTTGAAGTGTTATATGAGGATCTTAAAGAGGGGGATATTTGCTGAACATCGGAAGCGAATACCACTAGTGCTTTCATGTGACTTACAACCAGACAAAGGAGAGAAGCCAGTTATGCTACTTCATTTGGATATTCAATCTTTTGATATTCCGGTCGTACTCCTTCCTTACTCTTTTACTTGCATTGCTTGTTCTTGTTTGTTAGATCTATCTTTTGCATTGAGGACAATGCGAGATTTAAGTGTGGGGGAGGGATTTTGCTCCTACTCTTGGTTCTTGTTCTTTGTTTTTAAAATGAGAAAAAGAAAAATATTTTGGACTTTACTTTGGTTTTTGTTCCTTGTTTTCAAGAAAAGAAAGAAAAAAATTTTTGTGAAAAATTTGCAAGTTTTAAGTAACTTTAGTATGATGCATCCTTGATTTGAAAGGTGATTGATCATGTTTTGAGATAATAGACTAAGTGGCATTAGATTTGACTTAGGTGAATTTAGGCTAGCAATCATATAGACCTAGTGAGATTTTGAGCCTGATGTAATTCTTTTTCAGTGTGTACCCCCTATCTCTTCACTTGATCTAGAACTTGACTTGAATCTTATTTGAGGCCACATTCTATGCATGTGTATTCATGAAGATGATAAAGGCATTCATTTCATTTTAGCCAGTTAAGCCAAACAGCCTATCCTTTCCATACATATACCCTTTGTTTAACCCCCTTGAGCCTATATTTTATTTTTTTTCTCACCCCATACCACCAAAAAAAAAATCCTACCCTTTTGAATGTCTTAGGAATTGAAGAGCATTGCATTATATCTATTTTGGATGTAAGAACATGTATAAAATTAGGAATTGGGTCATTGTGAAAAATATGATATGTTATCTTGAAAAAAAAAAGCAATAAGATTCCGCTCCGCTGGTTTAAGCTGTGCTTAGTAACCGGGGGTCTTCATCACCAATGTTGATCTTCGCGTCAAACGGCTAGTAAGAGCCATGAGCGCGCTAGTAGCATCTTGGTGCTATTGAGTTGTAAATGTTTGAGTGACCGGGCCTTTGTAGCACCAATATACAGGTTTGTGTCACAAGAACATATATATAACAGCCCAAGAGAATTGCAAAAAAGAAAAAGAAAAAGAAGAGAAAAAAAAAGAGAAAGGAAAAGTAATGACCCAGTTCAAGTGTGATTTGGTTTCTTTCATACTGTTTCATCCTATTGCATCATTCTCTTCATCTTCTAGGATATTCAACTTTGTTTCTCCAAACACTATACCCTTTCTTTCTTAGCCTTAGCCCCATTACAACCTAATAAAAGTCCTTTGGATTTATGTTTGCATTTGCTTTGCTAGTGGTGGAGAACTTAGATCCTTGTCAAGCCTATGGAAAGAGTACTGGATAGGGTGGATTTGAGTGTAAACACAAGCCTATACACTTTTGAGTGATGAGAGACATACACATATCCTTGGTGAGGGATTTCTAGCTTAGATATTCCTTTGTCAAGTAAATTGCCATGAAGTTTGTTTTCTTGAGTCATGAGAAAATCACTTGGATAAAAGAGGTGTTGAAATGCTTTTGTTTACTTTTTACTTGTGATTGGAACATTCACTTTTGAAGTTTTGTTTTATTCTGTCTTGTTATACTCCCTTATGATCTTCAAATGTAATGCTCCTAGGCTCTAGCTTCCTCCATGTTCCTCCCAAGTTGCCTCCCAAAAGAGTCTAAGCTACCATGATAATCCTTTCTCCTTCACGCCCCAAACAGCACGTCTCAGCCATGTAAATGCTTTGTGAAATATTAATTGATGATTGATCAATGCCGTGGGACCCGCGTGGAGAAGCAGAACTTCAATGAATCAATATCCCAGCACCTTCTGGCGTGCGTATATGTGGATGGAAAAAGGGGAATTGAATTGAAGAATAGCAATTGATCGAAGTGGGTTCTGGCGTGCGTCTCAGTTCCTCCAGCATATTCCAATGTTCGCGTTCTCTCCGTCTTCCATCCCTCTGTGAGCACCTCCTCTCTCTCCGCGTCTCGTGGCTGTTAGGTTATCTGTGAGCATATACACTCATTTAATCAACAAAAGTGAATATTTGTGTAGTTTCATGAAATTCAATGGGGAAGAAGTAATTCTAAGTTTATACCACTTGAAGTTAAACCCAATTTCTCAATTCCACTATTTAACTTTGTTATTTTCATCAAAATTCTTTATTTAAATTGATCAAATCTAAATGATTCCATTCAACCTAGTTAAGAACATGGTTATAACTATTAACTCACTTTCATCATAGTCCTTGTGGTTTGACACTTATTTTCTCACTAAATTATTACTTGCAACCTGTATGCTTACGGAAGCTAAATGATGAACAAGTTTTTTGACGTCATTGCCAGGGACTATTGACTAAAGCCTTTTAAGTTAATTAGTGTAATTGTGTGCTTGATTACGCTTGAATCCTTTTCCTCTTCTTGTTTCATTTTCTTAATTTGCTTTGTTTTTAAGTATAGTTATAGCTATAGTTCTTTTTCTTGTTTTTCTTAGTGTAGTTCTATTAGTTGATAAGTTCGATACTCGTTGTGGGAATTTTTGAATTGTAGGCACTCATACTCCATATGCAAACTGATTTGGAGGTTATTCTTGATAGTGTTATTGAAGAATATTTTTTTAAAGATTTTGAAACTGAATCGGAGACTCCACCTCAAGTGCAACCTATCCAAATACCTGAACCTTTATCAGTACCAGAGCAACCTAGACCACCACCTCATCCTCATCCATTTTGCAATATGGCCAATCCTAATGATGATGACTTGGAGCGTACTTTGGATGAGTACATGGAGCAAGAAAACTTCACCTATCAATTTAGCATCCAATTTCTTGCCATTCAAGCTTGGAATTTTGGAGTTGAAGCCAATCATGCTTCAAATGCTCCAAATGATTAGCTTGTTTTCGGGAACTCAGAATGAAGACCCTACTGACCATTTGACATACTTTGTACAAGTATGTGAGAACTTTAAGTTTTAAGGAGTAACTTCGGATGCACTCAGATTGTGACTCTTTCCTCTATCACTTGACAAGAAGGCAGGAGTTTGGCTTACTGCTCTACCTCCTAACTCCTTCACTACTTGGGATAAAATGGCATCCAAATTCAAGGCAAGGTTCATTCCAAGGGGTAGACGGGCAGTTCAAAGAGCTGAACTCTTAAGTTTTCAACTATAGCCTGGTGAACTTTTTCATGAATCATGGGAGAGATTCAAGGAGTTGTGGCACAGTTGCCCTAACCATGAATAGAAGACCTATGTTTTTCTTGAAGCCTTTACGGCTGGATTGGATGCACCCACTTCAAATATGATCAACATTACCTCAAATGGTGGAATTGGCAAGATAAGAGTTTATGGTATATCACAGTTGTATAAGGACATTGCTTATAGTTCCTTGTAACAATCTAAAAAATCACATTCTAGCTATAGAACATATAAGGAACCAAGTCCTTCAAGTAGTTCAAATGTGTCTAAAGAAATTGTTACCCAACTTAAAGCAATGTCTAAGAGATTTGATCAACTTGAATTGAAGATAGAGAGAAATTTATCCAAGAATATGAATGCTATTCAAGCTTCAAGTCCTTCTTATGAAATATGTGGAGAAGCCCACTCCTATAAAAAATGTCATCATACTATGGAGTCGATGAGTTATTTGAACAATAATCATAGGTATCTATATGGCAACCCTTAGTCTAATACTTGCAACAAGGGTATGAGGGATCATTCCAACTTCTCTTAGAGGAATGGACCTAGTGAGAATCCAATTAATTACTATGCTTCTACTAGTAAGCCAATGTGTCCACCGGGCTTTGAGCAACCACAAAAGCCATAAAAGGGTGATTCTGAGGCAAATAAACTCTTGAGGTAAATTCTCAAAGGTTAAGAAGGCTTAGTTGGCACCATTTCTCTTCATGACACAACAATCAAGAATCTTGAGATACAAGTGGGACAAATTGCTTCACACTTGAGTGCTCAACCAAGAAATGGTCTTCCAAGTGACACTATTCCTAATCCTAAGCAAGAAGGTAAAGAAGAATGCAAGGCTCATACTCTCTAAAGTAGCAAGACTTTACCCGATATTCCAACTATAGGTAAGGCTATAACAAAGTCAAAGGACCATGTTGTGGAAGATCTTAATCTTGATGACGAGGTTGATAAAGAAATTATGGTAGACGAAGAGGACATCAAGAAGAGGAAGCAAACTAAAGTAAATTTAGATGATGTGGTGTAAAGCAAGCCCGTTGCTCTTGAAAATATGGAAAAGAAGAAGAGAAAGACCAATATTTCTCCTTCACGATATGTCCTACCACCCCCTTTTCTACAGAGGCTCAAGAAACATCAAGAAAATGGGCAATTCAAAAAGTTTATTGAGATGTTCGAGCATTTGCATATCAACATTCCCTTTACGGAAGCTTTAGAACAAATGCCTAAATATGCCAAATTCATAAAGGATGTCCTCACAAAGAAATGAAGGTTAGATGAGTTTGAAATAATGGCCATCACCACATGCTTCACTAATGTTATCAAGCAACTTGCAGCTAAGTTGAAGGATCCCAGGAGTTTCTCTATACCTTGTAATGTGGGAGGTAAATTCTTAGGGCATGGTTTATATGATCTTAGTTCTAGTGTCAACCTTATGCCTTTATCTGTGTTCAACAAGTTGGGATTAGGTGATGCTAGACCTACCATGGTTACTTTGTAATTGACCGATAGAAGCTTGTCTTATCCTAAAAGTATTATTGAAGATGTGTTAGTCAAGGTTGATAAGTTCATATTTCCTGTTGATTTTATTATTCTTGACTTTGATCCGGATAGAGAAATGCCCTTGTTGTTAGGAAGACCATTTTAGAAACTACTAGAACCCTCATCGATGTTGAAAAAGGTGAAGTTACTATACGAGATGAAGATGAGCATGTTACTTTTAATATGAACAAGCTAACGAAATCTCCCAATAAGTCTAAACAATGCTTCTTAGTTGACATGGTTGAGCAAGTGGAGCAAGAGAAATTCCATAAATCAATTTATAATGAGTTTGTTGAAACCATGTCATTAGAAATTCAAATAGATAGTCAAGAGGTGGAAGAAGGCATGGGTGTCTTGAGGATAACACCAACTAATCCTAAGAGTTGAGTACCATTGTAATCATTAAATTTTACTTTCTATGGACCATCTTTAAAGTCATCTATTAAAGAGACATGGTTTCTTGATTTAAAGAAGCTACCTTCTAACTTTCAACATGACTATTTGGGAGCCAACAATCCACTATTGGGTATATCTTCACAAGTAGTCATTCAACAAGAAGAACAATTTTTAAAAACTCTAAAAGCATGTAATAGAGTTATTGAATGGGCCATTGAGGTTGTGAAGATACAAGCATATACTTCTAGTGTAGTTGGGTTGAGAAATGAAAATGGAAAGGGAATTTAAGCTAGTGGCCTTGGATCAAAGTATACCTGTGGTGGAGAGGTGAACCATCAAGCTTTCACCTTACTTGTAGATGATATAACTTGAGGAGATGAAGAGTCAGGCTAAAGACTATAAACTAAGCACTTCTTGGGAGGTAACCCAAGTTCTAAACTCACTTTTGTCATTTTTCTGTTTTTGGTGTGTGTTTGGTAGATTTATGTTTGATCTTTGTGTTTTGTAGGAAGGAAATATACCCCAATCTTGGAACTTGGCTTTTGAAGCTCATAGGGATGTCAATGAGAGAAGAGGAATTTATAAGTTACAAGGAAATGCATTTCAGGGAAGTTCATTTAACTCTAAGCTGATATATATGATTTTGGAGTACATTTATGATGATTGGTTAACTTGGAGTACTACTAATATTACTGTGATCATTTGGTTGATTCTTTATCATGAACTTTACTTGTGACCATTATTTGATGTAATTTGAGTATTGAAAGGGATATGTTGTGGTATTCTCCATGAATATGCTTATATTTGTGCCTTGTTGTCTTGGATGCTCTAAAGTCTTGTTCAAATTTCATTTTGCACATAAATGATGGTACTGAGCATGTTTGATGGTTTTGAGGTGATTTGAGATGGTATTGTAGCATGTTTGAGGGTTTTTAGGTGATTTAGGAATGTTTGGCATGTGTAGAGTCACATGACGACAAAACTTGCCTCAGCTAGTGTGACAACTTGCCATAGCAAGTTAGCTATTTTAGTGCCATAGCAAGTTGGCTATTTTAGTAGCAAATTTGCTCTTTGTGTAACTAGCCTTAGCAAGTTTTCTATACTTGTTGTAGCCATTGTTCTAGCGTTTGTCTCTATCAGACTGGCTTCAGCAAGTTTGAAACTTGTCGTAACCATTGTTCCAATGTCCAAAGTTCTAGCATTTGTCTCTATCAAACTGGCTTCGGCAAGTTTGAAACTTGCCGTAACCAGTGTTCCAATATTCTAGTGCTTGATTCATAGTGCTTGTTTCAATATCAAAACTTGCCATGCTGTTTTATTTTAGTGCTCAAATTGATATGTTGTGATATTAGATGGTTCATAGTGCTTGATTCAATATGATTTGGTTGATAATTATTGGTATGGAGCTCATTTGGTGGTTTATAAGGTATTTGGGAATGTTTTATGTGTGTATAGAGTTGCTGTTATGTTTTGTTTTTGACAACTGAAGTTGCTTCAGCAAGTTCACTATTTTATGCTCTTTGTCAGACTGGCTTCGGCAAGTTTTGAAACTTGTCGTAGCCAGTGTTCCAGTGTTCTAGAGCCCTTCTCTGTCAGACTGGCCTCAGCAAGTGTAAAAACTTGCCACGGCCAATAGTATCTTCAATTAAATATATATATATATTATTCATTAAATTTTTTTAATTAAAAAAAATTAGTCATCCCTCATTATCCCTATTCTTTCTCTTTATTCCCAAATTATCCTTATGAACCTACCCCACATGTAGACCTAATCCATTTTTAAAATTCACGACTTCCCTCCTCTTTTATGAATTCCCCAAACCTCCATTACCCACAACTTCATCTCCATTACCCACGTCTAACCCAAACCCTTAGCTCACTCTCTTCGCTTTCGGCTCAACCTCAAACCCTAGCCGACCACCTTCAGCTCACTTTCTCAGATTCACCCTTAACTCCTCCACTTTCAACTCTCTCTCTCTCTCTCTATCTTCAATGACACCATCTCCCACCACTCCATCAATCTACACCTCACTGTAGCTCATCGTCACCCATCAGCTCCCTCTCCTACCATCATCTCCCTCCTCCATCAATCTCCACCGATGACCTAGCTCACCGTCAAACCGTCCTCAATACCCACCGCCTCACCATTGGCTCGTAAATCCATCATTCCCCTCAGCTTCATTAACCTCCAACTCGACATCTTCGATTTCTCAACACCCGTAGCTCACCATCGTCACCGCTACCCCAATTCCTCCTACCTCCGACATGCTCCATAGCTCCTCCTGTAACCCCCTGCCGTAATTAATATCCGGATTATACGATTAACGTGAAATAGAGACCAATAAGACAAAACAACCTTTATAAACCCATCAACCAGACGGGGTTTTTCATGAATGCATTTCGAAATCATTTACAACACGGTCTCATATTTACACACCGAATATAATTACTATGCGAAGATAAATTACATTTATACAATTATCAGAGTACGCAATATAAATTCCCGACAATTCCGGGATCATATCTTCGCTCAATAATCATAGGGCACATTAGCCCATACAACTCAAATAACAGGGATTACACAATTTATCCGAATACATTCTCAATTACTGATCCATATAATCACATACACAATCCCAATTACACATTGATAACCAACTCCTAAGCTCTCACCCAAAACGAGTCCTCTTCGTCCTTGGATGCTTGCTTCATCCTCAATCTTCCTTCCCTGTCTAAAAGGTTGATAGGGGAGGGTGAGATTCTGGGGAATCTCAGTAGGAAAACAAATACCAATATGCATGTAAGATAAGTATTTAATGCATGACATGCTTGCATCACAATAGCTCATGTTCACATAATGATATATCCGCATGCTCAATGCTCACATAACATACTCATGGCCATAGTATAAATAGAAACAGAGCTACAATCATTCTCATATGTTTCACATAATCACGCAAAGCAATAACATGCATCAATACACAAATACAATTATCAATACATGCAGGAGAGGTAAGTTCCCTACACTCTTTTCCACGTAAGCTCCAGCTCCGGCTGCTCACGCTCCAGTAAATCATCAAATTGAAGCTCTCAACTCAATGATCAACATTTATGAAAAGGATTTGAGCAAAGGAAGCCATTTACTCACCTTTTCCCAAGCTTTTCCTTCTTCCTCTTCACCCTTCAACCATGCGCACAAGAGAGAAGGAGAGAGAGAGCACGAGAGAGAGAGAAAAGAAGAGATGGAGATGATGATGATGTGTCCACATCACTTATCCCACATCCAAGGGCTCTCCACATGCCACTTGTCACCATCCCTCTTCACCTCACATGGGCTCACATGCATGCACCCACACATGATTATGCCTCTTGCCCACTACACAAATCAATCTTAGCCATTGATTATTTAATCACACATCTCATTTTCTCTTAGCTAGTAATTAATTTCTCTATTAATCACTAACTAATTCTCAACAATTTCACTATTTCAATTTCCAATAATTATGGCATATTAATTATTATGGCCATAAAACACATAATTATTCTCAATAATTATGATTAGTCCTTAGTCGAAAATCGGGATGTTACATTTCTCCCCCCGTTCAATAAATTTCGTCCTCGAAATTTGTTCCACCACTAAGGACATAAACTCCGGACGCTTCTTCACGACAGCTTCCGTTTCACCATTCATTTCACATTGGATGGTCCCTTCTAGACCACCTACACAATGGAGCATCTCAACTTGATTCTTGTAAGAATCTTAAACCATAAACGCAACCCTAGTTGCCATAAACTGCAATCGGCCCATATCACGATTGCTATACAACCACAATCATCGCAAGGCCTCCTCAACTCATGAGTGGCAAGCGCATCTCAATCTCCGGTGACTCTAATTCATGAGCCATATCATAAGATTTCGGCAGTTAGGTGGCACAGGCCACCAACCTGCTCAACTCAATCTAGTGATTCCATCCTGGAATAACTCAACAACATCACCAACTCATTTCAAACAACAGCCTCAGCCGTATATACCAGCACTTAGGCCTTCGCTGTATTCACTTCCACAGCATTACCCTCACCCGTACACCCACCAATGATTCCACTAGTGGTAACCGAGACTTTCGGGTATTCACAACAATCACATTGCCGTATCGAATTCCACGGCATTACCCTCACCCATCCGGGACTTTTGGGTCTCAATCACAATGTTCTTGACAAATTCACTTTGCCCTTCCGGCATTCACATCACAACAGCATATATCACATCATCAGGTCACTCCAGAATCTCAATCTCATCTATCCGAAGCACCCTACCACAATGGTCCACCTAGAATCTCAATCTCATCTATCCAGGCGACCGGTTGAGAGTCTCAATCTCCCAACACCACCTTCATGCTCTCGCATCACACAAAGCAACTACAACGGCAGTCCAACGGCCGAGCTAGAGATGACCAGCGTCACACCCTAAACGGCTCACGCTGACCTGCACACGCTGCATTGCACCTTAACACAATTCACACAATATACTTCACCACAGCTGGGATCCATACAAAGCATGTCATATACGCAAGCCACATAGGCAAGATTTACACACAGCCCACGGCTGGTTTCACAAACGCCGCCCTCACACGGGTCGGATTCACATCATCCATGTAGGTTACGACGGCAGTTCAACGGCCGAACTAGAGATGACCACTGTCACCCCCTATACGGCTCCCGCTGAAGTGCTCGCGCCGTAATCTGTCACATCCCCCGCCGGTGCTCTCGGGGACGCCTACTCCGGCACAACCGGCTACGGCACCGACCGTAGTACCACCCGTACTACCATTCGGGTGTGGCAAGTAGCTGGGCATCAACCCAGGACGCACATGAATTCACTTCCTTAACAAACATATATAGCAGACTCTAATTTTACGCACCGCCTTTCGGCCTTGGGTCAACACCGGTGCAACCAACGTGGTGGCTAGCCAAGCTGGCCATGTTGAGGTAATTGCCCTCACGACAAGAATCCTCGAACATGTAGTCGAATTCGCCATCAGCTAAACTAGCTCTGCTCTGCCATGCAATCTCACCTCAATTCCAGCTTATCCACAATGTTCACAAAGTACACAAATCACACTCCACCCTCATCCCCTTTTACCGCCGAGAAGACACACAGTCTTTACCCGAACTGTTATTAGCGACTCAGGGACTATTGGCGTAGCAGTGCATATACATAGCCTCGCGGCTCACAAATAGTCAATCCCCCGTAACTACCGCCCCAACGGAACGGTCCTCCGCCATAGGAATCACCCCATGCGGCCGCAGGTAAGAGACTCACAATGCGCAATTGCAACAAGCTGGAATCAGGCCTCTTAACCACTTCACCTTCAACATCTCAAATTCTTTTCACATTCTGGGATCCTTCAAGACCCCTTTTCACAATACAACTTGACCCCGAAGCTTTACCTCCCGAAGCCATAGTTATCATATCATTCTCACAGCAACCTCGAGCTTCTGCTCAGCACGGTTCTCGCACATATTACATTCCCATGCTTCCGCTGCACACTCTGAGGCCATACTCCTCATCTGTGCATTCACAATGTCAAGTTGACTTAACAGGAGTCCCATAGGAATCTCCTACATCACCTGACCACATTCATAATCTATACCAAATCTTGGCTTGATTCAACTCGAATCATTCAGAGCCATAACCAGCGCTTCGTTGAGATCCCATACTCCCAACGTTCCCAGAGTTCTATTCTACGATTCAACGTCACGGCTATCGCTCTCCACGGTTCATTATCACGGCAGCTGCACACTAGGGTTTGTCGTCATGGAGGCTTTCACAAATATAGTCACACCCCGGTTTTACCCCCCTCAAGGGATGCCCCGCGCCGGTGCCCACCCCGCTCACGTACATGGGGCTGCCAGGTGGCTGAGCTGGCTGGTCTCACCCCTCATGGGCTAACCCACCACTCAGGACTCACACATATCCCCCGTATCCCCACCGCCCCGAAGGCACGGTCCTCCCACTGTGTGCCATACACACCCCAGCGGGCCGCAGGTGATAAATTCACAAACAGCCACTCCGGTCAGACGTCACCGTAGGTAGCCCTCTCCGATCAAAAGTCCCCGTAGATAGCACCCTCCGATCCGAATCCTCCGTAGATAACTTTCTCCCTGTGTTGGATCAACAACCAACACTCTCAGAATTCCTGATACACAATTCAATTCACTTCTAGTACCATACCCTGGCACCACAGACCATTGAGGTCAAATCCAATTCCTAAGAATCAACCCAGCTATTGAGTTTAATCCTTAGATCACATCTCATCTTTCAAACTTTCAACCTCAGTTGAACCGGGAAATCACTTACCTCGAATCCACAGAGCCTCACAACTCCAACACAAATCCAAATATCATGCCAGCCTAAGGCACACCGGTCCCCTAGGTCTTAAGGCCTTTACACACACAAGATCAGTATAACATTACTACATGTAACATCATACTACATTGGGTTACATACCCAACATCTAGGTTGGAACCCTGATACCTAGAACATCAATATCAAGCACCTCGGAAACCATTTTCCTCGGTTCTCAAATCAGATGATGAGTTTGATTACAACCACCTCTGGGTTTACACCTCAAATTCTCGGACGAATCACTATATCTTTCGATTACACAATGATTCGCCACTCAAGAATAACCAACGATGTATACACATATTCCTCAAATCTCTTATGTCCACAATGACAAATCACACATGTGTATACACAATCATTATCACAAAATATCATCTACCACCAAGGTAGAGACCTAGTAGAGCTATCCTAGCAAATTCCCAAGTTTGCCAGGAACCTGGCTCTGATACCAAAATGTAACCCCCTGCCGTAATTAATATCCGGATTATACGATTAACGTGAAATAGAGACCAATAAGACAAAACAACCTTTATAAACCCATCAACCAGACGGGGTTTTTCATGAATGCATTTCGAAATCATTTACAACACGGTCTCATATTTACACACCGAATATAATTACTATGCGAAGATAAATTACATTTATACAATTATCAGAGTACGCAATATAAATTCCCGACAATTCCGGGATCATATCTTCGCTCAATAATCATAGGGCACATTAGCCCATACAACTCAAATAACAGGGATTACACAATTTATCCGAATACATTCTCAATTACTGATCCATATAATCACATACACAATCCCAATTACACATTGATAACCAACTCCTAAGCTCTCACCCAAAACGAGTCCTCTTCGTCCTTGGATGCTTGCTTCATCCTCAATCTTCCTTCCCTGTCTAAAAGGTTGATAGGGGAGGGTGAGATTCTGGGGAATCTCAGTAGGAAAACAAATACCAATATGCATGTAAGATAAGTATTTAATGCATGACATGCTTGCATCACAATAGCTCATGTTCACATAATGATATATCCGCATGCTCAATGCTCACATAACATACTCATGGCCATAGTATAAATAGAAACAGAGCTACAATCATTCTCATATGTTTCACATAATCACGCAAAGCAATAACATGCATCAATACACAAATACAATTATCAATACATGCAGGAGAGGTAAGTTCCCTACACTCTTTTCCACGTAAGCTCCAGCTCCGGCTGCTCACGCTCCAGTAAATCATCAAATTGAAGCTCTCAACTCAATGATCAACATTTATGAAAAGGATTTGAGCAAAGGAAGCCATTTACTCACCTTTTCCCAAGCTTTTCCTTCTTCCTCTTCACCCTTCAACCATGCGCACAAGAGAGAAGGAGAGAGAGAGCACGAGAGAGAGAGAAAAGAAGAGATGGAGATGATGATGATGTGTCCACATCACTTATCCCACATCCAAGGGCTCTCCACATGCCACTTGTCACCATCCCTCTTCACCTCACATGGGCTCACATGCATGCACCCACACATGATTATGCCTCTTGCCCACTACACAAATCAATCTTAGCCATTGATTATTTAATCACACATCTCATTTTCTCTTAGCTAGTAATTAATTTCTCTATTAATCACTAACTAATTCTCAACAATTTCACTATTTCAATTTCCAATAATTATGGCATATTAATTATTATGGCCATAAAACACATAATTATTCTCAATAATTATGATTAGTCCTTAGTCGAAAATCGGGATGTTACACCTCCACCTCCAAACCCCACTTTCTCACTCTACCTCCCTTTACATTGCTCTCTCTATCTTTCTCTCGATATTCACTTTTAAGTTTACTTTCTCCACCGTCGGATTTCATCACCACTTCACCATTGACCCCTTACAGACCACTGTCAACCCATTCCCCGCCCTCACTCCAGATCTCATCCTCCTAATCCTTCTAATTACTTACGGTTACAAGGACGTGCTTAGCTCCTCTTGCTCTCCTCTGGTCTAGAAAGTTCTGTCTCATCCTTCCTCCTCTTTAATTTCATCAATCTTGCCAAAAAAAGAACAAAACAGTAGCCTCATGCATTAATCCTCTGTTCTTCTTTGGTTTGGATGGTGTTGTTGTGCTCCTTTTTACATTTATTTTATATTGTTCATCATTTCTGAGGTAACTTTTGTGGTCTTTGCTGTTGTAATTTTGGCTTCTTGTTTTAGAATAGGGAAACTTTGATTAGAATAGCAATCAGCAGGATTCTAGTTCTGATTATGAGTTGACACTTGATTAACTTAGGCATGAACTGGTGTCATTGGATTTGAGGTGGGTACTGAACATTGCTGGTGTTTATAATCTCTGGAATTCATAAGTTTTTAGCTATAATTTTCTAGCATGTATATGCATGTTTGGTTGATTCAAAAATTGTTGCACACAGCTACCTTATGAAAAGAACATTCGCACCTTAGAGTTTTCAGACTGAATTTTGTGCCAAAGGTGCTTTATTTTACACTTTGTGTTTTTAATTGTTTCAAAATTTTAAAAAGAAAAAAATGATGATGAATCTGTCATTTTTGAAACTGCACCTCCATGTGCTCCAATTACCCTACATGTGCTACTTGTTTGGAAATTTTTCCAACCCTAGAACTTAATTTTAAAATGAGACATGTTTTGTTGGAGGAGAGATAATCACAATTATTGATAATTACTTGTTCCATAGTCTCTTCATTGAAAGGAGTTGAGTTTTCATTTCCTCTATTGCTCTGTCTATCATTGGTCATCATGAAAACTTACAGCATTCACTGATTTCTGAAACTTGGGAATAAATTCTGACACTTTAGTTACTGTTTTAGAACTTACTAGTTTCAGTTTAAAAAGTTTTAAACCTGGGTTTTGAAGCAATCTTGGAAAAAAATAAAAAAGGGGGGTTTGGAAGGGAATTTTTCACAAAAAATCTAATGTTTGATCTTCTATTGATTACTTGCATATACTTAGTGGATTTGGAAATTCTGCTCTGAAGGATTATTGGGACTTATGAGAATTAAGCTTGAAGTTGAATGGTGATTTAAGGTTTAGACCAAAGCAATTATTGATGATTGCTTGCTAAATTAGGTCCTAAATTAATGGTGCATGTTGATACATTTTCCATATTGTGTTTAACAAAATTGGTTAATCAAATACTATCACATCCACTGAGTTTTGAAGTTCTGGAATCTATTAGCTGCTAATCTAAGTTTAAAAAGATGCACAAAATTTTTTGAAACATGAAAGTATTCCTTTCAATATTGTAGTGTAAATGGAAGTGCATCATCATGTTTTTGGACCTATCTTTTATTGTGGTAATTTGAATTCATCTCATTGATGCTTTGATAATTCAATTTGACAATGTGCTGATGAGTTTGATAGCCTTAATTCCTGAATTTAAAGCGAGTGGCTGAAGAATTAGGGTAGTGATCTAAATCTTTGTTCTGAGGTGATTTGAGGTCATAATAAAAGAGATAGTGAGGAGTAGGTTTAGGCTTGGAATATTGATTGAAAAGCTTTGGAATTAGATAGAATTCAAGTTTGGGGGATTGTTGCTTTTCTTTTTCAGATAGGTTAGGTTATCTTTCTTTCATTTTGACTGTGGTGTGTTCTTTTGTGAAGGTCCTATGTTTTATTGTGTTAATTTGGCTGGCTTTAGCTGTGAGTGCTTCCTTTTGCTTGTCATTATGAATCATGGTACACTCCTCTGATCTGGATTAGGCTGCTGATTGCCTTTCGATGTGGATTTGTGTTTGTGGTTCTTGATGGTTACTGATGGCCAGTGTTATTTGACACTCTAATTAACATGAGAATATGACTTTCTTAGCTGTTGATAGCTAGTTTATTGGCTCATATAACTATCTCTTGATATTGTCTAGCTACTGATGGCTAGTGGTGAAAGCATGTACATGTTTTGTTCAGGCTATTGAGGGCCTTATTTTCTTTGTTATTGTTGTGGATGTGATTATATACAGGTGCTAGCTCTTTTGTTTCCCTTCCTTTTAATTGACAATATGGACATTGTCAGTTTTAAGTTTGGGGGTGAGAGTTTGCTGATTTGGAGATTTTGACAAATTTTGAAACTTTGATGTATGCACAGTGAAAATTTTGAATAGTTTTTTTTTTTTGAAAATCTTGTTAGAATGTTTGAAATTTCTCATTCTTAAATTTTTGTTTGTGAAGAATGTAAAAAATAAGCTAAAATTCTCATTTATTTGTCAAAGTTGCTTGGATAATCCAATGATATAAATTATTGCTCACTCTTTTATATTTGATAGGAAATTTTGTTTAATGTGCATTGATGGATGTATTGTAGTGATAAATCATGTTATTCAGGAATTTTTAAGCTAAGAAAGCATTGTTGGAGTTAACTTTATTTTGGATGTTCTTGTCTAAAGGGTTTGTAGCAATTTGAGTTATATGCCTTTGTTTCAAATTTTTCATTTCAAAATAATCTTTGGAATTCTTCAAAGCTTTTGATTTATGTCATGAGATTTAGAGAAATGATTAGGGCACTTCATAAAATGAGTTTGAGACTTTCAAGCTTACCAAATTGATGTTATTCCCTTTTTGAACCCTTATTTTGAGCCTAATTGAAAAATCAATTAGTGATTATTTTTGAAAAACCTTACATCTACATACCTTAGCCAATGTGAAAAACCATGAGTCTCTTGCTTTGAGATAGATGATAATTGATTGGGTTGTGGAACGTGGTGACGTGTAGAGTTACAAATGATTGGAAAAAGGAGTGTAGAAAGTAAAAGGGTTCACAATATATAGAAATCAAGCCAAAAATGTAAAAAAAAAAAAAGGGGGGGGGAAAGAAATGAAATGAAAAAAAATGATAAAAAAAAGTACAAAAAGGCTTGATATGGAAAAATTAGTTTAGTTTAATTTTGGGGGAGTATGTTTAATGAGAAAAGGAAGAAAATCCTTAAGTGGTTATTATCTAACTTGAGATATTTGTTGATTATCCTTTACCTTTTCTTTTGAGAACCTTAACCCCTGGCCCTATTACAAGCTGAAAAGTCCCTTTGATTTTTAAGTCAAGTGGAGTGAATTAGAAAAAAAGAGGAAGGAATTAGAGACTGATGGAGTTGATTGTTCGAATATTGATATATAACTTAAAGTGTTGCTTTTAACTTTGGCAAGTGCAAAAGAAATACATGCTAACTCCATTCACACAGACACTTAGAAATTCTTGAAAAGCATGTTTTAAATCTATGAAGTGTCCATCTTTGCATGTTTTCTTGGTTTCTTGTTTGATATAACTTTTTGAGCAACTAATGAGGACAAATTTATTCATGCATCAATGACTAATACTTTAGAAATTTAGTGAAGATACAAGTTTTGATTGAGGATAAGCAAATGTTTAAGTTTAAGGGTGTGTTGACTCTTAGAAATTCATAACATTCCAACACATTTTCTTCTCTTTTTACCTACTTTTGAGTTCAAAATGTACATTGAAAGAAGTGTATAGAAGAAAATGTTCATATCAAAGTATCAAGCAAAAATCAAAGAAATTCTTGTTATATTTGTGATTCAATTGAGAATTTATAATTCCTTCCTCTTTTGTAGGAGGATGAAGACAAGTGTTGAAGCCCTATAAGAACTAAGAATCAAGGAAAGAGCAAAGGAGGTGAAGTAGTGCAAAGATATAAAGAACTTATGTAACTTACCTCTGCAAGTTGACCAACTGGCTATGGCAAGTAAACATTCTGAAGAAGTTTACTCTTAGTGTAACTGGCCACAGCAAGTTGACAAACTTGTTGTAGCAAGTCCTAAATCTGAAGGACAATTGACTCTCTGTGTAATTGGCTACGGCAAGTTGACAGACTTGCCATAGGAAGTCCTAAAAAAGTGCATTTGCATATTTTGATTTCAGAAGCAAAAAAATACTACTTAACTAGGGACGAGTGCTAAAAACACAGACTCTACACTTTAGGAAGTTGGAGCACGCATGGGGAGAGCTTGGGTGAGTGATTTGGAGGATTTTAGAGGCTTGGGTGCTCTTCTCAAAGGAGATTTTGGGATTTCCACCTTGGTTATTCTCTTTTTCTCCTCTTTTTCCACTTAGCTTCTTATGTATTCAGCAACTATATATAGCATTTCTTTATATTTGAACATGAGTAGCTAGAACTCTCAATTAGGATTACTTTTACCCATTATATGGATTGAAACTACTAGATTATCTTGCTTTTGTTGGTTAATGAGTATATATGTTGATTTTTCTTTAAGCTTAATACTATCTTGTGCTTAATCACGACATGATTAGAGTTGTTCAATTGCAAGATGCTTGAGAGAGCTATTTTGATTGTTGAACTTGAGAAAAATCATGTTAGACTTGAAGTTTAGAGATTAAATGGATGGTTTGTTGTTAGAATAGAGATATATCTAACAACCTAGCATAGTCAATTAAAGGATTGCTTTAGAAAGATGGTTTTCATTAATTATAAACAAGAGATTGAATATTTTTAATGAAGATTAAAAATCAATCTTGACTTGAGAGAGTTTAGTTGATGATTTTAGAACCTTTGACTAGTATATACACTCATTTAATCAACATAAGTGAATATTTATGTAGTTTCATGAAATACAATGGGGAAGAAGTAATCCTAAGTTTATACCTCTTGAAGTTAAACCCAATTTCTCAATTCCACTATTTTCCTTTGTTATTTTCGTCAAAGTCTTTATTTAACTTGATCAAATCTAAATGATTCCATCCAACCTAGTTAAGAACATGGTTATAATTATTAACTCACTTTCGTCATAGTCTTGTGATTCGACACTAGTTTTCTCACTAAATTATTACTTGCAACCCATACACTTGCAGAAGCTAAACGGAAAACACTAGTATTATGTACCTTATATCTGATAGCTCATGGATGAGCCTAATCCAATGTGTCCCTAAGAAATGTGACATGACTGTAGTGGCTAACACCTAAAATGAGCTAGTTCCCAATCACACGGTGACTAGGTGGTTGGTGCGTATGGACTATCGAAATTAAAGCTAAATTCTGCCACAATAAAGGATCAGTTTTTGCTACCATTTATTGATTAAATGCTTGACAAGCTAGCGGGCCAAGAATTCTTCTATTTTCTAGATAGGTATTCAGGGTCTAACCACATTGCTATAACCCTAGAACATCAGGAGAAAACTATATTTACATGTCCTTATAGTACATTTGCCTTCAGGAGAAAGCCATTTGGACTTTGCAATACTCCTGCAACATTCCAACATTACATGATGTCTATTTTTGCTAACATGATAGAGAAAACCATCAAAGTATTCATGGACGATCTCTTGTTTTTGGCCCTTTCTTTGAATCATGTTTGGATAATCTAGTTTTGGTGCTTATAAGGTGTGAAGAAACCAACCTAATTCTAAATTAGGAGAAATGTCACTTCATGGTACAAGAAGGAATTGTGCTTGGCCACATGATATCCAAGAAAGGTTTGGAGGTAGATAGAGCCAAAATTGCTAATATTGAGTAGCTGCCTCCACCTACTAATATGAAGGGTATTTGTAGCTTCTTGGTGACGTAGGGTTTTATCGATGATTTATTAAAGACTTCTCTAAGATTGTGAAGCCACTCTCCAAGCTTTTGGAGAAGGATGTGGAGTTTAAATTTGATAATGAATGTCTACAAGCTTTTGAGGAATTAAAGAAATGTCTCATTTCAACTCCTATATTGATGGCTCCGGATTGAAGTTTGCCCTTCATTATCATAGCTGATACAAGGGATTATGCAGTAGGGGTTGTTCTTGGACAAAAAGCAGAGAAATTATTCAATCATATTTACTATGCAAGTAAGACTCTTGATGGTGCTCAGCTAAACTATACAACCATAGAGAAGGAATTAATTGCCATAATATATACAACCATAATGGTTGGCCATCATTTAGATTGTGTTGTTCACTCTGTTTTGACTTGACAAAGCAAAATCTGGGTAATGAACTTGGTTAAAATTATGCTTAACTTGAAGTTTACTTGATAAATGGATAGATTGTTAATGACATAAAGATATAGTCACTGACCTAGCATTGTTAATGTAGGTTGATGCTGAATTTATATTCTCATTCAATGGCAATGAGAGATTGTGCATATTATTTGAGTTTATAAACTTGGTTCTGACTTGAGAAAGTTGAACTAATTTACCTTTGAACCTTAGACTAACACATATAATCATTGAAAATATTAAAAGAGATGAACTTCATCAAGTTTTTATGAAATGGAAATGGGACAAATAATCCTAGATTCCATATCATCTCTAGTTTTTACAAATTTAGTTTTCATTATTTTAGAAACAAATTTTACATTTTCATATTCCACATCAACAATATGCTTTAGTTGAACTTGATTGAATGCACTAAGCTTATTGCTTGATTTTATTTGTTAAAACAAATCCTCGTGAGAATAATACTTTACGTATCACTTTATTACTTAGCAAGACCTGTGCACTTGCAGAGGTAAACATCTATCCTAATCACAAATTAGATTGCAATCTAATCATATATTACTTAATCTCATAGCCTAATTAAAATCTACTTCGTTAAGGTAAATCCTAATTCTCAAATTCATATTCAATAATGGCCAGTCACTAAATAGATAAAGCTAAACATGATTAAGTAACTAAAATTAACATCAAATTTAACTAAAAAATGAAAATAATGTTTAATCCATCCATAAGTTTATAGCTCCTATAGGTTGCAAAACAAACTAACTAAACATAACTAAAATAATCTCAACAAGACAACAAGAAATTTATAATCCAAAATCTTAAGGAACAAAGCATTGATTCAGAGCCTCATCTTTAAGCTCCAATTACTCCTCTGTCCAATCAGCTACTCTGGTTTCTTCTCTTCTCCATAGTCCTCTTGTCCTCTCATGAAAAAGAATAAAACTTGAACTCCTTTCTATCTCTTTTCTTGTGATTCCAGATGAAGATGATGATATTGATAATAAAATAAAACTGCCTCCCTCCTCTTTTCTTTCCAAACCATAGCTTGTTTCCTGTTTTATATTAGAGATCTTCCTTTAATTATACATTCCCAAAGAGGTGCCGCCTCTTGTTAGTTTCCAAGTTTTGATGATAACAAAAGTTCATTATGTGTTGTAGTAAGAAATTCATACTTTGCAATGGTTAAATATGTTACCAAATGCATTTCACAAAGTTTAGAGGTGTCTGCTATTAGTTTAATTGATACACTCGAGTAATGGTGTAACCACTCGAGCATCAAGCACTTCTGAACTCGAGCATAAGAGAATGTTGCAAAGCAAGTGTTTGACAGAAGCAGTTCTAGATGAAAATACCAAGACAACTCGAGTGATGGATACAACACTCGAGTGATGATAAGATCTGTACTCGAGTATGAAGGCACACTCTTGGAAGTATTTGACAAAGAGCAAAGTTAGAGACAAGATATCAACACTCCACTCGAGCACAGACTCTATACTTGAGTGATGGCCTCATGCACACCCGAGTCCTTACAAGTGTGGCACAAAGAGTATTTACCCGAGAGCAAGCTAAACTCAAAATGTAAACTGCACTCAAGTCCAAGCGAGTGAGAAATAGGAAGTGTTTTCCTGAGAGTTACCAAGTGCATGGAAAAGAAATTATGCTCGAGTGAAGGATACTGTACCCGAGTGATACCTCAGCACCTGCGAGCGTGGAATCCAACTCTCTCCATTCTGATACAAGTGCTGAAGCAAAAGAGTATCTTTTACAAGAATATGTTGTTTACTCGAGTAAGCATTAGTATGCTCGAGTGAGGGCCCACAAGACCTGCAAGTGCAAAATCACACTCTTGATAAAATGGGATGCGAGTGTTATCCAAAGATGTGGGCTCATAGTGTAAAATAAAGGTGCACTTGAGTAAGGAGATTTGTACTCCAGTAAGGTCCCACATCACTCGCAAATGTGAAAATGTACTCTCTCAAAATCACATGGAAATGCAAGTATAAAACTGAAGCAAGAAGAGAAAATATGGTATTGCACTCGAGTAAGTCCTCTTAGCACCCAAGTGATGCTCTGCCAGAAGCTAAAACGCACCATTCTTACAATGTTCAATCTAAATATGGTTTAATAATATTTAATCATCCTATTTCCACCTGTTATTATTATTTAACATCATTTAACATATATTACAAGTGTGATACAGGTGGTTGATCGTTTGAATTAGAAAAGCACAGAGGAAGTCAATCAACAACAGACAAAATCATTACTACCAAACAAACACGTACCTACCACATTCAAAGATTTCAAATGTATGCATGTTGTTCCATAATAAAATGCTCCGCTCCGTAATGATTATTATTCAACGGGCAAAATCATCTGGCTAAAAATGCAGAGCTTCAGAGACTATAAAAAATATAACAAAGTGCAAGAATTCAGACAAGCAAATTCATAAGTCTTTGTTATTCATATTTTCTCTGTATTCATATTGTTCTTTAGTGCTTATCATATTTGCTCTATGAGAGAGTCTGTATACACTTCATATTCTATTTTCTATTTGATCTCGAGGTATTGGGACCATGAGAGGATAGATTTCCTTATGAGAAAAGTAGTTGAGAGAATTCCTAGTAGGACTTTTTGCTCATAAGACTTATAAGATACAACCAGTAGAGAATGTTGCTGCTCATAAGACTTACAGTGGTGTAATCATGAGAGAATGTTGCTGTTACTCATAAGACTTATATGCGTAAGCAAGAGAGAAAGGTCATAGGTTTTTCTGTACGTAAAACTTGTCGTAAGGGGAGAGAAATTTCTAAGTGTTAGAATATTTTTGCTCATAGTCCATTCAAGGACGATTGCTATTTTGCGACGTTCTGAGAGCCCATTAAATCTTGGAAGTATAGTGAAAATCTCAGTAGGTCTTGATCTCTGAGGATTGGACGTAGGCTTGAGTTTTGGGCCAAACCAATATAACTCTCTATGTGCTAATCTTCTCAACTCTACTCTATTTACAGTTAAAGTCATATCACTGCATTAACCAAAAAATTTATCACATCACCCAATTCACCCCTCTCTTGGACGGAACTTGCCTCTTTCACCTCTAATCACTAAAGAGATAGGAAATGATATAATAATAATAATAACAACAATTTAATCCTTTTTTTCTTTTCCTTTTTTTATATGAGAAAACTTCTCATTATTATTTTCCTTTCCTAAACTTAAAAACTTCTATTTTAATTTGAAATCCCACAAATGATGCACCAAATTGATATCTCATAAAATCTCAAGAAAATCTCTTAAAAACTTCTATTTTAATTTGAAAATCTCTTTAATTAAATGGCACAAGAGACACAAGAACAAGGTTATTAAACATTGAACGACCACTGAATTGGTTAGGGTAGTGGACAAATGGTTAGTAGGTCAGATCATAGTCCAATTGGAGCTAACCCAGAGCCAAACTGGCGAAGAAGTGAACTTGAACAAGACCAAAATGGGGTAGTTTCTAATTGCAATACTCAAGTTCTCAATTGTAACATCTCACATTTTAATATTGAGGTTTAGAGTTAAGTAAGATTTAATTATTGATGAGATTGAAATATCAAGAGGTGGAATTTGAATGTTTGAGCCTTCTAAACACTAAGGACAATGATTGGGAAATTATATCTCTTGACTTTTCGAATAGTTTTGGAATTTGAGAATGTTTAAGGATCAAATGATAATATTTTTGAGTTATTCTTTTTGCATTAAAAGTAGACATCTCAAGATTTCCATAGAGTCTTAATTTGTAATTTTTGGAAATATATAGAATTAGATATGAATTTTTGAACTCATGAAAATCAAAATAAACACTAAACCAGTCAAACCGGCTGGACAAACCGATTAGGTGACCAGATCGTCGGTTTTAATAACTTGAGAACCATTTATATGAAATATCCCTTAATTTCAGGGTAAAAACCGTAGGTCATCAATACCAATAAAAAATAATTCATTATGATCAAAATAGGGTACAAGAAAGTCTTAACCATATGTACAAACATGTACAACCACCAAGTCAAACAACTAAAGCTACAAGCTTACAATAGAGAATAAAGAAACTGAAAATAACAGAAAAATGCCCCTCACCTCAAACATGATTTCTCTCACACCAAGCCTACAAACGACAATCCTACCATTGCAAATGACACATCACATATGTCAAGTGAGTTGACCAAATTTCAGCCAGATCTAACGGTTAATAAGTAGATAAATTCCAATTTACCAAGACTGCCTTGTAAAGCTACGTTTTTGGCTTTCTTACTTCTTTCTCTCTCACATGGCTATATAATTAAACCTCTCTGGCCACTCTAACCTCTCTAGGGTTCTTTGGCCCTTAAGTCTCCAGCCTCTGGTCTTGGACAAAAACTTAAGAAGCCCTATCTCCACTTAAATAAGTAAGACATGATAAGTAAAATATTTGCATATTTATTTTCCCTTATATGATGATTTTATGGACGATAGTTACGTTCAATATAATAAATTTGGGTGTGATTGATAAATAAATAATGTTTTTGGAATAAATAGCATTTAAAAAAATAAAAAATAAAAAAAATGAAAGTACTGTAGCAACAGGATCACTGTAGCATATGGTTAGACTATAGCGGATGGAAGTTACTGTAGCGACGGAAGCACTGTAGAGTTGCTGGACACTGTAGCAGCCACCGGACACTGTAGCTATTGCCGACAACCACTATAGCAGTTGCCTGATCACTATAGCAGCCTCCAGACACTGTAGCAGTACTGTAGCACATGTTGTTTCCCCTATAAATAGAGATCAAGGCCAAGCTCAAAAGGAAAGGAGAGGAAGAGAAGCAGAGGTTTCGTTCTCCGACAGGGAGAGGTCCTTCTCTGACTGGGAGAGATCTTTCTCTAACATTTCTAAGTTCTTTATGTTCTTTTTTAGATTTAATTTCATGAATTGTATGCCTCCATCTTCGAAGGCTTAGGATTGTATTACATTTTGCATGCCTCCATCTTGGAAGGCTTAGGATTGTGTTACATTTTGCATGCCGCCTACATGGAAGGTTTTACCTCCTAAATGGATGGCTTGATTTCTTCATTTTTCATGCATCTTTTGGTTGTATATTTATGTTTGAGAATTTAATATTCAAGTTTATGCAATATTTTTGAGGATTTCATTCTAGCTTTATATAATGTCAATTTATTTTGGTTGTTTTTAATTTTATCATGTGCTAAACTTTCATTTTCCTAGGGTGGTGACATAGCTTACTAATGATGGATTGAATCTTAACTTATTAAATCTAGTTTTAATTTTTCCTTCATGATTGAGTTTTAATTATTATTCTTAATGCTTTTGATTGACTGGCCATCTTTTGAATGATTTCAATATGTATGTTGAGACCAGAAGGAGATACATGTGTGTAGACCCTATAATTAAAACCATAACTTCATATGAAATAGGAATATATTCATATGAGTTGTGTAGTCTTATTAAATTCCATAAATCTTAATGCATGATTAATTGCTTAAATTCATATAGAAATATATTGGATTAGCAATTGATTACAGAATTGCTTGACCTTGGAAGAGGCTAGTAATTAAATTAGGGAAACTCGACTATTAATCATGTGGAATAAATTGGGCTAGAATAGATAAGTGATTCAATCCGGAATTTGTTAAGTGAAATATACTCCCTAGGGCTTTCTCTCATATTTACTTTCATATCATCTACATTCATATTTAATTGTCTTTCTTTTATTTTGTACTCTCAATCACCAACTAATCGATTGACTAAATAGAGTTAAAATTACCTATTTTGGTACTTAGTACTCAATCCTCGTGGGAACGATACTCTACTTACTTCTATATTACTTGATTACGACAGTGTACACTTGAACTATTTGATTGATCATATACACACGTATCAAGACACAGTGTAACCCCTACCTTCATAGCCGTTAATACAGTTCAAAAACATGTTATATAAACAAATTGGAGACCAATGGTTAGTTCAAAACTTATTAAAGGTCCCAGCTTCAAGACAGGGTTCAGCTTTATGATAAAGTGGGTTTTCAAAAACTTTTCAAAATCTATGTAATACAGTCTCACTTCTAGTTTCAAATCTATTTGGCTTGTTCATTACTGTTCCATTCATTAATATCAAAGTGTATAACAAAATTTCTCAAAAACTCTTGAGTTTTATCCATTCACTATAAGGGTTTAGAGGGAATACTCACCCATTGTGGTTCCCACGATGGCAATTACATAGAACCTCACAAGTTTATAACATATACAATATATACAATCATCCTAAAAGTATGATAACCAACTAACAAAACTCAAATCTCTTAGTTGGGAGCACTAGCTGCCCTTATATAATTGCTTCTCCTTCAATCCGCTTGCCCTAGTTGTATGTTAGAGATTAGAAAGAGTGAGATTTATACGAATCTCAGTAGTAACATTTTACGTATGTGATACATAATTAAACTAAGCATGTAAGCAATTATCACAAAGTAGCAACACTCATGTTGATGCATGACTTGCGTCACAAATGATAGCTCTCATAGCTTTATCCATATGATGTGTGACTTGTGTCACAAACAACAGCTCTCACGGCCATATGCACATTAACGATAGCTCTCACAGATATAGTGCAGTAATGACAGCTTTTATTGTATTCACAATAATGACACCTTACATTGTATACACAATTAGCATACACGGTAGCAATTCATGTGCATCACAATTCAATGATAAGGACATACATACAAAGCATTATACATGATATAAGAGAAAGAGTCACTACCTTAGTCTTTCCGGTCTTGTTCTTGCACAGATTTCTTATGCTCATGGTAGATATTGAATCCTATAATTAGAATTACGGATAATAGGTTATTACTTAATCCATTTCTTCTTTAATTCAAACAATCAAGTTGGTTATTATTAGGGACATTCAATCAAGTCAACTTATCTTTATGTACAAAAATCTAATTGTAGTGATTCCAAAGGCTATGTGACCCTTATTTAGTCTATTTTCAAGGTAAAATATCACCCACAGCCAATTGGAAGCACAACATTCCCAAATTTTCCATTTATTGCATATTGCCAGAATTCAACCCAATTTTCATGACCTAATTTCAAAAATTCATAACTCCTAGTGTATAAATAGAAATGATGCAAATGACCTATCAAAATAAAGCTTGATGTGTCTACTTTTATTTTGGAAAGCCTCACCTTCATTGAACATCATTGGTTTATCCAAAAACACCACACGATCAAGGTACCTCACTGGAATCCTGTTCGGCAAAAAATCCAGTTTTGCATTTTGAGTTTTAATGACTCAAAATTCACAACTCGAGGCTATTCCTAGACCATTTTTCATATAGAACACAATGGTAACATCAAAATAACCAAATTTCTACTCTTTCTACATGTCCTATTTGGGCAAAAAAATCAACAAAATTCTAGAGATTGCTAAACTCCTAATTTGAGCATCAAACTTGTGTCATATGGTTTCTAATCATCATAAAACACCAAATACATAATCGAAACATGATGACTTCTCCAAACCCTAACTTGGACAAAATCAGGGCAGAATTACACATGTCAAAGTACTAATTCAACCTATACAACCAGTAGCTCAAATTGAAGCTAATACTCACCTCTTGCTCATCCTTAGGTTCTTTCTGTGATTATACAACTTTTGTTCTTAGATGATGGCTCAAAACACCTCCTATTGAAATTGTAAAACTATATAAATGAAGTTCTTATCAAGAGGAACAATGTTTATGAAGTACACTTGAGTCATAGATGAGGTTAAGAAGGTGAAAATAAAGATCAAAGAGCTCACCTTCACCTTGCTTTGCCTCTTGAGCTTCTTTTTCTTGCTTGTTCTTGCCTCACTTTTGTAAATCTCTTTCTCTTTCTTTCTCCCTTGAGTTGGGAAAAAATATGGCCTTAGGAAGGGATAATACTCTCTCAAAATATCTTTCATCCACCTCCTTAAAATACTATATTTTATTATAAATCAACACATGCCATATTCACTTGATGTCATCATCTTTTATTTGGCCATAAATGCTTGACCAAAAAGTTCCTCTTGAAGGCATCATGCATGTCCACAAATTTCATCTTCTCTCTCCTTCCTCATGTCATACGTATTATGTCCTCTTGAAGAGGAAAAAAATGGCTTCTTACTTTAACATATTTTCCCTCCCTCACATATTGCTTTTAGCATAAGAATTTTGACTTTTCTTCCTCTTGTAATACTTGGTCACAATTTAGTTCCCTCCTTCCTCTCTTCAAGTGATGTAAATGGTCCTCCCAAAGTGACCAAGCAAGCTTCTTCAATTATCTCTTGGAAGGTTACACATATTAGCCTACAATTGTTAACTTTTCAAATGGAAAAATGAAGAAGTTTATCATTTAAATTCTCTTTCCTTCTTCCTATGGTCTTGAACGGTTTTTATCAAGGGAAAAGGAAGGAAAATTAATTTCATCTTCTTTATCATTATCTTTACTTTTCAAGAGTAAATCTTAGCCCTTCATTTTGGTTTCCAACTTTAACCTCAAGATCAAGTGGCAATTATCTCTTTTGCCTTTGATGATGGCAATATTATTTAGATTGCCATTAACACTTTATTTGTTTCCTTTCTTTCTCTTCCATATGCCACTTCCCCTTCTTATTATGTTTAAATTAGGCCTTTGGTCATTTTTTACTTTAAGCTAAAAGACTAACAAGTTATCTCAAGTTAATCAGAACTAAAGTCATAACAAAATTTCAGAGGGTAATTTTGTCATCAATCCCACTATCTATTATGTACATTTAGCCCTTGAGTATATTTTGGGGTATTACACACAGTGGGCCTCAAATTAGTAAACTATGAGAGCATATTCTCTCTCAAAAGAACAATCAAGAAACTTTCCATTTTTCATTCTCACTCTTTTCCTTCTTTCCTATTTTATCTTTTCTCTCTTTTATTTTATTTTCATAAAATAAGAAATATATACAATTGAACAATTCAAACATGAGCCTTTCTTCACATGGGAAGGGAGCCCAAATCCCAACATTCATACTACCTGTTAGGAAGGTTGCAATGGATATTAAACCTTCTTATCACTTGCAAGATTCTATGAGAGAACAAATAAACAAATGTATGATAAAAAATAAATAGTACAAGTGACACTTGAATTATTAACATACAAAACTCCTAACCTCAAGGGTAAAAACCATGGGTCATCTAGACCACCAAAAACATGATCTACTATGATCAAAATAAGGTACAAGAGAGTCTTAACCACATGCACAAATACGTGCAACCACACAACCAAACAACCAAAGATATAATCTTAAAATAGAGAACAAAGCAGATGAAAATACTAGAAAAATATCCTTGACCACAAACACGCTTTTTCTCACATTAGGCCTTCAAATAACAATCTCAATATTGAAAATGATGAATCGTATGTTCTAAACCTACTGACCAAATTGTCGCCTAATCCAACAGTTAATGAGTCTGTAAATGCCGATTTACCAATACTTACCCTTGAAGCTATATTTCTCTCACATGGTTGCAACATTAGACTTTTGCGACCTCTCTAGCCTCGGCCTATTCAGCCTTGGTGGGGCTTCTTTGCCCTAAAAAAACCTATTATGCCCTCTCTCCACTTAAATAAGTGAGACACACCCTTACAGAAATGCCTAATGTTGTAATCATCATGTTATTCAAAAATACAGTTACATAAAGATTGAATAATCACCATCCCAGTTCAATCAAAGCTCCTAGAATTTTTAATAAAAAGAAACCAACTTGAACATAACAAAACCAAGAAAGATAGACATGATAGAGCCCTCAAGGGAATAAGTGTTTTTCTCATCTCTCAAATCACAGGGAATTTCACTTAATTCACCTATTCTAGCATCCACCATAAGCTTGTAAAGTTTCTATTATCTCTACCACTAGTTTGCCATGAATCCATAGTCAAGGGGACTTCTAAGGATTGTAATGTTGAAAAGGCTAAATGGATTAGAAAATGTACAAAACACTATGCTTGTACCAAATACATTGATAGATCACTTAACACTACACAAATAAAATTAATTAACATATTTTATCATAGTGCCTTATTTGTTTATCTTTTCCTTTTGAATTTTTCTTCCTTTTTTTACTATTCACACTTTTTCTCTTTTTCTTCTTTTCTATATTCTTTTTGCTTTTCTTTCTTTTGACTATTCACATGACACTTTTCTTTTCACATATATAGTAATACTTTTTTTTCTTTCGTAAATCATAGTGTTAGGAAGAACTTGATAAATGATGCAGGCATAGCATTTATATAATAAAATAGAAATGAAAGTAAAGGGCTCAAGGGGGTAATCAAAGATAAATGATTAATGGTTTTTGTTTAGGTCAATGGGTTAGAATTGAATGCCCCTATCATACTACAAATCTAAGGCATTAATGTAGCTTTGAAAAAGGACCTATACAAGTTCTAGGGATTAACTAAAGAATAGGTGAATACACACACAATGAAAAAATAGAATCAAGGCTCAAGAATCTTCCAACAAGGCTTTTCTCTACCATATCAACTTCCTAAAATCAAGCTTTGTATCCAAATTAATAAAGTTGTACTAAAGACACTCCAATCACCCAATTAAATCAAGCAAAGGGATTACTCAAGTTTAATGCAATCATACTTAGAAATGCTTGACTTTCACAATCATCATGCATTTAAATTTTCATAAAAGTATGCCAAGGAGTTGCATTAGGAAAGTGAAGATAGGGGTCCATTAAGCACTTCACAAAACCAATTCTCAAGTTCAAAAATTTTTCAATTTTTCTCAAATTTCATGAACCAATTGTAGCTACACATTCTGACTAGAGCAATCCTTCCCCTACACTTAATCTTTATGTTGTCCTCAATATAAATAACAAATAGAAATTAACTTAACTTGTTTCTTGGGTGAAGTAGTAAGTTGTAAAGTCTAATTCAAGATTGAAGCACAACACGTCAACAATCACCATGAGGGGAAGAAGAAAGAAACAAGTCAAGTGAGTTTAACAATGAAGTTCAAAATGTAGTAAAGATTAAGTGCAAAGTAAGAATGGCATATGAACAAGGAGCATTTATTTACTTCCTAAAAAAAGAAAAACAAAGAAATCTACCTTTTACTAATGGTTTTGTCTCCCCCACACTTAACTTCCTCATACAACAATTAAGATCAGAAAAATCATAAATATTAGAAGGAAAACAAGTGAGAAAAAAGACAACTTGAGGCTTAAATATCCATAGACTCTTGTAGGAGAAGTTCTTATCCCAGATAAGAAACATGCATTTCTTTTTTGTAACAACTTTTCCTAAGTTGTACCCCATTGGTAGTGAAGGTTCCTGTAAAAGAAATACTAGACCAGTAGTATTATCTAGTCCAAAAATAAATACATGAAGATATCTAAAATAAAACATTGGCATTGTAGGAACTAGATTCTCCAAATAAATATCACAACCAAGAAAATCAATTTTGCTCCCTTCAGTGGCAATTGAACAAGTGGTCATACTTCCAAAATCCTCTTGTGTTTGTAATAAGGAAAATGTGGAATCCAACTTAGTGTTGGAGTGTATTACATAACTTTTACAATCACAAGATTTGGGAGGTAAAAGAGTGGAAGAAGAAAGAGAATTGATCAAGCTATCACCACCTGAAATTTCAAAACAAGTATTTCCATTTTTTATATCAGGTGGCAAATTGCAAGAAAGAATTAAATGGAAAGATTCATTTGCATTTACAATTTTATCATTCAAAATCATTGAATTTTTCCTTATTGAACTACCTAAAACATGTAATTCAGAGGGATCAAAAGATGCACAATTGTCAAGGCATTTATCAAGTATAGCATGCACTTTAATGTTATCAAATGAACTAGATGAAGAATCAAGGTCATATGAAGAAGAAAGCCAATTATCAAGTTCTAAACAATTAATGTAATATCCTGTATTGTGATTAAGGGCTAATAACCTCAAAGTGATGTAATTAATGCTAATTAAGTACTTTTGAAGTATGCAATGAGAATTGTGATATGAAATATGTTCGATGATGATTTAGTAAATGTTGCAATGATCAGGGGAAAAATGGGAAATTCCCAATCAATTGGTCAGTTACTGGAAAGGGAACTCATAGGTAATTTGAGATCAATGGTGGGGATTTAATGTTGAAAGGTTAAATGGGTGGAATCATGTGCAATGAGCTTATGTGAATTATGAAGGGAAGAGCTAGATCATGACATGTGGCAAGTTGTGGACCATTGGATAAGGTCAAAGTTTCAAATTCATTTTTCTCTTCCCTCTCTTCCTCCAAGTCGGCTTGTATGCATGGGAATGGGAGAAAATCTGTATAATCTTCATCTTCATCTTCTCGCTCATTTAACATCCATTTTTGTTGAGCAAGGGAAGGAAAGAGAAAGAGTTAAGGTGAGTTTTGGCTAGCTAGATGCCTCTTAATGCTCAAGTGTTCTCTATTAATGTTGTTCAAGAGGTTGAGAGCTTTAAACCTATGGTTTCAGAATTTTGAGAGAAGGTATTTTGAAGTTTGCACAAGTTTGGAAACTAGAGAATCAAGAAGCTAATCATTGGAAGTTGAAGGGGTGAGTATTTATAGTATTTTGATATAATTGTTTTGATCATTGGTTGAGTTTTGAGAACTTTGGACTTTGCCCTGATTTTAGCCTAATTATGAAATTCATGAATTAGCTAGTGTTTTGTGATGAAATATATGCCAAATAGTGTCTTGGTGTCAATGGTTGTAGTTTGGATTTGGAAAGGGAAAGTTTGATCATTAGGTGATATTGGGTGTAATGTGGTTAGAAGAGTAGAATGTGTTATTGTGGTAAGATTTTGGTTGTTTTGAGGTTGCCAATAGGTTCATTATGGAATTTTGTATGGGAATGAACTTTGGTATAAGTTTGGAAACTATTGGAATTAGATTTGGTAAATTTGGAAAAGTGTATCAGCTGCTACGAATTTGGTTTCTGATAACCTCACTCAAGTGAGGTAGGAGCTCACTCAAGTGCAGCATCATGTTCTTCCTTTTCTCCTTGTATTTCGGTTAAAGTGTTAGGGTAGGAAGTAAGGGTGCACTTCTTTGCCTGCAAGTGATAAGTGTCATCACTCGAGTGAGCTCAGTCTCACTCGAGTGCGGGAGTCAATTGCACCTTAGGGTTGCCCTCGGGTAGTCACTCGCTGTGTCTCACTTTCTGGTGTTTGAGTGCATTTGAGGGCATCACTCGAGTGCGGTTTTCTATGCTCAAGTGAGGGTGTGAGACATATTGAGGTTTGCTCTCAGGCAAACACTTCCAATGTGACACTTTTGGGTGCTCGAGTGAATTTAGGGGTCATCACTCGAGTGAGACGACCAAAAATTAGTGTTTTGCTTCCTAAAAGGGATTGTTGGGGGTGGTTATCCCAACCCTTTAGGCATAAGTCTAGGAATTTAATAGCCACCTAAAGAGTTCATATGAATACCAACTTAAAGTATTATGGAATTAAGAACTTGGAAAAGAGATTGATCTATTGTCCCTAATTTGGTTTATAGGATTTGACATCTGCTGTCCTCATGAGCTCACTATGCCAACGAACATCAGAAAGGAACAAGGTAATGACTTTTTCTTTTATACCGTATGTGATGCATTGTATGTGTGTTATATCATTGATTTGTGATGAATTCATATGCTGCGACATTTGTGGATATGTGTAAGCACTGTCATGCCAATAGTCCTTGAGTCGTTAACAACAGTTGGAGTTAGGATGGTGTGCCTTCCCAATGGTAAAAGGGGATGAGGATGGGGTGTGATATATATGATTATGTGAAAAGCTAAAAGGCTATTTGTGAAGGCCAATGGGCCAATTGTGAAAGCTGGATGGCTATATGAACTATAAGGCTATATATATACACTGCCACACCAACAGTCCTTGAGTCGCTAACAACAGTTTGGGTTAGGACGGTGTGCCTTCCTGGCGATAAAAGGGGATGAGGGTGGAGTGTGATTTGCGCTACGCTGCTGTATGATGATTTGCTTACATGTTGTGTACTTATGTGTGGTATGAATGATTTGTTACTACTGAGATTCTCTTGAATCTTATTCTTTCCTTTGACTAACCTTTCAGACAGGGCCAGTGGCTCTAAGGAGAAGCGAACAACCCGGAGCGGTTAAAACCCTGTAGGGACATTTGGTTCGAGCCATGTTGGTTATTCATTTTGGATAGGGATTACTGTATGACATTTTGAGTTGTAAATAGTTTTGAACATATGGTGGTGTAATCCCCTAATTGGGAACTGGAACCCTGTAGTACTATGAGTAGATGAAATCGGGGGTTGCCGGGAATTTAGTTATACACTCCGATATGTTTAAATGTGATATAACTGTATAGGTAATTATATTCAATATTTGAACCTGAGACCAGGATAGAGAAGAACCTTGAAAATTTTGTGAAGTCCCTACTACAAAAGGGAGTTTTAAATGAATTTTGAATTATCCAACAGTCTCTAATTCATTTTATTATGCATTATCGAATCTTAATTATGCTAATTAAGACAGGGGGTTACAATTAACACATATTTTCCCTTTCACATGAACAAACAAAAGAAGAGTCTAAAGAAGAGGGAAAAATAAATTCTCTATCAAGTTCAATAGCATCATAAAAATCCACATCATGCTTGCTAACACTTGAAAGAGAGGAAGAATCATGTAAGCAAGCATCACTCAGACAATCATTTAAGCTATCATTAGGTTCACACTTCACCATAATTTGAGCATCTAAGCATTATCCATCATTCTCTATAATGTCATGCTTAATATATTCATCAGTCCTAGAACTAGGGAAAAGAACATCTTCATCACACATAAAAGCACTGATAGTGTAAGCAAACTTATCAACTACACAACCACTATTAGAGATATCACAGTGAGCATTATCAACATCGAGCATTTGAGGGGATTCAACCACAATTTCTTCATCTACCTCATCATCACTCACATCATCAAGAATAGTAGTAAGAGAAGGGTTAATCTCTTCAAGAAGAGGAGGAATAGTACCATTGTTTGGAAGTGACTCCTCTGGTAGTTGAAAACGTGCTTGCTTCTTCTTGACATATTTTGTGGGAGTAGGCACTGGAGGTATGGAATCTTCCACTTGTGAATTGGCATTTGACTATTACTCTTTAGTTCCCTTATCATTGGAGTTATAGGTCCATGGGGCTCCTCCTTCTCCTTCAGTCTTTATCCACAGCACATGGTCAACAAACATCTTGATAAAGCCTTCAATCTTCTCAAGTCACTCTTCCTTCTCCTTGGAAAACACATTTGCTTCTTTCAACATGAACAACTTAAAGTGTTCAATCTTGAGCTCATCATACATTCTTCTCAATGCATGAGTTCTGTCATCCAAGTTTGGCAAGGTGAGGAAAACATTAAGTCCACTAGATTGAGGTGCAAGGGATTGTGGTGGAGGTTCATAGAATGATGGAGAAGGTGGTTTATAGAAAGTTCTATATGGCATAGAAGTAGGGGAAATGGGGGAAGATGAAATGAGATTATGGTTCTTAGTAGAGTAGAGTGGATGATTCTTGATGGAATGGGTTTTTTTTATGGTTGAAGTGGGATTGAGGTGGTTGGAAAGTGGGTTCATGGTCAAAATAGGGGGTTTGAGGACAATGGTTCACAATGTTGATGGAGATACTGATATGGTTAAGATTCAAAGGCTCCTCCTTGATAATTTATTTGTGCATGGAGGGAATCCAATTCTTGTTAAAGCACATCAAACTTTTGAGAATATGTGAGATTAGAAAGTGCTTCAGGTCTCAAAGTGCCATAAGATTTATCCAAGAATTGAGAGCTTGAAGTTCTATCATTCCCTAAAAAGGAATGCATAGGAGGATTAGTGTAAAACCAAAGCTCATTATCTTCATTAAACCAAGCCATTCAAATTGTAATCAATTAAATCCCAATAAATTCTAAGTCCTAAAAAGTCCTAGAGATACAAATAAATCCTAAAAATTGGAAGGAATCAAAGAAGAAAACTCAAAAACTAACCTAATGAAAAATCTGGAAATATTCTAGAAAATTAAGAAAAATTCAAAAAGTGGCCAAAATGATGGAATTTGGCTAAAATTCACCACACCTAATAGCTAGCTGGGCTATTAGTCTTGCTTAGAATGGCGTAAAACCTTAGGAAACCAAAGCTTGTAATTCTCTAGGCAAAATTTTAAAAAATTCCAGCAAGCTTAAATATAAGCGTAACAAAAGTTTAACCGAATTCCAATCAATTTTCAAATGTGTAACACTTACTTCCAACCACAAATCAAGTTTAAGCAAGGAAAAAGCAATAATTCAAATGCAAAAACAAAGGAAAATCAAGATATTTGTTGGTATTTTTCACAAATTTTCTATGGTAAGAGGGAAGATATCATGAAATATGCTATGAACAAGTGAATGCAATCTATACTAAACGCAATGCAAAATTACCTAAATGCAAGCCTAAAGGCCAAAGATACCAATCAATCAAAGATTGACATTTAGTTACTAGAGAACCAATTACTTAGCTCCCCAGCAACAGTGCCACTTGAAGAAGGTGTGTGCTTTATGCCTTAGTAACCTTTTCAAAAATTAAACCAAAGATTGTAATATATAGTCCAATCATGGATCATCTCTCGAAAAGTCTTTTATTAATTACCTAGAAACTAAGTGTGATATTTGGCATAAAACAAGTTAAAAAATGATTTTTGAGCATTTTATCTAACAACTAAATTGCAATTAAACTAAAATGCTTTAAAAATTAATATTTTTGGATTTTGGGAATAAAAGTGGAAAGGAATGGAAATGATTTTGAAAGGTATGATAAAAAAAACCTCATAGAATAATGAATTTCATCAATCCTTGTTTCAAAAGATAATAGGAGTGTGGTAGTTTGATAAATTTGCTCAAAAGACCCTTTGAGTTAACTTGAGTTAGGTGAATTAATTCCTCTACACTGGGTATAAATTAATCCCTCTAACTGAAACCCAATTTAAACACTAGCAATTGAAATTAATAATATGCAAGACACAAGTAACTAAAAACCCTTGCATTACAAGTATAATATATTAATATCAATTCTAAGCACATGCTTAACCAAGTCATTATATAAGAAATTGCTACTAATTAAGTTTAAAGTGTCAAATACACAAAGTTAAAATCAAATACACATCTAATCTCAAGAATTGTATGGAACCCCGATACAAAATTCCAATCTAATATGCTAATTAAATTCTAAACCTAGAATTTAACTAATACCAAAGATTAAAAATAGACATTAGATAGTAGAACACTCCCATTTGAAGCTCCAAGATCAAGAATCAACTCATTGCTCTAGGAGAAAAGGAAATTAGCCACTACAATTTGTCATCACAACTCCAACAAACACTTTCACAATTCCAACCATGTAAAACACTGAATTAATTAACCAATTAGCACTAAACCAATTAAGCTCAGGGGCTGAAATTGCCACACAAAACGGATTAGAGAAAGCCACCGTTTGGACCAAGGATGTTGCTGGCGGTTTGGTGGACGGTGGTTTGTGGTGGCAGAAACAAGATAGAGTCAATGGTTCAGGTCCTTCTCCCAATTGTTTGCAGCTCCTCTTCCTCTGTTCTTCACGCTGAAGCTCAAGATCTGGAATGAAGAACGTGACAGTGATGGTAGGGAGGCTGTGAAGGTTGCCGACGAGGAAGAAGGTGACGCGTGGTAGAAGAGACAACGGTGAAGGTGATTTGTGGAGGTGATGATAGAATCTCAAGCAAAGGTTCGCGGCTCTGCTTGCTGGTTCTGGTCTGAAACTCGAGCTCTGTTCATAGCAGCGGAGAAGAGTCGCAGCTTCGCCGCCGGCTACGATGGTGATGAGGGCGTGGGCGACGGAGAAGGTAATGCTTGGTGATGGCGTTCAAGGTGAAGGTCTGAAGGTTCTGAGTTCGCGGCGTTCTGGTTCATGAATGTCCAGCTGCTTCTCTAAATCAGACCTAAATTTTGCTGCAAAAACGCTGTGTTCTGGCGAGAACTAAATTGTCATTTTGTAAATTCGTGGGCTAAACTGTTATTTCTAAATTTCAAGCCCCAAACTATCATTTTCAGTTTTAATCCACTTTTTGTAAGTACCTATAATTAAAACAATTAAATCAATATCAAATATTCTTAGAAAATCAATGATTAAGAGTAATTATAATTATTTTGATAATTTTACCCTTTTTAATCTTAGTTTAATGTATTTATTCTTAATCTCAATTTATCATAAGAAAGGTATTTTAATCTTAGTTATTATGACAAAAACCCCAAATAAAATATGAAAATATATAGTAAAAATAGGGATTTATCACACCCTCAAATTAGAAAACTTTTAGAGAATGTTCTTTCTCACAAATAATAATGAGGAAACTTTTCTTTTTTTCATTCTCTTTCACTCTTTTCCTTCTTTCCTATTTTTACTTCCCTTTCCTTTTGTTCCTTTTCATAAAATAGGAAACACATAAAATAGAAAATGCATCAAATTAAACAATTCAAACATGAGCTTTTCTCCACATAGGAAGGGAGCCCAAAACCCAACATAGAGTAGGGTAGACACTTTTTGTTATGGGGAATCCCTGGAAAAATACCATCGAAATATCAAAATCTCAAATTTTGGATTCAAATTTCAATAATCCCAAATCAGTTTTTAAAATTTTAAAATGTTGTGAAAAGACATCACTACCCTTCGCTTACTTTTTTTAAATTTCACCTAAGCACCCCTTGCTAGAGCTCCCACGACTCCATTGAAGACTAGTCACCGAAGCTCAGACGCTAGCGATCTCAGCTGCCAGCAAAATTCCTAATACATTTTAAATAAACTTCCAAAACAAGAGTAATAAATAGAGAAACTAGAGTTGTAATCAAGACTCATGTTGCTTGCTCTGTCCTAATAAAATACCTTAAATGCTAGTGCCAGAGATCATGTGATAGCCGCCGACACCAATGATTCAATAGTTGACCATTGGTGAGGGGTACTTAGGTGACATTTAAGAAAATAAAAATAAAGGTAGTGATATCTTTTTGCAACATTTGAAAATTCTAAATTAAATTAATTTATTGGAATTTATTTGAGATTACTGAAATTCAACATCCTGATTTGTTCTTTTGATATTTCCAGGATATTTTCTGTCATTTTCTCTTTAATTTTATTTTGTTTCCTTTTAATGTTGGGTTACGGAGAGTACAATATTTTGTTAATTTTTGATCTTTTCTCACGTAAATAATCAAGAGTTTGTTTGAGAATTTAGTATATGTTTGGCTCGGCTTTCAAAATAGTGGCTTATAGACATAAAAGGAGTAATACTCCATCTTGTTCACATATTTGGTTGACAAACAAATTGGACATATCGATTGGTTTTGTTAGTAAACAACAAATTTGGTTGTTCACATAAAAGGAGTAATACTCCATCTTGTTCACATATTTGGTTGACAAACAAATTGGACATATCGATTGGTTTTGTTAGTAAACAACAAATTGAAACCTAATTTCGTAGAGAACATCTCCAAAACGACGATGTGAAAACTCGACCAGTCAAAAATTATAGTTTACAGTAATTGAAAAAAATATTTTTAAATTTTCTTATATAAAATAAAAACATTTTACTTGAATTACGGCTAGTTTGATTATGATCAAATCAATCAACCTTGACACGATGCCATTAATACTAATTCAACGACCAGCTCAATTTTTAAAATATTGGTTGATATAAGACAGCAATGGGACAATATGGTAGAGCTGTTTCTCGCCAATTAGGTTCTTATTATATAATCTTCAATTAACTAATACTTTATGAGTTAAGAAAGTTACTTAAAATTAGTTATTTTTTGTAAAATATCAAAATTACTCATAATAAAAGTCACTAGTTAGAAGAGTTTGGTTAATTAGTTATAAAGTTTAATAATTAGTTAAGGATATTAGGTTAAAAAAATTAAAATTTTAGATAAAACATGATATATTATAAAATATGCGGGAAATGTTTAGAATTTTCGAATTTCTTAATAAAAGTCACTAGTTAGAAGAGCATGGTTAATTAGTTAGAAAGTTTAATAGTTAGTTAAGGATATTAGGTTGAAAAAGATTAATATTTCAGATAAAACATGACTCATTATAATATATGCGGGAAATCTTTAGAATTTTCGAATCTTGATGATACAATAGCAATTTTTTGAAGACGGGGAATTTAGTTGTCCTTTTCAATTGGTTTTCTTATAGCCCGTTTGGTTCGATTCTATAGGAGAAAATTACATGTAATCCTGATGTAACATGCTAATTACAACATTTGGTTGGACATATGTAATGTAAATAGAATTACATTTTGTAATCTGGATTACATATATCATTTGATGTAATTAGAATTACACTGCTAGAACTGATGAATGAGGATATAGACATCTTGTAATCAAGTAAAAAAGACACAATTGGCATCATAATATTTTTAATTGACCAAAATGCTCACCCGTAGACTTAAATATTAAATAATTACACCCATTAAATATTAAAAATTAATTAATAATATAAATTTTAAAAAATATTCCCCCATTTAAAAATTATATTTCACCATTACAAAATATTAAAATATCCAATTAAATAACATTCTCACCATTAAATATTAAAAAAATAGTATGACAACCTACTGCATAATATTTTCACTATTAAATATTAAAAAACTGCTATGAACTCATTCTGTACACCGCACAAATTAAAAAAATTATCATGAACTCAACATTTACATTATGTTCTATCAAAAAAATATATATGTAGACAATGAGGGTAATTTTGTTTCTTACTATATTATTCTCATATATTCTTATGTTTGATGTAATCCAATCAAATGTTTTTATTCAAATGTATTAACAAGCCCAGAATTTGGAAAAATATAATAATCTTTTCTTGATAATTATAAGCCACAATGGCATTACAACAAACCCTTCTTGGGTGATTCAAGTGTTAACCCTAAACTCTAAGATTAATGAGAGATGAGGCTCAAGTTAACCTCCCTTATTTGGTGAGGATCCTACCATCCTACACACTAAACATATTAACTAGGACCCTTTATATAAGCTAGAGCCTCAACTTACTAACTACTCAAATTAATTCAATATAATATCTCTAACACACCCCCTCAAGTTGACATTTGTTATACTCATGAAAGTGTTAACTTGAAGTGTCAACTTGCCAATAAAATAAATAGGGTTTAGTGAAATGAGATTAAATCAATCATTTTGTTCTTATGAACAACACTTTTTTTTAAGGAGACATCTTCCTCTTGATCTTTGGAATATTGTTCTTCAACACCCCATTCTTCAATTATTGCAAAAACATGTCTGATTTTGATGAACCCATAGTTTCTACATTCACCTTTTGACATGACAATATTCTTGACTTAACCATTAATTTCCTCCTTTTCCAAGCTTTGAACAAAACAACCCAATAGCTGCACCTTTCTACCACATTTGACTAGCTCCTTCCTCTTTAATTGACTTTTCCAAATTTTGCATAAGACTCTTCAGGCCTCTCTTGCAAGCACTCTTGAAGTCTCTCTTGCGAGCAACACCATTAACATTCTTTGCTTCTTTGAAGTGCGTGCTTCACCATTAATAGAACTCTTGACTTGGAGCTGATTTTCTACTTTGCAAAGCACATTAATAAAACTCTTGACTTGTCCACCTCCAAGAAGCGACTCTGCAGAAAGCTTCACCACCATGTTAGGCTTAAACATTGACTCACAAGCACTTTAAAGAGAGTCAGATACAGCTCCTTTTATTGCATAGGATAGTAATATATCTCCAACCTCCACATCATCGTAAAATCATGATAATTGACCCTGGTTGCGTCACTTGTGCAGACCCCAAAGAAATCTTTTCGAGACATTTGCTAAGTACTGGAAAACCTTGGTTAAAATGTAAAAAACCAATAGCAACGACAGTTGAGCCTTCAACCAGAATCACTGATGCAATAATTCTTCTTTTGAATACCTTCTCTCCAACCTATCTCTTCTCAGATTCCTTGAAAACATTCATAATATTGTTGGTATTTCATGGAGTCTCTTCAACTAATATTTGCATTCTAAGAAAGGAAGTGAGATAATCCTTTAGTCGCCTCGGGGTTATCAAGAATAAAAACGAATTACTGCAATATAGTGCACAACTCAGGTCGTTTTATTTTAAGGAGCAGATTATAAAACTAATTTCTACTAAACTAGGTAATTACAATACAAAATTGACAAAAATAAACATGATTAATCGATTTTTAAAATTATGAATTGAATGCAATTAAAATAGATATTTTTAGGATTTTTGGAATAAAAGTGAAATGGAATGGAGGTTGGTTTTGAAAGCTATGATAAAGCCTTATAGAACAATGAATTTCATCTATCATTTACTTTAAAAGATAATGGGAGTGTGCTGGTTTGACAAAAATACTCAAAAGACCCTTTGAGCTAACTTGAGTTAGGTGAATTAAATCTTCTACATCAAGCAAGACTTAATCCCTCTAACTGAAACTCAATACAAAACACTAGCAATTGCAATCAAAGTCCCTTAAAATACCAAACCTCAAACACCGTTGAGTTTAGTGCATTAATCAATGATTATTCCTAGACCTAGAAATAATCACTTCTTAAAACACTATTAAAAACCACTTTGTATGCAATTTATGAAATCACTAAATTCTCTAAAATACCAAACCCCATCAACCGATGAGTCTAACCATCAAAAGAAAAGAACCCCTATTCTAGAGATGTTATTAAGCACTCTTAGTGTGTGATTATGAATTAATTGATGTAATTAGTTTCAAAATAATCCAAAATCAACTCAATATCCAATCAATACCATGCCAAATAATAGAGAATCAAGAGAATTACAATGAAACATATATGTAACTACATATATTGATGAACACAATGTTCAACATAAACTAATTCAAATCACAAATCGGTTGAAATAAAGATTAAACCAAACATATTAGTCTTATCTACAAATTACAATTTCTAAAACAAATAAAATCATAAATATACAGTTAAGCTAATTAACTAAAACCAAAATACCCCTTTTGTAGCTCTAAACTTCAAGACTCAATTCCATTGCTCTAGGAAAAGATGGGCTCAGTCACAGCAAACCACCATCAAAGCTTCACCAAATAAAATCATCTTCAAATTTCAAACAGCAGCCAAGAAAACAAACAACCACAAAGGAGACAGAATTAATGTGCAATTAACTTAGAACTCTGTGGTGATGGTGGAAACAGAGGAGACACGGTCTGGACTGGAGGTTAAAGGCAGAGATGAGACTTAGGTGAAGGTTCTGGAGGATGTGAAGGTCGCCGGCTGTAGAGGAGTGAAAGCGATGAAGAGTTGGTGGTGTGGTGTTTGATGAAGATGATTCAACTTGCGGCAGCTCCCTCCGTTCCCCACTTCTGGTTCTGTTTCCAACTCCTCCAATCCAGTTCTGAGATGCTTCTCTGCCGCGGCTGTAGTTCAGGATGATGATCGCCGACGGCTGTAGTGGTGGTGAACGGTGCCTCCGGCGAGAGAGGAAGAACAAAGTGAAGGGAATGAGAGGTTTTGTGTTGCGGCTGTCTTCTTTTCACGCGTCTCTGGTTCTGTTCTCTATCGTGCCTCTCTGGAAAATCTCCAGATGATTTCAGGTTCAGAGCCGGGAAAACGGGCCGAGCCTGTCGGGCCGGCCCTTTTAGGCCCTGGTCCTTTAAGGGCCGGGCTTGTAAATTGTAGTCTCAAAAGGAAGTCGGGCCTAAAAGGGCCGGCCCTGTAGGGCCTCGGGCTTAAAAGGACCGGCCCTGGAGGGCCTCGGGCCGGCCCTTTAGGCCCGTTTATTTTTTATTTTTTTTATTTGGAAAGGAACCATGTTACATTTTTGAATTACCTTATTGAATCTATATGTCACTTTGTCCTCATATTGTATAGAGTATGATTTTTTAGTATATTATTCTGCCTATTTAGACTAAAATCATATTATATACTATTCTGCCTGATAGAGTATGATTTTTTATGGAGGTTGTAATTATTTTACTACTTGAACCTACTGCTTAAAGTGAAACACAAGCAAATGTCCTTGAAATTGATGATAGTAGCGAAGAAGGTGAAAATGATAGTCGTCACACTCATGTTGTTTAGAGGTTAGAATATTTAGCTTCTTGCCTTCTTATACTTTGACATTTATGTGAGTTATTTATGGACATGATTTTACCTTTGATTATACATTAGTAACTGTGTTTGTTTGTTGCAAGAGACGTATTATTTAAATCTTAATGTTGACAACATTTATGTATTAAATTAGAACTTTATTCGTTGTTATTTACTAATTATATCTCTCTTGGGAAAATATGCAGGAAAAATAGTTAAATATTGTGAAAAGGATTTCCCGACCCTGCGGGCCGGCCCTGACCCTGATGCTCTTGGGCCGGGCCTTGAAATAAAAATAATTAACCCAATGTCAAATCTTTATAAAAATAAATGATTAAAAGTAATTATAATTTTCATGACAATTTTATCTTTTTTAATCATAATTTAATATATTTACTCTTAATCTTAATTAAGGATAAAGAAATCATTTAAAACTCAAATATAATAACAAAATTTTTAAATAAAATATAAAAATATATAATAAAATAAGAATTTATTAAATAATAATTTTTAAAAAAATTTGAATAGAAAGATAACAACAAAACCCACATCAATATCACTCAGGCCTTCCAAAACACTGTAAACCAATGGTTTCTTTGCAACAGAATCACACAGTGGCATTAAGAAATCCTCTGAAATAATCTGGACATACAACCTTGTAGACAAGACGAGTATACCTTGAAGCAATTGTAGGCAGCCGTTCTTGACAGGAGACGCTGAATATTCAAATCACGGCGGAGATATCAGATCACTGTTTCCTTTCTTCTTCAAATTGGAATTGCAGATCACACCTCAATTCCAGATCGCGATTGTCATGGCATGAGTTTAGCTCGCGATTTCTGTGTCTTTCAAATCTCAAGTCGTGTTGCAAGTCACGAGATCGTGTTTTTGTTGCAGCAACGCATTTGGAATGAATGAGGAAAGAAAATAGCGGAAATGGGGAAGGAGCAAGATTACAGAGGTCTTGAAAAAACAACAAGACGCGACGAGTACCTTGGTGAAATTCTCCTTAAGTCGCGACGGGCTGTGAACGGAGCAGAGGATCGCGACGATGGGTTTTCTGAGTCGTGTCTTTGTTTTCTCGGCAAAGAATCTTCGAGTCCTATTTGAATCACCTTATATGGAAACCGAATGCACCACTTTTCTCAGCAAATTTCTGGTTTGAATCACCGTGAATGGAGTGCATCAATTTTCTCGGCAAGGTTCAGCCAACGCATTCAACAAGGACGACCAATGACGATGAACACTCACAGGACTGGATTTCAGAAAGCAAAGACAGCGAGGGTGGAGAAAGCGGCTCAAGAACCTAGGGCTACAGAGTCAGCAACGGTGTCGTTTGAGGCAGACGGCAAGAGATTAAAAGAACAAGCAGCAAGAACGAGGTTGTGTACTCCAGAAAAGAACTGTAGGCTCTGGGGGTAAATTACTAAATTAAGAATTTCCTTTATGGGCTTCGTGATTATATGCCCCAAAAGAAAACCTGCTCATGTTAACAGGCCTGAATTTGGAGAAACATACTAATATCTTTTTTAGAATTATAAGCCACAACAGCATTATAACAAACTATTTTTTGGGTGATTCTACTATTAACCCTAAACTTTAAGATTAATTAGAGGTAAGGACCAAGTTAACCTCTCTCATTTAGTGAGGATCCTACCATCCTACACACTAAACATATTAGCTAGGACCCTTTATATAGGCTAGGGCCTCAACTTACTAACTACTCAAATTAATTCAATACAATATCTCTAACAAAATGCATCATGTTTCCTCAAAGAAGAACCAAACAAATTCATATACTCATCATTATAAGCATGTTTGGGAATACTTTATATTTTGAATATAAGTGTTTATTACGCAAGTCGAAATAAAACTCCTCTCACATATTTACCTCGTATACCGTGAATCATGATTTATAAGCACTTATTATCTAAAAATAAGTATTCCAAACGAGCATTATATTACATTGTATTACATTTATTTACATTAACTCCAATTCCATGGACCCAACGAGCACTTAGTAAACAACCAATTGAAACCTGATTTCGTTGAGAAATCTCCAAAACGATGATGTGAAAACTCGACCAGTCAAAAATTATAGTTTACAGTACTTGAAAAAAATTTTTTTTTTAAATTTTCTTATATAAAATAAAAACATTTTAGTTCAATTACAGCTAGTTTAATTATGATCAAATCAATCAACCTAGACACGATGCCATTAATACCAATTCAATGACCAGCTCAATTTTTAAAATATTGGTACAAGACAAAGCAATGGGACAATATGGTGGAGCGCTGTTTCTCGCCAATTAGGTTCTTATTATAATATTCAATTAACTAATACTTTATGAGTTAAGAAAGTTACTTAAAATGAGTTATTTTTTGTAAAATATCGAAATTACTATTAATAAAAGTCACTAGTTAGAAGAGTTTGGTTAATTAGTTAGAAAGTTTAATAATTAGCCAAGGATATTTGGGTGAAAAAAATTAATATTTTAGATAAAACATGATATATTATAAAATATGCGGGAAATGTTTAGAATTTTGAAATTTCTTAATAGAAGTCACTAGTTAGAAGAGCTTGATTAATTAGTTAGAAATTTTAATAGTTAGTTAAGGATATTAGGTGAAAAAAATTAATATTTCAGATTAAACATGATTTATTATAAAACATGCGGGAAATCTTTAGAATTTTCGAATTCCTTGATGATACAATAGCAATTTTTTGCCATGAATACGGGGAATTTAGGTGTCCTTTTCCTTTGTATTTTATTTATAACAAATTTAATTTTCTCAACTACATTATATTTAAATCATTTATGAATTTAGGTATGACAGGGAATCTGAATTCAGATTACGCTGTTTAATGTTCTAAAGGTTTGACCTTTTCATGGAGAGTTGACTTAGAATAACAGTTTTTGGAGAGGGTGGACAATAATTGAAATAAAACAATAATTTCTGGCTCAGGCATTATGAAAGCAAAATAGAGAAACAATTATTTAATGGTGGCGTATATTATGTATTGTTTTAAAAAATTGTTGCCGTGTCTATTGCGACGAAGGAAAAGACTGTTTTCAAAGTAAACGGCAAGAAAAACAAAGCTTTCATTGTCGTTTAATTTTCCTTCCTGTATGGCCGCTACTTGCCGTAGGATGTGAGAGGTTGGTCATGAGGATTGAATCTTCTCTCTTCTAATGACTTGATGAACGGAATTTAATTCAATAATTGGGAAACTAAGTCATTTTAAAATCACGTATTTGCCAAATAGATAGTGTTAGAGTATTCAAATACTCACTTGGCACTAGTGATTTTTATAAGTTACACTTTGGACATATCTGAACATTCAATATACGTTTTTGTTGTTACTTTTAATTGATTATATGTCACTAACATTAATAATAACAGTTTCCCCTTCATTTTCTATCTCATCACTTGATGACATATATTTTTAAAAAATTATTTTTTTATATATGTATTTCCTTCAACCAATTTTAAGTAATCTATGCAATTCAATTATTTGTGCTTATGAAAAGGATTTGTATTTGATCATTTTGAATTCTTTGCTCTAGACATAGGCTTTTTTTTATAACCCTTTGGGCCACTTAATGTCTGATACTTCTTTTGGATCCCTATTATTAAGTATTCGAGTAATTGACTAATTCGAATCAAAGCTTTGTAATTATGATGCCTCTCTCTAGGATTTTTTTTTTTTTAATAAGTGCGATTCAAACTTAATTCACCTACCTTATAGTCTAACTGACCCATCACTAGACCAAATGCCCTTGAGCCTTAGGTGCTCTAAATGGCGGCTTTTTTTTAAAAAAAAAAATGCACACACAAGTTGGAGTCTATTAATAAAAGGGGAAGCAATTAAGTTGCCCCTTTTTACAAGTTTTGTTGTTTTCAACGTAGACATGATCTGATGTGCATATCGGGAACAAAGATCTTCTTTTGGGAAAAAAAGATTTAATTCAATAGAGCGATCCCAGTTAATATTCAATTCATATGATAAAACTTGTAACAAACTATATTATTGCCAAGTTATAAATGGTACATTATTTTTTCCAAATTCATTCCGTTCATGAAAAGACATTTAATTTTATATTTATACTGTTGGAAAATCGAAAAAAAAAAAAAAAAGCTAACCAAGCATCTTGTTTTGTAGATTTTGCATAAAAAGTCATCTTCTATCCTCTGGTTTTTTTGCCAGAATCTTCTATCCTCTGATATTTTCCCTCTTTTTTTATTAAATGAAGAGTATTGTACTATTGTTAGAGAGAACAAATACATATACTACTATTTGTAGGTTAATGAATTAGGTATCTCTTAGCCGGCCAAAAAAAAAACGAAAAAGAAAAAGAATTATGTAGCTCTTGTATGAAATATATTCTTAAAATATTTCACAGCAGCCCCTAACAAGCGTAGGATATTTTCAGTTTCTTGGTCAATATTCCAAACAGATAAGATGTGGAATTTTAAAAGTCCATATGTCTGCATCGGTGGCGTCGTATGTACATAACCATAATCGACCATTTTAATAATAAATCGTGATTTAATCTAATTTAGTTGTCCAAATTTACAAAAATTGTATTATAAACTGAGAATGCGATTTACAAGTCAATATTAATAATTTATTCTTGTCACCAAAAGTCGCTAACAAGCTCAGTTAAAAAAATAGCCTATTGCAATTCAAACGTACAGAATATATAAATGGCTTTAACAGAATATAGCACACGTCGGATTCTTCGTTATTATATTCAGCTACATACAGACTATTCACTTCTTAGTGCTTGTTTGGGGCATCTTAATTTTAGTTTATAAGTACTTTTCAATCATAATTTACGGTATACGAGGTAAGTATGTGGGATGAGTTTTATTTCGATTTATGTAAAAGACACTTATAAGCTATAAATAGCCAATTATCATGTTATGAATGCTCTCGTATACACCCCCTCTGTCTCTTTATAACCTTTAAATAACTTATTTGCGTTCATCAATTAAACAATTAAAATTAGTTAAAAGTAATAAATATATACTCTTTTCGATCTTAAATATAAGACATATCTAACTTTTTTTTGAGAGATTAAGGAAACTGAATAAGTTACTTAATCATATAATATATTGTGTATCATTAGATTATATATCAGTTAATAAATTAGGCAAAATAATTTGGAGACAAAAAGATAAATATAAATATTTTAAAGTAATTTAATGAGCTTCCTTAATATCTCCAAAAAAGTCAACTTTATCTTATATTTAAGATCGGACAGAGTATTTTTTCCAACTATACCCTTATAGGTAAAGAGGATAACTTTTTTTTTTTTTTATAAAAAGGTAAAGAGGATAACTAAAAGAGAATAAATACAATAAATACAGTCAACAAGGGTAAAAGTGGAAAAAACACAATAGACATTTAGACAAAGCTAAAATGAAGCTTGTATTTTGGGACACACCCATTCACAAATTTGAAGCTTATAATAAGGAATAGAGGGAGTAATATTCACTTCCAACATATTACATACTAACTAGGAAAAACCTGAAACCTCTAGAAGTTTGCCTTAAAATTTAATTACTTTTTAAATATATCTTATAAAAATAAAGTCAACACAATAATAAATTAAAAGGTATAATTATACATTCATAATTTCCTGATGTGACTTACAAATAACACAAAAACTAAACATTTTCACTCTATCCTATAAATAGCACCTTGGGAGTAAGTAAAAGGGAAAATGACGAAGATAATTTCAGTAAAGTCCCATAACAGAAAAAAAACTGAATATTTTGTAAAAACAGTTTAACGAGTTGTTATTTTAGATTTTAAGGATTTCACTATAATTATCTTCGGTCCTAAAGACCTGCGCGTCATTTTCCCTAAGTAAATATTGCCGGTTGGGTCCCACTTATTCGCAAGCCTTTACTTTTTACTCTTCTCTTGGTCAAACGTTTCCCATAATCGCCTGCATTTTTTAATCTGAATGGAAACTCCATCTTGATGTACACATACATATAGATATATAGATAAACTTTGCTGTCTTTTTCAAACACCCTGGTCCCCAGCTGCTTTCCTAGTCTCATAAATAGTGTCCCAACCTTCATTCAATCTGCATCTTCTCTATTACTGCTTCTCTGTCGTCTTCAACAGAGCACCATGTTGCAGCTGCCCCTGCAACAGAAGCCCCACTTTGTCTTATTCTTCTTAGGATTGATAATCTGGTCATGGGGGAGTCTTGACGGCGTCGTTTCGGACCCACAGACCAACTTTGTGAAACTAGGGTGCAGTCAATACAACGTGAGTGATTTGTCCATTTTCAGTGACAACTTAAACATAACAATGAGAGACCTGAGAGCACAGATCAGCAACCAAAGCAAGCACTTCGCCACGGCCCAGGCAGTGAAGGGTAACAATCCGGCGTACGGCCTTTTTCAGTGCAGAAACTACCTATCCATCAGTGACTGCCTCGCTTGCTTCGACTACGCGGCCATTCACATAATGAACTGCTCCGTCGGGGTCACCGGTGCCCGTATCATCTATGAAGGTTGCTTCCTCAGGTACAACTCTATCTTTAACTTCTTTGACTTCCTTGGTTTTAATCAATAATTAGTTTAGATATTTTGTATATATAGAGCATTAACATTATTACGCTACATACTCAATTGAATAAACCCAAAAAAAACAAGAACTTAATTGTGTCGTTGGAAAAAAAAAAGTTTAGGCAACAAAGATTGGTTCAGTCAATAAAAAATTGACTCGTAATTTACAAGTTCGTCAGTTCAAACCCTGCCGCCGCCATGACAATCTTGTTAGTTGATAATTTAAGTAACTCCGTAAGAGCTATTTGAACTTAGACGCATGTATGAGACCCAACTAATCTAAAGCTCAATTTCATCAAGAAAATATATGTTTAAAAGCCATAGGCCCAATAGCCTAATTTCACAGAATACATAATCACAAAAGAAATGGTTATTATTATTTTAGTAATAACGATATTGATATAGGAGTAATAGATCCCGTATGACTTTTTTAATAATAGAGGACAGACCTTGCAATTAAGCTGTCCATTAAAAATTAAAAATACCCAATTACAGGCTTTTGGAAATAGTTTTTAGGTAAAATGCTCTAACCATCCCTATGTTTTGCTTTAATTACATGAACCTCCCTTTTATTTTGAAAACTCATATAAACCTCGCTTGAAATTAAAATATGTGGTACACAAACATTCTTTATATATTAAAGATTCATTTTCCGTCCATCCAACCGTTAATAGACCGTTAAGCTTGACTCTCAAACTTTTTTGACCAAAATACCCCTCTTTAACAAAAGAATTATTTAAACATTTATATTTGTCAAAAAAAAATTATACAACCAAAAAATAATTCTAATATAAGTTTTCAAAATTTCTAATATGTTATAAAATTTATTAGTTTTTATTATATTATAAAATTATAATTTTAAGTTTTCATCATATTTATTGAAATGTATTTATGTTGGTTTATTTAAAGGAGAAAAACATATTTCAAAAACATATTTTTGTTATCATATAGTTAAATAATATAAGTTTGAGATATAATGTAAATAATTTAATTTTTTTTGGCCTGCAAATAATTTAAATTTATAATTTATAATTTTGCCAACATTCAAAGATAAATTAGGCATTTGATATGATAAAGGGCAATTTAGTAAATAAAATTTATTTTAATGTAAAATTTTAATTGAAAAATATATTTGTAGAATCTTTTTAATGGCTTTAACGGTTTGGACCTAAATGTATATTTTCAAAATAGAGAGAAGGTATGTGTAGTTAAGGCAAGACAGGAAGGAGGTCAGAATATTTTACTCTTAGTTTCTTAATCAATAATTAGTTTAGATATTTTTCATAGAGCATCACATTAGTGCTAGGCTACATACACACTTGAATAAACTGTATGAATCCCCTACTGAGGAGTCTCAAGAGAGGAGTGTAGTTTATAAGTTTAAAAAATGGTTTCTCCTTTGGACTTATGGTAACATTAGTTCCTGACCTGTTCTCTTGTAGGGACTCCCCAACCTAACATGCTATGTTTTTGGATAGGTTCTCTTTTGGGCTTGTGCCCGTACGCAAGATAAACCTCTTTTTTTCCATACGGAAAAAAACCTTAATAGTCCTTAAAATAGTTATTATTTCATGATAACAATAGAGATATAAATATAATAGATATAATATATGACTTTTCTTTTTCCTTTTTTGTCTGGTAACAAGGTATGAGAGTAGTGGATTCTTCGATCAGAACACAGACGCTGGAAACAACATAATCTGCGGAAATCAGACCATCAGAAACACCACGGGACTTGCTTCAACTGTGCAACAAGTTCTAACGAATCTGGACATAGCAACCTCCAGAATCACTGGTTTCTATGCAGCCACTATGACGCCAGTTCCTAATAGTAATGGCACAAACATTTATGCAATTGCTCAATGTATTGAGACTATCACACAAGTTGGGTGCCAGGATTGCCTCAATATTGCCTTGAGAAATTTTCAGATTTGTCTTCCCAACTCAAATGCTAAGACTTATGATGCTGGTTGCTTCATGAGATACTCCACCACAGCCTTCTTTGCTGACAATCAAACCATTAATATTAGGCCCTTCTTGAAACAAGGTACATATATAAATGAATCTTTAATTATGAGTTTCTTTATAATCTATCCATATAGAAAGTTTTGGGATAATATAATTAGGGTCAACTTGCGTTTGTGTGTGTTTGTTTAATTTCTTTAATGTGATTTGTAGGGGGAAGTTCAAGCAAGAAGAAGGCAATTATTGGGGGAGTGGTTGGTGGTGGATCTTTTCTTTTGATTCTCCTTGCATTATATGCTTGGTACGTTCGATCAACATCGTCCAAGAGGATTCATAGAGGTAACATAACTTGGAAAGACTTTATTATTCAATTTGAAATTGATTATTGGCTAAAGTATACGGTTACTCTTTTAAGTTCAAACGAGATTCCATATTAGCCTTTTAACTTTAAAAAGTGTGTTTTTAGTCCTTTTAAATTAAGACTGTTAACTTTACTAACCAAAAATGATGACTTATAGTAAATTTAAAATGCTGACATGTCCAAAATTTAATTCTTTAATATAATTACTTTTATATTTTAATTTTAAAATCAATCTTCTAGAAAGACATGTCAGCATTTTAAATTTGTTGACTCGGCATTTTCCGTTAGTAAAGTTAAAAGTGTTAATTTAAAATGACTAAAATCACATTTTTTTAACTTAAAGGACTAAAAAGGAATCTTGTCTAAACTTAAAAGGTCAAAAGTATACTTTAGCCTTAATTATTTAATGCCATATGCTTTTTTTTCACTTATTTTTCTTTTTAATTACGAAAGGATGAATCCCTTGCTGATTTTATTTATCTGGTTTCCCCCACAGGTGATATTTTAGGAGCAACTGAGTTGAAAGGCCCAAGTACTTATAGGTACAAAGATCTTAAGAAAGCTACAAAAAATTTCAGCAAAGAAAATAAACTAGGAGAAGGAGGCTTCGGCGATGTATACAAGGTACACCCTATAAATATTAATCGATACCCTTTTTAAAGATATTAGTGATTCTAAGCGTGTTGCATGGATCTGGATCTTCTGCTATTAAAAATCGTTTTGTTGAACAGGGCACTCTGAAAAATGGGAAAGTAGTTGCTGTAAAGAAATTGGCTTTAGGGCAATCCAAACAGATGGAGAAAGATTTTGAGAGTGAAGTCAAGTTGATAAGTAATGTTCATCATCGGAATCTTGTTCGACTTCTTGGATGTTGCAGTAAAGGGCAAGAGAGGCTTCTTGTTTATGAATACATGAAAAACGACAATGTTGGCACATTCTTGTTTGGTAAGCAAAATTTAAATAATATTTAAAAAATGCTTTTATATCCAAATATGCTTTTCATCAACAGATAAGCATGTTGACCTCAACATTGATTTTGAGGATCATCTTAAAGATATTTTATCTATCTTTTAATAATTTCTAAATTGTTAAAAATAGGCAAAAATAAAGGCTCCCTCAGCTGGAAGCAACGCTATAATATAATTTTAGGCACAGCAAGGGGTTTGGCCTATTTACATGAGGAATTCCATGTTTGTATCATACATAGAGATATAAAGACCAGTAACATTCTCTTGGATGATGATCTCCAACCTAAAATTGCTGATTTTGGGTTGGCAAGGCTTCTCCCACATGACTTATCTCATCTCAACACAAAATTTGCTGGAACAATGTAAGTAAAAGCATATCTCATCTTTTTGTTATATCATGTGAGTACACAAGTGATTGTAAAATAAAACCATTATAGTTATTAAATGGAACAATGATATATTTTCAGTCGTATCCATTTTTTTCCACACATTTTATTCTTTAATTAAAAAACAATACAACACTTTGAAATATGCACAGGAATATTTCAACTTTTGTTGTATCATAGTTCATATTATTGTCAATGTTGTATGTCATGTCTTATAATATTGATTTAATTCATTATGTCATAAATATTATGCTTTTGTCAGGGGATACACAGCACCTGAATATGCAATGCATGGACAATTATCAGAGAAGGCCGATACCTATAGTTATGGTGTTGTAGTCCTAGAAATCATAAGCGGACACAAGAGTGGTGAAACAGGGGATGACGTTGAAGGCGAATTTCTCCTTCAAAGAGTAAGAAAATTCTCAAATTATTATATAACAAATGATACACCTTTTACAGTTCAACGTTACGTAACTGACAATTATTTCAAACTGGCAGGCTTGGAAACTCTTTGATAGAGGCGTACACTTAGATTTTGTGGACAAAACCTTAGACCCTAACGAGTATGATGCAGAAGAAGTGAAGAAAATCATAGAGATTGCTTTGCTTTGTACTCAAGCATCTCCTGCAGCGAGGCCAACAATGTCTGAAATTGTAATTATGCTCAGAGGCAAAGGCTTTATGGAGAACAGGAGACCCACTATGCCTGTCTATGTGGATCCTAATTTTAATCCCAGAAGAAACTCTTCAACCTCTCATAATTCATCGACATCAAATGCTACTGCCTCCACTGTTGCTCTATCTGGAAGGTGATATTGCATATTATATGCAAGAACGTGAGATTATGATTAAAGTGTCACTTGAAGTTTGAACTCAAGAAAGTGGTTTGCAAGTACTATAGGTAGAAGTGACCATGTGAAAGGGTGGTCATCCTTTCGTCCATGGTGTGAAATAAATTTCTGAGCTGTTTCTTTGTTTCTTTTTCTTTTTTGGCCCTGTGGGTGAAAAGTGAAATAAAGCCATCAAAACCATTCCCTAGTTTTAATTTCTCTCCACATTTGGGTCTTGGAGTTAGAGAAAAATTCCTTCTGTGAATCTGAAATGGCTAGACTAGACCAGTTATTATTGGAGTTGACTTCAGGAGTGCATGATCTGGGACCACATGTACTATTTTCTGTCTTTCAAGGAATAGCATGGATTCCCAAGATGTGTTTAATATATTAACTTGTTTGTTGGAATATTTGTATCCTATTCTTGATTTAAAATAAATAAATAAAATAAGGTATATGATGCGCACAATTAGTCAATTAGATATTAATGCTACAAAATTAATGAAAAGGTCAATATAGTTTTTGACCCTCAAGTTTACCCTCATTTTGATTTTAGTCCCTCAAGTTTTAAACCGGAGATTCTAATCTTTGAAGTTTCATTTTTTTAAAACATTGTTCCCTATAATCAAATAAAAACTTAGACCATTTTACCCCTTAAGGAACTAAAACCCATGGTTTGAAATTTGAGGGGCCAGAATCAAAATAAGGGTAAACTTGAGTGACCAAAGATTATATTAACCCTCAATGGCAAAGCTTGGGTGCAAAGCAAACCAATCTCGGGTCAACACTAAGAAGTTTTTTTCTTTTTTTGGGGGGGGGGGGGTGGTTCATTTATTATATGTTCAGTCTGTAAGTGTAAGTTAACCTCTATCTTCATATAGTATATAGAAGTGAAAACAGGAGCATTGGGATCCAGGATTCAGTAGTGTAAGAGTAGAGAAGTCGACCACTTATATCTAATTAGTTTCTATATAACAAGATAGGCATAGTGGGCTTTATGCTCTCTAATAAATCCCTTTTTCGAAGCAGAGCAACTACATCAGACATCATTGGTCTTGTATCAGAAGAAGCTTGGGTGCAAAGCAAAGCAATCTCTATGATTTTCTTTATTTCTCCTGCATCATAATTATTAGGGTCTAAGGTCTTGTCCACCAACTCTAAATGCCTTTCTTTCTCATATAGGTTCCAAGCCTATCAAGTTGAACAAAAGAAACGTTATACAAGAGAAATCGAAAATATACAAAGCAAAAGTTAAGCCATATTTTAATTTTTAAGGTTAAGGTACAAATCTGTTTTAGAAGTTTACATTGAGAAGCAATATTGCCTTGAAAGTTTTTTAAGATTCAATGTCACCCCAAAAGTTTCAAAACGTAACAATGTTGCTCTATTTTATTAAAAAAATTAACGTTGACCGTTAAAAAATTGATATTGACTATTAACTTTTTAACCGAAATGATTAATATTGCTCCATTTTAATACTTTGAGGCAACATTGAACCTAAAAAAGCTTCCAGGGTAACATTACTTCTCAGTGAAAACTTTCAGAATAAATTTGTATCTTAACCCTATTTGTTAATTTTAGATTACGTTGTTAGCCAAAGAAGGAATAGCTTTTCAAAAGACAAAAAGCTATGCTGTTAGAAAAGATCCCACATATAAATTATCACAAAGAAGCTGCATTTTAAATAGTTAAGATAAAATCCTCACTTTTTGAAGAAGGAATGCCCCTTCACCATCATCAACATTTAATTCTCTGCATTTTTCACCGCTGATGATTTCCAAAACTACTACACCGTAGCTATAAACATCAGCTTTCTCTGATAATTGGCCATAAATTGCATACTCCGGTGCTGTGTATCCTCTATATAATGTGCAGGATGTAAATTGATTTGAATAATAGCTCAAGTGAACACATATATGTTATGATCAAATTAAAAAATGGAATAGACATATGCAATGTAAATTACTGCCACGTGTTTGACATATATATGAAATTATTGAAACATTAGGGGGGGGGGGAATTTTTTGCGGCAATTGTTTTGGTATGTTTGTAGCAGTTTAAACCATTACTATGATTATGATTATGATTATGGGTAGTAGGTATACCAATTGCTATTAAATCAAATCAAGCGTAGCAAATGTATTTGTAGCATTTATTGAAATCCGCTGCCCCTACCATAACCCGCTACAACTTTTGTAGCGGTAAATAAAAACCAATACAAAAACTATGACAAAGACAAGACTTCCAAGGTCATAGTACTAGCAGTTTAAAACCACTACCATATTGGCACAAAAATTCTAAAAAACATTTGTGAGACATTTGTAGTGGTTCAATTGCTGCAAATATTGGCGCTAAGATTTCACATGAAAATTTTAAAAATTTCTAAATTACAATTACATTAACTATTTGAAATCAAATTATAACTTAAATTAATAACTTCTACTTTGCGTAACTAATTTAAATTTTATTTAGTTGTTAATAACTACTTATTTACTAATCAATAATACTAATTAATAACTAAACTATTAAAGTAAAAATGAATTACACACATAACTCACATGCTAATTAATAATTATTATAATTAGTTACTAGTAAATTTAATTATAAATTAATTTATTTCATTAAATTAAATTTAAAAGTGATGCACATGCAAAATAATTAATATAATACAATGTTACAACTACTTAATCTAAAATATATATATATCTTGCCGCCCAACAAATAAACAACTAATTAGATAAAATATGCCAACAAATAATTTTAATAAATACATTTAATAATAAATCAAAAAATAAAATTTATTATTTAAATAAATTATTTGCTAATCTAGATTCTAGAGTGCCAGCCACTTAGAAAACTAGACGTTGCAGGAGCCTCATATAGAAGTGAGAGAAATAGATAGGGAGGGAGGGACGATGATTTGCCAAAAGTAGTAAATGGTGGTGTACGTGTTTTATAGCCTTTGAAACTAGTAGCGGTTCTAGGAGTAAAGACGCTGCATGTCACTTTCAGCTGCCATATTAGTAGCTGTTAGTATCATAAATGCTACCCAAACACCTACAAACCCTCCTTTTGCTTTGTTCTCTATGAGAAACCACTGCCCACAATATATGAAACAACAAAGGACTGTTTGTGTCCACGTACAACTTAATTAGCGGCACTTTCTCCACAAACAATTGCTACTAGCACATGCTACTAATGCTGGTGCCACAAATTTGTGGCAGTTATCAACTCAAACCACTACATGTGTTCGGCCGCTTAATGTACATGCAGTCAAACAGCCACAATATTGTAGTGGTTCGACACTTAACCACTACTAATGTCAAATTTTGTAGCAATTTTAGATAACTACTACAACTTAACTGCCTGGGAAAAACTATTTTTATAGTGAATTATTCCACCTAAAGATGCGACAGTAATATTTTATTGACACACATAGTATCAATAAAATGCATTACTATAATATGAGTAAAGGAAAGCAAACTATATATATAGTTATTTTGACTTACAGTGTTCCTGCAAATTTTGTGCTTAAATGGGATTTATCCTCGGGCAAAAGCTTTGCAAGTCCAAAATCGGCAATTCTTGGTTGTAGATTATTATCTAAGAGGATGTTGTTAGTCTTTATATCTCTATGTAGAATACAAATATGGAATCCTTCATGTAGATATGCCAGACCCTTTGCTGTTCCTAAAATTATATCATGCCGTTGCTTTCAAGTAAGAGAACCTCTATTTTGACCTATTTCACAAATTGTCACACTTTAGAGGGTGGAGGATGAAGAAAGGCATTCATATTAAAAATGTTTCGATAAGACATGACATGTTTGTTTATTGAGTTCTTAACTAAAATTATGACATGTGAATGAATTGTTTCATCAGAGGATTTGTTAGTTGAAAATATGTTCATATGTCATAATTTTATAAAGAAATTCAATAGCTAAAGATTAAAGAACTATATATAAGCTTTGTTGGCTGATAAAACATACAAAATAAGAATTTGTCAAGACTGGTGTTTTTCATATATTCATAAATAAGAATCCTCTCGTTGTTGTTACTGCAATATCCAAGAAGCCGAATAAGATTCCGATGATGAACATTGCTCATAAGCTTCACCTCACTTTCAAATTCTTCTTCCAACTTTTTAGACTTGTGTAAAGTTAATTTCTTTACTGCAACGATTTCCCCATTCTTCAAAGTACCCTATTTATGAAGATCAAGAATGTCAATACTGGACGTATTACTTAGAAGTTTTACTTATTTACAACACTGTATGAAAGTACTCCTCAGAAACATCCTTGGGTTTGACATGAACAAGATCAAAATATTGATAATCAAAATAAAATACTCCTCCGGTCCTTATATAAGACATATTTATCTAATTTGATTAGATTGAGGAAGTTGGTTAAGTTAGTTAATATGATATGCATTTTCTAAAACACCCTAGTCACCTTTCTTAATCCTTTCCTCCCCTCTCTTTCTTGACTATTATTAAGGAGCATCAACAGGGGTAAATTGAAAATATGTAGAACTAAGATCAACTCTCTAAATATATCTTATATTGAGTATCGGAAAAATATTTACCTTATATACAGCACCAAATCCTCCTTCTCCAAGTTTATTTTCTGCACTGAAACTTTCAGTAGCAAACATCAACTCCTTATAACTAAAATTAATTGGGCCTTTCAACTCACTTACTCCAGATATATCTCCTGTACGTCAAGGAAAACATAAGTCAAATTAAGTCTCTTCATAAATTAAGAAAAAGCAGATAGGGGTCCCTTTCTTCAAAGCTATGAATTAAAGTGAATATCGTTTTTTTTAAAGGGAAAATGCGACTTAAGCATCACAATAATAAAGCATTACAAAATGACTCGCAAAACTTTTCAAGGTGTTTACCTCTAAGAACTAAACTCTCAGGCCTTTTTGGTCGTTTAATCCAAGCTATTAGTATAAGGAGAATCAAAACAAAAGCTACCCCTCCAGCAACTACACCCACAATGGCCCCCTTCTTATTTGAACCTGCAAGACACACAAATCACTTTCAAATGAGTCAATCTTAATATATGAATATATATATATATTATATATCCATGTCTGATCAAGCACTAAAATAAAACATATAATAGAACTTGAGAGATTCAGAACTGCACATAATCAAACCAAAATTGTCACTGATATTTGTTTAATGACCAATGTGTAATGAACTAAACGTATCCAAAGTCGTGCAACATCAATGATTTGAAGAAGGCAGTACCTTCTCTGGTAATTAATTATAGTATGGGCTAAGGTGCAAATTTTTCCCATACATTTTCACTTAGGAGAAACGTTTGCTGTGGAAATTTTTTTTTGGGTTCAGGATTATGTAATATCCCAAAATTAGTGAAGGTTAAATTTTCTAAAAAGAAAATTTAAATGGGAATTTGATAATAAGTCAATTTATGGAACCTACGAAATTTAAGGAATCTTAAATTAGACAAAGGGAAAAATTAGAGTTCAGTGTGTGTAATTAATAAGATAAAAATATACCTATATATATTAACACACTCAACTTACCGACACCAACACACACACTTTACACATTTCTCATTTTTATTCGGACAACACACACACAACAACCCCATAATTTGCTTTCATCATTAGAGAACTCGTGCTCCATTCACAACACCTCACGTAGAAAAAGAAAACTAAACGCCTATCCTTCTCTCATTTGGCCACGTCTCCCACATATCATGCACTCTCTATTTAACCAAAAACCCAGCATCTTGAGCTCTTCATTTTCGATTACCGGCTGGGAAAAACGGAAAAGAAAACAAGAGAAACAGAATTGAGAAAGAGAGACGTGAGTGAGAGAGAGTGAAATCGGAGGAAGAAGGAAGCTCCAAACGTCACATACAACACCATAAATGTGTATAGGTGAGTCTCCTACACATTTATCTTTGTTTTCACATTGGATTTGAGTGGTTTCTGTGGTTGTTTTGTGGCTGGAATAAGAGAAAATTCGTCAGAAAGTTTCTGTCACCGAAAAGTTGTTAAACCAGTGATTGTGTGACGATTTTGGGGGGCAATTTTGGAGTTCTTTAGTTCTGAAATTTTCTCATTAACCTCAGTACATATGTGTAAGAGAGTATAGAGTTAAAATTCATGAGGTTTAGATTATAAATTCATGGTTACATATTAGTTTCCTTCACCCTGTTTTGCTGTCCGAAAACAGAGTACATACGTGAAACTTGTAAAATCTTAAACAGAGGCTATAGATGGAATTTTCGAATGGGTCATTTTTTATAGATATTTTAGGATGTGTAGTTGATGATAGAATCAAGAAATGTACGATTTGGAGTGAAAATGGATGAGTTCTTGATTTTTGAAGTTAGACTGTCAAAACTGACGTTTTTGGAAGTTAGTCAGATTCATGTTGCGTTTTGGACAGACAAACCTTATTGGAAAATTATGAAATTTTAAAGAAATGTAGTAGACATTCATATATTTCCAATGAGTCCAAGAATGCATTATTTTGATATCTGTAGAGAGAATTATGATTTTTGAGAGTTAAGTCAGTAACAGAGAACATTCTGGACTTACAAGTCTAGCAGTTATGATTCTCGATAATTCTGGGAACAATTAGATTACATCTAGTAGTTTTGGGTATTTTTTCATAAAACTACACTTAAATAGATTTCCATAGAATTTTATAACAATCCATCTCGATTTTTATAGAATTAGTTATGGATTTTTGAAGTTGAGCTCTGTTTCTGGAATGCAATTTGGAACAGTAGTAGTTGGCCGAATTTCTAGGCAAAATGTGTAATCAGAATTATCTTTGGATATTTTTTCATGAAAGTACATTTAAAGACCTTCATTTAGGTTTTGGAATCAGTCAATTTAGAATTTTCTAGAATTAGTTATGAATTTTTAAAGTTGACTGAAAATATGTCAGTTTCTGGAAAATTATGAAACTATGGTTTGGCAGTGATTTTGCAAAAACCGAGGTCAAAAATGGATTCCTTGGGCAAAAATATGTCAGTATAGCTCGGGTCAAAATTCCTGAAAAAGTATAGTAGACCGGGTACGGTGGGGTCGGGACCGGGTCCCAGGGGCATTTTGGTAAATTTTCAATATAGACTAATATAACCACCGAAAATACTATGGAAGCCTCTAAAGAGGTACACGAATGAGTTTTAACCTAATTATTGTACATTTAAAATTTTAGGACCGAATCAATCGCCTGAGCTATTGGCACGTAGTTCGAGGAACTATTTTTGATGTCACAAAAAGGGACATCAGGTAGTAACTCTATCTCTAATACACTATGCCTTGGGGCACATTACCTAGCTATGGTATGGGACTCAGCTGAGGTACATGGACATGTAGGGGATCCAGACAGTCATTTAGCCCTAAGTATTGTGTACATACACGTTATAGTATAAATTTTTATTTTACATTATATGGTGCATTGCATATTTAATTTTCGCGTTTTATATGATGGATTATGTGTTACTGCTGAGATTCATTGGAATCTCACCCTTTTTCATAAATAATAAATGTTTCAACGGGAACCAGTGGCTCTAAAGGCAAAGTAGTTGACACTGACAATTGAAGTGTTCAGGTCCCAAGATCAGAATTATTTGGTTATATTAGTTTAAATTTAATATGTTGGATATTTTGGACAAAATTTGTACATATTATCAAATACTACGAGGAAGACTCCTGTATCTAAATTTGCATTTAATATCTATATTTATGCTATTCCTGTGTTGCCCACCGAACTGCATATCAATTTCCGTAAATACTTAAAAAAATGTCAAAATAAGATAAGGGTGTGATAGATTATCCCAGAAATGTTAAAATAGAGTAATATTGTCCGTTACCATTAAAAATGTTAACAACCAACACTAATTTTTTAATAGTCAACATTAGTTTTTTTAACAAAGTAGGATAAAATTGCTACGTTTTTTAAACTTTCAAGGCAGTGTTGCTCCTGAGCAAAAAATTCTAATGCAAAATTGCACATTAAGTCAGTACATCAAACACTTGTACTACAAGCTATTAAAAGTATATGTACCTTGTTTCAAGAGGGGCCTAATATTAATGGTTTGATTGTCAGCAAAGAAGGCTGTGGTGGAGTATCTCATGAAGCAACCAGCATCATAAGTCTTAGCATTTGAGTTGGGAAGACAAATCTGAAAATTTCTTAAGGCAATATTGAGGCAATCCTGGCACCCAACTTGTGTGATAGTCTCAATACATTGAGCAATTGCATAAATGTTTGTGCCATTACTATTAGGAACTGGCGTCATAGTGGCTGCATAGAAACCAGTGATCCTAGGGGTTGCTATGTCCAGATTCGTTAGAACTTGTTGCATAGTTGAAGTAAGTCCCGTGGTGTTTCTGATGATCTGATTTCCGCAGATTATGTTGTTTCCAGCGTCTGTGTTCTGATCGAAGAATCCACTGCTGTCATACCTTGATACAATACAGAAGAGAAAAAGAAAAGTCATATAATATCGTTATCTTTATTACTATCATATAATAATAACTACTCCCTCCGTTCCTTTTTATAAGGAACAACTACCAAAATAATGTGGCTCAAAATGTTAGTTAAAAGCAATAAATTTATAAAATATGTACTTTTCTTTCCAATTATATCCTTATTTATAAAGGGGCACATGAGAGTTGATGATTGAAATTTTATTGTAGAGAGATAATGAGTGGCACATAAGTATTGGAACTAGTTTCAGTGCTCATCACATTGATGAGCACTGAGAGCTCTTTCATCCTTACAAACTATTTAGATATGATTTGGATGGTTTAGATGGATTTTTTTTTACTTTTATTTTTTTCAAAAAAAAAATTTTAACATGTACAAAATCTAAAATAAAGATAATCTTTTAACTATTAGTTAATCTCTTAACAATCAGTTGTTCAAAAAATAATTTTTTTTAATTTAAAAATCATAAGTTGAAAATCTTAAATCTAGACCATTGAAATTTTATTTGAACGATGTAGATCTCATTACAGTGAATAGCTCTCAATGCTTGTCACAATGATAAGCATTGAAACTAGTTCCATGAGATAAAATTGGAAAGACCTATTAAGGATCATCCTTATGAGAGAGTGTTCCTTATAAAAAAGACCGGGGGAGTATAAGATCTTGTTCAGAGAGTAAATGTTAACCTCATAAAATTCATGTCATTTCGGCACATTTACCTTTATTTTTCACACTTTTTGGTGAATTCATGCATATTTGGGGATACATATGCAAAGTAAATGTGCCTAGTTGATATCCGGGATAAAGGGACAGAATTCTTGGTTTAAATGTGAATATTTTGCCATATTTCATCAACTGTGTCTTTTATAAACTTTCTTGCATTGATAGGTTATCATTTGAGCCATATGTGGAGCCGTTTAAAGCACAAATCAATAATTAAGAAGTTGGAAAGGAGCTTAGAAAGTCAAGACATCATGGCAAAATAAGAAGAGATGAGTTTTTAGCCTTAGCCAAAGCATTCTCTGGCCTCAGCCAGAAACAAGATAGGAAGTTTTTGGCATCAGCTAGGGAATGAGACATAGAGCTTTAGGCTGTAGCCAAGGCTTGAAATTGAAGCCATGTGTTTAGAGGTCAAAATTGAATCTAAGGCTTTAAATACTGAAATTCACAAGCAGTAGCATCAATTCTTCACTTCTAGGGCAATTTAGGGGCAATTTGGGAGCTTCTCTTTGCTAGGGTTTTAGTGTTCTTGAAGGAGATTCAAGTGGAGATTGAAGATTTGAAGAGATTCAAGCTTATTTCCCTTGGTTTTGCTAATTCTTTTCCCTTTCTTCTTCATTTTTTTGATATGGCTGTAGCTATTGTGTGTATTTGTAGCTATTTGCTGAACATGAGTAGCTAAACATTCCATTCTAGGATTATTTTGAACCTTTGTATGGATTAAGATTTGAATATTCCTCTCTTTTGATAGCTAATGATGTGTGTGTGTTGATTTTATCCTTTGCTTAATGCCTTTAAGTGTTTGGCCACCATTTAGATTGATTTTTCATTTGGGTTTGACTTGAGAGAGCTAATCTTTGTAAAGAGCTTGGTTAAAATATGCTTGACTTGAAGTTTACATGATAAATGGATGGTTTGTTAGTAAAATAGAGATATATTTACTAACCTTGCATTGTCACATTAAGGTTGTTGCTTAAAGTTGATTTTTATTAATTGCAGCAAGAGATTGTGCAAGTTAATGAAAAGATAAACTTGATTTTGACTTGAGAGAGATTTGTCAAGTGCTTTTGAATCTTAGACTAACATATATATTCATTGAAATACTATTTGAGAGGAAATTAATCAAGTTTTATAAAGTGCAAAGGGGAGAAATAATCCTAGGCTCTATTTAATTCATGATGTGAAAGAATCATTTGTTTTTATCACTTTCTAGTCTTAAAAATAGTTTTCAAAATTCTCTTGCCACATTAAAGTTTGTTTCAGCTCAACTTAATTGAATTTACTAAGCAATACCAATTTGTTAATCAAATGTCCGTTGGAACGATATTTACTTATCATTTTATTACTTTGTGCACTCGTGCACTTGCTGTGTGAACAGTAAACAAGTTATTATATTAAGAATTAGAGGTAGTATTTAATTATTTTGTGTGTTTGTGTATCTATATCCAAGCAAGGGAAAGGAATATAAAACTTACATGAATGGTACTATTCATTATGATAAGGCGATATACTTATTTCATAAATAACACATGTTCATGCTTAGTTTTATAAATTGTAATGAAAAAACAAGTTATATCGATCCCAATGATGTAATTCTTTATTTATTTATTTTTCCTTTAAAGATGAGGGTTGTACCTGAGGAAGCATCCTTCGTAGATGATAAGGGCACCGGTGACACAGACGGGGCATTTGCGAATGTTAATGGCCGCAAAATCAAAGCAAGCAAGGCAGTCCTTGATGGAGAGGTAGTTTCTGCACTGAAAAAGGCCGTACGCCGGATTTATACCCTTCACCACCTGGGCGGTCGCGAAGTGCTTGCTTTGGTTGCTGATCTGAGCCCTCAGGTCTCGCAGTGTTATGTTTAAGTTGTCACTGAAGATGGACAAGTCACTCACGTTGTATTGGCTGCAACCTATTTTCACAAAGTTGGTCTGTGGGTCCGAAACGACACCGTCAAGAGTTCCCCATGACCAGATTATCAAACTTACGAAAAAGACCAAGTGGTGTTTTTTTTGCAGGTGCAGCGACATGGTGCAGCAACAAAGTTGGTCTACACTTGCAGAAGAGAGAGAAGGTGTAGAGTGAATGAAGAAAAACAATATTTATGGAAGTGGAAAAGCAGGGAGAGACCAGGGAGTTTGAAAAAGAAAGCAAATTATGTGTCTGTATCTGTGCGTCCGTGCATGAAGATAGAATTTTCATTCCTATTAAAAAACTGAAGATGATCATGTGAGCCAGTTTCGTCTCATCCATTTGGATGGTACATATTTAATTTTTTATTTTTTTAAAAAAAATTATTTTAATGAGTAGAGAATTTAAAATAAAGATAATCTCTTCACTAACATTTTAAAAAAAAAAATGATTTTTTCATTTAAAAATTACCAATTTAAAAAGTTAAATCTGGATGTTTCAGATTTTATTTAGACAGTTCAGATGAGACGGGTTATCTCTACGCATCCAAGTAGGAAACTGGTTCGGATGAGTATGGTGAGCGTTGACCAAGAGGAGAGTGAATAGTCTGTGGATAGCTGTTATATATATATATATATATATATATAAAGGAATAAACACACGGAAATTACAAATAAGATCCAACACTTTTCTACCCATTTAAAGAATAGCTTTTCATGCATTACAAAAAAGCGTACAGCTGACGACATCGCTAATTTGATGGGTAATTTTAACCACGAAATTTCTATCGCTAATTCAATAAGAAATTTTATTTATATACCTACAGAATTCCTTAAATTCTGAGTCTATTCGTCGATAAATTTTCCTACGGATTACCAATAAAATTAATGACGGAAATTTTTGTTGTTAAACTGTAATTTCGTTGGTAATTCTGTAATAACAAAAATTTTTTTAGTGATGTTACTCTACAAAGCCATTGGCATAGTCTATGGATAACTCAATAAGGAAAAATCTAAAGTGTGCTATATTCTGTTAAAGCCATTTCTACCTTCAGTGCTTGAATTCCTTTAAATATTATTCGGCTTTTGGCGGCTGCTGGAAACCTTCATGAAACATAATATAGTTTTTTATACGTAAATTGCAGAATTGGCAACATTTATTTAGACTACAATTCATTTATTTTACTAAATCTTTAATCAATATATCAAATTAGCCAATGACCTATATATGGGCCTAGGGTTCAATTTGGATGCTCATCACCAAGTCATGAGCACGTAATTTAAACCATTTAAATTAGATTTGGATGGTCCATATTTAGTTTTTTTAATCTAAATAATTTTTTAAAATTATTTTATTGAGTACATACTTGAAAATAAAATATAATCTATTAATTTTGAGTTTTTCTAGAAATGATTTTTTTATTTAAAAATTATCTGTTGAAAATTGTAAATCTAGACTATTAAAAGTATATTTGGATAGTGCAGATCACCGCCCAAACCAAGTAGCCTAGTGACATAAAACTTCCCTTATAAATGGGAGGTGACATATTTGATCCCATTTTAATCCCCATGCCGTGCCTGAGGCTTTAATTTTTATAAAATAAATCAAAATGCATGGCAAAGAAATATATATATATATATATATATATTGTCTATACACATCAAAATTCATGAATGGAATGACAGTGGAATTGTGGGAACAGATGGGATGCGTATGGAAAATTGAGAAGCAGATGCCGAGGAGGAAAAGTTGTGGGAAGCCAAGTGGAGCAAATCGAGGTAGAAGCACAAACTGAGTTACAATGTCTCAAAATTTAAAGACTAGATTACAACCAAATCAAAACTATAAGAATTAAGTTGTATATCGAGTCCAATTATAGGGACCAAGTTAAAACTGAGTCAAAACTATAAATACCGAAAAATTAATTTTCACATAAAAGTTAAAACTTATAGAAAGGCCTACTGTTTTTTTCCTCTTTCTAGCCTCCAACTTGTCTTCTTTTAAAGCCTCCTTCTAAAGGGAGGAATTCAAAATGATTAAATATTTGAACACCCTAACATTATCTATTTGGGAAATGCTTGACATTATAATGACTTTTGGATTAATTTTTTTTAATAGTTTTTACGACTTACGAGGTAAATGTGTGAGAGGAATTTTGTTTCAGATTACGCAAACCATGATTTAAAACTATATTTTTGGTGCTCGCCAAACACACACACAGTTATTGAATGAAAATCCACAATAAGTCATTGGAAGAGAGAAGACTCAACACTCGTGACCAAACCCTCCCACCTTAGTAGCCCAGCCATAGGGAAATTAAACGACAAAGACAGCTTTGTTTTTCTCGCCATTTACTTTGAAACAGTCACTTCCACGCAATCATCAATATGTGTATGTGTGTGTGGATGATTTGGTTGTTAGGATTCTGTCGATTTAAGTCTTTATATTATTGATGTGATGTGGGTCTAATATATCGGAAACCCAATGACTGTGTACCCTTATCCCACTATTCAATAAGCTCCGTGTTATTCAGGGCAATACCATGAATTTGACTCTCTCTCTCTCTCTCTCTCTCTCTATATATATATATATAGCAGTTTCGTCACAAGTTTTCTCATTTTTAAATTCTCGAACGATGCCACAGCAATTTGAAAGACCAGAGGATGACAGTGAAATTTATGAAAGTATCCTGGGACCCACACGTGAGTGCATGGGGCAGAACACTAGTGGCTGGAAGACTACCAAATTTTTTTTTGATCGAAGATGACTACGAAATTTCAATAGAATGACAAATGAGAAAAGACACACCAGGCAGTTCATGGGTTAACATCAAGTTGGTTGATCTCTAATTCATAAAAACACAAAAATATTGCAGGCCTCAGTTTTTAAATTGCAAATTAAATAGGGCTGCTTGGTTTTATGTTTAAAATGTATGCCTGAATTTGGATTATAATATTTCAGTTGATGCAGTTGATGGCATTAATTGAAATTTTCACTTAAATACCAAAAATAAGTTTATTTTTTAATTATAAGCTTTTAACGGTTTATAATATAAGTCACATTTAATAATATCTATATCAACAATTTTTTTTCGTAATTTAGCCTTGTCCATAATTGAATGTGAGAGTGAATTCATCACGGTGTTGAAACTGAACTGACATGCGTGAGCAACCTCATTGATAAATTGGTGACTTAATTAATCACTTAGCTAGTCCGGTCGAGCAATCTACCCAACTCGGTTTAAAACAGTTGACCCTTATTGGGCATATTTGTTTCGGTGTTGAGATTACTTATTGAAACACCCATTAGTCGTCTTGGGGTTCAAATACCGAATAATACTGCAATATAGTAGCACAATCCGGGTCGTGTTCATTTTATGGAGCCGAAAACAAAAATAATTTTTAAGTAAACTAAGTATCAAAATTGACTAAAAAAATGGAGAAAATGATTTGATTTTTTTTTTTATCTATGAAAAACTACTTTTGCAAATAGAATTAAAATAGTCTTAAGTCACTTCTTTTTGGGATTTTTCTTGAAAATATGAAATGAAATGATGATTGAGATTAATGAAATGGAAGAAACATAGAAATCAACAATGGAATAAGTAGATCACTGTAGCAGTGTCAGTACTGTAGTGGTACTGTAGCAGCCGACGGATACTGTAGCTGGGTGCCGGCATTCACTGCAGTAGCCGACGGATACTGTAGCTATTGCCGACATTTCCTGTAGCAGCCACCAGATCACTGTAGCAGCCGCGTAGATCACTATAGCAGTATTGTAGCATGCGATTTTTCCCCTATAAATAGAGATCACGGCCAAGCTCAACAGAGGAGGAGAGGAAAAGAATTAGAGGTCCTTCTCTGATAGGGAGAGGTCCTTCTCTAACCGGGAGAAATCTTTCTCTAACATTTCTGAGTTCATTGTATTATTTCTTTAGAGTTAATTTCATGCATTGTATTACATTTTGCATGTCTCTATCTTGGAAGGTTTAGGATTGTATTACATGTTGCATGCCGCCTACATGAAAAGTTTTACCTCCTAAATGGACGATTAGATTTCTTCATTTTTCATGCATCTTTTGGTTGTATATTTCTGTTTGAAAATTTAATATTCAAGTTTTATGCAGTACTTATGAGGATTTCATTCTAGTTTTATGTAATGTTAATTTATTTTGTTTTTAATTTTATCAAGAGCTAAATTTCCATTTTTCTAGGGTGATGTCATAGCTTACTAATGACAGATTGAATATTAACTTATTAAATCTAGTTTGAATTTCTCCTTCATGATTGAGTTTTAATTATTATTCTTAATACTTTCATTTGACTGTCCATCTTTTGAATGATTCCAATATGTATGTTGAGACCGGAAGGAGATACATGTGTGTAGACCCAATAATTAAAACCATGACTTGCATATGAAATAGAAATATATTCATATGTGTTGTGTAGTCTTATTGAGTTCCATAAATCTTAATGCATAATTAATTGCTTAAATTCATATAGGAATATATTGGATTAGCAATTAATTATAGAATTGCTTGACCTTGGAAGAGGCTAGTAATTAAATTAGGGAAACTCGACTATCAATCATGTGGAATAAATTGGGCTAAAATAGATAAGTGATTCAATCCAGAATTTGTTAAGTGAAATCTAATCCTTAGGACTTTTTCTCATAACTGTTTCATATCATTTGCATTCATATTTAATCATCTTTTATTTTGTACTATCAATCACCAACTAATCGATTGACTGAATAGAATTAAAATTTCCCATTTTGGTACTTAGTGATTAATCCTCGTGAGAATGATACTCTATTTACTTCTATATTACTTGATTACGACAGTGTACACTTGCACTATTTAATTGATATTCTGCACCCGTATCAATGCTAAAACCCAATGCTAAATATAATTAATAAATTCACATTCAATTAACCAATGCAAACACAAGATACCATTGATCCACTAACCAAGGCACCTTGAAATTAGTACAAAATATTCACAAAATCATCAATTCAATAACTAACCAGCATAAAGAAATGATAATGAAGTTAATTAAGCACAATGTCAAGTATCTAACAAAGGTCCAAATCACATCTAATTCTCTAAATACATCAACATAAATCAATTCAATATTATAAAATTCATCCTGAGACATAGGAATCACAATTGTAATGTAGAATTAGAGAAATGAAAGACCAAAACTCACCTATTGAAACTCCAAGTTCATACCATTGCCTCTTGCTACAAGGGATTATGGAAATTAGCCACTGCCAACCATCAACACCGCAACCCCACCAAACAACTTCACAATTCCAGCCATTTGAACCACTTAAAGTAACTCATTAACACTAAACCAATTGAATCAGGGACTAAAATTGAACTCAGAAACACAGAGGAGTTCACGGAATGGCTCAGGATTTAGAAACAGGGCTTAATGTTGACAACACTGCAGGAAGCGAGGTCGGTGAAGATTGACGGGGTGATAGTGAACGCTGAGGATAGAAGAGGATTGGCGCCGATGATGATAGATGCTCGTCCTCTGTATCTCTCAGCTCTGCTACTCTTCCCAGATCGGACAACCCAAGCTGACGGTGGTTGAAGATGAGAGGGAACCGGAGATGATGATGAGCGACGGTGGTAAAACGTGATGAGGGCGGTGGTGCGGTGTGTGGTTGGAGAAATGGAGAAGTGGTGAATGCTCAGCCACTTCCTCCCCGTTCACGGCAGCTCTTCCCGGGATGATGCTCACCGGCGAGGTTGACGGAATTGGGACAGTGGTGGTCGAAAATGAGAAGGAAGGTGAAGATGGAAGTGGGGCGATGGAAGTGGGGCGGTGATGAAGTGGTTTGAAGACCCAAGGTCGAGGACTGTGCGGCTGTTCACTCTCCTCTCAGCTCTCTGTTCTGTTCGCCATTAATCATCTCCACTGACCTAAAGGAAAACAATGCCAAAACGCTGAGTTTTGCTAAGACCAAATTGGTATTTTCAAATTTCATAATACCAATCTAGTATTTCTCAAATTCAAAACCCAAACTGTTATTTCCATATTTAATCCAATTTCTTCATGCACCCAAAATTTAAAACAATTAATTTAACATCAAATCTTCTCAAGAATTAATGATTAAGAGTAATTACAATTTTTATGACAATTTTGCCCCCTTTTAATTCTAATTTAATATATTTACTCTTAATCTCAATTAATCACAAAGAAGCCATTTTAAGCTAAATTATTATGAGAAAACCCACAAATAAAATATGAAAATATATAATAAAATTGGGATTTGTCACTTTTAAGCTGCTTTTCACGTAAATTGAAACAAAACTCCTCCCACATACTTACCTCGTATGTCATTAATTACAATTGAAAAGCTGCTTTTAAGTATTCCAATCGATGTTCCAAATGAGCACATTGTCTATTTGGTAAGAAGGATTTGGAGGGGATGAGAGGGAGGGGAGAGAAAAAATTTTAGTATTGGATTTAATAAAATTGGAGAAGTAAGGTTAAAAAATTTTAATAAAGAGATGATACAAAATAAAAAATTGAAAAAATTAATTAAAAACTTTTAACCACACTTCTCTCATTTTTCTAAATCTAATTTTTAAAAAAAATTCTCTCCGCTTTTAAAATTGGAGAGAAAATTTTTTTGACTTGGATTTTAAAAAATTAGAGAAGTGGAGTTAACATTTTTTAATTAATTTTTCTTTTTATTTTATCTTACATCTTACCCTTATTAAATTTTTTTAGGGAGAATTGCTGAAAAAGACTTCACCAGCAACTTATTTGTCAAATGGGACCTGGGAAGATTATCTGCACACGGAGGGAAGATATCTGCACACAGAGGGAAGATATCTGCACACGTAGGGAAGATTTATGCACACGTATAGGGAAGAAGTTTGCACACAGGGAAGATCATCTGCACATCAGGGAAGATATTCTGCATGTGGAAGATTATCTACACGCGAAGGTCCCATTTGACAAATAAGTTGCTGGTGAGGTCTTTTTTCACAATTTTCCCAAATTTTTATAACCCCATTTCTATAATTTTTTTTTTTAAATTCAACTCATAAAAATTTTCCCTCCCTTCCCCTCCAAATCCCTTCATTAAATTTTTATTATATATTTTTTGTGCACCTCCTGAGCCAAATACCACGTGGTTTTAATATTTTTCTGTAAAAATCCTTTTTGTTAGTGTGATTGTGAACTCTTGAGTTTGATTATTTTGAGATTTGAACTTTTTTTTGTAATGAAGTTTAATTATTTGCGCTTTACTAGCTCTGATTTATTCACTTGAGGATTAATGCCTTTCTATTTAAATATTATTTTTTTTACTGTTATAAATGAAAATTTTTGTATATTTTAATTAAATTATATTTGTACACCAAAAAAAAATTAAATTATATGTTTTTTTTTTTAAAATTATGACCACTTTGATTCCGGTTGGACGATTGATCCTTGAATTACTTTCTCAACCAGTTCAACAACTGATTCGATTGCCTTGGAATTCATACTATAAGATAACATTGGAAGTTAAAGTATTGTAAGTTTTTGTAAGTTTTAATAAATTTCATTAGTTAACGTACTTATAAACCCTTTAGTAGTTTTGTTGAGGTTTATTAAAGTGGACTTATATTTTGTATTAATAGAATATTACATGTCATTTCATTTATTTTACTATAATTATCAAAAAGAAAATATGTGAGTACTGAATAACAATAAATATTAATTTACATAGTTTAAATTTTTTTACTACATATAATATAATATATATGACATAATATTTCATAAGTATTTTATAAAATATTTTTTTAATAAAGGGTGATAAGTGGGCATCACTGGTCTCGGCTCTTCGAGGCTCCAATGGAGACCTTTACAGCGCATAGTAAACGGGAAAAAAAGAAAAGCATAATAACGTCGTTGTGTTTACTCCAACTTGTTGACTTGCTCTTCGGTCTCCAATGACTTGTATAAACCTTCGAGTTAATAATTAGGAAATTAGGCCATCACTTGATGTTGGGAAGTCATGAGAGACTATTCAATTAAAATATTTAATGAAATAAATACATAAAATTCAACAATTAAAACTTTGGGCATATACATAAGAGCGAAATTCTATGTCTCAACATAAAATAGGCTAGCTGCTGCAGGTATAATGAGACTTCTTCTTCTTTTTTGCGTGAACAATTTTACAGATTTAAAAAGACAACAATGACACACAATTGAGTGTAATTTTATAATTCTTAATACGATCGTAAGAGCTTGTAATTGAAATGATGTTAAACTCCAATATGATAATTGTTACTATTTTCTAATGTGATTATATAAGTAATACCATCTATAAAATCACATTATTTATGTAGAAAAATTAACTCCAATTGAACAATAAAATTGGATTCATGATGCCATTTTTAAAATGAAAAGAATCTTAGGTGTAATTCAACCAAACTTCAAGGGAGATTAATGTTATTTGCCATATTGTACTGTGATAATCAATTAGCAAATAATTTCCAAGATTGATGTGTACTTACGCACAAATTGTTGTGTCCTGAATTTTGAACTTATAAGTACAAGAATTAGTCTGATATAAGAGGCTAGCTACTAAGCTTAAAGCTTAATTAAGCGGAAGTCCCATAAAATGCCTTGAAAGGATAGGAGGTGGTAACATTCGGCTTTTCCGAATTAAACATTAGTCAAAGAGAAAATAATATAGTAGCTTTGCCAAAGAAATATTGTATATCTATTATCCTGAGTTTGGGTAAAAATGTAATTTCTCAAAATTACAAATATGTAAGGCCAATTTGAAAATTACGCCCAGATGTTCAGAACAAATCCTTAGAGACACATGAAGGTAGAGAATAATTCCCCAAACTATATCTGATGGTTTTTTTTTTTGGACAAAAACTATATCTGATGGTTAATTGAGGTATTAATGACAAAATTACCTCAAAAATGAATTTTATATAATTACTGAATTTTGGCAAAGTAAAGAATAATTAGCCAAATATAATAGTAAAAAATACCAAATGGCCTCAAATAATTGGGAAAACAGGGACAATTTATGTTATGAGATGAATGAATTCTTGGAAGAATTATATTGGTTTTCTTTGTTAGAAATTGCCTTGAATTAATTATGGAAATCAATTCCAACTATGTTAAAGAATTAATAATTAGAAATTTTACCATATGGTTAAAGTGAATGGATGACAAGATTATCAAAGAGCATCATATGTAAGGTGTAATATCCAAAATTTAATTTTAATATGTTGGATATTTTGGACAAAAATTTGTACATATTATCAAACCCTACGGGGAAGACTCCTGTATGTAAATTTGCACTTAATATCATTATGTTTGTGCTATTTTTATATGCCTGTGCAACTGTGCCATTATTACTCTACAAATATCAAAATGTAAACGGGTTTTGAGATAAGGTCAAAGTAAGAGATTAAAATTGATTTTAAAGGCAAGAATGAAAGATTAAAATGAATGCTCAAGATTTAGTTTGAAAAGCAAAGTTAATGATAGCTAAAATACTATTTTGGCCAAATAAAATAAAATATGATTCCAAGATCATCTTTTAGGATGAAAACTATAGCTTGTGATCAGCAAATGTAGGAGAGATTATTTTATTTGTTTGACCCCAAACCAAAAAAAAAAAAAAAGTGATCAAGAAGCATGGAATTCAGAACTTATTAATATGGTTAAAATTTTTATATTCATTAATCACTCCAACTCTCCCTTTACTTCTCATTTTCGATCGTCAACAAGCAAATAGAGGGAGAGAGCGGTGAGTGACGAGAAGAGGAGGAAGAAGATCAAGCCAAACCTCATATGTAATCACACAGGAAAGTTAATCTTCCTTTACTCTCTGTTGAAAGTTTGATTTTTTAGAGAGAAACATACGAATAAGGGAGAGAATTATGAGAAACAAAATTAGACATGGATTAGAGTTAATGTTTAGTGATTTGGTGCTTGCATTTGTGATTGTTATTGTGGGCTGTTGATTTTCAGATTTTGGGAGCTTGAAGTTAAGAGGAGATGTGCTGCCAAAATTTTTAAGAAATATAGAAAGCTTGATTTTTGGCTAAACCATGATTATTAAAAGGACTAGGACTTGGATTATATGGTTGTTTCTGGAATGGATTGTTGAAAAATCCATTTGTTTTCCTCCTATGAAGATCACAGCTTGGACAGGGCAAGAAGAAAGAGTAGGATTTTGCTAATTTTGATGCTTCAAATGATTTAAAAAATGAAAAATTATGTTGGGTACAAATGAGAAAGTAAGTTTGGAAGAAAAACAAAATTGAATCTTTTCCCCAATACCTCTTATGTTTCTATTTTAATTAGTTGAAGAGGAAGGAGTCTTCCTTTACTCAATTTGAGTTTAAAAATATATTCTACATGCAAAATCAAGTGAGGGTAGCATGTGAAATAAATTTTAAGCCAAGAGGAAATGAACCCCAAGAATTAAAGTTCAAGGTTGAAGTTTAAGAAGCTAAGTGAAAAGTTAGGATATAAGAAAGGGGAGGGGCTAATTTATACAAATATATTATGTTTAAATAATGTGCCTGATTTATGTATTTTGTTAGGTTTTGACTTTTGTCTAAAGTAAAACCAAGAGGAGTGAAGGAGATGTGTCAGCTTATTTCTCGGTAACTTCTTTAAAAAATAATCAAGAATTGTAATATAGGATATAATATCAAATTATCTCTTAAAGAGCATTTTATTAATTACTTAGCAACTAAATATAATGATTGGTATAAAACAATAAAAAGGATTTGGGCTTTTTAACTATCAACTTGGTTACAATTAAACTAAAAATGCTTTAAAACAAATATTTTTATATTTTTTGGATAAAAATAGATGAAATGTAAATTGGTTTTGAAAAGATGATGAAAACCTCCTAAAACAATGAGTTTATTTATCATTGCTTCAAAAGATAATGGGAGTGTATACTTGTTTGACAAAAATATTGAGCGAACTTGAGTTAAGTGAATTAGTTCCTCCACATTAGGTAAAAATTAATCCTTATAACCAAAAATCAATTTAAATACTAGCAATTTGAATAATAAAATGTAATGACACATATAACCAAAAACCATTGCATTACAATCTCAGCTATATATTTATAATAACTTCAAACAAAAGCTATATAAAGTCAATTACATGAAATTGCTGCTAATGTAGCACAAGTGTCAAATATATAACATTAAATCCAAACACACATCTAATATAATAAATTGCATGGAACCTCAATTCAAACTTCAATCTAATATACTAATTAAACTTTAAACCTAAAATTTAACTAATACAAAAGATTAAAAAGAGAAATTAGATGGTAAAATACTCCTTTGTTAAGCTTCAAGCATCAAGAATCAATCCATTACTCCAACAGAAGAGAGCTCAGCCACAAATAACCGTCAACTCATTTAAAATGAAAGATTAATGATGGAGAATGAAATATTTATGACTAACGGTCGAAAAGGAGTGAAGGTGAGCCACACATTGTTGAAAGAAATTAAGTAGCCGTAGGTACTGGAAGAAGGCAGCTCGCCGGCGTTAATGGAGGAAGGGTAGGTGACGATGATTGTGGTGGATGGGGGTGAAATGGAAGAAGGCGAAGGAAGATGAAGGTGGTTCGATTTCCTCCCATTCTCCTTCCTCTGTTTTTTTTCCCGAAAATGATAGCTTGTGGTGGTGGAGATATGTATGGAGATCGCAGGCGACAATGGAGATGAGGGTGAAGGTCACCGGCGACAATAGAGATGGTGAAGGGAAATGAAGATGGCGTAAGGAAGGTGATTGTCGAAGATCTGAAGCTCAGGTTCGCGGCTGCTGCTCTCTGAATCTCCCAATCGAGCTGCTGTCTGAACCTGACCTAAATGGTTGCCGTCAAAACGGTGCAGTTTTGACAGGGACCCAACTGCAATATCCAACATTTTGTGGTTCTAAACTGTAAATTTTGTAATTTGAACCCAAACTTCCACTTTCAGATTTAATCCAATTTCTTCAAGCATCTACAATTGAAAAAAAATAAAATAAACCAACATCAAATATTCTCAAAAATCAATGATCAAGAGCAACTAAAATTTTTATGACAATTTTACCCTTTTTAGTTTTAATTCATTGTATTTACTTTGAATCCCAATTAATCATAAAGAAAACATTTTAAGAGCAATAATTATAACAAAATTCCCAAATAAAGTGTGAAAATATTTAATAAAATTATGGATTTATCAAGGATCCAATTAAAAGAGTAGGTGTAAGAGGGAAAAGCTTAAAAAGTTAGCAACTTTACCCATTCTTATATTTAAGTTGTATTTACGTTTTTGTTATGCCTGTTAGCTTTGCACTGAGTTATGCTTAAGAGTATTGAAATTGAATGTGCAAAGTAGACAAATAGAGCTTTTCAAAAATTTCTAAATCTTGCAATTGGCTTTTCGTGCCATGAGTTATGAATTTTTAAGGATGAGGCACATAAATCAAGGTGAGAAAATTAATAAATTGTATCAATGTAAACATGATTAGGCTAAAATAATACTCCCTCCGTTACTTATTATGAGAAACAACTACCACTTATAGCTTGTTTCTATTTATAAGAGATATTTAGAGAATGTCTCAAGTTATTTTTTTGTTGATTTCACATTTTGCCCTCATTTAATTACTCATATTAATATCATTGTATTTATTGCATTCACTAACACTCTTTTCCCATCACACATTCTCTTTCTTCCACATATCTCTTTTTTCTACTTTTCGTATTCTCTCCATTATTCCCCATCTCCATAAAAATAAGGGTGTTTTGGTAAAAAAGGGTTACAATTTTAACACATTTATAATTTTTAACTACTACTTCCAACCATCATATTAGATTAAATGTTTCTTATAATAAGAAATGGAGTGAGTACTTTTTTCATACTAAGGACTTTAAGAGTTTTAAAAAGAATTTGATATAACCCTCATATGAGTTTTCTACATCTAGTTATCATTTTTTAAAGTTGGACTAAGAAAGATAATGCCAAATGAATAGTAACCTAAAGATCAAAATGCAAATTTTAGTTTATGAACTTTAATTAACGATTCCCTGGAGTATAACACTTTCAGATAAGTAATAAGAGTGCAAAATGATGGATGTGTAATGAATCCCTATTTTATCATATTTTTCAATACTTTATTAGGGGATTTTATCATATTATTTTGGCCAAAAATGCATTTATTATGGCTAATTGGTATTAAAAGTGATTGCATGAATTAGTTGATAAAAGAGGTAAAAATATCATTATTTTCATGATTGTCTAAATACATGGTATTACAGTAGTTTGAATTTCATTTTAGGGTATTTTGGTCAAGCAGACGAATTTTGAAAATTTCAGTTCAGTCCCCAAATTCCAGAAATGACATTTGAGTATCCAAAGATATTATCAATTTAGTACCTGAATTTCAAAAATGACAATTTGGTCCTAAAATGGGGAAATCAGCGCCTTTATCCTCTAGAATCAGACTTTAAGGGCTTCTCTTCTCCTTTTTCAGTAAGCCGATACGCACACACATCCGCCTCCATTTTCCATTCGGCTTCAACCACGTTCTCACCCTCACTTCTTTCATCTCCATCCCTCAATCGGCCGCATCTCTTCCATCCATCACCACCCTCATCATCTCCATTCATCTCTGTCCCTGTTCGAATGCCAAGCTTCTGAGCTGCTTCGGTGAGGTGACTCTCAACGTCATGGATAGTTGATCGTTCTATTCCTTGGTGATTGATGAAGCTAGCTGTAGTTTTTTGTGCTTCTAGGGAGTTTCTTCTACCTTAATTTTAGTTTCACTTTGTATGATTATAGATTGTTAAACCTGGATGTACGGGAATTATGATCTGTGATTGTATTGAGTAGTGTTTTCGGTTGTTACATGTTGAGACTGAAATTTGCATTAGATTTGTACTTTAATGATTTGGTAGAATTAATTGTTAGTCTATTGTTAGCCTTGTTCTATCAGTCATGTGTTTGAAACTCTTATTTGGCCGGCTAGGTGTCTAGCAATTGTCAATTTGAGTAGAGAATGCCTCTTGCAAGATTTAATACATGTTAGGTGCCAACTAAAATAAATCTAATGAACAAAACTCAAGCTAGGTGTCTAGATGGGTTTAGCTAATTAGAGGAGTTATTTGGAGAAGGTCTCTTCTCACAAGCCTAAGTATTTAAAAAAGGAATTAAATTCAATTAGATTGGAACAAGGAAACCTAGTGGATTCACTCATCAAGGAAGCTCATACTCACATTTCATATCACTCCATTTCACTCATTAAACTTGAAAAAACCTATAAAAAGTAGCTTAGCTTAGTTTAGAATGGTGAATTAATTCCATTACACTATTTGGTTAATTTGTTAATTAACACTTAGTTAGCTATGGACTAAATAATCGGCTCCTTGAAGAGATCAACCTAAATTAGTATCACTATAGTGCATAGTTAGTCTAGTTTTATTTGATAGCCCCCACAACATAGCTTGTCAATGTGACAGAAATATTCAGGAATGGAGTGAAGGGCAATAATTTTCCATTTTCTTCTCCTTCTTCTATGTTATTGCTTTTTCTTTCTTTGTTTTTTTCCCCTTTTTGTGATCCAAACACCAAAGTCACCCTTAACTGCATGTTTCTGTATAGGAGCATTGGAATACAAGATGCAGTGCAAGAGTAAAGAAGTTTCCCACAAATCTCTAACTAGCTTCTATCAAGATAGGCATAGAAGGCCTTATGTTCTCTGATAAATCCTTGTTTTGAAGGAAAGCAACTACTTCAGACATCATTGGCCTTGTATCAGCAGAAGCTTGTGTGCAAAGCAAACCAATCTCTATGGTTTTCTTCACTTCTTCTGCATCATAACCTTTAGGGTCTAATGTCTTGTCCACCAACTCTAAATGCCTTCCTTTCTCATATAGTTTCCAAGCCTATCAAGTTTTGAACAAAAGGAAAGTGAAATAAAGAGAGTAGAAAATACAAAACAAAAGTCATGCCATTTTCTTAGTTTTATTGTTCGATTAGGTTGTTAGCCAAAGAAGGATGAGCTTTTTTTAAAAAGGAAAAAAAGGGGGAAAAGCTATGTTGTTAGAAAATATCCCACAAATAAATTATCACACAAAAAAAAAAATGCCTTTTAACTAGTCAAGGTAAACTTCTTACTTTTTGAAGAAGGAATGCTCCTTCATCATCACTTTCAACATTTAATTCCCTGCACTTTTGGGCACTAATTATTTCCAAAACTACAACACCATAGCTATAGACATCAGCTTTCTCCGATAAATGGCCATAAATTGCATACTCTGGTGCAGTGTATCCTCTGTATAATGTATACACTATAAAATGATTAGGATAAGAGCTCAAGCCAGCAAAATAAGAAATAGATATATGCAATGCATATTATTGTGACATGTTTGACATTATTATAAATGCATTGAATTGTTCAAGCTAAAAGGTATAACAAGAGTGTTATATTATCAATAGCATGGAAAATTCATTACTATAAAGGAGCATAGAAAAGCGCACGCGCATAAGGTTATTTTGACTTACAATGTTCCTGCAATTCTTGTGCTTACATGGGTTTTGTCCTCAGGTAAAAACCTTGCTAACCCAAAATCAGCAATTCTAGATTGTAGATCATCATCTAAGAGGATGTTATTTGTCTTGATATCTCTATGTATGATACGAACATGAAATTCCTCATGTAGATAAGTCAAACCTCTTGCTGTTCCTAAAATTATGTCATATCGCTGCTTCCAATTAAGAGAACCTTTCTTTTTACCTGTGTTCCAAGTTTACAAACTTTGAAAGATAAGGGAGAAAATTAAACAAGAAGGCTGAAACATAATAATTATTTCCAAAATGTTACAGTATGGAGAAAAAATTATCTGAACTTTTAAGTTCTCTAATAAAATTATGACATATGAGTAAACGTTTGTTTGAGAAGCGAGCCATATGTTATTAAGTTGAAAATAGGCGCACATGTCATAACATTATTGAGAAGCGTAACATATATAGCTAATTATTATATAATTCTTTTAAAAGTCTTTTGGTTAATAGAAGATACCAAATAAGAATCTATCAAGACTGCTGTTTTTCATGTATTCGTAGACAAGGATTTTATTGTGGCCTTTACTACAACATCCCAGAAGTCGAACAAGATTCCGATGATGAACATTACTTATAAGCGTCACTTCACTTTCAAATTCTTCCTCCACCTTCTTGGACTGGTATGAAGTTAATTTCTTAACTGCAACAACTTTTCCGTTCTTGAAAGTGCCCTAAAATCATGATGATAAGTGAAAATCATGATATTATATAAAACTCATTTAGAGACATCCTTGCTTGACAACATGATCTAGAGTAAAATATTGCAAAAAAAAATTAAAGTTAATTACCTTGAATACAGCCCCAAATCCTCCTTCTCCTAGTTTATTTTCCTCACTAAAATTTTGTGTTGCCACCACCAAATCATTATAACTATAAGTAACTGGGCCTTTCAACTTGCTTACTCCAGTTAAGTCGCCTGTCATGTAAAACGCAAGTCTATGTTAAAAACCAATCAACTATTCATCCAAAGCCTCATACTAAACTAGTACCTCCGGTCCTTCCTTAATATGAGATCCCGCACTATGGACAAGATTTTATATTAAGGGCCAGAGGTAGAGGTAGTATTATGAACGAATATATGGCATTTGCATACTTTTCAAGTGATTTCCTCTAGGAACCATCTTATTGCGTTTTCGTCGTTTAATCCAGGCAAATAATGCAAGGAGGATCAAAGCAAGAGCTACACTTCCAACAATTCCACCAATAGTTGACCCTTTGTTGCTTGAAGAATCTGCAAGAGAAGGAAGCTAAAACGTGATGTTGCAGTTTTATCTGTGGGATCATCTAGGAAAATCAATTGAAGAAACAAAAAGGGGCTATATTCAAATATTTGAATGAAGTGTACCTTTATGGACAAAGGGTGTGACATCAATTGTTTGGTTAATAGGAAAAATGGAAGAAGCGGAATATCTCATGAAACAGCCTGCATCGAAAGCTCTACCATCTGAAAAGGGAAGACAAATCTGCAAATTACTGTATCCAGTCTGCAAGCAATCTTGGCACCCACTTGCTGTGATAGAATCAACACATTGGGCAAAGGCATCAATAGTTGAACCATTATTTGGAACTTGCATCTTCGTGGCCCCAAAGAAACTTGGGATTGTAGGTGTTGATATTTCGAGACTGGTCAGTGCTTGTTGCGTTGCGTCAGCAAATTCAGAGGCCCCTCCTGTAGTCTCATTCCCACATGATACACCATTGAAAGTATTCGTTGCCTCGTTAAAGAAAGTGTTATAGTTGTACCTTCACGCGCCATAGAAGATCCCATGTCATTTTTGCTAGTTCAATAAAGGGTTAAGATGTAATTTTGCCCATTGTTAAAACTGTTAATTGTCAATGTCAGTTTTTTAACCATCAATGTTAGTTTTTTAATGATTACGATGAATCTATACATTTTAAACATTTTTGAGGCTAAATTGCTCTTAGAAAAACTTCTGGATACCCAGAGTTCCTAAATGGTTACTCCTAGGGTAAAATTGCCGCTTAACCCTTCAATAAATGGATTCTATTGTGTATAAATATATCAAGCTAACGAAATGATGGATTTTAATTTTTACTTCTGGATTGCTTTTATATGTTTCAGAATTTAATTGATTAAATTTTATTTTAAATCAAAATTAACTCAGTCTTAGACCTATTAGCATTCTGATGCATTTGACTCATCAAAACATCAATATGGGAATAATTACGTGAATAGGTTTTGTTTGACATTAATTCTACGATAGCTATATATATACCGATATATAGATTTGTATAGGGAATAAGACCCACTCAAGCCCATTTACAGCAAGTAATTCTATTTATATTTTGTCGGTGTTGAGTTTTCTCAGTTGATAGCTTCTTCATGAGATCTTGCCATCTTGATATCTTTGATATGGTAATGGATTGTCAACCTCCAGGATTTATGTCATTTCAACACTCTTTTTGTTAACTTTTCTTTATACATTTTGGCATATTTATATATTTTTTATTTTTTATAACACACGAATAAATGATCATGCCATGGCTGCCCCTACCCCTCGTTGCTATACATGACAAGTGTAGTATTCTAGAAAATATATGGCATAATATACAGATAATGAAAACATTTTTTTGTTGTTGATTTGATTAAGGCTTGGAGGGAAAAAGGCTTTCACTTGTCATAACAAGTGTGCTCCTCCAAATTTTAACTTGTGTTCTTCACGTCAACCAATAGCTTGTTGAGTATGAATAATGCAAATATTCTAATTCTTCTAAATTTATAAATATGAGAGAGAGAGATATATATATATATAAATATATATATATATATTTAAGAATTAAGGACACTTCACAGGTAAAAAAGAATTAAGGACATAAATAAAATATATTATTACATAAATGACATCATATGATGTCATCTAAAAGAAGAGCTGGCAGCGGATAAATGTTAGGAAAATTTGGAAAATAAGTAAAATATTAATAAAAATGGGTGAACTGCGGATTAACTATGGAAACAAGGAAGGAAAGGATAAAATAATAATAATAAATGAGAAATGGACTGAGTTACCAAAACGGGGATTATGTTAGATGTGATTATATCGACATGTAAAAAGAAATGTCTCCATTGATTTCTCTCTCTATTTCCTTTCTATTAAATATCTTCTCCATTGGACAAGTTTCAATGGTTGGGATTTAATGCTATATAAAAATATTAATATAATATTAAATATAACATTAAATCTCAACCATTGACACTTTATCTAATGGTGGAGATATTCAATAGAAAGGAAATGAATGAAAAAACATTAATTCATAAGCATCCTTAATGAGAACATAAGATAACTAGGGTTCCCTTAGAGTAAATCCACAATTATATTTACTCAGAAATCTTACCCCATGGAATATTGCACACATCAATCCTTCTTGGGATAATCACATTATTTATGATTTCCCGCAGCAACATAACCGTTCTTGTATATTTCATATAATTCCAATCAAATTTAAATATAAGAAATATGATATTAGATCAATCACATAAATCACATAGAGAAGAGTTAGATGGTAAAGCATTTATATAAAAGTCAAAAATCATTTTAGAAAGTACAAATAAAAGTAGGCTTTGCATAACACAGAAAGAAAATTTTTACTTTTACAGTGATTCTGCGTTTTTAACTTTTACAATATATATTGCTTCACATCCTTTAATTTGTTCTTATCATCTTCATTTATTTTCCATGTACTTATCTTATTTTCCAACGTAATCCATGCTTTGGCAATCAACTCAATCCATTTCTCATTTATTAATTATTTTATCCTTTTCTAGTTTTCTTCCTTGATTCCCAAGTCAATCGGTAATTCACCCATTTTATCAATCCGTAATATATTTTATTTATGTCCTTAATTCTTAAATCTTATATATTTATTTATACTTATAAATTTAATAGAATTAGAATAACTGCATTATTCAATTTTTACACTTTTTGTATACTATACTATAAATTTTTTAGGATGTTACACCAAGCATGGGATCCCCGATCTCTCATCTAGTACCTCACCGGGCTAATCCATTTAGATGGCGTTATGTTATAGTTTTTCTCTTTTAAAGTTAATTGTGCTTCATCCCTTAAAGTATGTAAAAAATGTGTGGAATTAATAATGTTGGATAATTATAATTTATTATATTTAATTTCAAAAAATTATCCACCTTTTGAACCTTGAAAATAACATTTTCACTAAATTATTTTGTTTAAAGAATGACAAAATGAATATATATACACACGCTAAATAATTTGATATTTTAAATTATTTGATGAGGTTAATGTTAATATGAGTTTTCCATTGTGATATTTAATTTAATTTAATCTTAAACATGACATTTTGACATAAGTACAAGGGCATTTTAGTCATTCTCATATTTTTTCATTTTCTTTCATTTATATTTTTTCTCCTTAATTTAAACAGGAAAGATGATGACATTCTTCTCTTTAATTTTCTCTCATCTTCATTTTCTATCCTACCGTTTTGTTTACGATCCCCCGGCTTTTCTTCTCATCCACTTATGTTAAGAGAGTGCAGGGATCTAGAGCATATTATACTTTAGCCAGTAATCTAAAGTTTTCTTCTTCCCTTTTCCTCTCTCCTCCATTATCTGATATATCGACGGAGAATTACAAATAGGTTCTAAATAAAGAATTTATTTCTTTTGGATAACAATGTAAACTCAGCCGTTTAACTTCGCTCAATGTTTCATTTTCGCTCCTTAATTTTGTAAATGTCATATTAGTTCTCTAGCTCTCCCTTTTTTGACCAAAAAAAAAAAAATGCTCACATTGAAATTTTACATGCAAAAAAAAAAAAAACATTATCAAATACTGACATATTAACTTTAATTTTCACAAAATAATAATGATTGGTCTAAAACATCATCATTTGATACTAACGATTAGAATTAGAGATCTTAAAAGGTACTTAATACAATTAAGGAACCAGATTGAAATCTGGTACTAACTCCGATCATTAATATAAAATCAAGTTGACTAATTTGGAGAGATTAATGAAGTTAAATAAATTACTTAATTACTGTATAAAATATGTTACATGATTTCTTTGAAATAATTATGTGTATCATTAGATTATATATCAGTTTATAAGTAAGACAAATTAATTTGGAGAAATAAAATAAATAAAAATACTTTAAATAATTTATTTATCTTATTTAATCTTCTCAAATTTATCAATTGAATCTTATATGAAGAATCATAACTAGTATTACCCAATGGAAGTTGGCGCAGATGGGTAGGCATCCGCGCCACACCAATCCGTTCCTGGGTTCGATCCCAGGAAACGGAAGGTGTAAAGAATTTCCATTGGGAGCTCTCTCCCCTGGGGCGCCTCAAAGAGGTGAATTCCTGTCGGGCCTATCAGATTGGGGGCGCCAGGATTAGTCGGTTGTCGGGGGCCATGTCGGTAAATCCGGTGTTGGCCTTCAGGTTAACGCCGGATACCTGGAAGGTGGATGCACCGAAGGCTAAAAATGGTCCATTGCATAAACCATAAAAAAAAAAAACTAGTATAAAGTTAGAGAACAACAAATATAAATTTGCCTTTCTTTTATGCGTCTCATTTTGTTGCCGTCGTTTTGTACGTCTCATTTACATGTTAATTTCTAAAATTTAAATATCATCCTCATCATCCAATATTTATATATAAGAAGGACTTGGATGATTAGTTTTTTATCTGGGCCTTATTTAATTTGTAATTCTCCCACAGTCAATGTAAATTAACGTTGACGAGAAAATTGTGTGATGTATAGCCGAATCTGCAGCCTACAACGCAAAGCTAATATACGAGTAATAAAGTATCACTACTTACGCTCTTCTATATATATATATATATATTCAGTCAAAGGGAAGTCAACCCACTTGGAAAAACAACAAAAGAAACAATGGAAGAAACGTTTCAAGTTGAAAGGTGGTGAAGTAGTTGTACCTGATGAAGCAGCCATCATAGACGGCGTAGGCACCCGGGGAAGGGGAGGTGGCGGCAGCGCACTTGCGAATCTGTACGGCGGCGACCTCGAAGCAGGCAGTGCAATCAGCGACGGAAAGGTAGTTTCTACACTGAAAAAGTGTGTAAACTGGGAAATTTTCTCCACTGCCCTGCTGTGCTGTGGCGAAGTGCTTATTCTGGTCCCTGATTTGGGCTCTGATGTCCTGAAACGTTGCGTTTAGGTTTTTAGTGAGGATTGAGGGGTCGGAAACGAGGAAGAAGTCCGGTGGGTTGCATTGAGCACTAAGAAGATGAATCTGTGGGTCTGAAACGACGCCGTCAAGAGTGCAACATGACCAGAATATGAAGATAATGAATAAGGGAAGAAGATTAAAATGTTGGAGCATGTTTAGTTCAGAGAGAAGAAGAAGAAGAAGAAGAGAGAGGTCAACGGGCTTCGATCGATAGAGAAAGGAGTGTATAATGGTGTTTGAAACTGCAGGCCACGCAGATAGCGACAAAAACGGTCATTTTAGAGAATAAAAAAAGACTGACAATTCTTGTTATTTTCATTAGGTAAACAGTGACTATTTTTAGAAGTTGCATGCTTCGATGTCACCATGTGCAAAGAGATTAGTAAGGCATAATAGCCGCACGTATAGTATATTTAATTTGTTAACACTGTCTTATAACCCCACATGGTCGATAACGTATCCAAATCCGTTGACTTTTTGTGAGTTGACCTGCATCTGATTTTTTTTTTTTTTTTAAGTAATAGCTATATTATCCTAGGATAGCCAGGACTGGTAATATGTATATTTTGAGTTTTCTTACATATAAAGCTTACTAAATTCAAAAACTATAGGATTATAGATATTTAATTAATTAGAGGGAAGCCGCCACCCTGTAATCAATTTGCGACTTTTAAATTATTAATTTTGTCTCTGGTGAAATGATACCCCTTCCTTTCTTATTACGAGTCACTCTATAGAAAAGATGAATCTTTACTAATTTGATTAGATTAAGGAAGTTATTTAAATTATTTAACATGACATGTTTTTTCTAAAACACTATAATCATCTTCTTTAATTCCATTTATCTCTCTTTTATTTGATTATTATTGAGGGAGCATCAATATAAGTAAATTAGAAAAATAGTGACAAATATGGAAAATCGGTCTTACATTTAGGATCAATAAAATTCCTCAATTATGTCTTATATTAAAGATTGAAGGAGTATAATTCACTTGAGGGGGTATTAATTAACTTTTTTTAATATAACCTTTATTAATTAAAGTTATTATCTATGAAAGAGAATGTAATACAAATATGAAAATTTTCTATTTAAGCATGGATAAAATTCAAATTTTAATTTTATTTTCAGCCAAAGTTAGAGGTGCCTTATAAGTTATAATAGAGATCTAAAGAGAACTCATCATGCACATATGGCATTTATGGATATCTGATTTCCGTTAATTTATTTTGAGTTTACTTTTTATAGCCTTCAGCGCATGTGCTTTTGTTTTACGCTTCCAATTCCAAACGAAGCAGATCATGAAAGGACATCCACTATAATAATTCATCTTTTGTTCTGAACGGTTCACATCGCTGTCTTACTAAATAAGTGTATTTATAACATAATCTCTGGCCACTTTAGTACCTATAATCACGTTCAGGCCCCAAAAACTCAGAATTAAATCTGCTGAAACTTCCACCATACCATAAAGTATCAACACTTAGTTACCTGTTTGCATATGAGTAATTACACTTAGTTACTTTCTATATATGTACTTTCTTCCTAAGCATCATTTAATTTCAATCTACTTACGTCATTTTCTACCATGAATTACTTTAACTATGTGTTGTTGGATTATATTGTCCCATGATAGAGACCGTGGTTTGTAGGTTGGTCAAGGTCGACAGTGTTTTTGGTAGGATTGATGCTGATGTATTCGACTGTGATAATGGCTATCCTACGAAATTCATGTATATTTGGACGGACCCAGTTTCCCCGCTAAGAAAAGTGCTTAGTGGGCGAGCTAATTAGATCTGAACCATCTAGATTTATTTTGAACCATCCATATTTGAGTTTTTTCAAAATGATTATTATATTTTTTTAATAACAAATCATTTTTTGAAAAAAATAATAGTTAATAAATTATCTTTTAGATTTTGTACCTATGAAAGTATTTTTTTTAAAAAAATATAGACTTTTAAAAAACATTTGACTGTACATCTATATTAGCACTGATATGGACGGTTGAAATCTAATTAGCTCTCCTTATTAAGTGAGCAAACTACTTAGCACGGAAACGGTTCCATATTTCGACATGTTGTGTGATGATCAAATACAAAATTATTTTTTAAAAAAATAATGGGTTACCATTGTTTCTTATATATTTGGTCACGTGTTTGTTCTTGACTAATTTTGAGAGCATATTCATTGTAGGGTAGTCGCATGCTTGCAACTCCGTACAGCGGGTTAAGACATTATTGATTGCTTTTCCTAGAGGTTTCATGAAGCAGAGGTGAGCTATTATTATTTGTCTGGATTCGTTGTTTGTTATGGTTGCAGTGGTTTCTTTGTTTTTTTTTCATGTACTTTAGTTTAAGGGAAAAAGACAGAAAAATACCATTTGACCTTCAAAATCCCGCTGACAAAAATGGTAATAGGATTGACAAGAATGGTAATGAGATTGACAACGCAAATCTTTGTCAAAGGACTAATTTGGGATTTTGAAGTTCAAGTGGTATTTTTTTGTCTTTTTCCCTTAGTTTAATCCCTTTTTGAGGTTTAGAGCGCAAAGGATTTTCGCTTCTCCCAATAAGTGCACATTTCAGAATTCGATATTGTGTTCTCCTCCTTGTCGGAGCGAGGCCACTTACCACATCAACCAATAATTTGTTTATTGCAGTGGTATTTTAATGTTCTTTTGTTACTTTAGACTAGATATTGCAAAGAATTGGGCTTGTGCTTGAGGTGTCATAAGTAAAATTGTGAATTTCATAGGTTATTTGGTTATTTTAATTTGTTTTGCATCATATTCCCTGAGGTCATTAGTCATTTTTTGGACGAAACCATATATTTTTGTGGAGTAGTGAAGAGCATGGTACCATGCATGTGAGGAACGTCAATGGGATATATAATATACAATTAATAACCTCCACAATAGATGATACCCAGTTTATTTCCTACTTGACCTACTTTTACTGACTTTGCCAATAGGTAGAGCTATTAGTCACCTAATGATGTTTATTGGTTTATTGTAACAAGAGAACATGTTTATTGGGTCTCCCTAAAATACCTCATTTATTTATTTTCCTATTGAAGAAAACCATCTTTAATTAATATATACAATCTATAGACTATAGAGATAACTTGTAAAAAAATTATAAATTTAGAAGACAAAATAGAATGAATTCTTATATTTAATTAGAATCAAAGCATACCTCACAACTTGCCCATTCATTTAGAAATGGAGGAGTATATTATATTGATTAAAAAATATTTTTGTGACAGAAAAAAATAAAAATGTGGCTATTTTGCAATCTACCTATAGAAAACTATCTTATATATACTCCTCAGGTCATAAATATATAAAGGCTAATTAAAAGATTAGTTTTAATCTTAGATATAAGAACTCTATCTATTTTGTTTTCCAAATAATTTTTTTTTTTCTAAACTATCCTCATTAATTATACATATTAAAGAAGGGTTTCTGTATGAGGTATTTTTCATCATAAATAATTAAAATGGGTATCTTAGAAAAACCAACACACACACATTTTTAAAAAACAACTTAGAATTTTTTGTTTTTTTTAAAATTTTGGCATGTCATACGGGTACCGGCGGCTGCCGAGAGCCCAATAATATTTAATGGAATTCAAACACAATATATAAATACCTCCAACAGAATATCGCACATGCCGCATTCTCTGTTATTCAGCTATACACAGACTATTCACTCTTCTCTTGGTCAACGTTTACCATAATCGTTTTCATTCCTTAAATAGGAACGAAAACTCTATCTTCACACACACACGCAAAGATACATACATGCATATATCTCTGCGTGTGTGCATATATATATATATATATCTATGTATGTATGTACAGATAAAATTTGCTGTCTTCTTCAAACAAAGCTCCTTGGTGCCCGCTTTTCCACTCTCTTATAAATAGTGTCTCACCCTTCATTCAATCAGCATCTTCTCTATTACTCTCTCTCTCTCTCTCTCTTGTGAAAGTATAGACAAAAAAAAAGGAAAGAAAATAGAACACCATGTTTCTACACATGCAGCAGAAGCCCCACTTTATCTTCTTCTTCTTCTTAGGTTTGATAATCTGGTCATGGGGGAGTCTTGACGGCTTCGTTTCGGACCCACAGATCAACTTTGTCAAACTAGGGTGCAGCCAGTACAACGTGAGTGACTTGTCTATCTTCACTAACAACTTAAACATAACACTGAGAGACCTAAGAGCGCAGATCAACAACCAAAGCAAGCACTTTGCGACCGCCCAGGCGGTGAAGGGTAACAATCCTGCGTACGGCCTTTTTCAGTGCAGAAATTACCTCTCCATCAAAGATTGCCTCGCTTGCTTTGACTTCGCCGCCATTCACATACACAATTGCTCTGTTGGTGTCACCGGTGCCCGTATTATCTATGAAGGTTGCTTCCTCAGGTATAACTCCGGTTTTTTAAAGAGAAAATTAAAGCTACCCTAATAGACTTTGGTACACTTAATTTTTTAATCTAAAATCAGTTTAGATATTTATGCAAATAGAGCATCCACATCACCATGTTATATACACTGTGATGAGTCCCACATCGGGAGAGATGCCATAAAGGGGAGTCTTATAAGGCCTTGAGTTTCTCAACTCAAGCAGCAAACTTAACTTTTGGGATGAAGTTCTCTCAAGGACTTATGCTTTTACCTAATACAGTCCTGTAATAGCCCCTCTCCAGATGTGGGACTGATGACACATACTCACTTGAATAAAACCTTTTTTTCTTAATGGAAAAGACCAAGTACTTAAATTTGTCCTTCTTAAACGAAAAACAAGTTCAATTTAATCATGAAAAGAAATATAGATATTATGTATGACTTTTCTCTTTTGTATTGTAACAAGGTATGAGAGCAGTGGATTCTTCGATCAGAACACAGATGCCGGAAACAACATAATCTGTGGGAATCATACAATCAAAAACATCACTGGACTTGCTTCAACAGTGCAACAAGTTCTAACGAATCTGGACATAGCAACGCCCAGAATCAGTGGTTTCTATGCAGCCACTAAGACGCTAATCCCTAACAGTAATGGCACAAACATTTACGCAATTGCTCAATGTATTGAGACTCTCACACAAACAGGGTGCCAGGATTGCCTCAACGTTGCTTTAAGAAATTTTCAGATTTGCCTTCCCAACTCTAACGCTAAGACTTATGATGCTGGTTGCTTCATGAGATACTCCAATACAGCCTTCTTTGCTGATAATCAAACCATTAATATCAATCACTTCTTGGAACAAGGTATATATATATATGCACACACATATAAGTTTGGAATACAAGTGCAAACGTGTGTGTGTGTGTTTTGTGTTTACTCATCGTTGATAACTTTTCTAGTGAAATTTACTTGAGAGTGTCTTTACCTTTACTAGATAGTAGCCTAAAACAATTGCATCTTATAAGGGCGTCTTCAAGTATAGAATGCGTTTTTTATTTGGAATAATATAATTAGGACAAACTTGTGTGTGTGTGTGTTTATTTTCTTTCTTGTGACTTGTAGGACGAGGTTCAAGCAAGAAAAAGGCAATTATTGGGGGAGTGGTTGGTGGTGTATCGTTTCTTTTGATTCCCCTTGCATTATTTGCTTTGCGCAGACGATCAACATCAGCTAATAGGATTCATAGAGGTAAGATAATTTGGAGTAACTTTATTATTCAATTTGAAATTGATTATTTAACACCACATATATGATTTTTCTTTTCAACGTATTTTTCTTCAAAGGAAATGTTATATATGCATGATTTTCATTTTAATGTATGGACGATGAATCCCATGTTGAATTTAATTATCTGGTTTTCCTTACTCAGGTGATATTTTAGGAGCAACTGAGTTGAAAGGCCCAATTACTTATAGGTTTAATGACCTTAAGAAAGCTACAAAAAATTTCAGTAAAGAAAATAAATTAGGAGAAGGAGGCTTCGGAGATGTATACAAGGTAAACCCTATAAATATATATCCAATATTATAATCGATACCCTTTTAAAGAGATAACTTATTCTTAGCGTACATGTTGCGTGGATCTGGATCTTGTCTCCTATTAAAAGTTTTGTTGTCCTTATTGAACAGGGCACTCTGAAAAATGGGAAAGTAGTTGCTGTAAAGAAATTGGCTTTAGGTCAATCCAAACAGATGGAGAAAGATTTTGAGAGTGAAGTCAAGTTGATAAGTAACGTTCATCATCGGAATCTTGTTCGACTTCTTGGATGTTGCAGTAAAGGGCAAGAGAGACTTCTTGTCTATGAATACATGAAGAACAACAATGTTGGCACATTCTTGTTTGGTAAGAAAAATTAAATAATATTTTTAATTTGTTCCTGGCCTTGTCATTTTTTTCAAGTATAATATACGAACATGTTTTTCAACAAATAAGCATGCTGACTTCTTAACAACAGCACAATATATAACACGCCATTTAATAAATAGAAGATACTATAATCATACACTCAACATGAACTTCTTTTATATCAATTTGAGAATTCTCTTTAACATATTTTATCCTCCTTTTAATAATTTCTATATTGTTTAAATTAGGCCAAAATAAAGGCTCCCTCAACTGGAAGCAACGGTATAATATAATTTTAGGCACAGCAAGGGGTTTGGCCTATTTGCATGAGGAATTTCATGTTTGTATCATACATAGAGATATAAAGACTAGTAACATCCTCTTGGATGATGATTTTCAACCTAAAATTGCCGATTTTGGGCTAGCAAGGCTTCTCCCGCGTGACTTATCACATCTCAACACAAAATTTGCAGGAACAATGTAAGTAAAAGCATATGGAATAATTCATATTTTTTATTTTTTATATCATGTCAGTACAAGAGATTGTACAATAAAACCATTATATTGATTAAATGGAAACAATGATATATTTTCAGTTGTATCTTCTTGTTTCAACACATTTTATAGTTTTCATATAAGTTTCAATGTTTTATGTCATGCCTTCCGTGATTGATTTGACTCATTATGCCATAAATACTATGATGTTATTAGGGGATACACAGCACCTGAATATGCAATGCATGGACAGCTATCAGAGAAGGCCGATACCTATAGTTATGGTGTTGTAGTACTTGAAATCATAAGTGGACACAAGAGTGGTGAATCAAAGGACAATGTTGAAAGTGAATTCCTTCTTCAAAGAGTAAGAAAATTCTCTACAAGTACTACTTTTGGTCATTAATATAAGATCTTAATTTTAGTGTAAAATGTACTACAAGCAAAATCTTATATTAAAGATCGGAGATAGTATAACAAATGAGTGTAATATACTTCAGAAAATTGAAGTGCAATATGAAGTGTCCACGTGCAGTTGATCTCCAATGTAACATAACAAATGAATGAACATCTACAGTTCAACATTCTTTTTTTTGCTAGGCACATATATTCTCTTACTGGAGACAATCCAATAATTGACACTTGTTTTAAACTGCAGGCTTGGAAACTATTTAATAGAGGCTTGCACATAGAGTTTGTGGACGAAACCCTAGACCCTAATGAGTATGATGCAGAGGAAGTAAAGACAATCATAGAGATTGCTTTGCTTTGTACTCAAGCATCTCCTGCAGCGAGGCCAACAATGTCTGAAATTGTAATTATGCTCAAAGGTAAGGGCATAATGGAGAACAGGACACCCACTATGCCTGTGTATGTGGATCCTAATTTTAATCCCAGAAGAGACTCTTCAGCCCCTAATAATTCATCTTCATCAAATGCTACTGCCTCCACTATTGCTTTATCAGGAAGGTGATTTCATTATGCAAGAAGTGATATTAAGGGTCACTAGAAGTTTGAACTGAAGAAAGTTGTGTTGTAATAAGCGTTCATCTTCATTTCGTTATTCATGATCTGTGTGCAATTAAATATTGATTCTATAGGAGGAAGTGTATGTGAAAGAAAGGCCATCTTTTGGCCTATGGTGTGAAATAAATTTCTGAGCTGTTTGTTTGTTTGTTTTATTTTTCCCGTCCGGTTGGTGAAAAGTAAATGTTAGCTTTCTCTTATACACTATTACGCATGCAGGCAGGTCATTTATATTGTCAAATAAAAAATTAAAATGTTCTAGTGCAACATAAGTTTGAAAAATTGTATTTTTAATGAATTGTTTTAATAATTTTTTTTATCAAAGAATTATTTTAATAATTAAAATGACGTATTTAGCATATTTTAGTCATCTATGATATGAGTTTAGGAGAAAAATCAAGTTGAATTTAATATTTGTTCATTTTCATAATAGAAAATGCTCTAAAGCTCATCATATATCTCCCAAAGAGGAATATGTTTTATCCATTAAGATGCACAATAGATTTTTATATATAACTTATCTAACGATATTTATAAAAATACAAGATCATACACAAGAACTCCAAAAGTTGTACTCAATATATGCTGATCCTTGGTATTTAGTTTCGGAAGAGATGTAAAAATATGAAAAAAAAAGGGGAATTATAATGAGGTCCTAAAGAAACTATTAAATTATCTAAAAGTCTAATAACAACTGAGGAGTATGCAATGATAAATGATAATAAGAGAAATGACAACAGATTCATACTCCTCACTTGTTATTGAGATTTTTAGCAATTAAAAAAAATCCCTTTTTTCAGATCTCATTGTAATTTTTAAAAAAACGGATTTTAGCTAGGATATTTGATTCTATATATGTGAATCATTAGTGTACAAGGGATTACGAGAAGAAATGATCACTACTACAGATAGGGCTTTTAACATCCTTTTTTTGGCACTTTTGATGTCCAAAAACTGGGGGACACCTATGTGACGGACGTAGTTTATTTTAGAAACAATGCCCCTAAAAAAACGGATGTCTAAAGTGGGACTTTAGATGTCCCAATTTAAAAAAAGGGACGTCTAAAGTGAGGACTTTAGATGTCTCTAATTAGAAAAAGGATGTCTGAAGTCCTCTTGTAGAGGACTTTAGACGTCCCTATTGAGAATTGGGACGTCTAAAGCCTCTACAGGAGGACTTTAGACGTCCCTTTTCTAATTAGGGACGTCTAAAGTCCTCACTTTAGAAGTCCCTCCACAGTGACTTTAAACGTCTCATTTTCTTATTTGGGACGTTAAAAGGTTTTATTTTTTTAAAAAAATGATTATTTATATTTTTTATTACTTAGAAAATTAAAAATGCAGAAACAGAATAGAAGATGGATTCATAAACCACAATGTCCGTTCCAAAATGGTAAGGACATTCATAATTGCAATTTTTACTAAATATATATATATATATATATGTACAATAACAACTCATACAATCTACTCCTATATATGTACAATAACAACTAGAAAGTGTCAAAATATTGTCATCACACAACTAATAACTAATATAAATAAAAAGTTTACTGATCCATGTGTTGAAGAAGATGTCCAGCTAAAAGGTTTTTGATCAAATTAATGTCTTCATGTAGGTAGGCATCTTCATTATCAAAAATCTGCAAATTAGAAAATAAGCTTTGATGAAATAAATCAAGTAAATAAATTAATTAGCATTTCAATTACAACACCAAAAATATTATCATCTGAGAATGAAGAAGTGATTACCTATTAAAAATCGCTAATAATTCCACTTTGAATGATATTATACATATAAAGTATAACATAATATCCGCATTCAGTATTGTTAGGTTGTCGAGGGCACTTTAAATCAAAACCAATTGGTTCTTAAAATCAATAAAGGTATATATAAAATGACTGTCAATGAAAGAATTAGAATCGAAACTACTTACTTTCAAAAAATACCACTTTAGGTCTCTAACAACTTTACCTTCGCGTGACCCACCTAGGAGTCTATATGTCTGAGTTGCACTATCATGAAAATAAAAATCAACAGAAATTAGAACTATTCATTTATTTAAAAAAATCAATAAAATACAAACAAAATAACTTGCATGTTGAAGATGGATTTTGTTCTTTTTTTTGTCTGGCCTTTTACACAAGGAATCAGACCAATAGACTATGTTGCGGCCAGGACACATAACACACAAACTCCAATGGTAACTATAACAACATTTACAAATTAAAATGAAGTTAGATGACAAGGCAATTATTTATTAAACATCTTAAATAGACAAAATTAAAATACGTACCCTTGAACATTAGGTGCTAAATAACAGCGAAGTTTGGTCTGTCCCATTGTGTAGCCCATATAGTGAGTCCTTACTGCCAAAGTATTGGTATCCCTTGTCATATTTGCAGGATATAAGAATCCATACAAATCATGTCTTTCTATGTCTATGCAGATGCAGTGGAAGCAACTATAATAGAATTAAAATAAGGAATGAATTATTGAATGTATGAAATCAAAAAACCACTACATGAATTGAAGGGAAAAATTAAAAAAAAAAAAACCTTACCGGATTGCAAATTTCACCCATCCTACATCTATTTCCTCCAACTTGGTAAAATCCTTGAGATCTTTTCTATCAATCGTGTAGGGATACTCCAATGTAAGGCCCACAATCCCCTTGAGGCATGTGCAAGTCAATTTGGCGAATGCCTTTATAGATCTATTGCAACTGTGCTAAGAAGGGCCATTTTCTCACATCTTTGTCATCCTTTTAGCACATAAAAAAACAAATTGTTAGTAGGATGCTAACAAATCTCAAGTAATAGTTAGGTAATGCCTACCATTGGAGGTGTTGCCCTTGAACCAATAAGATTTTGAGGCCAAAGAATGAAAGGTCCTATCGCCTGACCTATCGTGCCAACCTCCGCATCAGGAATAGGGATGGTTGTACCTTCTTCCCCTTCTCTAAAACATGTCACAGTCACCCTACATAAATGATGTGGAATTTGCTGATGATGGTGGGTGGTAACACGTGTGTGAACAAGAGCATCGACAACAACACACAACAGTGGCACATCCAAATAGAGGGTGGAAGGTTCTCTCGACACTAGAGTAGTGGAAGGTTCTCCTAGTATTGGAGTGTCGCCAAGTAGTTCCTCCAGAGGGTTACAACTTCCTTTGGTGCTGGGAAAGGTTGGGAATTCCTGAGTTCTACGCTTATCACTTGTCCTATATGATTCGAACATCTTTTTCATTTCAAGTTTAAGCTCTGGCAACAGCTCTTGTTAGAGCTTGTCGCGAAGTTTGGCCTTGAGCTCTCATTCGACTTCCTCTCGAATCTTGGCCACAAGCTCCCTACTAGGTTCAACTTGTAACAAATAACGTGAGTCTGGTCTAAAATACCTCACAACACTAACTCCCCTTGTCTCTCCTCGAACACGACTAGGGTCATTTGCCTTCCCAATAGCCGTTAACAAGATGTCCATCTGTCTACTTGGATTGAATGAACCTTGGCTACTATGATCTTCTAGTTCATCCTGTAGCATACAATTTATCATAAATGAAAAGTAAGCACTCTTGATATGAAAAAAATTATGTACTTATGCTTTAACTACTTACAATCCTTGCAGCAACCTCAGCAATAGCCGAATTTATGCACCTCCCACCCTTAATCCTCCATACTTTCCATATTTTGTGATGTGGAGGAGGAGGAGGGCCTGGATCCAGCGCTAGGATCTAATTCTACTGCTTCCTTCATTTTCTCTAACTCTTCTTGCATCATTTGCCTTTCAAGCTTTCGATAACCACCATAAGACATGTAATGCTGATACTTATTTTCTGCTTGCCTCTATGCATTTGCTGCACTTAATTTCTATGAATGAAAAACAAAAAAATCAATGATATCAAGTATATTAAAATCAAAAGCTCTATATCATGATGACATAAATCTTACCAAAAATTGAGGATCTTCCCGTGATGCCACAAACAACCTCTAGTCCTTTAGAGACAAATACAAATAATGTTTACATAGATCCTCACCCCTTTGGACCCCTCGAATATACCTTGCTGTAAGCTTGTTCTTGAAACCTTTCCATCGTAGACGAACCTCCCCCATCCAGTGCTTGTACATCTCCCTAGTGTCTAGGACATCGTATGTTTGCTACAAGGTAAAATGTAAGATAATTATATTTGAAGCAATAGAAATAAAGCTACAATTATCATAAATGTATCGAAACTTATATACCAAAAATTGTTACAAAATCATGTATTTCGTTTTTGGGGGAACCAATCTCCAATTATTGTAGGTAATACGCACTTTTCTTCAACCTAAATACCCTAAGTAGCTAATGAAATGGTCTTCCTCAGAACCAACTGGATTCATATTAGCATCGAAGTCCACATGCAACCTTTCTTGTTGATGTTTATGATGTGCAACCAATGCTCCTATCCTTATGTAGCCTCTAACCCTTCTTGCAATGAGTTCATCTCTAGGCATTTCATCATCCCCAACACTTTATGATGAGTTACTAGAGTTATCCATATTCCTGTTAACACAAAAAGCATCATCAGATAGGTAATAAATTGCAATAAAAATAAAATAAACTAAGCAGGAGTAAAACAAAAAGCACATTATTCTATTTTATAAGTTAAGGTCTTGCTTTATATTGTTTCCCATATTCCTTCACCATGATCATTTCTTACAGGATATTCTTCATCATCTACCAATTCTGCTTCATTTGTTCTGGGTGGATTTATTGTGAAAGGTGGTGTGTCATCAAGGTTGAAGGTCAGATTACCATACCTCTATTTTTTACTTTGAAGTACAATGGACATTTTTTTATTCGTAGGATCTGTGACATAAGACACTTGTTTCGCCTGACTTGCTAGTATGAATGGCTCATCTCTATAGCTAACTCTTCGAAGATCAACTGAGACAAATCCAAATTGTTGATCTATTACCACAGCATTACTGCTAACCCACTTACATTTGAATAAAGAAAATTTGAACTTGTTGTATGTAATCTCCCATATTTCTTCTATAACTCTATAATAAGCCATGGGCGCTAATATGGGGCTTTTGTCTTTCGAACTGGAAATACTACTACAAAAAAGCAAAGCTATGGCGCTTATAATTGTATTAGCTGTGGCGCTAGTGAAGTGCCACATATCTGGACGCTACTAAAAAAAAGTTGTAGCACTTGGAAGTGCCACATCATTTAAATTTTTTTTGGTTAAAAATACCCTCCTCTGGCACTTGTTGGAGGAAGGGCCATAGGAGGGGGTCTCCTGTAGCACGCTTGCGTGAGCAAGTGCCATAGGAGATCAGACCTCCTGTGGCGCTTGTGTGGGTCCTCCTTTTCTTTTTCTTTTTTCTTTTTTTTTTGGTTCTTCCTGTGGCCCTTGTTTAAAGAAGTGCCACAGGAACTCTTATTTTTTAAGGTATTTTTTATTCATATCTCTCATAATTACAGTATTGCACACTACATGGTCCAATAAACATTTTGTATCTACATCTACAGTACAGCAGAATGAAGAGAAGCAAACAACAATGATAGGTAACTTTAAAATGATACAAACAGATGATGAATTATCTAAAGTAGTACATAAAATAGTTATACAATATATTGTACTTGAATGAATTATACAACAAATTCAACTTAAATACATGCATGACATAACAATTGGCAAGAAGTAACACAACAAAGGCCAACAGCTAGTGAATTAAATAGTATAGCTACCCAAGATTTGCCTAAACACATATTCACACCATTCCTCGATCACTTCATTAAGCTGATGGTTAGTCAAAGTGTCACAACGTTGGTCTTTATAATACTACACATATATACAATCAACCACAAATTAGAATGAATTAAAATCAATAAAATGTAATTATCATGCACTAATTAAATTTAATTAAAACACAACATGAAGTGCAACTAAATGACTTACTTTTTGAGGAATAAATGGCTGATCATGCGTAATTACATCCTTCATAAATTTCATTATGTAATATCCACAATCATTGTCATTGGGTTGGAAAGGGTACTGCAAAAATATAATGCAATATTTAACTCTGTTTATGAATAAAAATTGTTTACTAACAAAGTTTTAGTAAATTCGTATATCAGTACCAGTATCTTCTTCCAAGGATAGCTAAGGTGAGGGTCAGTATCTTTAGAATAGATTAAGGATATAAAGGACCGATACATAGTCAATGCATTCACAAAACAAATAGAAACTAATTACTTTTGGTTATTCGATCACATATGCAAATATTTACACATATACACGTACGCTTACCTATTGAACAATAGTAACATATCAGAATGGTTTTGTGAAAGACCACTTTTTAGAGGATCCACGTAGTAAATACGAGGGCCTGAAGGTTCTGCTGGATTGATAACTATCAATATCCAATGGCGCCTAAAATATTTTAAAAAAATTATTTCAACAATCATGGTATGATAAAAGTTAAACAATAAAAACAAAAATTGTACCACTAATAACTTACCTTGCATTGTATGGCACTCAAAATAGAGTAGTTGGTGTCGCTTTCTTTCTAAAGTAATCTTTTAGATCATTAGACTATGCATTTATATATCTATTTTACCTCCATGGCAGCCAACGTGATAAGGGGTGACAAATACGAATTGGACCCTGTTTGTATCCATTAAGATGTCATGATACAAATGCCTGGTATAAAACAAATAGTGTCATGAAAAACAAAAGAAATGGAATGAGAAATACTAATAACAGTGATAAACGATAATGGTCAATTACCTTATCCAGAAGTTGATAGCTGAAGCACTAACCCAATCACGAGTACATATGTCGTGCACGACCTCGACAATAACATAATCAACTAGACTGCCAACATTGTAGATATGTCTTTCAAGACATATTTCCAGTCCTCCTTCACCGATCAAGTGTGGTGTAATTGATACTAATTGATCGTAATATGTGGTGTATCCCGACAAATTACCATAATCAGGGAAATCATTAATTGTGCCAAACAACATGGCTTTCAAAGTGAAACTTTCTTCCATATACCCATCATACACAATGACGCCTTCCTCCCAAAGCAGCTTCAAGTCATCAATTAAAGGAGCCAAGTATACATCTATATCATTCCTAAGTTGCCTTGCCCCAGAAATTGACATGGACAACATCATAAACTTATGTTTCATGATCAAGTGTGGAGGAAGGTTATAAATCATCAATATCACCAGCCATGAGCTGTGTGTACTACTCTAAACACCGTGCGGATTAATTCCATCAGTTGACAGTACAAGGCGAAGGTTCCTTACTTCATCCGCAAAGTCAGGGTACTCATGATCAATTTTTGCCATTAAGGAGTATCTGCAGGGTGCTTAAGCTTTGTGTCTTTAATCCTTTCATCTGGATGCCATATCAACTGCTTAGCAATCTTTTGCATTATTTTACAGTCGCTTGAATCTCAGAATAATGGGAAAATACCATAAGACCTTCAAAGGACTTTTTCGTTTCTTCTTCCTATATCAAGATGCGTTACATTTTGGGCACTTCTCCAATGTTGCATACTGATTTCAAAGAAATACGCAATCGTTAGGACATGCATGTATCTTCTTATATCCCATACCGGTTGTAGAGCAAAGAATTCGCTTTGCCTCGTATGTCTTGGTAAGAAGTGCATTTTCTTCTGGAAGCATATCTTGCAACAGTTCAAGCAATGCGGTGAAACCTGAATCACTTAATCCATAGCGAGCTTTAAAGTTGTACAGCTTCAACACTGCTAGCAATCTTGTGTATTTAGTACTACCGGCATATAATGGTTTCTCTGCATCACCTTTCAACTTCTCAAATTTGTTAGGGTAGTTATGAATTACCCCTTCAACCACATTTAGCATTTCTTCAAGACCATCATTTTCATCAAACATGCTTTGATCAAATTCATCCAAAGCACCACTCATGGTATGCACCCGATCACTACATGCATCGTTCATCTCACCATGCCTTGTCCATCGTATATATGTTTGATTAATACCGTAACACACTAAATGATCTAGCAAATTGAGTGGACTAATCCGCTTTCCAAAATAACAAGATAAGCAAGGACACAAGATTTTGTTAGAATCTTTTGTGTGCTTAATTGCTAATGTAATAAAATCTTTCATCCTATCTATATATTCCCTTGAACACCGATTATATGACATCCATTTACGATCCATCTATGCCTTCAATATATTTTTTTAAAAAGTACATGGTTATTTGTATGATTATTGCATTTACTAATTACTTTTATATTCCCTTACCAATTTTAAAATAAATTCCCAATATGAAATCTTCACAATTGAAGCTTTCTAAGTCTTAAACCCTATGCTTTAATTGACAAATAATCCATTAATTATTCCCAGGAATTATAATAATTTTTCACAACTCATAACGAAAGAAACCATATTTGCCACAACATATCATAGGTAAATTAGAAAATATTACAAGTCAACAAATAAAATACAAGTGTTAAGAATATATAAATAATTATTTTACTTATGCCTCTAATCCATAACAATCATTAGAACACCTACAAATCATAACTAACTATATTATTAAATTCAACTAAAATCACATTTGTAAGCTCAAAATTTAAAAAGTATACCATATATAGAAGCTTCAATAGACTGATGAACTAAAACTACAAGCACAAATTAAACATAAAAAAATCAATAAAATATTAATGGTTGTAAGTTATTTTTTAATGATAATAATTTGTACAAAACATCAATATATAATAAAATAAAATATGATTAGCTTAAATCAAAAAACATGATTCAGAAAAAAAAAGAAAGAAAATAAAATAAAACAAAAAGGAAAGCATATATAATCCCAACATTAATTAAAATATTTTTAGCGCAATGTTGAGAATATGAAAAAAATTTACTTTTGACTAGCTACATTACCAATTATTCTCGGGTAATCATAAATATGATGCATCATGCATGCATGCATGCATACATACAAACATACAAAGAGGGAATTGAACTAGACACACATATTACAAAAAAAATATTTTCCACTATTAATATGCTAGTTAAAAAGATCTTAAATATACTTAAAATTTATTTATTTTATTAGGTGAATTAAGTTTGCTTAAAATTTCATAAAATGCTTTACATATTGGAATATAGAACTTTAAGAAAACTTTATATATGAAACAAATATAGTAAAATTTATACATAATATATTTATTAAAAAATAATTTTTGATTGATATATATTATAAAATTTTTGGAAATAAATTCAATTGAATAAAATGAACTCCTTATTGTATGGTTTTTTCTCTTACGGTTCTAGTTAATATATTTAAAGTTAAACAATATACACAAATGATATTTTATTTTATTAAATATTAACATTGATATATATTGATATATTAAAGTCATTTTATCCATATTTTAAAATCCCAAAATGATTTAATGACTCAATTAATGAATTATTCAATTTATCATCCTGATTTCAATTTTTCCTATTTTAATTGGCTTTATATGGGATTTTCTCTATTATAGTTTAATAAGATAATACAAAAAATTATTTTGTTACCTCTATAAAATGGAACACAAATATATATAACATATATATATCCGTGCGTGCCATAAAAAGAAAAAAGAACATCAAAGAATATAATCAACATATATATATATACACGTGCGTGTGATAAAAAAATAAGCAGAACAACCTGAAGAAAAGAAGCACGTTGAACTTACAGCTTAATTGATCAATGCAGTGGGGTGGGGAAACACATTGCCCATTGGTGACGCAATCTTGAGTGAAGAGGAGGAGGAAATTTGAGTAGTTGGGACCAACTGGAGTAGGGACCAAAATGGAAGATAGTACAAAGAAAAGGGAACAATTGGGAGAGGAGTGGGGAGATAGTTGGCAAAAAACAAAGATGTAGATTCGATGATGAAGATGTGTACGCGTGTGGGTGTGTTTTAAGTGTGAAGATGACAAGAAATGGAGGGAGGGGGGCGACGGATCCATGGCAAGAAGTAGAGATGAGAAAGGGAAAGTTTAATGGAGGAGAGAGGAGGGAATAATTAAAATGGAGTTTGAAAGAGAAGGAGGGGGCAGGAAGCAGGCCCGCTACGCGGGAAAGGAAAAAAGAGATAAGGGTAAGGGGGGGAATTGCAATTGGTGGAGAGTGTGGAGAGTGGATAGAGTAATCCACTTAACAAAAAAAATGTTTTTTTATCTATTAGGCAAGTGTAGCGTCTACCTTTTGCATGCGCCACACTTGGCCACAACCAGCTGTGGTGCCTAGTTGCCAAGGCGCCATAGTTGGTTTTATGGGCCATGTGTGATGCCTACCAAGGTAGGCGCCACACGTGGCCCCACCACCAGCTGTAGTGCCTGGTTACCCAAGCGCCACAGCTGCTTAAGTGTGGGCCAAGTGTGACGCCTGCAGCTGTGGCGCCTGACCATTAGGTGCCACAGTTGGTATGCAAAATAAAAAAAAAATAAAATAGAAAAAAAAGGAAATTATGGCACTTCTTTAAAGAAGGGTTATAAAATGTGCACCACCTTTCAGCCTTTTTGTAGTAGTGAAAAGTCACTACTATAAAAAAGCAAAGCTATGGCTCTTATAATTGCATTAACTGTAGTGCTAGAGAAGTGCCACATATCTTGACGCCACTAAAAAAAGCTGTGGTGCTTGGAAGCGCCACAACATTTTAATTTTTTTTAAAAAAATACCCTCCTGTAGCACTTTTTAAAGGAAGTGACACAGGAGGGGGTCTCCTATGGCGCTTGCGTCAGGAAACGGTGCCCTCTTGTGGCACTTGCGTTAACAAGAGTCACAGGAGGCATCCCTTCCTGTGGCCTTCCTTAAGGAAGCGCCACAAGAAGGTCCCCCCTTTATTTAATATTCTTCCTTTGGCCCTTGTTTTGTTCATACCTGATCTCCCATAATTGCAATATTGCACTGTATGGTTTTAACATTTTCTATATATATCCATAGCAAAATGAAGAAAAGCAAACAACAACAATGAGAGATAACTTTAAAATGATACAAACAGATGATTAATTAACTAAAGTAGTATTAAAAATAGTTATACAATATATTGTGAATGAAATACAACAAATTCAACTTCAATACATGACACAACAATTGGTAAGAAACAACACAACAAAGACCAGCTAGTGCATTAAATAGTATAGCTACCTAGAGATTTGCCTAAACACATATTCACACCATTCCTCAATCACTTCATTAAGTTGATGGTCAGTCAAAGTGTCACAATGTTCATATCATAATACTACACATATATACAATCAGCCACAAATTAAAATGAATTAAAATCATTAAAACATAATTATCAGGCACTAATTAAATTTAACTAAAACACAATATGAAATGCAACTAAATGACTTACTTTTTGAGGAATAAATACCTGATCATGCGTAATTACATCCTTCATAAATTTCATGATGTAATACCCATAATCATTGTTATTGGGTTGGAAAGGGCATTGCAAAAATATAATACAATATTTAACTCTGTTTATGAATAAAAATTGTTTACTAACAAAGTTTGAGTAAATTCATATATTAGTACCAATATCTTCTTCCAAGGATAGCTAAGGTGAGGGTCAGCAGCTTTAGAATAGCTTAAGGATACAGATGACCGATACGCAGTCAATCCACTAACAAAACAAATAGAAACTGATTACTTTTGATTATTCAATCATATATGCAAATATTTACACATACGCACATACGCTTACCTATTGAACAATAGTAACATATCAAAACGGTTTTGTGGAAGACCAATTTTTAGAGGATCTACATAGTAAATGCGAGAGCTTGAAGGTTCTACTGGATTAATAACTATCAATATCCAATGGCACCTAAAATATTTTAAAAAATTTGTTTCAACAATCATGTTATGATAAAAGTTAAACAATAAAAACAAAAATTGTACCACTAATAACTTACCCCGCATTGTGTGGCACTAAAAATAGTGTAGTTGGTGTCGCTTTCTTTCTAAAGTAATCTTTTAAATCATTAGACAGTGCATTTATATCTACTTTACCCCCATGGTAGCCAACGAGATAAGGGTTGACAAATACGAATTCGACCCTATTTGTATCCATTAATATGTCAATATTAATAAAAGTGATAAATGATAATGGTCAAGTGCCTTATCCAGATGTTGATAGCTGAAGCACTAACCCAATCACGAGTACATATGTCATGCATGACCTCGGCAGTATGTCATGCATGACATCGGCAGTAACATAATTAACTTGCAAGTAAGACACTCGATGATGCTCAAGAAAACTACACTACCACTGAGAAAGAGCTTTTGGCTGTAGTGTATGCATTTGCTAAATTCCGGCCTTATTTGATTGGTGCCAAAGTGGTTGTGCATACTGACCATTTTGCACTACGGTACCTCTTTAGTAAGAAGGACTCTAAAGCAAGGTTGATTTGATGGGTTTTGCTCTTACAAGAATTTGATCTTGAGATTGTGGATAGAAAAGGCTCCGAAAATCAGGTTGCCGACCACTTTTCTAGGTTGAGTACTGAAGCTCAACATGATGGAGATCTTCCTATTCATGAAACTTTTTCAGACGAACAACTCTTTTTACTAAGTCATTATGAAACTCCTTGGTATGCCGACATAGTAAATTACCTTGTGAGTGGAATCATTTATGAGGACTTGAGCTATCACCAATGGAAGAAGTTCTTACATGATGTCAAGTTCTATCATTGGGAAGAACCCTTCTTATTTTACTATTGTGCTGATCAGTTGATTAGAAGATGTGTTCCAGAAGGTGAGCAACAAGATGTATTGAAGTGTTGCCATTCCTCTGAATATAGAGGCCACTTTGGAGGTAACAAGACCGCTGCAAAAGTCTTGTAATCTGGGTTTTCTGGCCATCCTTGTTCAAGGATGCTTATGAATTTGCTCTATCTTGTGACCGGTGTCAAAGGGTTGGTAATATCTCTAGGAGGAATGAAATGCCACTCAACAGCATGTTGGAAGTGGAATTATTTGATGTATGGGGGATTGACTTCATGGGACCATTTCCCAAGTCCTTCAACAATCAATACATTCTTGTAGCGGTGAATTATGTGTCTAAATGGGTTGAAGCCATTGCTTCTCCAACGAATGATGCTAAAGTAGTGGTCAAATTCATGAAAAATCATATCTTCACACATTTCGGTGCCCTAAGGGCTGTTATTAGTGATGGAGGAACCCACTTTTACAACCATCAATTTAAATCTCTTTTGAAGAAGTATGGAGTGAAGCACAAAGTGTCGTTAGCCTACCATCCTCAAACAAATGGTCAAGCTGAGATTTCTAATAGAGAAATCAAGAAAATCCTTGAGAAAACTGTGGGTATCACTTGAAAGGATTGGTCCATGAAGTTAGATGATACATTATGGGCCTATCGCACCGCTTACAAGACACCTATCGGTATGTCTCCTTACCGGTTGGTGTTTGGGAAAGCTTGTCATCTCCCTGTGGAATTAGAACACAATGCCTATTAGGCTATCAAAAAGTTGAATTTTGATGAGAAAGAAGTGGGTGAAAAGAGACTCTTACAACTCAATGAGCTTGAAGAATTTCGTTTTCATGCTTATGAGAGTTCAAAGCTTTACAAGGAGAAAACCAAGCGGTGGCATGACAAGAAGATTGTCTCTAAGTCTTTTGAGCCAGGTCAACAAGTTCTCCTCTATAACTCTAAGCTGAAAATCTTTCCGGGAAAGTTAAAGTCTAGATGGTCTGGCCCTTTCACTATGGTTCAAGTCTTTGACAAGGTTGTTGTAGAGCTAGAAGGACAAGATGGTGAGAGATTCAAGGTCAATGGACAGCGGTTAAAGCACTATTAGGGTGGCACGGTAGAGAGGCAAACCATCACTCTACCGTTCACTGATTCCACTTGACAAAGAGAAGAGTCAGGCTAAAGACTATAAATCAAGCGCTTCTTGGGAGGCAACCCAAGCTCTTAATACTTTTTGTATTCATTTTCCTTTAATTTTTGTGTGTTTTAGTGGATTTATGTTTGGTTTTACCTTTTTGTAGGTAATAAAGGTTTTCCCATGGCTGAACGAATTGCATTGCATTAGAACTACAATGTGCGTTTTGATACAAGGAGTTGGAACTACAAAGGGAAGTACACCTCAAATTTTGCATTTGAAACTACTTGCTTGAATATCATTGTTGTTGCTTTAATGTTTGTCTCAAAGGTGAATGTAACTTGAGATGGAATTTGTATGTGGTGAATGGAGCTTTGGAATTGACAACTCTGTTTTCACCATGTTTGAGTACATCATGCTGCCCTTATGCTTTTTGCTGTGGCTCAATGGTTTGTGAAGTGAGTTGGGTGTTGTTGGTGGAATTTGGGGTGATTTGTGAATCATTTTATGCATTTTTATTATTGTGTGGTGTTGTCATAATGTTTTGATGTGATTGAATGGTGTGTGATAAGATTAAGGTGCCATTTATGGAAATTGGGTGAGTTCAGATGATTTGAGAATCTCATTTTGCTGTCAGAATTTGTGTTTGTTTGCTGTCATCCTTTGTTGTTACTTTGCTATGGCAAAGCTGCAGCAAATGTTTGGTTTTTCTGTGATTTGCTATGTATCTGTGCTTGCTGTTGCTTTGCTATGGCATACTGAAGGCAAAAGCAACCCATTTTTCAATGCTTCTGTGCAGTTTTCCTTGGGTTCGCCCTGGCTTCACTATAGCAAGGTCAAGGCAAACACATGCCATTTTTTGCCCCTTCTATGCAGTTTTCCTTAGGTTCGCCCTTGCTTCGCTATAGCAAGGTGAAGGCAAACACATGCCATTTTTTGCCCCTTCTGTGCAATTTTCCTTATGTTCGCCCTCACTTCGCTATAGCGAGGTCAAGGCAAACATATGCTATTTTACACCCTTTATGTGCATCCAACAGCCATCTTTAAAAAAAATAATAATAAAAAAATTATAAAAAATTTTTTTAAAAAATAAATTTACCATCTCACCCTTATTTCACCTAGAGCCGTCAAAACGGGTCCAACCCGCGGGTTGGCCCGCAAAAATTTTTTTTTTACATATAATAATTTCATAATATTTATAAGTTGTCCACTCCTATCATGATACTTCCCAATTCAAAGAGAAAAAATCTTAGCCTCTTCCCTTCTTTTTTAAACAAAATTATTATATTTTGGTTGTTTGAGGATGAGTTTATATTTTGCTTATAAACTTTGACAAATTTAATAACTTTATCTCTTAAATTGTGAATTATGTTTTTAAATTTTTATAAGAGGAATGATTGATATTAGAAAAATAAATTTAATAATTCATATATGTGTGTCTTGTATTTTCGCCTACCTTTAAAAAATAGGATATTTTTTTTTTGAAAAAAATATGCGGGCCAGTGGGCTGGCCCGCAACCCGCACACTGCGGGTTAGGGTTGGCAAAATGCCAACCCGCAGAAGTGCTGGCCACACGGGCCCGACCCGTTTTGCCAGCTCTAATTTCACCTTTCTTTTCCTTCTTTACCCTTATGAACCTACCCCACATATGCCCCACATTCATTTTTCAAATTCAAAATCACTCCCACTTTGTAAGTTCCCTCCTAACTCACACCCTAATTTCATCCCAACCATATCCCCCTTTCAGCTTCATCGTTCCCTATTCTCATATTTCCCTTCAGCTCCAGCCTTCAACTCCGACTCCCTCATATTTCCCTACCGTCGCCTTCTCCCCACTCCACCGTGGCCCACAATCGAAACCCCAGATCCATCGCAGATCTCCTCTCCCACCGTCATCTCCCTCATTCTCCACAACTCCTCCGCATCTCAACCCCGCTCTCTCACTCCCGCTCACTCCCAACTCCACAACCCCGTCACCTGCCGATCCTCTCCTGCAACACTCCGCCACCCAGCTCTTCCTCCGTCGACTAACTATCGACCAACCGTCCCCACTCCTTCTTCACCATCGCCCTATCACACACACCTCTTTCGGTCTTCACCGTCTCCTCCATAGACCACCATCAACTCTTCCTCTCCGACCATTTCCTCTCTTTACCGCCGACAACCCCTTCGACCCCACCCTCTCTCACCGTCGACTCACCATTTCCGGCCGTTCCTCCCTCTACCGACCCCCATCACTCACCGAGACCCTCACCTCCTACCTAACCTCCGACCCACAGCTCCATCGCCATTCCCCTTCCCCTACCGCTTATCATCTCCACGCCCTCACATTTCACCACCTAGCGCTCCTAATTTTCCACTTATCCATGCCTGCAACGAGTTCCTCACTTCAGGCCATAATCTTCAAATTCCTCACTCGGTAGTCTGCCCTGGTTCGCTATGATCTTGTCTTTGGCTTCTCTGTTCAGTTGTGCTATTGTGATTAGAGCGGCAATATGAAGACTTTGTGGTTATGATTAATAAGGGAAGCATGGTAATTTTAAGCTTGAACTGATTTGGGTTGTTTGAGGATTATCAGTGTGCCTGACTAGTTAAATAGTTTCATATTTACATTAGTTGAGACCCCACCGTAGTTGCACATGCTTAGTTATTTGGAAATAATTGTGCTTTGTCACATGCTTTCGAAAATGGAATTGGGAGCCTCATAGTCCTAATTGCTTTTCACAATTATTTGATTTTTAGAGGCCATTTTGTCACAAAGGGAACTATTTTTCCTATTTTTGTCAATTCTCTGACTAGGCTACATGTGCTACCTATATGGATTTTCTTCTAATCTATGAGCTTAGGATTTCACAGTTGTAACTCGTTTGAGGTCTAGCACTGTTGTTCTCTGAATGATGTTTACCTCCTTGTCAATCCTTGTGGACGCTTGATAGAGCTCAATATTTATATATTTTTATTAATTAAAATCTTAGGCTTTTATGGGACTTAATTGAATATTTTGGGCATAATCAAGTGTTAAAGTGATATTTTAGTGAAAGAATAATTTGGGAATTAAAGTGGTTAAATTGCTATATTTTTAATTAATATTTGTTATTCCCATTATTCTTTAATTGTGAACAAAAGATATTACCTTTGTGAATCTAATTTTGTAGGTGATGATGTGGCACAACTTGAATGGTTAATGTCAAAGATATTATTTTAGAGCTTAATGAAGGACAAAAGTGGAACATCACAAGTGCAGAATTTATTTTCACATTTTTTCTAAGAGGAGGTTAAATGAGTAAGGGCCTTGTTTGGTGATTGCAATTTTGTACCTATCATAAAACATATTTTCACCACTTTATCCAAACAAGGCACAACTCACATTTTAACCTAAAGACAATTGAAGAAGCAAAGGAAGTGGGGACCATTATTTGTGTGTGAGGGTGGCGGCAGTGAAATAGAATTGAAGAGCATGAATTGATGGGAAAAAGAAGGGCTAGACCGATTTGAAGAATGGAAGATTGATGAGGTGGACCGAAAGGGAATACTTAATTGAAGGAACAGCTGAACCAAAATTATCCAATGAAAAGCAATAATTGACCGAGTTGAGTTGAAGAAGAATAGAGGAATTAATTGGAGGGAGTGGACCGAACATTAAAAAAGGCAAAACCGTTTTTGTTGACCGGATGGATGAAAGAAATGAAGAATGGATCAGCTGGACTGAAATGGAGTGAAATAGAGAATGGAATGAAGATAAATGAGGAGAGCCGACATTTTTTACCCAAGGGGCACAAAAGGCTGACCCGAGAACAATAGAAAAGAGGGAATTAAGAGAAGTGTGCTGTGGCTAGGAATTAAAGAGAAAGGGGCGCTGTGACCGTGAAGAAAAGGGGAGGAGGCGCTGGACTTGGAGAATGGTTTGAAAAAGCTAGCTAACTTATGGATGATTGAAGATTTAAGGTGCTGTTCAGTGCTTCTTATTTGTTCTCCATGGCCAATTCCTTCTTCATTCATCAAGCCTCATCCTTCTCTTCCTCTATGAGTAGCTAAGTCTTGGTGATTTCCTTGAGTTGGGTAATGGTTTGAGCTTCTAAACTTCAATGGAATTCCTTTAAGCTCTCTTTTTAGTTCATGATTATGTAGCTTGGTTAAGTATGTAATTGTGATCTAGATTGTTATGCCAAGTGAATAAACTTGGTTGTTGAGCTAGGAGTTGATTAATTAAGCTTTGTATGATTCATATTATAAGTAGGTTGAATTGTTTATTCCAACTTGGTTAAGTGGATTTAAATGATTAAACTGAATATTTTGAATTGTTGTAATGGTAATTACAAGCTAGAATTGGAAGTTGATTATTCATCTCCTTGAGTTTGAATTTTTTGGTGGTATTCATTTAATTGCTTTGGTAGAATGAATTAAATGATTATTGCAAGTATGGAGCTAGTGGTAACTTAGTTCCATCCTCTTGACTCATATTGTTAATGATGAACCCATGTCGTGTGAGTTCACAAAATAAAACTAGGTTTAAGAATGTAGCATAGTAGCTTAACCTAGGTCGTTCTTGTGAGGAGATTAATTTCCAAGTTTCTAAGTAGTAAAGTGACAAAAGACCTAAGTGCACTTCAGTGATTCGGTCATCTGAGCTAGTCTATGAAGCATTCTACACTTAGGCTTGCATTGATGTGGTTTAATTTGGTGATTAGTGTACTGAGCATTAGTGGTTTGGATAACCTCTAAAAGGTACATGTGAATGTCTCTTGTTTCCTTGCATATAGGCACATGAATGGCTAATTTGAGAACTGCTGCATAAGATTAGGTGCTTGCACCCTTGTTCCTTATTTACTTGTTCTAAAGGTGCTTCATTTGGAAAATCTGGTTTCGCACTGCTTTCATATTCATTTTTCTACTGACATGACAATGGCTTTGGCATCATCTTTCCCAAAGTCTATTTTCAATTTTGGAAACGCACCTACAAGTTCTCGAATTAGCCCGCATGTGCCAATTGTTTGGAAATCCCTCCAACTCTTGAACTTCATTTTGAACTAAGAAATACTTTCTCAAGTGGATGTTTCAGAAATTTTTGATTGAGTTGTTGCTTCTTGGGATAGTTTGAGTTTATCTGGTAACAGTGAAACACCTCTCGACATACTCAAATGCAAAGGCATTATTCTGCTGTTTTGAAAATTTTGGCCTTCTTTTTAAGGCATTACTACTGTAAAAAAATGGGTTTTCTGTTTTGTGGAGCTTGTTTTCTTGAAAAATCAGGTGTTTCAGCTGTTATTTCACTTGACTCCATTACATAACCGTTTATTACCAGCGCTTAAGTTGTTCAACTGAGTTAGAGAGCCCCTTTGGGATCATTTGAGTTGGCGAGTCACTTTGAGATCACTTGTAGTGATACGAGGAAGCGAGGATAGGTTTAAGAGTAGAATTTTGGATTGCCTTGTTGAGGTTCTTAGCCAGCCACAAGTTTGGGGGAACTTTTTCTTTTAGGACCAGTGTTTCTCTTTTTCTTTTCTTTTGTTAGTTGTGGATTGTTCATTGTTTTTGTGTGTTTTCTTTGGTTTTGATTTTTACAGATAATGACCAAGCGCCGAGCTGCTCCTAAAAAACCAGCGCCTAAACGGAAAAATGCCGCTGCTGCCCTTTCAAGTCCTATGCCTCCACCAACTCAACCACCTCCCTCCACTTCTGCACCAAATTTGCTAGACGTTGTCAAAGATCTCATGAACTCACGACCTTTGCGTCAAGAGTGAGAATTCCCTCCTAATACGCGGTTTAAGTTCTATAAGTTGGCGACGGAACACCTTGGGTTAGGGAATCTGTTGGCATCGCGGGCTACTAGAAATGAAACATTTGTTCGCCATTTCTATTACTATGCCCATTGTCACAGCATTTCGTTAATGCAGTTGAGAGGTGTCCCACCTTGTGGCAAGAACTTCATCAGTTCGAAGAAAGAGGCTGAGAATTTTCCCTTCAAGGCAATTGCTGATACCTTGGTCAAACCAGGTGAACCTCAATGGTATCGACCAAGAGGCAAGCAAATATATCTCAAGCAAAGAAGCCTGAATGAAGAGGCCAGAATATGGTTGAACTTTATTACTTTTAATGTCACCCCTGTAGGCAATAGCAGCACTGTGCCGAAGTTAACTGCTTTGCTTATATTCCTCTTCATGACGGGTCAGCATGTGAAATTAGAAAACATCCTTTATGACACCTTGTACAATTATGCTCACGTAAAGAGGAAGGGAACTTATTTGGTTCTACCACATCTGATTTCTGACCTCTTCACCAAGGCTCAAATCCCAGCATCCTCTGATGATATTCACTTTCAGCCCTCTCCCCCTTACCGGTATGATCAAACTAAGTTAGATCACAAGGGACCAGTTGACATGGATGGCGACTAACCCCCACTCACATTATGTAGTCTCCATGATGAGCTTTTGCTGGCAAAAAGGGAACGTGCAAAGGAACGCCTTCACCGACAGCGCGTGGAAACTATTCTGGAAGGACTCACAAGCAAGATAGGTGTCGAGGTGCCACCGAGGGTTAAGAGTGATGAAGAGAAGGACCCATCCACACATCACCGAGGGAAAGAAATTGTTGTTTTTCAAGGTCCAGCTGAGGAAGAAATTGGTGAAGATTCTGAGTCTAGTGTGTTTGAGAATGTCGATGATGATGAGGTGGTTTCTGTTAGGGAGGATGAGGATCTTGTTTCTAGTAGAGCTACTGATGCTGATACCTCTGAGTCAGAGTATGATCCTGCAGATGATTCTGATGATTGACGAAACCCTTCTGACTGTTGAAATTTTTTATGCTTGTTCTTTTTGCCTCCCTATGTTTTCTGACATCTTTTAAATGTAGGAATTAGAGTTATCATTTCTGTGCAATTCCATTTAGGTTCATGTGCATAGTCTGTTCTTGTGTGATGTTAGCTACTGATGGCTAACATTTTGTGTGTGTGCTAACTGTCATTATCACTGGCTGTTCCTATGATAGGCTTGAATGTGGGAGTTGATGCCCTTTGTTTGACTGGATGAGTAGTTGCCATTGTGCATGTACTGTTTGATGCACCTGAGACTGCTGTGAATATTACTTGTAAATGTGTACAGGTTTGAGTGTTGTTTGCGTACAGGTTTGTGAATGTTGACCTTTCCTTCAACATAAGTTGACAGTGAGGACACTGTTGATTTCAAGTTTGGGGGAGGGAAATTGTGAAAATTTTGAAATGTGAAAATTTTGAATGTGAACAGTGAAGTGCATAGGGATATACAAGCAGTTTTGATGTATAGTTTGATTGAAAAAAGGGGTGAAATATATGAAATTTCACAAACTTAAGCCTTCGCTTGGAAAATTTTAGAGAAAATATCTTTTGAGTTGGTTAAATTGTTTGTTTAGGATTGCATAAATGGTCCTATGATTGGATAGCTATTTAGCATTATTCTTGACAGGAAATTGTGATTGATATGCCTTGTTGAATGAGTTATAATGTTGGAGTGAGTTTCTAAGGAATTCTCTTGAGCATAATCTTGAACTATTGGAGTCAGGGATGTTTTGAAGGCTTTTGTTGAAGAAACTCTTGGTAAACTAGCTTATATACCTATTTTCAAAGATACAATTTCCAAATCTACTTTAGAATTTTTCGAAGCTTATGGTGCATCTCATATGGTTTTGAAAAATGATCTAGGCATTTCGTTAAAAAGCGTTTGAGCCTTTCAAGCTATCCTGCATTGTTATTCTTCCATTTTGAACCCAATTTTGAGCCTTTATAGAAAAACCAATATAAATATTCTTATTGAAAACCAATTCACTTCCCTAACCCCTAACCTGAAAAACCATGATACACCCTGCTTTGAGATTAAAAAAAAAAGGGCTTGATGTGTGAAAGGGCAAGTTGTGAATATGAAATGTGTAAAGTATTGAGGGCTGAACAAAGTGTACAGAGCCAAGTTAGTTCAATTTTGTTGGAAAAAAGAAAGAAAGAAAAGAAAAAAAAAAGAAAGAAGAAGAAAGAAGAAGAAGAAGAAAAAAGGAATTTAGTTCATTTATCTCAAATTTTTTGTATTTATTCCTTTTTCCCTTCCATTCAAACACCCTAAACCCATGGCCACGTTACAAGCCTAAAAGTCCTTTTGATTTTGATACCATATGAGGTAACTTGTAAGTAGAGAAGGATGAAAAGAGGATAGTGAAGTGGTAGAGTTGAAAATTTGTATATGAGTTGGAGTATTATGTGTGACTGAGATAGAAACCGGAGATATGTCTTTTGATTCCAAACACACACCCACACTCAAAGGACTCTTGAAAAACTTGCTTAAAGATTATAAGACATTCATCTTGGCATATTCTCTCAAGTTCCTGTTTCGTGTGATCTTTAGAGCAATGAATGAGGGCATGAACATATCTGCAATTTAGATAAGCAATTTATGAATTCATGTTACATGTATGAATTTGCTTGAGGACAAGCAAAAGCTTAAGTTTGGGGGAGTGTTATTCTCTGGAATTCTTATATTTCATCACATTTTTCCTTAGATATTTGTGGTTTTAAACTAAAATTGTGCATAAACTTTATACATATGAAGGAAAATGTGATGTGTTGAAAATACTTAAAACAGTGCAAAGTTTGAGCTAAATGTATAGGGTTTTAGATTAAATTGAAGAATTGGAAAGCTCATAAAATCCTTCTCTTTGTAGGAGGATGATGACAAGAAATGGAATCTTACATGGATCCTTGGAGGTGAAGAAAACAAGAACAAAAGCCAAAAAGGAAGATCAAAGTAGCTTGAAGGTGCCCCCGGTTGCTTTTGCTACACCACAGCGAAGCAAAAGCGAAAACACATCAAAAATAGGCCCTTCTGACCGCGTACGCTGTGGGTTCGCTATAGCGAAGTAAAAGTGAAAACACATCAAAAAATAGGCCCTTCTGACCGTGTACGCTGTGGGTTTGCTATAGCGAAGCGAAAGCAAAGTTGCGATACTGCAACTGTGCGTTTTGAAAAAATGATGCTTCAGCTGGCTTTTTAACCTAATAGGGGCGCCGAAATGAAGAGATTCTGCATAAGGAAGAGCTCAAGAACCACAAGGAGGCTTCTTGGAGAGCTTGAGGAGGGATTTGGTGCTTCTTGAAGGAGAGTCTTGGAGAAATTCAAGATTTTCTTCTCTTTTTTTGGTTTTTCTCCTCTTCTCTTCCCATTTGCTGATATGGTTATGAGTTTCATGTTGAGTTGTTGGTTTGTATTAACTATGAGTGGCTAAAACTCTCATTTAGGATAACTTCTAATCATTGTATGGATTAAAACTACTATATTTTCTTGCCTTTGCTAGTTGTTGAGAATATATGCTGATTTTTCTCCATGCTTAATTACTATCTTGTGCTTGATCATCACATGAGTAGTTTGGTTCAATTGAATGATGCTTGAGAGAGCTATTTTGGTTGTTGAACTTGAGAAAAATCATGCTAGACTTGAACTTTAAGGATTAAATGGATGGTTTGTTGTTAGAATAGAGATATATCTAACAACCTAACATAGTATAATGAAGAATTGCTTTGGGAAAGATGATTTTCATTAATGATAGACAAGAGATTGAATATTGTTAATGAAGATTAAAAATCAATTTTGACTTGAGAGAGCTTGATTGATGATCTTAGAATCTTTGACTAGCATATGGACTCACGCAACTAGCATAAGTGAATTAATTGCATAGTTTTATGAAATACAATGAGGAAGAAGTAATCCTAAGCCTTTAAACCTTGAAGTAGAATCAATTTTACAACCACCTTTGTTTTACCTTATTGTTTTTCGCAAATTCTCTTAATTAACATACTCAATTTCAAATGATTCCATTCAACCTAATTAAATATATGGTTACATTAGTTAGCTCACTTTCGTCATAGTCCTTGTGGGAACGATCTTTACTTATCACTTTATTACTTGCAACCTATGCGCTTGCGGAAGCTAAACTGTGAATAGTAACCTTAGCTACTATTTGTCAAATCTATGTTGTTGTTGTCTGCATTTAACATGATGGCAAACACATTGAATGGAATTAGTGTTTGTGAGGAGATTTTGATGCATCTAATGGACATGAATCTTTCCAAATCTAAACTTCCTTTCAACATGCGAGGAGGCAATTCCTAGTCATCATTTCATTTGCCATGACAATAAACAAAAGCCAAGGTCAATCCATGAGCAATGCTAGCCTCTACCTTCTAAGCCCAGTTTTCTCTCATGGTCAACTATATGTGGTGCTATCGAGAGTGAAGAATTATAATGGGTTGAAATTACTTATGTTAGATAAACAGAATAAATGTATCAATCAGACAACGAATGTAGTCTACATAGAGGTCTTTCAAATCCTCATGATGGAATGAATTGTAATTCAGGTAGTTTTATAAATGTAAATGAAGCTACTTACTATGAATTTCGGTTATTAAAATTCCGTATGATGATGTATTAAATGGGCAGTTCAATCCCTCAGGCAACAGTGAATGACAATTAATTCGATAGCTACAATGATGTGATGCCATAAATTAAAATTTTAAGCATGCAAGCTTTATGTGCATTTAGCTGCCATTCCACTGGTAACGAAGTCAAACAATATATACAATTAAATTCTCTCTGTAGGCTATCGTTAAATTTTTTTTTGGCTATCCAGAGGATCTTTGGGCAAAGTCTTCAATTGGGGAATTAGGTGTTACACCTAGGTTTGTGGGATTCATTGTTCCATACGAAGAATAAACAAACCCACGCAATGCACAAGGTTCCATATATTGCAATCATTGGTTTAATTTTGAAGAGGTTACTAAGGCACAAAGCCGACAATGCTATCTTCAGTCACCATTTTTATCTTTGCCATGCATTGGTCAAATAATATTTCTTTGGCGCTCTCTATCAACAAACATAGATGGAAACAAGACAAAAGAGAAAAGTTTGATCTTTTTACTACAAACTACTTGTTTTGCAAACAAAAATTAAATTGTTCTATGCCTTTTTTTTTGGTATTTTCTTCTTTAAAATATGAAAAGGAATGATGATGGGATTAATGAAATGAAAGAAGCAAGGAGATCAACAATAAAATGAGCTATCCTTAGCAATGGCACAAGCAATCCTTACATCAAATAATTATGGGAGATTAATTGTGCTATCTTTAAGAGACTCTAAGGGCCACCCCTTAGATTAGGCCTAAGTTAGATTGATTAATACCAAAACCACCTTGCATATTAATCTCTCTAAGTTAGGTTGATTAAGCATTCTAACAATTAAATGAACTTAAAAATCGTATTTAGCTTTTAATCCAATAACCGAGTTACCTCGCATTATCACTTAATTTTTTCATTAATCTTAATTTAATAATGGCCACCCACATGAAAAATTAAGATTAATGATGCTAAACACAATTAATAAATTCACATGCAATTAACTAATACAAACACAAGACACCATTGATCCATTAATCAAGCCTCCTTGACATTAGCACAAAATTTTCACAAAATCATCAATTCAATAATTAACCAGTACAGGGAAATGACAATTAAGCTAATTAAACACAATGTCAAGTATCTAAAACAGGTTCAAACCACATCCAACTCCAAATATATCAAAATAAATCAGTCCAACATTATAAAATTCATCATAAGACCTAAGAATCACAAATACAACATAGAAATAGAGAAATGAAAGAGCAAAAACTACCCTGTTGAAGCCCCAAGTTCATGCCATTGCCCTTGCTACAAAGGTTAAGAGGTTTTATGTAATATCCCAAAATACGTTCAAACGGCTAAATGTAATAGATAGTGAAATAAAAGGGTTTAATAGCACTCTAATTAATTTTGCCATGATCAAGAGTTAATTGCCACTTGATCTTGAGGATAGATTTGGGAAACAAAATGAAGGGCCAAGATTGCTCTTATAAAGTAGAAGTAATGAGGAAGATAATTAAAGCAATTTTCTTATCTTTTCCTCTTATGTGGACACAAGACAAATACAACCAATTTCCTCTCCTTTTTCCTCAATATCTCATCCAAGACAAGAGCAAGAAGGAGAGAGGATTTAATCAATACAACGTCCTCACTTTTGAGAATTGACGTCCAAGCAAAAAGAAAAGCAAGAGAAAAGAGTTTGGTCAAAGTCCACCTACTTTTGCAAGAAAAACATGACATACATCCACATGTAATCTACAAAGATATAATTCAAAACCAATTTCCACCTTTCCATCCATCAATAACGTCCAAGGCATCAAGAGAGAGAAGAGAGTATAATTAATTGCTATCTTCACCTTTTACCCAAAGAAAAAAATGGTCAAAGGCATACCAAAAAGAAGAAGAGGATAAGTCAATCAAACCCCTCCCTCTTTGTCAACATTCACGGCTAAGAAGTAGCAAGAAGAGTGAATGGATTAAAGCAATGTATTCTTCATCAATTGTCTAAGGAAAAGTCGGCCAAGTGACGAAGAGGTAGGAAAGAGAAAAGTTGACCAAATTGGATTAATTATACATTAGAAATTACCATAGGATTTTAGCAAGAAAGAACAAATATGGACCACATATTTGCCTCTCCTTCTTGTCCAAACTTTCAGCTAGATTTTTAAGTGATAAGGGAAGGGAAAAACTGATTATTATTCACCCCCCCTCTCTCTCTCATTCTCTAAGTCAGCCAGCTGAAGCACGAAAAGAACAAGTGAAGAAATAAGTTTTAGGTAAGGGTTTCATCTTGGATTTTCACCTTCTTAATCTCATCTATGGCTCAAATGTCCTTCATAAACATTGTTCCACTTGATAAGAGCTTCATTTCTATGGTTTTAGAATTTCAAGAGGAGGTGTTTTGTGCCATCATCCAAGAACAAAAGCTGAAGAATCAAAGAAAAAACTTAAGGAGGAGCAGTAGGTGAGTATTAGCATCAATTTGAGTTATTGGTTGTGATGGTTGAATGAGTATTTTGAAATGTGTAAATCTGCCCTGATTTTGGCCAAATAAGGGTTTGGGTAATTCATGATGTTTTGGTTATGTTATTGATGGTTTATGATGATTAGAAACCATTTGATATAAGTTTGATGCTGAAATTGAAAGTTGATAATTGTTGGAATTTATTTTGAATTTTCTGCCAAAGCAGGACATGCGAAATGAGTGGGAATTTGTTCATTTTGATGTTACCATTTTTTTCTACATGAAAATTTGTGTAGGAATAGCCCCGGGTTGTGAATTTTGGGTCATTGAAACTCAAAATGTAAAACTGGGTTTTCTGCTTGAACAAATTTCCAGTGAGGTACTTTACTTGTATGGTGTTTTTGGATAATCAAATGATATCTAAAAATTATGAAAATTTTCAGTCTAATATTTCACATGCCAAGCTTTAGAATGGACATATAATGTGTGTCATTTCGATTTGTGTGCAGAGAGTTATGATTTTCCAAATTTTGGGGTTGAAATGGGAAGCAATTCTGGAGCAGTATATGATTTCCTGTAATTCTGTATTTTTGTATTTATGGAAAGCATTGATACATATTTTTTCTGTATAGAGGACTTCAATATCTTTCCATAGAACTTGGGATCACTTCATTTCGATTTTTGTAGAATTAGTTATAATTTTTCAAAATCTGGAAAAAATTCTGGCAGATTTGGTTCAAGTGTGCGAAAATTCAAAGGTGATGGCACATGGTAATATTGTTGAACTCTGAGGTTAGGAATTTGTCTTTTAGGTTAATTGACCACTTTATCTTCTTAGTTAAATTGATTAAATGTCCCTAATGATAACCAACTTGAGTGTTTGAATTAAAGAAGAATTGGATTAAGTAATAACCTGTCACCCGTAATTCTAATTATAGGATTTGACATTTGCCCTGCACATAATAAACCGGTGCCAAAGCATGAGTGGAAAGAACAAGGTAATGACCCTTTCTCTTATATTGTGTATGATACAATGTATGTATGTTTTATCATTGAGTGTGAAACATGCCATTGTGAAACCCACCGTTGAGAAACATGCCGGTATGGATATGCCGTTGTGGAATATATTGTTGTGAAATATGTCGTGTGAAATATGCTGATGTGAAATATGCCGTTGTGAAACATGTCAGCGAAAGCTATCGTAGAAATGTCATTGATGTGTTGTTGCTTGTAATTTGCTTGCATGCTTTGTAATTGTATATGTTATAAGTAAATTGTTACTACTGGGATTCTTTTGAATCTCATTCTTTTCATTGACTAACCTATAGCCAGGGCAAGCGGTTCAAAGGGAAAGTAAGTGACGAAGGGCGATTAGAGCTCCAGGTCAAGAGTTTTAATTTTGGTCGTTGGTTTTCATATTTTGTTAGGAATTAGTTGTATATATTGAATGGTGTAGTGTAATCCCCTGTATGGGAAACTGTAAATAAGCAATGTGCCCTATAAACCCTTTATTAAAACCCAAGCATTGTCGGTAATTTTTGGTTGCACTCTAATATGTATTAATGAAATTGAACTGCACAGGCCAATTATATTCGAAATGTGAACGTGAGACCGTACTAAACAGGTTTTGAAAAATTTTTAAATTAACCGATGGTCTCTACTTCAACTTAATGACACATTCTCGAATTATAAATTTAGCTATTAAAGTAGGGGGTACATTTTAGCCACTGCCACTCATCAAAACTGCATCAAAAATCAAAATCACATTCCCAATCGAGCATCCAGCCATAGAACACCACAAGATAAATGAAGTTGAAGATAAAGATGGTGAGTTGATTGATGGAGGCTTGAAGTTCTGAGAGATTTTGGCTGCTTTGTTTTGATCTTTGAAAGTTTTCAGCGACAGAGAAAGATGCGAAGGTTATGGGAGCAACAGTGAAGTGAAGATGACAAAGTTGAGGACGATGGTTGAGGAAGACGAAGTTCGTCAAGTCTGGTTGCGCCACCTCCTCTGCTCAGTCTCATAGCTTCTCCATTTTTGGTGCTGAGAGAATAAGGCGATGGTGGAAGCTAGGTAGAATGTCACCGGCTACAGTGAACCTTGGTGGAAGGTCGCCGGCGACGGTGGAAGCGTGGTGGAAGGTGGGGAAGGTCAGGTCCAAAGGTCTGAAGGTTCTGTGTGTTCGCGGCTGCTCTCCCGTTCTGTATATTTTCACTGCAACTAATATAACCAGATCTCATTTTCTGGTGCAAATCGCTGTCACTTTGAGGTAGACCAAACTGATATGTTCGAAATTCGTGAGACTAATCTGTCATTTGTGAAATTCAAGCCCCAAACTGTCATTTTTCATATTTAATCCAATTTTTCAAGCACCTTCAATTGAAAACAATTAAACCAACATCAAATACTCTAAGAAAAATCAATGATTAAAAGTAATTACAATTTTTTTGACAATTTTACTCTTGTTAGTTCTAATGTAATATATTTACTCTTAATCTCAATTTATCTTAAAAAAGACATTTTAAACTCAATAATTATGAAAAAATCCCCAAATAAAATAGGAAAATATATGACAAATTAGGGATTTGTCAGTGACACTTGGCTCTACCAAAAGCAAATAGCTTGAATCCAAGGTTTTTCATGTACAATCCATAAGCACTTCATATGTCTTTTTCCATGCTTACCATTTGTTCCTTATTTTCTGTTCGGACGGCACCAGGGGGTGCAAAGTGAGGATAATATGTTATTGTTTACATGTATGAGATTATTCGAACTGGATATACCTAAAAAAAAATTCGGTTGTTGAATTTTTTGTTTCAGTTTATTTGTTGATTATTTTATTGTCTTAATGGACTATTTAATTAAATTTTCAGGTTTTTGATAATATGGACCCCCATTGTTAATGAAAATATTGATTTTAGGAAAAATCACTATGAGGTCCCAATAAATAATTATAAGTAAGTGGGACAAGTCTATTCTCATTTTCTATACTGAAACTTGTCACCCACTTGTGAAACTTTTTATGATTACATTCTTTCCTTAGAACCTTCTAGTGATTCTCATTTGATTTCATTTGAGATACTTATGCAACAACTTCTTTAGGAGCTGTGGTGTCAAAGCGACTCTTGGATGAGGTCCAAGCTTTTTTTTTTTTTATTTTGGTAATAAAACTTTTGGAAGGGGGTTGGGCTCACCCACAATCCAAAGGTAGGGCACCTAACTCAGATCCACGGGGACTATCCCAAGCCCATAGAGTACACACGCCTCCACCCATAGCTTGATATAGTGCACCCGCTTTACCAAGGTTAAAGGAGATGTCTCCCCAAGCGCCACTACTAGAATCACAACTAAGTGGCACTCCTCAGGGATCAAACTCCAAATAGTCACATATCTCACCCCTTCGCCAACTGAACCCATAGACGATAGGTCTTGAGGTCCTAGCTTTATGTTATTGTTCAAGTTGTTAAGATGTTAGCTTTCGGATTATTAGCTGAAATGATTAAAATTTGTCATTCTACAGTTAATTGTAATGTTAGTTATAGTTAGTGCTCAATGTAATACATTTGAATAATAAAATTTAAAATATTGGCTGATAATACTATTAGTCTACTAGATATAGCATGTGTTGCTGCCGTGGTTGCTTTCTCTGTGTGTGTGTGTGTACACAGTTATAGGTTCAGGTTTTGGCTATACGGAAAAACAGAAAATTTTTTTTAAATAAAAAAAAAAAAGATTTTCTGCCAATATTGATGATAAACTATCCACGTTGGTTTCTACCATGTCAGTTTTAATTCCGATGTAGATATCCACATCTACTATTTCTCAGGTTTTTAATATAAAACTCACTTTAATAAAGGAAATGAACTGTAAAATGAATCTTATATTAAAGATCAGAGGTGATATTAGGTGTGAAATCAATTTCCTCTCAAAGGCAATAACATAAAAAATTATAGACGGAAGCAGTACAAGCAGAGGAATCTCCCGTGAACACTCTAATTAATTTCAATCAAGATAGGCATGGAGGGTCTCAAGTTCTCTAATAAATCCTTGTTTTGAAGCATAGCAACTACTTCAGATATCATTGGCCTTGCAGCCGCAGATGCTTGAATGCAAAGCAAACCAATCTCTATGGTTTTCTTCACTTCTTCTGCATCATACTCATTAGGGTCCAAGGCCTTATCCACCAACTCCAAGTGTTTTTCTTTCTCATAGAGTTTCCATGCCTATCAAATAAAATAAAAGTGAAGTGAGATATATAATCGGTACTCAAAAACAAAGCAAACTAAATGAACGTCAGGTTGATGGTTTTTTTTTAATAAAAAAAATACTATTAGATTAGATTCTATGGCAAAGAATAAATTGATTGTCTCAAATAAATCTTATCAAAATAGAAATGTCCTGCTAAGTAGTCAGAAAGTTTTCTCACTTTTTGAATGAGGAATGCCCCTTCATCATCACTGTCGAGCTTTAATTCTGTGCACTTCTGACCACTAATGATTTCTAAGACGACAACACCATAACTGTAAATATCTGCTTTTTCTGATAATTGGCCGTGAATTGCATACTCCGGTGCTGTGTATCCCCTAATAAATATATAATAATTATGATGTTGATCACAGAAATGACTCATACAGAATATATATATATATATATATATTATGATTGAAGAAAAACTTAACAAATGTAGGTATTTTGATCGACTTACAATGTTCCGACAATTCTTGTGCTAAGATGAGATTTGTCATCGGGTAAGAGCCTTGCCAACCCAAAATCTGCAATTTTTGGCTGTAGATCATCATCTAAGAGGATGTTATTAATCTTTATGTCTCTGTGTATAATACGAACATGAAACTCCTCATGTAAATATGTCAAACCTCTTGCCACTCCTAAAATTACATCATATCGCTGCCTCCAGTTAAGAAAGCCTTTTCTTCTTTCCCCTGTTTTTCAAAATTTAAAACTTTGAAAGGTTAGTAAAAAAAAAAATGGATGGCGAAATATTAAGGTGGAAATATGCCCACATGCATAATAGCTCATGCTTAAAAGTTAAAAAATTGTATGAGAGTATAAGATACCAAATAAGAAGTTTTCAAGGCTGCTATTTTTCATGTATTCATAAACAAGGATTCTGTCAGGGCCGTTAGAACAACATCCCAGAAGTCGAACAAAATTTCGATGATGAACATTACTAATAAGCGTCACTTCACTTTCAAAATCTTCATCCATCCTGTTGGAATCTTGTAAGGTCATTTTCTTGACTGCAACAACTTTCCCATTCTTCAAAGTGCCCTATATTAGTGATTATAAGGAATTTCAGTCATGATAGCTTTATCAATTAGAAGAAGTTCAACCTTAGTTCATATTTTGGAAATCTAACTTCTTATATGTAACACTAGATAAAACTCTCATTTAGAGACATCCTTGGTTTTAGAACATGAACTATATTATTGAAAATCAAATTAATCAAAATTACCTTGTATACAGCCCCGAATCCTCCCTCTCCTAGTTTATTTTCTTCACTATAATTGTTGGTTGCCGACATCAAATCATCATAACGGTAAGTAATTGGGCCTTCCAACCTGCTTGCTCCTATTATGTCCTCTGGTGAGGAAAACGTATAATGAAAGTAAAACATCACATGAAATAGTTACAAGCATATGCAGGAGCAAAAGACTTTTAAGTTGCTTACCTCTATGACTTCTCTCATTCTTTTTATGTCGTCTAATCCAGGCAAACAACAATCCAAGGAGTATCAGAACAAGAACTATACCACCAACTACTCCACCAATAACGGCCCGCTTTTTGCTTGATGAGCCTACAAGACAAGATCAAATAATTCGTTTTCAAATTGGTCACTCATCAGCACATTTTGAATCAAGGCCATGATTAACTTCAAAATTATAGATAAGGTTGTCCATTGTTCATTGTAAAACCTTTGGATAACATAAGCTGCGGTTTTTTTTTTTTTTTCAAAAATCCTATCTATGATGTTATTTTCTCTATGATTAATTATGAAGAATCATTCAGTAAGCTGTCTGAATGAACTATATTTTTATATGATTTTTCACAATTAAATTGGGATTTTAATGCATTTTCTGGAACATTATTGCCTGATTAAACACTAATTTTAGTTAGGAATGATTGTATTGAATTAATTACAATTAGGGGTAAAATTGTCATAATTTGTTAATTATTTTGTACAATTGTTTCTTGGACATTTAATGCTACCTTGTGCTTAAACTTGCATTATAGTTGTGAAGGAAGAAATTTTGAGATCTAAAGGGTCAAATTGAATTAATATTTTGAAGCTTTAGAAAAATAACAGAAAAGGGCCCAAAATTTCTGAAAATTACAAAGTAAATGAAGAAAAGGGACCCACAAAATTATAAGAAAGGGCCCAAAAATATTTGGAAATGTTAGTTAAGCCTATAAATAGTTTTGCAAAATTTTCAATTGAGTCCCTCCTGAGAACTTTTTAGCTTTTTCAAATGGTCCCTGGTCAAAACGGTCCATTGCTAGGTCAGAAAACGCAGAAAGGAATGGAAAACCGAGAAGCAGCTGAGGGATATTAAAACAGAGCACAGCTTGCGCCGCACAAGCGGAGATCATCTCATCATCACCTTCTTCCTTCCTCGCCGGCGACTACGTTCTCCACCACGGTCACCGGCGGGCACCGTCCCTTGACCACCGTCACCTCTTCCTTCTTCGATCACCATCGTTGCAGAGCTGGGAGGATCAGAGTGGAGTTCCGCGAGTGGAAAGGAGAGAGCTGAGATTCGGAGAGCTGGGAACTGAGAGAGAGACGAGACAAGCTTCAACCACCACTCCTCCGTCCTCACACCACCGGTCGGAGAAGCTTAAGCAGAGACAGAGTTCAGATTTGAAACACCACTAGCACCGTCTTGCTCCATCAACCAACCACCGTCGTCAAAGCTTACCACCAAACTGCCGTCCTCTGTTCTGTCACCATCGGATCTCCATTCTCACTCTTCTTCACATCTCATAGTCGTTCCCCTGCTTTCAAAACCAGACCAGCTTCGCCTTCCTCTGTTTCTCTACTATCGGTCCTGTTTCAACACCACCGAAACACCATTGACTTTCACAGTCACCACTGTCATCATCTTCACCTTCGTCACTGCCTATTCCTCCGTTGTACTGCCGTGTTCACCATACCATCTCGTATTCTCCTTTGCACTTCACCATCATCATCTTCTTTCTTCATTTCATCGTCCTTCAATCACTTTCTTCTGTTCCTTCCCTTCTTCCATTAATTCCAGCGACTATCATCTTCTCCTTCACCACTTTTGAACACCACAATCATCATCTACTGCCTTTCCCAATTCTCAATCTCTAAAGAACCCACGGTCCTGCTTCTTTTTCCGATTCAAATCCTTTTTTTTTTTTTTTTACTTCATTCAATTAATACATTTTGGGCAGTAGCTTCTCGATGGTTTTCAAGGCTGTTTGTGAGGTTATTTTGGAGTGTGCTGTGACCATAGCTATGAGTGGCTGAATTGGTTGAGTCTTGGTGGTAAAGAAAGTGGTTAGAGCTTCAATGTGCCGTAAAAGGGAGTTTATTAATTTTCTATTAGCTTAATTTATACATTATGTCTATGATGGATTACCTTGTGTTGAATTTTATATTGGTACACTTGGATTTTATTGAACTTATTTCCTTTTAGATTAATGAAATTATGCATTCTATGTTATTACTAGCATGTGTGATAGATTTAATTTAAATTGAATGTCATATTGTGCTTTCAATTAAGAGGAAACAAGTGCATTAAAATAATTTTCAAACACACATCAAGTAGGTTTTAACAATTTGTCTAAAATGTTATTATAAATGCGATAGTAAGATTAGTTATTAATTAGGTAGATTGCACCTAATACGATTGTTTAGAGTTTTTAATTTGACTTGATGCAAAATTAACTCCTAAATTATTTCAAGAAGTTAGGAAAGTCATTGACTTCACTACCAAGATTCATTTCCTCATACCCATCCCATTTTATAAAGAAAATACTAAAAATAGTTGTTTTAGGATTTTAATTAAGTTTTGCATTTATCTATTTCCAACAAAAATCCAAAACCAATTTTCCCTTTGTTTTCATTGCATTTGCATGGTATATTAGATTATTTATGATTCAATAAAAGGCTTCTCGAGAAGAGAAAACTATCTTAAGTTTGCCTATACGCAATTCTTAGTTAATTTTTTATCGTGGAACCCAAGGTTAATGAATAAGAGACAAAAAGTCCACCAATCACTGTTACCCTATCTAGCATATTTTAGTTGTGGCTTGTGGAACTGTAGAAATGTCCACTTGCAGTGATTCCCCTTGCTTTTGTTTTTGTTTTTGTTTTTTTAACCTTTGGTTGTGGACATGTAAAATACATACGTGTTGGGATGGTGCAAAAATAAGTGGATTCAAGAAAAAAGATTGAACTAATTCAAAATTAAACAGAAGCAAGCTCAGAGAAGATAAACATAGTCGAAGATGGCACACAAAATTTAACGTAGGTAAAAGACCTACCATCATGGCTGCATAAGGTAACTAATATATACACACACACAGACACACATGCATACAAGACAACGAGTGGCTAAATTTAAATATTTGACCGAGGGTGTGATATAATGTAACTTGTTTAACTCTAATTAATACTAGTACTATACAAGAAATCTATCCAAGAATATAGATACATTACCTCAAGTTCTTAATACAAGATCCCGTGCTGCACTACAAACGAGATCTTGTATTAAGAACGGGGTAATATCAAAGATAAAATATTAGAGGATATATATGAGTATATTTGAATGTACCTTGTTGTTTGGCGGAGGGTATTGTGATATCAATGGTCTGGTTATCAGGAAAAAAGGGAGTGAGGGAGTATCTCATGAAACAACTATAATCAAAAGCCGTACCATCCGAGTTGGGAAGACAAATCTCCACGCTACTGTAATCAACCTTCAAGCAATCAAGGCACACCTTCATTGTGGCAGTTTCAACACATTGAGCATAAGCATAAATAGTCGTCGCACCATTAATATTATTATTATTAGGGACAAGAATCTTCGTAGCCGCAGATAAACTTGGGATTCTGGGTGTTGTTGTTTGGAGATTCATTAGCACTTGTTGGACTGTCGTGTTAAATGTAGTTGCTGCTTCTCCTGTAGTTTGATTTCCACATGATACGATGTTGAAAGGCTGCGGTGCCTCATCAAAGAAACCATTGGAGTTGTACCTCAACACATCATAAAGAATTTCTTATCATTTTCCAAGTGCAATATATATATGGACTTTGTTGTGTATGAATTCACTTTACATATCAACTTACAGCTTCTGTACTACTTCGGTTATAACTGTATGTTTGGCAAACCATAAAACTGTGGTTTTAGAAAACATTTTCTGCATGTAAAGACAAAACTCATCTCACATACTTTCCTCGTAAATCGTAAAAGCTATTCTCAAAAACTAACTTATAAATATAAAAGCTAGTTGAGAGGTTTGACTATAGATGTAATATACTTTTATCCATTTTCTCTCACAAATTTATAATTCTTTTTTCAATCAATCATATATTAAGTACACATGCTAATAGGGTTTTCACTACAAATGATTAAAGCGGGGATTTAAGACATGCATATATTACAAATAACTAAACTAACTTATTTCATAGATTTTGTATTTTTTTAAATAGCCTATAAAAGGTGGGCTTCATATATATATATATATATGTGTGTGTGTGCATGCTCCTCTAGTCCTTATTATAAGACACCAACTAGCAATTCTCATAAACCAACAAAAATAGTTAAAAGCATTAAAGCTGTTCTAAAATTCATGTGATTTCTAATATTACCCTTACCAACTACACTAAACTCAAATATCATATTAATTATTATTCTCTCCCACTACCATATTAAACTCGTGCAGACATGGAAAAATAAATTAAATGCTCTATGGAAACTCTTAAGTGCCTTATAATTGACTCCGTTGGGACTTGGACTTGAACTAGAACTTCAGACTCTAGAAGGATCTAGCGGGGCCTTATACTGCTAGACCAACTCTATGTAGGTACCAAAGATAGTATATCTTAATGTAGGGAATTGTAAAAATTAGGGAAAATTGTTATAAATCCCAGATAAGTAATTTAATTACTAAAAAAAATCTCACAACAAGTGAGCAACGTGTAATAACATAATCTAATATAGGAAATGACAACAGGTTGGAAGTTGCACACTTGTTATGTAATTTTTTAGTGATTAGATTGTTTATGTAGAACTGTTTATTAATTCTCCCAAAAATGTTGACTAGCACAAATAGAATCGAGTTCCCTTGACAAGAGACTTCCCTCCAATATAATTGGTCCAGGGTCTAGATTGAGTGAGATGTGGGGCTTATAAGATCTCTCTTCCCAATATAATAGTGGAGAAAAGAAAAGGAGGGTAAAGATGAGAAGGTTAGAGGAGAAGATCTCCTCTTCCTTGTTTTTACCAAGGAAAACTTCATTTAATCCCCAAGTATGCGACTTAATTTTAGTCAATTCTAAAAGATTCTGAAATTTCACAGCACCCCCTTTGAATCAAAATGAAATTAAGTTTTGTGGGTAAAAAAACAATAATGTCCTTCTTTTATTTTTTTTTCTAGAAGAGCATTTACAAGACAAATAAAGACATTTACATGATAAAAAAGGGATTCGAAAGAACCTAAAAAATTAAAATCATTTTGATCATTTATAAGACAAATGTGAAAATTCACTAGACAAATATAGACATTTACAAGACAAAAAGAGACATTTCCATAACAAATAAAGGGATTTGAAAGAACCTAGAGAATAAAAAACATTTTAGTCATTTACAAGATAAATATAGGCATTTACAAGACTAATATAAATGGGATTCGAAAGAATCTAGGAAACTAAAAATATTTTGGCAATTTACAAGATAAATATGAAAATCCATAAGACAAATATTGACATTTACAAGATAAATAAAGGAATTTGAAAAACCCTAGGGAATTAAAAACATTTTGGTCATTTATAAGATAAATATGAAAATTCACAAAACAAATACTCCCTCCGGTCCTAATTATAGGACAACATTTGGAAGTTGATCTTGGTCCTAATTATAAGACAAAATTTTAATTTTTATCAATTTATTCCCAAAATACCCCATTGCTTTAGATAATGGTTGGATTGCCTCATGGTAGACTTATATAGTATTCTTAAATCACCCCAATTAAATAAGGGCATTTTTGAAAAATAAATAAAATTAACTAATTTAACTACCATCCTTAATTTCTCCAAAGTTAGGTAAATATGTCCTATAATTAAGACCGGAGGGAGTAAAACAATTTACAAAACAAATAAAGTAAGGCATCATTGTCTTTTCACCTACAAAACTTAATTTTATTTTGACCCAAGGGGCTAGAGTGCAGTTTCAGAATCTTTTGATGGTTTACTGAAATTAAATCACATGCTCAAGGGTTAACTGAAATTCTCCCTTTTTAATATATCTGATGTCGTAATTGATTACCTCATTATTCTAGTATGACTAAAACATCATTTCTTAAAAAATCATAAAAATACAAAACTACACTCTTCGATAACTACAGATATCATAGTATCCTTCATTTCTCAATAAAGCTAATAATAAAAAGAAAATACAAAAAAATTCGGAAGATGAGATATTATAAAGTATATTTTTTAGCCATAGTTTCTGTTCTCCCTCGTTTCTGTGCTCTTCATATAATAAATTATATCTTATTTGATAATATCTCAACGTCGCAATAGTTGACCCAAAGAAATAATGTCGCAATTATCTCTGATTCGAAGCTATGAATATATACTAATAAAATACGCACACATTTAAAAAGTCAAACATTGCTTTCGATAAAAACCAAAAAAAAAAAGTCAAACATTGATGGCTATTGGTTGTACCTGATGAAGCAACCATCGTACACGGCAAGGGCAGCGGAGGCCTTGGAGGAGGTGCAGCTGCGGATTTGGTCGGCGGCCACATTGAAGCACGTGATACAGTCGGCGACGGACATATAGTTTCTGCACTGAAAAATAGTGTAAACCGGTGCTCCATTGGCTTCCTTTGCCGCGGTGGCGAAGTGCTTGTTTTGATCACTGATTTGCTGTCTGATATCTTGGAATGTTACGTTCAAGTTCTCTTCGACCATGGAGGCGTTGGTAACCACGCCGTCGTATGGGTTGCACCGGATCTTAAGAAGATTGGTCTGTGGATCTGAAACGACACCGTTAAGAGTCCAGCATGACCAGAATACGAAGGTAAATAATGGAAGGAGATGATTATCAGGAGGTTGAAGCATGTCTCGCTAAGAGAATGAAGATGAAGAAGAGAAGGCAAATCATAAATTTTGGTGTATCCTCTCTACGTGTCAAAGACAACATTTTTACAATAATTTAAGGGGTAGAAAAATAAAGAGGGACCAGCGGATCTTGTCACAATCTTAGTAGAGATTCAAAATACCATCTTAGAATTGGACCGACCCAAGTAATTTACAAGCCTATATAATACAACTTAGGATCCGACCCGAGCAAAATATAAGATGGTGGTTCAGGGAATGAGTATATATAGACTTAGCCTGCTTACTGGGATTGGTTCTTGTCTGAAGATCATGAAGAAGGAAGCCAATAAAGGATCGTATCGGGTACGAAGAAGATGGACCTAATTGGGTTTTAATATCGGATGTATACTGATCTACATGTACATACAAATACATACATATATATATATATATATATAATTATATAGAGAGAAATTATGCATTTTAGCGTACAGGAGCCAGGTAGTAAGAAGTTGGGTAGGCGCCAGCCAAATATTAATTTCGCCCCTTTAAAATTTTTAGGTCTCTTACAGACTTTTTTTTTTTTTTTTTTGCATTCACACTAGAATTTGTACCAAAACCTCACGCTTCAGCAGCCATAACCTTTAACAATAGAATCAACATCTATTAGTATATCTGGTTGCAACTAATTTATTTAGAGTTGACTTTATAAATTTTAATTGATATAATATTTATAAATTTGGGTGTCAGAAGGTTGTCTACATATGAACATGGTGCTCCGCCTCTAAGCCCCTGAACATGGAAGCTGGCTCCAAAGGGTGTGCCATGTATGTGACTGTAGTGATGGGATTAATTTTTCTGTGTCCCCACGGGATGACGATCGATGCTGTGAATTTTGCATGTATTTTAATTGTCACAATGAAATGTATTATGATCATAACTAGAATGTACCAGTGCACTTAATTGGAAAAGCTGAGGAGAGAAGGGGGGAAGATAAATTTAATTACGACAATAAAAAGCAAATATAATAGAAGGCCATTTTACGTAACACACAATCCATAAGAGAAACACTTTTATAATGAAGATCCTACAATTTTTTTTCTACTTTTTCTTTTTTTCATTACACATCATTAATTATGTGTATTAATGGGAGACAAGTAATTCTTTCTTTCTTTTTTTATACGAGGAGACAAGTAATTCTGACATATTCTGAAGGGCATTTTAGGTAAAAAGAAATTAATTGTGCATTGAGAATTTAGTAATGCCTAACTGGCTCCTTTTAGTTCTATTTACAATACATTTGTAGAATATAATGAGTGTTGTGGTCCTTTTTATGTTATTCCTTCTTATATTTAATATAAGATTTAGTTTGTCGTTCATTTTCTTTATTAAAGTAAATATGATATTACTCCTTCCGTCTTTAATATAGATATTTGAGGATTGATCTTACTTCTAAATATAAAGTATAGTTTTCATATTTGTTAATCTTGTCCTAATTTACCTCTATTAATGCTTCCTCAACAATAATCAAGGAGGAAAGGGAATGAGAGCATTAAGGAAGAAAGCTAGGGTATTTTAGAAAATACATGTCATATTAGCTAACTTAACTAACTTCTTTAATTTAATCAAATTAGGTAAATATATCTTATATTTGGTACTGGAGGAGAATTAAGGATAGGAGGGAGTATAATGCTTGGAAGCTTCCATCTCAATCTATAAATTGTATGAAATAGGACCTTGGAACTCAGCCGTGCTAGCTAGGGTGGCACTCTGGAGCAAGTGGAAGAGATTTTAGACAAGAAAATACCCGAGTTAAACATCAATCCTCTTGTTATTTTTGTTGTATTTGGGGAGATATTTGGAGTAACTCTCAAATATATGTGAACTTTGGTGAAAAGAAATGTTCGGGGTTGTTTAGGAGTAATTTAATATTTTTAAATTTATAATTAATTATTTGATCAATTAAATTATTATAATTTTTAAAATTTTCTCTAAATATCATTCCTTCTAATTTCTTTCCTCTAATTTTCCCCAAAAAAAAACAGTAGCTAGGGGCTGGCCGGTCGGGTGATGCAGCCATATCTACATGATTTTTTAAATAATTTTTATTTTATATTTTAATATTATGCATTATCTCAATAAAATAAGATATATAAGTTATTCTTATTTTTATAGCATTTTCTTTATTGTTGTTGTTATCTTTATATTTTAATATTATATTTGGATTTGACTTATTATTATTTTAATATGTATTTGATTAAATAAAGTATTTTATATTTGGTTTAAAGGAAGGAATGAAATCACTAAAAAGTTTCATAATAACTAAACAACATACAAGGATAAGTTATTGGGTAGAAAATAACAATAAATTCATAATATTAATTTCTTAATCGAACCTTTTGGTGATCACATTTTTTAAGACTTCATAGTTATGTTTCCTTTATATTTTTCACCTTCCCTCCTTCATCTCTCTCCTTCTCCCTCCATGTTTAGTGTCTGCACGCTCTAAAAATTTGGGGATGACTGGTAACCTAATAATTCCAATAATACCAAATATGAATACATGACTTCTAATTCATAAATAACATATTTTTTACAATCAAAATATTAAGTAATTTGTAGAGATTTTTTTATCTTTCTGAAATTTCTACCATAGCATATAAGTTTAGCACAGTGTAAGGAGCTCTACTCCACAACAACATGAGCGCGTGCGCGTGCACACACACAAAACTTAGACAAACAAAGAAGGAGGGAATCCTGCATATAGACAACGTGGAGCACCTAAACAAGATTTACCAACATATACAAAGGGGTTTAAGATATTACATTGAATCAAGAATCATTCAAATGATGCTCCAATTCCAATCTAGCCAAATAAACCTTCGATAATCAGCAAGAGTGAGAGACATGATTAGCTGCACACTATCTAAGGCAAAAAATATTTTACGATGAATAACATCCCATTCATATAATTTAATAAAATATAGAAGAAAACAATTTAAACAGATTTAACCTTGAATAATAACAATATGACAATAAATTGCAATTTCTATATCATTCAATCATAAATATTAATAAAACTCTATACAAGATCATTAATCAAATAAATTCAAGTACAAAATAAATTGTTTTGTTTAACAAAATCAGTTTAAAACATCAAATCTCAAATCTCATCTATGTAGGACTTTTATAGAACGGATAACAAGCATGGACACACAGTCCATGAGGGTAACTAACTAAGTGTAGCTCAAGGCTACGTTAAGCGTGGACACACAATCCATGAGGGTAAATAACCAAGTGTGGCTTAAAGCTACAAAAACAAGCGCAAGTAAAAACCCACGAATAACAACCGTGAAAACGAATCCTACGAATATCAAGCATGAGCAATGTCCCCACATATGTCAATCGAGCTTGAGTTTAACCATGGCACGCCAAGGACTAACAGTATTGCTGTTAGTAACTAGCGTTCTGTATTCAGTTCTCCCAAAAACATTTTCAAGAATGCTTGGGGCCATTTTATCAAATTGATTAAAAGTTCTTCTTTCAATACTGTGATGGCTCGTATGAAATACAACATAATAAAATACATCACTATAAAAGTTCACAAACAATGTTTCAAAACTTTCCTTCAAATTCAATATGTCCACAAAAACCATTCCTGAATAATAAAACTCGAATACAAACATTCCAAAATATAAGACTATCTTAACATGAAAAATTCTATGAGAAAATCGAAAGTTTCCCTAGTATTTTCATACATAACCATGAATTATACTATGAAGTAATAGGAGAAGCATAAATAACAATAAATAAAATCATCAATCTAAACTCATTTCAATATCAATAAGAACATGAAATAAGAACATGAAACAAATCCAATAAACTTTTATTGGCAAAATCATACTTGTAAAGATGGTAATAAACATGAAAGCACTACAAACAATAAAAACATCATTTATAAAAAATTATATTGGGACATTATCCACTTACTTGATGCATTCCTAAAATATAATTCACTCTTCCCAAAACAATGCCCCTTGTAGCCACCTAACCAATAGAACAATATCATCACTTCAATATAATTATTTTACTTAATTTATTCTCAAGATTTAAACATCCATCCCAAACTCAAGATAATTTGATTAGTTTTTTTCTTTATTAAATTGCATAGCCACATATTCGTACTTGTAGAAAAGAAGACAAATCTCTTCCAACAACTTTAAATTTTTTACTTAATAACTCAATAGTCTTAAAAAGGATATCTTTCATTTTCCTTGTTTAAGCATACTATAAGACTTATTTCACCAAACAAGCCTCTTGATTTCTATATCACTATGATGCATATAAATCTTTTCCAAGTTTTAATATTCATATTAAGTGGTTTCTACACTATATAATTATGTCAATGCCACTTTAACATACTAATGAATTCAATTTGATTAAGTTCTTTCATCCAACATTCCACACTTTCTATACCACCCAAATACTAACAAAAGAATAAACAACTTAATCTTTGGAATTTTCCATATAAAGTTTTCAAATTCCACATTTAAGTAAGACTTAAAATTAAATTCAGTTGATGTGTGTGTGTGAAAATAATTTCTTCATCACCATGAAAATACTATAGAAACACATTAAGTCTCCTTCCTTTCAAACATTTCAACAAACACCTGTTAGGCACTCAAAATGAACTCAAAACAAACATCTGTCATACTTGTTTGTCACAATAACTCAATCTCGCAAACCAACCAATTCATCCAGCACCACATGATAATCAAAGTTTTGATCACAATTAATACCAACCAACCAAAGCTATTCCATTAGCAAAATGGTTTTCTCAAAGTTTCCTCGATTTCATGATTTAGTTAATAACATTTTCACCATTATAGGTTTTAATCCTCCTTTCAAGCATTACATCAAACACCATATGTGCACTCCATTTGGCAATATCTAAAAATATGCTCCTCTTAAAATTACAGACCCAAATTTCATACATTATGGCAATATTTCAACTTTATTAAGTTACTAAAACTTGATAGAGCTCAAATCTAACACCAATTAGATTTTCCCAATCCATACACATGAACGAACAAAGAGGAAAAATGCAGCACTCTACCACAAAAAGAAATTGCAGCATTCTAAAAACAGAGGAAAAGGAAGATCTTTGAACATACCACAAGAAGTCAAGAAAAATTTGAAGCTTTTCATACACCCACTGAAAACGACTGTGCATCAAGCAAATGAAGGAGAAGACCTCAACAATTGAAACAGCAGCCACAAACCAGAACAGGGGAAGATGTTCAGCGTCAGGAAAAAAAAATAGAAGAGATGAAGCTCGACTCACTCCTAAACCACCAAAACAGACAAGGGAGAAACAAATTGATGTTGTAGAACACAACTACAAACACACCGTCAACAAGAAGGAAGAACAAAAGGAAAGGGACTAAGCACAAATCCGGGGACCTTCATCCTTGAGAGTGAGAACCCAATACGCAAGAGAGAGAGAGCCTCTGGAAATTTCTTCTCCCCTCTGCTCGAGTTCATCGCACAGAAAAAAAAAAAAGATAAAAAAAGAGAAGATGGATGGAGTAGAAAAAAATATCTATGGGCTTTATCTCTGTTTTTTTTTGTTATTGTTGTTATTATTATTATTATAAAAAACGACTTTTATGTTAATCTCACAATGCACAAAATAACAAAATAAAAGTATCCTTTATGATAGAGAGGTTTCAAATATCAGACACAAAGATCAACATCATCAACACAAATTCCACTAGATTATTATCCACTTTTTTTAAACATAATTAAATCAAATAATTAAAGTATTAATTAAGAGTTAAATAATTATTCTAATTCGAGGACCATTACATTTTTATTTTCTTCTTCCCTTGTTTTTTTCAGATGATCAATTAATTAATTTTATTTTAAGAATTCTAAAATTTCTGGGTCATTACATTTAGCCGCCCCCATGCATCTAACTGGTTTTGGCCCTTTTTAATTCTTAACGTTGTTTCCGTTAAAATAATATAGCTAGAGAAAATTAAAGTCTTAAAAAAGAAATTTTATTATCAAAAAATCTTATAACAAGTGAAAACCTATTTTTATTTCTAATATTAAAACTTATCATTACAGGCTACTCAGTAATGTGCCTTTTTTGGTGATTATATTCCATAATTGATACTTATAATAATTCTCCTAATAATGTATTATTGTTTTTTATTTTTTGCCAACTTTATGCATGATTGTATGAAACAATGAGATTTGAATTATATTTAATTTCTATTACTGTATTTTCGTGACTCATAAAATTTTAATTTATATAATAATATTTTTATGAGAATTAATCTTTCTATTTTAAATATATAAAAAAAAATTTCTAGCAATTGTCAATTTGAGTAAAGAATGCCTCTTGCAAGATTTAATACATGTTAGGTGCCAACTAAAATAAATCTAATGAATGAAACTCAAGCTAGGTGTCTAGGTGGGTTTAGCTAATTAGAGGAGTTGTTTGGAAAAAGTCTCTTCTCACAAGCCTAAGTACTTAAAAAAGGAATTAAATTCAATTAGATTGGAACAAGGAAAGCTAGTGGATTCACTCATCAAGGAAGCTCATACTCACATTTCATATCACTCCATTTCACTCGTTAAACTTGAAATTAAAAAACATATAAAAAGTAGCTTAGCTTAGTTTAGAATAGTTAATTAATTCCATTACACTCTTTGGTTAATTTGTTAATTAACACTTAGTTAACTAGGGACTAAATAATCGGCTCCTTGAAGATATCGACCTAAATTAGCATCACTATAGTGTATAGTTAGTCTAGTTTTATTTGATAGCCCCTACGACATAGCTTGTCAATGTGACAGAAATATTCAGGAATGGAGTGAAGGACAATAATTCTCCATTTTCTTCTCCTTCTTCTATGTTATTGCTTTTTCTTTCTTTGTTTTTTCCCCTTTTTGTCATCCAAACACCAAAGTCACCCTTAACTGCATGTTTCTGTATAGGAGCATTGGAATACAAGATGCAGTGCAAGAGTAAAGAAGTTTCCCACAAATCTCTAACTAGCTTCTATCAAGATAGGCATAGAAGGCCTTATGTTCTCTGATAAATCCTTGTTTTGAAGGAAAGCAATCTCTATGGTTTTCTTCACTTCTTCTGCATCATAACCTTTAGGGTCTAATGTCTTGTCCACCAACTCTAAATGCCTTCCTTTCTCATATAGTTTCCAAGCCTATCAAGTTTTGAACAAAAGGAAAGTGAAATAAAGAGAGTAGAAAATACAAAACAAAAGTCATGCCATTTTCAGTTTTAATGTTCGATTAGGTTGTTAGCCAAAGAAGGATGAGCTTTTTTTAAAAAGGAAAAAAAAAAAAGGGGAAAAGCTATGTTGTTAGAAAATATCCCACAAATAAAGTATCACACAAAAATTTTAAAAAAAAAATGCCTTTTAACTAGTCAAGGTAAACTTCTTACTTTTTGAAGAAGGAATGCTCCTTCATCATCACTTTCAACATTTAATTCCCTGCACTTTTGGGCACTAATTATTTCCAAAACTACAACACCATAGCTATAGACATCAGCTTTCTCCGATAAATGGCCATAAATTGCATACTCTGGTGCAATGTATCCTCTGTATAATGTATACAATATAAAATGATTAGGATAAGAGCTCAAGCCAGCAAAATATGAAATAGATATATGCAATGCATATTATTGTGACATGTTTGACATTATTATAAATGCATTGAATTGTTCAAGCTAAAAGGTATAACAAGAGTGTTATATTATCAATAGCATGGAAAATTCATTACTATAAAGGAGCATAGAAAAGCGCGCGCATAAAGTTATTTTGACTTACAATGTTCCTGCAATTCTTGTGCTTGCATGGGTTTTGTCCTCAGGTAAAAACCTTGCTAACCCAAAATCAGCAATTCTAGGTTTTAGATCATCATCTAAGAGGATGTTATTTGTCTTGATATCTCTATGTATGATACGAACATGAAATTCCTCATGTAGATAAGTCAAACCTCTTGCTGTTCCTAAAATTATGTCATATCGCTGCTTCCAATTGAGAGAACCTTTCTTTTTACCTGTGTTCCAAGTTTACAAACTTTGAAAGATAAGGGAGAAAATTAAACAAGAAGGCTGAAACATAATAATTATTTCCCAAAATGTTACAGTATGGAGAAATGATATCTGTACTTTTAAGTTCTCTAATAAAATTATGACATATGAGTAAACGTTTGTTTGAGAAGTGAGCGATATGTTATTAAGTTGAAAATAGGTGCACATGTCATAACATTATTGAGAAGCGTAACATATATAGCTAATTATTATATAATTCTTTTAAAAGTCTTTTGGTTAATAGAAGATACCAAATAAGAATCTATCAAGACTGCTGTTTTTCATGTATTCGTAGACAAGGATTTTATTGTGGCCTTTACTACAACATCCCAGAAGTCGAACAAGATTCCGATGATGAACATTACTTATAAGCGTGACTTCACTTTCAAATTCTTCCTCCACCTTCTTGGACTGGTATGAAGTTAATTTCTTAACTGCAACAACTTTTCGGTTCTTGAAAGTGCCCTAAAATCATGATGATAAGTGAAAATCATGATATTATATAAAACTCATTTAGAGACATCCTTGCTTGACAACATGATCTAGAGTAAAATATTGCAAAAAAATATTAAAGTTAATTACCTTGAATACAGCCCCAAATCCTCCTTCTCCTAGTTTATTTTCCTCACTAAAATTTTGTGTTGCCAACACCAAATCATTATAACTATAAGTAACTGGGCCTTTCAACTTGCTTACTCCAGTTAAGTCGCCTGTCATGTAAAACGCAAGTCTATGATAAAAACCAATCAAAGATTCATCCAAAGCCTCATACTAAACTAGTACCTCCGGTCCTTCCTTAATATGAGATCCCGCACTATGGACAAGATTTTATATTAAGGGCCAGAGGTAGAGGTAGTATTATGAACTAATATATGGCATTTGCATACTTTTCAAGTGATTTCCTCTAGGAACCATCTTATTGCGTTTTCGTCGTTTAATCCAGGCAAATAATGCAAGGAGGATCAAAGCAAGAGCTACACTTCCAACAACTCCACCAATAGTTGACCCTTTGTTGCTTGAAGAATCTGCAAGAGAAGGAAGCTAAAACGTGATGTTGCAGTTTTATCTGTGGGATCATCTAGGAAAATCAATTGAAGAAACAAAAAGGGGCTATATTCAAATATTTGAATGAAGTGTACCTTTATGGACAAAGGGTATGACATCAATTGTTTGGTTAATAGGAAAAATGGAAGAAGCGGAATATCTCATGAAACAGCCTGCATCAAAAGCTCTACCATCTGAATAGGGAAGACAAATCTGCAAATTACTGTATCCAGTCTGCAAGCAATCTTGGCACCCACTTGCTGTGATAGAATCGACACATTGGGCAAAGGCATCAATAGTTGAACCATTATTTGGAACTTGCATCTTCGTGGCCCCAAAGAAACTTGGGATTGTAGGTGTTGATATTTCGAGACTGGTCAGTGCTTGTTGCGTTGCTTCAGCAAATTCAGAGGCCCCTCGTGTAGTCTCATTCCCACATGATACACCATTGAAACTATTCGTTGCCTCGTTAAAGAAAGTGTTATAGTTGTACCTTCACGCGCCATAGAAGATCCCATGTCATTTTTGCTAGTTCAATAAAGGGTTAAGATGTAATTTTGCCCATTGTTAAAGCTGTTAATTGTCAATGTCAGTTTTTTAACCATCAATATTAGTTTTTTAATGATTACATGAATCTATACATTTTCAACACTTTTGAGGCTAAATTGCTCTTAGAAAAACTTATGGATACCTATAATTCCTAAATGGTTATTCCTAGGGTAAAATTGCCGCTTAACCCTTCAATAAATGGATTCTATTGTGTATAAATATATCAAGCTAACGAAATGATGGATTTTAATTTTTACTTTTGGATTGCTTTTATATGTTTCAGAATTTAATTGCTTAAATTTTATTTTAAATCAAAATTAACTCAGTCTTAGACCTATTAGCATACTGAGGCATTTGACTCATATCAAAACATTAATATGGGAATAGGTTTTGTTTGACATTAATTCTACGATAGCTATATATATACCCATATATAGATTTGTACAAGGAATAAGACCCACTCAAGCCCATTTACAGCAAGTAATTCTATTTATATTTGTCGGAGTTGAGTTTTCCCAGTTGATAGCTTCTTCATGAGATCTTGCCATCTTGATATCTTTGATATGGTAATGGATTGTCAACCTCCAGGATTTATGTCATTTCAACACTCTTTTTGTTAACTTTTTTTTATACATTTTGGCATATTTATATATTTTTTATTTTTTATAACACACGAATAAAAAATAAAAATATATAAATATGGTGGAGATATTCAATATAACATTAAATCTCAACCATTGACACTTGATCCAATGGTGGAGATATTCAATAGAGAGGAAATGAAGAGAGAGATCAATGGAAATATTCTTTTCCAATAAACACGTGGGTAATAAGTGAAGATGATAACAACAAAAGGATGTGAAACAATATATATATATATATATATATCGATTTCCGTATAGGAAGGAAGCAGAAAAAAAAAAAAAAAAAAGGAAAAGACGCAAACATTCTGCAAAAGTAAGAATTTTCTTATTGGAATTATATGAAATATGCAAGAAAGATTATGTTTCTGTGTAAAATATCCATAAATAATGTGATCACCTCCAGAAGGATATGTGAGTTAAGAGTTTTGTGTGAATAATTGGGCATCACTCTAGGAGACGCCTTAGTCATGATAGTCGCTCTTTTCAATGCTTATGAATTAAATGTCTTATATGCATATTCACTTAAATTTTGTTTTTCTTTCTCTAATGTCCAAATGCCATTCACTGAAATGACTATAAGGATTGAATGGATATTTATATTTGGGTTAAGGTGCAAAAATGCACATGAGGTTTTGTCAAAAGTGCAATCAACACCAAATGCTTTTTTTAGGTGCAAAAGTAACTATGAGGTTATAAATAAGGTGCAAAAATCACAGAAGGTGTTAGATGACCGTTAAAGGCAATTATCTGGCTAACTTTGCTGACGTGTGTGCTGACTCAGATGCTGACTGGGGTGATGATTGGGATTAATGAGAAATGTCAGAAAACGCATGAAATGGGTTATGCACTTATGTGAATGAAATCAGAAACTTTGAGCAAAAAAAAAACGAAATCAGAAACAGAGTGAAGCGACGAAGCGGGTCAACGAAATCAACATCAAGAATCCTAGGGCAAGCCACACACAATCGTGAACGAATCGGAGGGAGAGGGTTCCGAAATCTGTTCCGCCGGCGACGGAATGGCTCCATCCTCGACTTCGAGTATGCTCCTGTCAACCGTCAACCTCGAAGGGAGAGGGTTCTGATTAAAGGAATCTACGGGGAAGAATTGTGAAGCACACCTGGGGCGAAAATCTTCAACAGTGCCAAAATACCAAGCACGAGCAACAACGGTGAAGGAATCGGAGGGAGAGGCTTCCCATTAAAGAAAGCCTGGGTATACACGACCACCGAGTTGGATCATCGACGACAGCGAGATCGGAGGCGAGTTTAGGGCTTCAATCTGAGGCAAATAATTCAGTAAAGAAATCCTTGGTAAGTCTAATTTGGGACCCCTAATCTTTTGTTTTGATATGTGTAAAGCAAATGGCAGTGTGTGTAGTGACGATTGCATTGGCATTGTATTGTGTGCAGTGACGATGGAATCGAAGAAGAAGGAAAAAGTGGGAATAGAAGAAGAGAGCATCGAAGGAAATCATGATAGGTCAGTAACAAAAGCTTGTGAGGTTTATGAGTTGGAAAAGAAGGGTTGGGAAGAGAGTAAGGCACGTTTAAGGGGTGGGCATAGCACAGTGGTTGAGCAAGATGTGATTGATGATCTTGAAGTGTTAGATGAATTTGATGATATTGAATACTTGGGTGAGGAAGGGGAAGATGGTTATGATAGTGGAATTTACAAAGGGAAACAAAAGTTGACAAGTGTAGAGAGAGATGACAGTGATGACAGTGATGCTAGTGTTGGAGAGGATAATAGGTTAGATGATGATAATGCTAGTGATGATGCGGCCTATTTGGGCCAAAGTTTGAGTTGCGATATAGATGAGAGTGTGTTTGATGATTTTGAAATTGGGGAGTTGAGTGTGGATAGTGATGATGATGAGGAATTGGGCCCCGAATTAGACCATGAGCCTCTACTACAGGTGACAGCCCTTCAAGAGGCCGAAGCCTTAAGTAGTATGCCTTTTTTTACAGTGGGAATGACATATGGTGACAAAAGTGAGTTAAAGAGGGCTGTAAATAAGTATGCAATAAGTCGTGGAGTCAACCTAAAAATAGTGAGAAGTGATAAGAAGACCATGAAAGTGATATGTGAAGATGGATGCCCATTTTCACTATATGCATCAACGTATGGGTTAAGTGTAGGTTTTCAGGTTAAGTCTTTATATGATGAGCATAATTGTGCTCGTGTGTATGACAACCCAAGAGCTTCAAGCATGTGGTTGGCAGAGCACTTCAAGGAGAAAGTGCAAGAAGCACCTAAATTCAAGACAACTGATATGAAGAAGGAGGTGCAGAGGGAATTGAAAGTTAATGTTAGTATACATAAATGTAAGAGAGCGAAGAGGATGATCATGAAACAGATGGAGGGCAGTTTCAAAGATGAATTTGCCAAGTTAGAAGCCTATTGCAATGAATTGAAAATATCAAACCCTGGTTCAGATGTAAGTGTTGAGTTGAGCGAAGAGGCTTTAGAACATGGAAGAAGGGTTTTCAAAAGAATGTACTTAAGTTTTAATGCTTCGAAGGTAAATTGAACTTGAACTTCTGTTTAAAGATTTCACTTGACAATTAACTTGAAGGTTTAATTTGTTTTTTGCTAATAACCATGTACATTCTAATGTTTTCGTAGGTTGGGTGGAAAGCAGGATGTAGGCCTTTTATTGGGGGGGATGGGACATTCTTGAAAGGGGAATCAAGGGGAATTTTGCTTACAGCCGTGAGTCATGATAGTCGCTCTTTTCAATGCTTATGAATTAAATGTCTTATATGCATATTCACTTAAATTTTGTTTTTCTTTCTCTAATGTCCAAATGCCATTCACTGAAATGACTATAAGGATTGAATGGATATTTATATTTTGTATGACCTGCAAATCTCCCACTCTGATCCATTTTATCCCTATGGTTATTTCAATGATTAACATATGGGTATTACTAAAAGAAAAATGTGAGTGACATCAAATAAATAAAATTACCTACTAATGCCCAACTGCTTTTTCAGCAGAAAATGTATATTTAATCCCTGCAATAGAGTTATATGTGAATATGAATGAAAAAACATTTAATTCATAAGCATCCTTAATGAGAACATAACATAACTAGGGTTCCCTTAGAGTAATGAAAATTTTTACTTTTACAGTGATTCTGCGTTTTTAACTTTTACAATATATATTGCTTCACATCCTTTAATTTGTTCTTATCATCTTCATTTATTTTCCATGTACTTATCTTATTTTCCAACGTAATCCATGCTTTGGCAATCAACTCAATCCATTTCTCATTTATTAATTATTTTATCCTTTTCTAGTTTTCTTCCTTGATTCCCAAGTCAATCGGTAATTCACCCATTTTATCAATCCGTAATATATTTTATTTATGTCCTTAATTCTTAAATATTATATATTTATTTATACTTATAAATTTAATAGAATTAGAATATCTGCATTATTCAATTCTTACACTTTTTGTATACTATACTATAAATTTTTTAGGATGTTACACCAAGCATGGGATTCCCGATCTCTCTCATCTAGTTGTGTTTCTCATCTAGTACCTCACCGGGCTAATCCATTTAGATGGCGTTATATTATAGTTTTTCTCTTTTAAAGTTAATTGTGCTTCATCCCTTACTTAAAGTATGTTAAAAATGTGTGGAATTAATAATGTTTGATAATTATAATTTATTATATTTAATTTCAAAAAATTATCCACCTTTTGAACCTTGAAAATAACATTTTCACTAAATTATTTTGTTTAAAGAATGACAAAATGAATATATATACACACGCTAAATAATTTGATATTTTAAATTATTTGATGAGGTTAATGTTAATATGAGCTTTCCATTGTGATATTTAATTTAATTTAATCTTAAACATGACATGTTGACATAAGTACAAGGGCATTTTAGTCATTCTCATATTTGTCCATTTTCTTTCATTTATATTTTTTCTCCTTAATTTAAACAGGAAAGGTGATGACATTCTTCTCTTTAATTTTCTCTCATCTTCATTTTCTATCCTACCGTTTTGTTTACGATCCCCCGACTTTTCTTCTCATCCACTTATGTTAAGAGAGTTCAGGGATCTAGAGCATATTATACTTTAGCCAGTAATCTAAAGTTTTCTTCTTCCCTTTTTCTCTCTCCTCCATTATCTGAGATATCGACGGAGAATTACAAATAGGTTCTAAATAAAGAATTTATTTCTTTTGGATAACAATGTAAACTCAGCCTTTTAACTTCGCTCAATGTTTCATTTTGGCTCCTTAATTTTGTAAATGTCATTTTAGTTCTCTAGCTCTCCCTTTTTTGACAAAAAAATGCTCACATTGAAATTTTACATGCACGAAAAAAAAACATTATCAAATACTGACATATTAACTTTAATTTTCAAAAATAATAATGATTGGTCTAAAACATCGTCATTTGATACTAACGATTAGAATTAGAGATCTTAAAAGGTACTTAATACAATTAAGGAACCAGATTGAAATCTGGTACTAACTCCGATCATTAATATAAAATCAAGTTGACTAATTTGGAGAGATTAATGAAGTTAAATAAATTACTTAATTACTGTATAAAATATGTTACATGATTTCTTTGAAATAATTATGTGTATCATTATATTATATATCAGTTTATAAGTAAGATAAATTAATTTAGAGAAATAAAATAAATGAAAATACTTTAAAATAATTTATTTATCTTATTTAATCTTCTCAAATTTATTAACTGAATCTTATATTAAGAATCATAACTAGTATAAAGTTAGAGAACAACAAATATAAATCTGCCTTTCTTTTATGCGTCTCATTTTGTTGCCGTCGTTTTATACGTCTCATTTACATGTTAATTTCTAAAATTTAAATATCATCCTCATCATCCAATATTTATATATAAGAAGGACTTGGATGATTAATTTTTTATCTGGGCCTTATTTAATTTGTAATTCTCCCACAGTCAATGTAAATTAACGTTGACGAGAAAATTGTGTGATGTATAGCCGAATCTGCAGCCTACAACGCAAAGCTAATATACGAGTAATAAAGTATCACTACTTACGCGCTTCTATATATATATTCAGTCAAAGGGAAGTCAACCCACTTGGAAAATCAACAAAAGAAACAATGGAAGAAACGTTTCAAGTTGAAAGGTGGTGAAGTAGTTGTACCTGATGAAGCAGCCATCATAGACGGCGTAGGCACCCGGGGAAGGGGAGGTGGCGGCAGCGCACTTGCGAATCTGTACGGCGGCGACCTCGAAGCAGGCAGCGCAATCAGCGACGGAAAGGTAGTTTCTACACTGAAAAAGTGTGTAAACTGGGAAATTTTCTCCACTGCCCTGCTGTGCTGTGGCAAAGTGCTTATTCTGGTCCCTGATTTGGGCTCTGATGTCCTGAAACGTTGCGTTTAGGTTTTTAGTGAGGATTGAGGGGTCGGAAACGAGGAAGAAGTCCGGTGGGTTGCACTGAGCACTAAGAAGATGAATCTGTGGGTCTGAAACGACGCCGTCAAGAGTGCAACATGACCAGAATATGAAGATAATGAATAAGGGAAGAAGATTAAAATGTTGGAGCATGTTTATTTCAGAGAGAAGAAGAAGAAGAAGAAGAAGAAGAAGAGAGGACAACGGGCTTCGATCGATAGAGAAAGGAGTGTATAATGGTGTTTGAAACTGCAGGGCACGCAGATAGCGACAAAAACGGTCATTTTAGAGAATAATTTCATTGGATGCCGTGAGTTGCTTGCCCTGTGGACAACGTTTGTCTACTGGTGGTTTATTATTTGGGCAACGGCTCAGCGACCAGATGAAAAGCGTGTTGAACCAGTAAATTTATTTATATAAAAATTTGGTGGTGGAGGTGGATTTATTGAGGTTTCTTTTACATTAATTTTCAACAGACGCTTTCTTTTGTCACCTTGGAAACATGAACTCTACATAGTATTCACCACAAAAAAAAGCACTGAATTTGCGACGGAATTTGAGACAGAATTTACGACGGAATTAGAGTTTCCGACGGAATTTGAGACGAAATTGATTCCGTAGGTAATAACAGCGTCACAAAAAATTTTCCGACGGAATTCAGATTCCGTCGGAAATTTCCGACGGAATTTATTTCCGTCGCAATTTCCGACGGAATTTCCGACGGAAATTATTTCCGTCTCAATTTGAGACGGAATTTATTCCGTCGCAAATTCCCTGTCAATTTCCGACGGAATATTCCGTCGCAAATTCTCTTACAACTTCCGACGGACTTCAATTCCGTCGCAAAATTTTTTTTTTTTTAATTTTAAAAATCCACTTGGCAACTCCGGCAACCGCCCCCTCATAGCCGGCGACAGCGCGTGGCATCTCCGGCGGCATCCACCTTGTCGTCGACCCCCAGATCCGCCACGTGTCGCAATCTCTGTCTGCCACGTGTCGCAACCTCCCTCCGCCACGTGTCGAACCTCATATTTCCTGGAAATGCAACTCAACTTGCCCATCCTTTGGTTCAAACCCACGACCTCGTCCGTACGCGCGCAATGCCTTACCGGATGAGCTCGACTGCTTTGGTGTTCTATTATTACACACAATTATATATATAATCTTATGTGCATATTTTTTTTAATTTCTAAAATTAAATTTTTATTAACATTAATTAATAACTAATAAGTAATTATTACCTAATATTTTATTTACTAATATTAATTAATAACCAATAAATTTTATTTTTTATATGACTATTTTGCCCCTATAAGGACCAAAACCTACGATTGAAAATTAAAAATATTTTAGAAATTAGAAAATAATAATAATAAATTTTATAAAAATAATTTTTTAAATTAAATTAAATAAATTTTAAAATATTAAATAATTAAAAAATAATTTTTAAATTTTTCCACCGAATTTTAATTAATATTTTTAAATTTTTAAAATATTAATTAAAAATAATAAATTTTTCGGTAATTGAGAGGGAATTTCCGACGGAATTCAATTCCGTCTGAAATTCCGTAGGAAATTGCGAGGGAATTTCCAACGGAATTTGCGATGGAATTTAATTCCGTCGGAAATTCCCTCTTAATTTCCGACGGAATCAAATTCCATCGCAAAATTCCGTCGGAAATTCCGTCTGAAATTCCGTCGGAAATTTCCGACGGAATGTTCCGTCAGAAATTCCGTGGTAAAGGTCAGAATTTTCGACGGAATATTTTCCGTGGCAAATTTTGCAACGGAAAAAATTCCGTCGGAAAATGTTCCGACGGAATTGGCGACGGAATTAAATTCTGTCGCAAATTCCATGTTTTTTTGTAGTGATTAGTGACAGTGGTGGTGGTGGATTTGTTGAGGCTTCTTTTTCATTAATTTTCAAAAGACTCTTTCTTTTGTCAACTCTTGCCGAAGATACTCTCTCCTGTCCATAATATAGGGCACTTCTACAAAAAAGGCATGATCTAGAATATAAGTTACCTCCTGTTTAATTAATACTCTTTTTCCTGTTTTGCCCCTATAATTAATACCCACTTTCCAACTTTGCCCCACTCATTACATCCCCTCTCTCTAAAATAACACTTTGAATGCAATTAAACACATTTCTCAAGAAGAATAAGAGTGGAAAAAAGTTATATTTTGAGACATATTAAATGACTTAACTATCATTTCTTATTTCTCGTTATATAGTTAAAGTGCCCTATATTGTGGATTGTGGATCGGAAGGAGTATGCTTTTCCACCACCTCACCTTGGAAACTTGAACTCAACATGTTATTAATTGTTGCTTATTTTCTGTTTAGTAATAATTAGTCTCACAAGGACTGAACATAAGCATCTCTCTAGGGGATGGCTCACCCCAATAGGGGATGGAAAAGAACACTGATGAAGATCATGTACTGCAACAACGGGACCACACTATTAAAGATGCAGTTTTGCATCTACCGGTAGTAAAGCGTAGTTAGAAATGTGGGCAACAATATCACATCTATTGTATTGGGAAGGTCAGCTTCATCTTTGATGAAAACATCCATCTGACCAAAATGGTCTGATTAACGCGTGATTATGGTTCTTCCATAGGAGTTTGTGAGCTCTACTTTATTTTTTCTGATTTATCCTCCACCGAAAACCCTTCTGCAAGAAGTGATTAATGCAAATCTGAATAATTGAAATGGTTTGTCGGTGTTGCCAACATGATCATTTAATGTAATGGTGAATTAACAAGCGAAATCATAGTAGACGTACCATGGAAACTAATCATACAATTTGTTTCTATCTGTCAGCATGCATGAATAGGCTTGCCACGTCCTTGTCAGCGACAAGCATTTTAGGGTAGGCATTGGAAATTAAGTCTACCCCTTGACCGTTGTAGCACCATCCCATTCCCAACCGAAAAAAAAAGAACCAATGTGAAATGAAGGGAAAAACCTAGATTTTCCTCATTATGTTTCAGATCTATTTAAATGGGTTTTTTTTTTATTGGCGGTACACATTCCCGACCAATTATGTAAATTTAATTGTGCTAACATGCACCAACAACTTATGGACATATCTGCAACAAACGTGCGTTTGCCCACCCAAAACAAACAAAAGTTCCAAAAGCATATCATCTACATTTACTAACCTTCTTTCCAACGTTTAATTTGCATAATTTCATCCGTAATCCATCCTCACCTTTCAGTACAACACTCTCTCGTCATGCCAGTTCATGATCTAATCACAGGTTATGATATGTCAACAGATGATGAAGAAGGATCTTCTTAGGAATGTGGACGATAGCAAAGATACATGGTCTGTCCACATGAAAGTACTTAGGACAACAAAGATACGTGGACGTAAGTGAATCTTATTTGAATAGTTATTGCATATTTAAACGTCTGAACGTATTCACTCTTTGTTTTATCATCCATTGTGAGGTACCAGTATGTGCCCATTGTAACCTTAGCTACTATTTGCCAAATCTATGTTGTTGTTGTCTGCATTTAATATGATGGCAAACACATTGAATGGAAATAGTGTTTGTGAGGAGATTTTGATTCATCTAATGGACATGAATCTTTCCAAATCTAAACTTCCTTTCAACATGCAAGGAGGCAATTCCCAGTCATCATTTCATTTGCCATGACAATAAACAAAAGCCAAGGTCAATCCATGAGCAATGCTAGCATCTACCTTCCAAGCCCGATTTTCTCTCATGGTCAACTATATATGGTGCTATCGAGAGTGAAGAATTATAATGGGTTGAAATTACTTATATTAGATAAACAGAATAAATGTATTAATCAGACAACGAATGTAGTCTACATAGAGGTCTTTCAAATCCTCATGATGGAATGAATTGTAATTCAGGTAGTTTTATAAATGTAAATGAAGTTACTTACTGTGAATTTCGGTTATTAAAATTCCGTTGATTTTATGATGATGTATTAAATGGGCAGTTCAATCCCTCAGGCAACAGTGAACGACAATTAATTCGATAGCTACAATGATGTGATGCCATAAATTAAAATTTTAAGCGTGCAACCTTTATGTGCATTTAGCCGCCATTCCACTGGTAACGAAGTCAAACAATATATACAATTAAATTCTCTCTGTAGGCTGTCGTTAAATTTTTTTTGGCTATGCAGAGGCTCTTTGGGCAAAGTCTTCAATTGGGGAATTAGGTGTTACACCTAGGTTTGTGGGATTCATTGTTCCATACGTAGAATAAACAAACCCACGCAATGCACAAGGTTCCATATATTGCAATCATTGGTTTAATTTTGAAGAGGTTACTAAGGCATAAAGCTCGACAATGCTATCTTCAGTCACCATTTTTATCTTTGTCATGCATTGGTCAAATAATATTTCTTTGGCGCTCTCTATCAACAAACATTGATGGAAACGAGACAAAAGAGAAAAGTTTGATCTTTTTACTACAAACTACTTGTTTTGCAAACAAAAATTAAATTGTTCTATGCCTTTTTTTTTGGGATTTTCTTCTTTAAAATATGAAATGGAATGATGATGGGATTAATGAAATGAAAGAAGCAAGGAGATCAACAATAAAATGAGCTATCCTTAGCAATGACGCAAGAAATCCTTACATCAAATAATTATGGGAGATTAATTGTGCTATCTTTAAGAAACTCTAAGGGCCACCTCTTAGACTAGGCCTAATTTAGATTGATTAATACCAAGCCACCTTGCATATTAATCTCTCTAAGTTAGGTTGATTATTAAGCATTCTAACAATTAAATGAACTTAATTTTCTCATTAATCTTAATTTAATAATGTCCACCCACATGAAAAATCAAGATTAATGATGATAAACACAATTAATAAATTTATATTCAATTAACTAATGCAAACACAAGACACCATTGATCCATTAATCAAGCTTCCTTGACATTAGCACAAAATTTTCACAAAATCATCAATTCAATAATTAACCAGTATAAAGAAATGACAATTAAGCTAATTAAACACAATGTCAAGTATTTAACAAAGGTTCAAACCACATCCAACTTCAAATATATCAAAATAAATCAGTGTCCAACATTATAAAATTCATCCTAAGACCTAAGAATCACAAATACAACATAGAAATAGAGCAATGAAAGAGCAAAAACTCCCCTGTTGAAGCCCCAAGTTCATGTCATTGCCCTTGCTACAAAGGTTCAAAGGTTTTATGTAATATTCCAAAATACATTCAAACGGCTATTGATTTGACAATACCTTAGCCGCCTCTGGGTCAAATCACAAATTACCACAAATTAAATGCAATATAATACAAACAACTCGGGATCGTTCTCTTATCAAGGAGCCATTTATTTTGACTACCCTAGGAAAATCTAAGTGTTATAAACATGGTTAGAAAAGGGATTTTTGAAATTGGTTTTTCTAGAAATTAAAATTTATGAAAATAAAACTATTCCTAATTTTTTTTGTATTTTGGAAAATAATAAAGAAATGATTTAATTTGGATTAAAAAGGGATAATATGATAAAATGAATCTTGGTGATGAAGAAAGTGGCAATCCTTGCTAAACAAATCATAGGAGTTCAAATTTCATTAAGTTTCAAGAACAACCTCAAGATAACACTTAAGTCCCATATTCTCAATCAATAGTAGCTCCTACAAACATAGCTAACTACTATCTCTTGAGATATTGTTTAAACCTACTTAATGTGCAATTAAAATTGGAGTGATGCAAATTTTTCTTCCACTACTACAAAAAAGGGGCTATAACGTCCCAAATTTGGCACCTTTAACGTCCCAAAACGGGGGAACGTATATGTTGGGGGCGTAGTATGTTGTAAGAAAAGACGTCCCAAACAAAAGGGACGTATAAAGTGAGACTTTAGACGTCCCAAATTGTCATTTGGGACGTCTAAAGTCCCACCGGGAGGACTTTAGACGTCCCAATTCTTAATTTGGGATATCTAAAGGTTAGGTTTTTTTATACCATAATTTACATTCTGTATTACCCAGCGAATTCAAACTGCAGAAACAGAATAGAAGATGGATTCATAAACCACACTGTCCGTTACAAACTGGTAAAGACATCCAACACTACAATCTTTACTATATATACATACAATAACAACTCATACAACCTACTACTATATATATCAACAATAACAACCAGAAAGTGTCAAAACGCTGTCATCACACAACTACAAACTGATATAAAATAAAAATTTTACTGCTCTATATGTTGAAGAAGATGTCCAGCCAAAAGATTTCTGATCAAATCATGGTCTTCACGTAGGTAGGCATCTTCATTATCAAAAATCTGAAAATTAGAAAGTAAGCTTTGATGAAATGAATCTCAAGCAAATGAATTAATTAGCATTTCGATTAGAACACAAAAAATATTATCATTTGAGAATGAAGAAGCGATTACCTTTTCAAAATCGCTAGTAATTCCACTTTGAGTGATGTTATACATATAAAGTATAACATAATATCCGCATTCAGTGTTGCTAGGTTGCCGAGGGCACTTTAAATCAAAGGGATGCAATTGGTTGTTAAAATCAATAAAGGTATGTCTAAAAGGACCGTCAATGAAACAATTAGCTAGGATCGAATATACTTACTATCGAATAAAACCACTTTGGCTTTTTAACAATTGTACCCTCGCGTGACCCACCTAGGACTCTATATGTTTGACAAGCACTATCATGAAAATCAAAATGAACAGAAATTAGAACTATTCATTTTTTTAAGAGTCAATGAAATACAAACAGAATAACTTACGCGTCGAAGACAGATTTTGTATCTTTACCTGGATTTTTACTCAAGGGATCAAACTAATAGACTAAGTTGCGGTGGGGACATATAACACACAAACTCCAGTGGTAACTTTAACAACATGTACACATTAAAATGAAGTTAGATGAGAAGACAATTATTTATTAAACTTCTTAAATTGACAAAATGTAAATATGAACCGTTGAACAATGGGTGCTAGATAACAACGAAGTTTGGTCTGTCCTATTGCGTAGCCGATATAGTAAGTCCTATGCGCCACAGTACAAGTATCCCCTGTCGTATTCATAGGACATAAGAATCCATACCAATCACGTCTTTCCATGTTTGTGCAGAGACCGTGGAAGGTGCTATAATAGAATTAAAATAAGGAATGAATTATTGAATGCATGAAATCAAAAAACCACTAAATGAATTCTATGGGAAAATTGAAAAAAAAAACTTACTGGACTGCAAATTTCACCCAGCCTGCATCTATCTCCTCCAACCTAATAAACTACTTGAGATCTGTATTGTCAATCGTGTAGTGATACTCCAATGTAAGGCCCACAATCCCTGGAGGCATATTCAAGTCAATCTGTTTAATGCCCTTATAGATCTGTTGCAGCCGTGCTAAGTAGGGCCATTTCCTCGCATCTTCGTCATCCTTTTAGAACATCAAAAAACAAATTGTTATTAGGATGCCAATAGATTTTCAGTAATAGTAAGGTAATTCCTACTATTGGAGGTGTTGCGTCTGAACCAATAAGATTGTGAGGCCAAAGGATGAAAGATCCTATCGCTTGACCTAACGTCCCAACCTCTGGATCAGGAACAGGGATGACTGTACCTTCTTCCCCCTTTTTAACACTCGTCACATTCACCCTACGAAAATCCTCTAGAATTTGCTGATGATGGTGGGTGGTAGCACGTGTGTGAACGAGAGCATCAGCAACAACACGCAACAATGGATCATCCAAATAGAGGGTGCAAGGGTCTCCCGACACTGGAGTGGGAGAAGGGTCGCCAAGTAGTTCCTCCAGAGGGTTGTAACTTCCTATGGTGTTATTGAAGGTCGGGGATTCCTGAGTTCTATGCTCGTCCTTTGCCCTTTGTGCTTCGAACATCTTTGCCATTTCAAGTTGAAGCTCTGGCAACAGCTCTTGTTGGAGCTTGTCGTGAAGGTTGGCCTCGATCTCTCGTTCGAGGTCCTCTCAAATCTTGGCCACAACGTCCTTACTAGGTCCAGCTTGTGATGAATAACGTGGGTCTCGTCCAAAATACCTCGCGGCACTAACTCACCGTGTCTCTCCCCGAACACGACCAAGGTCATCTGCCTTCCCAAAAGCCATTGACAAGATGTCCATCCGTCTACTTGGATTGAATGAACCTTGGCTACTCTGCTCGTCCAGTTTCTTCCTATAGCATACAGTTCATCGTAAATGTATCGAAACCACTTGCGATATGTATAAAATTAGGTACTTATGGTATAACTACTTACAATCCTCGCAGCAACCTCTGCAACAGTCGGATTTATGTACTTCCCAGCCTTAATCCTCCCTACTTTCCATTTTTTGTGACGTGGAGGAGGTGTCGGTGGCTGGATAACGATGCTAGGATCAGATTCTGCTACTTCCTTCATTTTCTCTAACTCTTCTTGCATCATTTGCCGTTCAAGCTTCCGATATCCACCACGAGACATATAATGTTGATATTTATTTTCTGATTGCCTCTGTGCATTTGCTGCACTTAATTTCTATGAATGAAAAACAACAAAAAATAAATCAACGATTTCAAGTATATGAAAATTAAAAGTTCTATATCATGATGACAGAAATCTTATTAAAAACTCAGGATCTGCTCGTGATGCCGCAAACAACCTCCAGTCCTCTAGAGACAAATACGTATACTGTGCACATGGATCCTGACCCCTAAGGGCCCCTCGAATGTACCATGCTATTACCTTGTTCTTGAAACCTTTCCATCGTACACGAACCTCATCCATCCAGTGCCTATACATCTCCCTGGTGTCTGGGACATCGTATGTTTGCTGCAAGGTAAAACATAAGATTATTATATTTGAAACAATAAGAACAAAGCTACAATGCATCAAAACTTATATACCAAAAGTTGCTACCAAATTATGTCTTTCGCTTTTGGGGGAACCAATCTCCAATTATCGTAGGTAGTGCGCACTTTGCTTCGACCCAAAACCCTACGTAGCTAATGAAGTGGTCTTCCTCAGGACCAACTGGATTCAGATTGTCATCGAAGTCTATATGCAGCCTCTCCTGTTGATGTTCATGACGTGCAACCAATGCTCCCATCTTTGTACAGCCTCTAACCCTCCTTCTTGCAGGGGTTCAACTCTAGGCCTTTCGTCATTGCTAGAGCTTTCGTCATCTCTATGTCTCTCGTCATCACTAGAGTTGTCCATATTCCTGTTAACACAAAAAGCGACATCAGAAACGTAAATAAATTGTGATAAAAATGAAATAAACTAAGCAGGAAGTAAAACAGAAAAAACACACAGTTCTCGTTTATAAATTAAGGTCTTACTCTATATTGTTTCCCATAATCCTTCACCATGGTCATTTCTTACAGCATATTCATCATCATCTACCAATTCTACTTTATTTGTTCGAGGTGGAGTTGTTGTGAAAGGTAGTGTGTCATCAAAGTTGAAGGTCGGATCACCATACTTCTGTTTTTTACTTTTAAGAACAATGGACATGTTTTTGCTCGCAGGATCGGTGACATAAAACACTTGTTTCGCCTGGCTAGCTAAAATGAAGGGCTCGTCTCTATAGCCAACTCTTCGAAGATCGACTGAGACAAATCCAAATTGTTTATCTATTACCACAGCATTATTGCTAACCCACTTACATTTGAATAAAGCAACTTTGAACTTGTTGTATGTCATTTCCCATATTTCTTCTATAACTCCACAATAGGCCATAGACGCTAATATGGGGTTTTTGTCTCTCGAACTGGAAAAGTGTATAGCTTCAGCTTCTACCATGACCCCGCTATTTTGCATGGTACTTCTGTTATCTTGCTCTTTCGTATAGAAAGAATAGCCATTTATATCATAACCGATCCAAGTAATGACCTGAAACGAAGGCCCCCAAGCTAGCCACTCAATTGTCTCAGACACACTGGTCTCGTGCAAAACCTTTTCCTCGAACCACTGCATGAATGTCTTGTTTTGCTCAATAGCAATCTGCATGACATTCTTCCTTGGATTCTTGTTCTTCAAAGTCTTTCTATGTTCATCTATGTAAGGTTGAACTTCTTCCATATTATTCAGGATATACAAGTGGGCTTGCAACACCTCTTCACGAGGAACATTCTTCACTTTCAGTCCTTGTGTTCCCTTGCTTCTCCCCTCTTCATGCCGAGATTGTTCCTTCTTCCCTGACATATAATCTTTGCAAAACTCCATAGCCTCCTCAACTACATATCTTTCTACTATTGAGGCTTCTGGTCGATAAGGATTTTTAGAATACCCTTTTAAGATCTTCATGTATCGTTAGAAAGGGTACATCCACCTCAAGTAAACTGGACCGCAGAGCCTTACCTCCCTTACCAAATGAACTACTAAATGCACCATTATATCAAAAAATGAAGGAGGAAAATGCATCTCTAGTTGTGACAAAATAATGTAACCCTCATTTTCCAGTTCATCCAACTTTTCAGTGTCAATGACTTTGTTATAGATAGTATTGAAGAAAACGCACAATCTTGTTACAGTGGTTCGTACTTTATCATTCATTATGCCTCTAATAGCTACCGGTAATAGTTGTTGCATCAACACATGATAATCATGGGACTTTATTCCCACTAACTTCAAATCGTCCATTGAGACACATCTTCTCGCATTCGAGGAATACCCTTGCGGCACCTTAATTTCATGCAAACACCCACACAAACTTCTTCTCTCTGCTTTTAATAGTGTATGCGCTGCTGGCTCCATGTATGCCCTCCTACCATCATCTCTTAGTTGTGGATGTAACCGTTCTCTTATTCCCATATCAATAAGGTCTAGTCTCGCATTAATCCCATCCTTAGTCTTCCCTGGTATGTGCAAAAGCATACTGATAAGGCTATCACAAACATTCTTCTCCACATGCATCACATCAATACTGTGTCTCACGTCAAGCGAACGCCAATATGGAAGATCAAAGAAAATGGATCTCTTCTTCCATATGTTCTTCTCACCCGCAACCCTCTGATTCTTACCAAAAGTGATATTGATATGTTCCACTCGACTGTAGACTTCCTCTCCGGTTAATGACTTTGGAGCCATTCCATGCTCCGGTAAGCTGTTAAAACACTTTCTTAGCCTACGATATGAGTGGAATTGATGAAGAAACCTCCTGTGGCCAAGATAGACATTTTTTCTTCCATGCTTTAGTTGTTGGAAGTGTGTGTCTGCTTCACATATTGGGCATGCTTTATGACCCTTTACGCTGTACCCTGACAAGTTTCCGTACGCAGGGAAGTCGTTTATCATTGTGAAAATCATTGCACGTAGCTTGAAAGACTCCTTCTTATAAGCATCAAACACATCTACGCCTTCCTCCCACAACTTCTTCAAGTCCTCAATCAAAGGAGCCAAATAGACATCAATATCGTTCCCTGGCTGTTTTGGTCCAGAAATCATCATAGATAGCATCATATACTTACGTTTCATACATAGCCAGGGAGGCAAGTTGTATATTACAAGGAGAACTAGCCACGCACTATATGTGCTAGTAAGAGTTCCATACGGATTGATGCCGTCTGTACAAAGCCCAAGCCGAAGGTTTCTCGGCTTGCTGCCAAATTGAGGGAACATTTCATCTATTTTTTGCCATTGTGGAGAGTCAGCTGGGTGCCGAAGATATTTCCCATCAGATATTCTCTCATCAGAGTGCCATCTCAACTTCTTCGCTTTTGTTGCAGTCGCAAACAAACATTTAAAATGTGGTATTATTGGAAGATACTACATAACCTTTAAAGGTTGCCTTTTACTTGTCACATCGCCACAACCACCATCTTTTTTCACTTTGTATCGTGCAGTTTTACACTTAGAACACTCACTAAGACCTCCATACTCATTTCTGTATAGTACGCAGTCATTAGGGCAAGCATGTATCTTTTTATACTCCATACCCATCATAGACAGGATTTTCTTGGCCTCATACATATGATTTGGAAGTACATTATCCTCTAGAAACATATCACACAATAGTTCAAGCAGCAATGTGAAACTACTATCGGTCCACCCACAAGTTGCCTTTAAGTTAACCAAATGTATTGTTCCCGTCAGTCGCGTGTACTTACTCCCACGATACAATGGTGTCTCTGCATCACTCCACAAGCTGTCATACTCCTGCGACTGCGCAAAGGATTCTGCCTCAACATCGTGAATCATTTTCTCCATTCTATCTTCACCTATGATATCCACATCTTCCTTCTTGTGGTACGGACAATCCGTTACTTCCTCACCATGCCATATCCACCTTGTGTATCGCAGATTTATTCCATCACAAAGTAGGTGATCCTTTATGACATCAACATCCCGTCGACTCTCATTCAAACAATTGACACAAGGATAAAAATACTTCCCATTTTTTGCAAGAGCATTCTTTTTAGCGAATTCAATAAATTCTTCCACCCCTTTCTCATATTCTTTACTAGTTCTCAAAGCATTCATCCAACTATGATCCATTTTGTTACCACCTAAGGCATTCCCAATAACATTCACACGTTTAGTACAATTGTCAACGACATATGATGAGATTGCCTAATTAAGTTATCAACCCAATTTAGGATTTTAAAATATGGGCTTAATAACTTTATTGCCCCCTCCTAGTCTCCTCTCTCCTCTTAAAAGGGTTTCAGTGCTATGTAACTTATTTTTTTAATAAGTATATGTATATAAACATTAATGTATAATAAAATAAATATAATAAGATTAAATTAAAGAATTTTTTTGAGGTTATGGTTTTCTTTTTAGTTTTAGCTTGAATTATTCTTCATAATTCCTTTGGAATACAAGAATTTATTTAATTTAAACAAATCATATTTTATTTTATTATATATGCTAATTAATGGTAATATATACACAAAACTAAGTTATGAATAACTTAATTAGGGATTTGTTGAGTTTAACAACCAAATTTAGAATTTTCCTATTTGAGGCAACTTTATATGGAATTTTCCCTTGATTAAAATTAAAATAACCCCTACTCATTCAAGTAAATTTATATTTAAAAAATAAAATAAATCATTACAGTGGAGTTCCCGAATACAATTTAAGCAATATAAGCACACCAAACACACCAGGCCAATCTCAACCATCTCAATATAAGCAATATATAAGCACAATTAACGTGATATTTCCTATTGCCTAGTCTTTTCACATTGCAAGTTTTACTTTAATTTATTCAAGTAAATGTATATTTCAAAAAGATAATATACCATTATGTACAAAAAAAAAAAGCAAGAAGAAAATAAACTAACCTGATAAAGGGGTGTCCACTATGCTATGTGTGCTGGAGAGGTAGAGAAGACGTTGGAGATCAGAGGTGTATGCACGGTGGGGAGGTACACCGGAGGTGGAGAAAAGCAAAGAACCACGGTGGTGGGGAGACAATGGAAGGAAGGAGGTGGAGGAGAGCAAAAACCTGTGGAGGAGGTGAAGTTGCAGAAGGGTGGCCTCTGGTGCGTGCGTCCTTCAATGGAGGAGGGAGGAGTTGAAGAAAGAAAGAGTAGTTAAAGAAGGGAGGAGTTGAAGAACAAGAAAAGAGGCCGACAGTGGGGGGAGGAGGAAGAAGAGTAAAGTTTTTCTGGGTCAAAACAAGAAGGAGGAGGGAATGGACGCATGTGATGAGGAGGGGGAATGGATTGAGAAGACGCATGTCAGACACCGCCCAGGGGAAGCCTAAAGTTGGGACTTTAGGCGTCCCAAATGCCATTTGGGAGCCTAAAGTCTTGATTTAGGCGTCCCAAATGATTTTGGGACGCCTAAAGTTGGGACTTTAGGCGTCCCAAATGGATTTGGGATGCCTAAAGTCTGGGTTTAGGCGTCCCAAAATTGTTTTGGGATGTATTTGGGACGCCTAAAGTCTGGGTTTAGGCGTCCTAAAATTATTTTGGGATGTCTAATCCCAGCTCCTGGCACTAAAAAAAATTGATAAAATTTATATTTCGCGCCTGGAAGCACTTTAGACGTCCCAAATTCAAATTTGGGACGCCTAAAGGTTCCCCTGCATACATATAATTACGAAAAAGCCACCGCCTCTATTTTTAACCACCCAATTTTAAATTTGGGACGTCCTTGGGGGTGGTTATATCCCAATTCTGTAGTAGTGTTCTCAATTAGAATGTTCTAACAAACTATTCAAGAGCTAAAATCAACTATGATTACCAATCAATAACATGATAGCAAGTATAATTTCATCAAGCACATCAAAAGATATATATCAAAATACACATCAAGATACATCATCCAATTAAAACTACAATGATCAACCCACATGGATACATAAAAGCAATCCAAGTCTTAAAACCACAAAATGATTAACCTAAACAAGGAAATCAAATATATAGTCTAAGCATAAGATTGAATCAAAGAACTCCCCTATGTAAGCACAAGTGCTCAAGCCACAAATCTCCATCACCAAGAAGCAAGAAAGATCAGCCTCTCATAGCTACTGTCACAGCACAATTCAAGATAATCTCACAAACAGCCTTGAAAACCATGGAAAAGCTATTGCCCAAAATGTGAGAATGAAGACAAAGTGGATTTGAATAGGAAAAGAAGCAAAAACCGTGGGTCTCTTGGAGAATGAGAATGAACGAAACTAAAGAGAATATGGAAGGAATGATGACGGTGGTGCTGGACAGGGATCAAGAAGGGTCTGTCGGTGTGAAGGAAATAATGGAAAAGAGGGAGAGTCATGGTCTGTGTAGTGGAGAATGATGGGTGTTAAGGTCAAAATAGAGGAAGGACGATGGTGATGGTCATGCTGAGAAGATTATGATTGTTAGAGAAGGGGAGTGGCTCACGGTCTGAAACAGAGGGAGGGTGGACGCTGTGATAGTGTTAGACGGTGGAGAAAGGTATGGTGTTGAGAGAGGAAGAGTATCGGAGTTGGTAAAGGAAGTGGGTGTTGATCGATGATAAAAATAAAGGGACGTGAAAGGAAGATGAACGGAGGTGGCTGTGTGAAGTGCAGAGAAGCATTGGTGGTGGTGGAGTACAGCCCCGATGGTGGTAGTGCTAGCTCCGCCTCTCAGGTCTCCCGGATCTCAGCCGCCCCCAGCTTGCGTCCCTCTCTTCTCTCCGGTTTCTTTCCCCAGGTCTGTCTCCCTTTCTCACGCGGCGCTACTCTATCCCCAAACTCTCAGCTTCTGCATAAACCTTCCCCGATCCTCAGCTGCGTCTCGGGTCACTTACATATCCACAGCCAAGTCGGGTCTAGGTATCGGATCTATCTCTTTTTTTTTAAATAATGGGCCTGGGCTGCGTGTCTCACCTTGCTTCTGTTCTGTCTTTTTTTTTTAGCTGATATCCGTCTGGGCTTCAGCTAATTGGGCCTATTCTTTTCCTTTTTTTTATTTGTCTTTCTTTCCAATTGGCCCAATAATTTGAACCTCCAAAATCCTTAATTTGCTTCTTTAATACCTACAATGCAAAATTAAGCACAAGGTAGCATCAAAAGTTCAAGGGACAATTGTATAAAAATAATTAATAAATTGTGACCATTTTACCCCTAATTACCATTAATTCAAAACAATTGTCTCTAACCAAAATTAATGCTTAATAATGCAATAATGTTCCAGGAAATACATTAAAATCCCAAATTAATCATGAAAAATTCATATAAAAATATGGTTTAATAAGCTATATGTAATAGATAGTGAAATAAAAGGGTTTAATAGCACTCTAATTAATTTTGCCATGATCAAGAGTTAATTGCTACTTGATCTTGTGGATAGATTTGGGAAACAAAATGAAGGGCCAAGATTGCTCGTATAAAGTAGAAGTAATGAGGAAGATAATTAAAGCAATTTCCTTATCTTTTCCTCTTATGTGGACACAAGATATATACAACCAATTTCCTCTCCTTTTTCCTCAATATCTCGTCCAAGACAAGAGCAAGAAGGAGAGAGGATTTAATCAATACAACCTCCTCACTTTTGAGAATTGACGTCCAAGCAAAAAGAAAAGCAAGAGAAAAGAGTTTGGTCAAAGCCCACCTACTTTTGTGAGAAAAACATGACATACATCCACATGTAATCTACAAAGATATAATTCAAAACCAATTTCCACCTTTCCATCCATCAATAACGTCCAAGGCATCAAGAGAGAGAAGATAGTATAATTAATTGCTATCTTCACCTTTTACTCAAAGTAAAAAATGGTCAAAGGCATACCAAAAAGAAGAAGAGGGATAAGTCAATCACCCCTCCCTCTTTATCAACATTCACGGCTAAGATGCAGCAAGAAGAGTGAATAGATTAAAGCAATGTATTCTTCATCAATTGTCTAAGGAAAATTCGGCTAAGTGAGGAAGAGGTAGGAAAGAGAAAAGTTAACCAAATTGGATTAATTATACATTAGAAATTACCATAGGATTTTAGCAAGAAAGAACAAATATGGACCACATATTTGCCTCTCCTTTCTGTCCAACTTTTTGGCTAGACTTTTAAGTGATAAGGGAAGGGAAAAACTGATTATTATTCACCCCCTCTCTCTCTCTCATTCTCTAAGTCGGCCAGCTGAAGCACGAAAAGAACTAGTGAAGAAACAATTTTTAGGTAACGGTTTCATCTTGGATTTTCACCTTCTTAACCTCATCTATGGCTCAAGTGTCATTCACAAACATTGTTCCTCTTGGTGAGAGCTTCATTTCTATGGTTTTAGAATTTCAAGAGGAGGTGTTTTGAGCCATCATCCAAGAACAAAAGCTGAAGAATCAAAGAAAGAATTTAAGGAGAAGCAATAGGTGATTATTAGCATCAATTTGAGTTATTGATTGTGTTGATTGAATGAGTATTTTGGCATATGTAAATCTGCCCTGATTTTGGCCAAACAAGGGTTTGGGTAATTCATGATGTTTTGGTTATGTTATTGGTGGTTTATGATGATTAGAAACCATTTGACATAAGTTTGATGCTAAAATTGAAAGTTGGTAATTGTTGGAATTTATTTAGAATTTTCTGCCAAAACAGGACATATGGAATGAGTGGAAATTTGTTCATTTTAATGTTACCATTTTGTTCTACATGAAAAATTGTGTGGGAATAGCCCCGGGTTGTAAATTTTGGGTTATTGAAACTCAAAATGTAAAACTGGGTTTTCTGCCTAAACAGAATTCAAGTGAGGTACTTTACTTGTATTGTGTTTTTGGATAATCAAATTATCTCTAAAAATTATGACACTTTTCAATCTAATAGTTCACATGCCAAGCTTTAGAATGGACATAAAATGTGTGTCATTTCGATTTGTGTGCTGAGAATTATGATTTTCCAAATTTTGGGGTTGAAATGGGAAGCAATTCTGGAGCAGTATAGGATTTACTGTAATTCTGTATTTTGTATTTAAGGAAATCATTGATACATATTTTTCCTGTATAGAGGACTTCAATATCTTTCCATAGAACTTGGGATCACTTCATTTCGATTTTTGTAGAATTAGTTATAATTTTTCAAAATCTGGAAAAAATTATGGCAGATTTGGTTCAAGTGTGCAAAAATTCAAAGGTGATGGTACATGGTAGTATTGTTGAACTCTAAGGTTAGGAATTTATCTTTTAGGTTAATTGACCACATTATCTTCTTAGTTAACTTGATTAAATGTCCCTAATGATAACCAACTTGAGTGTTTGAATTAAAGAAGAATTGGATTAAGTAATAACCTGTCGCCCATAATTCTAATCATAGGATTTGATATTTTCCCTCCACATGATAAACCGGTGCCAAAGGATGATCGGAAAGAACAAGGTAGTGACCCTTTCTCTTATATTGTGTATGATACATTGTATGTATGTTTTATCATTGAGTGTGAAACATGCCAGTATGAAACCCGCCATTGAGAAACATGCCGGTATGGATATGCCGTTGTGGAATATGCTGTTGTGAAATATGTCGTATGAAATATGCTGATGTGAAATATGCCGTTGTGAAACATGTCAACGAAAGCTGTTGTAGAAATGTCATTGATGTGTTGTTGCTTGTGATTTGCTTGCATGCTTTGTAATTGTATATGTTATAAGTGAAATGTTACTACTGAGATTTTTTTGAATCTCATTCTTTCCATGACTAACCTACAGCTAGGGCAAGCGGTTCAAAGAGAAAGCAAATGACAAAGGGCAATTAGAGCTCCCAGTCAGGAGTTTTAATTTTGGTTGTTGGTTTTCATATTTTGTTGGGAATTAATTGTATATATTAAATGGTGTAGTGTAATCCCCTATATGGGAAACTATAAATAAGCAATATGCCATGTAAACCCTTTATTAAAACTCGAGCGTTATCGGAAATTTTTGGTTGGACTCTGATATGTATTAATGAAACCGAACTGTACAGGCCAGTTATATTCAAAATGAGAACGTGAGACTGTACTAAACATGTTTTGGAAAAGTTTTAAATTAACCGCTGGTCTCTATTTCAACTTAATGACGCATTCTCGAACTATAAATTTGGCTATTAAGGTAGGGGGTTACATTTTAGCCACTGCCACTCATCAAAACTGCACCAAAAATCAAAATCACATTCTCAATCAAGCATCCAGCCATAGAACACCATAAGATAAATGAAGTTGAAGATGAAGATGGTGAGTTGATTCATGGAGGCTTGAAGGTTTGAGAGATTTTGGCTGCTTTTTTTTTTATCTTTGAAAGTTTTCAGCGACAGAGAAAGATGCAAAGGTGATGGGAGCAATAATGAAGTGAATATGACAAAGTGGAGGACAATGGTTGAGGAAGAAGAAGTTCATCAAGTCTGGTTGCGCCACCTCCTCTGCTCAGTCTCACAGCTTCTCCATTTTTGGTGCTGAGAGAATAAGGCGATGTTGGAAGCTATGTAGAATGTCGCCGGCCACAGTGAAGCTTGGTGGAAGGTCGCCGGCGACGGTGGAAGGTGGGAAGGTCAGGTCCAAAGGTCTGAAGGTTCTGTGTGTTCGCGGCTGCTCCCCCATTCTATTTATTTTCACTGCAACTAATATAACCAGACCTCATTTTCTGGTGCAAATCACTTTCAGTTTGAGGTGGACCAAACTGATATGTCCGAAATTCGTGAGACTAATCTATCATTTGTGAAATTCAAGCTCCAAAGTGTCATTTATCATATTTAATCCAATTTTTCAAGCACCTTCAATTGAAAACAATTAAACCAACATCGAATACTCTAAGAAAAATCAATGATTAAAAGTAATTACAATTTTTTTGACAATTTTACTCTTTTTAGTTTTAATGTAATATATTTACTCTTAATCTCAATTTATCTCAAAAAATACATTTTAAACTCAATAATTATGAAAAAATCCCCAAATAAAATAGGAAAATATATGAAAAATTAGGGATTTGTCAGTGACACTTGGCTCTACCAAAAGTAAATAGCTTGAAATCCAAGGTTTTTCATGTACAATCCACAAGCACTTCATATATGTCTTTTTCCATGCTTACCATTTGTTCCTTATTTTCTGTTCGGACGGCACTAGGAAGTGCAAAGTGAGGATAATATGTTATTGGTTACATGTATGAGATTATTCGAACTAGATATACCTAAAAAAAAATTCGGTTGTTGAATTTTTTGTTTCAGTTTATTTGTTGATTATTTTATTGTCTTAATGGACTATTTAATTATATTTTCAGGTTTTTGATAATATGGACCCCCATTGTTAATGAAAATAATGATTTTAGAAAAAATCACTATGAGGTCCAAATAAATGATTATAATTATCAAAAAGTCCAAATAATAAGTAAGTGGGACAAGTCTATTATCATTTTCTATACCGAAACTTGTTACTTACTTGTGAAACTTTTTATGATTACATTCTTTCCTTATAACCTTATAGTGATTCTCATTTGATTTCATTTGAGATACTTATGCACAACAACTTCTTTAGGAGCTGTGGTGTCAAAGCGACTCTTGGATGAGGTCCTAGCTTTTTTTTTGAGTAATAAAACTAAAATAGGGAAGAAACAGGGAATGACGCAAGGAGTGACGTGAGACAGAAATGACAGTGAACGACGGCTGGGGGTTGGTGACTGAGGGAGTTGTTGAGCACACCAACATTGAAATAGAGCATTTCCTTTCCTTATTTTAATAAGAAATGTATTAGTATAAATAGGTGCCATTTTTCATTGTAAAAACACATCTAATAAGTATTGAATAATTACATTTGAGATTGGTTCCTATACCATTTTGGTACCAGAGCTAAGTTCCAGAGTGTCGAGAGCGAAAGAGTGAGGAGTGGGTGAGAAACAAAAAACGTAAGAAAAAGAGGGTGTCAGATTTTCACTCTCGGAGCATTTTTTGAAGAAACCGATCTCACCATCGTGTTCAAAAGGCCGAAAAACCTAGGAATAGCCTTGGTCACCACCATGAAACACCCCCACGCACCTCCACGGACGTCGCCGGAAAGTCTCCGGAATTCCAGACAGTCGCCGGAGTTCAGAGGTTGAAGATGATGATGTCATCATCCACGTCATCCTGATCTGCTGTGTCAGCACCAGGTCAGCTACTCGTTGACTGCCACGTGTCATAAACCGCCACGTCATCAATCCCAGTCAGCCAAACTTTCAGAAATTTCAATTTGACCCCTAAATTTGGTAAAAATTATAATTTCTGCCCCAAAACTTTCTGAAATTACATTTTGGCCTCAAATTTCTGCCAAAATTACATTTCGGACCCCAAAAACTTTCTGAAATTACATTTTGACCCCAGATTTTTGCCAAAATTACATTTCCGTCCCTGAAAGTTATGAAATTACCTTTCTACCCCAATTGTCTATAAAATTTCCAGTTTTACCCCTTATTTGCCATAAAAACCGATCCTATCCTTGTACCTTTCCACCCTATACCTAACCTCACAAGAACAATTCCAAAATGCCTCCGAGACGCAGAAACACACGCGAGATTGAGATGGACGAGATGAGACGTCGGATACATGAACTGGAAACCACTGTACAAACGCAGCAAGCCATGCTAGAATCTCGCAGTGAATATCCAGAGGATGATTCAGATAACAATAGTTTGTCGTCTACTGACTACCGCCGCCGTCCTCAACAACAGCAATTCCTCCTTAATGACATTAAGATAGATATACCATAATTTGAGGGAAGGCTTCAACTAGACGAATTTGTCGATTGGCTTCAAACCGTCGAACGAGTTTTTGAATATAAAGAGATTCCCGATGAGCAGAAAGTCAAAATTATCGCCATCAAATTAAAGAAACATGCCTCCATATGGTGGGAAAATCTCAAGAAAAGGCGTGAAAGAGAAGGAAAAAGAAAGATCCGAAAGTAGGACATGATGCGACGTGAGCTCTCACGTAAGTTTCTTCCAGAAAATTATTATCAAGATAATTTCCTTCAGTTACATAATCTCCGCCAAAAGGCTATGTCTGTAGAAGAATATACGAGGGAATTTGAAAAACTCATAATGAAGTGTGATATCCAAGAGAGGGAGGAGCAAACAATAGCCCGTTATATCGGAGGATTAAATACCAACATTGCCCATCCGGTACAGCTCCAACAATACTGGACTCTGGACGACGTCATTCATCTAGCCATCCGTATTGAGAAACAGTTACCCAAAAGGTTTCTGTTTCAACCGTCTTCCTCCATCGAAATTCCTTTTGCTGGACATGAAGCACACATGCATCAGCCTACACAAATGCATCAGCATAACTCTTCAAACAAGCATACACAAGAATATCAGTCTAACTCTTCAAGCAAGCCTCCACCAAAGGCTATCAAGGAATTTAGCTCCAAAGCATCTAAGTGCTTCAAATGCCAAGGATTCGGTCATATCGCTTCAGAATGTCCTACCCACAAAGTTGTTACTATATATTATTGAAGGGGAAACTTCTGCAGTTTTTGAAGAAGAAAAGGAGCTCATACCCGACAAAGAACTTGTCTTTGATGAAGAGGCAATTTTTGATAAAGAAGTCATTCCTCCTGATCAAGGTGAAACACTTGTGATTAGACGAAGCTTGCATACAGCCACAGTGAAAGAAGAGCCTTGGCTACGTCACAAGATTTTTTATACTCGTTGCACTACTCAAGGTAAAGTCTGTGACGTCATTATCGACAACGGAAGTTGTGAAAATGTAGTCTCTAACTACATGGTAGAAAAGCTGCAACTACCAACTCATAACCATCCGTACCCGTACAAACTCCAATGGTTTAACAAAGGAACCACGGTAAAAGTGTCCAAACGATGCCTTGTTACTTTCTCTATCGGTAAAAGGTATCACGATGAAGTTTGGTATGATGTTGTTCCGATGGATGCTTGTCATCTTCTTCTGGGAAGACCTTGGCAATATGATCGACACGCTCTATACGACGGGTATGCAAACACATATTCCTTCCAGAAGGATGATGTGACGATTCAGCTTGAACCTTTACCACCAGATAAACACGTCAAAATAAAAAATAAGCCCAAGTCATTTTTACTGAAGCATAAAGTTTCAGATCAATCTCCATTCATTGATGATGATGTTGTTTTTGACTCGAGGACGAGTCCTGTCCAACTCCAGGAGAATGAAACAGGGAAGAAACAGGGAATGACGCAAGGAGTGACGTGAGACAGAAACGACAGTGAACGACGGCTGGGGGTAGGTGACTGAGGGAGTTGTTGAGCACACCAACATTGAAACAGAGGATTTCCTTTCCTTATTTTAATAAGAAATGTATTAGTATAAATAGGCGCTATTTTTCATTGTAAAAACACATCTGAGTATTGAATAATTACATTTGAGATTGGTTCCTATACCAAAAACTTTTGGAAGGGGGTTGGGCTTACCCACAATCCAAGGGTAGGGCACCTAACTCACATCCACGGGGACTGTCCCAGGCCCATAGAGTACACATGCCTCCACCCGTAGCTTGATTGTACACCCGCTTTACCAAGGTCAAAGGAGATACCTCCCCAAGCGCCGCAACTAGAACCACAACTAAGTGACACTCCCCACGGATCAAACTCCTAATAGTCACATATCTCACCCCTTCGCCAACTGAACCCATTGACAATGGGTCTTGAGGTCCTAGCTTTAGGTTATTGTTCAAGTTGTCAAGATGTTAGCTTTAGGATTATTAGCTGAAATGATTAAAATTTGTCATTCTACAGTTAATTGTAATGTTAGTTATAGTTAGTGCTCAATGTAATACATTTGAATAATAAAATTTAAAATATTGGCTGGATAATACTGTTAGTCTACTAGATATAGCATGTGTTGCTGCCGTGGTTGCTTTCTGTGTGTGTGTGTGTACACAATTATAGGTTCAGGTTTTGGCTATACGGAAAAACAGAAAAGTTGTTTTAAATAAAAAAAAAAAGATTTTCTGCCAATATTGATGATAAACTATCCACGTTGGTTTCTACCATGTCAGTTTTAATTCCGATGTAGATATCCACATCTACTATTTCTTTGGTTTTTAATATAAAACTCACTTTAATAAAGGAAATGAACTGTAAAATGAATCTTATATTAAAGATCAGAGGTGGTATTAGGTGTGAAATCAATTTCCTCTCAAAGGCAATAACATAAAAAATTATAGAGGGAAGCAATACAAGCAGAGGAATCTCCCATTAACACTCTAATTAATTTCAATCAAGATAGGCATGGAGGGTCTCAAGTTCTCTAATAAATCCTTGTTTTGAAGCATAGCAACTACTTCAGATATCATTGGCCTTGCAGCCGCAGATGCTTGAATGCAAAGCAAACCAATCTCTAAGGTTTTCTTCACTTCTTCTGCATCATACTCATTAGGGTCCAAGGCCTTATCCACCAACTCCAAGTGTTTTTCTTTCTCATAGAGTTTCCATGCCTATCAAATAAAATAAAAGTGAAGTGAGATATATAATCGGTACTCAAAAACAAAGCAAACTAAATGAACGTCAGGTTGATGGTTTTTTTTTAAATAAAAAAAATACTATTAGATTAGATTCTATGGCAAAGAATAAATTGATTGTCTCAAATAAATCTTATCAAAATAGAAACGTCCTGCTAAGTAGTCAGAAAATTTTCTCACTTTTTGAATGAGGAATGCCCCTTCATCATCACTGTCGAGCTTTAATTCTGTGCACTTCTGACCACTAATGATTTCTAAGACGACAACACCATAACTGTAAGTATCTGCTTTTTCTGATAATTGGCCGTGAATTGCATACTCTGGTGCTGTGTATCCCCTAATAAATATATAATAATTATGATGTTGATCACAGAAATGACTCATACAGAATATATATATATATATATATATATATTATGATTGAAGAAAAACTTAACAAATGTAGGCGTTTTGATCGACTTACAATATTCCGACAATTCTTGTGCTAAGATGAGATTTGTTATCGGGTAAGAGCCTTGCCAGCCCAAAATCTGCAATTTTTGGCTGTAGATCATCATCTAAGAGGATGTTATTAATCTTTATGTCTCTGTGTATAATACGAACATGAAACTCCTCATGTAAATATGTCAAACCTCTTGCCACTCCTAAAATTACATCATATCGCTGCCTCCAGTTAAGAAAGCCTTTTCTTCTTTCCCCTGTTTTTCAAAATTTAAAACTTTCAAAGGTTAGTAAAAAAAAAATGGATGGCGAAATATTAAGGTGGAAATATGCCCACATGCATAATAGCTCATGCTTAAAAGTTAAAAATTTGTATGAGAGTATAAGATACCAAATAAGAAGTTTTCAAGGCCGCTATTTTTCATGTATTCATAAACAAGGATTCTGTCAGGCCCTTTAGAACAACATCCCAGAAGTCAAACAAGATTTCGATGATGAACATTACTAATAAGCGTCACTTCACTTTCAAAATCTTCATCCATCCTGTTGGAATCTTGTAAGGTCATTTTCTTGACTGCAACAACTTTCCCATTCTTCAAAGTGCCCTATATTAGTGATTATAAGGAATTTCAATCATGATAGCTTTATCAATTAGAAGAAGTTCAACCTTAGTTCATATTTTGGAAATCTAACTTCTTATATGTAACACTAGATAAAACTCTCATTTAGAGACATCCTTGGTTTTAGAACATGAACTATATTATTGAAAATTAAATTAATTAAAATTACCTTGTATACAGCCCCGAATCCTCCCTCTCCTAGTTTATTTTCTTCACTATAATTGTTGGTTGCCGACATCAAATCATCATAACGGTAAGTAATTGGGCCTTCCAACCTGCTTGCTCCTATTATGTCCTCTGGTGAGGAAAACGTATAATGAAAGTAAAACATCACATGAAATAGTAACAAGCATATGCAGGAGCAAAAGACTTTTAAGTTGTTTACCTCTATGACTTCTCTCATTCTTTTTATGTCGTCTAATCCAGGCAAACAACAATCCAAGGAGTATCAGAACAAGAACTATACCACCAACTACTCCACCAATAATGGCCCGCTTTTTGCTTGATGAGCCTACAAGACAAGATCAAATAATTCGTTTTCAAATTGGTCACTCATCAGCTCATTTTGAATCAAGGCCATGGTTAACTTCAAAATTATAGATAAGGTTGTCCATTGTTCATTGTAAAACCTTTGGCTGACATAAGCTGCGGGTTTTTTTTTTTTTTTTTAAAAATCCTATCTATGATGTTGTTTTCTCTATGGTTAATTATGAAGAATCATTCAGTAAGCTGTCTGATTGAACCATATTTTTATATGATTTTTCACAATAAAATTGGGATTTTAATGCATTTTCTAGGACATTATTACCTAATTAAGTACTAATTTTAGTTAGGAATGATTGTATTGAATTAATTGCAATTAGGGGTAAAATTGTCATAATTTATTAATTATCTTGTACAATTGTTTCTTAGACATTTAATGCTACCTTGTGCTTAAACTTGCATTATAGGTGTGAAGGAAGAAATTTTGAGATCTAGAGGGTCAAATCGAATTAATATTTTGAAGCTTTGGAAAAATTATAGAAAAGGGCCCAAAATTTCTGAAAATTATAAAGTAAATGAAGAAAAGGGACCCAAAAAATTATAATAAAGGACCCAAAAATATTTGGAAATGTTAGTTAAGCCTATAAATAGTTTTGAACAATTTTCAGTTTAGTCCCTCCTGAGAACTCTTTAGGTTTTTCAAATGGTCCCTGGTCAAAACGGTCCATTGCTAGGTCAGAAAACGCGGAAAGGAATGGAAAACCGAGAAGCAGCTGAGGGATATTAAAACAGAGCACAGCTTGCGCCGCACTAGCGGAGATCATCTCATCATCACCTTCTTCCTTCCTCGCCGGCGACTACGTTCTCCACCACGGTAGCCGGCGGACACCGTCCCTTGACCACCGTCACCTCTTCCTTCTTCGATCACCATTGTTGCAGAGCTGGGAGGATCAGAGTGGAGTGCCGCGAGTGGAAAGGAGAGAGCTGAGATTCGGAGAGCTGGGAACTGAGAGAGAGATGAGACAAGCTTCAACCACCACTCCTCCGTCCTCACACCACCGGTCGGAGAAGCTTAAGCAGAGACAGAGTTCAGATTTGAAACACCACCAGCACCGTCTTGCTCCATCAACCAACCACCGCCGTCAAAGCTTACCACAAAACTGCCGTCCTCTGTTCTGTCACTATCGGATCTCCATTCTCACTCTTCTTCACATCTCATAGTCGTTCCCCTGCTTTCACAACCAGACCAGCTTCGCCTTCCTCTGTTTCTCTACTATGAGTCCTGTTTCAACACCACCGAAACACCATTGATTTTCACAGTCACCACTGTCATCATCTTCACCTTCGTCACTGCCTCTTCCTCCGTTGTACTGCCGTGTTCACCATACCATCTCATATTCTCCTTTGCACTTCACCATCATCATCTTCTTTCTTCATTTCATCGTCCTTCAATCACTTTCTTCTCTTCCTTCCCTTCTTCCATTAATTCCAGCGACTATCATCTTCTCCTTCACCACTTTTGAACACTCATCTACTGCCTTTACCAATTCTCAATCTCTAAAGAACCCACGGTCCTGCTTTTTTTTCCGATTCAAATCCTTTTTTTTTTTTACTTCATTCAATTAATACATTTTGGGCAGTAACTTCTCGATGGTTTTCAAGGCTGTTTGTGAGGTTATTTTGGAGCGTGCTGTGACCATAGCTATGAGTGGCTGAAATGGTTGAGTCTTGATGGTTAAAAAAGTGGCTATGTGCTATGCTATAAGGGAGAGTTTATTAATTTTCTATTAGCTCAATTTATATATTATATCTGTATGAGTTAATTTTGTATTGGGATAAATATGTTTTGAGACTTAGATAAGTGATTATTTGTTTATGATGGATTACCTTGTGTTGAATTTTGTATTAGTACATTTGGATTTTATTGAACTTATTTCCTTTTAGATTAATGAAATTATGCATTATATGTGATTACTAGTGTGTGTAATGGATTTAATTTAAATTGTATGTCATATTGTTCTTTCAATTAAGAGGAAGCAAGTGCATTAAAATAATTTTCAAACACACATCAAGTGGGTTTTAACAATTTGTCTAAAAAGTGACTATAAATGTGATAATAAGATTAGTCATTAATTAGGTAGATTGCACCTAATGCGATTGCTTGGTGTTTTTAATTTGATTTGATCCAAAATTAACTCCTAAATTATTTCAAGAAGTTAGGAAAGTCATTGACTTCACTACCAAGATTCATTTCCTCGTACCCATCCCATTTTATAAAGAAAATACTAAAAATAGTTGTTTTAGGATTTTAATTAAGTTTTTCATTTTTCTATTTCCAACAAAAATCCAGAACCAATTTTTCCTTTGTTTTCATTGCATTTGTATGGCATATTAGATTACTTATGATTCAATAAAAGGCTTCTTGAGAAGAGAGAACGATCCTAGGTTTGCTTATACACAATCTTTGGTTAATTTTTTATTGTGGATCTCAAGGCTAATGAATAAGAGACAAAAAGTTCACCAATCACTGTCACCCTATCTAGCATATTTTAGTTGTGGCTTGTGGAACTGTAGAAATGTCCACTTGCAGTGATTCCCCTTGCTTTTGTTTTTGTTTTTTTAACCTTTTGCTTTGGACATGTAAAATACATACTTGTTGGGATGGTGCAAAAATAAGTGGATTCAAGAAAAAAGATTGAACTAATTCAAAATTAAACAGAAGCAAGCTCAGAGAAGATAAACATAGTCGAAGATGACACACAAAATTTAACGTAGGTAAAAGACCTACCATCATAGCTGCATAAGGTAACTAATATATACACACACATGCATAAAAGACAAGACAACGAGTGGCTAAATTTAAATATTTGACCGAGGGTGTGATATAATGTAACTTGTTTAACTCTAATTAATACTATACCAGAAATCTATCCAAGAATATAAATACATTACCTCAAGTCCTTAATACAAGATCTCGTGCTACACTACAAACGAGATCTTGTATTAAGAACGGGGTAATATCAAAAATAAAATATTAGAGGATATATATATGAGTATAGTTGAATGTACCTTGTTGTTTGACGGAGGGTAGTGTGATATGAATGGTCTGGTTATCAGGAAAAAAGGGAGTGAGGGAGTATCTCATGAAACAACTATAATCAAAAGCCGTACCATCCGAATTGGGAAGACAAATCTCCACGCTACTGTAATCAACCTTCAAGCAATCAAGGCACACGTTCATTGTGGCAGTTTCAACACATTGAGCATAAGCATAAATAGTCGTTGCACCATTAATATTATTATTATTAGGGACAAGAATCTTCGTAGCCGCAGATAAACTTGGGATTCTGGGTGTTGCTGTTTGGAGATTCATTAGCACTTGTTGGACTGTCGTGTTAAATGTAGTTGCTGCTTCTCCTGTAGTTTGATTTCCACATGATACGATGTTGAAAGGCTGCCGTGCCTCATCAAAGAAACCATTGGAGTTGTACCTCAACACATCATAAAGAATTTCTTATCATTTTCCAAGTGCAATATATATATATGGACTTTGTTGTGTATGAATTCACTTTACATATCAACTTACAGCTTCTGTGCTCCTTCGGTTATATCTGTATGTTTGGCAAATCACAAAACTGTGGTTTCAGAAAACACTTTTCCGTAAGTAGAGACAAAACCCATCTCACATACTTGTCTCATAAATCGTAAAAGCTATTCTCAAAAGCTAACTTATAAATATAAAAGCTAGTTGAGAGGTTTGACTATAGATGTAATATACTTTTATCCATTTTCTCTCACAAATTTATAATTCTTTTTTCAATCAATCATATATTAAGTACACATGCTAATAGGGTTTTCACTACAAATGATTAAAGCGGTGATTTAAGACATGCATATATTACAAATAACTACACTAACTTATTTCATAGATTTTGTATTTTTTTAAATAGCCTATAAAATGTGAGCTACATATGTATATGTATATGTATATATATGCTCCTCTAGTCCTTATTATAAGACACCAACTAGCAATTATTACAAATCAATAAAAATAGTTAAAAGCATTAAAGTTGTTCTAAAATTCATGTGATTTCTAATATTACCCTTACCAACTACACTAAACTCAAATATCACATTAATTATTATTCTCTCCCACTACCATATTAAACATGTGCAGACATGAAAAAATAAATTAAATGCTTATTGGAAACTCTTAAGTGCCTTATAAAAAGGACCAATAATACTTGTTAGTTGGTGCCTTATAGTAAGGATCATATGCAGTATATCTTTTTTTTTCCTGATATTATCAACTAGTATCCGGTTCGGGTTTCATGGCTTCCCTCCCCAACACAGGTGACTCCTTTGGGACTCGAACTCGAACTAGAACTTGAGACTCTAAAGGGATCTAGCGGGGCCTTACACCATTAGACCAACTCTATGTTGGTACCAATATCTTAATGTAGGGAACTGTAAAAATTAGGGAGAATTGTTATAAGTCCCAGATAAGCAATTAAATTACTTAAAAAGTCCCACAACAAGTGAGCAACATGTAATAACATAATCTAGTATAGGAAATGACAACAGGTTGGAAGTTGCACACTTGTTATGTAATTTTTTAGTGATTAGATTGTTTATGTAGAACTGTTTATTAATTCTCCCAAAAATGTTGACCAGCATAAATAGAAATCGAGTTCCCTCGACAAGAGACTTCCCTCCAATATAATTCGTCCAGGGTCGATCTAGATTGAGTGAGATGTGGGGCTTATAAGATCTCTCTTCCCAATATAATGGTGGAGACGAGAAAAGGAAGGTAAAGATGAGAAAGTTAGAGGAGAAGATCTCCTCTTCCTTGTTTTTAGCAAGGAAAAATTCATTTAATCCCCAAGGGTGCGACTTAATTTTAGTCAATTCCAAAAGATTCTGAAATTTTACAGCACCCCTTTAGATCAAAATGAAATTAAGTTTTGTAGGTAAAAAAACAATAATGTCGTTCTTTTATTTTTTTCTTTCTAGAAGAACATTTACAAGACAAATAAAGACATTTACATGATAAAAAAGGTATTCGAAAGAACCTAAAAAATTAAAAATATTTTGATAATTTATAAGATAAATATGAAAATTCACAAGATAAATATAGACATTTACAAGACAAAAAGAGACATTTACATAACAAATAATGGGATTCGAAAGAACCTAGAGAATAAAAAATATTTTAGTCATTTATAAGACAAATATGAACAAGACAAATATAAATGAGATTCGAAAGAATCTAGGGAACTAAAAATATGTTAGCAATTTACAAGATAAATATTGACATTTACAAGATAAATAAAGGAATTTGTAAAACCCTAGAGAATTAAAGACATTTTGATCATTTATAAGACAAATATAGAAATTCACAAAACAAATAAGACAATTTACAAAACAAATAAAGTAAGGCATCATTGTCTTTTCACCTACAAAACTTAATTTCATTCAGACCCAAGGGGCTGGATTGCAGTTTCAGAATCTTTTGATGGTTTATTGAAATTAAATCACATACTTAAGGGCTAACTGAAATTCTCCCTTTTCAATATATCTGATGTCGCAATTGATTACCTCATTAGACTAGTATGACTAAAACATCATTTCTTAAAAAATTATAAAAATACAAAACTACACTCTTCGATAACTACAGATATCATAGTATCCTTCATTTTCTCTATAAAACTAATAATAAAAAGAAAATACAAAAAAATTCGGAAGATGAGATATTATAAAGTATATCTTTTAGCCATAGTTTGTGCTCTCCCTTGTTTCTGTGCTCTTCATATAATAAATTATATCTTATTTGATAATATCTCAACGGCGCAATAGTTGACCCAAAGAAATAATGTCGCAATTATCTCTGATTCGAAAGCTATGAATATATACACTACAAAAAAAATCACTTTCAGCGGCAACATTTGGCGGCGACTTTTAATGTCGCCGCTGAAAGTGAGACTTTCAGCGGCGACTTTTAATGTCGCCGCTGAAGGTGTCACTTTCAGCGGCGACACTTTTGTCGCCGCTGAAAGTCAGACTTTCAGCGGCGACATTGTTTTGTCGCCGCCGAAAGTGTGTTTCAGCGGCGACTTTAGTGTCGCCGCTGAAAGTGTTTTTCGAAAATTTAAAAAAAAAAAAAATTTAAAACACTTTCAGCGGCGACTATTAAAAGTCGCCGCTGAAAGTGAGTTTCAGCGGCGACTTTAGTGTCGCCGCTGAAACTCTTTTTGGAAAATTTAAAAAAAAAAATTTTTTAAAACACTTTCAGCGGCGACTATTAAAAGTCGCCGCTGAAAGTGAGTTTCAGCGGCAACTTTAGTGTCGCCGCTGAAAGTGTTTTTCGAAAATTTAAAAAAAAAAAAAATTTTAAAACACTTTCAGCGGCGACTATTAAAAGTCGCCGCTGAAAGTGAGTTTCAGCGGCGACTTTAGTGTCGCCGCTGAAACTCTTTTTGGAAAATTTAAAAAAAAAAAATTTTTAAAACACTTTCAGCGGCGACTATTAAAAGTCGCCGCTGAAAGTGAGTTTCAGCGGCGACTTTAGTGTCGCCGCTGAAAGTGAGTTTCGAAAATTTAAAAAAAAAAAAAATTTTAAAACACTTTCAGCGGCGACTATTAAAAGTCGCCGCTGAAAGTGAGTTTCAGCGGCGACTTTAGTGTCGCCGCTGAAAGTCTTTTTCGAAAATTTAAAAAAAAAAAAATTTAAAACACTTTCAGCGGCGACTATTAAAAGTCGCCGCTGAAAGTGAGTTTCAGCGGCGACTTTAGTGTCGCCGCTGAAACTCTTTTTCATATTTTTTTATTAATATTTTTTAAAAATAATATTTATAAAATTAAAATAATATTTATAAAATTAAACTATTAATTATTAAATAATTATTTTTAACCTTAATTATTAAAATTATATTATTATTTATTAATATTAGATTTATAATTTTTTATTAAAAATAATATTTATGATATTAAATTATTATTTATTAAGTAATTTTAATTAAAAAATTTTTAAATTTAAATATATCAATATTTTTTTCGTTTTTATTTAATTTTTCATTACTTTTAATAATATTATATTTAATTAATAATTAATTATTTGTATATAATTAATTAATTATATGTATGTATGTTTATATATATCATAATATTATATATATATAATAATATGTAATAATATGACATAGGTTCATTCCGGCGCAACTGGTAGAGACTCGCGCGCTAAGGTATCGGCTCTCTGAGGTCGCGGGTTCGAACTGGAGGAGAGTCACATGGAGGAATTATGAGGAGGCGACACGTGGCAGCACGAGGAGACGACACATGGCAGCACAGCGAGGCGACACATGGCAGCACAGCGAGGCGACACGTGGCAGCACGAGGAGGCGGCACATGGCAGCACGGGGAGGAGACATGTGGCAATTGTAAATTAAATTTTTTTTAAAAAAAATTCGAATTTTTTTAATAAAAAATTTAATATTTTGAATTTTTTTAAAAAAAAAATTAACACTTTCAGCGGCGATAAAAGTCGCCGCTGAAGGTGTTTTTCAGCGGCGACTTTTGTCGCCGCTGAAAGTGTTAATTTTTTAAAAAAAAAATTCAAAATTATTAAATTTTTTATTAAAAAAATTCAAATTTTTTTTTAAAAAATTTAATTTTTTGAATTTTTTTTAAAAAAAAATTAACACTTTCAGCGGCGACAAAAGTCGCCGCTGAAAGTCACCTTTGTCGCCACTGAAAGTATACTTTTAGCGGCGACAAAAATTGTCGCCGCCAAAACTTTCAGCGACAGTCGCATAGGCGGCGACTTTTTGTCGCCGCTGAAAGTCTTTCAGCGGCGACTTTTAGACTTTCAGCGGCGACAAAAGTCGCCGCTGAAAGTCTTTTTTTTTGTAGTGATACTAATAAAATACGCACACATTTAAAAAGTCAAACATTGCTTTCGATAAAAACAAAAAAAAAAGTCAAACATTGATGGCTATTGGTTGTACCTGATGAAGCAACCATCGTACACGGCAAGGGCAGCGGAGGCCTTGGAGGAGGTGCACCTGCGGATTTGGTCGGCAGCCACATTGAAGCACGTGATACAGTCGGCGACGGACATATAGTTTCTGCACTGAAATATAGTGTAAACCGGTGCTCCATTGGCCTCCTTTGCCGCGGTGGCGAAATGCTTGTTTTGATCACTGATTTGCTGTCTGATATCTTGGAATGTTACGTTCAAGTTCTCTTCGACCATGGAGGCGTTGGTAACCACGCCGTCGTATGGGTTGCACCGGATCTTAAGAAGATTGGTCTGTGGATCTGAAACGACACCGTTAAGAGTCCAGCATGACCAGAATACGAAGGTAAATAATGGAAGGAGATGATTATCAGGAGGTTGAAGCATGTCTCGCTAAGAGAATGAAGATGAAGAAGAGAAGGAAAATCATAAATTTTGGTGTATCCTCTCTACGTGTCAAAGACAACATTTTTACAATAATTTAAGGGGCAGAAAAATAAAGAGGGACCAGCGGATCTTGTCACAATCTTAGTAGAGATTCAAAATACCATCTTAGAATTGGACCGACCCAAGTAATTTACAAGCCTATATAATACAACTTAGGATCCGACGAGCAAAATATAAGATGGTGGTTCAGGGAATGAGTATACGAGGTAAGTATGTGAGAGGAGTTTTATCTCGACTTGCGTAATAAGGACTTATTTTTTAAGAAATCGTGATCCCAAACATGCCTTATAACTTAGCTTGCTTACTGGGATTGGTTCTTGTCTGAAGATCATGAAGAAGGAAGCCAATAAAGGATCGTATGGGGTACGAAGAAGATGGACCTAATTGGGTTTTAATATCGGATGTATACTGATCTACATGTACATACAAATACATACATATATATATATATATATATATATAATATTATATAGAGAGAAATTATGCATTTTAGCGTACAGGAGCCAGGTAGTAAGAAGTTGGGTAGGCGCCAGCCAAATATTAATTTCGCCCCTTTAAAATTTTTAGGTCTCTTACAGACTTTTGTTTTTTTTTTTTTTTTTGCATTCACACTAACTTGAATTTATACCAAAACCTCACGCTTCAGCAGCCATAACCTTTCTTTCTTTTTTTATACGAGGAGACAAGTAATTCTGACATATTCTGAAGGGCATTTAAGGTAAAAAGAAATTAATTGTGCATTGAGAATTTAGTAATGCCTAACTGGCTCCTTTTAGTTCTATTTACAATACATTTATAGAATATAATGAGTGTTGTGGTCCTTTTTATGTTATTCCTTCTTATATTTAATATAAGATTTAGTTTGTCGTTCATTTTCTTTATTGAAGTAAATATGATATTACTCCTTCCATCTTTAATATAGATATTTGAGGATTGATCTTACTTCTAAATATAAGACATAGTTTTCATATTTGTTAATCTTGTCCTAATTTACCTCTATTGACGCTTCCTCAACAATAATCGAGGAGGAGAGGGAATGAGAGCATTAAGGAAGAAAGCTTGTTTTAGAAAATACATGTCATGTTAACTAACTTCTTTAATTTAATTAAATTAGGTAAATATATCTTATATTTGGTACTGGAGGAGAATTAAGGATAGGAGGGAGTATAATGCTTGGAAGCTTCCATCTCAATCTTTAAATTGTATGAAATAGGACCTTGGAACTCAGCCGTGCTAGCTAGGGTGGCACTCTGGAGCAAGTGGAAGAGATTTTAGACAAGAAAATACCCGAGTTAAACATCAATCCTCTTGTTATTTTTGTTGTATTTGGGGAGATATTTGGAGTAACTCTCAAATATATGTGAACTTTGGTGAAAAGAAATGTTCGGGGTTGTTTAGGAGTAATTTAATATTTTTAAATTTATAATTAATTATTTGATCAATTAAATAATTAAAATTTTTAAAATTTTCTCTAAATATCATTCCTTCTAATTTCTTTCCTCTAATTTTCCCAAAAAAAAAAAAAAACAGTAGCTAGGGGCTGGCCGGTCGGGTGATGCAGCCATATCTACATGATTTTTTAAATAATTTTTATTTTATATTTTAATATTATGCATTATCTCAATAAAATAAGATATATAAGTTATTCTTATTTTTATAGCATTTTCTTTATTGTTATTGTTATCTTTATATTTTAATATTATATTTGGATTTGACTTATTATTATTTTAATATGTATTTGATTAAATAAAGTATTTTATATTTGGTTTAAAGGAAGGAATGAAATCACTAAAAGGTTTCATAATAACTAAACAACATACAAGGATAAGTTATTGGGTAGAAAATAACAATAAATTCATAATATTAATTTCTTAATCGAACCTTTTGGTGATCACATTTTTTAAGACTTCATAGTTATATTTCCCTTATATTTTTCACCTTCCCTCCTTCATCTCTCTCCTTCTCCCTCCATGTTTAGTGTCTGCACGCTCTAAAAATTTGGGGATGACTGGTAACCTAATAATTCCAATAATACCAAATATGAATACATGACTTCTAATTCATAAATAACATATTTTTTACAATCAAAATATTAAGTAATTTGTAGAGATTTTTTTATCTTTCTGAAATTTCTACCATAGCATATAAGTTTAGCACAGTGTAAGGAGCTCTACTCCACAACAACATGAGCGCGTGCGCGTGCACACACACAAAACTTAGACAAACAAAGAAGGAGGGAATCCTGCATATAAACAACGTGGAGCACCTAAACAAGATTTACCAACATATACAAAGGGGTTTAAGATATTACATTGAATCAAGAATCATTCAAATGACGCTCCAATTCCAATCTAGCCAAATAGACCTTTAATAATCAGCAAGAGTGAGAGACATGATTAGCTGCATACTATCTAAGGCAAAAAATATTTTCCGATGAATAACATCCTATTCATATAATTTAATAAAATATAGAAGAAAACAATTTAAACAGATTTAACCTTGAATAATAACAATATGACAATAAATTGCAATTTCTATATCATTCAATCATAAATATTAATAAAACTCTATACAAGATCATTAATCAAATAAATTCAAGTACAAAATAAATTGTTTTGTTTAACAAAATCAGTTTAAAACATCAAATCTCAAATCTCATCTATGTAGGACTTTTACAGAACGGATAACAAACATGAACACACAGTCCATGAGGGTAACTAACTAAGTGTAGCTCAAGGCTACGAATATAAGCGTGGACACACAATCCATGAGGGTAAATAACCAAGTGTGGCTTAAAGCTACAAAAACAAGCGCAAGTAAAAACCCACGAATAACAACCGTGAAAACGAATCCTACGAATATCAAGCATGAGCAATGTCCCCACATATGTCAATCGAGCTTGAGTTTAACCATGGCACGCCAAGGACTAACAGTATTGCTGTTAGTAACTAGTGTTCTGTATTCAGTTCTCCCAAAAAAATTTTCAAGAATGCTTGGGGCCATTTTATCAAAGTGATTAAAAGTTCTTTTTTCAATACTGTGATGGCTCGTATGAAATACAACATAATAAAATACATCACTATAAAAGTTCACAAACAATGTTTCAAAACTTTCCTTCAAATTCAATATGTCCACAAAAACCATTCCCGAATAATAAAACTCGAATACAAACATTCCAAAATATAAGACTATCTTAACATGAAAAATTCTATGAGAAAATCGAAAGTTTCCCTAGTATTTTCATACATAACCATGAATTATACTATGAAGTAATAGGAGAAGCATAAATAACAATAAATAAAATCATCAATCTAAACTCATTTCAATATCAATAAGAACATGAAATAAGAACATGAAACAAATCCAATAAACTTTTATTGGCAAAATCATACTTGTAAAGATGGTAATAAACATGAAAGTACTACAAACAATAAAAACATCATTTATAAACAATTATATTGGGACATTATCCACTTACTTGATGCATTCCTAAAATATAATTCACTCTTCCCAAAACAATGCCCCTTGTAGCCACCTAACCAATAGAACAATATCATCACTTCAATATAATTATTTTACTTAATTTATTCTCAAGATTTAAACATCCATCCCAAACTCAAGATAATTTGATTAGTTCTTTTCTTTATTAAATTGCATAGCCACATATTCGTACTTGTAGAAAAGAAGACAAATCTCTTCCAACAACTTTAAATTTTTTACTTAATAACTCAATAGTCTTAAAAAGGATATCTTTCATTTTCTTTGTTTAAGCAGACTATAAGACTTATTTCACCAAACAAGCCTCTTGATTTCGATATCACTATGATGCATATAAATCTTTTCCAAGTTTTAATATTCATATTAAGTGGTTTCTACACTATATAATTATGTCAATGCCACTTTAACATACTAATGAATTCAATTTGATTAAGTTCTTTCATCCAACATTCCACACTTTCTATACCACCCAAATACTAACAAAAGAATAAACAACTTAATCTTTGGAATTTTCCATATAAAGTTTTCAAATTCCACATTTAAGACTTAAAATTAAATTCAGTTGATGTGTGTGTGTGAAAATAATTTCTTCATCACCATGAAAATACTATAGAAACACATTAAGTCTCCTTCCTTTCAAACATTTCAACAAACACCTGTTAGGCACTCAAAATGAACTCAAAACAAACATCTGTCATACTTGTTTGTCACAATAACTCAATCTCGCAAACCAACCAATTCATCCAGCACCACATGATAATCAAAGTTTTGATCACAATTAATACCAACCAACCAAAGCTATTCCATTAGCAAAATGGCTTTCTCAAAGTTTCCTCGATTTCATGATTTAGTTAATAACATTTTCACCATTATAGGTTTTAATCCTCCTTTCAAGCAGTACATCAAACACCATATGTGCACTCCATTTGGCAATATCTAAAAATATGCTCCTCTTAAAATTACAGACCCAAATTTCATACATTATGGCAATATTTCAACTTTATTAAGTTACTAAAACTTGATAGAGCTCAAATCTAACACCAATTAGATTTTCTCAATCCATACACATGAACTAACAAAGAGGAAAAATGCAGCACTCTACCACAAAAAGAAATTGCAGCATTCTAAAAACAGAGGAAAAGGAAGATCTTTGAACATACCACAAGAAGTCAAGAAAAATTTGAAGCTTTTCATACACCCACTGAAAACGACTGTGCATCAAGCAAAGGAAGGAGAAGACCTCAACAATTGAAACAGCAGCCACAAACCAGAACAGGGGAAGATGTTCAGCGTCAGGAAAAAAAAAAAAATAGAAGAGATGAAGCTCGACTCACTCCTAAACCACCAAAACAGAGAAGGGAGAAACAAATTGATGTTGTAGAACACAACTACAAACACACCGTCAACAAGAAGGAAGAACAAAAGGAAAGGGACTAAGCACAAATCCGGGGACCTTCATCCTTGAGAGTGAGAACCCAATACGCAAGAGAGAGAGAGCCTCTGGAAATTTCTTCTCCCCTCTGCTCGAGTTCATCGCACAGAAAAAAAAAAAAAAGATAAAAAAAGAGAAGATGGATGGAGTAGAAAAAAATATCTATGGGCTTTATCTCTGTTTTTTTTTTTTTTGTTATTGTTGTTATTATTATTATTATAAAAAACGACTTTTATGTTAATCTCACAATGCACAAAATAACAAAATAAAAGTATCCTTTATGATAGAGAGGTTTCAAATATCAGACACAAAGATCAACATCATCAACACAAATTCCACTAGATTATTATCCACTTTTTTTAAACATAATTAAATCAAATAATTAAAGTATTAATTAAGAGTTAAATAATTATTCTAATTCGAGGACCATTACATTTTTATTTTCTTCTTCCCTTGTTTTTTTCAGATGATCAATTAATTAATTTTATTTTAAGAATTCTAAAATTTCTGGGTCATTACATTTAGCCGCCCCCATGCATCTAACTGGTTTTGGCCCTTTTTAATTCTTAACGTTGTTTCCGTTAAAATAATATAGCTAGAGAAAATTAAAGTCCTAAAAAAGAAATTTTATTATCAAAAAATCTAATAACAAGTGAAAACCTATTTTTATTTCTAATATTAAAACTTATCATTACAGGCTACTCAGTAATGTGCCTTTTTTGGGATTATATTCCATAATTGATACTTATAATAATTCTCCTAATAATGTATTATTGTTTTTTATTTTTTGCCAACTTTATGCATGATTGTATGAAACAATGAGATTTGAATTATATTTAATTTCTATTACTGTATTTTCGTGACTCATAAAATTTTAATTTATATAATAAAATTTTTATGAGAATTAATCTTTCTATTTTAAATATAAAAAAAAAATTTTCTAGCAATTGTCAATTTGAGTAGAGAATGCCTCTTGCAAGATTTAATACATGTTAGGTGCCAACTAAAATAAATCTAATGAATGAAACTCAAGCTAGGTGTCTAGGTGGGTTTAGCTAATTAGAGGAGTTGTTTGGAGAAGGTCTCTTCTCACAAGCCTAGGTACTTAAAAAAGGAATTAAATTCAATTAGATTGGAACAAGGAAAGCTAGTGGATTCACTCATCAAGGAAGCTCATACTCACATTTCATATCACTCCATTTCACTCGTTAAACTTGAAAAAACATATAAAAAGTAGCGTAGCTTAGTTTAGAATAGTTAATTAATTCCATTACACTCTTTGGTTAATTTGTTAATTAACACTTAGTTAACTAGTGACTAAATAATCGGCTCCTTGAAGATATCGACCTAAATTAGCATCACTATAGTGTATAGTTAGTCTAGTTTTATTTGATAGCCCCTACGACATAGCTTGTCAATGTGACAGAAATATTCAGGAATGGAGTGAAGGACAATAATTTTCCATTTTCTTCTCCTTCTTCTATGTTATTGCTTTTTCTTTCTTTGTTTTTTCCCCTTTTTGTGATCCAAACACCAAAGTCACCCTTAACTGCATGTTTCTGTATAGGAGCATTGGAATACAAGATGCAGTGCAAGAGTAAAGAAGTTTCCCACAAATCTCTAACTAGCTTCTATCAAGATAGGCATAGAAGGCCTTATGTTCTCTGATAAATCCTTGTTTTGAAGGAAAGCAACTACTTCAGACATCATTGGCCTTGTATCAGCAGAAGCTTGTGTGCAAAGCAAACCAATCTCTATGGTTTTCTTCACTTCTTCTGCATCATAACCTTTAGGGTCTAATGTCTTGTCCACCAACTCTAAATGCCTTCCTTTCTCATATAGTTTCCAAGCCTATCAAGTTTTGAACAAAAGGAAAGTGAAATAAAGAGAGTAGAAAATACAAAACAAAAGTCATGCCATTTTCAGTTTTAATGTTCGATTAGGTTGTTAGCCAAAGAAGGATGAGCTTTTTTTAAAAAGGAAAAAAAAAAAGGGGAAAAGCTATGTTGTTAGAAAATATCCCACAAATAAAGTATCACACAAAAATTTTAAAAAAAATGCCTTTTAACTAGTCAAGGTAAACTTCTTACTTTTTGAAGAAGGAATGCTCCTTCATCATCACTTTCAACATTTAATTCCCTGCACTTTTGGGCACTAATTATTTCCAAAACTACAACACCATAGCTATAGACATCAGCTTTCTCCGATAAATGGCCATAAATTGCATACTCTGGTGCAATGTATCCTCTGTAAAATGTATACAATATAAAATGATTAGGATAAGAGCTCAAGCCAGCAAAATATGAAATAGATATATGCAATGCATATTATTGTGACATGTTTGACATTATTATAAATGCATTGAATTGTTCAAGCTAAAAGGTATAACAAGAGTGTTATATTATCAATAGCATGGAAAATTTATTACTATAAAGGAGCGTAGAAAAGCGCGCGCATAAAGTTATTTTGACTTACAATGTTCCTGCAATTCTTGTGCTTGCATGGGTTTTGTCCTCAGGTAAAAACCTTGCTAACCCAAAATCAGCAATTCTAGGTTTTAGATCATCATCTAAGAGGATGTTATTTGTCTTGATATCTCTATGTATGATACGAACATGAAATTCCTCATGTAGATAAGTCAAACCTCTTGCTGTTCCTAAAATTATGTCATATCGCTGCTTCCAATTGAGAGAACCTTTCTTTTTACCTGTGTTCCAAGTTTACAAACTTTGAAAGATAAGGGAGAAAATTAAACAAGAAGGCTGAAACATAATAATTATTTCCCAAAATGTTACAGTATGGAGAAATGATATCTGTACTTTTAAGTTCTCTAATAAAATTATGACATATGAGTAAACGTTTGTTTGAGAAGTGAGCGATATGTTATTAAGTTGAAAATAGGTGCACATGTCATAACATTATTGAGAAGCGTAACATATATAGCTAATTATTATATAATTCTTTTAAAAGTCTTTTGGTTAATAGAAGATACCAAATAAGAATCTATCAAGACTGCTGTTTTTCATGTATTCGTAGACAAGGATTTTATTGTGGCCTTTACTACAACATCCCAGAAGTCGAACAAGATTCCGATGATGAACATTACTTATAAGCGTCACTTCACTTTCAAATTCTTCCTCCACCTTCTTGGACTGGTATGAAGTTAATTTCTTAACTGCAACAACTTTTCGGTTCTTGAAAGTGCCCTAAAATCATGATGATAAGTGAAAATCATGATATTATATAAAACTCATTTAGAGACATCCTTGCTTGACAACATGATCTAGAGTAAAATATTGCAAAAAAATATTAAAGTTAATTGCCTTGAATACAGCCCCAAATCCTCCTTCTCCTAGTTTATTTTCCTCACTAAAATTTTGTGTTGCCAACACCAAATCATTATAACTATAAGTAACTGGGCCTTTCAACTTGCTTACTCCAGTTAAGTCGCCTGTCATGTAAAACGCAAGTCTATGATAAAAACCAATCAAAGATTCATCCAAAGCCTCATACTAAACTATTACCTCCGGTCCTTCCTTAATATGAGATCCCGCACTATGGACAAGATTTTATATTAAGGGCCAGAGGTAGAGGTAGTATTATGAACTAATATATGGCATTTTCATACTTTTCAAGTGATTTCCTCTAGGAACCATCTTATTGCGTTTTCGTCGTTTAATCCAGGCAAATAATGCAAGGAGGATCAAAGCAAGAGCTACACTTCCAACAACTCCACCAATAGTTGACCCTTTGTTGCTTGAAGAATCTGCAAGAGAAGGAAGCTAAAACGTGATGTTGCAGTTTTATCTGTGGGATCATCTAGGAAAATCAATTGAAGAAACAAAAAGGGGCTATATTTAAATATTTGAATGAAGTGTACCTTTATGGACAAAGGGTGTGACATCAATTGTTTGGTTAATAGGAAAAATGGAAGAAGCGGAATATCTCATGAAACAGCCTGCATCAAAAGCTCTACCATCTGAATAGGGAAGACAAATCTGCAAATTACTGTATCCAGTCTGCAAGCAATCTTGGCACCCACTTGCTGTGATAGAATCAACACATTGGGCAAAGGCATCAATAGTTGAACCATTATTTGGAACTTGCATCTTCGTGGCCCCAAAGAAACTTGGGATTGTAGGTGTTGATATTTCGAGACTGGTCAGTGCTTGTTGCGTTGCTTCAGCAAATTCAGAGGCCCCTCGTGTAGTCTCATTCCCACATGATACACCATTGAAACTATTCGTTGCCTCGTTAAAGAAAGTGTTATAGTTGTACCTTCACGCGCCATAGAAGATCCCATGTCATTTTTGCTAGTTCAATAAAGGGTTAAGATGTAATTTTGCCCATTGTTAAAGCTGTTAATTGTCAATGTCAGTTTTTTAACCATCAATATTAGTTTTTTAATGATTACATGAATCTATACATTTTCAACACTTTTGAGGCTAAATTGCTCTTAGAAAAACTTATGGATACCTAGAATTCCTAAATGGTTATTCCTAGGGTAAAATTGCCGCTTAACCCTTCAATAAATGGATTCTATTGTGTATAAATATATCAAGCTAACGAAATGATGGATTTTAATTTTTACTTTTGGATTGCTTTTATATGTTTCAGAATTTAATTGCTTAAATTTTATTTTAAATCAAAATTAACTCAGTCTTAGACCTATTAGCATACTGAGGCATTTGACTCATATCAAAACATTAATATGGGAATAGGTTTTGTTTGACATTAATTCTACGATAGCTATATATATACCCATATATAGATTTGTACAAGGAATAAGACCCACTCAAGCCCATTTACAGCAAGTAATTCTATTTATATTTGTCGGAGTTGAGTTTTCCCAGTTGATAGCTTCTTCATGAGATCTTGCCATCTTGATATCTTTGATATGGTAATGGATTGTCAACCTCCAGGATTTATGTCATTTCAACACTCTTTTTGTTAACTTTTTTTTATACATTTTGGCATATTTATATATTTTTTATTTTTTATAACACACGAATAAAAAATAAAAATATATAAATATGGTGGAGATATTCAATAAAACATTAAATCTCAACCATTGACACTTGATCCAATGGTGGAGATATTCAATAGAGAGGAAATGAAGAGAGAGATCAATGGAAATATTCTTTTCCAATAAACACGTGGGTAATAAGTGAAGATGATAACAACAAAAGGATGTGAAACAATATATATATATATATATATATCGATTTCCGTATAGGAAGGAAGCACAAAAAAAAAAAAAAAAAAGGAAAAGACGCAAACATTCTGCAAAAGTAAGAATTTTCTTATTGGAATTATATGAAATATGCAAGAAAGATTATGTTTCTGTGTAAAATATCCATAAATAATGTGATCACCTCCAGAAGGATTGCTAGCACAAATATTCTATGTGAGTTAAGAGTTTTGTGTGAATAATTGGGCATCACTCTAGGAGACGCCTTAGTCATGATAGTCGCTCTTTTCAATGCTTATGAATTAAATGTCTTATATGCATATTCACTTAAATTTTGTTTTTCTTTCTCTAATGTCCAAATGCCATTCACTGAAATGACTATAAGGATTGAATGGATATTTATATTTTGTATGACCTGCAAATCTCCCACTCTGATCCATTTTATCCCTATGGTTATTTCAATGATTAACATATGGGTATTACTAAAAGAAAAATGTGAGTGACATCAAATAAATAAAATTACCTACTAATGCCCAACTGCTTTTTCAGCAGAAAATGTATATTTAATCCCTGCAATAGAGTTATATGTGAATATGAATGAAAAAACATTTAATTCATAAGCATCCTTAATGAGAACATAACATAACTAGGGTTCCCTTAGAGTAATGAAAATTTTTACTTTTACAGTGATTCTGCGTTTTTAACTTTTACAATATATATTGCTTCACATCCTTTAATTTGTTCTTATCATCTTCATTTATTTTCCATGTACTTATCTTATTTTCCAACGTAATCCATGCTTTGGCAATCAACTCAATCCATTTCTCATTTATTAATTATTTTATCCTTTTCTAGTTTTCTTCCTTGATTCCCAAGTCAATCGGTAATTCACCCATTTTATCAATCCGTAATATATTTTATTTATGTCCTTAATTCTTAAATCTTATATATTTATTTATACTTATAAATTTAATAGAATTAGAATATCTGCATTATTCAATTCTTACACTTTTTGTATACTATACTATAAATTTTTTAGGATGTTACACCAAGCATGGGATTCCCGATCTCTCTCATCTAGTTGTGTTTCTCATCTAGTACCTCACCGGGCTAATCCATTTAGATGGCGTTATATTATAGTTTTTCTCTTTTAAAGTTAATTGTGCTTCATCCCTTACTTAAAGTATGTTAAAAATGTGTGGAATTAATAATGTTTGATAATTATAATTTATTATATTTAATTTCAAAAAATTATCCACCTTTTGAACCTTGAAAATAACATTTTCACTAAATTATTTTGTTTAAAGAATGACAAAATGAATATATATACACACGCTAAATAATATGATATTTTAAATTATTTGATGAGGTTAATGTTAATATGAGCTTTCCATTGTGATATTTAATTTAATTTAATCTTAAACATGACATGTTGACATAAGTACAAGGGCATTTTAGTCATTCTCATATTTGTTCATTTTCTTTCATTTATATTTTTTCTCCTTTATTTAAACAGGAAAGATGATGACATTCTTCTCTTTAATTTTCTCTCATCTTCATTTTCTATCCTACCGTTTTGTTTACGATCCCCCGACTTTTCTTCTCATCCACTTATGTTAAGAGAGTTCATGGATCTAGAGCATATTATACTTTAGCCAGTAATCTAAAGTTTTCTTCTTCCCTTTTTCTCTCTCCTCCATTATCTGAGATATCGACGGAGAATTACAAATAGGTTCTAAATAAAGAATTTATTTCTTTTGGATAACAATGTAAACTCAGCCTTTTAACTTCGCTCAATGTTTCATTTTGGCTCCTTAATTTTGTAAATGTCATTTTAGTTCTCTAGCTCTCCCTTTTTTGACAAAAAAAATGCTCACATTGAAATTTTACATGCACAAAAAAAAAACATTATCAAATACTGACATATTAACTTTAATTTTCAAAAATAATAATGATTGGTCTAAAACATCGTCATTTGATACTAACGATTAGAATTAGAGATCTTAAAAGGTACTTAATACAATTAAGGAACCAGATTGAAATCTGGTACTAACTCCGATCATTAATATAAAATCAAGTTGACTAATTTGGAGAGATTAATGAAGTTAAATAAATTACTTAATTACTGTATAAAATATGTTACATGATTTCTTTGAAATAATTATGTGTATCATTAGATTATATATCAGTTTATAAGTAAGACAAATTAATTTAGAGAAATAAAATAAATAAAAATACTTTAAAATAATTTATTTATCTTATTTAATCTTCTCAAATTTATCAACTGAATCTTATATTAAGAATCATAACTAGTATAAAGTTAGAGAACAACAAATATAAATCTGCCTTTCTTTTATGCGTCTCATTTTGTTGCCGTCGTTTTATACGTCTCATTTACATGTTAATTTCTAAAATTTAAATATCATCCTCATCATCCAATATTTATATATAAGAAGGACTTGGATGATTAATTTTTTATCTGGGCCTTATTTAATTTGTAATTCTCCCACAGTCAATGTAAATTAACGTTGACGAGAAAATTGTGTGATGTATAGCCGAATCTGCAGCCTACAACGCAAAGCTAATATACGAGTAATAAAGTATCACTACTTACGCGCTTCTATATATATATTCAGTCAAAGGGAAGTCAACCCACTTGGAAAATCAACAAAAGAAACAATGGAAGAAACGTTTCAAGTTGAAAGGTGGTGAAGTAGTTGTACCTGATGAAGCAGCCATCATAGACGGCGTAGGCACCCGGGGAAGGGGAGGTGGCGGCAGCGCACTTGCGAATCTGTACGGCGGCGACCTCGAAGCAAGCAGCGCAATCAGCGACGGAAAGGTAGTTTCTACACTGAAAAAGTGTGTAAACTGGGAAATTTTCTCCACTGCCCTGATGTGCTGTGGCGAAGTGCTTATTCTGGTCCCTGATTTGGGCTCTGATGTCCTGAAACGTTGCGTTTAGGTTTTTAGTGAGGATTGAGGGGTCGGAAACGAGGAAGAAGTCCGGTGGGTTGCACTGAGCACTAAGAAGATGAATCTGTGGGTCTGAAACGACGCCGTCAAGAGTGCAACATGACCAGAATATGAAGATAATGAATAAGGGAAGAAGATTAAAATGTTGGAGCATGTTTATTTCAGAGAGAAGAAGAAGAAGAAGAAGAAGAAGAGAGGACAACGGGCTTCGATCGATAGAGAAAGGAGTGTATAATGGTGTTTGAAACTGCAGGGCACGCAGATAGCGACAAAAACGGTCATTTTAGAGAATAATTTCATTGGATGCCGTGAGTTGCTTGCCCTGTGGACAACGTTTGTCTACTGGTGGTTTATTATTTGGGCAACGGCTCAGCGACCAGATGAAAAGCGTGTTGAACCAGTAAATTTATTTATATAAAAATTTGGTGGTGGAGGTGGATTTATTGAGGTTTCTTTTACATTAATTTTCAACAGACGCTTTCTTTTGTCACCTTGGAAACATGAACTCTATATGGTATTCACTACAAAAAAAACACTAAATTTGTGACGGAATTTGAGACGGCACTACTACAGAATATAGATACTGCTACCCTAAAAGACGTCTATTTTTAAAATAGGGACGTCTAAAATATAGGCGGTGGCATTTTTGTAATTATGTGTGGGAACTTGGTAGCTTTAGACGTCCCAAATTCAATTTGGGACGTCTAAAGTTAAAAAAAAAAAAATTTAATATTTTTTTTTTTACTTTAGACGTCACTTTAGACGTCCCAAATTGAATTTGGGACGTCTAAAGTAAAAGAAAAATTTTTTTTTTTTTTTTTTTTTACACTTTAGATGTCCCAAATTCCATTTGGGATGTCTAAAGTGGTACTTTAGACATCCCAAATTCAATTTGGGACCTCTAAAGTGATGTCTAAAATAAAAAAAAAAATTTACACTTTAGATGTCCCAAATTCCATTTGGGACATCTAAAGTGTAAAAAAAAAAAAATTTATTTTTTTTTAACTTTAGACGTCCCAAATTGAATTTGGGACATCTAAAGTGGGACTTTAGACGTCCCAAAAGCAATTTGGGACGTCTAAAGTAAAAAAAAAAAAAAAAAATTTTGACTTTAGGCGTCCCAAATCCCATTTGGGAGGCCTAAAGTCTCTACTTTAGACGTCCCAAACTTTAGACGTCCCAAATTCAATTTGGGACGTCTAAAGTTAAAAAAAAAAAAAAATTTTGACTTTAGGCGTCCCAAATCCCATTTGGGAGGCCTAAAGTCTCTACTTTAGACGTCCCAAATGGGATTTGGGACGCCTAAAGTGTGACTTTAGGCGTCCCAAATCCCATTTGGGACGTCTAAAGTAGAGACTTTAGGCCTCCCAAATGGGATTTGGGACTCCTAAAGTCATGTCAGAAATTCTGACATGTGTGAGACTTTTTTCCCCTTTTCTTCATTCCCATGTCAGAAACCCATACTTCTTTTTCCATCTTTCCCATCCCCATGACTTCTCTTCCCTTTTTTCTGCATTTCCTTTTTTCTTTCATTCCCGTGACTTCGTCTTCCCCAATCTTCTTCCTCTCTTTCTTTTCTTCATTCCCTTTTCCTCCACCTCCTTCCATTCTCATAACACCTTCTTTGCTCTCACCCTCCGGCGTACACCTCCTCCACCTTTTTTGCCCCCTCCACCCTCCGGTGTACACCTTCCACTCTCTTTGTTGCTTTCAGCCTCCGGCGTACATCTCCTCTCCACTGTGTATACACAACTCCTCCAACGTCTTCTCTCCACCTTGGAAGCAAATAGACATTGTTGGCTGCCCTCTCCCCTGGTTTCATCAGGTTTGTTTTTTTTTAAATATAAATTTACATGAAGAATTAAGTTAAACTTGCAATATGAAATTATTATAATGCTTTCAATTTATTTACATGATTCTAGTTATTGGAGTGTTTTTCCCTTGATTGTTTTTTTTTTGCCAGAATCATAAACTAGTTGTTAGTAGTTATGCTATACTAATAATGTTTTTGTTTTATACGTTTGGAGCTTGGAAATCGAGGAAAATACATATGTATATTTATTTTGATGAAATGAATAACAATTAGTTTGTAGTTGTGTGGTGACAAATATTTTGACACTTTCTAGTTGTTGTTATACATATATGATATTAGGTTGTATGAGTTGTTGTTGTTATTATACATATATATATATAGTAAAAAGATTGCAGTGCTAGAAGTCCTTACCATTTCGTAAGGGACATTTTTTTGTTTATGAATCCATCTTCAATTCTGTTTCTGCAATTTTAATTTGCTGGGTAATGAAGAATATAAATAATTATTTTTAAAATAATAAAACTTTTTAACCTCCCAAATTAAGAATTTGGGAGGTTTAAAGTCCCCCAGTGGAGGACTTTAGACGTCCCAAATTGAGATTTGGGACGTCTAAAGTCCTCCACGGGGGACTTTAGACCTCCCAAATTGAGATTTGGGAGGTCTAAAGTCAGGACTTTAGACGTCCCAAATCTCAATTTGGGACGTCTAAAGTCCTGACTTTAGACATCCCAACTTTTTTGGGACGTCTTTTCTTAAAATATACTACGCCCCCTACATAGACGTCCCTTAGTTTTTGGACGTTAAAAGTGCTAAATTAGGGACGTTAAAACCTCTTTTTGTAGTAGTGCGGAATTTGCGATGGAATTAGAGTTTCCGACGGAATTTGCGACGGAATTGATTCCGTAGGTAATAACAGCGTCACAAAAAAATTTTCCGATGGAATTCAGATTCCGTCGGAAATTTCCGACGGAATTTATTTCCATCGCAATTTCTGACGGAATTTGCGACGGAAATTATTTCCGTCTCAATTTGAGACGGAATTTATTCCGTCGCAAATTCCCTGTCAATTTCCGACGGAATATTCCGTCGCAAATTCCCTTACAACGTCCGACGGACTTCAATTCCGTCGCAAAATTTTTTTTTTTTTTTTAAATTTTAAAAATCCACTTGGCAACTCCGACAACCGCCCCCTCATCGCTGGCGACAGCGCGTGGCATCTCCGGCGGCATCCACCTTGTCGTCGACCCCCAGATCCGCCACGTGTCGCAACCTCCCTCCGCCACGTGTCAAACCTCATATTTCCTGGAAATGCAACTCAACTTGCCCATCCTTTGATTCGAACCCACGACCTCGTCCGTACGCGCGCAATGCCTTACCGGATGAGCTCGACTGCTTTGGTGTTCTATTATTACACACAATTATATATATAATCTTATGTGCATATTTTTTTTAATTTCTAAAATTAAATTTTTATTAACATTAATTAATAACTAATAAGTAATTATTATCTAATATTTTATTTACTAATATTAATTAATAACTAATAAATTTTATTTTTTATATGACTATTTTGCCCCTATAAGGACCAAAACCTACGATTGAAAATTAACAATATTTTAGAAATTAGAAAATAATAATAAAAATTAAATTAAAAATAATAAATTTTATAAAAATAATTTTTTAAATTAAATTAAATAAATTTTAAAATATTAAATAATTAAAAAATAATTTTTAAATTTTTCCACGGAATTTTAATTAATATTTTTAAATTTTTAAAATATTAATTAAAAATAATAAATTTTTCGGTAATTGAGAGGGAATTTCCGACGGAATTCAATTCCGTCGGAAATTGAGACGGAATTCAATTCCGTCTGAAATTCCGTAGGAAATTGCGAGGGAATTTCCAACGGAATTTAATTCCGTTGGAATTTGTGACGGAATTTAATTCCGTCGGAAATTCCCTCTCAATTTCGGACGGAATCAAATTCCGTCGGAAATTCCGTCTGAAATTCCGTCGGAAATTTCCGACGGAATGTTCCGTCGGAAATTCCGTGGCAAAGGTCAGAATTTCCGACGGAATATTTTCCGTGGCAAATTTTACGACGGAAAAAATTCCGTCGGAAAATGTTCCGACGGAATTTCCGACGGTTTTCCGACGGAATTGGCAACGGAATTAAATTCTGTCACAAATTCCATGTTTTTTTGTAGTGATTAGTGGCAGTGGTGGTGGTGGATTTGTTGAGGCTTCTTTTTCATTAATTTTCAAAAGACTCTTTCTTTTGTCAACTCTTGCCGAAGATACTCTCTCCTGTCCATAATATAGGGTACTTCTACAAAAAAAGCATGATCTAGAATATAAGTTACCTCCTGTTTAATTAATACTCTTTTTCTTGTTTTGCCCCTATAATTAATACCCACTTTCCAACTTTGCCCCACTCATTACATCCCCTCTCTCTAAAATAACACTTTCAATGCAATTAAACACATTTCTCAAGAAGAATAAGAGTGGAAAAAAGTTATATTTTGAGACATATTAAATGACTTAACTATCATTTTTTGTTTCTCGTTATATAGTTAAAGTGCCCTATATTGTGGATCGGAGGGAGTATGCTTTTCCACCACCTTACCTTGGAAACTTGAACTCAACATGTTATTAATTGTTGCTTATTTTCTGTTTAGTAATAATTAGTCTCACAAGGACTGAACATAAGCATCTCTCTAGGGGATGGCTCACCCATATAGGGGATGGAAAAGAACACTGATGAAGATCATGTACTACAACAACGGGACCACACTATTAAAGATGCAGTTTTGCATCTACCGGTAGTAAAGCGTAGTTAGAAATGTGGGCAACAATATCACATCTATTGTATTGGGAAGGTCAGCTTCATCTTTGATGAAAACGTCCATCTGACCAAAATGGTCTGATTAACGCGTGATTATGGTTCTTCCATAGGAGTTTGTGAGCTCTACTTTATTTTTTCTGATTTATCCTCCACCGAAAACCCTTCTGCAAGAAGTGATTAATGCAAATCTGAATAATTGAAATGGTTTGTCGGTGTTGCCAACATGATCATTTAATGTAATGGTGAATTAACAGGCGAAATCATAGCAGACGTACCATGGAAACTAATCATACAATTTGTTTCTATCTGTCAGCATGCATGAATAGGCTTGACACGTCCTTGTCAACGACAAGCATTTCAGGGTAGGCATTGGAAATTAAGTCTACCCCTTGACCGTTGTAGCACCATCCCATTCCCAACCGAAAAAAAAGAACCAATGTGAAATGAAGGGAAAAAACTAGATTTTCCTCATTATGTTTCAGATCTATTTAAATGGGTTTTTTTTATTGGCGGTACACATTCCCGACCAATTATGTAAATTTAATTGTGCTAACATGCACCAACAACTTATGGACATATCTGCAACAAACGTGCGTTTGCCCACCCAAAACAAACAAAAGTTCCAAAAGCATATCATCTACATTTACTAACCTTCTTTCCAACGTTTAATTTGCATAATTTCATCCGTAATCCATAGTCACCTTTCAGTACAACACTCTCTCGTCATGCCAGTTCATGATCTAATCACATGTTATGATATGTCAACAGATGATGAAGAAGGATCTTCTTAGGAATGTGGACGACAGCAAAGATACATGGTCTATCCACATGAAAGTACTTAGGACAACAAAGATACGTGGACGTAAGTGAATGTTATTTGAATAGTTATTGCATATTTAAAAGTCTGAACGTATTCACTCTTTGTTTTATCGTCCATTGTGAGGTACCAGTATGTGCCCATTGTAACCTTAGCTACTATTTGCCAAATCTATGTTGTTGTTGTCTGCATTTAACATGATGGCAAACACATTGAATGGAATTAGTGTTTGTGAGGAGATTTTGATTCATCTAATGGACATGAATCTTTCCAAATCTAAACTTCCTTTCAACATGCAAGGAGGCAATTCCCAGTCATCATTTCATTTGCCATGACAATAAACAAAAGCCAAGGTCAATCCATGAGCAATGCTAGCATCTACCTTCCAAGCCCGATTTTCTCTCATGGTCAACTATATACGGTGCTATCGAGAGTGAAGAATTATAATGGGTTGAAATTACTTATATTAGATAAACAAAATAAATGTATTAATCAGACAATGAATGTAGTCTACATAGAGGTCTTTCAAATCCTCATGATGGAATGAATTGTAATTCAGGTAGTTTTATAAATGTAAATGAAGTTACTTACTATGAATTTCGGTTATTAAAATTCCGTTGATTTTATGATGATGTATTAAATGGGCAGTTCAATCCCTCAAGCAACAATGAACGACAATTAATTCGATAGCTTCAATGATGTGATGCCATAAATTAAAATTTTAATCGTTCAAGCTTTATGTGCATTTAGCCGCCATTCCACTGGTAACGAAGTCAAACAATATATACAATTAAATTCTCTTTGTAGGCTGTCGTTAAATTTTTTTTGGCTATGCAGAGGCTCTTTGGGCAAAGTCTTCAATTGGGGAATTAGGTGTTACACCTAGGTTTGTGGGATTCATTGTTCTATACGTAGAATAAACAAACCCACGCAATGCACAGGGTTCCATATATTGTAATCATTAGTTTAATTTTGAAGAGGTTACTAAGGCACAAAGCCCGGCAATGCGATCTTCAGTCACCATTTTTATCTTTGCCATGCATTGGTCAAATAATATTTCTTTGGCGCTCTCTATCAACAAACATTGATGGAAACGAGACAAAAGAGAAAAGTTTGATCTTTTTACTACAAACTACTTGTTTTGCAAACAAAAATTAAATTGTTCTATGCCTTTTTTTTTTGGGATTTTCTTCTTTAAAATATGAAATGGAATGATGATGGGATTAATGAAATGAAAGAAGCAAGGAGATCAACAATAAAATGAGCTATCCTTAGCAATGACCCAAGCAATCCTTACATCAAATAATTATGGGAGATTAATTGTGCTATCTTTAAGAGACTCTAAGGGCCACCTCTTAGACTATGCCTAATTTAGATTGATTAATACCAAGCCACCTTTCATATTACTCTCTCTAAGTTAGGTTGATTAAGCATTCTAACAATTAAATGAACTTAATTGTCTCATTAATCTTAATTTAGCTTTTAATCCAATAACCGAATTACCTCGCATTATCACTTAATGTTCTCATTAATCTTAATTTAATAATGTCCACCCAAATGAAAAATCAAGATTAATGATGCTAAACACAATTAATAAATTCACATTCAATTAACTAATGCAAACACAAGATACCATTAATCCATTAATCAAGCCTCCTTGACATTAGCACAAAATTTTCACAAAATCATCAATTCAATAATTAACCAGTATAAAGAAATGACAATTAAGCTAATTAAACACAATGTCAAGTATCTAACAAAGGTTCAAACCACATCCAACTTCAAATATATCAAAATAAATCAGTCCAACATTATAAAATTCATCCTAAGACCTAAGAATCACAAATACAACATAGAAATAGAGAAATGAAAGAGCAAAAACTCCCCTGTTTAAGCCCCAAGTTCATGTCATTGCCCTTGCTACAAAGGTTGAAAGGTTTTATGTAATATCCCAAAATACATTCAAACGGCTATATGTAATAGATAGTGAAATAAAAGGGTTTAATAGCACTCTAATTAATTTTGCCATGATCAAGAGTTAATTGCTACTTGATCTTGAGGATAGATTTGGGAAACAAAATGAAGGGCCAAGATTGCTCTTATAAAGTAGAAGTAATGAGGAAGATAATTAAAGAAATTTCCTTATCTTTTCCTCTTATGTGACACAAGATAAATACAACCAATTTCCTCTCCTTTTTTCTCAATATCTCGTCCAAGACATGAGCAAGAAGGAGAGAGGATTTAATCAATACAACCTCCTCACTTTTGAGAATTGATGTCCAAGCAAAAAGAAAAGCAAGAGAAAAGAGTTTGGTCAAAGCCCACCTACTTTTGTGAGAAAAACATGACATACATCCACATGTAATCTACAAAGATATAATTCAAAACCAATTTCCACCTTTCCATCCATCAATAACGTCCAAGGCATCAAGAGAGAGAAGAGAGTATAATTAATTGTTATCTTCACCATTTACTCAAAGAAAAAAATGGTCAAAGGCATACCAAAAAGAAGAAGAGGGATAAGTCAATCACCCCTCCCTCTTTATCAACATTCACGGCTAAGATGGAGCAAGAAGAGTGAATGGATTAAAGCAATGTATTCTTCATCAATTGTCTAAGGAAAAGTCGGCCAAGTGAGGAAGAGGTAGGAAAGAGAAAAGTTGACCAAATTGGATTAATTATACATTAGAAATTACCATAGGATTTTATCAAGAAAGAACAAATATGGACAACATATTTGCCTCTCCTTCCTGTCCAACTTTTCGGCTAGATTTTTAAGTGATAAGGGAAGGGGAAAACTTATTATTATTCACCCTCTCTCTCTCTCTCTCTCTCTCTCTCTCTCTCTCTTTCTCATTCTCTATGTCGGCCAGCTGAAGCACGAAAAGAACTAGTAAAGAAACAATTTTTAGGTAATGGTTTCATCTTGGATTTTCACCTTCTTAACCTCATCTATGGCTCAAGTGTCCTTCACCACTACTACAAAAAGGTAAAGCTGTGGCGCTTATAATTGCATTAACTGTGGCGCTAGAGAAGTGCCACATATCTGGACCCCACTAAAAAAAGCTGTGGCGCTTGGAAGCGCCACAACATTTAAATTTTTTTTTAAAAAAAATACCCTCCTGTGGCGCTTGTTTGAGGAAGTGCCACAGGAGGGGGGCCTCCGACGCAAGCACCACAAGAGGGGGGGTCCTATTGTGGCGCTTGCTTCAGCAAGCGCCACAGGAGACCCCCCTCCTGTGACACTTCCTCAAACAAGCGCCACAGGAGGGTCCTTTTTTTTCTTTTTTTTTTTCTTTTTTCTTCTTTTTTTTCCTGTGGCCCTTTTTTATGCTTCCTGATTGTGAAGCTTTATATAAAATGAGTGGCTTTCGTATTTATCATCTCCACAAATTGTCAATCTTTCTATTTTATATTTCAACCTATTATATATATATATATATATATATAATTTTCACATTTAAAATTCAAGTTCCCCAACAATAATGTTCTTATATTAATACTCTCCAAAGCTAACATAAAAAATATCACAATACAAGAACTTGATATGTGAACACAGTACATCAACAACTAATTAAGTAAATTAAAAGATTACTAAAAAACGCAAACTTGTCGGCAAAAAAAATTAAACAAAGCAAAAAGACAAACGAAACAAAGCAAGCTAGAATGAAATAGTCTTCTTCTTACAAATCTATTAATTGACCAGCGCAGGGAGTAGGAGACCACGTTGGTGACGCTAGCTTGAGTGACGAGTGAGCGTTTGAGTGTGTTTTTTAGTGTGAAGATGATCGGAAATGGAGGGAGGGGGCCGACGGATCTACTAAGAAGATGAGAAAGGAAAAGTAATTTAATGGATGAAAGAGTAGTTGAATAATTAAAGTGGAGTAGTAGTCAAAAAGAGAAGGAATGGGGGACGGACACGGAACTACTACACGGGAAATGAAATAATTAAGAGATCTATCCATTTAAAATTCCCCCCCGCCTTTTTTTTTTAAATAGGCAAGTGTGGCGCCTAATTAATTAGGCGCCACACATTGCCTATCAGCTGTGGCGCCAAAGCAATTAGGCGCCACAGCTGATATATATATCATGTGTGGCGCCTGGGCATTAGGCGCCACACATGATATATTATATATCATGTGTGGCGCCTAATGCCCAGGCGCCACACATGATATATGATGCAGCTGTGGCGCCTGATGGGTCAGGCGCCACAGCTGCTTGTGTGGCGCCTGTAGACAGGCGCCACATTAGGTATCCCCAATTGTGGCACCTAATCTATTAGCCGCCACAGCTGGTACCTAAAAAAAATTATACAGGCTAAAAATAAAAAAAGGGAAGCTGTGGCACTTGTTTAAAGAAGTGTCACAAAATGTGCGCCACCTTTTATCTTTTTTGTAGTAGTGCACAAACATTGTTCCTCTTGATGAGAGCTTCATTTCTATGGTTTTAGAATTTCAAGAGGAGGTGTTTTGAGCCATCATCCAAGAACAAAAGCTGAAGAATCAAAGAAAGAATTTAAGGAGAAGCAATAGGTGATTATTAGCATCAATTTGAGTTGTTGGTTGTGTTGTTTGAATGAGTATTTTGGCATATGTAAATCTGCCCTGATTTTGTCCAAACAATGGTTTGGGTAATTCATGATGTTTTGGTTTTGTTATTGGTGGTTTATGATGATTAGAAACCATTTGACATAAGTTTGATGCTAAAATTGAAAGTTGGTAATTGTTGGAATTTATTTTGAATTTTCTGCCAAAACAGGACATGCGGAATGAGTGGGAATTTGTTCATTTTGATGTTACCATTTTGTTCTACATGAAAAATTGTGTGGGAATAGCCCCGGGTTGTAAATTTTGGGTCATTGAAACTCAAAATGTAAAACTGGGTTTTCTGCCTAAACAGAATTCAAGTGAGGTACTTTACTTGTATGGTGTTTTTGGATAATCAAATGATCTCTAAAAATTATGAAACTTTTCAGTCTAATAGTTCACATGCCAAGCTTTAGAATGGATATAAAATGTGTGTCATTTCGATTTGTGTGCTGAGAATTATGATTTTCCAAATTTTGGGGTTGAAACGGGAAGCAATTCTGTATTTTCAAGGAAATCATTGATACATATTTTTAGGATTTCCTGTAATTCTGTATTTTGTATTTAAGGAAATCATTGGTACATATTTTTCCTGTATAGAGGACTTCAATATCTTTCTATAGAACTTGGGATCACTTCATTTCGATTTTTGTAGAATTAGTTATAATTTTTCAAAATCTGGAGAAAATTATGGCAGATTTGGTTCAAGTGTGCGAAAATTCAAAGGTGATGGCATATGGTAGTATTGTTGAACTCTAAGGTTAGGAATTTGTCTTTTAGGTTAATTGACCACATTATCTTCTTAGTTAACTTGATTAAATGTCCGTAATAATAACCAACTTTAGTGTTTGAATTAAAGAAGAATTGGATTAAGTAATAACCTGTCGCCTGTAATTCTAATTATAGGATTTGACATTTGCCCTGCACATGATAAACCGGTGCCAAAGCATGAGCGGAAAGAACAAAGTAGTGACCCTTTCTCTTATATTGTGTATGATACATTGTATGTATGTTTTATCATTGAGTGTGAAACATGCCATTGTGAAACCCGCTGTTGAGAAACATGCCGGTATGGATATGCCGTTGTGGAATATGCTGTTGTGAAATATGTCGTATGAAATATGCTGATGTGAAATATGCCGTTGTGAAACATGTCAATGAAAGCTGTCGTAGAAATGTCATTGATGTGTTGTTACTTGTGATTTGCTTTCATGCTTTGTAATTGTATATGTTATAAGTGAAATGTTACTACTGAGATTTTTTTGAATCTCATTCTTTCCATTGACTAACCTACAGCTAAGGCAAGCGGTTCAAAGGGAAAGCAAGTGACAAAGGGCGATTAGAGCTCCCAGTCAGGAGTTTTAATTTTGGTTGTTGGTTTTCATATTTTGTTGGGAATTAGTTGTATATATTGAATGGTGTAGTGTAATCCCGTATATGGGAAACTGTAAATGTAACCCCCTCATGGTAATCACATCCGGATTTCAAAATTTAAGTGAAATAGAGACCAATAAAATGAAATCAACAATTTATAATCCCTCAACTCGGGATGAGGTATTTCAAAATCAATTCAAAACATAATAATTCCAGGTCTCACATTCACGTGCGGATATAACTACTTGAGAAATCAAATCACATAAGAAATATCAGAGTGCGGAAACTAAAATCCCGGCAAACCCCCGGGTTACTTTATATATCGAATGGGTTTACTATTTTCCCAATGGGGATTACAAGACAAAATTCACTATGAACAATTTATATATAATAATCCCAAATCTACAATAGATAACCAAAAGTCCCAAAATCCTGGTTGTCCCTAAGAGGTCCTAACCACTCCGGGTTGGTCGCTTCTCCTTCGAGCCACTTGCCCTGTCAGAAAAGGTTAGTCATATGGAAAGAGTGAGATTCTAAAGAATCCCAGTAGCAACAAGACACTCATACGATATATAAACATAAAGCATGTATGTTCATCATGTTCAGAAGCTTCACAATAATCTCTGGCTTGCGCCACACACGACAGCACTCACGACTGTAATCACAATGTACTACGCCCACTTTCGTGGTGAACACTATGCCAGCTTTCGCTGTAATCACTATGCACAACGCCCGCTTTCGCGGTGAATACTATGTAGCAGCAACACGAAGCACAAAGCACCACAAAGCATCTCAAAGTACAATGGATCACTAAACTCCACAAGGTATCTCAATGCACAAGGTATCACAAAGCAGTAGCAGCAGCATCCACATAATGAATGACAGACAAACATACAATACATTTACACAAAGTATAAGAGAGGAGTCGCTACCTGTATCTTTCCTGACAATCTTTGGCACAGTGGGCTCACGCGTTCGGCAGATATCAAATCCTATACCAAATAGGGACAATTGATCAATCTCTCTTCCAATTACTTAATCCCAAAATACACTAAGTTGGTTATCATTTAGGACTCTTAAGAGGCCACAAATGTCTCTAATGAAAGCCCTAAAAGGTTGGGAAACAATAGGTTGAAGGTCACTTTTCGAAAACACTAAGTGCTGGAACACAGGGGTGGGCTGCGGCCCGCCTTCCTTGGGCTACGGCCCAAATATGGTCAGAAGGCCGTGGGCTGCAGCCCGCCACTCATGGGCCGCGGCCCGAAACAGGTCAGAAAGGTTTGGGCCGCGGCCTAGAAATTTCCTGACTCTGGGCTGAACTTCCAAAATTCATAACTAATCCTAGAAAAATTGAAACGGAGTGATTCCAAAGCCAAATGAAAGGTATATAAGTCCTCTTTCAAGGAAAAATATAGCCCCTCACTGGAAATCACTACACAAATACAGAATTACCAAAAACTACACACTACTCCAAAACAGAGTTCTGTTTCAATCCCAAACTTTGGATAACCATATCTCACAGAATACTAAACGAAATGATGCAAAATATATGTCCATTTTGAAGCATGGGATGTGAACTTTAAGACTGGAAAGTTTCATAATTTTCAAATACCATTTGGTCATTCAAAATGCTCATGAAAACAGACTGTGCAAAACAGAGCTTAAACAAGATAGATTTCCAACTTTTCCCAAGTGATCCCAATGAATCTAAAATCAATAACCAAGCTTATTCCCACACAAAATCACTCAAGGAATCCAATGGAAATGCCAAAATCACCAAAATCCTATTCCATTATCATGCTTTGGTTGTGGGTGACATTAAACACCAAACTCTCAAAATCTCCAAACTTAACAATTTCAAACCCAATCAATTTCTATCTATCCAAAATGCATTCCAAACACACAAATTCCATATCAAACACATACCAACTCCCAATGGCCCTCATTTTCGAAAATGAGCCCAAAATTCCAGAAAATTCAAACTATTTCAAATGGCATGAAACATAGATAGATAGATAGGTCTCACTCACCTTATCAACTTCTCCAAAGAGAGTTCTTGATTCACCCAAGTCCAGAATTTCGAGTGATCACAAACCACAACCAATGGACAAGCTACAACCATAGAAATGTAGCTCTTAACTCAAGGATCAACTTTGATGAAGGGAGTTTGAGCAATAGAGATCATTTACCTACTCAAAGATCAAGCTTTCCTTTTCTCTTTCCCAAGCTTGTGCGCCAGAAAAATGGAGGAAGAAGAGAGAGAAAATGGTGAGATGGAAGGGATGATGATGAAATGAGACTTTCCTTCCCTTGTACACACACACACTCTACCGATCAAGAGAGAGAGAAAAGAGAGGAAAAGTAGTATTTTGTTGATATATCCCGATTTTATCATAATATTTAATATCATATTTAGGGATTTTATCATTAATTTTTGGGCTAAATAACATTTATTATGATTTAATTGAATTAAAGAAGATTGTGTGAAAATAAATCTTAAAAGCATATATTTGTTATAATCTTGTAATTACTTTTTAAAATTTGAATTTTGAATAAAGATATTACAAGATATTGATCTGAATTGTAGGTCACATTGGAAAAGGAGGAGCTGAGGGACTAAAAAGTAAGATGAATAAGGACTGAAACAGAAAATAAGATTCTACTTGTGGCTCGAAGAGAATTCTGACAGAAAAAGGGAACTTTTCTGTAATATTTTCTGTCACTTTCAGAGAGGAAAATATCAGAGATAATTACAGAAAAGTACCCCTAATTCGCAAAACGTCATTTGGGTCCCAAAATGCGAAGATCACCGCGGGAACTGATTCATTTGCTCTTAGCGGAAATTACAGAACAGAACCCCGAATTCGAGAATTGCCAGTTTGGTCCCAATATCCGAGAATCAGTGTCTTTACACCTCTGAAACTGATTTTTTTGTCCAGATTCTCATATAAAATCTTGGAAAATCTTATCTGAATATAATTTTGAAAGATTATATCCCAACTTCGAAGAGATTTGACCTAGATTTCAAATAGAAAAGGAAATTAATAAAAGGGATCTGAAATTAGAGAAGAGAGGACACAGCCGCAGACGAACTTTCACACCACAGACACGCACACGGGCACCAGAACGCAGAACACAGCGGAAGATCTGAATCATCGCACCACCAGGGAAGACGCACCAGAACTCAGAGGGGGCGGAGATCTGAATGAGAACTAGAGTGACGCACGAGAACGAGATACACCAGACGTGGTGGCAAACGCTAGAGAAGGAGAACAAAGATCAAGATTCACTAATAACACCTCTCTCCTTCTCCTTTCATCTTAATTCCATGGATTCTTGGTGTCTTAAAGGAATTATGGTTGTGACAGATTCCATGAAAGGCTAAATTCCTTCTTGCTTCTTGGAGATGGAAGATTGGTTTGAGCTCCAGAGATACATTCAGGAGAGTTAATTGTTTTAATCTTTTTATTTAATTATGTAACAAATTTCCTTAGTTAGGATTTTATGTTATATGGTTAATTTACTGAGATTGCGAGTTGTTTATCTTAGTAGGATTGAACAATTGTGATTTAGATTGGTTTATGTGGTTTGAGATTTAAATTTTTATATTTCCTTTTGGTTTAATGTGGTTGTCTATTCTTTCATAGTTTGAATGAGTATTATGACTGCTTAAATCTTGTTTGGATATCTCAGTTGAATGTTCGTTGTATAGAGAAATAAGTTGCATGAATCCAATCCTAAATTGCACACTAAGTGGTATTTAATAGTGTATTAAGAGGTAATTATCTAGCTAGAGTTCTAGGGGTATTCACCAATTAATATACTAGACTTAGCGAGTTGTTAAGGTTTAATTTTTGACTTAGTGAGTAATTTAACTCCCAATTCAATTTGAGCAAGGATAACTATTCCATTTTTCCAAGAAGCATTTATCATTAATTTGTTTAAATCACAATTTCATTATTTCAACAATTTCTCAAAAATCCAAAAAAAAATAGTAGTCTAGTTTATTTTCCATTATTCAAAAGAAAAAAAAAATCAATTTAAAACCCATCTAAATATTTTTTGTCACTTAGTTTAGATTAGGAATTAAATAAAAGGCTCCTCAAGAGAATACGATCCGAGTTGTGTCCTTCACTGCATAATTTGATTTATTTTGATTTAACCTGAGGCGACTAAAGGCTTTAAATCATTTGTCCTCTAGTGCCTCATCCAAAGGCCTCCACTATGCCACATGTCACCATCTCATCTACTTCCACTATGAGCTCACATAGACACAATGTATAGGATTCCGACCCATCAATAATGAATCTCAATCATTGATCTCAAATACCACACACATTCATCTCAAATTTACATCATATTACTTCCAAAATATTTAATTACACAATTTTATAATCAATCTCAATGCCATTAGCCCTTAATCATAAATTGGGATATTACAATTCTCCCCCCGTCAAATAAATTTTGCCCTCGAAATTTGTCACACAACATGAGCCATAAACTCTGGATATCGCCTTCGCATATCCTCTTCCGCTTCCCATGTTGCTTCTCTTTGGGTCATTCCCTTCCAGATCACTTTCACATAAGGGATACTTCGGTGTCTGAGCCGTCGTTCTTCTCGTTCAATGATCTGCTCAGGCTCCACCGCATAAGTGAAATTGTCTTGCAACTTTACCTCCTCATACTCAACGATGTGAGACGGATCCGGTTGGTACTTCTTCAATTGGGAAATGTAATACCCCGAATTTTGGGATTGGAGGCTTGAGAATAAGCCTAAATTAAGCAAACTATTAAGCCCCGATTTAGCAAGTGTCCCAAATATATTCTCTAATGTTTCTAATATCTTTGGGGTATTAAGAAAGTAAAATGGTGAATTTTGGAGAATATAATTACGTTTTCGGTGAAATCGCCTATAAGGTAGTGAGCTTGTCATATGATTTTGAATGACCAAATGATAAGCAAAAATTATGAAATTTTACAAGATGAAATTAGACGTCCTAAGCTTTAATTTGATATGTCATATGACTCAATTAGAGCTATACACAAAAAGATATGAATTTTTGAAGTCAGCACAGAAAAACTGTGAAATTTCTGGAACAATATGCAAAGATTGAAATTCTGGGAATTTTGTGATTCCATTAAGCAAAAGTCTATATTTTTCCTTGAAACTAGACTCAATAAGGGTTCTATAGGCTTTGGAATCACTCTAATTCGATGTTTCTAGAATTAGTTATGATTTTTCAAAGTTAGGGCAGAAAATCTGCCATAATTTCTGATAAACCCGAAAATAAAGAAATAATGTGATGGCAACTTTGTAATTATGAGATAAATGGTGATCAGCCTATTTTGGCACTAATTTGGACTCATGGCACGTGGTTATGGGCTGACTAAAGAGGGAAGAATAGTTTGGCTCTAATAAAGCTTATGACATTAGTTTCATATAGATAAATTCAAGCACAACAAAAGTCAACAATTGCAACTCATGTAAATGTTTGTGGTGGAGGATAAATTGCTGGATTAAAACATGATATTACTCCCTCCCCACATACACTTTCGGCCAAGTAAAAGGGCCCAAGAAAAGATGAGGATTAATTTAATTATGCATGTGTTTAAAAACTTGCAATAAAATATTCTAAAGGTAAGAAGTGAGATAATAGGATAAAGCCAATGTTCTTTCTTTCCCTCTTCATTTTCGTATCAGCTGAGTGAAATTAAGAGAGAGAGAGAGACGCAAGAAGAGAAGCCAAGGAGCAAGAAGGTCAAGCTTCATGGTCATCCAAGGTGAGTATCCCATGAAAATCCTTGTGGTTTTGCTTGCAAATCTCATGAATTCCCTTCCTAAACCTCAAACCCTCTCTCATTAAACCATGTTTAGTCAACTCAATTAAGATAAAAGGAGGAGGTGAAGGACGGCCATGTGAGATAGAGTGGAGAAAGCTAAGGTAAATCCAAGAACTCATTGAATCTTGATGTTTCTTGATTGTTCTTGGTGGTATTTGTTGTTATTTGGTTGTTTGGCTTTGATTCCATGAATTTTGTAAATTTGGGATAATGCAAACCCTAGGGGTTATGCTGCCTAATTTTCCATTAATCATGTCAAGATGTGATTACATAGTTAAACAAGTGATTAGAGGTGTATTGGACGTGTTTGGAAGGTTGGAAGTTTGGAAATCACTTTGTTTTTCCATAAAACCCTGTTTCAGCCAGTACTGTTTTGTGTATGTTAGAGTTGGATTTTCAATGATTTGATGGTTCCATTGAGTTCAGGAGGGAAAATTAGGTGGGGTTACAGTTGGGCACTTTTTCGGAAAAGGCCGAGAAAGCATAATTATGAAAATGCCTCTAAAACACTGAAATAAGGGCTGCCAAGGGCAATTTCGTCTTTTGGCAGTGAATTTGGTAATTCTGAGTCCGGAAATCGATTCCTTGGGCGAAAATATGTCAGGATAGCCTATGTTAAAATTTCAAGAAAAGTACAGTCGGACCGGGTACGGCGGGGCCGGGCGGGGTCCCTAGGGGTATTTTAGTAAATTTTCAATATAGCCTCATATAAACCCCAGAAACACTATGGAAGTGTCTAAATGGTACATTTGACATTGTAGGATCGAATGTGAAGCCCCGAGTTGCTGGCACGCAAATCGAGGAGGAAAGACTGGAGGTAGGGGACTTGCCTTACTTGCATGTATTTGATATCTTTGCTTGTGTAGTGATGTATGTGATTGCTTTACTTGATTGTGTAGAGCATATTTGAATAAATGAAGCTCTGTTTCTGTTTTACTGTGGCCATAGTTTTGTTACATGAAATATTGAGCATGCAGAAATGTCATTATGGGGCATGCATCTAGATAAAGCTAACATGTCATACACATAGCATCTATCATGCATGCATTATGGTATCTGTTTCCTACTGAGATTCTCTCGAATCTCACTCTCCCCTACCAACAATTTAGACATGGCAAGTGGCTCGTGGAGGGAGCGGCTAGGACTCCTCCGAGATGAGATTGTGTAATCCCCATTTGAAGAATTGTAATGGGTAATTGTACCCTATGTATCTTTAGTGAAGGTATGTACCAGAGATTGCCGAGATGATTAAGTTGTGCACTTTGATATTTATATGAATGTGATTTATCTTCGCGTAGTAATTATATTCGAAATGTGAATATGAGACCAAGTTTATAAATGATTTCAAAAAGTATTCGTGAAAACCCCGTCATGTGATGGGTTAGTAAATGTTATTTGATTATTATTGGTCTCTATTTCATTTTAATCACGTATTTCGGATATAATTACGGAGGGGGTTACAGGAAACATGAAACACATCATGGAGTCTGCTCAAGTTCGGGGGTAGGGCTATTCGATAAGCAATAGGCCCAATCCTTCCAAGGATCTCAAAAAAAACTATATACCTTGGGCTCAGCTTCTTTCGTTTGATTGCTCGCCCAATACCGGTGACAGGAGATACTCTAAGAAATACATGGTCACCAACATCAAACTCTAGAGGCCTTCTCCTCTTGTCAGCATAGCTTTTCTGTCGACTCTGAGCTGCAAGAAGCTTCTTACGAATAACGTGAATCTGGGCTGAGGTTTGATCAATAAGCTCCGGCCCATATAGCTTCCTCTCAGATAATTCATTCCAACACAATGGCAATTGGCATTTTCTTCCATACAACGCTTCATACGGCGCCATCTGAATGCTCGCATGATAGCTATTGTTGTAAGCAAATTCAGCAAGTGGAAGAAAACGATCCCAACTCCCTTTGAAGTCAAGAACACATGCCCGCAACATATCCTCTAAGGTCTGAATAGTCCTCTCTGACTGTCCATCGATCTGAGGATGATAGGCAGTACTGAATCTCAACTGAGTACCCAGTGCCTCATGTAATTCTTTCCAAAATCTCAAAGTAAATCGGGGATCACGATCGGAAATGATGTTCTTCGGTATGCCATAGAGTTTCACAATCTCACAAATATAAATCTCTGCTAGCTTGTCCAGAGAGTAATTAGCATTGATCGGTAGGAAGTGCGCTGACTTCGTTAACCGGTCCACAATAACCCAGATCGCATCATAATTCCTGATCTTGGGCAATCCCACAACAAGATCCATGGTCACACTTTCCCATTTCCATTCCGGAATCTCAGGACTCTGAAGTAAACCCGGTGGTCTCTGGTGCTCGATCTTCACTTTCTGACATGTGAGACACCTCGCCACATATTTCGTCACATCACTCTTCAAACCCAGCCACCAATATACAGATTTCAAACCATAGTACATTTTGGTCATACCAGGATGAAGGGTATACCGGCTCTTATGCGCCCATCTAAGATCTTCTGTCTCAACTCCGTCTTAAGTGGAACGCACACTCTTTTCTGATAGCGAACTAATCCACGAGGCGACACATCATAGCCCTGAACTTCTCCTCGCTCAATGCTAGGCAGATTATGCTGTATCCAGTCATCTTGCCTCTGAGCCTCTTCAATCTCAGCTCTAAGATCACTTTCCTCTTGGGAAACAGTGTAGTTGGCACAGATAATCTGGTTCGACAGGTTCATATCATGAAAATCAGCGATCAATTTCCCCTCGTATATCATCATAGCTGCAACGAGCACGGTCTTTCGACTAAGAGCATCAGCGACTATATTTGCCTTACCTGGATGATATTTGATTTCCAGGTTGTAGTCTTTAAGAAATTCCATCCAACGACGATGTCTCATATTCAGTTCTTTCTGATCATACAAATACTTGAGACTCTTGTGGTCGCAGTACAATTCCACCGTCACACCATACAGGTAATTATGTCAAATCTTCAATGCAAACACTATGGCCGCAAGCTCCAGATCATGAGTGGGATAGTTCAATTCATGAGGTTTGAGCTGTCGAGAGGCATAGGCTACCACACGTCCCTGCTGCATAAGGACACACCGTAATCCCTGCCCACTGGCATCAGAATACACAACGTAAGTCAAATTGGGATCAGGTAAAATCAACACAGGTACCGTAGTCAACCTCTATTTCAGCTCCACAAAGCAATTATCACAATGTTCTTCCCATACAAATGGCTGATCTTTTCTCGTGAGCTTGGTCATCGGCAACGTAATGCGGGAGAAATTCTGAATGAATCTCCGGTAATAACCAGCAAGACCCAGAAAACTGCGTACCTCAGTAACAGTTTCTGGCCTCTTCCAGTCCAGTACTGCTTCTACTTTACTAGGATCCACAGAGACCCCTTCTTGCGAGATAACATGGCCTAAGAATCTTACTTCTGATAGCCAAAACTCGCACTTACTCAGTTTGGCATAGAGTTGCTTTTCACGCAATATATTCAATATGATTCTCAGATGATGCTCATGCTCCTCCATACTCTTGGAGTATATCAGAATGTCATCGATAAATACCACAACGAACTGATCCAGATATTGTCGGAAAATACGGTTCATGTAATCCATGAATACCACAGGCGCATTTGTCAACCCAAATGGCATCACTAAAAACTCATAATGACCATACCTGGTCTGGAAAGCAGTCTTCGGAACATCGTCCGCTTTCACTCGTAGCTGATGATACCCCGACCTTAGATCAATCTTCGAAAATACACACGAACCAGATAGTTAATCTAATAGGTCATCAATTCTAGGGAGAGGGTACTTGTTCTTAACGGTAATCTTATTCAACTCTCTATAGTCGATACACAAACGAAGACTCCCGTCTTTCTTTTTCACAAACAAAACTGGAGCACCCCAATGTGACACACTGGGTCTAATAAACCCTTTCTCAAGCAAATCTTCAATCTGCTTCTTCAATTCCGCCATTTCATTTGGGGCCATACGATATGGGGCTTTAGATATCGAACCCGCTCCAGGCACAATGTCAATCGGAAATTGAACTTCCCTCTCAGGAGGTAATCCACTTAAGTCATCCGGAAAAACCTTAGGGAATTCATTCACTATGGGTATACTACTCAATGCTTCATTGGTCTCCCCTTGGATAGAAAAGAAAACCACATATCCCTGACAGCCCTTTTTCAAATATTTCTCAGCCTTAGCTGTTGAAAGGAAATTCAAACTAGCAGCTGGATTCTCAACACTAGGAGTAGTCGGATATACTATCCTCTTGTTCCCACAATCTAATAACACATTGTTAGCTCTTAACCAATCAAAATTCAAAATAACTTCCAACTGGTAGAGCGTCAAACAAATCAAATCTATTACAGACTCATGGCCCTCTACGGTTATAACACAATTCAGACAGGCTTCTGTAGCCATAGCCTTAACACCCATTGGTGTCGACACAATCAAATCGAATGGCAACTTATGCACATTCATTCCCAGACGCTTCACACAAGCATAAGCAATAAAGGAAAGACTTGCACCCGAATCAAATAACGCTTGTAACACAATGCCTTGGATAAGGACTTTACCTTGTATCAACTCTGGGGATTTCCAGGCCTCTTCTTGAGTCATAGCAAATACTCGGCCCTGAGTCCTCTGTCTCTGCTCTGGTCGTGGCTGTCCACACTCAACAGATGTATGCCCCACTTGCTTACAATTGAAGCAAATCACCCGACCATCACAAGTCTTACCATGATGTGGCTTGTTGCAACGAGGACAAGTCCATATACTAGGAGCTCTCTGCTGATCACGACTCCCAGACTGATAAGGCTTCTTACTACCCCCTCTAAATGAAGAGGATGATCCTGAGCCCTTCCGCTTCTGAGAAGCACCACCCTTACTAGGCTCATTATGACCACCACCAGCCTTAGCCGGATACAACTCTCTAAGATTGCTCTCAGTGATCCGACATTCTTCAACGGCCTTGTTGAACTTGGAAAACTGATGGGTGGCAAGTCTCTTTCTCATATCACGCCTTAAACCCCGAATTAACATGTCTGAGCTCAATTCCTCATCATCCATTTTCTGAAGATAAGAGGAATATCGGGATAGGCGGGTAAATCGGGACAAATATTCGTCAAAAGACTCTATGTCCCCTTGCTTGATATTCAGAAACTCGGTTTCCTTCTCAAGCTTCACTGACTTGGGAAAATATTTCTCATTGAAGTGTTGTTGGAACACCTCCCAGGTCAATGGCTCATTCTTAATCCTTAAGGACAACGCAATGTTACGCCACCAGCGGTCTGCATCACCCTCAAGCTTGTACACCGCCAACTTGGCTTTCACTTTAGAGGGACACACTAAGACTTCGAAAATCTTCTCAAGACGATGTAGCCAATCTTCAACCGCCTGAGGATCAAACTTCCCCTTAAATGCCGGAGGTAGTTGCTTACAGAATTTTGAGACCCAAAACTCAAGGTCTCGTTCCTCCCTAACTGGCACTCCATGGGATTCGTGGTTCTGAATCACATGAGGAGGGGATTCAAGTGGTCGTGCCGACCCTTCAATGGTCTCTTCCCGGGTTTCCTCTCGAGTTTCCTCATGAGTAGACTGACCTCGGCCCTCATTGTTCTTGGCCTTTTCAGCTCTGAGCTCTTCTCTAAGCTCCGCTATCATATCTCGTTGGTCCTTTATCAGGCCCATCAACTCTTGCATTGGGTCCGGTGGATTGTCATTAACCACTTCCACCTCAGGGTCTACTCGCTGTCCACTGGGACGACCCCTTGTCTTTTTCATTCTACAAATCATTCACTAGGTCAGTTCCTCAGATAATGTATACACATTGTTCACAAATCTCATATATATATCCCTAACACCGAGCACATATGTGTATACAACAATCATTCACAGATGATCTATTATCACTAAGACCACACTATGGGAGCTATCCTAGCAAACTCTACCTTTGCCAGGAACTACATCTCTGATACCAAAAATGTAACCCCCTCATGGTAATCATATCAGGATTTCAAAATTTAAGTGAAATAGAGACCAATAAAATGAAATCAACAATTTATAATCCCTCAACTCGGGATGAGGTATTTCAAAATCAATTCAAAACATAATAATTCCGGGTCTCACATTCACGTGCGGATATAACTACTTGAGAAATCAAATCACATAAGAAATATCAGAGTGCGGAAACTAAAATCCCGGAAAACCCCCTGGTTACTTTATATATCGAATGGGTTTACTATTTTCCCAATGGGGATTACAAGACAAAATTCACTATGAACAATTTATATACAATAATCCCAAATCTACAATAGATAACCAAAAGTCCCAAAATCCTGGTTGTCCCTAAGAGGTCCTAACCACTCCGGGTTGGTCGCTTCTCCTTCGAGCCACTTGCCCTGTCTGAAAAGGTTAGTCATATGGAAAGAGTGAGATTCTAAAGAATCACAGTAGCAATAAGACACTCATACGATATATAAACATAAAGCATGTATGTTCATCATGTTCAGAAGCTTTACAATAATCTCTGGCTTGAGCCACACACGACAGCACTCACGGCTGTAATCACAATGCACTACGCCCACTTTCGTGGTGAACACTATGCCAGCTTTCGCTGTAATCACTATGCACAACGCCCGCTTTCGCGGTGAACACTATGTAGCAGCAACACGAAGCACAAAGCACCACAAAGCATCTCAAAGTACAATGGATCACTAAACTCCACAAGGTATCTCAATGCACAAGGTATCACAAAGCAGTAGCAGCAGCATCCACATAATGAATGACAGACAAACATACAATACATTTACACAAAGTATAAGAGAGGAGTCGCTACCTGTATCTTTCCTGACAATCTTTGGCACAGTGGGCTCATGCGTTCGGCAGATATCAAATCCTATACCAAATAGGGACAATTGATCAATCTCTCTTCCAATTACTTAATCCCATAATACACTAAGTTGGTTATCATTTAGGACTCTTAAGAGGCCACAAATGTCTCTAATGAAAGCCCTAAAAGGTTGGGAAACAATAGGTTGAAGGTCACTTTTCCAAAACACTAAGTGCTGGAACACAGGGGTGGGCTGCGGCCCGCCCTTCCTTGGGCTGCGGCCCAAATATGGTCAGAAGGCCATGGGCTGCAGCCCGCCACTCATGGGCCGCGGCCCAAAATAGGTCAGAAAGGTTTGGGCCGCGGCCCAGAAATTTCCTGACTCTGGGCTGAACTTCCAAATTTCATAACTAATCCTAGAAAAATCGAAACGGAGTGATTCCAAAGCCAAATGAAAGGTATATAAGTCCTCTTTCAAGGAAAAATATATCCCTTCACTGGAAATCACTACACAAATACAGAATTACCAAAAACTACGAACTACTCCAAAACAGAGTTCTGTTTCAATCCCAAATTTTGGACAACCATATCTCACAGAATACTAAACGAAATGATGTAAACTATATGTCCATTTTGAAGCATGGGATGTGAACTTTAAGACTGGAAAGTTTCATAATTTTCCAATACCATTTGGTCATTCAAAATGCTCATGCAAACAGACTGTGCAAAACAGAGCTTAAACAAGATAGATTTCCAACTTTTCCCAAGTGATCCCAATGAATCTAAAATCAATAACCAAGCTTATTCCCACACAAAATCACTCAAGGAATCCAATGGAAATGCCAAAATTACCAAAATCCTATTCCATTATCATGCTTTGGTTGTGGGTGACATTAAACACCAAACTCTCAAAATCTCCAAACTTAACAATTTCAAACCCAATCAATTTCTATCTATCCAAAATGCATTCCAAACACACAAATTCCATATCAAACACATACCAACTCCCAATGGCCCTCATTTTCGAAAATGAGCCCAAAATTCCAGAAAATTCAAACTATTTCAAATGGCATGAAACATAGATAGATAGATAGGTGTCACTCACCTTATCAACTTCTCCAAAGAGATTTCTTGATTCACCCAAGTCCAGAATTTCGAGTGATCACAAACCACAACCAATGGACAAGCTACAACCATAGAAATGTATCTCTTAACTCAAGGATCAACTTTGATGAAGGGAGTTTGAGCAATAGAGATCATTTACCTACTCAAAGATCAAGCTTTCCTTTTCTCTTTCCCAAGCTTGTGCACCAGAAAAATGGAGGAAGAAGAGAGAGAAAATGGTGAGATGGAAGGGATGATGATGAAATGAGACTTTCCTTCCCTTGTACACACACACACTCTACCGATCAAGAGAGAGAGAAAAGAGAGGAAAAGTAGTATTTTGTCCTCTAGTGCCTCATCCAAAGGCCTCCACTATGCCACATGTCACCATCTCATCCACTTCCACTATGAGCTCACATAGACACAATGTATAGGATTCCGACCCATCAATAATGAATCTCAACCATTGATCTCAAATACCACACACATTCATCTCAAATTTACATCATATTACTTCCAAAATATTTAATTACACAATTTTATAATCAATCTCAATGCCATTAGCCCTTAATCATAAATTGGGATATTACAGTAAATAAGCAATGTGCCTTGTAAACCCTTTATTAAAACCCGAGCGTTGTCGGAAATTTTTGGTTGGACTCTGATATGTATTAATGAAACCGAACTACACAGACCAGTTATATTCGAAATGTGAACGTGAGACCGTACTAAACAGGTTTTGGAAAAGTTTTAAATTAATCGTTGGTCTCTATTTCAACTTAATGACGCATTCTCGAACTATAAATTTGGCTATTAAGGTAGGGGTTACATTTTAGCCACTTCCACTCATCAAAACTGCACCAAAAATCAAAATCACATTCTCAATCGAGCATCCAGCCATAGAACACCACAAGATAAATGAAGTTGAAGATGAAGATGGTGAGTTGATTGATGGAGGCTTGAAGGTCTGAGAGATTTTGGATGCTTTGTTTTGATCTTTGAAAGTTTTCAGCGACAGAGAAAGATGCGAAGGTGATGGGAGCAACAGTGAAGTGAATATGACAAAGTGGAGGACGATGGTTGAGGAAGACGAAGTTCGTCAAGTCTGGTTGCGCCACCTCCTCTGCTCAGTCTCACAGCTTCTCCATTTTTGGTGCTCAGAGAATAAGGCGATGGTGGAAGCTAGGTAGAATGTCGCCGGCTACAGTGAAGCTTGATGGAAGGCCGCCGGCGACGGTGGAAGGTGGGAAGGTCAGGTCCAAAGGTCTGAAGGTTCTATGTGTTCGCGGCTGCTCCCCCGTTCTATATATTTTCACTGCAACTAATATAACCAGACCTCATTTTCTGGTGCAAATCGCTTTCAGTTTGAGGTAGACCAAACTGATATGTCAGAAATTCATGAGACTAATCTGTCATTTGTGAAATTCAAACCCCAAAGTGTCATTTTTCATATTTAATCCAAATTTTGAAGCACCTTCAATTGAAAACAATTAAACCAACATCAAATACTCTAAGAAAAATCAATGATTAAAAGTAATTACAATTTTTATGACAATTTTACTCTATTTAGTTCTAATGTAATATATTTACTCTTAATCTCAATTTATCTCAAAAAAGACATTTTAAACTCAATAATTATGAAAAAATCCCCAAATAAAATAGGAAAATATATGACAAATTAGGGATTTGTCAGTGACACTTGGCTCTACCAAAAGTAAATAGCTTGAATCCAAGGTTTTTCATGTACAATCCACAAGCACTTCATATATGTCTTTTTCCATGCTTACCATTTGTTCCTTATTTTCTGTTCGGACGGCACCAGGAAGTGCAAAGTGAGGATAATATGTTATTGGTTACATGTATGAGATTATTCGAACTGGATATACCTAAAAAAAATTTCGGTTGTTGAATTTTTTGTTTCAGTTTATTTGTTGATTATTTTATTGTCTTAATGGACTATTTAATTATATTTTCAGGTTTTTGATAATATGGACCCCCATTGTTAATGAAAATATTGATTTTAGGAAAAATCACTGTGAGGTCCCAATAAATGATTATAATTATCAAAAAGTCCAAATAATAAGTAAGTGGGACAAGTCTATTCTCATTTTCTATACCGAAACTTGTCACTTACTTGTGAAACTTTTTATGATTACATTCTTTCCTTAGAATCTTATAGTGATTCTCATTTGATTTCATTTGAGATACTTATGCACAACAACTTCTTTAAGAGCTGTGGTGTCAAAGCGACTCTTGGATGAGATCCTAGCTTTTTTTTTTTTTTGGTAATAAAACTTTTGGAAGGGGGTTGGACTAACCCACAATCCAAGGGTATGGCACCTAACTCAGATCCATGAGGACTGTCTCAGGCCCATAGAGTACACACGCCTCCACCCGTAGCTTGATAGTACACCCACTTTACCAAGGTCAAAGGAGATGCCTCCCCAAGCACCGCGACTAGAACCACAGCTAAGTGACACTCCCCACGGATCAAACTCCAAATAGTCACATATCTCACCCCTTTGCCAACTGAACCCATTGACAATGGGTCTTGAGGTCCTAGCTTTAGGTTATTGTTCAAGTTGTTAAGATGTTAGCTTTAGGATTATTAGCTGAAATGATTAAAATTTGTCATTCTACAGTTAATTGTAATGTTAGTTATAGTTAGTGCTCTATGTAATACATTTGAATAATAAAATTTAAAATATTGGCTGATAGTACTATTAGTCTACTAGATATAGCATGTGTTGCTGCCGTGGTTGCTTTGTGTGTGTGTGTGTGTGTGTACACAATTATAGGTTCAGGTTTTGGCTATACGGAAAAACAGAAAAGTTATTTTAAACAAAAAAAAAAAAAGATTTTCTGCCAATATTGATGATAAACTATCCACGTTGGTTTCTACCATGTCAGTTTTAATTCCGACGTAGATAACCACATCTACTACTTCTCTGGTTTTTAATATAAAACTCACTTTAATAAAAGAAATGAACTGTAAAATGAATCTTATATTAAAGATTAGAGGTGGTATTAGGTGTGAAATCAATTTCCTCTCAAAGGCAATAACATAAAAAATTATAGACGGAAGCAGTACAAGCAGAGGAATCTCCCATGAACACTCTAATTAATTTCAATCAAGATAGGCATGGAGGGTCTGAAGTTCTCTAATAAATCCTTGTTTTGAAGCATAGCAACTACTTCAGAGATCATTGGCCTTGCAGCCGCAGATGCTTGAATGCAAAGCAAACCAATCTCTATAGTTTTCTTCACTTCTTCTGCATCATACTCATTAGGGTCCAAGGCCTTATCCACTAACTCCAAGTGTTTTTCTTTCTCATAGAGTTTCCATGCCTATCAAATAAAATAAAAGTGAAGTGAGATGTATAATCGGTACTCAAAAACAAAGCAAACTAAATGAACGTCAGGTTGATGGTTTTTTTTTTTTTAATAAAAGAAATACAATTAGATTATATTCTATGCCAAAGAATAAATTGATTGTCTCAAATAAATCTTATCAAAATAGAAATGTCCTGCTAAGTAGTCAGAAAATTTTCTCACTTTTTGAATGAGGAATGCCCCTTCATCATCACTGTCGAGCTTTAATTCTGTGCACTTCTGACCACTAATGATTTCTAAGACGACAACACCATAACTGTAAATATCTGCTTTTTCTGATAATTGGCCGTGAATTGCATACTCTGGTGCTGTGTATCCCCTAATAAATATGTAATAATTATGATGTTGATCACAGAGATGACTCATACAGAATATATACATACATATATATATATATATTATGATTGAAGAAAAACTTAACAAATGTAGGTATTTTGATCGACTTACAATGTTCCGACAATTCTTGTGCTAAGATGAGATTTGTCATCGGGTAAGAGCCTTGCCAGCCCAAAATCTGCAATTTTTGGCTGTAGATCATCATCTAAGAGGATGTTATTAATCTTTATGTCTCTGTGTATAATACGAACATGAAACTCCTCATGTAAATATGTCAAACCTCTTGCCACTCCTAAAATTACATCATATCGCTGCCTCCAGTTAAGAAAGCCTTTTCTTCTTTCCCCTGTTTTTCAAAATTTAAAACTTTGAAAGGTTAGTAAAAAAAACATGGATGGCGAAATATTAAGGTGGAAATATGCCCACATGCATAATAGCTCATGCTTAAAAGTTAAAAAATTGTATGAGAGTATAAGATACCAAATAAGAAGTTTTCAAGGCTGCTATTTTTCATGTATTCATAAACAAGGATTCTGTCAGGCCCTTTAGAACAACATCCCAGAAGTCGAACAAGATTTCGATGATGAACATTACTAATAAGCGTCACTTCACTTTCAAAATCTTCATCCATCCTGTTGGAATCTTGTAAGGTCATTTTCTTGACTGCAACAACTTTCCCATTCTTCAAAGTGCCCTATATTAGTGATTATAAGGAATTTCAATCATGATAGCTTTATCAATTAGAAGAAGTTCAACCTTAGTTCATATTTTGGAAATCTAACTTCTTATATGTAACACTAGATAAAACTCTCATTTAGAGACATCCTTGGTTTTAGAACATGAACTATATTATTGAAAATCAAATTCATCAAAATTACCTTGTATACAACCCCGAATCCTCCCTCTCCTAGTTTATTTTCTTCACTATAATTGTTGGTTGCCGACATCAAATCATCATAACGGTAAGTAATTGGGCCTTCCAACCTGCTTGCTCCTATTATGTCCTCTGGTGAGGAAAACGTATAATGAAAGTAAAACATCACATGAAATAGTTACAAGCATATGCAGGAGCAAAGGACTTTTAAGTTGTTTACCTCTATGACTTCTCTCATTCTTTTTATGTCGTCTAATCCAGGCAAACAACAATCCAAGGAGTATCAGAACAAGAACTATACCACCAACTACTCCACCAATAACGGCCCGCTTTTTGCTTGATGAGCCTACAAGACAAGATCAAATAATTCGTTTTCAAATTGGTCACTCATCAGCTCATTTTGAATCAAGGCCATGGTTAACTTCAAAATTATAGATAAGGTTGTCCATTGTTCATTGTAAAACCTTTGGCTAACATAAGCTGCGGTTTTTTTTTTTTCCAAAAATCCTATCTATGATGTTGTTTTCTCTATGATTAATTATGAAGAATCATTCAGTAAGCTGTCTGATTGAACCATATTTTTATACAATTTTTCACAATTAAATTGGAATTTTAATGCATTTTCTGGGACATTATTGCCTGATTAAGTACTAATTTTAGTTAGGAATGATTGTATTGAATTAATTGCAATTAGGGGTAAAATTGTCATAATTTGTTAATTATTTTGTACAATTGTTCTTGGACATTTAATGCTACATTGTGTTTAAACTTGCATTATAGGTGTGAAGGAAGAAATTTTGAGATCTAGAGTGTTAGATTGAATTAATATTTTGAATCTTTAGAAAAATTACAGAAAAGGGCCCAAATTTTCTGAAAATTACAAAGTAAATGAAGAAAAGGGACCCATAAAATTATAAGAAAGGACCCAAAATATTTGGAAATGTTAGTTAAGCCTATAAATAGTTTTGCAAAATTTTCAAATTAGTCCCTCCTGAGAACTTTTTAGGTTTTTCAAATGGTCCCTGGTCAAAACGGTCCATTGCTAGGTCAGAAAACGCTGAAAGGAATGGAAAACCGAGAAGCAGCTGAGGGATATTAAAACAGAGCACAGCTTGCGCCGCACAAGCGGAGATCATCTCATCATCACCTTCTTCCTTCCTCGCCGGCGACTACGTTCTCCACCACGGCCGCCGGCGGGCACCGTCCCTTGACCACCGTCACCTCTTCCTTCTTCGATCACCATTGTTGCAGAGCTGGGAGGATCAGAGTGGAGTGCCGCGAGTCGAAAGGAGAGAGCTGAGATTCGGAGAGCTGGGAACTGAGAGAGAGACGAGACAAGCTTCAACCACCACTCCTCCGTCCTCACACCACCGTTCGGAGAAGCTTAAGCAGAGACAGAGTTCAGATTTGAGACACCACCAGCACCGTCTTGCTACATCAACCAACCACCGCCGTCAAATTAAGCTTACCACCAAACTGCCGTCCTCTGTTCTGTCACCATCGGATCTCCATTCTCACTCTTCTTCACATCTCATAGTCGTTCCCCTGCTTTCACAACCAGACCAGCTTCGCCTTCCTCTGTTTCTCTACTATGGGTCCTGTTTCAACACCACCGAAACACCATTGACTTTCACAGTCACCACTGTCATCATCTTCACCTTCGTCACTGCCTCTTCCTCCGTTGTACTGCCGTGTTCACCATACCATCTCATATTCTCCTTTGCACTTCACCATCATCATCTTCTTTCTTCATTTCATCGTCCTTCAATCACTTTCTTCTGTTCCTTCCCTTCTTCCATTAATTCCAGCGACTATCATCTTCTCCTTCACCACTTTTGAACACCACAATCATCATCTACTGCCTTTCCGAATTCTCAATCTCTAAAGAACCCACGGTCCTGCTTCTTTTTCCGATTCAAATCCTTTTTTTTTCACTTCATTCAATTAATACATTTTGGGCAGTAGCTTCTCGATGGTTTTCAAGGCTGTTTGTGAGGTTATTTTGGAGTGTGCTGTGACCATAGCTATGAGTGGCTGAAATGGTTGAGTCTTGGTGGTAAAAAAAAGTGGCTAGAGCTTCAATGTGCTATAAAAGAGAGTTTATTAATTTTCTATTAGCTCAATTTATACATTATGTCTATGTGAGTTAATTTTATATTGGGATATATATGTTTTGAGACTTAGATGAGTGATTATTTGTCTATGATGGATTACCTTGTGTTGAATTTTGTATTGGTGTACTTGGATTTTTTTGAACTTAATTTCCTTTGATATTAATGAAATTATGCATTCTATGTGATTACTAGCGTGTGTAATGGATTTAATTTAAATTGAATGTCTTATATTATTCTTTCAATTAAAAGGAAGCAAGTGCATTAAAATAATTTTCAAACACACATCAAGGGGTTTTAACAATTTGTCTAAAAAATGACTATAAATGCAATAGTAAGATTAGTCATTAATTAGGTAGATTACACCTAATGCAATTGTTTGGAGTTTTTTATTTGATTTGATCCAAAATTAACTCCTAAATTATTTCAAGAAGTTAGGAAAGTCATTGACTTCACTACCAAGATTCATTTCCTCATACCCATCCCATTTTATAAAGAAAATACTAAAAATAGTTGTTTTAGGATTTTAATTAAGTTTTGCATTTTTCTATTTCCAACAAAAATCCAAAACCAATTTTTCCTTTGTTTTCATTGCATTTGTATGGCATATTAGATTACTTAGGATTCAATAAAAGGCTCCTCGAAAAGAGAGAATGATCCTAGGTTTGCTTATACGTAATCCTTGATTAATTTTTTATTGTGGACCCCAAGGCTAATGAATAAGAGACAAAAAGTCCACCAATCACTGTCACCCTATCTAGCATATTTTAGTTGTGGCTTGTGGAACTGTAGAAATGTCCACTTGCAGTGATTCCCCTTGCTTTTGTTTTTGTTTTGTTAATCTTTTGCTGTGGACATGTAAAATACATACTTGTTGGGATGGTGCAAAAATAAGTGGATTCAAGAAAAAAGATTGAACTAATTCAAAATTAAACAGAAGCAAGCTCAGAGAAGATAAACATAGTCGAAGATGACACACAAAATTTAACGTAGGTAAAAGACCTACCATCATGGCTGCATAAGGTAACTAATATATACACACACACATGCATAAAAGACAACGAGTGGCTAAATTTAAACATTTGACTGAGGGTGTGATATAATGTAACTTGTTTAACTCTAATTAATACTATACAAGAAATCTATCCAAGAATATAGATACATTACCTCAAGTCCTTAATACAAGATGATCTCGTGCTGCACTACAAACGAGATCTTGTTTTAAGAACGGGGTAATATCAAAAATAAAATATTAGAGGATATATATATGAGTATAGTTGAATGTACCTTGTTGTTTGACGGAGGGTATTGTGATATCAATGGTCTGGTTATCAGGAAAAAAGGGAGTGAGGGAGTATCTCATGAAACAACTATAATCAAAAGCCCTACCATCCGAATTGGGAAGACAAATCTCCACGCTACTGTAATCAACCTTCAAGCAATCAAGGCACACGTTCATTGTGGCAGTTTCAACACATTGAGCATAAGCATAAATAGTCGTCGCACCATTAATATTATTATTATTAGGGACAAGAATCTTCGTAGCCGCAGATAAACTTGGGATTCTGGGTGTTGCTGTTTGGAGATTCATTAGCACTTGTTGGACTGTCGTGTTAAATGTAGTTGCTGCTTCTCCTGTAGTTTGATTTCCACATGATACGATGTTGAAAGGCTGCGGTGCCTCATCAAAGAAACCATTGGAGTTGTACCTCAACACATCATAAAGAATTTCTTATCATTTTCCAAGTGCAATATATATATGGACTTTGTTGTGTATGAATTCACTTTACATATCAACTTACAGCTTCTGTGCTCCTTCGGTTATAACTGTATGTTTGGCAAACCACAAAACTATGGTTTCAGAAAACCTTTTCCGCAAGCAGAAACAAAACTCATCTCACATACTTTTCTCATAAATTGTAAAAGCTATTCTCAGAAGCTAACTTATAAATATAAAAGCTAGTTGAGAGGTTTGACTATAGATGTAATATACTTTTATCCATTTTCTCTCACAAATTTATAATTCTTTTTTCAATCAATCATATATTAAGTACACATGCTAATAGGGTTTTCAATCAATCATATATTAACAAGGAAAAATTCATTTAATTCCCAAGGATGCGACTTAATTTTAATCAATTCTAAAAGATTCTGAAATTTCACAGCACCCCTTTTGATCAAAATGAAATTAAGTTTTGCGGGTAAAAAAACAATAATGTCCTTTTTTTTATTTTTTTCTAAAAGAGCATTTACAAGATAAATAAAGACATTTACATGATAAAAAAGGGATTCGAAAGAACCTAAAAAGTTAAAAATATTTTGATCATTTATAAGACAAATATGAAAATTCACAAGACAAATAGACATTTACAAGACAAAAAGAGACATTTACATAACAAATAATGGTATTCGAAAGAACCTAGAGAATAAAAAATATTTTAGTCATTTACAAGACAAATATAGACATTTACAAGACAAATATAAATGGGATTTGAAAGAATCTAGGGAACTAAAAATATTTTGGCAATTTACAAGACAAATATTTGCATTTATAAGATAAATAAAGGAATTTGAAAAACCCTAGGGAATTAAAGACATTTTGGTCATTTATAAGATAAATATGGAAATTCACAAAACAAATAAGACAATTTACAAAACAAATAAAGTAAGGCATAATTGTCTTTTCACCTATAAAACTTAATTTCATTCTGACCCAAGGGGCTAGAGTGCAGTTTCAGAATCTTTTAATGGTTTACTGAAATTAAATCACATGCTTAAGGGCTAACTGAAATTCTCCCTTTTTAATATATCTGATGTCGTAATTGATTACCTCATTAGTCTAGTATAACTAAAACATCATTTCTTAAAAAATCATAAAAATACAAAACTACACTCTTCGATAACTACAGATATCATAGTATCCTTCATTTTCTCTATAAAGCTAATAATAAAAAGAAAATACAAAAAAATTCGGAAGATGAGATATTATAAAGTATATCTTTTAGCCATAGTTTCTGCTCTCCCTCGTTTCTGTGCTCTTCATATAATAAATTATATCTTATTTGATAATATCTCAACGTCGCAATAGTTGACCCAAAGAAATAATGTCGCAATTATCTCTGATTCGAAGCTATGAATATATACTAACAAAATACGCACACATTTAAAAAGTCAAACATTGCTTTCGATAAAAAAAAAAAAAAAAAAGTCAAACATTGATGGCTATTGGTTGTACCTGATGAAGCAACCATCGTACACGGCAAGGGCAGCGGAGGCCTTGGAGGAGGTGCAGCTGCGGATTTGGTCGGCGGCCACATTGAAGCACGTGATACAGTCGGCGACGGACATATAGTTTCTGCACTGAAAAATAGTGTAAACCGGTGCTCCATTTGCCTCCTTTGCCGCGGTGGCGAAATGCTTGTTTTGATCACTGATTTGCTGTCTGATATCTTGGAATGTTACGTTCAAGTTCTCTTCGACCATGGAGGCGTTGGTAACCACGCCGTCGTATGGGTTGCACCGGATCTCAAGAAGATTGGTCTGTGGATCTGAAACGACACCGTTAAGAGTCCAGCATGACCAGAATACGAAGGTAAATAATGGAAGGAGATGATTATCAGGAGGTTGAAGCATGTCTCGCTAAGAGAATGAAGATGAGAAGAGAAGGCGAATCATAAATTTTGGTGTATCCTCTCTACGTGTCAAAGACAACATTTTTACAATAATTTAAGGGGTAGAAAAATAAAGAGGGACCAGCGGATCATGGCACAATCTTAGTAGAGATTCAAAATACAATCTTAGAATTGGACCGACCCAAGTAATTTACAAGCCTATATAATACAACTTAGGATCCGACCCGAGCAAAATATAAGATGGTGGTTCAGGGAATGAGTATACATAGACTTAGCCTGCTTACTGGGATTCGTTCTTGTCTGAAGATCATGAAGAAGGAAGCCAATAAAGGATCGTATGGGGTGCGAAGAAGATGGACCTAATTGGGTTTTAATATCGGATGTATACTGATCTACATGTACATACAAATAAATACATATATATATAATTATATAGAGAGAAATTATGCATTTTAGCGTCCTGGAGCCAGGTAGTAAGAAGTTGGGTAGGCGCCACCCAAATATTAATTTCGCCCCTTTAAAATTTTTAGGTCTCTTACAGACTTTTTTTTTTTTTTTGTATTCACACTAACTTGAATTTGTACTAAAACCTCACGCTTCAGCAGCCACAACCCTTAACAATAGAATCAACATCTATTAGTATATCTGGTTGCAACTAATTTATTTAGAGTTGACTTTATAAATTTTAATTGATATAATATTTATAAATTTGGGTGTCAGAAGGTTTTCTACATATGAACATGATGCTCCGCCTCTAAGCCCCTGAACATGGAAGCTGGCTCCAAAGGGTGTGCCATGTGACTGTAGTGATGGGATTAATTTTTCTGTGTCCCCACGGGATGACGATCGATGCTGTGAATTTTGCATGTATTTTAATTGTCACAATGAAATGTATTATGATCATAACTAGAATTTACCAGTGCACTTAATTGGAAAAGCTAAGGAGAGAAGGGGGGAAGATAAATTTAATTACGACAATAAAAAGCAAATATAATAGAAGGCCATTTTACGTAACACACAATCCATAAGAGAAACACTTTTATAATGAAGATCCTACAATTTTTTTTCTACTTTTCCTTTTTTTTCCATTACACATCATTAATTATGTGTATTAATGGGAGACAAGTAATTCTTTCTTCTTTTTTGTTTATACGAGGAGACAAGTAATTCTGACATATTCTGAAGGGCATTTTAGGTAAAAAGAAATTAATTGTGCATTGAGAATTTAGTAATGCCTAACTCGCTCCTTTTAGTTCTATTTACAATACATTTGTAGAATATAATGAGTGTTGTGGTCCTTTTTATGTTATTCCTTCTTATATTTAATATAAGATATAGTTTGTAGTTCATTTTCTTTATTGAAGTAAATCTGATATTACTCCTCTCGTCTTTAATATAGATATTTGAGGATTGATCTTATTTCTAAATATAAGATATAGTTTTCATATTTGTTAATCTTATCCTAATTTACCCCTATTGATGCTTCCTCAACAATAATCAAAGAGGGGAGGGAATGAGAGCATTAAGGAAGAAAGCTAGGGTGTTTTAGAAAATACATGTCATGTTAACTAACTTAACTAACTTCTTTAATTTAATCAAATTAGGTAAATATATCTTATATTTGGCACTGGAGGAGAATTAAGGATAGGAGGGAGTATAATGCTTGGAAGCCTCCATCTCAATCTTTAAATTTTATGAAATAGGATCTTGGAACTCAGCCGTGCTAGCTAGGGTGGTACTCTGGAGCAAGTGGAAGAGATTTTAGACAAGAAAATACCCGAGTTAAACTTAAATCCTCTTGTTATTTTTGTTGTATTTGGGGAGATATTTGGAGTAACTCTCAAATATATGTGAACTTTGGTGAAAAGAAATGTTCGGGGTTGTTTAGGAGTAATTTAATATTTTTAAATTTATAATTAATTATTTGATGAATTAAATAATTATAATTTTTAAAATTTTCTCTAAATATCATTCCTTCTAATTTCTTTCCTCTAATGTTTCCCAAAAAAAAAAAAAAAACAGTAGCTAGGGGCTGGCCGGTCGGGTGATGCAGCCATATCTACATGATTTTTTAAATAATTTTTATTTTATATTTTAATATTATGCATTATCTCAATAAAATAAGATATATAAGTTATTCTTATTTTTATAGCATTTTCTTTATTGTTGTTGTTATCTTTATCTTTTAATATTATATTTGGATTTGACTTATTATTATTTTAATATGTAATTGATTAAATAAAGTATTTTATATTTGGTTTAAAGGAAGGAACGAAATCGCTAAAAAGTTTCATAATAACTAAGCAACATACAAGGATAAGTTACTGGGTAGAAGTAGAAAATAACAATAAGTTCATAATATTAATTTCTGAATCGAACCTTTTGGTGATCACATTTTTTAAGACTTCATAGTTATATTTCCTTTATATTTTTTACCTTCCCTCCTTCTTCTCTCTCCTTCTCCCTCCCTGTTTAGTGTCTGCACGCTCAAATTTGGGGATGACTGGTAACCTAATAATTCCAATAATACCAAATATGAATACATGACTTCTAATTCATAAATAACATATTTTTTACAATCAAAATATTAAGTAATTTGTAGAGATTTTAATCTTTCTGAAATTTCTACCATAGCATATAAGTTTAGCACAGTGTAACGAGCTCTACTCCGCAACAACATGAGCGCGCGCACGGACACACAAAACTTAGACAAACAAAGAAGGAGGGAATCCTGCATATAGACAACGTGGAGCACCTAAACAAGATTTACCAACATATACAAAGGGGTTTAAGGTATTACATTGAATCAAGAATCATTCAAATGACGCTCCAATTCCAATCTAGCCAAATAGACCTTCGATAATCAACAAGAGTGAGAGACATAATTAGCTGCACACTATCTAAGGCAAAAAATATTTTCCGATGAATAACATCCCATTCATATAATTTAATAAAATATAGAAGAAAACAATTTAAACAGATTTAACCTTGAATAATAACAATATGACAATAAATTGCAATTTCTATATCATACAATCATAGATATTAATAAAACTCTATACAAGATCATTAATCAAATAAATTCAAGTACAAAATAAATCGTTTTGTTTAACAAAATCAGTTTAAAACATCAAATCTCAAATCTCATCTATGTAGGACTTTTACAGAACGGATAACAAGCATGGACATGCATACAGTCCACAAGGGTAACAAATTAAGCGTAGCTCAAGGCTACGAATATAAGCGGACACACAATCCATGAGGGTAAATAACCAAGTGTGGCTTAAAGCTACAAAAACAAGCGCAGGTAAAAACCCACAAATAACAAGCACAAATCCTACGAATATTAAGCATGAGCAATGTCCCCACATATGTCAATCAAGCTCGAGTTTAACCATGGCACGCCAAGGACTAACAGTATTGTTGTTAGTAACTAGCGTTCTGTATTCAGTTCTCCCAAAAACATTTTCAATGATGCTTGGGGCCATTTTATCAAGGCGATTAAAAGTTCTTCTTTCAATACTGTGATGGCTCGTATGGAATACAACATAATAAAATACATCACTATGAAAGTTCACAAGCAATGTTTCAAAACTTTCCTTCAAATTCAATATGTCCACAAAAACCATTCCCAAATAATAAACTCGAATATAAACATTCCAAAATATAAGACTATCTTAACATGAAAAATTCTATGAGAAAATCGAAAGTTTCCCTAATATTTTCATACATAACCATGAATTATACTATGAAGTAATAGGAGAAGCATAAATAACAATAAATAAAATCATCAATCTAAACTCATTTCAATATCAATAAGAACATGAAATAAGAATATGAAACAAATCCAATAAAATTTTATTGGCAAAATCATACTTATAAAGAAGGTAATAAACATGAAAGTATTACAAACAATAAAAACATCATTTATAAAAAATTATAATGGGACATTATCCACTTACTTGATGCATTCCTAAAATATAATTCACTCTTCCCAAAACAATGCCCCTTATAGCCACCTAACCAATAAAACAATATCATCACTTCAATATAATTCTTTTACTTAATTTATTCTCAAGATTTAAACCTCCATCCCAAACTCAAGATAATTTGATTAGTTTTTTTCTTTATTAAATTGCATAGCCACATATTCGTACTTGTAGAAAAGAAGACAAATCTCTTCCAACAACTTTAAATTTTTTACTTAATAACTCAATAGTCTTAAAAAGGATATCTTTCATTTTCCTTATTTAAGCACACTATAAGACTTATTTCACCAAACAAGCCTCTTGATTTCTATATCACTATGATGCATATAAATCTTTTCCAAGTTTTAATATTCATATTAAGTGGTTTCTACACTATATAATTATGTCAATGCCACTTTAACATACTAATGAATTCAATTTGATTAAGTTCTTTCATCCAACATTCCACACTTTCTATCCCACCCAAATACTAACAAAAGAATAAACAACTTAATCTTTGGAATTTTCCATATAAAGTTTTCAAATTCCACATTTAAGTAAGACTTAAAATTAAATTCAGTTGATGTGTGTGTGTGAAAATAATTTCTTCATCACCATGAAAATACTATAGAAACACATTAAGTCTCCTTCCTTTCAAACATTTCAACAAACACCTATTAAGCACTCAAAATTAACTCAAAAGAAACATCTTTGTCATACTTGTTTGTCACAATAACTCAATCTCGCAAACCAAACAATTCATCCAGCACCACATGATAATCAAAGTTTTGATCACAATTAATACCAACCAACCAAAGCTATTCCATTAGCAAAATGGTTTTCTCAAAGTTTCCTCGATTTCATGATTTAGTTAATAACATTTTCACCATTATAGGTTTTAATGCTCCTTTCAAGCATTTCATCAAACACCCTATGTGCACTCCATTTGGCAATATCTAAAAATATGCTCCTCTTAAAATTACAGACCCAAATTTCATACATTATGGCAATATTTCAACTTTATTAAGTTACTAAAACTTGATAGAGCTCAAATCTAACACCAATTAGATTTTCCCAATCCATACACATGAACGAACAAAGAGGAAAAATGCAGCACTCTACCACAAAAAGAAATTGCATTCTAAAAACAGAGGAAAAGGAAGATCTTTGAACATACCACAAGAAGTCAAGAAAATTTTGAAGCTTTTCATACACCCATTCAAAACGACTGTGCATCAAGCAAAGGAAGGAGAAGACCTCAACAACTGAAACAGCAGCCACAAACCAGAACAGGGGAAGATGTTCAGCGTCAGGAAAAAAAAAATAGAAGAGATGAAGCTCGACTCACTCCTAAACCACCAAAACAGAGAAGGGAGAAACAAATTGATGTTGTAGAACACAACTACAAACACACCGTCAACAAGAAGGAAGAACAAAAGTAAAGGGACTAAGCACAAATCCGGGGACCTTCATCCTTGAGAGTGAGAACCCAATACGCAAGAGAGAGAGAGCCTCTGGAAATTTCTTCTACCCTCTGCTCGAGTTCATCGCACAGAAAAAAAAAAAGATGGATGGAGTAGAAAAAAAAAATCTATGGGCTTTATCTCTGTTTTTTTTGTTATTGTTGTTATTATTATTATTACAAAAAAAGACTTTTATGTTAATCTCACAATGCACAAAATAACAAAATAAAAGTATCCTTTATGATAGAGATAGAGAGGTTTCTAATATCAGACACAAAGATCAACATCATCAATACAAATTCCACTAGATTATTATCCACTTTTTTTAAACATAATTAAATCAAATAATTAAAGTATTAATTAAGAGTGAAATAATTATTCTAATTCGAGGACCATTATTACATTTTTATTTTCTTCTTCCTTTTTTTTTTTCAGATGATCAATTAATTAATTTTATTTTAAGAATTCTAAAATTTCTGGGTCATTACATTTAGCATCATGTGTTTGTGGGCATTGTGCATCTAGAAGGGATCTAGCTTGTCAGAAGTTGGATAGCCGCCCCCATGCATCTAACTGGTTTTGCCCCTTTGTAATTCTTAACGTTGTTTCCGTTAAAATAATATAGCTAGAGAAAATTAAAGTCTTAAAAAAGAAATGTTATTAACAAAAAATCTAATAACAAGTGAAAACCTATTTTTATTTCTAATATTGAAACTTGTCATTACAAGCTACTCAGTTGTAATGTGACTTTTTTGGTGATTATATTCCATAATTGATATTTATAATAATTCTCCTAATAATGTATTATTGTTTTTTATTTTTTGCCAACTTTATGCATGATTGTATGAAACAATGAGATTTGAATTATATTTGTTAAAGTAATTTTGGGAGAATCAAAAGGTTTTGGTCGGCAAGATAAGGAGACTTGGTGGTGGGATGAGACAGTTCAAGAGAAAGTCGAGTATAAAAAAGATTGTTTTAGAGCAATACACACTACAAAAAAATAGCATATTACCCACGGAAATTACCCATGGAATTCCGTCTCTGAAATCAAATTACCCACTGATTAGGGACTAAAACGGAATTACCGACGGATCACCGACTGAATTTTTTCCGTCTCTAAAAAATCAGTGGCAAATTGATTTACTGACGGAACTTTTATTCCGTCGGAAATTACCGACAGATTACCTACGGAAAAAATTCCGTCGGTAATTACCGACGGAATTTACCCACAGAAAAAATTCCGTCGGTGATTACCCATGGAAAAAATTCCGTTGGTAATTACCCACAGAATTTTTCCGTGGGTAATCCATCGATAATTTAATATTATTATTTTTTTTAAAAATTCCACGTGGTGACCTTAAAAGAGGCCACGTGGATATTACCGAAAGCCCCCCATCGTCCGCCCCAACATTTGGCCCCGGTAATTTAATATTATTATTTTTAAAAAAAAATTCCACGTGGCGACCTTAAAAGAGGCCACGTGGACATTACCGAAAGCCCCACATCGCCCCGCCCCAACATTTGGCCCCGGCAGCCCCCGAACAAGGGCCACGTGTCCCTCTAACCTTGCGCCACGTATCTCTGTGAGATAATTGTTGCATTTTGTGACTAAGGTGGGATTTGAACCTTGGACCTTTGGTATGTATTCTAATGCCTTTACCAGTTGAGCTGCTTTAACCTTACGTTATTTATTCACGTAATAATATATATAATGTAATAATTAAAAAACAAATATAATATTAAGATAAATATATATAATTAAATATATATTTATATATAATTATATTTTTCATTTTTTATAATATAAAAATTTTTAATTTCTAATTTCGTTTAAATATTTAATATTAATATAAATATATACAATATTACATATATACTTATAAATAATTATATATTTCGTTTTTTATAATATAAATTTAAATTTTTTTAATTTCTTATTTCATTTAAATATTTAATATTAATATTAATATATATAATATTAAATATATATTTATATATAATTATATATATTTTTATGATATAAACTTTAAAATTTTTAATTTTTTTATTTCATTTAAAATTTTTATTATTAATATTATATATATTTAATATATTATATTAAATATTAATTTTATGATATTTAAATTTTTATTTGTTATAGATTATTTTTATTTTTATTATTTTATATAAATTATTAAAAGATGATAAAAAAATTATTAGTTTTACCGACGGATTACCCACGGAATTCCGTCGGTAATTTCTCATTCAAATTACCCACGGAATTCTGTGGGTAAGGCGTGAGTAATTACTGACGGAAAAAATTCCGTGGGTTAAAGTTAGATTTACCGACGGAATTTTGATTCCGTGGATAATTACCGACGGAAAAAATTCCGTGCGTAATTACCGACGGAAATTACCCACGGAAAATTTTTCCGTCAGTCATTAGAGACGAATTACCCACGGAATTCCATCGGTAATTTCTCATTCAAATTACCCACAGAATTCCGTAGGTAAGGCGTGGGTTATTACCGACGGAAAAAATTCCATGGGTAATCCGTCATTAATTACCCACGGAATTTTTTCCTTCAGTAATTACCCACGGAATTTTTTCCCGTCGGTAAATCGTAGGAAATTACCGACAGAAATAATTCTGTGGGTAATTCCGTCGGTAATAACATGATTTTTTATAGTGACACTTGTGTAATAATATGGAAAATTGGGAAAGGTATCATTTGGCTAAAAAAGAGACTAAGAAGGCAGTGAGTGAAGCTCATAATAAAGCATATGAGGAGTTTTATAAGGAGTTAGGAACAAAGGCGGGAGAGTATAAGATTTATAAGATTGCAAAGAACAAGGAGAGAAAATCGATAGACTTGGATTTAGTGAGGTGTATAAAGGATGAAGAAGGCAAAGTTTTGGTTACTGATGGAGATATTAAGAATAGGTGGGAAGCCTACTTTTATAAGTTGTTCAATGATGGAGGGGGAGGGCCTTGTGATTGCGAAGATTTGACAACTCAAGAAGGTGATCTCAATTTGTCATTTTACCGCAGGATTCGAGTTGGCGAGGTTAGGGAAGCTCTTAAGAAAATGGAAAATGATAAAGCTGTTGGGCCTGATGGGATTTCTATTGAAGTTTGGAAATGCCTGGGTGAAGAGGGTGTTTTGTGGCTCACAAAATTATTTAATGAGATTTTACGATTCAAGAAAATGTCGGATGAGTGGAGGAAAAGTACTTTGATTCTTATTTATAAGAATAAAGGGGTATTCAAAATTGTGCAAACTATAGAGGAATTAAGCTTATGAGTCATATAATGAAATTATGGGAAAAGGTGATTGAATGCCGGTTGAGGTTGGAGACTAAAATTACGGAAAACCAATTTGGATTCATGCCATAAAGGTCTACAACAGAAGAAATTCATTTATTAAGAGGGTGTATGGAGAAGTATAGGAGCAAAGGAAGAGATTTGCATATGGTTTTCATCGATTTGGAAAAAGCATATGACCGTGTGCCAAGAGATATATTATGGAAAGCCTTGGAAAAGAAGGGGGTGTGGTTTGCATATATCAAAGCCATTCAGGATATGTATGAGGGGGTTACAACCAATGTTAGAATGCCTGGAGGTGTAATAAAGGACTTTCCTATAAGGATTGGCCTACATTAGGGATCAGCTTTGAGCCCTTATTTGTTTAACCTAGTGGTAGATGTTCTAACTGAGCCTATAAGAGAGGAGATCCCTAAATGCATGCTTTTTGTGGATGATATAGTTCTGTTGGCTGAATCTAGGGAGGAAATTAATTCTAAACTTGAGATATGGAGACGGACTTTGGAAGTGAAGGGTTTTCGTCTGAGTAGGAGCAAAACTGAATATATGTATTGTAAGTATGATAAGAGTCAAGGTCAAAATGAAGTGGAAGTTAAATTGGAAGGGCAAGTCATTTCGCAAGTGACAAAATTTTAGTATTTGGGATTAATTATACAACAAGATGGTGAAATTGATGATGATGTCAATCACAGAATTCAAGTTAGATGGTGTAAATGGAGAAAAGCTACTGAAGTTATATGTGATCGGAAAGTACCTAATAAGATAAAAAGAAAGTTCTACCGCACTGCTATAAGACCAGCAATGCTTTATGGTAGTGAGTGTTGGGCTTTAAAGGGATTACATAAGCATAAAATGGGGGTGGCCGAGATGACGATGTTGAGACGGATGTGTGGTCATACAAGAAAAGACAAGATTCGTAATAATCATATATGTGAACGAGTTGGAGTGGCCTCTATTGAAGGAAAAATGGTAGAAAGTCATTTGAGGTGGTTTGGACATGTTCAATGAAGGCCGTTGAATGCACCAGTGAGGAGGGTGGATCAAGCCGTATGGAGTCCTGTAAAACAAGGTCGCGGAAGGCCAAAGCGTACGCTTAATAAAGTCATAGAGAGAGACCTTTTGAATAATAATATACCAAAAAATTTGGTTTTTGACAGAGCACAATGGCATCGTGCGATCCATATAGCTGACCCCACCTAGTGGGATAAAGGCTTTGTTGTTGTTGTATTTTCGTGACTCATAAAATTTTAATTTATATAATAATATTTTTATGAGAATTAATCTTTCTATTTTAAATATATATAAAAAAAATTTTCACGCATGGTGCACACTTATCAAGAGAAAAAGTTAGGTAGTTAAATTTAATTTTTGTTAATTTTACCCTTCCTTAATTTTAATATACTCTTATGGCATTTTTTTCGTAAGCAAAAGTATTTTTCTGTTAGAGACAATTCTATTTGAAGTATTGTTGAGGACTAAATATGAGCACCTCTCTCAGCGGAGATTCAAATATTGGTTTACCAACACATGAATTCTTATGGGAATTTTAAAAAAATAGTAATTGTCAATAAAAATCTATAAATTATTTGTTGTTATAAACAATGGGACAAAACACCCATAAACAAGTTGCTAAATCAAAACTTCCATTGGCCAAGTCCCGCCAAAGGAATCTTGACTAAGACTAAAGTTCGAAGGTAATCTGCACATTTTTTTCCTTAACTATATAAATGCTCAAAATTAAACTGACGATCTGTATAGAAGTTACATGTAAACGTGATACTCTAACATAATTTAACAAAAATAAAACCGAATTAATGTAATATAATGTACAGCTTGGGTCGTTTCACTTTGAGTAGTCATTTATGAAACTAATTCCTAATAAACTAAGTAATTACAATACAAATTTGATAAGGGTAAAACATGATCGATTGATTTTCAAAGCTATAAATTAAATGTAATTAAAATAGATATTTTTGGATTTTTTAGAATAAAAGTGGAATGGAATGGAAATTGGTTTTGAAGAGTGTGATAAAGCCTTCTAGAATAATGAATTTCATCTATCATCTGCTTCAAAATATTTTTAGGAGTGTGCTGGTTTGACAAAAATGCTCAAAAGATCCTTTGAGCTAGCTTGAATTAGGTGAATTAAATCTCCCACACCGGGCAAGACTTAATTCCTCTAACTGAAGCTCAATACAAAACACTAGTAATTGCAATCAAAGTCCCTCAAAATACCAAACCTCAAACACCGTTGAATCTAGTGCATTAATCAGTGATTATTCCTAGACCTAGAAAATAATAACTTCTTAAAACACTATTAGAAAACACTTTGTATGCAATTTATGAAATCACTAAGTTTTCTAAAATACCAAACCCTATCAACCGATGAGTCTAATATCAAAAGAGAGGAACCCCTACTCCAGATATGCTATTAATCACTCTTAGTGTGTGATTGTGAATTAATTAATGCAATTGGTTCCAAAGTAATCCAAAATCAACTTAATATCCAAACAATACCATGCAAGATAATAAAGAATCGAGAAAATTACAATGAAACATATATGTAACCACATATATATATATATATATATATTGATGAGTACAATGTTTAACATAAACTAATTCAAATCATAAATTGATTCAAACAAAGATTAAACCAAATATATTAGTCTTAACTATAAATTCCAACTCCTTAAAAAAGCTTTCTCACCGTCTTGGGTGAGCTTTTTCTCTCCGTACGTGGGAGCTCTTTTTCCACCGCTAGGGTGGACTTTTAGTTTTCTTGGACCTAATTGTTGTGCTCTTTCTGGAAATCACTGCCACCCACTGTGGTAGTAAGAAAAGTGTATGGCTTGGTAATTAATTACTACGATTGCCGAGCAGGTTTATGAGTGCTTGAGAGTTTCATTATTGAATTTTTGTGAGCCTGAGTGTCGCGCGGGAGCTGGATATTTTCTCCGATTTAGTAAGTTCGGTGATGGTAGGTCTGGAGTCAGGAATGGAGGATGGAAAGAGCATAGTCTCTGGTTGCCGAAAGTCCGTCAATCTTGAACGAAATGAGAAGTTGAAAACAGGAGGGGCGCTAATCGGCCGACTGGAGGTCTCAAAGGAACTCAACAGAAGTACGGTGTTGTCGATGGTGCAGAAGGGATGGAATCTTAGTGACGAGATTGAGATTCTAGATGTGGGTAAGAATACCTATGTATTTCAATTCTCTAATCGATTTGATTACCTCAAAGTTATTCGTTAAATCTACAAATTTGGGATGATGAAATGTTGTATAAGGAGGTAAGTTTCGACCCAGAGCCCATTTTGGGTTCAGTTCCATGGTTTGCCATTTATCTACATGAATCAAGAAAATGCTAAACAGCTGGGCTCTTTGGTAGGTACGGTGGTTATGGTGGAAGATCCTATAAGGGACGGCAAGATGGCGCGTAACTTTCTTCAGGCTAGGGTGCTTGTGAACATCAAATCCCCTCTCATTACTGGTTGTTGGGTCCCTCAAAGGAAAAAAGACGACGTTTGGACAGAAGTTAAATACGAACGCCTCCCCAACCTCTGTTATAAGTGTGGCATTATTGGACATGATCAACGGACCTGCCATTTGCCAAGACAAAGTAATGATGAGGAGCTTGAATTTGGGAGTTGGCTCAAAGCTCCCTCTCTGAAAGTCATGGATGATTTGATTCAACTGGTTGATGAAAAATGGTGTGAAGCAAAGGACTTGAAGGAGAAGATGACGCGTGAGTCAACCACATCCAGGGCGCGTGCAGCAGAGAAAATAGTACAAGTTGGTGAACGTTCCATACCTTGGAGTGGCCCAAGCGGATCTTCGAGCAGTGATCCTACTTCACACAAGGCATCAAGTATAGATGAAAGCACTGACAAAGAAAAAGGTATGACTAATGCACAGTCAAGTATAGAGAAGTCTTGTTCCAATAAGGCCATTTCTATGAGACTTGAGTTGGGCTCAAAACGATGGGCCTAAAAGACTTTAGCAATCAGATCCCCAATGAGGCATTTCTACAAGACCAGCCCCGGCGATTCGGTTGAGAAACTTAAAGGGAAGGGTATGGTTTTTGTTGAGCCCATAATTAAAGATGCAGGGGGCAGAAGTGGGGCTGTTATCGAACTTATGTCAGTAGATGAAGACGTCTCCAAAGCTATCGTCCCATTTGTTTCTGGCTCACCAGTGTTTGATGTGGTTGGGAAGCTTGTAAAAGTGAAGTTGAAGAGGGCACCACCTGATATTGATTCCCCACAACAATTGAAAAGACGAAGACAAGACAAGGAGAATCATAAGGAATTAGAAGAATTGGGGACAGAGAAGAAGATTTCAGACAAGAAGAAAAATATCAGGAGGACGAAGCATCAAATACGACGTAAGTTGGCTTTCCCCTCTAATATGGCCTCTGATTGCATTCCAATTGTGGGGGAGGGGACTGAAGTATCTCAAATTGTTATTGTATCGGAGTTGACTGGTGATGAGGGCGTGAGTAGCTGGCCGTTAACAGCCCTCTGACAGCCATGAGGGTTATTTCGTGGAACTGTCAGGGTATTGGGGCTGCCTTGACAGTTAAAAACCTTAAAGAGGTGTGCAAACGGAATAAACCCCAATTGGTTTTCTTGATGGAGACCAAGCAAAAAGAAAAAAATGTAAAAAAAATACGGAGACGTTGTGGTTTTGAGGAGGAATGGATTGTGAATCCGATGGGTTTGAGTGGTGGTTTAGCTTTATGGTAGAACTCTGAAATTGTGGTGGAAATACTTCATTCATCGCAAAATATCATACATTCGGCTATTCACTCCACTGCCCTCTCAGCCCCAAATTTTATCACCTTTGTTTATAGTCCTCTTAAGGAAGGTGAAAGAAGAAAGGTATGGGAAAAGCTTTATGTCATTTCTCGAAGTATCAATGGACCCTGGATGTGTGTGGGAGATTTCAATGACCTCATTGGCCAATGTGAAAAATGGGGAGGTAGACCCCGTAACGTGCGTAAAATCCTTAATTTTCAGAAGCAAATTTCCAACTGTTGCCTGCTAGATATGGGTTTTCAAGGCTCTAACTATACTTGGCGGAATAATAGGCTTCATGAAGCTCATGTGAAAGAGAGGCTTGATAGGGCTTTGGCAAACGTTGAACTAAGGGAAGCCTTTCCAAAAGCTCAGGTATTCCACTTGGAACCTATTGGCTCTGATCATTATATGTTGTTAATTGACTTAAGCTACAATAATATCAAAACTCCTTATACTTTTAAATTTGAAATAGCTTGAATGAAACACCCGGATTTCAAAACTATTGTGCAGAAGGGTTGGAATGATCTGGTAGTCTCAAACAGGGGTAAAATAGATGAATTCTTAATGAGGCTGGCAAATTGCAGAAAGGAATTAGTGTGTTGGAGTAATAGAGTGTTTCCAAACTATTACAAACTTATAGAAAAGCTTAAGCTGGGGCTTTCAAAATGCCTTGATGGTGAATTCACATAGGACAAATTAAAGAAAGTTGATGAATTGAATGCTGAATTTGAGAAAGTTTGGGACAGAGAGGAATCCTACTGGTGGCAGAGGTCACGAATATCATGGCTGAGTATAGGAGACTAAAATTCACGATTCTTCCATGTTGCTACTCTTCAAAGAAGGAGGAGGAATGCTATTTTAAGGTTAAAAGAAGATGATGGTTCATGGGTGGATGAGGAAACAACAATAGCAAAGTGTATTACTACCTATTTTGCCAACTTGTTTACTACCTTTGCGCCACGTGAGTTCTCTGCATGTATTGACTATATTGATTGTAAGATGGATGACGTGAGCAATGAAATCTTATTGGCCCCTATCCTGGATGAAGAAGTGAAGGCTGCAGTATTTGAATTAGGGGGATCAAAAGCCCCGGGACTTGATGGTTTTAATGGTAAGTTCTACCAAGGAAACTGGAATGTTGTGAATCAGAACATTATTGACATGATGAAAGAATTTTTTCAATCTCAAAGTGATTTAAAAGCTCTTAACGAGACAAATCTTGTGTTGATCCCAAAAGTAGAGAGGGCAGAATTGGTGAGTCAATTTCGCCCGATTGGACTATGCAACTTTTCCTATAAGATCATTTCTAAGTTGCTAGCTAATCACCTGAAGCCATTAATGGACAAATGTATATCTATAAATCAGGGTGCTTTTGTCCCTGGACATCTTATTCAGGACAATATTATAATTGCTCATGAAGTCTTTCACTACCTTAGATGCAAACGTAGTGGTGGGAAGTATGAGTTTGTTCTGAAGATGGATATGAGCAAAGCTTATGATAGAATCGAATGGGACTTCTTACAGGCTGTTATGATCAAAATGGGCTTTTGTGAGAGATGGGTAAACCTTGTAACGGCATGCGTTTCATCAGTACATTTGAACATTTGCGTCTCAGGGCGAAAAGTGAGTTCTATAGCACCAAGCAGAGGTTTACGACAAGGGGACCCTCTATCTCCCTATTTATTCATTTTAGCCGCTGAGGCTCTATCAAGTATGCTAGAAAAAAATATTGAATGCCAAAATCTGAAAGGTATAAAATTGTCTAATCAATGTCCCATGTTGTCTCATACTTTCTTTGCAGATGATGCCCTTGTGTTTATGAACGCCAGTAAAGACAATTGTCGAAGATTGGCCAACATTCTTGAGATATATTGTGCTGCCTCTAGACAACAATTGAATCTGAGTAAATCAAGCATTATTTTTTCTCGAAATACCACAAATGCAGTTCAACCACAAGTGAGCCAAATTCTGAGCATTCCTATTTCTGATGATCTAGGGAAATACTTGGGAATTCCTAATGTGTGGGGCAAATCAAAACAGCAGGCCTTGGCTTATGTGAAGGAGAGAATTGGTAAGAAGGTGCAAGGGTGGAGCAGGAATATACTCTCTTTTACAGGACGTGAGGTAATGATTAAGGCGGTGGTAAATGCCATTCCAATTTACCCTATGACTTGTTTCAAGTTCCCAAAGAGGACATGTAAAGACCTTGACAGTTTAATCTCATATTTCTGGTGGAATAACAAAGGAATAGGCGGCAGTATTCACTGGAAAGCATGGAATCATATGCGGTTGCCTAAGGATAGTGGTGGAATGGGTTTCCGTGATTTTAAGGTCCTCAATGACTCTTTGTTAGCCAAAACAGCATGGCGACTATCTCAATAAGAAAATACACTTTGGTTCAAAGTGCTAAAGGGAGTGTATTTTCCGCATTCTACTTTCATGGTTGCAGACAAAGGCTCTAGAGCCTCCTGGACTTGGTCAAGCATCCTTGCTGGACGTTCAATGCTTAAAAATGATTGCCGTTGGCTGATCGGGGATGGTAAATCCATTACTATATGGAAAGATGCTTGGATTCCTGATTTGCAAGGTAAGTCTCTTAAACAATTCCTTAATTGTGATACTAATTCAAATGAGACTGTGGATGCTTTGATAGTAGAGGGAACTTGAAATTTTTCTAGCCTTTTGACTCTGGTCCCGAATGAAGTCTTAGATAGCATTGGCAAACTGAAACTGGATTACCTTTCTTTCCCAGATAAATTGGTTTGGATTAATGCTAGAAATGGCATTTTCACTGTTAAAAGAGGGTACAAAACAAATTTGGTGACCCACAAAGCTGATGTGAATCGTCCAGGGACATCATTTATTTTTCCAAAGGATTTTGGCAGAATTTGTGGAAAATAAAATCACTACCTCGTATAGTGCAGTTTATCTGGCGCTGTTGTTCCAGGGCAGTCCCTATAAAGGATGCTTTGTTTAAGCGGCACTGCTCAATTAGCCCACTATGCCCGATCTGTTTCTCTCAACATGAATCATTGGAACATTTACTGTTTTTCTGCCCTTGGGTAAGATGTATTTGGTTTGGTTGCCAATTGTCTTTGCGAATAGATCAGCTTAATATCAAGTCTTTTGAGGAATGGTTCTCTAAGCTTCTATGCCAACAGGATGCTTTGCAGGACGAAGATCTCTCCTTGCTGGTCTGGTTACTTTGGTTTATTTGGAAGGAGCGGAATGAAGTGGTCTTTAATCATAAATCCCCTGATCCTTATGCTGTTCTAGCCAAAGCTCGTGCGGGGGTTAAAGAATTCTAGGCTGCTGTCTCTATGAATCCATCGGCTGATGGGAGTGCAACGTCTTCCCGCTCTATTGGTTGGCGAGGTCCTCCCATCGGGTGGCTTAAAGTAAACTGTGATGGTTCATATAAGTCCACTGATAATACTGCAGCAATAGGAGTGATATGCTGAGACAGTTCTGGATCTTTTTTATGGGCTTTTGGTGAAAGTGTAAATGCTACATCTGCCTTTATCTTTGAGCTAATGGTGGTGAGAAAAGCTGTCCTGTTGTGTAGGGATCTTGATATCACTTCAGCAATAATTGAAACAGACAATGAAGACCTATTCACCTGCTTGAACTCAAGATCTCATACTAGAAGTGATTGGTGTGGGTGGCATCTTCTTATGAAAACTCAGAATTTAGCTTCATCTCGGTCTGGTTTATTTTTCTCTTTCTCTAATTGGGAGGGAAATCTTGCTGCTGACTGTATAGCAGTCTCTGTTCGAAAGAAGGTGTGTCCTCCGGGGTGGGTATCTCTACCATCACCTTCTCTTTCTGATTTGATTTCCCGAGATGCTGTTAATTCTGGCTGTTCTGGTTTTACTCCATCAGCGCCACCCATTTCTAGAGAATCCCAAGATGTCTTCAACCGTGAAGGAATTGGCTAAGATCCTCTTCAAGAGGTGGCAATAACTGGGGCTGTTATGTGGATCCCGCTTTTAATTGTCTATGTTTAGATTATCGCCTTGTATTTCTGCTGGTGTATTTGCTGTTATTCATTTTCAGTTGTGTTATGTTAATTGGACTCCTTGGTTATTTTCTCTGTTAGCAATATATCGAGATATTTCCAGGTCAAAAAAAAAAAAAAAACTCCTTAAACCAAATAAATCATAAATATATAGTCAAACTAATAAAATAAAATAAAAATCCCCTTTTTATAGCTCCGAGCATCAAGAATCAATCCATTACTCTAGGATTAGAAGAGATTTAGCTACTGCAAACCATCAATACAGCATCAAGAGGCAAAATCATATAAACAAATCAGAGATAGCCACGACATGCATGAATTCAGAAGCAGAGGAGGCTGCCAGAGGTCGTGACAGCGATGATTGATTAAGGTGAGAAGATAGTGGACTACTGAAGTGAAGGTGATGGTGGTCGACGGTGGTGTTCTGCTTCTCCCTTCTAGTTCAGTCTTCTCCATCTCTCAGCTCTCCCATGGAGCCCAGAGCTCCGTCTGCAACTCCGACTGGTGCAGCGGCGGTGGAGGTGAACGGTGGACAGAACCAGCTCCCAGCTCTCTCAGTCACCCTCTCAGTTCTCTAATCCTAGCTCACTCTCCTCTCCACTCCCGTCTTCCAACTCGCAGCTGAGCTCCTCGCTCTCAGCTGTGTTTTCAATCTCCAAACTCCCATCTCTCTCGGTTCTGTCTCTCTGGCCGTGACGGACAAAGACAGCGACGGTGGTGGATGTTGGTGAGGGGCGGAGCTGATGTGTATGGCAAATGAAGCTTGCGGCCACCCCCCATGAATCCTGACTCTCAGCTACCTCCTCTCCTCCCTCAGCTCTTCGCTTTCAGCTCCCAAATCCGCAGCTCTCTCTGTTCGCCGCCCCCCGTTTTGATTCAGCTGCTCTGGATTTCGTTTTTGCTTTTGACAATTGCTGAGGCCCATCTCCATTCAGACCTAATCCATTAAACCAAAAACGCTGAGTTTCAATTGTTAGACTAAAATGTCTTTTTCAATATTCATGGGACCAAAATGTCATTCCTGAATTTCAAACCCCAAATTACCATTTTCAGATTTTAATCCAAATTTTCAAGGATTTTCAATTGAAAAATATTTAAACAAACATCAAATAATTTCAGAAAAATCAATTATTAAGAGTAATTATAATTATTTTGACAATTTACGCTTTTTAGTCCTAATTTAATCTATTTTCTCTTAATCTCAATAAAGGAAATTTTGGCTCAATTATTATGACAAAAATCCCAATTAAAGTATAAAAACATATAATTAAAATAGGGCTTTGTCAATATAGTAAAATATGAGACTTTACAAAACAATCCTTGTATGTAGAAGTTACATGTAAACGTGATAACATAATTTAACAAGCTGTCTCCAAAGGGGCAATTTATCAAACAACCCATAACAGGGAACTTTTGGTATCACTTTCAAAAGGTCACATTACGTACAAATATTAACTTCTTCAATTAAAGAATAAAACTGTATTCTTAATGTCACATTTAAATTAAACTTATAAGAATTTTAATGTAGCTTTCCAAGTCACACAAATATTGAATAATGTACAATTGGATTCTCAATTCAAAATTCCAAAATCACACTTAAAGTGGTTCTTTACATAAAACACAATTACCTTGCTAGCTATCTAGTAGTAATGTAGAAATGAGGGCAGTAACATTGAGTTTTGAGTTAAAGGATGAAGTACAAGACCATTAAGCTGTTGGTTAAGATAGTAAGAGGTATTTCCTCTATAAAAAAGAAAACACAAGTTCGAATCCTAAGAAGCGTACTTGATAAGATCTTAGAGAGGCAAAACCTTTTTACACTCTGAACCTCAAGGGGATTAGTGTCCATTGATCAAATGAAAAAACCGAAGCAGTACAAGTAGAGGAGTAAGCCATGGACTACGGCTAATTAGTTTCAATCAAGATGGGCATAGTGGGACACATGTTCTGTAACAAGTCCTTGTTTTGGAGCATAACAACTATTTCAGACATCACTGGCCTCATATCAGCAGATGCTTGGATGCAAAGCAAACCAATCTCTATGATTTTCTTCACTTCTTCTGCATCATACTCATTAGGATCTAAGGTCTTGTCCACCATATCCAAGTGCTTGTCTTTCTCATAAAGTTTCCAAGACTATCAAGTTGGATAAGACGGAAGTGAAACAGAGGGGTACAAAAGACAAATGAACAATTAAGTGAATTTATTTTTGGATATTTCTTAGATTCATTGGCAATAGTGAAAGAATGGATTTTCCAAAAGCAAAGAAAAAATAACTTAGGCTGTATTATTAAAAACAGATTTCATAATCTAAATTTTCTCAAAAATAAAAAAAAGAGACTGCATTTTTAGATATTAATGGGAAGTTTCTCACTTTCTGAAGGAGGTGTGCTTCCTCATCATCATCATCAAGCTTTATTAGATCCGTGCTTTTTTGACCACTGATAACTTCTAAGATGACAACACCATAGCTATAGATATCTGCCTTTTCTGATAATTGGCCATAAATTATATACTCCGGTGCCGTGTATCCTCTGACAAAACACATATTATAATATTTATGATTAAATGATTAAAACGATAATGACTCTAGAAGAAATAAAACATATATAAACAACAATAAATATAGGTCCAATAAAATCTGAAATATGCACAAGTCATGTAAATTATTGTGTCATGTTTGACATAGATATGGATTCTTTTAAGTATTATAGTTAATAGGTGTAGAAGGAGTATTGTTCGATTAACTTGTATGCATGTGTACTATATATAAACATATTATCAATACCTTAGACAATCCAAGTGCTATGATAGAAGTGAAGAAAATTAAACAAATATAGTTCTCTTGGCTTACAATGTTCCTGCAACTTTTGTGCTTAAATGAGATTTGTCCTCAGGTAATAGCTTTGCTAATCCGAAATCAGCAATTTTAGGTTGTAAATCATCATCTAGGAGGATGTTGTGGGTCTTTATATCTCTATGTATAATACGTACGTGAAATTCCTCATGCAGATAAGCCAAACCTCTGGCTATTCCTAATATTACTTCGTATCGCTGCTTCCACTTGAGAGAACCTTTGTTTCTACCTGTTTTTTAAAAGAAAATTATGAAGGGCGAACCTTAAAAAATATCAAAGCTTTTTGCTACTTTCTCCAATAATATTATGACATAAGACTAAGCTTTGTTTTTTTTTTTGGAGAAGGTCGGTGTTGTGTTGTTGATATAAACTCATGTCATAATGTTATTGAGGAGAATAATAGCTGATGCACATGTAATTACAAAAGTCATTGGTTGATATAAAGATATATACCAAATACAAAGCTGTCAAGGCTGCCGTTTTTCATGTATTCATAAATCAGGATTCTATCATTGCCATTACTACAACATCCCAGAAGCCGAACAAGATTCCGATGATGAACATTACTTATAAGCTTCACTTCACTTTCAAATTCCAGCTCCATCTTCCTGGATCTGCGTAAAGTTAATTTTTTGACTGCAACAACTTTACCACTCTTCAAAGTTCCCTGCGCGATGGTAAAGAATTTCAATTGTGATAGTTTTAAAGTACCACCTTTAATAATTTGTCCTTTTGAAAACATATTTTTTACAACATTATATAAAACTAGTTTAGTGACATCCGACATGATCAATATTTAAATATTGAATATCAGATTAAAGTTACCTTGTATACAGCCCCAAATCCTCCTTGTCCTATTTTGTTTTCTGCACTGAATTTCTTTGTTGCAAATATCAAATCATTATAATTATAAGCAGTAAGACCTTCCAACTTGCTTGCTCCAATTATGTCTCCTGTTTGGGCAAATGCAAGTCAAAGTCATCTCTTAACTTAATAAAACAAATGAGGGCTTTGACCAAGCCTTCTAGGATGATTTTCCTTTAATTGCGCAGTGCTAATTGACCTTATTTGCAGGAAAATCAAGAGGAAATTGAATAAAATTGAGATGGGAGAGAGCCAAGTTTGGAAGTGCAACAAACCTCGCAACTCTTGACACAAAATAAAGGTCAAGGCGCATCATTAACTAGGTGACACAAAATTGATATCGTTGTCAAATTACTTGTTATGGATAAAATTAAAGAAGAATGATTGAACAAGATCTAAAATGCAACCAGTCTGAAGGAGAATCCTCTGACCCCTATACTTAAGTTGATTGAGTTCATCATATTAGTCACTTGCGACACATTGACCATGGAATTGGAAGACTCTTGTTCCATATATAAGTTTGTGATTTCAAAATGTACTACAACTAGACCCTATATGGCTATATGATAGGAGAATCACATACCCAAGTACTATTCACATTTCATAGATAAGAAAACCAAAGCATCACATTAATTAATTGCCAAATTTATAAACTTTTCAAGTAATTTACCTCTAGGAACCCTCTTATTCCTTCTTGATCGTCTACTCCAAGCAAACAATGCAAGGAGGATTAAAACAAGGGCTACACCTCCAACAACCCCTCCAATTATGACCCCTTTTTTGCTTGATCCTGCAATATATAAGGAAGCAAAAGTATTCATTTTCAAACTAGTCTCTCATTTTGAATTATACACAATAATTAAGTAACTACACGCATCTAAGACAAAAGGGGCTATATTCAAATCCTTGAATGACTTGTACCTTTTTTGATAATGGGTTTGATATGAATTGTGTGGGTATCATTAAAGAAGGAAGTGGTGGAGTATCTCAAGAAACAACCAGCATCAAAAGCCCTTCCATCTGAAAATGGAAGACAAATCTCCATACTGTTGTACCGACCCTTCAAACAATCAAGGCAATCATTTGCTATAATAGACTCAGTACATTGAGCAAACGCATAAATAGTTGCACCATTATTATTATTGGGAACATTTTTCTTCGTGGCTGCAAAGAAACCAGGGATTTTAGGTGTTGTTATTTGAAGATTCATTATAACTTGTTGTACTGTTGTGGTAAATGGAGTGGCTTCTCCTGTAGTCTGATTCCCACATAATACGAAATTGAAAGGCTGCGTCGCCTCGTCAAAGAAACCATTGGAGTTGTACCTACAACACCAAAAATTATAACGGACTTTGTTGCGTATAAATCAAGCTAATAATGATCATTAGCTATTTAGATATCTGTGTGTGTTTGCGACTGTTGCTTTTCATTATAAATTAAAATTAACTAATTTGGGTAGGTTAAGCAAGCTAGCTAAATTATTTAATTACAACGATTTAATCTCCCTAAAATACCAAAGCACAATATGAGAGATCTAAATTCATTTACAAGTAAATTAGTTTGGAGAAAAGGATAGATATTAGAGATAAAATGAATAGAGGTCTAATATTTATGACCATGATCAATCTCCTAACTAGCTCTTGTAATTAGTAAAACCGGTATAAAACTAGTAAAACCCATGAAATGTTTAGCAATTTGAACTAGTCAATTTTTTTTTAAAATTTTAAATAATGTTTTAAATCATATTTTATACATAAACACACACACAGGGTAAGAATTAAAAAAAAACTAGTGAGGAAATGTTCAAGAAAAATGTGTGTATTATAAATTAAAACTATAAATTTAAAAATAAAACTTTCAAATAAATGTTACATGTCAGAATTATTTTTCATTTTTTAACTATAAAATATTTGTTAATATATTAAATTATTTTTTGTTTTTATTTTACCTTGTGTTATATTTTTAATTAATTTTATCTTTTTATTTGAAACCAATTTTTTCCATAAATTTTTGTTCTTATTTTTGTCTTTATTTTAAAACAATTATTTTACATTTAAAATATATTAATTTAATCATTGACCTTCGATCGAGTGCCTCATTTGGTTGACTAACATGGAGCATTTAATAAAAGGTGTAGACCATTGGAACTTTAGTCTTTGATTCTGTTATTAATTTTCTGGAATAATTTTATAAAAAAAATTTCAGTATAAGTTTTGATAAGAAAATAAAATCAGATGATTTTTTCGAAAAATCTTATTTAAGCAAAAAATATAAAAATTATTTTAAATAATTGTTTTTAAAATCAACTTTGGTGAGAACCAAGCAAATTTGAGAGTGGAGATGGCATGTATGCAGATTGAAATTGGGGAGGGCTTCTTCAAGTTTAAGAGGTGAAAGTTCAAGACGTCTAGCTAAAGAAAAAGATGTGAAATTATTTTCTTTAAAAAAAATACTTAACTAAAAATTAATTACCAAAGAAGCTTTTAATTTTTTATTTTAAAAATAATAAATTATTTTGAAAACAGAAAATCAAACAAGGCCTAATAATTTGTTTAATTCCAATTTCTTTTTTTTTTTGTTATTTGTGTTCTCAGGAGATTTTTTAAGAACAATTTTTTAGGCATTGGCAAAAAAAAAAAAAAAGAATAATTTTTTAGGATAAGTTTTGGAAACAAAAAAAATTATAAAAATATATATCTAAAACATTATTTTTAAAAACATATCTGAATGGTTGAGAGAAGGGTGAAAATAATAATTTGCTTTATTAACATGATTATTATTAATGAAAACACAATGTTCTCTGCATCTTCTTTAATTTCCTAGAACAAGTAGGAACAAAACATGAAAAGAAAAAAAAAAGATGTTTGAAATATTTCTTATTTTTCATAACAAAATTTATTTATTTTTTTAATTTTCAAGGCACAATACAAATTTTCAAACTTGTCTTTTTAAACATTTTTGTGCTTTTTTATTAAAAAGATTGTTTTGCAAACTGTAAACCAGACATGTCTAAGTTTCTAATAATCAAATTCAAGATTGAAGAACGCAAACTCATGGCATAATGCCGCATTTCATAGCCAAGAAAAACCTCTAGGATGGAAGACTTGTGGTACCTGAGGAAGCAGCCGTCGTAGACAACATGGGCACCGGGGGCTACAGCGGCGACGCAGCTACGGATTTGTGCGGCTGCAGCATCGTAGCAGGCAAGACAGTCAACGATTGGAAGGTAATTTCTGCATTGAAAAAGAGTGATAACGGGACTTTCTCCGCTGCGTTGCTCTTGTGCGGTGGCGAAGTGCTTGTTTTGGTCTCTGATCTGTTCTCTGATGTCTCTAAACGTTGCGTTTAGGTTTTCATTGAAGACGGGGATGTTGGTGACGAAGGACTGCTCTGTTGGGTTACACTGGATCTTGAGAAGGTTGGTCTGTGGATCTGAAACGACGCCATTAAGAGTGCAGCATGACCAGAATATGAAGGTAAGTAAGGGAAGGAGAATAGAAGGTTGAAGCATGTTTAGTTGACAGGATGAGGATGGAGAGGAGGAGAGGAGAAGAGGAGAGAAAATAGTGAAAGGAAGATATGATGGTGATTTAAAATATACAGACAGCCACGAAAATGGTATTAGAATAAAAAGGACAATTATTCCAACTCCGTTGACTTTTCTAATTGATGAACCGTACTTAGTCGCCTTTGGTGGGTTAGGGCTCAAGCCCATACTAAGTGGGGCTCTAATAAGAACAATAAGTATGAGACAATTGAGATATTTAGTTTTCCCTTTATATTTTAAAATTGTTTGTATATAATACATATGGAATATATGGGATTGAGAGAGTCGGTTATGCAACTTACAATAGACTTCTCTCTTGAAAAAAAAAAAAAAAAAAAACTACTCTTTCAACTCACTGTAAGGAACTCTCTCCTCTTCCTCTCTATAATGCATTTGCTTTATAACGTGATTAAAGTCTAGATCGGTGCTTCAATTTTATGTGGGTATTTTAGTGAGTCAATCAGATTTTCTGGTACATTTGATATCCTTTATTAGTAATTAATTTGTGTAAACCTGCATCTGCATTTTTTATTTTTTGGGTATGAAAAATTGTTTAAAAGCTCGAGAAAAAGTGAAGCTACCTATTCCCTCTATTTCTCATTATAAGGATATTCAGTATGTTTCATAATATAACATGTTTTGTTTAAAGTATTATTTTTTTCCACATAGTATCACTAACTAACTATAAAACTTCTTAACTACTTAACCAGACTCTTCTAAATGACCTTTTTATACAATTCTAAATGACTTTTATACATGGAAATTTTGTTATTAGATCGTACCATGCAATTCGTAAGATGCAAATGGATATGTGTATTTATGCATGGATCATAGTGACGCTACTTTACTATTGTAGACTAATACATAAAATTGTTGCATAAGAACCTTTGTCAAAATGAAAAAGTAAAAATGTAGCTGTAGATACAAGAGGTTAATAAACATTCTCCCCTGAAAGCTATTCTTCATTTTTTTTTATTCATTGAGACGGGAGAGGGGTGTCTCTATTGATTTTCTTCCCTATTTACTCTCTATTGAATGTATCTACTATTAGATCAACTGTCAATGGTTGATATTTAATAATATCTAAAGAATAACATTATAATAAAAATCTATCATGGTAAATATCAACCATTGAAAATTGATCTAATCGTAGATACATTCAATAGAGTAAATGGAGAGGGAAATCAATGGAGACACCTATCTCCCCATTGAGACAGCGTCCACCGTAGTCATGATCATTCCTAAACAAGAATTTAACATATATTGTCTTATAATATTACGCATTAAATATATAGAAATGACTCTTTCATGAGTTCATGTGCGGGCCAGCTCCATAAATAGAAAGTAATCAAATAGGAAATTAAACAAGTTGAACTTTTTTATTCTTGCAACTTGTAGGAGGAAATTAAATAAGGCCATTATTGGTGTGTAGTGGTAGCACGGGCATCTTTTATTTTGATTCTGCTTGCATAATTTATTGGCTAAATTATACAAAACCCCTTAAGTTTTCGGTCAGCTACATATTACCCCATAACATTTCAAAGTTTAAATTTAACCCCTGACCTTTTTTTTTTTTTTAAACCCCTTCCGTTAACTAATCATTACCGTTTTAAAGGAAATTGCCACGTCAGATTAACAAAAGACACGTGGTATCCTACATGGTGTCCAATGTAAATTACTAAGTTTATAAAACCCCCTGACTTTTTACTAGTTTTAGATAATCCTCCGAACTTTGATTAGTTACAAATAACCCCCTTGACATTTCAAAATTTAATTTTTTTGGACTTGATCAAAATTTAAATTTAACTCCTTTAAAATTTTGATTTATAGTATTAAACCCCTATGTCATTACTTTTATCATTCTAATAAATGTATTAAGATTTTACTATCATTTGTCAATTAAAATAGCTTTTTTGTATGTCCAAAGTAGAAGAATAATATTTAGAAAAATATAAAAATAAACGTTGATCCTGTAATTCCAAAAAAATATGCATTACTAATAAAGAATTAATAAGGGCAAAAACTATCCTCTAACACAAATATAATATTTAAACTATCAATGCTCAATTATCTCATAAATATATTTAACACAAATGATTACATTTTGATACTATCAATGCTCAATTATCCCATGAATATATTTAACATTGAACCTGTAATTCAAAAAATTATGCATTACTAATAAAGAATCAATAAGGGCAAAAACTAATCCTCTAACACAGATGTAATATTTAAATTATCAATGCTCAATTATCCCATAAATATATTTAACACAAATGATGACATTTTGATACTATCAATGCTCAATTATCCCATGAATATATTTAACACAAATGATGACATTTTTATACTATCAATGCTCAATTATCCCAAGAAAATAAGTAAATGATATACAAATAATGATATTTTTATTTTTTATATTTTTTAAATATCATTCTTCTAGTTTTTGCCATATAAAAAAGCTATTTTAATTGACAAATGATAGTAAAAATCTTAATAAATTTATTAAAATGATAAAATTAACAACATAGGGTTTAATATTATAAATCAAAATTTTAAGGAAGTTAAATTTAAATTTTGAAATTTCAATGTGTTATTTGTAACTAATCAATATTCAACGGGATTATCTATAAATTGGTCAAAGTTCAAAGGAGTTTTATGAAATTAGTAATTTATATAGGACACCACGTGTTATATTTTAATTTGATGTAGCAATTTCCGTTAAAAAGATAACGGTTAGTTAGAGGTAGGAATTTAATAATAAAAAAAATAAAAGGTCAGGGGAGTTAAATTTAAACTTTGAAATGTCAGGGATACGGTTTTTTATAATTTAGCATAATTTATTTTGTATGGGCACTCAAAGCTATGTTGTTGAAGTCAGACCGGATTGGACGGTCCACCTAGTTTGGCCGTTGATTGGAAAGAAAAGTGAGTCAATCAACAGTGTTGGATCGTTTCACTAGTTAGACCCAGACGAGCCACCTAAAGCTAGGCTTTAGGCCAGAAGCCGGAAAATAGCTAGAAACCGCTTAGGATAGCCGGCCGGGTTAAAAACTCAAACACACCATGATGGGAACGAAAAGTAAAAGAGGAAGAGAAAGAACAAGAGAGCCAGAAGGAGGGGAGGATGACAAGAAAAGAAGAATCTTACCGATTTACGTCAAAGAAATATGTTGTTTTGTAAATTTCATTGCAGTTATGAAGTTAAAAAACAGCGATCACTACAAAGATGATGGACCATAAGGAAAGAACTCAAAGAAGAGAGGAAAAATATTTAGAAAACAAGTGAGCAAAGAAATAATAAAAAAAAGATACAAGCGTCTGATTTGAAAGTTGGTTTATGGGTACAATAAACAAGGACAAAGAGGTTGCATTGGAAAGGAGAGAGGCGGTATTAGAAAGGGATACAATTGAATATTTGCTTTTAACCAATAGATAAAAGAGTAAAACTATGGTGCTACTTTTTAACCATGGGATGTTAGATCATTGATGAGAAAGAAATATTGTTTTTAATTAAAATTTAAAAAATAAATTGGCATGAATGAAAATAAAAAATAAAAACCCCATTAACCCATGAATAATGTTTTTGCCCACTAACCCATGCACTAGTGGAAAAAGGTCTTTTTAGACCGGTTCTGGATCCGGTCTTGATACAACCGGTCTAAAAAGTATGTCATTTTTAATACCTGTTTTGTAACCGGTCTTAAAAGTCTTTATTTTAAGACCGGTTCTATTAATAACTGGTCTAAAATCAACAATTTTAAGACCAATTTTAATGAGTTCCGGTCTTAAAAGAACTCTTTTGTAAGGCGATTTATGTAACATTTTTAAGACCTGTTATAATAATAACCGGTCTTAAAAGTTATTTTAAGATTGGTTTTACATACAACCGGTCTTAAAAATGTTAATTTTAAGACCGGTTTTACATACAACCGGTCTTAAAGTTTTAATTTTTTTAAGACCGGTTGTAAATATAACCGGTCTTAAAATAACTTTTTAGACAGGTTATTATTATAACCAGTCTTAAAAGTGTCATATTTTTTTTTTGTTTGAGATTAGGTTAGTTACCAGAACGCATCTTTGAATTGCTACCTCTAATGCCATACTTATTAAGTGCCATATGGTGTTCAATTTGCTTCCACTTACCATTTCCTTTTGCTTTAACATTCTCATTGAATTGGGAACTTGTAACATGTCATATATATCCTCATGTATAATGTTTTGTTTAAAACCATCATATATATATATATGCATAAATGGATTCAACCATGACATATCATGCAACCAACAAGTCAATTCATCAAAATATACAAAAACCATTTTAAAACCAACAAACTTGTCAAATCATGCAACCAACAATATAAATGAATTCAACCAACCAACATGTCAATTCATAAATGAATATATACAAAAAAATTCCTCAGCTTAACATACAAGAACTCACTGTTGTAAAAGTTCATAAATGAATTCAGCACAACAATTACGAATGTGCTCAATATCTTCTTCTGGAAAGGGGTCAGCAAGTTCAAACATCTGAAACACCAAAGCCAGGCAAAACATTAAATTCACTTAAAAAAATAAAAGTAATACAAAATTTTTGAAATATATATACATTTACCTCTTCAGTAAATCCTGTCGTACCTAGGTAATAATATTATACATGTGCCTCAGAATATACAACCCACACAAGTTGGACCCCGATGGTTGCCTACGGGTCTGAAAAATAACATGATATCGTTAAAACAAGTATAAAATTAAAGTATGGCTTATTATTGAATACATTCTTAAAACAAACCAATATGTAACTAACCTTTGGCAAGATCCATGAAGGGTCTTTTACCTCACGCATAGGCCTACAAAGAGCAGTGTGTTGGAATGTCCGTATAGCCCTATATTTGTCTTAAACTTCCTCCAGCGTTTATCACAATACGTCATTGTCTTGTCATAGAAAACTTCACTCTTAGGAATGTCGTAAGTGAGCTGGATAGTTTCCCAAATATGTCGCTTCACACCTTTATCGACATTTCTCCACTGCTCTATCAAGATGCTAGGCTTGTTGCGTGCTAGGAGGCCGATAAAACTCCTATACCGTTGGGCATTAGGCCCGATTAGTTTCCAATATCTATCAAACTCAATCGGAATCCTTTCCCCGATATTCCGATTGAGAGGAATGTCTGTCAATCGGGTGGCTCTCCTACCCCTTCATCTAGGCCGATTACGTGGCTCATTGTGTTCCTGGCTCGGAGCATTGCTAGGCTCGCTTTGATTTGGATTAGTTGGATCGGGAGTACCCTCACTAGGACAACTCATTGTCTAAAAACACTTTAAGGACATTATTTAAGGAAATTTTGCTACACGGTGCTTATTGTTATAACAGGGCACTATCTACAATGGCATCATTCAAAATCAATATAACAGAAGCAACAAGCTTAAACCAAACAAAACAGAACCCAGTTTAGCAAAATCAACTAAGAGCTACACCACTATACACTACTACAAAAAGGTTGAAAGGTGGCACACATATTGTGGCCCTTCCTTAATGAAGCGCCACAGCTGCTCATTTATTATTTTTGTTATATTTTTTGTTTTTTTGTTTACCAGCTGTGGCGCCTGAAAGGGTAGGCGCCATAGCTGGTATGGTTAAGTGTGGCGCCTGACCAGGCAAGCGGCACACTTAACTTGCTAGTACCAGCTGTGGCGCCTGACACGCTAGGCGCCACACTAGCTTCTGGGTCAGGTGTGGCGCCTGACCAGGCAGGCGCCACCCCTGACCCTTTTTTTTTAAAAAAAAAAAATTGGTTAAGGGTGGCGCCTGCCTGGTCAGGCGCCACCCTTAACCCTTTTAAAAAAAAAAAAATTTTTAGTCAGGGGTGGCGCCTGCGTGGTCAGGCGCCACCCCTGATCCTTTTTTTAAAAAAAAAAAATTTTTTTACTCAGGGGTGGCGCCTGCCTGGTCAGGCGCCACCCCTGACCCTTTTTTTAAAAAAAAAAAAAAATTTTTTGGTCAGGGGTGGCGCCTACCTGGTCAGGCGCCACCCCTGACATTTTTTAAAAAAAAATAAAAAATCCTGATTTTCTATCCCTTCCCCACCAATCAGAACCCACCCCACCCCACCCCCTTATCCTATATTGTTTCCCGCCTCCCTCCCCCCAATCTCTTTCATTTCCCGCGTGCCACTCCCCCCTTCTCTTTCTTTACCTTTTTCACTATCTTTAATCATTCCCTCTCTCATTTTCATCTCAGTATCTGTGCGTGCTCTCCCCTCCTTCCATTTTCTTATCTTCACTTCTTAAAACGACACTCACACGAGCACACGTCTTTGTTTTATCCCAACTGCCAACCTCACTTCTGTCCCTATTATTCCCTTTTCTTTGTATTGTGTACAAGTTGTTGGTCCCCACTCCATTTGGTAGCTCAAATTTCTTCCTTTCCTCACTGAAGATTGTGTCACCAACGGCAATTACGTGGTCCCCCACTCCACTGCATTGATCAACCTGTAAGTTAAAGTTGCGTTTTGTTTTTATTAATTTTTTTTTTCAAGTTGTTCTGCTGTTTTTTTTTTATGTCATGCTTGCTATGGTTTTTTTTTTCCCTGTTATGACACGCATGTTTGTATATTTATATATCATATATAGTCATCTTCTTCATGGATGGTGTTATTATACTAGTACATAAACCAATTTAGAAATAGACATGTACATATATAGTATGTAATTTCATCCGATCAACACAGGAAAAAAATATAGAATGTAACTAAAATTATTGATGAGAAGACAAAAATGGCCATGTGCTCTCTCTCTCTCTCTGTCGGCAGATTTGTTTTGCTGTGGGACCATCTCTAGTTTTGTTTCTTTGCTCTTTACATGTACAACACCTATATAAATATATATATATATATATAATATACAAATGTGTTTGTTGTTTGTAGGCGTGTGTGTATTGTAGCTAGGCGTGTGTACATATATATTCCCATTACTAGAGACTTATCCGATCGATCCCCATTGTAGGCGTGTGTACTGTGTTTTAGCTCTCACTAGTTCTAAGAAATTAATGCAACAAATTACAAGAACAATGAAAGAATTGAATTTATATGTTATATATAACAATAGTAATTAATATACAAGTGACTTGAAATTAGATAATCAAATTAACTTTTAATAATACTGCTATTTCTTTTAAAACTTCTTCAAATTATTTGTTTTCCAAAAATCAAAATCATTTATTTAATATTATTTCACGTATTTAATATATATTTGTGTTAGTGCTATTTTGTAGAGGTAAGAAAATAATTTTTTGTATTATCTTATTAAACTATAATAGAGAAAATCCTATATAAACCCAATGAAAATAGGAAAAATTGAAATCAACATAATAAATTGAATAATTCGTTAATTGAGTCATTAACTTATTTAAAGATTTTAAAATATGAATAAAATGACTTTAATATATCAATGTTAATATTTAATAAAATAAAATATAATTTGTCTATATTGTTTAACTTTAAATATATTAACTAAAATCGTAAGGGGAAAAACATATAATAAGGAGATAATTAATGTTGGGATTATGCTTTCTTTTTCATTTTATTTTATTTTCTTTATTTTTTTTTTTGAATCATATTTTTTGATTTAAGCTAATCATATTTGATTTTATTATATTTTGATGTTTATTACACATATTATTATTTAAAAAAATAACTTAGAACCTCAAATATTTTATTGATTTGTTTATGTTTAATTTGTGTTTGTAGTTTCAGTTCATCAGTCTATTGAAGCTTCTATTTACGGTATGTTTTTTAAATTTTGAGCTCACAAATGTGATTTTAGTTAAATTTAATAGTTATAATTTGTAGGTGTTCTAATGATTGTTATTGATTAATTGCATAAGCAAAATAATTATTTATATATTCTTAACACTTGTATTTTATTTAATTATTGACTTGTAATGTTTTCTAATTTAACTATGATATATTATTGTGGCAAATATGGTTTCTTTTGTTATGAGTTGTAAAATTTTATTATAATGCCTGGGAATAATTAATGAATTATTTGGCAATTTAAATATTCAGTTTAAGACTTAGAAAGCTTCAATTATGAAGATTCATGTGGTGTATGTTATTTTAAATTAAAATTGGTAAGAGAATATAAAAGTAATTAGTAAATGCAATAGTTATACAACTAACCACGTAATTTTTTAAAAAAATAGATTGAAGCCCATAGATAGATCGTAAATGGATGTCATCTAATCGATGTTCAAGGGAATATATAGATGGGGTGAAGGATTTTATTACATTTGCAACTGAGCACACAAAAGATCCTGACAAAATCTTATGTCCTTGCTTATCCTGTTGTTTTGGAAAGCGGATTAGTCAACTTGATTTGCTAGATCATCTAGTGTGTTATGGTATTGATCAAACATATATACGATGGACAAGGCATGGTGAGACCAACGATTCATATAGTGATCGGGTGCATACCACGGGTGGTGCCTCAGATGAATTTGATCAAAGCATGTTTGATGAAGATGATGGTCTTGAAGAAATGGTAAATATGGTTGAAGGGGTGCTTCATAACTGCCCTAACGAATATGAGAAGTTGAAAGGTGATGCAGAGAAACCATTATATGTCGGAGGTACTAAATACACAAGATTGCTAGCAGTGTTGAAGTTGTACAACTTTAAAGCTCGCTACGGATTGAGTGATTCGGGTTTTACCGCATTGCTTGAACTGTTGCAAGATATGCTTCCAGAAGAAAATGTACTTCCTACCAAGACATACGAGGCAAAGCGAATTCTTTGCTCTACAACCGGTATGGGATATGAGAAGATACATGCATGTCCTAACGATTGCGTATTATTTCGAAATCAGTATGCAACGTTGGAGAAGTGCCCTAAATGCAACGCATCTCGATATAGGAAGAAGAAAGGAAAAAGTCCTTTGAAGGTGCTATGGTATTTTCCCATTGTTCCGAGATTCAGGCGACTGTATAGTAATGCAGAGATTGCTAAGCAGTTGACATGGCATGCAGATGAAAGGATTAAAGACACGAAGCTTAGGCACCCTGCAGACGCTCCTCAATGGAAAAAAATTGATCATGAGTACCCTGACTTTGCTGATGAAGTCAGGAACCTTCGCCTTGCACTGTCAACTGATGGAATTAATCCGCACGGTGTTCAGAGTAGCACACATAGCACGTGGCCGGTGATATTGATGCTTTATAACCTTCCTCCACACTTAATCATGAAACGCAAGTTTATGATGTTGTCCATGTTAATTCTGGGCCAAGGCAACCTGGGAATGATATAGATGTATACTTGGCTCCTTTAATTGATGACTTGAAGCTGCTTTGGGATGAAGGCGTTAGTGTGTATGACGGGTACATGGAAGAAAGTTTCACTTTGAAAGCCATGTTGTTTGGCACAATTAATGATTTCCCTGCTTATGGAAATTTGTCAGGATACAGCGTCAAAGGATATGATGCATGCCCTATATGTGAAGATGACACTCATTCAATGCGACTTCATCATTGTAAGAAAAATGTTTACATGGGGCATCGAAGATTCTTACCATCACAACATCGTTGGAGGAAGTGGAAAAAGCCTTTCAATGGTGATGCAGAAGAAGGTAGCCCACCGAAGATGTTGACCGGTTCCCAGGTGTATTCCAAGGTAAAAGACTTGGAGAACAATTTTGGCAAACCTTTTGCAAAACAAATCGAGACAAGCGGTTGGAAGAAAAAGTCTATTTTCTTTGAACTTCCATATTGGAAGTCTTTATATGTGAGGCATTTTCTTGATGTGATGCACATAGAAAAAAATATCTGTGATAGTCTAATTGGCACGTTGCTTAATATCCAAGGAAAAAGCAAGGACAATGTCAATTCGAGGTTGGATTTAGTGAACTTGGGAATTAGAGAAGAGTTGGCACCGATTGAGCAAGGGTCTCGTACCTATCTACCGCCAGCGGCATACACTCTGTCGAGGAAAGAGAAGAAATTGTTTTGTGAGTTTCTGTAAGGAATTAAAGTTCCCGAGGGCTACTCTTCAAATATAAAGAACCTTGTATCGATAAAAGAGTTGAAGTTAAAGAACCTTAAATCTCATGATTGTCATGTGCTAATGCAAAATTTCCTACCGGTTGGTATACGATCCATTTTACCCAAAAAATTAAGGAACACTATCACGAAACTTTGCGTGTTTTTCAAGTTGATCTGCAGTAAAGTGGTTGATTCAACCAGGTTACAAGATTTGCAAAGGCTGATTGTGTGTACTCTGTGTGAACTTGAAATGTATTTTCCGCCTTCTTTTTTTGACATTATGGTACATCTAACTGTACACTTGGTCAAAGAAACTCAATTGTGCGGTCTAGTGTACTTGAGATGGATGTACCCAAATGAACGATTCATGAAAATATTAAAGGGGTATGTGAAAAATAGATACCGTCCAGAGGGTTGTATCGCTGAAAGTTACATGGTTGAAGAAGCAAGTGACTTCTGTGCTGATTTTCTATCAAATGTTGACCCTGTAGGGATCCCCAAGTCCCGTCATGATGGCCGAAGATCAGGGAAAGGAACAACGGGGAGTGATGTAATAACGATATCAGTGACTGAACGGGATCAAGCCCACTTGTATGTCCTACATAACACTGATGAGGTCGAACCGTATGTAGAAGAACACAAGGATGCTCTCCGATTGGTACATGGTGATGGGAATGAAAATTTATTAACAACAGAACATAATAAACAATTTGCAGGCTGGTTGAAAAATCGTATTAACGATGAGATGGAGAGGAATCCTGATTCAGTTTCCAAAAAATTGAAGTGCCTGTCGAAGGGACCGAGCTTACATGTATTATCTTACAATGGTTATGCAATCAACGGTTACACATTTTATACACAAGACCATGATAAACAGAGCACGATGCAGAATAGTGGGGTAACACTTGTTGCTGATTCTTGGCATAGATCCAGTGCTAAAGATACACACCCTATCTATGCATCAATGTCATACTTTGGTGTCATTGAACGCATATGGGAGTTAGATTACTCTATGTTCAGGGTCCCTGTCTTCAAATGTCAGTGGGTTAACAACAACAGTGGATTGCGGATAGATGACTTAGGCTTTGTACAAGTGGACCTTTCTAAGGTTTGGTATGAAGATGATCCTTTTATTTTAGCAGCACAGGCAGAACAAGCATTTTACATTCCTGATCCTGCTAAGAAGAATTGGTCTATTGTACTTCCATCCAACAAGAATCGTCAAGCAGAAGTTGATTTTGAAAGTAATGAATATTTGAACATCAATAATGATGATCCTTCATTTGAGAATTTGTGGTCAGCAGAGATTGATATAGATGGAGATGTAGATGAAGATGAAGATGGAGATGGACCCCTATACGTGAGACATGATCATAAAGAGGGAACTTGGGTCAAGAGGAACACAATTCTCAATCCAACACGAATTCTGAAGAATAAAATTTTAAATCAGACAAGAAAAAGGAAAAGATAATGATTGCCTTGACTCATTTACTTGTACGTATGTTTTTATAAATTTCAAAATAATTTGCTTTCGTTGACATACAAGACCATTGTGCACTGATGTTTTGATTTGGTTTATTTCACTTGCAGGAGTATGGACTCACCACATCATGACATTGATGACGTTCCCAGTCCCGTACCTGATGACATTGATGACGTTCCCAGGCACATTGGTAGACAGAGATTTGAGGCGAACGTCAGACGTGGCAGGACAATTATGGCGAGGTTGATCAGACTGAGAAGTAACGGGATCAAGTTACAACTAGAGTGGAATGAAAATGGAAACCCGTTTGGGGAGAACAGTACCTCATTAAATAACTTCATCGGGACTACGGTTCGAGACAGAGTCCCTATTACAGTTCAAAATTGGAAAATGGTAAAGAAAAGTTATGAGGATGTGATCTGGGCTGAAATACAGGTAACACCTTAATTATATATTTATTCGGTTTGCTTTGTTTAACTTCATTTCAATCTTACATATGATATATGTTTTTTGACTTGTTTACAGAGTATTTTTATTATTGATGATGATCGGAAGAACTTCGTAATGAGAAAAGCCGGAAAACTTATGCGAAAGTTTCGTTCTGATCTCGTCAAATATTTCTTGAGGGATAATAATGATGATATCATTACTACACCGCCTTATCCATTATACGAAGGAATCATCACTCAAGCAATGTGGGATGAGTTTATCAAAACTCATACAACTCCTGATTTCCTGATAAGGGGATTTGTTTATTTTTCCCTATTACGTGTAATGTACGTATTTGTAAGTAACATTTATATATTTATATGAATCATTTTGATCTAACTAGGAGTTGAGCGAGAAGAATCGAGCTAACGCGACCAACATGCCATACCGATACACACAAGGACCTGTTTCATACGCAATTTTAGAAAGAAAAATGGTACGAACTGATGATTATTTCATTCATAATAAAAATTGTATGAATATCATTTAACTTTGACTAACTTCGATGTGCAGATACAAGAATCAGGCTCAGATATTACACAGGTTCCACGACATGAGCTGTGGGTCCAGGGTGGCACAAATAAGAAAGGTGAAATTCGTAGTGAGGAAGCAAGAAGAGTAGCCGAATATTGTGTAAGTATTCAATTATATTATGCGTTCAATAAATAATTGGCTTTACTTAAATGAACTCCATTTATAATAACTAATTTTCATTGTAATTCTTTTTGGGAAAGCGACAAATGACATAGGAGGATCCTGCGTTGGCGACCTATGTTGGTCGGGACGATTTATTGAGCATAGCGTTACCAGTGCCCGAGTATGATGGTCGTGTTCGGGGTACTGGTTTTGCAGTCACCCCATCAGCATACTTCGGACGTCAGAAGCGCTCGAGTAGAAGTGATGTTTCCTACCTACGTGACGAGATGTCTAGCTTTAAGCATCAAATGCAAGAACTTCAACAACAAATGCGCTGCAAGGAACAACGAGAAGAACAATTCACCGAACAAATGCGTTTGCTGCAAGAACAGAATGCGTTGTTAACAACGCAAATACAACAGTTGGTCCAGGGTAGGCCAACACCAAATGTTCCGTTCTGTGATAGCCCAAGTTTCAGAGATAGCTGCAATTCCATGCCTAAAGTCCCTTTTCCTTCGGTAATTAATTTCTTTTCTACTTAACTTTATGTTAAATTATAATTAAGCGAATTTATCATATTAACTCTATTTTCCGTAGGGCGAATTTCAATGCAAGCTATATGTCGAGCAAGCATCCAAGCACGCGGTTGCAGTGGGTGTTGCCTACAACACTGGTAAGGACATACTGCACAATTCACCGTTGCCCGATAACACACTCCGGGTTAGGGTTGACGTCTGCACGAACGAAGACGCCCTCTTACCGATCCCGTCTCAGGATGAGCAAAATAAGGTGGCAGATGTTGTAGGTGGCTATGTTGCTTGGCCAATAGGTCTTATCGAGCCATGTGGAAAGGTCGTTCATTCAAAATTCCCTGCACTTTTCCTTCAAACTTTCATCTCGAACTGTGATTTAATTTTCTGATTTGCGCAGGGTAAGCTTTCAAAGTCTTCAACAACACAACCCAAGTCAAAAGCATCGGCCAGCCAACAGAGCAGAAGAAGACATACCTCATATCTCGATCAATTAATATTGATTGCACCACAATTGATCGATAAGGGAGTAGTGTCATTACGTATTCCAAGACATATCTACAATGTTGGTGGTCTAGTTGATTATATTACTGCCGAGGTCGTGCAGGAAATATGTGCTCGTGATTGGGTTAGTGCTTCGGCTATCAACATCTGGATAAGGTACTTCACTATCATCGTTTATCACTGTTATTAATATATCTCGTTCCATTTCTTTTGTTTCTCATGACACTGTATGTTTTATACCAGGCATTTAGACCAGGACGTTTTAATGGATACACACAGGGTCCAATTCACATTTGTCAACCCTTTTCTCGTTGGTCATCATGAGGGTAAAATGGATGTGACTGCGCAGTCTAATGAGCTGAAAGATTACTTTAGCAAGAAAGCGACAGCAAATACATTATTTTTAGTGCCGTATAATGCAGGGTAAGTTATTATTGGTACAATTTTTCTTTTTATTGTTTAACTTCTATCATAACATGATTGTTCAAAAAATATTTTTAAAATATATTTTAGGCGCCATTGGATATTGATCGTTATCAATCCAGCGGAACCTTCAGGCCCTCGCATTTATTATGTGGATCCTCTGAAAAATGGTCTTCCACAAGACCGTTTTGATATGTTGCTATTGATCAATAGGTAAGTATACGTGCCTATAAATAAATATTTGCGAACATGATTGAATAACCAAAAGTAATCACTTTCTGTTTCTTTTATTAGCGCATTGACTGCGTATCGGTCGTCTGTCGGGTTAAACTATTCTAAAGCTACTGACCCCCGCCTTAGCTATCCTTGGAAGAAGATACAGGTATTGATATTTGACTTTAATTTACTTAGACTTTGTTAGTAAACACTTTTTATTCATGAACAGAGTTAAATATTGCATTATATTATTGCAGTGCCCTTTCCAACCTAATGACAATGATTGTGGGTACTATATCATGAAATTTATGAAGGATGTTATTATGCATGATCAACCATTTATTCCTCAAAAAGTAAGTCATTTAGTTGCACTTCATATTGTGTTGTAATGAAATTGAATTAGTGCCTGACACACTAGTGCAAAATATTAATTTAGCTACATAATTTTGCATCAGTTACTTGAAGAACCGAAGTCATAATTCATGTGACATAATTTCGCTTCTGTTTTATGTGTAACTGACGCCGTAATGTACAATATGGCATCAGTTACTTGAAGAACAGAAGTGATAATTCATGTGACATACATTCGCTTCTGTTTTAAGTGTAACTGACGCCGTAATGTATAATATTACATCAGTTGTATATTCAACTGATGTCGTAATTAAGAAGCTATAACAATAATAATTATAGAATCAGTTTAGTGAGCACCAGAAGCCATAATTAATATAAAGTTTTGGAATTTACTTTTGAAATAAATAAATTTAAAATATAACATGTCATAATTGTAATTAAATACTATAAATAAATTTTCCCAAAATATAATTATATTATACTTATATTATAAATGAATTTTTTTAAATGGGTCATTTATAACTCCGGACCATCAGATAGAGATTGATGAATTTCTTTTAGCTACTGAACCAAACCTAGTTAATTATAAAAATTTAAAAAAATTTAATGATCAATTTATGGGTGGAACTTAACCCATAATTTATAATTTATTTATCAAACTTATTTATAGTATCGGGTCCTATAAGAACCCAAAGCCTTAATTATAACCCACATGGTTCTAAAGAAGTCTTACAAATATGTTAATTATTTTTTTTCTAAAAGAAAAAACCGGAATACAGGGACGGTTCAAGCTAACAGACGCCCTAATTCAAACCCACGGCTCCACCATCTGCTAAGTTCGCGGCATCACCATATGAATTTCGCTCCAGCGGCTCTGCTTTCACAACTGTCCTTCATCGCTGTTGATGCAACTTCGCAGCTTTGCAACTCCGTCGGATTCCAGATAGAGCTTTGATAGAACTTCATCGCTGTCAATTTGAAGTTTTCACTGTGCCGTGGTGGGTCTTGATTTTCCTCCAAATTCCAAGATCGCAGGGCCTGGTGAGTTCTGCAATAATGGGATTTTTTGCTGTATGAGTTTTTTGTTTGTCTAATTTTACGTTCTATTACGTCTAATGGTATAATTTTTTCGTTTGTCTAATTCTATGTTCTGCAATCTGAAGCCATTGTTTGTCGTGGATTTTTTGCTGTATGATATATTGCTGTAATTATAGAGATAGAAGCTGGACACTAGTGCATTGAATTTAATGACTGCTTTGGAGTTGCTTGGATTTTAAGGAGTGCTGGTTTTGTTTTTACTTTTTTGAGACTCTGTTTCAGTTTATTTGTTTTGGCTTGTTTGTTTTGGTGTTTGGGGGTGATGTTACTGAACTTGCTTTTGCTGATGATTAATAGAATTATACGATTTACTAGCATTGCATAGCATTGGGTCATTGTACGGGGTTAGGCATTGTATTATTATTCAAAGGGATATGCAAGAAACATATGGACTGGCCAAGTGCTCTTCTAGCATAGAAATCTGGCCTAGCAATCCACGAGCTTATAGGATTCATAGTCATCTCGGATCATAGTAAATTCTCAGAGTTGAAATAGCATAGTCCAAGGCATCCACAACAAAATCTGCATATCATTAAGAAACCGGCAATTTTGTTGGATATTATTCAGCAAGCTAAGGGAAGGTTTTAAATTAAGCTTGCAAAAATTGCAATCTCATTTTCCCTAGTCTTAGAAGTGTTGATCAATTTTGCAAATTTTTGTGGTCAATATTCAAATAATACTTGTTTGGTCATATATTGAAGCTGTTCAAAAAGGCTCTAATTCCATCAAGTGATGTTCTTCTTCGTAGGCACCATTTTAATTTGGATCATATTTTCTTCTCATGTCCTTATTCTTAATCTTCATGATTTGGTTTAATTTGCTATCTATATCTTTTTGTCTCTTTGATTAAGAGATTTTTGTCTTAATTAATATAATCCTTAGGGGATCGGATCACCATAACGAATTTAAAAACTGAAATAACATCATAACAAGACCATCAAAATACTATGCAAAACTAAAATAACATAAAACCCAACTAGATGAGAATTAGTATGAGCCTCGTGGAGAAGAGTCAGAAGGATCTTGAGAGGAGAAGAGTCAGAAGGATCTTGAGATCAATCCAATCAACCTGATTGGATTTATACAATCTCTCTAAAAAGTTATAGACCAGACTCTAGATGAGATGAAAGACTGAGAGTTGAAGTTTACGCCAGCATTTGGGATACAGAGTCAACCAAAACTTAGCACCCAAACTCTATCTAATATAAATCTGAGTATAAAAATAGAAGGAATGAAAAAAATATTTTAAAAAAAGAAAGTTGAGATGCAAAAAATATTTTCTTCAGTATTCTGCATTTGATATTTTTTTATCAGCTTTTGTAGATAGTAAATCTCTAGAATTTGATGAGTATTTACTAATTACTGGAAAATACTTGCTTGTACATTATCTTAAACATTACAAGTGAGATAGGAATTTATTATAAATTGACAGTTGTTGGTTACTCTGCTTTTTCTTTATATAATAACCATCGCCCAATCTACTCTGATGTTGCTTGAATTTCAATGTTGTTAGCATTACTGAAATATAAATTGTTTGAACCTGCTATTTATAAATAAATGAATTAGCAGTTCATCCATGACAAGTTAATAGTTAATGGTGGTTGATTTTTAAAGGCACTGGGATGTTCAAGAATAAGTGTTTCTTCTGATATGTGACGTTACTATGTGGAAATCGCTGCTTACATGATGGCACTGGTTTTGTGAGGATTTCCGTTTGCAACATGATTTTATTTTGAACTGAACCTAGGGAATCTGCCCAAATTGTTACCTGCCCTCTGTGCTTAATCCCCCGAAGCAGTTTTGTGGAACTTGTTGCTCATGCTGAGAGATCGGAGAGCATCACTAGTTTGTTACTTCTTTAAGTCAGTCTTTTGTTTTGCTGTTATCTTTCACTTGGAGGATTCCTTATCCTCCACCGTGTATCTTTCTTTTCCTTCTTTTTGTGAGAGCTTCTTTCATTGCAAAAAAGGGAAACACTATTGACTCTGTTATCATGAGTCAAATGCACCAAATAACACTAGCTGTTACTGTTCTATACTAGAGAGTGATAACAACTACTGCAGTTACTGACTTGATTTTAAAGGCTTTATTACTAGTGCATTATAGAGTTGAGAGTCCTATACTTGTTCTATGTCACTGATCAGAAACCAAGTCAAAAAATAGTTGTCAAAGTCTTATATAGAAACCTGAAATTGACATTACCAATCACCATGGCAACGGATATCCTCCCTTTTTCTTGTCAATCCAAGATCCAGTTTGGTGTCTGGGAATCTGTATTCCCATTTGTTATTTAGGTTTGATTAAGATGAATTATTAGCCTTGAACTGAAGTTGAGTTGTTGTGGATTTAAAGGTTCAAAAGGTAACTGAGTATTTGCCCCCCAAATATTCCAGTTGAGAATTCATTTGACCCACCAAATATTCCAGTTGAAAAAACTTGATTGGGTTATATAAATCATCTGACTAGAACATGCCTTCTATTAGTATGCTTGGATGCATATGCTTGCACACCGACAGCCCAGTCATGTTTTCTTTCATTTTTCTTGCAGATCAAGGAGTTAAACTCTTATGTGGGTTTGAGAAAAACGTAAGTTTACCCACTCAGACATAAATACTGAATAAAATTTATTGTTATGGATTTATTTGGACAACTCACATGTCATAAAGCCAATCTTTCATGCCAGAACGTTAAGCTGTCAAAACCATAGTATATCCATACTAGTACGCATGGTTTCGTGTAAATAAAAAATAATGCAATATGATAAATGATGTTGCCTCATCTATAAAATAATGTGCATGTGTCTAGATGTGCACATATCTTCAATTTGAAAGTGTTATTTATTGGAAAGTATTGAAACTGCTCAAATGCTCGATACCAAATTATCCTAGTTGCATGTTCAGCTTCCAAAATTACAATTTTTGTCTTAATTGTCTTGTTTTTATATGTCAAGTGTGTTTTCATTATGTTGCTGACTTGTCTGTCATTTCTTATATGCGAGTCTTTCTGTGCATGTTTGGTGCAAGTTACAATGGGCAGTGAGTGAAGATACTAAGTGGGTGTTTGAAACGTAAGTTTTCTGCAAAACTCTCTTATATAATATTTGAATATATCATTTTCTTACAATTATTTGATATAATAGATCTTTGAAGATGCATTCTAGGTTGGTGGGAAAGAATGGTCAAAGTGACATCAATTGGGTTCTTTTGAAGGTAAATACTTTAAATTTAAACAATGAATTGATGAATTATATTATTGGTTTTTTGAATTTGATTGTTCTGCTTGTTTGTGTACATTCAAGTGCCATAAACAACCCAAAAGTTTTGAGTGCGGATATTACGTGATGCGGTATATGTATGAAATCATCATTGGAGGCATCACTAACTCATTTAACAAGGTAATAATATCATATATATAAATCATAATTTTAGCTTAGACTTTAGTTTTCTCAAAATTTGGAGCCATATTCTGAAGATATTTTGAATTTGCAGCATTTTCAAAGTTTGGAGCCATATTCTGAAGCGCAAATGAGAGAGATACGCGACATTTGGTCTGAATACTTTCTACATTTAACAAAATTAGAGTAGAACGATAGTTGTACATTGTTCTCTTTTGTAACTTGATAATATTAGATGCATACTTTTGTTTTGACCATTTATTTATGTTATACGTTGGTTGCATGACTTGCATTATTGTACATTGGCTCCATAACAGGTTTCTCGAATGATGAGGAGTTAATATAAGTTTAGCTCTTTTTTTTTTAAAAAAAAAATTACAATTATGGCGTCGGTTATGACTATAACTGATGCCATAATTGGTAATTATGGCGTCGGTTATGACTATAACGGACGCCGTAATTGGTAATTATGGCATCAGTTTAGATAAAAACAGACATCGTAAACAACCAAATTACGTCTGTATTACGAAGTCGGTTGAGCATATGCAAGATGTCATAATAGTCTATTACGGCGTCGGGTTAGTTTGAATGTGACGCCGTAATATATTCATTTACGACGTCATATCTTGAGCAACTGACTTCGTAATATATTCATTTACGGCGTCATATCTTGAGCAAGTGACGCCGTAATATCTATTTTTCGCTACGCCTATTTCCGCTACACCCTATATGTTGTAGCGAAAATGTAATTTTAACTGATGCCAAATTAGCTTTTTGCACTAGTGACAGTTATGTTTTACTGATTTTAATTCGTTCTAACTTGTGTCTGATTGTATATATCTGTAGTATTATGAAGATCAACGTTGTGACGCTTTGACAGACCATCAGGTTAATGAAGTGATCAAGGAATGGTGTGAATATGTGTTTAGGCAAATCCCTAGGTAGCTATATTTACTATTAAATTCACTAGCTGGTTTTTTTTGTGTTGTTTCTAATTGCCAATATAATTGTTGTGTCATGCATGTTTGTTCAAGTTGAATTTGTTGTATTATATTTCATTCAGCTAGGTTTACAGTATATTGTATTTAACAATTTTCATTACTACTATACTTTAGCTAATCAATCATTTGTTGGTATCATTTTAAAGTTATCTATTATTGTTCTTATTAAACCTTGCAGACTATAATTATATATGCATGAGGAAAAAATATGCTAAAAAAAACCAATACTAAAAACCCAAAAAAATATGAGGAAAAAATATGCTAAATAAACCAGAACGAAAAAAAAAAAAGACCTACTGTGGCGCCTGGCCAGCCAGGCGCCACAGGAGGTAGAACGAAAAATTAAAAAAAAAAAAAAGATCTACTGTGGCGCCTGGCCAGCCAGGCGCCATAGGAGGTATAGGCCTTCTGTGGCGCCTAGCCGGCCAGGCGCCACAGAAGGCCCACCCATCTGTGGCGCCTGGCCGGCCAGGCGCCATAGGAAGTAAGCTTCCTGTGGCGCCTGGCAGGTCAGGCGCCATAGGAAGTTATTTTTTAAAAAAAAAAATTAAAAATCTGTGGCGCTTCCAAGCGCCACAGCTTTTTTTAGTAGCGTTAAAATAGGTGGCATTTCGCAAGCGCCACAGCTAATGCAATTATAAGCGCCACAGATTTGGTTTTTTGTAGTAGTGATAGTCTTCAACTATGATCAAAATCAAACAAAACAAAACCAAACAAGCTTAAACCAAACAAAACAATATAACAGAAGCTACACCACGACTCTCAAAATCATCACTTTCAAATGGAATAATTAACCCAGGTCCACTAGAAGCAACAAGCTTAAACTATAGTCTGTAATGCAAATGGAAAACCACCAAAATAAACCTAGGTCCACAATTTCAGAATAATTAAACAGCACCTTAAACCTTTGCTATAGGATCCTCTTCTTCTTCTGGAATTGAACAGACCTTGGCCACTTGCTGTAGGAATCGAACAAAGAAAATGAGGGCCAAGTCATCTGACAATTTCAATGAAAAACCCAAAAACGGAATGGAAACATAAACCTGATGACAATAAAGATGAGGTTGAGAACGAAACCAATTGGAGGGAACAAACGACGATAGCCTTCCGACAATGTATTCAACAGTAAATCTCCGTTGACGACGGCGAAGTTAAGGATGGAGGAGAGAAGAGGAAAGGAGGAGCTACCGCGAGACGTTGCAGGGGTGCTTGAGTTTAAATTTCAGAGTCAAATTTAGGCGCCTTTTGAAATCCAGGTCATTTTTAAGACCTGTTATTAATTACAACCGGTCTTAAAAGTAATTTAAGACCGGTTGTAATTGACAACCAGTCTTAAAATATATATTTAAGACCGGTTATTAATAAATAACCGGTCTTAAAAATTGAAACTTTTTAAGACCGGTTATTAATTAATAACCGGTCTTAAATTTTTAATATTTTAGACCGGTTTTAATTTACAACCGGTCTTAAAACTAATAAACATTTTATTTTTATAATTGTCTTTAATTCAGATAATATTTTCTAGACCGGTTATTTTTATAATCGGTCTAGAAAATATATTACATATATTTTTTTTTAATTGTATATATTTTAAGACCGGTTTTTGTTATAACCGGTCTTAAAATTTTTTTCAAGACCGGTTTTTATTATAACCGGTCTTAAAATTATTTTTAAGACCGGTTGTTACTATAACCGGTCTTAATATTTCATCATAATTATAAAAATGCCACCGGTCATATTTTTAAGACCTTATTCGATATAACCGGTCTAAATATTCCAGTCTAAAAACCCTTTTCTGTACTAGTGATGGATAGGCCAAGCAGATTTTACATTTTTTATTATCTTTCTTTTTTTTGCCAACTATTATCTTTCAACTTTATATTTATTTTTGCCTTCACTACTTATTTTATTTATACGTGTCATTTATACTACATTAATTTAACATATTGCTTTATGGAGCATTGTGTCATTAACATTGAGATGTGTAATATCCCAAATTTTGGAATTTGAGGTTTGAGAATAACTATGAATCAAGTGGATAGGTAATTTTTGGAGCTGTATGTAAAAAGCTATGAATTTTTGAAGTTAGTTAAGAAAAACTGTTGATTTTCTGGAACAGTGTCCAAAAAATTAAATTCTGGGATTCTATTCTTCCAGTTGACTAAAGGTTATATTTTTTTCTTGAAATTAGACCCAATAAGGGTTTTATTGCCTTTGGAATCACTCCATTCCTATGTCTACAAATTTAGTTATAATTTTTCAAATTTTGAGCAGAAAATCTTCCAGAATTTCCATTAAATCCGAAAATGGAATAAAAAAATATGATGGCAATTTTGAAATTTTTGGGATAAATGGGAAAAAGCCATTTGGGCTGATTGAAGGAGGGCCTAGGCGTATATTTATGTAACCAAGAGAGAAGAGGAAGTAGTTGAATTACAATTGGGCATATGACAACAATTACATAGAGATAATTCATGACACAAAAGTCAACATTTTGTAAATTTGGTAATCAAATAATTAAGAGATAAATGGGATATTTTACAAAAGCATTTCCCATAATCTCTTTCCTTCAAAAATCGTCAGCCCTTGTACAAGCATAGAGAGAGAGAGAGAGAGAGAGCGCTTTGAGTTTTCTAGAGAGAAGGAGGAGCAAAGTTTCAAGGTAAGCTTGATTCTTTCGATGATTTTGCTCCTAACTTGTGTAATCCTTCCTCTAGGTTACTCTTCTACATGATTCAAGGTGTTTTTGAAGTAAAATCCTAGGATTTGTGGAGCTTGAGTATTCGGCCAAGTGAGATAGAGCAAGAGAAGCAAAAGGTAACTCCATAGACTTCAATCTTTGAATGCTATGGATGTTGTTGCTTGTTTAATCGATGATTTTGTGGTTGATTTGCTGTGGATTGTAAATTTGGGAAATGCTAAAACCAAGATGTTATGCTACCCAAATTGGATCTAAATCATGATTTGGATGCAATTAAATAGTTAATCAAGTGGTTAGGAGTAGAAAGGAGCAAGTCTGTGGAGTCAGATTTCAAAAACCCCAATTTTTCTCGAAGAATCTCTAAGTTTTGGCTAGGTCAAGACCAGGGGTTTACGGCTGGATTTTTGATAATCTGATGGTTCCATTGAGTTCAAGAGGAAAATTTAGGTGGGGTTACAATTGATCACTTTTCCAGAAAAGCCCTAGAAAGTGAAGTGACCAAAATGCCCCCGAAACCCTGAGTTAGGGGTTGCCAAGGACATTTTTGTCGTTTGACAGTGAATTTGTTAATTCCGAGGCCAAAAATGGATTCCTTAGGTAAAAATATGTAATAATAACCTGGGTCAAAATTTCAGAAAACATATAGTCGGACCAGGTATAATAGGGCCGGGCTGGGTCCCCAAGGGCATTTTGGTAATTTTTCAACATAGACTCATATAACCACCAAAAACACTATGGAAGTGTCTAAACTAGTACATGAATAGGTTTTAACCTAATTCTTGTACATTTGCAATTTTAAGACTGAGTTGAGAGCCCGAGGTTCTAGCATGTATATCAAGGTGCAAAAGGCTTAAGGTAGTGACATTATCCTTCATACATCATGCCATAGTCCATATGATTGTGTATGTCATTGTTTGTGCTTTCATTAATCAACATGGTTTGCCAAGAAAGGGCAGTTAGTGTGAGAAGTGCACTTTTACCTGGTTGTTGAGTAATAATCCAACCAAGGGGTATGAATAGTGGTGGTTGAGCCCTATCCCATATATACATGTTATTATTTTGTTCATTAATGGGTGTATACATAGTGCATATCATATATACTTTCCGCATTTTATATGAATGATATTATGTTGCTACTGGGATTCTTTGGAATGTCATTCTTTTTCATAAATGATAATGTGCCAGCGGGAACTAGCGAATCCAAGGGTAAAGTAGTGGACACAAAAAGCTGATGGGTGCGAACCTCGAGACAGGGATAAGGGTTATATGTAGTCTTTATTTTTGGATATTTTGAACACCTCTGTAAATATTATCAAACCCTACGGAGAAAACTGGTAATGTAATCAAGTACCATGATGTAGCAATAATATATCAGTATATTTACGCTATTCTTGTGTTGCTTACTGAACTACGTGTAAACACTCTGAAAAATGTGAAAATAAGATAAGGGTCTGACAAGATGTATTACATGTAAGCTTATTTATGTTTTTTTTTGCCTTGAAATAAGCTTATTTATGCTTTTTTTCAAATTAATATAATAATGCTTCAACTTGCTAGGTATGAATCTTGTTAAAATATTTATGTAGATTTCAACTTGTTAGGCATGAATCTTGACCTTAAGCCACCAATATTGACCTTGTGGTAACCATGCTTCTTGATTGCTGCATAATTTTGACATTCAAAATGGTGGAATTTTACATTTTGATCTCATAAAAGTTGTAGCTCTGGATCTTAGCTTGAAGACACAATTGGAAACTCCTCATTTCAACATTTACAGCTCAAGTTATAGTCAAATTAGTGGGCAAAGGTCAGACTAGGACAAATTCACGTTCTCAACTTCCAAACAAAAGGTGAAACCCTTGAAGACAGAACTGGGTTTTGGACTCAACAGAAAAGTTGTAATGCTTTTTCTTAGCTTTTTATCCATATAAAGAACATCTCAATCCGACATCTAGAGCTCCAGATATTGCCTGAAAATTGAAACATGGTTAAAATTTAGTATTTTTTTGATAAATTCTATTTTATGCCAAGATCATTATTTATTTATCAATTACACCCACATTCATTATATTAAGCTCAAATATCATTTACAAAATCATCATATAAGGAAAAATAAATATACAAATATTTTACTTATCAAATTCCCTCTCACTTAGCCCTTGGATATCCTTGGACAACAAGGGGTGACTAATAAATTCTTACTATGCTTCAAACAAACTCAGAAGTGTCAAGTCATAAGCAATAACACAACTGAAGGATAAAAAGATCATAGTATTCATGAATCAATAACCATTTAAACTGGTAACTTTATTTGAAAGTGAATGAACCAAATCCGTAGTTGTGACTCGTTCACTTAATCTCTCAAGTGTTTAAAGGTAAGTGTTTCGCTCAAATTCAAAAGAAAAAATTGCACTACCATAAGCTTGCTAAAAATCTCAATTTCCACTACCTAATTCACATGCATAATTCAAACCAAAAGGACTTATTGAGGGTTGTAATGAGGTTAAGGTGAAAGGAATGTAAAATGTGATATAAAGGGCTACATTTAAGAGATTAATAGAGCAACTGAAAAATGGGCCAACTCATGAATAAATTTACAACAACCCGTAATTTTAATTCGAATACTCAATATCTCTTTCCTTTTTTTCTTTTTGATTTTTTTGCGTAATTCTACAATTCTATAGTTGATGATATATACACCCCCACACTTGTCAAAAGTTCAGTTCATAAAAATTTCAAATGCTCTGCTAATCTTCTGAATTAGGTAAAAGCACTTGATATATCATTAAAACAAATGTTAATGGGTTGAGAACAAAGAAATAATCAATTAGGCTCAAAGGGGCTTATCAACAATATAATTGCAAAGTTGGCTATTTGGCTATGGCTAAAGAAAGAAAATGAATGCCTTTATCATTTTTTAATGTACATGTGAAATGTAATCTCAACCAGATTTAATACAAATTCTAGAGTGACAACGTAATAGGTGAATATCATATACAAGAGAAATAATCATTATTGAAATAGGCTCAAAAGCTCAAGGTCAGGGGCTTTCAAACTCAGCTCATTCAATCTCAAAATTCATCACCAATCGCAACAATCAGTTGTTCAATCATGCTATGAAATCTCTAAATTCGTTTGATCCATATTTAAAACTTATATACTTCTGAAGATCATTAAAAAGCACATAAATATGATGATTTTTTTTTATTTACATAAGATGAAACAAAAACATGTAACTAACAAAATACGTCTCAAGAGTTAAGAATAACTCCTTACTCTGTCATTTTTTCCACAGCCCATGCATCTAATGATTTTACTAACTAACTAAATATTTTTTTTTACTCCTCCCCCAACCTAAATCAGATATTGTCCTCAATGTCTTCTAAAGCTTAGAGAAAATTTTTATTTAAAAACATAAATACACAATAAAGTAAACCAAAATGCTAAGAGTAAAACCAAAAGATTAAGGAAAGTTCCAACCGAAGAGTGGTATCTGGATTCTACTTCTGATTGCTATATGAAGATTGCCTACCTATTTGCTTGACTAATGATCTGGTTTAGGTTCATAGGTTTGCAGTTAATAGAGCAACTGATCAGCAGTTGGTGCAGAAATTATGGAATGGCGAGCCGCTTGGGGTATGAATCCTATGTACACAGCATGATAAAAAAAGACAACAGATCATCATAAAAACCATTAACATTTAACAATCCTAATGGCTTTTTGTGAAAGTTTAGCTTAGCCCAATATGCGACGCTAGAAATCCCATCCAACGTTTCCAAACCACTGGGTAGATCGATAACAGCTTCAGCATGGTAAAACATATGTCCTATTTGTTCAGGCAAGCTTGAATCCTGTAACTCTTGTCCTAAGGAAAAGATGTGATTTTCCAACTCCTTCACCATTACACTCAAACCCTTGCTTCTGTTAATGGTTGTAGAAATAGCCATACTTCCCCTTAGGCCCTAGATGCCTCTCCCGTATACAAAGTTGATCTTTCTAGCAACTAATGTATTTCCAAGTTCCTTTGATGCAGTTAGAAACTCTCCATCCTTTTCCGAATCAGTTTCACCAAAAATGCAGATAGATTTAAATCTATATTTTAGTGTGATACCCTTTTTCTCTTCTGTTCTCTCGGACATTTTGTGTTTACAAGTGGAAGAGCGCATATATATATATAATACTAAAACAACGACAACAATATCATGCAAATCACGCATTTTTCAAATAAGTTTGAAAACATTTCCAACACGAATGAGCGGTATAAGTTGTGTGAAGAAATTAAACAAAATGAGTAAAGAAAGTCAAAAGTTACTGAAAAGATAAAATAGATTAGACAAAAGCATGATTATAAATAGTAGTTGTGATTATGGCTCACATCTTCCTCTGATTTTACGTCCAGTAACGACTTAAACACTTTTTATGAATCGAGGATTTGCTTCTCATCCAGTTTTCTTATAAACTGGCAAACAGGGTCTTTTAATGTCAGATTCCCAAGATAGTAGCACTCTTTTTCTTTATTAAATATATTCATTAAATCAAGAAGAATACGATGAACTTCATCACAAGGATGCGTCTCAAGAGTTTACATAATATTATCCTATGACTCCTTACTCAGTCCATCTTTTATGAATTAAATTTTATCTTCTCGATTTATAGAAACCATACCTTTGCTCTTACAGCACTGATCATATGTCTACCTTGCACATTTATGGCAGATCTTCATTCTTTTAGCTCTTCTCTTTTTGGAGTAAGAACTTCTTCCCATTCCTAGCATAGGTTTAATAAATGACTCATTAATCTCACTTGTTAAACTTACCTTAGCTTCAATGATCCAACGTACATCCTCAGGAAGGCCCAGATGCTTGAATATCATCATTCTTTTAAGTCGACAGCTATAGATCTTCATGAGCACATCTTTAGGAAGAGTGAGGAATATATTTTGAAGCTTTGTAAGACATTCCTCCATGTTAATCTTGAAATGAAAATGATGAAAACTAAAATTTTCAACGCAGTGCAGTGTGTGTCACGCCCTTACCTTGTTTTAACCTTTTTTTTTCAAAGTATTCACGAAAAACGATATGCGGTTTTGGTGGGCAACACAAGAATAACATGAATATACTGATAATAAGTGCATGATTACATAAATTCCCCATAGGGGTTCATACATGATCATTACCATCAATATAGTCACATAGGGCTACTTGGGTATCTAAATCCGTCCTAGTGAAACGGAAACATCTTCTCGTCTTCGTTCCACCACTACAATCCCCTCATATGGCTCTCTGCATTGTTCTCAGCATATCTTCTGTCTTCTCATGTCTAAATTGTTGGTAGGGAAGGGTGAGATTCGAGGGAATCTCAGTAGAAAAATAATACCAATATGCATGTATGATAAATGTTTAATGTATGACATGCTTGCATTACATAACTCATGCTCACACAATGACAAATCTGTAAGCTCAATGCTTCGAACAATATACTTATGGCCATAGTATAAATTGAAACATAGCTTCAAATAATTCATACATGTTTCACATAATCAAGCAAAACAATGCATCAACACACCAACACAAATATCCAATACATGCAAGAAAGGTAAGTTCCCTACCTTAACCCTTTTCCACCTCGAAACGTGTGCCTCGTAAACCATGCCAACAGCTAGGACTCCATATTCGATCCTACAATTCCAAATTTACCATTTAGACACTTCCATGATGTTTTTGGGGGTTATATGAGCCTATTATGAAAATTTACTAAAATGCCCCCGGGGACCCGGCTCGGCCCCGTCGTACCTAGTCCGGCTGTACTTTTTCCTAAAATTTTGATATGGGTTATTCTGACATATTTTTACCCAAGGAATCCATTTCCGGACTCGGAATTATCAAATTCAATGTTAAATTACAAAATTACCCTTGACATCCCTACTTTAAGGATTTCAAGGGCGTTTTCGTAATTATTCTTTTTTGGCCTTTTCTGAAAAAGTGACCAACTGTAACCCCACCTAATTTTCCCTCCTGAACTCAATGGAACCATCAAATCATTGAAAATCCAACTCTAAGGCCCATTTTCATCCCTAGTTGAAATTACACAACTCTCAAGGGAAAATTAGGGTTTTTCGATTCCGGCACCGCAGACGTGTTCCTTTCTACTCCTAATCACTTTATTAACTATTACATTAGGTTAGAACTACCATTTAGTAGCAATTTAGGAAGCATAATAATTATAACACAACATTTCCAAATTTTACAAACAAAGACAATTCGTTGAAATTTCACCGATTAAATTGTCCACAGCAGCCAGAACAATCAAATATTGAAGTTTTGGAAGTTACCTCAAACTCCCTCTGGCTTTTCCTCTTATGGCTGAACTCTATCCCTTCTTAACAAGGAAAATTCAGCTTCAACAACCTTTAAAATACATGGAAGAATAGCTTAGGAGCAATATTATACGCATTAGGTATGAATTCACCGAAGAAATCAACCTATCTTGCGAGTTTTCTTCCCTTCTCTCTCTAAATGCTCTCAAACCTCTCTTTCTCCTATGGCTGCTGCAACATGACGGAAATGAGAAGAGGATGAATATGAGAAATATCTTATAAGTCCATGCTTATGTCACCTTTAATTATGATGATGTCATAATTCCCATTTTCGGATTTTTCAGAAATTCTGGCAGATTTTCTGCCCTAACTTTGAAAAATCATAACTACTTCTAGAAAAATCAAAATTGAGGTGATTCCAAAGACAAATGAAAGCTATTTAAGTCTGCTTCACTGGAAAAATATGGACCATTACCAAAAATCACCACACAATTCCATAATTACAAAAAATTCACTACTGCCCCAAAATAGAGTCCAGTTTTGACATCAAACTTTGGACAACCAGAACTCCTAGCTCACAAATGACACAATTTATATGTCTATTTTGAATCTTGGAATGTGAAATTTAAGACTGAAAAGTTTCAGAATTTTTAGACATCATTTGTCTATTCAAAAAATCAACACGAAAAGACTGCCCAGTAAGAAGTTTCAATGGACAGAATTTCCCAACTTTCCATTTAATGTTCCAAACCAATTCTAATGATCAAATAACACAACATGACATCAATTGCACCATATTACACCATCCAATTCCACCATTTTGAAATTACAGAAAATCAGGTCAAAATTCACAATTCTCATCATCTTCTCCAGAAGTGTTCATTTATCACTAATCACATCCACTTTTGGAGTCATTTACCCTTAACCGAAATTTGGAATCTGGCTAAACTGGGGCTTAGCAGTCCACTCATTTCATGCTTATTCTCTAGCCTCAAATCTCAAAATTTGAGATATTACAGTGTGCTTCAGTGAGTAGGAAAGAAAAATTAATGAGTAAGAAAAAGAAGTTTTGGGTTGCCTCCCAAATAGTCGTCCTTATTTAACGTCTTTAGCTAGACAAAAACCAAACTAATTGAATTTTTTTACTAGAAGGAGGGCTTACTTATTGGTTCCTCAAACGTGATTATAGTTTTTAAGTGTTAAGTGCACCGTCATTGTACTCTTTTAGCCTCTGCCCATTCACTTTGAATTTTCGATCACCTTCTTGAATCTTCATAGCTCTATATGACCATATTTGAATCATAATAAAAGGTCCTGACCACCGTGATCTCAGCTTTCCTGGAAAGAGCTTTAACCTTGAGTTATATAAAAGCACTTTTTGTCCCCGTGTGAACTCTCTCCTCAAGATTCTTTTGTCATGCCACATTTTCATCTTCTCCTTGTATAACTTGGCATTTTCATAAGCTTATTGTCTGAATTCTTTAAGCTCATTGAGTTGGAGAAGTCTCTTCTCACCAGCTGCATTTAAATCAAAATTTAAGGCTTTTATTGCCCAATATGCTTTGTGCTCCATTTCAACTTGAAGATGGCATGCTTTTCCATAAACCAATTGATATGGGGATGTACCAATTGGAGTCTTGAAGATAGTTCTATAAGCCTAAAGTGCATCATCTAATTTCCTTGCCCAGTCCTTCTGATTGGAATTCACCGTCTTCTCTAAGATCCATTTTAGTTCTCTGTTTGAGATTTCCACTTGCTTGTTAGTTTGTGGATGATATAGAGTTGCAACCTTATGGATTACTCCATATTTAGTTAACACTTATTCAAGCTGTTGATTTCAAAGTTGCCTTCCTCCCATCACTGATAATAGCTCTTGGTACTCTAAATCTTCTAAAAATGTTTTTCCTTAAAAACTTCACAACCACTCGAGAATCATTTGTAGGAAAAGCAGCTGCTTCAACCCACTTGGAGACATAATCAAAAACTACTAAAATAAACTGATTGCTAAATGAAGATGGAAAAGGCTCCATAAAATCAATCCCTCATACATCAAAGAGCTCAACTTATAAGATATTAGTTAAAGGGGCTTCATGTCTCCTTAAGATATTTCCTGTTCTTTGACATCTGTTATAGGTTGCCACAATTCTGTAAGCATCCATGAAAATTGTAAGCCAGTAAAACCCGATTGAAGGACTTTAGTAGCTATTCTATTTGCTCCAAAATGACCACCATATCGAGATAAATGATAGTGATTTAAGACACTGTCTATTTCTTCTTCAGGAACACATCGCCTGATAATTCGATCTAGGCTTTGTTTATATAAGAGCGGATCCTCCCAAAAGTAATGCCTTACATCAGCCAGAGACTTCCTCTTTTGCACTTTAGAAAGTTCATAAGGCATTACTCTGCTTGCCAAATAATTCACAAAATCAGTATACCAAGGGGTGGGTTGTGATTGCATGACAAAAAGTTGCTCATCTGGGAAATTCTTCTTGATTGATGATTCTCTCTTTTGTTTAGGTGGCTCTAACCAAGAAAGATGATCTACAATGAGATTCTCAGTCCCTTTTTCATCTTTGATCTCTAACTCAAATTCTTGTAGTAGAAGCACCCATCTGATCAATCTAGGCCTAGTATCTTTTTACTCAATCAAGTATATGATTGCTGAGTGATCCATCCAGAAGATGACTTTTGACCCGATCTAGTAGACTCTAAATTTGATGAATGCAAGCACAACTGCTAACAACTCCTTTTCTGTTGTTGCATAATTCAGTTGTGCATCTGAGAGTGTCCTGCTAGCATAATATATGGTATGAAAAACCTTGTCTCTTCTTTGACCTAAAACAGCTCCAACTACATAATCATTTGCATCACACATCATTTTGAATGGAAGGTTTCAATCTAGAGCTATGATAATTGGTGCAGAATTCAAGGCACTTTTTAGGGTTCGAAAAGCTGATAAATATTCCTTATTAAACACAAAGGGAGTGTCTTTCTCCAATAGCATGTAAAGTGGCTTTGTGATTTTTGAGAAGTCCTTGATGAATCTTCTATAGAAGCTCGCATGTTCTGAAAAGCTCCGAATGCCCTTGAGGTGGTAGCTTTTCAATTATTTTAATCTTGGCTCGGTTTACTTCAATGCCTCGATCAAATACCTTATGACCTAGCACAATTCCTTCTTTCACCATGAAATGACATTTTTCCCAATTTAGAACCAAATTTGTCTCCATACAATGTTGCAAGACCTTTGCTAGATTTGAAAGACAATGATTATATGATTCTCCAAAAATTGAGAAATCATCCATGAACACCTCAATGAACTTTTTCACCATATCTGAAAAGATCACCATTATACTCCTTTGAAATGTTGCTGGCATTACATAAACCAAATGACATCTTTCTGAAGGTAAAGGCACCATATGGACATGTAAAATTTTCTTTTTCTTGATCCTCTGATGCAATTGTAATTTGATTATATCCTGTGTACCCATCCAAAAACAATAATATTCTTTCTCAGTAAGTCTGTCAAGCATTTGGTCTATAAATGGCATAGGTAAGTGATCTTTTCTAGTAGCTTTATTTAGCTTTCTATAATCGATGCACGCTCTCTAGCCAGTCACCATTCATTGTAGAATCAGTTCATTTTTCTTATTAGGCGCTATTGTCATGCCACCTTTCTTTGACACAACTTGAACTGAACTTACCCATTGACTGTCAGAGATTGGGTAGATTATACCAGCATCCAGCCACTTTATTACCTCCTTTCCCACCACCTCCTTTATATTCAGATTGAGTCTTCTCTGGTGCTTGACTGTTGGCTTGTAGTTGTCTTCCATTAGGATCTTATGCATACAAATTGAAGGACTAATTAATCTTATATCAGCTATTGACCATCCGAATGTTGTTTTATACTCCCTTAGAACTATTAATAACTTTTTTCTTTCTCCGGAGTAAGAGCTATAGAGACTATCACTGGTAATGTTGAATTTTCTCCTAGATAAGCATACTTTAAGTGGGATAGTAGTGCTTTTAACTCTAGTACTGGTGGTTTCTCTGTTGATGGTACTGGCTTACTCGGCCTTTCTCCCAAATCTTTGAATGATTTCTTGATAAAAATTAGGGGATTTGCTTCAAGGTACCTAATCTGCTCTAAGACTTCAAGATTAGTAGACTTTGATACATCTACCATTCCCATTTCTAATGGTTGATCCATGCAGATTTCATTTACCACATCTTTTGTGCAGCTGGTCGATGTATCTACTTTGTTACAGGTATCACCTTCATCTGGAAAGGTGAAAGCCTTAAAAATGTTGAAAGATACTTTATTATCTTGAACTCACAAGGTTAACTTTCCCTGTTGCACATCTATTAAAGTTCTCCTAGTTGCTAGGAATTGCCTCCTAAGAATGATAGGAATTTCTTGGTCCTCTTCTATGTCTAGTATTATGAAATCAGTTGGAAATATAAGTTTGTCCACCTTCACTAGAACATCTTCTAAGACACCCCACAGATGTTTTATTGATCGGTCAGCTAGATGTAATGAAACTATGGAAGGCTTCACCTCTCCAAGACTGAGTTTTCTGTAGACAAATAGAGGCATGAGATTTACACTTGCTCCTAGGTCAAAAAGTACTCTTTCAAAGTGACATTGACCTATGGTGCAAGGTATGCAAAAGCTTCCTAGATCTTGCAACTTTGGTGGTAATTTCTTTTGTAAAATAGCACTACACTCCTCAGTAAGTGCAACTATTTCAAATTCCTCAAGCTTACGCTTATTTGAGAGAATATCCTTCATGAATTTTGCATAACTGGACATTTGGTTAAGAACGTATGTGAAAGAGATGTTGATATGTAAATTTTTGAAAACCTCTAGAAACTTGCCAAACTACTTGTCCAGCTTTGCCTTCACAAGTCTCTAAGGGTATAGAATTGGTGGTACATACGAATGAGGGTTATCTAGAAAGCTTATTCTTCCTGGTAGCGCACCATCCTCTTTAGGTTTTTGTGCTTCCTCCTTCTATTCTTCTCTGTGTTCTTTCTGTTCTCCATTATTCTTTTTTTTATTACAAGATCTTTCAATTCTTTCCCTCTTCTTAGTGCAACGGCCTTCCATGCTTCTTGGATTTCTTTCGGTGTCATTTGGTAGAGTTTTTGGTTGTCTGGAATTCAGCATATTTGCAATTTGGCCTATTTGGATCTCCAAGTTCTTTATTGAGGTTTCTTGGCTTTTGAGTGTTACATCAGTCCTAGCCATGAATTGAAATGTATTCATGGTTAGTTAAACCAGTGCATCTTCCACATTAACTATTTTTTGTGATGGATTTGGTTGTTGAAGAGCTTGTTGCTGGTAGTTCCCTTACGGCTTGAACGCATTTTGGTTATTCCTCCAACCAAAGTTTGGATGATTTCGCTAACTTGGATTGTAATTGTTTCAGAATGGGTCATTTCTTTAATTTCCAATGTAATAAGCTTCCTCCAGTATGAATGGGTATTCTTCTTGACATTGTGTGCTCACATGATGTCATCCACACCGATCACATGTTTCAATAGGAGTGCTGTTTACATTTGCTTGGGTTGTCAATGAGCTTACTTGCTTGGATATAGATGCAACTTGAGAAGACAAAGTTGTAAGGATATTTAGCTTGTGCACTCCAAGTGCTTTCTTTGAAATGTTAATGTCAGAAGGCTATTGGTATGCATTGGCTGCCATCTCCTCAAGTAGATTGTAGGCATCATCTAGACTTTTTCCCATGAAAGATCCTCCAGCTGCAGCATCTACAAGAACTCTGGAGGTGTACGTCATCCCATTATAGAAAGTTTGCAGTTGACACCAATCTGGTAACCCATGATGAGGACATCTCCTTCACAACTTCTTGTATCTTTCCCAGGCTTCATAGAGGCTTTCTAGTTCATGCTGGGTAAATGAGGCAATTTCATTCCTCAATTAGTAGTTTTTCCTAAAGGAAAGTATTTTGTAAAAAATTTCTGTGCCAAGACATCGATCCCATGTAGTTATGCTTCCCACTAATAGCGAGTGTAACCAGTTCTTAGCCTTATCCCTAAGTGAAAAAGGGAAAAGTTTAAGTCTAATGGCATCATCAGTAATACCATTGTACTTGAATGTGTTGCAGATTTCCGGGAAATTGGCTATATGTGTGTTAGGATCTTCTGTTGCCAGACCACTGAATTGATTTGCTTGACTATTTGGATAATTGTAGGCTTGATTTCAAAGTTGTTAGCTGCTACTAGCAGTTTTCTAATTCCAAAATTTGTCCCCATGACTGTTGGTGTTGCATAGTCACGAAGTGTTTTGGTATCTGTTATTTCTCCCCTAGATCTACCATCAGATTGTTTAGGATTGAAGTAGACTGCTTTCAAACTCTTCTGTTTCTTCGTCAAGTTCTCTCTATCTCATAAACAAAAGGTTGTAGTTTGTCCCATTCGATCTAGTCATACAATAAGCAGAAGACTGAAAAGAAACACAAGATAAAAAAAACAAATGTAACATGAAGACCAAATTAGTATTAAAATTACTTGGTATTGATATTAATGACAATACCTGACAATAACGCCAAAAACTTATTACGAGTGTAAAGGTTTATTAAAAAGTGCAAGTGTACACTGTTATAAACAAGTAATATAAAAGTGAGTGTAGTATCGTTCCCACAAGGATTGATCACTAAGTACCAAAATGAGTAATTTTAATTCTATTTAGTCAATTGATTAGTTGGTGATTGAGAGTACAAAATAAAAATGATTAAATATGAATCCAATTAATATAAAAACAACTATGAGAAAAAACCCTAGGGATCATATTTCACTTAGCAAATTTAGGATTATTAGTCAAGTTTTCCTAATTTAATTACTAACCTCTTCCAAGGTCAAGCAATTCTATAATTAATTGTTAATCCAATATATCCCTATATGAATTAAAGCAATTAATCATGAATTAAGATTTATAGAACTCATTAAGACTACACAACCAATATGAATATATTCCTAGTTCATATGCAAGTTATGGTTTTAATTATAAGATCTACACACATGTATCTCCTTCTAGCTCAACATACATATTGAAATCATTCAAAAGATGGCCAATCAAATGAAAGCATTAAGAACAATAATCAAAACTCAATCATGAAGGAAAAATTAGAACTAGATTTAATAAGTTAAGATTCAATCCATCATAAGTAAGCTACATCATCACCCTAGGAAAATAAAAATTTAGCTCATGATGAAATTAAAAACAAAACCAAAATAAATTGAAAACTTCATAAAAATTGCATAAAACTTAATTATTAAATTCTAAAACACAAAGATACAACTACAAGATGCACGAAAATAGAAAAATCTATCCTTCCATATAAGAGGTAAAACCTTTCATGTAGGTGGCAACCTATGCCATCAGTAAAAGAGGACTACCTAAGCTTTCCATGAAGGAGGCATGTAAGAAACATTACAATGCATGAAATTAAACTCTAAGATGGTGTGTTCTCCCCGTGTCTTCCACTTCTCTACTTATAGATGAATGGGGTGCAAAGATTTCAACTTGTTAGGCATGAATCTTGACCTCAAGCCACCAATATTGACCTTGTGGCAACCATGCTTCTTGATTGCTGCCTAATTTTGACATTCAAAATGGTGGAATTTCAACATAAAAGTTGTAGCTCTGGATCTTAGCTTGAAGACGCAATTGGAAGCTCCTCATTTCAACATTTGCAGCTCAAGTTATGGTCAAATTAGTATGCAAAGGTTAAACTGGGACAAATTCACATTCTCAACTTCCAAGCAAAATCCGGAACCCTTGAAGACGGAACTGTGTTTTGGCCTCAACAGAAAAGTTATAGAGCTTTTCTTAGCTTTTAATCCATATAACAAATATCCTAATCCGACGTCTAAAGCTCCAGATATTACCTGAAAACTGAAACATGGTTAAAATTTAGTATTTTTTCATAAATTCTATTTTATGCCAAGATCATTATTTATTTATCAATTACACTCACATTCATTATATTAAGCTCAAATATCATCCACAAAATCATCATATAAGGGAAAATAAATATGCAAATATTTTACTTATCAACCTTCTGATCAAAATTTCAGTTCGATCAAATGAACGGCTAATGTGTCTGTAAACGTGGATTTACCAATACTGACATGTGAAGCTGTGTTTTTTGTTTTCTCTTTTCTTTTCTCTCACCTGGCTGCAATATTAGAGTTCTCCAACCTCTCCAGCCTTGCCCTATCCGGCCTCAGCGAGGACTCTTTGCCCAAAAACCTCATATGTCCTCTCTCTCCATTTAAATAAATGAGACACAACCTTAAATTAGAAAACTTTGAGAGAATATTTTTTCCCACAAATAATAATCAGAAAACTTTTCTTTTTCCATGCTCCCACTCTTTTCCTTCTTTTCTTTTTCTTTTTCCTTTTCTTTCCCTTTTTTCTCTTTTCATAAAATAGAAAATACATAAAATTTGGACATTTCTCCACGTAAGAAGGGAGCCAAAAACACATTATAGAAATTAATCTTCCATGAGTTCACGTCACGGATCCATATAGAAAGTAACAATCCACTGGGATTACATGTGAGAAAAGTACGAGATTCATCAACATTTCTTCTGGGTTTGACCTTTGACCTTGACCTTGACCTTGGAAGAGAACTCTAAAATGTACTACAAATAGACTCTGTATCCTCTTAATTATAGGAGAATCACGCTCAAGTACTATTCATCCTTCGTAGGTATGAAAACTAAAGCATCACATTAAATAATTACAAAATTGTTATACTTTCCAAGTCACTCCCTCCTATCTTTTATATAAGATATGCTTTAATAAAAAAATTGAATTACATATTTACCCCCGGAGGTAGCGTTTACCTAGCTAGGAACCCTCTTTTTACTTTTTGATCGTCTAATCCATGCAAACAATGCAAGGAGGATTAAAACAAGAGCTACACCTCCAACGACCCCTCCAATTATGAACCCCTTTTTGCCTGATCCTGCAAAATTTATAGGAAACAAAGATAATTTAGGGTTTGTTTAATTTCATGTTTTTAGAACTTTTTTTTTTTAAACAAAAGAAAAACCTGCTTGAAATATATTTTTTGTTGTATGTTCTGACAAACAACAGTTGTTCCGAAAAACAAAAAAAAAATAAAAAATAAAAAACCAGAACATCCATTACATGTTTTGTCATTTTTGTACTACAAACCTAGAGAAGATGCAGATAACATATTATTTCCATTAACACAAATCCTTCTAATAAATCAAACTATTCTTTCACCATTTTAGGTATATTTTAATTTTCAAAAAAAATGATTCAAACACATTTGTTTAAAAAAAACCTTGTTTCCAAGACTTATTTTGAAAATTTACTCTACAGAATTGTTCTAAAACACATAAAAAATAGAGAATTAAATTAAGAAAAATTGTGAAAAAATACGTCATTGGAAACTTATTTGTCAAATGGGACTTTCGTGTGCAGAATATCTTTCGGGTGTGCAGAATATCTTCCTCTGTGTGCAGAATATCTTCTTTGTGTGCAATATTCTTCCTTATACGTGTGCAAAAATCTTCCCTATACTTGCAAAAATCTTCTCTCCATGTGCAGATATCTTCCGAAGTCTCATTTGGCAATTAAATTGCCAATGAGGTCTTTTTTAGCAATTTTCCCATAAAATTAAGCAAGCCCCCATTTTCCAACCATCCACTCATTTAACACATTAAGAAACGAAAATATGATGTCGCCGTTATAAATCTATGGGATCACCTATATCTTGCGAAGTAACTACATGCATATAATTAAGGGGCTATATTCAAATCTTTGAATGTTTTGTACCTTTGTTTTGTCATGGGTGTGATAGCAATTGTGTTGCTATCATCACTACAAAAAAAATCACTTTCAATGACGACATTTGGCGGCGACTTTTTATGTCGCCGCTGAAAGTGAGACTTTCAGCGGCAACTTTTAATATTGCCGCTGAAGGTGTCACTTTCAGCAGTGACACTTTTGTCGCCGCTGAAAGTCAGACTTTCAGCGGCGACATTGTGTTGTCGCCGTCGAAAGTGTGTTTCAGCGGCGACTTTAGTGTCGCCGCTAAAAGTGTTGTTTGAAATTTTAAAAAAAAATTTAAAACACTTTCAGCGGTGACTTTAGTGTCGCCGTTGAAAGTGTTGTTTGAAATTTTTTTTAAAAAAATTTTTTTAAACACTTTCGGCGGAGGCACCGCCGAAAGTGAGTTTCAGCGGCGACTTTAGTGTCGCCGCTGAAAGTGTTGTTTGAAATGTTTTTTTAAAAAAATTTTTAAAACACTTTCAGCGGCAATTATTGAAAGTCGTCGATGAAAGTGAGTTTCAGCGGCGACTTTAGTGTCACTGCTAAAAGTCTTATTTGAAATTTTAAAAAAAAAATTTTTTTAAAACACTTTCAGCGGCGACTATTAAAAGTCGCCGCTAAAAGTGAATTTCAACGGCGACTTTAGTGTCGCCGCTGAAAGTCTTATTTGAAATTTTGAAATTTTTTTTTTTAAAACACTTTCAGCGGCGACTATTAAAAGTCGCCGTTGAAAGTGTAGTTTGAAATTTAAAAAAAAAAATTTTAAAACACTTTCAGCGGCGACTATTAAAAGTCGCTGCTGAAACTCACTTTCAGCGGCGACTTTTATTAATATTTTTTTAATATTAAATTTATAATTATATTATTATTTATTAATATTATATTTATAATTTTATATTAAAAATAATATTTATGATATTAAATTATTATTTATTAAGTAATTTTAATTAAAAAAATTTTTAATTTAAATATATAAATATTTTTTTCGTTTTTATTTAATTTTTCATTATTTTCAATAATATTATATTTAATTAATAATTAATTATATGTATATAATTAATTAATTATATGTATGTATGTTTATATATATGATAATATTATATATATATAATAATATGTAATAATATGACATAGGTTCATTTTGGCGCAACTGGCAGAGAATCGCGCTCGAAGGCATCGGCTCCCTGAGGTCGCGGGTTCGAACTGGAGGAGAGTTACTTTGAGGAATTATGAGGAGCGACACGTGGCAGCACGGCAAGGTAACACGGGGAGGCGACACGTGGCAATTGTAAATTAATTTTTTTAAAAAAAATTCGAATTTTTTTAATAAAAAATTTAATTTTTTGAATTTTTTTTTAAAAAAAAATTAACACTTTCAGCGGCAACACAAAAGTAGCTACTGAAAGTCACCTTCAGCGGCGACTTTTGTCGCGGCTGAAACTATACCTTCAGCGGCGACACAAAAATCGCCGCTGAAAGTATACTTTCAGCAGCGACAAAAATTGTCACCGCTAAAACTTTCAGCGACAGTCATATAGGCAGCGACTTTTTGTCGCCGCTGAAAGACTTTCAGCGACTTTTTGTCGCCGCTAAAAGACTTTTAGCGACGACTTTTAGACTTTCAACGGCGACTTTGAAAATCTTTTTTTTTTGTAGTGCATTAAAGAAGGAAGCGGGGGAGTATCTCAAGAAACAACCAGCATCAGAAGCCCTTCCATCTAAAAAGGGAAGACAAATCTCCATACTATTGGTTTGACCCTTCATGCAATCATTGCAACCATTTGCTGTGATAGTCTCAGTACACTGAACAAACGCATAAAGAGTTGTTCCATTATTGTTATTTGGCCCATTAATCATTGTAGCTGCTGAGAAACTAGGGATTTTAGGTGTTGTTATTTGGAGATTCTTCAGCACTTGTCGCACCGCTGTGGTAAATATAGTGGCTTGATAACTCTCCATATTTTATACATTTAAAGGATATTTTAAAGATAATTGGAGAGTTATCAATACAAAATCTAAAGGATTGTAATGAGATTTTATAAGATATCAATTTGGTGCATTATTTAGGGAGTTAAATATAAATATAAAGATATATAGAGTTAAATTTAGGATATCAATAATAATAAAAAGTTTTCTAGAACTAAAGAAAAAGAAAATATCAAATTTGTCTTATTTTATTTACTCTCATTTTATTTTATTCTATTTGATATTTACATATCTCTTACTAAACAGAGCGCTGCCGTTTTGGAAATGAAAGGAAAATGTTCAATTGGCAAGACCTAAATGCTTTGGGGGACGACAGCGTTTTGGTAGGGGATGCTGAAATGTTGACCCAAGGGAGTTACGTTTTTGAAGACGGGAGAAAAAAGAAAAAGGAGGCAGCTGGATTGGTGAATTTATTATTCATCATCATCTTCACCTATCGAGAACCAGAGGGGACAGCGGCAATTATTGAAAAATCTTCATCATCTTCCTCAAAAGAAAAAGGACGAGGCAGCTGGACAGAGGAGGCACCGTTTCTGATTGCAGTCATCTTCATCGTCGATCCAGAACCATAAAGAAACAGAGCAGCGGACATTGAGGGCGAACCAGAGCTACATCTGAGCTGAACCAGAAGAGGTCTCGAGCTCAATCGGAGGAGCTGAGGGGCGGCGATCAAGTACACGTCACTGTCGGCGTCCTCGTGAGCTGAATCAAGGAAGGCGACTGAACCAGAGGTCTAGAGATTGCTCTTCATCTTCTTGCAAGTTCGACGGCCAACAGTGAAGGAGGGGAAGACGTGCTGCACAGTGATTATTTCTGTTTCTCTTATCTTGATGAATCTGAATCTGAATTTTGATTTTGCTGAGATGATTGTGTTTAAAGCCATGTGTGACTAATTTCTTTTCAACCTAAAGTAGCTATGAACTAATTTGAGAATTTGAGCATGTATGAATCATTTAATTGTGTTTAATGTTAATTTTTGTTTACTTAATCTTGTATTATTTTATCTACTTAGTACCTGATCACCACTAAATATGAATTTGGAGAATTTAGATTAGCCTTGGGAGAAGGATCTTAATTGGACCATAAGATTAAGTAATGTGGAATTAGAATTTATTCTAATTTGTCAATAGGATAGGAATATACTTATTGGACCCATATAATCATATTAGAGTGAATTTGGACATTTATTGCCTCTTGAGTAAATTAGTTAGGAATAACAATTTTCACTTGAGAGAGGAGTATAAGTAATTGGAAGATACTTATATTCATTTAAACTCTAGATTAACAATTTAACATTAAGTGCTTTTAATTGGGTAAATGCATGCTCTAAAACTTAAAGAAGGGATTAACCACTCTAGGTTGTTTTTATCAATTGAAAATTTTAAATTATTAGATTTGTTTAAATTGTCTTTCAATCTCTTCCTTTGATTTGCTCAACTTAAATAAAAATGAGAATTTTAATACCTAATTATCTATTACCTTGAATCTCTGTGAGATAATCTTGATTTGCTATTATATTATTCTACGACCCATACACTTGCGGTACTCATTTAAAATTTAATAGCATCATGGCTTCTCCTGTAGTTTGATTACCACATGATACGAAATTGAAAGGCTTCGTTGCCTCGTCAAAGAAACCATTGGAGTTGTACCTTAAAACCATGAAGTATCTCGTATCATTTTCCAAGGTGCACAATTGGAACTAAGAGATTAATTTTTGTAATAATGTCGCAATACCATGGAAATAAAAAAGCCTTTAAGATTATAAACTAGTGGGACAAGGGGGTGTCAGCTGCCACTCAAAATTTCCCCATGTTTTTGTATTTTTGTATCGTTATATTCTAATATCTTATAAGCAAAAAATTGTGAAGTTTTGAATTTTTATGATTGTTTCTAAAAAAAAATTAGACAAATCTAGAGTATTTTTTTCTTTGAAAAATTGTAAAAAAGTTCAGAAGCAGCCGTCGTAAACAACATGGGCGCCGGAGGCTACGGCCGTGATGCAGCTATGGATTTGTACGGCAGCAGCATCGAAGCAGGCCACACAGTCGGCGATTGGACTCTTTGACTTTCCATCTTTCTACACTTCCGATTCTTGACAGTTTTCAAGTGTAGTAGCCATGGCAGCAACATCTGCATTGCTCGTTGGAGCTATTTCTACATCCATGATCAGCTAGATTCATTTCTTTCCCTAAGAGAAGAGCCTAAGCCTGAGTATCAAAGTCAGAAAGAGAGTTTAATGGATCTACTCTTACAGATTAGGATCTATTGTTACTGTTCAGAGACTTCGATTTTGATCTGTGATATTTGCTGATTGTGCATTCCTAATGGTTGTTAAATCAAGATTTATGGACTGTAATGAGTTTATGCAATAATGCTACCTGTTTCAGAGTAGAATTAGTGATAATGTTTAGCTCATGTGAATAAGATTTTTTTATTAGTTTGATTGATTTTTAATGAGTATGGTTTCATGTTCATCAAGGAGTTTTAGTGTGTTTGGGTAAGCCCCAAACCACGGGTTCAAAAGTCCTTTTTTATAGATTGAGACAAAACTTCTCTCACATACTTACCTCGTCAATCGTTAAAGTCAATCTCTAAGAGTTAATCCAAACAAACACTAAGCGCATTACATTACCCTAAATCTTTGGATGCATAATCAGAATATGTTATTCAATTTAACTGCAATAATTTGAGGCAATGAAGGTTTGGTAAGGTTCGTAAGGAAGACCATTGGAGGTTTGACTTCTTCCACATCATAACTCTTAGTTTTCTGTCACTTTTGTTTCTTTAACTCTGAAAATCCATAAATACTAGAAAATAGGGTAATGATTCCAGCAAAGCAATTTCATTCTTCTAATTTGCTTAAGGTTTTCTAGTTCTTTAGGAGAATCGACCTAGGTTACACTACTATATTGCATATTTTAGTGTCCTAGAGTTTTTTTTTTTTTTTGATACATAGTATCCTAGAGTTTTGATTGCTCCTACGACAGAGTAAATCAATTTGCTCGGTTTGGGCACCAGAAGAACACACTTGGAAAACCACCTTGCAACAAGGAGGGGCCGGTGAAATGGGTTTGTATGGAGAAAAGAATTGAAAAGAAGGCTTCTTGAGATCATTGCCGTCTTTTCAATTCCCTCTTCCAACACAAACTTCACCTGTGCCCAACACTGAGCAAATACAGAATCAGAACAACGTCACTGGAGAAGATATACTACAGAAGGTTGCTGTATATATGTGCCATCTACAGCATACCCTTGTTGCGAAGGAATTCGGACAAAAATTAGCAAATGGCCATAAGGTTGAGAACCAGAATCCGCCATTTGAGCGAATCGCATTTCCACGTACGAGATAGCAAAACCGTGCCCCAAGCTATGTATGGGATTTGAATCAAAGCTAGGTTGGTCTGTGGATCTGAAACTATGCCGTTCAGAGTGCAGCTTGACCAGAATATGAAGGTAAGTAAGCGAAGGAGATTAGAAAGTCCAAGCATGTTTAGTTGAGAGGATGAAGATGAAGTAGAGAAGAGTATATAATAGTGATGAAGGGAAGGTATAATGGTGTTTGAAATATATAGACCGCAACAAAAATGACGTTATTAGAATTAAAAGGACATATATGTGTGTGTTAGGGCTGCTTTCTCATATGTAACATTTGACTTCTTTTTTTTTTTTTTTTTAAATTTATTTGATACATATATGTCTGTGTTAGGGCTGCGCAATGGCAAACCAAACCATATTAGTTTCAAACCCATAGTTTGGACTGGACCGTATCACCTAAGTCACATGATTTTTTCATAGCCTTAATATGTGATACTATCAAATTTTAAGTAGGCTCCGTAAGTGTACGGACCGTAAAATAATAAAATAGCAAATCAAGGTCGTCCCACAAAGACTCAAAAATAATTACTGACTAGGTAATAAATTTCCAATGTTCATTTAAGTTGAGAAAATCAAAGATAATGAGATTAATGAGAAATTTAAAGATAAGAAAAGAAAAAAATAGTAACTAGTGTTTTAAAGATTTCAAAGACAAACAAGCTAGAGTAGCTAATTCTTTTTTCAAGTTTTAGAGCATATAATTACCCAAATAAATTCACTTAATATTAACTTGTTAATCTAGAGTCTTAATAGATATAAGTATCTCCCGATTACTTATATCCCTCTCTAAAATTAAAATTATTATTCCTTACAATTAATTCAAGAGGCAATAAATATCCAAATTCACTCTAATATAATTATATGGGTATAATGGGTATATTCCTATTCTATTAGCAAATTAGAATAAATTTCAATCCCACATTACTTAATCCTATGGTCTAATTAAGATCACTTTCCTAAGTATAGTCAAAATTCTCCAATTTCATGCTCAGTGGTAATCAAGCACTAAATAGGTAAGATATAACAAGATTAAGTAAACAAGAAAATATTATGCATAATTTAATGGTTCAAACAAGCTCTAATCCAAGAATCAATTTATAGCTACTCTAAGTCTAAAAAGAAATCCAGCCACACATGGCTATAATAAAATCTATAAAGAAATAACAAATAAAATTTCAGGTTCAACGGAAAAAAAGAAGAGAAATAAAGAGAACATATCTGTCAAAAGCTCCCCTCTTCCAGCCTCAACCCTCTATGCTGTCATAGTTGAAGTCGCCGGACAAACCAAGAGGTGTTGCCTCTGTCTTGCCGCCGTCAAGCTGAGTCGCTGTCCTTCCTCCACTCCCCGCCTTTCTGTGCGTACTGCCTCCTTTAAATAGATACAAGTTCAGGCTGTTTTACTTGCGTCTCGGGTTGCGGGCGTCACTTGGTCTATCTCTGACCCAACCATATTATCCTTTCTTCTTTCCTCTCAATATAAAATAATATATTATATTACAGGATATATTTTCATTTATTGCTTTCTTTGCTTCAAGTGTGGTCCGCATCTATGTCTATCTGATCCAAAACCTCTTTCTTTGAAATATATATCATATTAGTATTGTAGATATATATATTTATATATTTGATGCCAACTCACGCCTCTTGCCCCAATGAGATTTGCTTCTTATATATATATATATATATATATATTATCTTTATCTATCCATATTTTGTGCTGATTTGTGTCCGCACACCATCTCTTTGGATTGATATATTCTTCTAGCTTATAATCTCCTACAAAATAAAAAGAGATATCAATAGTTTTTATATCAAAATCTATTGTTATCTTATAGTTAATTAAAGTATAAAAAAATATAAAAGATAATTAAATAGGTAAAAAAATATTAATAAATCTATTTAAATATTGTTAAAATATGTACCTATTTAATTATAAAATATATACTTATTAGACTCCCCCACACTTAAACATTTGTTTGTCCTCAAGCAAAAGAAAGAAAATCCATTATCCAAACAAGAAGAACATTGCTTATGAAATTCCTAAATAGAGAGCAATGCACCACCACACTTAGATCATGCTATCAAATTTTATTCAATTTAATATCTTATTAGAATGGGTTACTAAGCCAATAGGAATATTATGCTACTACACTCCTTCAAAAAAGTTCAAATGCCCCCCACTTAACCAAGCTTTTCATATAATTTACTAAGGATCCTCAGGTAAAAAATTTCTTCATTTATTTTCTTCTTTTTTTTTTTCTTGAGTTGTTGTAGGTCCCCTTTTTACGTGACCCTATACATGGGTGATGTAACACTGGTTACTTAGTTACTCCAACAGATACCTCAAGAGGCTTTTAGCCCAACTCATAGCCTTATTTGAAGATATCCAAGAACTTCTTCTATTGCTCATCAAATGCCTTCTTTTGGAATTTTTGAGGAAATGGTAGAGGTGGTCTTCATTTAGGAGTCTCAGTACTTGTTGCCTTTTTTTTTTTACCTCCTTCTTTTGGGATTCACTGTCCTCATCTAATACCTTAATCTTTTGTGTCGACCCTTCATCATTTTCTACAAGAACCTCGAAAGTTTCTTTGCCATTTGAGCTTGAAGGCTTTGTTGTTGGCTGCTATACTTCAAGTAATTCTTTACCACTTCTAAGGATGATGGCTTTACACTCTGCTTTTTCATCTCTACGAGGATTAGGCATAGTATAGCTTGGCAAGCCATTAGTCTTCATATTATTGAGATCTATTGCCAACCGCCCAATTTGGACTTCTAAATTCTTGATAGAAGAATCCTAGTGGGTATGAGAATTTTGTTGTCCTTGCACAACTTGTGTCATCAAATTTTCAAGTTTATCCATCCTTTTGCCCATCTATTTCTAAAAAGGATCCTACGGAGGTGTAGGTTGCTTAATTTGAGTTTCAAGCCCTAGAGGATTTATCGATTTGGACCCAGAGCTTGAAGTTTGATTGAGAATTTGACCTTGCTTCCAGGAGAAGTTAGGGTGATTCCTTGTTCCTTGATTGTAGGTATTGGAGTAGGAGTTGTTATAGTTGTTGCCACTGGTAGTTTACAGTGTAGTTTACTGGCTCTATCTGTTGAGATATGAGGCATTAGCCATTAGTATGGTTATCTTCACAATAATCACAAAGAGCATAGATAGCATTTACTCCTGTGTCCACCATTGGATCGGCTTACTTGAGCTTCCAATTGATCAAACCTCTTGTTCATAACACTTATCATTGCTATCAATTGTGAAGTATTGTTATCAGTAACTTTCTCAATTGATTTCACTGGCCTTCATTCATTGTTGTTTTGAATAAAATCAGCTGATAAGCCATCCAAACAACTCCAAACATGGTTCACTGGTTGCTTTGTGATTCCCCCATTAGTGACAGCATTTAATTCAGATTTAGATTCAGGAGTCAAGTGAGTACAAGTATTAGATGAAGCTTAGTACAAGTATTCAGATTTATAAAAGCAAATTATTCTTTAAATTCAAGTATTAGATGAAGCTTATGATTGTTTATCCCTCTTGTATTTCAACAACATTGACTGAAATTCCCCCAATATGTGCTTCTTAATAAGAGATTATACTAGTCAAAGATACTAATTTACCTATAAGTGCTCTCTCAAGTCTCCAAATAGGTGTTTAATTCAATTAATTCATTAATCTTTTAATTAACTAATTGAACCCTAATTCCCATTGCAAATCCTCTTTGGCTATGTGAGGCTAATGAGTGTATCTCTACATCATTCACAAAACTATCCATTCAATTCACAAATTTCAAGTTCTCATACGATTAAACTCAAGTTCTACACCCAATCTAGCCCTCTCAAGCATTAATCAAGTGAACCCAACAACCTTATTGGTGGCCAATCAATAAGAAGCATTAAGTAAAGAGTAAAATCAGCATAATCTCATCATTAATCACAAATATAAAGGGGAAAATGAGTGCTTAATCCATACAAGGGTTCAAAACAACCCTAAAATGAGGTGCTTAGCTACATATAGTCATGAAAGAGCTACAACTTGTTCGTAACCGCAAGTGCACGGATCACATCAAGTAATAAAGTGATAAGTAAATATCGTTCCCACGAGGACTAAAGCAAAAGTGGATTAATCGTCATGATTATGCTATCAATTAGGTTGAGTAAAACCATTTAGAGAGTTTATATCCTAAAGATTATTTGAATTCAAGAAAATGAAAACAATTTGACTAAAACTAAATTAAAACTCTACTTCAAAACAAGAGGAGCATAGGATTATTTCTAACCATCGCAATTCATGAGACTTAAATAATTGCCACTCCATTAGTGATTAAATGACATTACATATTAGTCTAAGGTTCAAAAGCATTTGATTAAGCTTTCTCAAGTCAAAACCAAATTTATATCCTCAATTAACATGTACAATCTCTTGCTACAGTTAAGAGAAAATAATCATTAAGTAACAACCTTAATTTGACAATGCTAGGTTAGTAACTATATCTCTATGTTACTAACAAACCATCAATTTAATCCTAAACTTCAGGTCTAGCATAATTTTACCTAAGTTCTACAATTAAACTAACTTTCTCAAGCTTAATTTAATTGAACAAAATAATCCAAGTGATGGCCAGTCACATAGAAGCATTAAAAACAAGATAAAATTAACACATAATTGCCATTAACACCAAAAGAGAATAATAATAAGTCTCAATCCTTACAATGCTTTGAAATAATCCTAATGCAAAGTAACTAGCTACTCATAACTAACACCAACATCATCTCAACAACATCCAAACGCAACAGCAATATGGAAATTAGAGGGAAATTAAATAAAGATATGAAAAACAACCCAAGATGAAGAATGTTGTTGTAGTGATTAATGTTGCCCTTCTCTCCTCAGACTCCTTGTTGGCTGCTCTCTCCAGACCGTGAAGATCGCTGGAAACTAGTACCGCTTCTCCCCTCCGGTTCAGGTTGCTGCTTGTTTTTCTGGTTCATCTTTGAGTTTGCGACGAAGAAGATCTGAGAGAACAATGATTCAGTTCTCAATGAATCAGCCGCCTCCTCTATTTCTGATTCAACTCTTGTCACCGTCGAGAACCTGGGGAAGAAGAAGCTCTACAATGAACTGGCGGCCCCCCTTTTCTCTCTCTGTCCATGGATAATGCAGCTCACCGGCGGCCTGTGGTGGTGGATGAGCCGCCAGCGAGAGAGAGGAAGACCAAGGTGGAGGATGTGAGTAAGAATGAAGTCTCGAGCTCTCTATTCTCTTCTGTGCAGCTCTGTTCTCCTCGTGTCTTCGGTTCTGTATTCTTTTTAAAATGTTCTCAGCTGACCTAATTTCAGAGGATAAAACGCAGCAGCTTTACTTGTGGACTGAATTGGTAGTTTTCAAATTCCTGGGACCAAAATGTCATTTCTAAAATTCAAGCCCAAATCTGTCATTTCCAATTTTAATCCAAAATTTCAAGGACTTTCAATTGAAAACAATTAAATCAATGTCAAATCCTCCCAAGAATGATTAAGAGTAATTGAAAACAATTAGACCAATGTCATTTCTGAAGTTCAAGCCCTAATCTATTTACTCTTAATCTCAATTTATCTCAAAAAAGATATTTTAGACTCAATAATTATGACAAAATCCCCAATTAAATTATAAAAATATACAATAAAAATAGGGATTTGTCAAACCACATAAACTCTTCTCTATTCTTTTTTTTCCTACTTGTTATAATTTATTTATTCTTTAATCCAATCCTAAACTATTCCAATTTAGTTTAAAATTATGATACTTGAAATAAAATCTCCTAAATAATGTGCCAAATCGATATCTGATCAAAATCTCCAATAAATCCCTTTATTTTAGCATTAATGACTCCCAAAACATATCAACATATATCTCAAATTCTATAAAAAAAAAAAAGGGGAGTCATCACACCCCACACTTGCATCAAATCTTATCCTCAAGATTTTAATTCATAAACAACTTAAGAAAACCATGGAAGAAAGATTTTATAGCAAGCAATACAAAATTGGAAACAATTCAAACTTTCAAGGATTAAATTTTCATAGAAATCATCTCCACTTTCTAACAATGCAAGTAGCAAGGCAAATCATTTGGCATAGATAAATCACAATAAAATATCCCTCACTAGTCAAAGTGTTTGCACTCTTCTCTCAAGATAATTAAGGCTTGTGTTTCACTCCTTTCGACTTATTGCAACTCATCTACCATAGATTTGGTTATCATCTCAATCTCTACTACATTATGCCATTGCATACACAAATCAAAAGAACTTTTTCAAGGGTTGTAATGAATAAGGTAGGATAATGAAATGAAAGTGATAATAGATGAATACTTTAATTAGTGCTAAGCATTTCAATTAAATTCATCAAGAAGGAAGATGTTTCAAGCTTGACAAAAATGAACTCTTATTCTTATTCTTTCTTTTTTGTTTTGTCCTTCATTCTTTCATATCCTTTTTCTTTTTCTTTTCATGTCTATAATTCTTTTCTTTTTCTTTTTCTATTTTCTCTTTTTTTTTCTATTTATCCAAATCTACAAAATATTGCTTTTCTTTCACCAAGTCCTCTCTCTTTTGTAAATTGTACAACTTAGCACCTAGTAAAGTGAAGAGTGAAGGAAAAGATTAGGGGAAAATTGCATCAGTTGAAACAAAGGGCTAATTAGTTCATGCAATTTATCTTTAAAGGAATTTTAGGCTCAAATGGGTGAAGCAAAGGATTCATGTGATTAGGAAGGTCATTTGGCCAAACTAAGTATGAAAATGAATGCCTAAATCAGCTTTGTGCATTCAAAAGGGATTTTAAGTTTTGAAAAAGATTCAAGACAAGTTCTAGAGATGAAATAACAATAAGTGTACTCTCTCTTGAAAGAAATGAAAATCTAGGCTCAAGTTTCTCACCGGTTTTGGACATCCTAAGGTCATTTTCCCAAGCCAAATTATTTGCCTATTTACTAACATTCCAAGAAGATAAAACTGAATTCTAATAAAACTCAATCCTTTTAAAATTCAAATCATCTCAACTTCGCCAATATTCACAATTAAAATCCAAGCTTCCATGAAAAGCTTTTTTTTTTCAGAATTTGTCTATTTATGAGCAAAACCAAAGAAGTTTTTCAATATTTCCAAAATAATTGAGGACAAGTCATACAAAATCAATGGTACCCTCACCCCCACACTTAAATGTCACATTGTCCTCAATGTGAACAAGTAACACTAAGTAATGAAAGTGAAGAACAAACCATATCTAAGTGTAGGGATAGAAAAAAAAAACTTCTAAAATCTCACATTTTCACCAATTGAGCACAACTCACAAGTGCCACCAATCACATCAGTAGTTACTAACAAATATAAATCACATGCAAAGCTAGACTATAACCAACACTCATATCCCAAAACATGTTATCAACAATCAATTCAAACAAAAAAAGGAAAAGTAGAAAGAAACTTCCTTCTCAATCCTTGTCTTTGTGTTCTTGAATGCTTTTCCTTGTGGCTACCAAAGTAGAACACATCATTAGGGGCTACAAAAGTCCTACAAAATCAAACCAAACCTTGGGTTGCCTCCCAAGTAGCGCTAAGTTTATAGTCTTTAGCTAGACTACTCAAGACAAACCATTAATCATAAGTATCAAACACCATGATTACTTTGTCTTCATTTCTTTTCAAGCAACAAGGTTTTAGACACGAAAAATGATCATTCAAGTTAATTACTTGTACTTCTTCAATCATAGACAATCTCAAACTACAAACATTCACTGAATTCAAATAAAGCACAACAATCATATCCATATAAAAAAAAGTAGGAGCTTCTAAGAATTTAGAACACCCAACAAAATCCACTTGACTCTCATCAATAAGAGTCAAAATATCAGTAGGAGGATCAAGAGCACAAATTTCATGGATTTCCTCTCTATTATCTTGTTCAAAACAACAAGGATTAGGCTCTATAATTGAAACCTCAACTGAACACTTAGCATTCTTCTCATTGACATTGATTTCCAACTCACAATCACCCACAAAAGTATTGCAAACTGTTGGCAACACTTCCTCACTCCCCATGGTTAATTGTTCACTTGAGATATCATGGAAAATATCTTTTTGCTTCAAAGACTCAAGTGTAGAAGCTATTTCACTTACTTGAACTGTTAAATTTTGAAGAGCTAATGCATGTTCGTGAAATGTCTTTTTTGTCCAATCCCTCATTTCATTTACATTATCAAGAATACACTGAAGCATATCCTCTGTTGTAGGCTTCTTCTCATGAATGGGGGTGGTTTCATCTACATAGGTATTGAGTGATATATGAGGTTGTGATGCATGTGAAGAAGAAGAATTAGGATCCCAAGACAATGAATGATCTTGATTCCAATGAAGGCTAAAAGTATCATCATACAAATTAGCTTGAGCCTTAACAAAATCATTCTTGTAATCCAAGGTTGAGAAATGGGGCCATTGCTCACTATAATGATTATCTCCACAATAATTGCAACAAATATACTCATATTGAGCTTCACATGTATAAGGGTCATAATAAGAATTGAGATAATCATTATCATGTGCAAAGCCACCATTTGTTTCATTGATCCACCAAAGATAATCCATAGACAAGAAGTAGCTAACAAACACAAAACAACCAAACCAACAAAATTAACAAAACTACCTAGGATAATAAACAAAACAAAAGAAAACAAAGAGTTAAGAAAAAGAAAAACTCAAGCATAATTAATCACACAATTGCAACAATTAACCACAAAACTTTTGCTGTTAGTCCCCGGCAATGGCGCCAAAAACTTGTTCGCAACCGCAAGTGCACGGATTGCATCAAGTAATAAAGTGATAAGTAAATATCGTTCCTACGAGGACTAAGGCAAAAGTGAATTAATCGTCATGATTATGCTATCAATTAGGTTGAGTAAAACCATTTAGAGAGTTTATATCCTAAAGATTATTTGAATTCAAGAAAATGAAAACAATTTGACTAAAACTAAATTAAAACTCTACTTCAAAACAAGAGGAGCATAGGATTATTTCTAACCATCGCAATTCATGAGACTTAAATAATTGCCACTCCATTAGTGATTAAATGACATTACATATTAGTCTAAGGTTCAAAAGCGTTTGATTAAGCTTTCTCAAGTCAAAACCAAATTTATATCCTCAATTAACATGTACAATCTCTTGCTACAATTAAGAGAAAATAATCATTAAGTAACAACTTTAATTTGACAATGCTAGGTTAGTAACTATATCTCTATGTTACTAACAAACCATCAATTTAATCCTAAACTTCAGGTCTAGCTTAATTTTACCTAAGTTCTACAATTAAACTAACTTTCTCAAGCTTAATTTAATTGAACAAAACAATCCAAGTGATGGCCAGTCACATAGAAGCATTAAGAACAAGATAAAATTAACACATAATTGACATTAACACCAAAAGAGAATAATAATAATAAGTTTCAATCCTTACAATGCTTTGAAATAATCCTAATGCAAAGTAACTAGCTACTCATAACTAACACCAACATCATCTCAGCAACATCCAGATGCAACAGCAATATGGAAATTAGAGGGAAATCAAATAAAGATATGAAAAACAACCCAAGATGAAGAACACTGCTGCAGTGATTAATGTTGCCCTTCTCTCCTCTGACTCCTTGTTGGCTGCTCTCTCCAGACCGTGAAGATCGCTAGAAACTAGTACCACTTCTCCCCTCTGGTTTAGCTTGTTGGTTGTTTTTCTGGTTCAGCTTTGAGTTTGTGATGAAGAAGATCTGAGAGAACCATGATTCAGTTCTCAATGAATCAGGCGCCTCCTCTGGTTCTGATTCAACTCTCGTCACCGTCGAGAACTTGGGGAAGAAAAAGCTCTACAGTGAACTGGCGGCCCCCCTTTTCTCTCTCTGTCCATGGATAATGCAGCTCGCCGGCGGCCTGTGGTGGTGGATGAGCCGCCAGCTAGAGAGAGGAAGACCAAGGTGGAGGATGTGAGTGAGAATGAAGTCTCGATCGCTCTCTGTTCTCTTCTGTGCGGCTCTGTTCTCCTCGTGTCTTCGGTTTTGTATTCTTTTTAAAATGCTCTCAACTGACCTAATTTCAGAGGATAAAACACAGAAGCTTTAGTTGGGACTGAATTGGTATTTTTCAAATTCGTTGGACCAAAATGTCATTTCTAAAATTCAAGCCCAAATCTGTCATTTCCAATTTTAATTCAAAATTTCAACGACTTTCAATTGAAAATAATTAAACCAATGTCAAATCCTCCCAAGAATGATTAAGAGTAATTGAAAACAATTAGACCAATGCCATTTCTGAAGTTCAAGCCCTAATCTATTTACTCTTAATCTCAATTTATCTCAAAAAAGACATTTTAGGCTCAATAATTATGACAAAATCCCCAATTACATTATAAAAATGTACAATAAAAATAGGGATTTGTCAAACCACATAAACTCTTCTCTATTCTTTTTTTCCTACTTGTTATAATTTATTTATTCTTTAATCCAATCCTAAACTATTCCAATTTAGTTTAAAATTATGATACTTGAAATAAAATCCCCTAAATAATATGCCAAATTGATATCTGATCAAAATCTCCAATAAATCCCTTTATTTTAGTATTAATGACTCCCAAAACATATCAAAATATATATCAAATTCTATAAAAAAATAAGGAGTCATCACAACTATGCAGAATAATTATAGCCATATCAAAAACTCAACAAAGAAAGAGAAGAGGAATGAGAAAAACCAAGGATTGGAGCCCCAAATCTCTTCTAGGTTTCAACCCAAGCTCAATACTCTTGAAGGAGGCAAAATCCTAGCACACCCAACTCCTAGGAACACTTGAAAATTGAAGAATGACCTAATTTCAGCCTATCCCTTGCTTAAATACCTTCCACATGGGTTTTAGCAAGTAAAACGCATGGTCGCATTTTTTGTCATGTGCTTCAGCACACACCAGTGTGCTGAAGCATATGACACAGTGAGTTCTGGCCCTCGTTGGCTTTGGCACAGGGTTGAGTGCTGAAGCATATGACACAGTAAGTTCTGACCCTCGTTTCCGCACATGCATTGTTGGCTGAGGCCAACAACACAACAACTTTCCTCCTAGTTCAATGAGCTTTTCCTTGGTTTTTTAGAGCTTTTTGACTTGTTGTCTTTCACCTACAAGAAGGTTGACATCATGAGCTCTTTAATTTTAAGAGATAATCCTACTTGTATGTATTTAACTCATGATTTGAACTTTTCTTTTGTTCTTTCACATTTTCTTCTATATATGCACAATTTGTACTCAAAAGTAAGTGAAAAGAGAAGAAAATGTGCTAGAATGTTATCAATTTCCATGAGTTAACAGCTACCCTCTCCTAAACTGTTGAGCCATTCCTTGTAGAGAATAAGGAAAAAGCCAAAGATGGATCACATCATTAGGAACTCCATTTTGTTTGAAGCTGTCACAAACATCAAGAAATTGTATCAAATGCCGATTTGGATCTTCTGTGTTGTTTCCTGCATACTAACCTATAGTTCAAGCATCTTAAGTATAGCTTGCTTGATTTCAAACTTGTTGGCTTGAAACTCAGGTACTCTAATTCCTAATTGATAACCTCGAAATTGCCTTTCTAGGAAATCATTGACACCAATGTATCATTCTCATCCTCAGCCATCTCTTTGCTTATGGTTTCTTCTTTCTCATGATATGAATGTTGTTGAGGTGTTATTGTATCTAAAAGTTCGCTGACCTTCTTTGTCTTCTTGGATGTATTCCTTGTTCCACCTCGCATATAATGTAAGGCCCTACAAAGACAAAGGGACAAAGATCAAATATTGAACTGAACAAAGAAAAAGAAAAAAATTATCAAGCTTAAATTACTAAAGGATATCTAATTCTAATCACCAATTGCCTTGAGTCCCCAGCAACAGTGCCAAAAACTTGATGCTACCAAATTTTAAGTAGGCATCGCAAGTGTACAGGCCGTAAAATAGTAAAATAGCAAATCAAGGTTGTCCCACAGAGACTAAAAAATAATTACTGACTAGGCAATAAATTTCCAATGTTCATTTAAGTTGAGAAAATCAAAGATAATGAGATTAATGAGAAATTTAAAGATAAGAAAAGAAAAAAATAGTAACTAGTGTTTTAAAGATTTCAATCAAGACAAACAACCTAGAGTAGCTAATCATTTTTTCAAGTTTTAGAGCATATAATTACCCAAATAAATTCACTTAATATTAACTTGTTAATCTAGAGTCTTAATAGATATAAGTATCTCCCGATCACTTATATCCCTCTCTAAAATTAAAATTATTATTCATTATAATCAATTCAAGAGGAAATAAATATCCAAATTCACTCTAATATGACAATGTAGGGTTGGTAGGTATATATATATATATCCTACAAGTAAATTAAATCCAAAAACCTAATCCTATACGATTTAAATGAAGATCTAGCCTAAATTTCCTACGTCTAGGCTCCTTTAGAACACCAAAATAATCTCAATCAGATTTCTCTTATTTTAGGATAATCAAGTACACAATTAAATCAACAAATATAATATTAAAGCAATTAACGACAAAAATTATCATCCACTAATCCAAAATCAAACAAAATAATCCAAAACCAAAGGTTTAGCTACTTAAACTGGACATTGTCATGACCAAAATAATAGCTAACCAAAGACAAAATAAAGAAGATAAAGGAAAGGAGAAACAAAAACTCAATGCCAAATTTCCATCCGTGCTGTCGCTCTTCTGCATCTCTAAACTTTAATCTCCCTTCATCAAAACCCTTGCCTTACCGCCACTAACCAGGAAAATAGAACACCCCTCCCTCTTGCTACTCCTAGTATATATATAGGTATATATTGCCTCCTTCCATGCATCTCTATCACAATATCTTGATTTATCTTTTTCTTTTTATCGACTATCTTATAATACATATATATTATATTGATCTTTTATTCTTACTTGAATCTTATAATATCCCCTGCAAAATAAATTAAGATATGAGTAGGTTTTATATCAAAATATCCTTTTATCCTATAATTAATTAAAAGATAGAAAAATATATAAAAGATAATTAAATAAGTATAAAATATTAATAAATTTAATTAAATATATATTAGAATCTACACTTATTTAATTATAAAATATATATTTATCAATATGTGTATACTCTTCTGGTCCTATTAATAGGGGAGAGAAAGTGCAAATTTTGGTCCTATATATATAAGGTAGCTGATGTAATTTTTCATGCAGTCCACAAATTTTCCCTTATTAAATTATTGGCACTTATTCCCTCACAAGCCATCTTCCTCTCCTCTCTATCAAATATTTATTCCTCAATTTTTTCTTGTTCCTAGACGATTACTCAATCTGGTCCCTTGCACTCCACTTCTCTCTTATTTTATTTATTAGTCCAAGTGACTGGTAAAGTGCATTTTACTTCTTTTTTATAGGTGTTTATTGCACTTGTTGAACCAGCCACATCAATAAATGCAAATATTTAGGATTTTTAACATTTTTATTTTTAAAGTCTTAAATAGGGTACAAGTTAAAAAAAAAGCTTTCAAATTTTAAGATACGTTTAATAAGGTTTAAAATTTTTCCTTATCTGTGTAAAACATACTAAAAGTGACTTATAAATAGGACAAGAAGAGTATATGATACGAGGGAGAGTTTCTTTGTTTGCACTTGCACCCGTAAAAACCAAGAGGAAAATCACCTAGAGAGAATATTTTTCCAATGGATTGTTACTTCTAAATTATTAATGAATATATAAAATATTACTTCCGACCCTTAATATAATACCAAATTAACTAATTTGGGTAGATTAAGGAAGCCTTAAATTACTTAATTACAACATATATTACATGATTTCTTTAAAATATTGATTTGTATCATTAAATTATATATCAATTTATAAATTAGACAAATTAGTTTAAAAAAATGATAACTATAATTACTTTAAAGTAATTAATTTAACTTTTTTAATATCTTCAAACTAATCAGCTGGGTGTTATATTAAGGATAAGTTGTGGTAGTACAACGTTGCAATGGAGTCATATCACATGAATAATATCGTTTAAGGCTATATGCAACTTTCTTTCAGTCAGTTACTTTCAACAATCGAAGGTGAAAAAAAAATGTTATTTTCCACTGAATATGTAACTGACAAACTTGAAGCCCACAATTTTCATGATGCAATGGGCCCAAATATAAATGAAGACCCCAAATTCAAAGCAGCCAAATGGGTCTGAGTTAAGATAATTAAATGAGCCCATTGATCTTCATTTTGATCTCTTCAGTACAATCCCCACAAATAAAAGCTATTCAACCAACAAGCTATTATTTGATATGATAAGCAGCCTCATCCCATAAGAAAGAGAATACAAATTCAAGTGTCAACAAGTGTGCTTATTGGGAGGTACAAAAACCCTTATGCCCTAAGTCTCAAAAGTGATTAATCTCAAGTCCAATCCAAAGTGGCTTAAAGATGCCCTTAATCAAATAAAAAAATATCTATTGTAAAGTTATACTATTCACAAGTGAGTATATCATGATTTATTTTTTAGAGTCCATGTCATACATGGAAAAGCAAGTCTAGTTTAATATCTGATGCTTTAATGCCCACCATTTGCTTTAGCATATGCTACTTTCAATGAAAAACATATCAGATGCTTTATAATTAATGTATTTTTTTAATCAAAAATGTATTTACCGAATTATAAATCAGATATACACTTACTCGGATTGATGAACAATTACAAACAACTCTTGAAGAATTGAACGAATGAAACACAATCATCTTCTGTTTTCTCCATCGTCTTCTACACATTACTTTTTCTATCTGGGGTTCAAAACTCAGATTCACTCATAACTATAAATTCCTATATATGCATATTGCGTGTAGTAACAAACAAGTGCGAGCAAATAGGAGAAGAGTCTCTAATTTGTTTCAATCAAGATAGGCATGGTGGGTCTCATATTATCCAATAAGCCATTGCCTTGGAGCAAAACAATTACTTCAGACATTGATGGCCTTAATTCAGCAGATGCTAGGGTGCAAAGCAGACCAATCTCTATTTTTTAGGGTCCAAGGTATCGTCCACCAGCTCTATGTGTGAGCCTTACTCATATAGTTTCCAAGCCTATCAAGTGAATTAAAGGGAAATTGAATAAGAAAGCGAAACAAGACAAAGCAAGTTAAAGCAGTCTTGCATTCAAATTTTCTCAAATGAGATTGTTATTTTTAATTAATCATAGAAATTTTCTTACTGTTCGAAGGAGGAATGCACCTTCACCATCACCATACATATTCAATTTACTACTTTGTTGGCCACTGATAATTTCAAGGACAACAACGCCATAACTATAAATATTAGCGTTTTCTTATAATTGACCATAAATTGCATATTCTGGTGCTGTGTATTCTCTGAAAATATAACATAATTGACAGATCAAATCAATACAAGAACAATATTTTGAATATGAAATAGACATATACATTGTGAAAGTGGTGCATCACGTGTCATCAATATGAATTCTTAGAATATGACAAAAAGGCAATCATTTTGTCTTACAATGTTCCAGCAAATTTTGTGCTGAGATGAGATTTTTCATCGGGTAAAAATCTTGCTAAGCCAAAATCAGCAATTCTTGGTTGGAGATCATCATCTAAGAGAACGTTGTTAGTTTTTATATCTCTATGTATGATACGGACATGAAATTCTCCATGTAGATAAGCCAAACCCCTTGCTGTTCCTAAAAGTATGTCATATCATTGCTTCCAATTGAGAGAACCTCTACTTTTACCTATTTCAAAAATTTACACACTTTAAAGGGTTGAGGAAAAAGAATAGCATTTATATATTTTAAAACGTGTTCAGATAAAACTTTGAGATTTTTATTTATTGAGTTATCGAATGAAATTATGACATGTGTATGAACTGTTGCCAGAGGAGAGAGTGATATATGTGTTAGTTGAAAATATGTCCGCATGTCATAATTTTATAAAGAAACTCAATAGCTAAAGATTAAAAAACTAATCCCTCTGGTTTATATTATAGGACACTTTAACTAATTCACAGGAAACAAGAAGTGACAGTTAACTCATTAAATATGTCATAAATTGAAACTTTTTCACTTTGACCCTTATTAGAAAATGTGTTTGAAAATGTAAAGAGTGGGGAAAATTGGAAATGAGCATTAATTACAGGGACAAAACTGAAAAATAAGCATTAATTATTTTTCAAGTGACTTATATTTTAGACCAAACTATTCTTCTAAAGAGGCTTTATATTGTGGACTGGAGGGCGTACATATAAGCTTTGTTGGCTGATAAGAACATACCGAATAAGAATTTATCAAGACTGGCGTTTTTCATATATTCATAAATAAGAATTCTCTCATCGCCTTTACCCAAGAAGCCGAATAAGATTCCGATGATGAACATTGCTTATAAGCTTCACTTCACTTTCAAATTCTTCATCCACCTTCTTAGACAGGCGTAAAGTTAATTTCTTTACAGCAACTACTTTCCCATTCTTCAAAGTACCCTATTTATAAATTTAAAGATTAACAATGTCAATCCTTAAAGCGTTACTATAAATAGGTACCTTATATACAGCACCAAATCCGCCTTCTCCAAGTTTATTTTCGTCACTGAAACTTTTAGTAGCAATCTTCAACTCGCTATAACTCAAAATTATTGGTCCTTTCAACTTACTTACTCCAGATATGTCTCCTGTCGAGGAAAACATTAGTCAAATTTTGTTTCTTCATATATAAATTAAGAAAAATCGATTAGGGACTTCTGTCCTCATAGAGATGAATTGAAGTCCATAACGTTTTCTTTAAAGAGAAAATGTGATCAAAGCATCACATTAAATCATTAGAAAATGATACACAAGACTTTCCAAGGTGTTTACCTCTAGGAACTGGTCTTTCAGGCCCTTTTGGCCGTTTAATCCAAGCTAATAGTGCAAGAAGGGCCAAAACAAAAGCTACAACTCCAACAACTACACCTATAATGGCCCCCTTCTTATTTGAACCTGCAAGACACACAAATAATAGAGAGAACTCACTTTCAAATGAGTCAATCGTTATGTACAGCTCTCTCTCTCTCTCTCTCTCTCTCTCTCTCTCTCTATATATATATATATATATATCTAGATCCATGTCTGATCAAGCACTAAAATAAGACATACTACCTCCGCTTCTTAATATAAAATCCAGTTGACTTTTTTGGGAAGATTAAGGAAGCTGAATAAATTACTTTAAAGTATTTATATTTATTATTTTTATATCAAACTAATTTTTTTGATTTATAAACTAATATATAAGCTAATAATATACCACATAAGCTATGATTAAGTAACTTATTTAACTTCCTTAATCTTTTTAAAAACAAATCAGCTAAATCTTATATTAAGTACCAGAGGGAGTATAATATAACTTGATAGATTCAAAATTACACATAAGCAAGCCAAATTGTCATTGAGTAGTAATTAAGTGCTAAATGTATCAAAAAGCAGGATAGAATATCAATGATTTGAAGACGATATATAGAGTACCTTGTTTGATCAAGGGTTGTCGAATGTGAAAGGACTGGTTAGGAGGAAAGAAGGAAGTGGTGGAGTATCTCATGAAGCAGGCATTAGCATAAGCCCTACCATTAGAATTGGGAAAACAAGTCTGCAAATTGCTATACGCAGCATTCAAGCAACTGAGGCACAGATTCTGAGTGATAGTTCTAATACACTGAGCAAAAGCATAAATAGTTCGATTATTATTATTAGGGACTTGCATCTTTGTGGCTGTAAAGAAACCAGTGGTTGTGGGTATTGTAGTTTAAAGATTCGTTAGCACTTGTTGGGCTGTCGAGTCAAATGTGGTGGCTTCTCCGTCAACAGTCTGGTTTCACATGCTACGCTGTTAATTGACGGCGTTGTCTCGAGAAAGAAAGAGTTGCTGGCATCATACCTAAATAAATGAACCCGGTTTCTCTCCTTTGCCCAAAAGTAAAGGACCTCCTTTTCTCTTCTGTGGGCCGTTGGATCAAGATCTCAACGGTCTAGATTTAATATATTATAAAAATATATTATTATTATTATAATATTTTAATAATATTAATAAAATAATATATTAAATCTGGACCGTTGAGATCTTGATCCAACGGCCCACATAAGAGAAAAGGAGGTCCTTTCCTTTTGGGGCAAAGGAGAGAAACCGTTTGCCTAAATACAACACAAAGCATCATTTTTGTAATATGGATTTTGCTATCTACAATTACAAATGAAGCTTAAATAATAAATGATTAATTTATTAAATTTTTCTATAAATTAACTTGAGTTTCTTTTCATATATTTTGTTTGATCCTAAATATAGGAGTTCGTTAGAAAGTTTATTTTGATTCTAAATATTAGTGGTGTTCAGTTTTGTCCAATCCCAGGCTCCCAGCCGTCCCGTTCCAATCCCGATCATTTTGGGATGGGATAATCCTGTTAAAAAAAAATTTGGGACAGGACAAAACCGGGATGGGACAAAATTATGATCGACACAAGACGGGACGGGCTTTGTTCCATCTCGGCATTTTATCCCATCTTGAAATCATGTTGTTATTAGTTTTACATATATATATATATATAATATTTTTTTTTTTGGCCCAGAATATCTAATATTTTTATTAAAGATGTAACTAATCTTTTTTTGGATAGATGTTAGTTATATAAAAATATTTTATCGTACAATCGCTTTTAGACAATTTTTTGTCATATAAAAAGATATTATCATATATTGGTTATATATTTAATACAAAATACTATAAATATTTAAAAAAAAACCCTCACAATCACTAGTGCGGTGTCACCGTCTTTATTCACTCCTCTCTCTCGCGGCCTCTCTTGCACATGCTTGCCTAATTCTCTACTATAAATATGTATGCTCTATCATTGCTCTTATTATGTTAAAGTTTTGATTATTTCTTTTTTTTATTATGCTTTCAATCTAAAAATGATAAAAGAGGATGATGACATATTTGTATTATATATTTTCAATCATCTAGGTTTAGCATTCAACTCGTACACATACATGTTAGATTTTACAAGTCTAGAAGAAAAAAAATATGTTGCTCCAGATCCTCAATAAATAAATAAAGGGGATGCCACGTTTTCGTCCCGGTCTCGCCCCTATCCCAGTCTTGTCCCATCCTGGCGGGAATGGGATGAGACACAGGACAATTTTAATGTCCCGTCCCCTTTGGCGGGACGGGACATGGAATAGGCCTATCCCGTTCCTGTCCCGTCTGGTGAACACCCCTACTAAATATAAGAACTCAAATCACTCTGCCTTCTTAATCTACAATTTTCCCATACAATCCATATCCATAACATGTATTAAGTTTCCATCAAGTGATAATTTTAATGCAAATAATTAAAGAGGGTATTTTAGAAAAACTAACATACACTTTTAACTAATAAATAATTTAACTAATTTTCTTAATCTTTAAAAATTAGTTATATCTCATACATTAACGACTAAAGAGAGTAGTTATATATAATATTTTGTATTATTAATGAGTCTTATTTCAACAATGCTTGGTCCAATGGGAGGTATAGTGCTACCCAAAGGCATTTTCTATATTCACACTAACTCAAATCAAAAGTTGTGTTTAAACAACCATAGCTTGTTTCCCGGACTAACCCTTGTCGGTTGATTATATTTTGATATGAATAATATATAAAATATTAATTATACTTTTGATTAATTAATGTTAATTTATTAATCATAGTAATAAGCACATCTAATTGAACATACAATATATTAATAATGAATTATGGGTGACTTTATAAATTTATTTAAGGAATAAAACCCCATGCGAACCATATTTTATTGAAACTGGTAATTTATGGATTTATATTTTTGAAAAAGAATAAACAATTCGACGGAGAATTTTAGAGAGAAATAGGAAAATGCTTCTCATTATTTCCTAACTTAGATCTTGATAAACAAGAAAAGTTAATCAAGATAAAGCTGTAGTATAGAACTCTTAGTCTAGAGGCTATAGAGTATAGACTACTAAACGTTTAATAAATCATAAAAAAGATCTTTGGTTGTTATAGGATATTAGCATGCTATTAAATTAAAACCTAGTTGTTCATAAAAAAATTAAAACCTAGTTGGTTATTGTTGAAAGTTTATGGACATTCACATGGAGTATTATATCATAATTATAATATGTATGACAATATAATCAATTGTTGGGAAAAAAACAATGTAATCAATTAATACTAAGCTAAAGAATCTATTTTAATTTTTAATTAATAATGTCAATTAATCAGTACTGTACTTGCACCTACTTTGTATAACGGAATTGGGTTCTTGTACTACATCGACATGCATGCACGTGCAGCTTCTTAGCTAGTAAAATAAATTGACTTTCTATAAACTCATTAATATATAATAACAACCAAACTAGTAAAGCAGTAATATAAAATACTCCTTCAGTTCTAATTTTTTTAATGTAAGAGCTAAATAACTAATTTATTTAGATAAATGAAATTAATTAACATAGTTGTTTGTAAAAAATTATGTGTTAGTTTCCTTAAAATATATATTTTTTTTATTATTTGCATTAGACTAATCCTTAATGAAAATTTCTTGATATGTGCAATCAATAAAGAAAGATAGTTTAGAAGGGAAAACATTATAAATTTTGGAGACAAAATAAATTATATTTATGTTTGTGACTAAAAATAAACCCTCTAACTAACTCCGATATCTAGAGACGAAGAGAGCAATTATAAAAGCAATCAATCATATCATTGAACTACTATTCTCAGCAGTTGACCCAGCGGCGCAACTGCTGAGAATTTTCACCGCAGCAGCGTCGAAGCAGGCACACAGTCGGCGAGGGAGAGATAGTTTCTGCATTGAAAAAGAGTGGCAACAGGGTTTCCTCCATTGGCTTGCTGTGCAGTGGCAAAGTACTTGTTTTGGCCACTAATCTGATTTCTGATGCCTTGAAACGTTGCGTTTCGGTTTTCATCGAACATGGAGATGTTGGAAACTTGCAGTACGTCGTATGGGTCGCAGAATCTGCTCACAACATGGGTCTGTGGGTCTGAAGGGTCCAGAATGAGCAGAATATGAAGAAGGCAAATAAGAGACGGAGATTAGTACGTTGAAGCATGTTTTGTTGAGATTGGTTGAAGATGAAAATGAAGATGAAGATGAAGAAGGAAATAGTTGTGGAAGAGTTTCCTTTTATGACCAAAAGCAGGGTTCACGGATCCGGACCGGACCGGCCGGTCCGGCCCGGAACCCGCCGGACCGGTCACTAGACCGGTCCGGTCCGGGTCCCAAATTAAAAAAAAAAAAAAAATTTTTTAACTTTTTCCTTTAGAATTTCATACTATAAGTCTAAAATTTTCAATTACTCACCGGTTTGGTCCCGGTTTAGCTCCGGTTTGGCCCCGGTTTGACCCACTGACCCTTAACCCAGTACCCCGACCGGTTCAATACCCGGTCCGGGTTTTAATACCTTACCAAAAAGAGACCAATGAAATATCACTTCCTTCCATCTTCTTATGTCACATCAAGTTTGACCAAAAGTACATTTTATTTTGATAATTTAATTATGGGCATAAATATGTTCCAAGAGAAAAAAGCTAATTACAACCAACCACACATCCTTGATTGGGTTAGTTAAAAAATATTATAATTTACCTGCATAATTGAGTGGGCTCTCTCATGTATTATAATCTCACTATTTATAGAAGTACCATTTGTCATAAATTTGATATTAAAATAAATTTCATATATTTATAGATCGTCATAAATATATATATATATATAAATATATACAGATATTTTTTTTAATATTTTATTTTACTAATATTTACCGCCAGCGAATCTGGACTCTGCAACAAGATAAGATGACTGTAAGTTGCAACTTTCGTGTGTCCTCGGACTTTCGTGCATGGGCCACGCCGCTCACATGCAGAACAAGTAAAGATTATCTCAGTGTGAACACTGACCAACTTTTCCGGCAAACCTTTATAAATAATTAAGTTTTATACACCGGTGGAAAAATGACATTTTAGACCGGTTTTAGATCAGGTCTTGATACAGCCAGTCTAAAAAGTCAGTCACTTTTTAGACCGGTTGTAACTACAACCGGTCTAAAAATTCCACTTTTTTTTTAAAAAAAAAAATCCCAGAATGAATCCAGAAATTGCCCAAAACACAACGGTAGGGATGAGCTGCTGCAGTTCAAGCGTTGGATTGAAGTCACCGAAATCATCAATGGCTCTGTCTGTTTCAGCCTCGACGACTTCGTCTGCCCCTTCGGCAACCTCGATGGCCTCGACGACATCGTCTGCCCCTTCGACAACCTCGATGGCCTCGACCAAGATGACAACAGGGAAACCGCCTATGAGATCTTTTTCACCGTGTGTCGATCGTCGCCTGGCTTTGGAGGAGGATGGAAAGCTCTTACCTTTCATTCAAACCACGAGAATGGGGACGGTGGCGGTGGGTCGAAGCCGAACCAGGTGGTGAGTCACCCGAGCAGCTGGATGAAGAGGACCCTCGGGTTGAAGATGTTGAAGATGTCGCCGTCGAGGAGGATGGTGGCGGGTTGAAGATGTTGAAGAGGTCACCGTCAAGGGAGCAGTGGAGTGTTGTCGATGCCATCTTCACCGTTAGGATAGGGCGGAGGTAGCCCTTTGTCATACTCAGCGCCTTCATTGAGACCAAGGCGGCCAATGACTTTGGTGAAGATCATGAGACATTGAGATTTGGAAATCATCAAAGAGTGGAAATGTATCAGATTTGGGTAAATCACTTATACGGACACTACTACAGAATTGAGATATAACCACCCCCAAGGATGTCCCAAATTGAAAATTTGGTGGTTAAAAAGGGAGGTGGTGGCATTTTCGTAATTATATATATGTAGGGGAACCTTTAGGCGTCCCAAATTTGAATTTGGGACGTCTAAAGTGCTTCCTGGCGTGAAATATTTAAAATTTAGCGCCTGGAGCTGGGTTTAGGCGTCCCAAATGGCATTTGGGACATCTAAAGTCCTACTTTAGATGTCCCAAATGCCATTTGGGACGCCTAAAGGTGTCCCCTACCCGCATGTCAGACACTTGTCTGACATGCGTCTTCTCATCTATCACACCTCTCCTCACATCCTCTCAACAACAACTTTACTCTTCTTCCTCCTCTCCCCACCCACCGTCGGCCCTCCTCTTTGTTTTTTTCTTCAACTCCTCCCTCCTCCCTTGTTCAAGCTCATTGTTTCTTCAACTCCTCCCTCCTCCCTTCTTCTTCCTCTTTGTTTCTTTGTTTCTTCAACACACGCAACTGACCCTGCTGCAACTTCACCTCCTCCACAGTGGGTAGATTTTTGCTCTCTCCTCCACCTCCGTCCTTCCATTGTTGTGCACACCACCGTGGATCTCGAACGTCTTCTCTACCTCTCCAATATACTAGCTAGTGGGCGCCCCTGATCAGGTTGGTTTATGTTCTTCGTTTTTTTTGTAACAGAATGGTATATTTTGTTTTTGAAATATAAATTTACTTGAAATGGTTGAGATTGTGCATATATTGCTTATATTGTGATGATTGAGATTAGCCTGATGTGTTTGGTGTGGTTATATTGCTTAAATTGCATTTATTCGGGAATGGTTTATTTTCTTGTTTAAATATAAATTTACTTGTATATAATAGAAATCCCTGTTGTTCAGTTTTAGGGAAATCTAGCTTTTATAAGCCAATGGAGATTTATCCATACACACGTAGTGGCACCACCCCATTTCATTGGTCTTGTTCCTGCACCATTAATTAGTATATATAATAAAATAAAATATGATTTATTTAAATTAAAGAAATTCTTGTATTCCAAACGAATTATGAAGAATAATTCAAGCCAAAACTTAAAAAGAAAACAATAACCCCAAAGAATTTTAAATGATTTTTATCTAAATATTTTCAATAAAACAATTTTATTTTTGGAAGAACTCAACTTAAAATTGTTTTGTTAATATGAAACTCTTTTTTTTTTTAATTCTTCCAAACCTCAAAAAAATTCTTTAATTTAATCTTATTGTATTTATTTTATTATACATTAATTTTATATACATATACTTATTAAAAAAATAAGTTACATAGCACTGAAACCCTTTTAAGAGGAGAGAGGAGGCTAGGAGGGGGCAATAAAGTTATTAAGCCCATATTTTAAAATCCTAAATTGGGTTGATAACTTAATTAGGCAATCCCATCATATGTCGTTGAGAATTGTACTAAACGTGTGAATGTTATTGGTAATGCCTTAGGTGGTAACAAAATGGATCATAGTTGGATGAATGCTTTGAGAACTAGTGAAGAATATGAGAAAGGGGTGGACGAATTTATTGAATTCGCTAAAAAGAATGCTCCTGCAAGAAATGGGAAGTATTTTTGTCCTTGTGTCAATTGTTTGAATGAGAGTAGACGGGATGTTGATGTCATAAAGGATCACCTACTTTGTGATGGAATAAATCTGCGATACACAAGGTGGATATGGCATGGTGAGGAAGTAACTGATTGTCCGTCACACAAGAAGGAAGCTGTGGATGTCATAGATGAAGATAGAATGGAGAGAATGATTAACGATGTTGAGGCAGAATCCTTTGCGCAGTCGCAGGAGTATGACAGCCTGCGGAGTGATGCAGAGACACCATTGTACAGTGGTAGTAAGTACACGCGGGTGACAGGAACATTACATTTGGTTAACTTAAAGGCAACTTGTGGGTAGACCGATAGTAGTTTCACATTACTACTTGAACTATTGTATGATATGTTTCCGGAGGATAATGTACTTCCAAATCGTATGTATGAGGCCAAGAAAATCCTGTCTACAATGGGTATGGAGTATAAAAAGATACATGCTTGCCCTAATGACTGCGTACTGTACAGAAATGAGTACGGAGGTCTTAGTGAGTGTCCTAAGTGTAAAACTGCACGATACAAAGTGAAAAAAGATGGTGGTTGTGGTGATGTGACAAGTAAAAGGCAACCTTTAAAGGTTATGTGGTATCTTCCAATAATACCACGTTTTAAACGTTTGTTTGCGAGTGCAACAAAAGCGAAGAAGTTGAGATGGCACTCTGATGAGAGAATATCTTATGGGAAATATCTTCGGCACCCAGCTGACTCTCCACAATGGCAAAAAATAGATGAAATGTTCCCTCAATTTGGCAGCGAGCCGAGAAACCTACGGCTTGGGCTTTGTACAGACGGCATCAATCCGTATAGAACTCTTACTAGCACATATAGTGCGTGGCCGGTTCTTCTTGTAATATACAACTTGTCTCCCTGGCTATGTATGAAACGTAAGTATATGATGCTATCTATGATGATTTCTGGACCAAAACAGCCAGGGAACGATATTGATGTCTATTTGGCGCCTTTGATTGAGGACTTGAAGAAGTTGTGGGAGGAAGGCGTAGATGTGTTTGATGCTTATAAGAAGGAGTCTTTCAAGCTACGTGCAATGATTTTCACAACGATAAACGACTTCCCTGCGTACGGAAACTTGTCAGGGTACAGCGTGAAGGGTCATAAAGCATGCCCAATATGTGAAGCAGACACACACTTCCAACAACTAAAGCATGGAAGAAAAACTGTCTACCTTGGCCACAGGAGGTTTCTTCATCGGTTCCACCCGTATCGTAGGCTAAGAAAGCGGTTTAACAGCTTACCGGAGCATGGAATGGCTCCAAAGTCATTAACCGGAGAGGAAGTCTATAGTCGAGTGGAACGTATCCATGTCACTTTTGGTAAGAATCAGAGGGTTGCGGGTGAGAAGAACATATGGAAGAAGAGATCCATTTTCTTTGATCTTCCATATTGGCGTTCGCTTGACGTGAGACACAATATTGATGTGATGCATGTGGAGAAGAATGTTTGTGATAGCCTTATCAGTACGTTTTTGCACATACCAGGGAAGACTAAGGATGGGATTAATGCGAGATTAGACCTTGTCGATATGGGAATAAGAGAACGGTTACATCCACAACTAAGAGATGATGGTAGGAGGGCATACATGGAGCCAGCAGCGCATACACTATCAAAAGCAGAGAAAAGAAGTTTGTGTGGGTGTTTGCATGAAATGAAGGTGCCGCAAGGGTATTCCTCGAATGTGAGAAGATGTGTCTCAATGGACGATTTGAAGTTAGTGGGAATGAAGTCCCATGATTATCATGTGTTGATGCAACAACTATTACCAGTAGCTATTAGAGGCATAATGAAAGATGAAGTACGAACCACAGTGACAAGATTGTGCGTTTTCTTCAATGCTATCTGTAACAAAGTCATTGACACTGAAAAGTTGGATGAACTAGAAAATGAGGGTTACATTATTTTGTCACAACTAGAGATGCACTTTCCTCCTTCATTTTTTGATATAATGGTGCATTTGGTAGTTCATTTGGTGAGGGAGGTAAGGCTATGCGGTCCAGTTTACCTGAGGTGGATGTACCCTTTCGAGCGATACATGAAGATCTTAAAAGGGTATTCTAAAAATCCTTATCGACCAAAAGCCTCAATAGTAGAAAGATATGTAGTTGAGGAGGCTATGGAGTTTTGTAAAGATTATATGTCAGGGAAGAAGGAACAATCTCGGCATGAAGAAGGGAGAAGCAAGGGAACACGAGGACTGAAAGTGAAGAATGTTCCTCGTGAAGAGGTGTTGCAAGCCCACTTGTATATCCTGAATAATATGGAAGAAGTTCAACCTTACATAAATGAACACAGAAAGACTTTGAAGAACAAGAATCCAAGGAAGAATGACATGCAAATTGCTATTGAGCAAAACAAGACATTCATGCAGTGGTTCAAGGAAAAGGTTTTGCACGAGATCGGTGTGTCTGAGACAATCGAGTGGCTAGCTTGGGGGCCTTCGTTTCAGGTCATTACTTGGACCGGTTATGATATAAATGGCTATTATTTCTATACCAAAGAGCAAGATGACAGAAGTACCATGCAAAATAGTGGGGTCATGGTAGAAGCTGAATCTATGCACTTTTCCAGTTCGAGAGACAAAAACCCCATATTAGCGTCTATGGCCTATTATGGAGTTATAGAAGAAATATGGGAGATGACATACAACAAGTTCAAAGTTGCTTTATTTAAATGTAAGTGGGTTAGCAATAATGCCGTGGTAATAGATAAACAATTTGGATTTGTCTCAGTCGATCTTCGAAGAGTTGGCTATAGAGACGAGCCCTTCATTTTAGCAAGCCAGGCTAAACAAGTGTTTTATGTCACCGATCCTGCCAGCAAAAACATGTCCATTGTCCTTAAAAGTAAAAAACAGAAGTATGGTGATCCGACCTTCAACCTTGATGACACACCACCTTTCACAACAACTACACCTCGAACAAATGAAGTAGAATTGGTAGATGATGACGAATATGCTGTAAGAAATGACCATGGTGAAGGACTATAGGAAACAATATAGAGTAAGACCTTAATTTATAAACGAGAACTGTGTTTTTTCTGTTTTACTTCCCACTTAGTATATTTCATTTTCATTGCAATTTATTTACGTTTCTGATGTCGCTTTTTGTGTTAACAGGAATATGGACAACTCTAGTGATGATGAGAGGCGTAGAGATGACGAAAGCTCTAGCAATGACGAAAGGCCTAGAGTTGAACCCCCTGCAACAAGGAGGGTTAGAGGCTGTACAAAGATGGGAGCATTGGTTGCACGTCATGAACATCAACAGGAGAGGCTGCATATAGACTTCGATAATAATCTGAATCCAGTTGGTCCTGAGGAAGACCACTTCATTAGCTACGTAGGACTTTTGGCTCGAAGCAAAGTGCGCATTACCTACGATAATTGGAGATTGGTTCCCCCAAAAACGAAAAACATGATTTGGCAGCAACTTTTGGTATGTAAGTTTTGATGCATTGTAGCTTTGTTCTTATTGTTTGAAATATAATAATCTTATGTTTTACTTTGCAGCAAACATACGATGTCCCAGACACCACGGAGATGTATAGGCACTGGATGGATAAGGTTCGTGTACGATGGAAAGGTTTCAAGAACAAGTTAACAGCACGGTACATTCGAGGGGCCCTTAGGGGTAAGGATCCATGTGCACAGTATACGTATTTGTCTCCAGAGGACTGGAGGTTGTTTGCGGCATCACGAGCAGATCCTGAGTTTTTGGTAAGATTTCTATCATCATGATATATAACTTGTAATTTTCATATACTTTATATTGTTGATTTATTTTTTGTTGTTTTTCATTCATAGAAATTAAGTGCAGCAAATGCCCAGAGGCAAGCAGAAAATAAATATCAACATTTCATGTCTCGCGGTGGATATCGGAAGCTTGAGCGGCAAATGATGGCTGAAGAGTTAGAGAAAATGAAGGAAGCAGCGGAATCTGATCCTAGCGTTGTTATCCAGCCATCGGCACCTCCTCCACATCACAAAAAATGGAAAGCAGGGAGGATTAAGGCTGGGAAGTACATAAATCCGACTGTTGCTGAGGTTGCTACGAGGATTGTAAGTAGTTATACCATAAGTACCTAATTTTTTACATATCGCGAGTGGTTTCGATACATTTACGATAAACTGCATGCTACAGGATGAATTGGACGAGCAGAGTAGCCAAGGTTCATTCAATCCAAGTAGACGGATGGACATCTTGTCAACGGCTATTGGGAAGGCAGATGACCTTGGTCGTGTTCGAGGAGAGACACGGGGAGTTAGTGCCGCGAGGTATTTTGGACGAGACCCACGTTATTCGTCACAAGCTGGACCTAGTAAGGAAGTTGTGGCCAAGATTCGAGAGGACCTCGAACGAGAGATCAAGGCCAACCTTCGCGACAAGCTCCGACAAGAGCTGTTGCCAGAGCTTCAACTTGAAATGGCAAAGATGTTTGAAGCACAAAGGGCAAGGGACGAGCATAGAACTCAGGAATCCCCGGCCTTCAATAGCACCAGAGGAAGTTACAACCCTCTGGAGCAACCACTTGGCGACCCTTCTCCCACTCCAGTGTCGGGAGACCCTTGCACCCTCTATTTGGATGATCCACTGTTGCGTGTTGTTGCTGATGCTCTCGTTCACTCTCGTGCTACCACCCACCATAATCAGCAAATTCCGGAGGATTTTCATAGGGTGAATGTGACGAGTGTTAAAAAGGGGGAAAAAGGTACATCCATCCCTGTTCCTGATCCAGAGGTTGGCAAGTTAGGTCAAGCAATAGGATCTTTCATCCTTTGGCCTCGCAATCTTATTGGTTCAGAAGCAACACCTCCAATGGTAGGAATTACCTTACTATTACTGAAAATCTGTTGGCATCCTAATAACAATTTGTTTTTTGATGTTCTAAAAGGATGACGAAGCTGCGAGGAAATGGCCCTACTTAGCACGGCTGCAACAGATCTACAAGGGCATTAAACAGATTGACTTGAAGATGCCTCCAGGGATTGTGGGCCAAGTGGAGTATCCCTACACGATTGACAATACAGATCTCAAGCAGTTTATCAGGTTGGAGGAGATAGATGCAGGCTGGGTGAAATTTGCAGTCCGGTGAGTTTTTTTTCAATTTTCCCATAGAATTCATTTAGTGGTTTTTTGATTTCATACATTCAATAATTCATTCCTTATTTTAATTCTATTATAGCACCTTCCACGGTCTCTGCACAAACATGGAAAGACGTGATTGGTATGGATTCTTATGTCCTGCGAATACGACAGGGGATACTTGTACTGTGGCGCATAGGACTCACTATGTCGGCTACGCAATGGGACAGACCAAACTTCGTTGTTATCTAGCACCCATTGTCCAACGGTTCATATTTACATTTTGTCAATTTAAGAAGTTTAATAAATAATTGTCTTCTCACTCATCTAACCCCATATTAATGTGTACATGTTGTTAAAGTTACCACTGGAGTTTGTGTGTTATATGTCCTCGCCGCAACGTAGTCTATTGGTTTGATCCCTTAAGTAAAAAGCCAGACAGAGATACAAAATCCGTCTTCGACACGTAAGTTATTTTGTTTGTATTTCATTGACAACCAAAAAAAATGAATGGTTCTAATTTCTGTTCATTTTGCTTTTCATGATAGTGCTTGTCAAACATATAGAGTCCTAGGTGGGTCACGCGAGGGTACAGTTGTTAAAAAGCCAAAGTGGTTTTATCCCATAGTAAGTACATTCGATCCTACCTAATTGTTTCATTGACGGTCCTTTTAGACATACCTTTATTGATTTTAACAACCAATTGCATCCCTTTGATTTAAAGTGCCCTCGGCAACCTGGCAACACTGAATGCGGATATTATGTTATACTTTATATGTATAACATAACTCAAAGTGGAATTACTAGCGATTTTGAAAAGGTAATCGCTTCTTCATTCTCAAATGATAATATTTTTGGTGTTCTAATCGAAATGCTAATTAATTCATTTGCTTGAGATTCATTTCATCAAAGCTTACTTTCTAATTTTCAGATTTTTGATAATGAAGATGCCTACCTACGTGAAGACCTTGATTTGATCAGAGATCTTTTGGCTAGACATCTTCTTCAACATATAGAGCAGTAAAATTTTTATTTTATATCAGTTTGTAGTTGTGTGATGACAGCGTTTTGACACTTTCTGGTTGTTTTTTGTTGATATATATAGTAGTAGGTTGTATGAAAGGTTATTGTATGTATATATAGTAAATATTGTAGTGCTGGATGTCCTTACCAGTTTGTAACGGACAGTATGGTTTATGAATCCATCTTCTATTCTATTTCTGCAGTTTGAATTCGTTGGGTAATACAGAATGTAAATTATGGTATAAAAAAAACCTAACTTTTAGATGTCCCAAATTAAGAATTGGGAGGTCTAAAGTCCCCCAGGGTGGGACTTTAGACGTCCCAAATGACATTTGGGAGGTCTAAAGTCCCACCCTGGGGTACTTTAGGCATCCCAAATTAAAGTTTGGGATGCCTAAAGTCCCCCAGCGTGGGACTTTAGGCGTCCCAAATTGTAATTTGGGACGCCTAAAGTCCGACTTTACACGTCCCTATCATTTGGGACGTCTTTTGTTTCAACTTACTGCGCCCCCAGTATATACGTCCCCCCATTTTGGGACGTTAAAGGTGCCAAATTTGGGAGGTTATAGCCCCTTTTTGTAGTAGTGGGAAAAGCAAAGAGTGAAAAAGTTGAGATTTGGGGATATCTTTTAAGCGCAGAGGAGTTCAATTAAAGTGCGGGAAGAGAGATTTGGGAATATATTTTAGACCGGTTATGAATCATAACCGGTCTTAAAATGGAAAAAAATATATTTTAGACCGGTTTAAAAAACAACCAATCTAAAAAATTTCATCTTTAAGACCGGTTATTAGTGAAAACCGGTCTAAAAACTTTAGAAATTTTCTTTTAAAATTTTTTTTTATCTTTTTAGACCGGTTGTTTTAAGAACCGGTCTAAATAATTTATTTTAGACCTTATATTTTAAGAACCGGTCTTACAGGTTCTTTATAATTACAAAACTGCCACCGGTCATCTTTTTTAGACCTTATCCGTTATAACTGGTTTAAATGTGGCGGTCTAAAAAGGCAATTTTGTACTAGTGATAGTATTAACTTTTATGCTGAGTTCATAAAACTAAAGATGCAATAATACATCACCAGAGCTCATTATGAGTGCCAAAATGCGAATTGAAATGTGATTTTTATCTTTATTAAAAATTTGATTTTAGAATTTAATTTTATATTAATAATTGATACTAATTGTATTTGTGTAGTCAACTAGTATATTAGATTATTCTTCTTTATTATTGTTTGCTCCGTTCGTTTATTATTAATTAATACCCTTGAAACATTGTTTTATTACCTGATTTCCTTAAAACATTTCAATCTTTCTAAATAAGGTTAAATTGCATCCAATGGTTTAAAGTATTTCTATGAGCGCTCAGTATCCTTAAAATAATTTTTTATTTTGTATATTCAACATCCTAAAGTACACAATGGCACTCAATATCTTAAAGTAAATTCTGTTGGGATTTTGCCCATTAAAGTATCTTTTCAGTAAAAATTTTCTACTGAAAAAATATTTTAAGATGTTGAATGAACAAAAATTACTTTAGATTATTGAGTGCAAAAAACACTTTAAGGTGTTAGACCAATTTAATAAAATTTAGTTTCTATATATGGAGTAAACCAATTCAATACGTTTTTTTTTATGGGTATTTTCAAGGTAAATACATTAATTATTCTTTTCAGTACACAAAAAACAAATAACCTTAAGTATAAATTAAAATATAAAATCTTAAAATTATACTTTCTTACAGTCAATGGAGATAGTAAATGTAGGAAAAAATATAACTAAAAGGAGATTAGGCGTACCTGGACGAATCCATGTTCGGATCCGGGTTAAAGCTCCAATACTCCATACTTGTGCCCACACAATTATTAGACTACTAGAGCCTAATTGTGATTTGCACAGCAGATCACTAGAACCAGAAAGATGGTAGGAGAGAAGAGAATTGCCAGAAAACTCAATGGCGGGGCGAATTGCAATTGAGGAGGCACACCCTATTTATAGTGGTTTATGGAGGCCACTAATTAGGAAACGTGTGCACTCCTTCTTGCCCTCCAAGACAGCAATTAATTGTCTCTCAATTAATTCCCTAATTATGGTTATTTGTTCCTCTTTTAACAAATCCATAATTATTGCTGAAATATTCCCAAATCTGCATTTTATGCTGATTTTATTCTTATTTGATTAGGCTACTTATTTCCTAATCAAATAGTCCAGCCCATCAAGGGCGGACCTGGACCCAAAGTCCAACATCTCCCACTCGCACTTGATGGGCCTCCCATCGTGCGTGCGTTACTCTTTCTTGTTTCATACTTGGCGTCTGCCGTGACTGCGTGGGCAAAAACATCTTTAAGATTTGGTGCTTGTGATACTAGAAATCCTTTATATCGGATCAACATCCAAGGACACCCTTTACATATAACGGTAAGCTATATGTTCATTGCCTCATATGCCCCAGATTCTCCCATACACATTACTCATGGCATATCTAATCCCTCTCGAGTTAATATGTTGATTAACTCAGATTGCCTTCCACGCACATAGTATCCGCACTTACTAGCTACACATAGAGCTAGTAAGGGGTCGACCACAGATATTAGTACATCTTATGTATCTAGGAGTAAATCTTCCTTTTTGACTAAACATCAGTCCATCCTGACTTGGTCGCTTTCCTAGTTTTCACTCATCTGACCGAATCGAGTGTGATCATGGAGCTTTAGCTAAAGTAGCTGTCACCAAACCAAGCTTTCATGATGCCGCCTAAGTCTTAAGGCCATCGTGGAAGTGTTCTTCCTTCCTAGGACTCACACTGTGGTAAACTAGGGATCTTTCACCCACATCCCGTGTTGCAGTTTAACTCTCAAGCACATGCAGTATGAATTGCATGCTACGGTGAATGGTTTGAGGTGTACGTCAATTTCTTTATCTTTCACCGTACAGACATTAGTTCCAAAATGTACTCAACATTTGAACCAGAACTTTCTTTTTCACAATATCTCATTTGTGAAAAAGAGTTATTTGCCTGGCTGCAGGTCTATATTCATGCTTCGATCCATTTTCTGTGTATATGCACACATGTGGATCTCATCTCAGTCTAACTGAGGCGACTTAAACGCAAAGATTCTTCTCAACCATCTCATGGTGATCATTTGCTCGTCTTACCTTCCCATGCCCCCGCAAAAACATGGGAAGACGGTTGTTCGTGTGAGTGAACCAACCTCTTTTGACCTGTACGACATACAAAACTGTATACCTTTATATATTTACTCATAACATACATACAATTTCTTTTATCTTCATATAAAAGAAGTTCACGACCTTATATTTTACTTGCGCCCCTAGATTTTCACTAACTCAATGAAAATCAAGCTATGGGCTCAATAAGGGGATCTACCAACATTCTGTCAGTAGAAGGTCATTAAACTACGCTTTCTCTCTTTGAAAGCACATCTCTCATAGAGATGTCTCAAAAAGTATGTTTCGCCTTGCTGTGATACTTAGGATCCTCATCATAAGATGTTATCTTTTGGATCCTTCTATCCACCATTCATTCCCAATCTCTCATAGGAATTACTTTAGCCATGTGGCACTTTAAATGATGGCAGAACACACCCTGTGTTCTATTTCCATGGATAACAGGAAAAATACTTTGTATGTTTCCTTACTCTATCACCATTTGCCTAGGTCTTGTATTATAGTATCCTTTCAAAAAGGAAAGTTGTTGTCTTGACAACTTAATCCATGGTTATTCTCATAACCCATTTCACAGCAGGACTAAAAAGCAACTTCCAAGTCTGATCAAAAGACATTTGGTCTTATGTACACCAATGTGCACATTCATATTACCAACTATAGTCTCACATGGGACTCTATTCACCTTTCTTATGTTAGATTCCTCATAGGACATGTAATCTCTTTAGGTTTATGCCCTTGACTTCAGGGGTGTCCATGGGTTTGCACTTTGACATCCTAAGATGTCTAAGGAGTACACTTGTACATGTCTTAGGTGGAAAAGACTATATCTTTCTTGTGTAATCTTCGTTTATCTTGTCATTCAAGATATTTGTTCAACCCATGACTTTCTCAACTCAGAATTTAAGGATTCTCTTATCCTTTATTCCTTTGACTCCCTTGACACTTGTTTCATATGTCATTTGACAAAGGATGACTTCACAAAGAATCATCACTAGACCATTTGGAACTTATGTAGTGTTCTTCGATTATTTCGAAGTTGGTGAGGCTTTCACCTTATGAAAACCTCATATACTACTATTTAGGTGATTGTTTCTATAAAGCCCTTAAGCTGCTTCATGTAGAGTTCATCATCCAATTTCCAAAATTCCAAATTGGAAGGTGGTCTTTACATCATCTTGATGCAATTTTCAAGACTAAGCTTGTTGTCATAGCCAAAGTTCAGAGTTAAAACACACAAAGGACAACCTTCCATTATATTACCCCTTAGCCACTAAGTGTTTTAGGTTCTATATGCCCCCAACAGATTTGAGAACCTACTTGTTCCCAATCGCCTCTTGGCTAGGTGACAAATTACCTAAACACGTATTTGGCTTAAAAGGAACCCAAATCCTCCTGCATGACACTTTGCAATTCATCTTAGTATGTCCTTCTAGTGTCTTTTAGACACTTATAGGTACTTATCATCACCTTCTAAATGATGAAAAGAGCATTCAATCCATTAGGGAATCTATCCCTTATAGTCATTCGTTAGATGACAATTTACTCTGAGGTGGATTTCATAGGATTCTTTTCCTATGTATGAGTGAGGTAATTCTCTCGTAACTTACATCTTACCTCTTTCATTGTGAAAATGGTCTCAATTCTCCCACTCGGATCAGTGAACTTAGGAACACTTGGTTATTCCTTGTCACTTGTGAACCTCTTAAAGAGATTTATTGTGATTAATGCTCATTTCCTGCTAGAAAATCTGGGTTTTATGAACGTTGTGTCCCATGATTTTCTCTCAGTCACTGAACCACCATCATTTTCATTAATGAAGACGTGTCATGTCAAATTCTCATGTCATCTCACAAAGAGATACTTTGTTTACCTTGACCCCAATCTTGTTACTCGTAGAAAGAATTGTGAATATAAAGTTGATGACCCTTATGGTCTTAACGAACTTGGCCCTGGTCTAAGGCCTATCCACGATTCATAGGGTAAGGTCGTGACTGACATAGAGGGCATTTGGTTAAGTGTGAATATAATATCTATGAGTCCACCTACCAACATGTGGCTGGTAGCCTCATTGATGCCATTATATTCATAACCAAATCAAAGGAGAGGTCTATCTCTCCATTTCAAAAACTCTATTATGTTGAAGGGTTCTAGGTATTGATAGTTGCCTAACAATGCCTTTCTTGTACACAAAGTAGCTTGAACTAATCACATGGGTGTCTTTAACCCTTGTTAGTTCAAAAAAGGTCTTTTCCTTTTAGTTTAACTGATTCCTGACTAGTTCAGCCATTATCTAACAGCTTCACACTTGCCAAAAATCAAGTAAACATTACTGTATTTCGAGTAAACGTCCATAACATTAACGAAACACCAAGCTATTTGTGTTTTGCCCTCACGTTCATTGGTTCACTAACATCATAATTTGCCAATTGCAGTGGATATTCTAAAAAATGTTTCTTTGTCTTTCTTGCCAGGTAGAATAAGTTTTCAACTTATTCATAAGGGTATTAACCCTTTAGCACACGTTTTTTAGCAAATACTCTTTTGCTAGTTTGATCATTCCCTTTGATCAAGGTGTACATGTGGCAAGAAATGGAATCTTTTATCCCTAGAAAAGAAACATCAAAATCCAACAAAGGATTTGAGAATCATAGTCCCATCGATCCTTAACTAAAGAGATAGCAAAGATGTGATTCTGTCAGTTGCAATTGCATGGAGTGAATCAGGGTGGTTTATCTATGCAGAGTTAACGTGCAAGTTCCAATCCCTTGATTCTATCTCTTTATTGCTTTGCTTTTGACATGAAGCCATATGCTTCTGTGAAACATCCACAACTTATGTGGATTGCTACTTTTACAACCCTTAAAGGTTTATCAATGTAGCATTTCATCTTTTGCAGAAACCATTGATCTCTTCTAGATCAAGTTTTACCTCATAGGTTTCTTGCCCTTGGGCTTAGAGGATGAATCCTCCCACTCTTTAGCTAAGTTCGTCTGACTGATGGATCTTGAATCCTTCAGTCTTTCACACTCAAGTTTAATATGGCGAATCACATTGCTGAAGGTTACAATATGCATATCAAAGGCAATCTTTACTTTCGTATATGCCCACTTACTGGAAGACATGGCTCACTCCCATTCACTGGGAGACATAGCTTCCTCCCACTCACTGGGAGATGTCTTATCACAACATACACTTGTTGTTTGTTAGAAAGAACTTGGCATTTAGTTTGTCTCAACTTCTTAGTTTGACATCTGCCTCAAATGTTGCCTAAACAACATGTTAGGACTTAGTATACTATGTTAAAACTTAACTTAGTTTTAACTTTATGGAAGAAGATCACTTATTTCACTATCTTCCAACACTATCCACACGGCTTGGATAAGATTACATTGCTCAAACCAACATAAGTTTAAGCAATGTTGTTCTTTCTATATTTGATAGCATAAATCTTTTGTATCCTTCGGTTGCTTCAACCTTTAAATGCTAAAGACTAGTTGGTAGGATGTCCCTGACATCTCATTCGTCTTGAATGAAAGAGATTTGAGAGTTTTTAACTCTACAGATATCTCTATTGAGCTTGTCTTCATAAGCTCAGTCAAATAGACTTGGTCATAATTGGTCACTCAGACGATTATGGTATACAAATCTTATTTGTTCAAATAAGACGAATGATAATTAGATAATAAGTTCACTAGTTTCATGTTCAGGAGACAACTATGTTGACTCCCATCCCAATCATACTAGTTAGCTCATCACCCTTTTAACCACAGTCTTCATTTGAACACTTTCCCCTTTGGATTTCTAGACGTATTCCAGAAAACTCCCACTCAATCAAAGAGTAGTTATATTAACAAGATAATAACACATTATCATCTAACTGGCATGAATGTTCAAGAAAACAAGAAGAGAATATACTGAATTCAATTCTATAAACTAACAGAGAATTTAATCTTAAATTCAATGGGAAAAACAAGAACATTCAAAAATTTAAGCCTCATATCATTGTCTCTTAACTAGGTTCTCCTTCTCATAGGCCCTTCTGACCATATTAACTCATGTAGCATCTAGCTACAATGTCAAGCTCCTCTTTGCCATGTTTACATCCACTCATTTAGATGTATTTGCAGCATACCTCCCACTTGATGAGATGATTCTCATATCTCTATCTCTCTTGTCCTTTGTCACAACATATGTGATAAAAGGTTGACTTTTAGAAGTCATTGCTTCAATCCAAGTGGATCAATGTGGTTAGAAGCATGGGAAGACTTATTATTATTCAATAATTATTGAATAATTTTAAGTTGCTGCAATTTTTCAAGTTTTTATCTCTAAGAGTTTGAGTCAAGTTTGGATAGGATTTTACATTCAAAAACTCATTTGAATAATCCCTTACTTTTAAAGAATCTTTCAGTATTTAACCTTATGTTGCAACTGAAAAAACTCTTAAAAAATAAGCCAACCTATCCCAAAAAACAATAGAACCAACATTGATTCAATTCCAACGTTTTTGGGACCTTCTAAGTGCACATAAACACCTTTTTGACTCAAATCATATCCAAACTTGCTTCAAATATATGTAAATTATATATCAAATTGAAGCTCTCGAATTTAGGGATTTTTAGGAACCAACCACATCTCAATCAGAGGTCCTATGCGCTCTCATGCGCCCCTAGAAGGTGTCTGGATGGAAAAATCCTAAAAAATTGGAAAATTCCAGCGTTGGCCACTCTCGGCGGTGGTGCGTGACACACACGCGCCGCCTTGCGGCCTTCCGCCGGTGACACGCGCCGGCTCCCAAGACTCCACGCACCGTCCTCTCTCCAACGGTGCTTGCCACGTGTTGGCCCCACGCGCCAGGTGTCTTCCTTTTTTTTTTAGGTTAAAGTCAACGAATGACTGTTGACCGTTGACCGGTCAATGTTGACCGTTGACCGTCAACGTTGACTGGTCAACCGTGACCCGTCACCGATGACGTGTCAGTGACGTGGCGCTGACGTGTCTCGGTCAATGTGGCAATCAACTGATGAAGTGGCCTCGTTGACCGATGCTGACGTGGAGTTTAACGCTGACGTGGTGACCACTCATTGGCGCCATGTGTCAATGGTTGACTGATGACGTGGCGTTGACTGCCCCGTCATCGTCTTCAACCTCCAGCCGGGTCAACCCGACCCGGTTGGAGCTCCAACGGGTCATCGCGACCCGCCAACTTTGGGAGGCCATATCTCCCTCGTTTTAGCTTCGTTTTTCGCGTTCTTGGTGTCGTTGGAATCATAGTTCGGCGAACTACAAATCCATGGCATTTATTTGATCTTAAAACCTCTGTTTCATTGATTAAATCACGAGTGAAGTTGCGGCGGCGACTAACGACCCACGAACTTCATTCCTTTGTTTCTCCCTCATCCGGACTCCGTTTGACGCGTTCTAAGCATCGTTGGAATCGTCTCTTCGAGATCTACACATCCATGTCCTTACTTTGGGCAAAAACACCAAGTTTCAAACACCAAATTTTTCTCGACGTTGTCGGCGCGACGTAAACCGATCGGATGTGTGTCTCTGTGTATCTCAAAAGCTTTCTTAACCTTTGAGAGTTAAAGGCTCTTGTTTTTGGTTCCACATAGGTCCCCAAAAAAACAACTTGAAAGAGATTGAAGAAGAGAGGAGAAGACGCCACGAATTATATATATACACTTATTATATATATACAAACTAACCAGAGGAGCAAACGTATGAACCCAGTATTTTATGTGTGTGCATATTGAGCTTCATGGTTGAATATCAAATCTAGAAGGAAGAAATCGAATGCACACAGACGCACATATAACATAGCAAAGGCAAAAACAAAATATATACATATATATATACATGTTCACATTTTGGAAAAACTACACCGAGATTCCCAAAAGAATTCACATATGAACCAGAGAACATGCACAACGAAAATTTCAAGCAATAGAGGCTACAGATATAAAGCTTGAAAAAATACAGTAGCATAGCGGAAAATATGATGGAGAGATATAAACAAATTATATCACATTATTATTCACATAGAATAATCACAGCCTCAAGGAGCAAATGGCTCTGATGCCAATGTAGGAAAAATATTAACTAAAAGGAGATTAGGCGTACTTGGACGAATCCATGTTCGGATCCGGGTCAAAGCTCCAATACTCCATACTTGTGCCCACACAATTATTAGACTACTAGAGCCTAATTGTGATTTGCACAGCAGATCACCAGAACCAGAAAGATGGTAGGAGAGAAGAGAATTGCCAGAAAACTCAATGGCGGGGCGAATTGCAATTGAGGAGGCACACCCTATTTATAGTGGTTTATGGAGGCCACTAATTAGGAAACGTGTGCACTCCTTCTTGCCCTCCAAGACAGCAATTAATTGTCTCTCAATTAATTCCCTAATTATGGTGATTTGTTCCTCTTTTAACAAATCCATAATTATTGCTAAAATATTCCCAAATCTGCATTTTATGCTGATTTTATTCTTATTTGATTAGGCTACTTATTTCCTAATCAAATAGTCCGGCCCATCAAGGGCGGACCTGGACCCAAAGTCCAACAGTAAAGTTTAGAGTGCGTGCAATATCTTGTTTTCAATGCTACACTACGGGATACTGAACGACGTTCCTTATCCAAAGTATTAACCCAGCATGATAATCTGTTTGCGAAATGGTTGAGAGGGGAAGTGGGATAGAGGAACTGAGTTTCCAAGGACCCGAGTTCACTTGGAGGAGAAATGGATTAGCTAGTTGAATTGATAGGATTGTAGCAACAAAGGAATGGATTGGTCAATTTCATGATGTCTCCTTGCTGCACCTCCCTCATTACAAGTCAGATCATTGCCCACTACTCTTAAGATGGGCGCACGGACCTCAACGTGGGCAAACAAAGACCTTTAGGTTTTTTGCTCCATGGGTTACAGATGAATCGTTCTCAACTGTGGTGGCGAACATGTGGAGGTTTTCCAAGTCCTGGGAAGAAAATGTTACGGATTTCCAGGTTGAGGTCAAAAAGTGGAATGCAAATATTTTTGGTAATATTAATCATAGGAAAGCCCTATTGGCTCACAAATTGGATCAGCTGAATGTACATGGCTCGCTATAAATGGCCGGATGGGGAAGATCAAAAGATGCTGGCTTGGGAAGAGCTAGAAAAATGTTTGGTTCAGGAAGAATTAATGTGGTTGCAGCGGTCTTGATGTAATTGGTATACGCATGGAGATAAAAATACAAAGTATTTTCATACAGTTACAAATAGTCGACAGAGGAGGAAGCAAGTGGAAGCACTAAGGAAGGATGATGGGGAATGGATTTGTAGTAAGGAAGAAATCAAACAGGAAGGCACTAGCTTTTTCCAAAATCTCTATATTGAGGAGCAGATCCAGAGCGGAATAGTAAATTTTGGAGGGACGTACCCGATGATTCCTGAGAATTTATTGAATATGATGGGGGCAATGATCACAGAACAAGAGGTGAAACAAGCGGTTTTTAGTATGGGCCCTCTTAAGGCCCCTGGACTTGACAATTTGAACCCTTTGTTTTATCATAATCAATGGAACGTAGTACGGGGTATGGTGGTGAGGATGGCTCACGATATCTTTTGACGGCCTAATGAGGTTAAGAGGGTGAATAGTACAAATATAGTATTCATCCCCAAGATTGAGATTCCACAGAGTATTCATGACTTTCGACCTATTAGCCTATGTAACATCATTTATAAAGTTGTTACAAAGGTCTTGGCTACTAGAATGAAGCGAGTTATGCCATTTATTATTTCATCGAACCAATGTAGTTTCGTTCTTGGTAGACAAAGCTCTGATAATATCATCCTGTCCCAGGAAATTGTGCGCTCGATGAAAGCTATGAAGAAGAAGCAAGGTTTTATGGCAATGAAAATTGATCTTGAGAAAGCATATGATCGTGTGCATTGGAATTTCGTGGTTGCATGCTTACATGAATTGCATTTCCCACCCCAATTTATTGAGTTGATTTATGCTTGTCTAACTACTCCAGAGATGCAGGTTATGTGGAATGGCAACCCTAGACCAGTGTTTACACCCCTATATCACCTTACTTATTTGTGCTAGTGATGAAGAAGCTTGCTCATTTGATTCAGAATGAGGTGAATTCGGAGAATTGGATTCCTTTCAAGTTAAAGAAGCATGGTACTGCAATTTCTCATTTAATTTTTGCAAAAGATTTACTCCTGTTCGCTGAAGCCTCGCTTGACCAAGCAACAATTATCAAAGCTTGTTTGGATGATTTTTGTGCTATTTCTAGCAAAAGAGTAAATGGAGTCAAGTCCAAAATTGTTTTCTCAAGTAATGTTTGTCATACTAGGAGGGAGGAGATCAATGCCTTTCTGGATTTTACCCCTATGCAGATCTTGGTAAATATTTAGGTATCCCAGTGTATCATGAAAGAGTATTGAAGCACACATACCAGTACATTTTATCTAAGATGGAGGACCAAATAAAGGGGTGGAAGCGAACACTTTGTTGATGCAACTCATCATACACTAGTCTCTTCAATGGATTCGACAATTCCCTACTATGCTATGCAATCATTATAGTTACCATGAGCCACTTGTGATGAAATTGATAAGAAGTATAGGGGTTTTCTTTGGGTAAGCTCAAGTACAAGTAGGAAGCCCTCACTGGTCACTTGGGATGAGGTGTGTAAGCCTAAGGATGTAGGATGCTTGGGTTACGACATGCTCGCAAATAGAATAAAGCCTTTATGATGAAGCAGGGGTGGGGCCTTGTAAAGTGATGGGATACCTTATGGGTGAAATTCATGCATGAAAAATATTAATGTGGGGAGGATCTTTTGCCTACCATTAAGAATGTGAGGGGTGGATCTCAAGCATGGAAGGGGATTAGAAATGTTTGGGAGCGAGTGTAGGAAGGTGCGGGATGGAGAATTGGGAAGGGAGATCGGGTGCAATTTTGTAAAGACTCATGGCTTCCACATCATGATAGCCTTGTGAAGTATTGTGTTAGAGATATTCCGACTAGTATCCTAGATGATCGTGTCTGTGAGTATGTAACACCATTGGGTGGGTGGTACTGGGTGAAGTTTAATTTGTTCTTGCCATACCCCATGTTAGATGCCATGCAGAGTGTCATGCCTGATGCTAGAAGGATCATGGACGATACACCCATATGGCGACTCTCGTATAGTGGGGAGTTTATAGTCAAGTCAGCGTATGGGTTGGTGGCAGATGTGCAGCCCTCTCCGTATCGTGGTTTATGGCGAAACTTATGGAAGCTGCACAAAACGTCAATGTGTAAAACCTTCTTATGGTTGGTGGCACGTGGGAGATTGATGACGAAGTCCTGGGAGGAGCATGCGGAATACAAGTGTAGCAGGATTGTTATGAGTGATCAGGGGTGTATAAGGGTGTGATGCATGTTCTCCAGGACTACCAAATAGTGAAAGGATGTTAGGAGACGCTTTCAGCCTCTCCTCTCCAAAGCAGTAGATTCTATGAGTTTATGGACCCATGCTCTTGGATACGCTTGACATAGAACAAAGGCAACAGTATGAGGGGGTTTGCAATAATCTGTAGGCAACTCTGGCTTAACAGGAACTTGGGAGTGTTTAATAGTAAGACATCAGGTGTCAACCAGATCTTAGCCCAGGTCCAAGCTCAGACGAGATGAGTCGATATGAAGCTTTGTAAGTCATATTTCGAGAAGGAAGATTCTAGTGCATAGAAGCCTCCATATGTTGGATAGGTTAAAGTGAATATGGATGGAGTGTGCAGTTTGGATGGGGAGTTTGTGGGGTGCGGATGAATTATGAGGAACCATGAAAGCGAAACTTTGAATGGATTTATGTATGGCTTAGACATAGGATCTAGCCTTCATGCTGAGGCTTGGGCAATGTTGGTGGGGCTTAAGATGGCTTGGGATTCGGGGTGGAGGCGAGTAGTAGTGCAATCTGATTGCTTGGGGTGTTGGAGTTGATAACAGGTGGCTGGGATGATGATCACATGGAAGCTCAACTATACTAGTTCAAATTCATTAGATGCTAGACAGAAGTTGGGAGGTCTCCATGGAATGGTATGGGTGCAGATCAAACGGTGTGGCTGATGTTCTAGCTAAAGAGTCAATGAGAGTAGCAGCAGGGCTTATACATTTTCGTGATCCTCCGGAGTGCATCTGTATTGTGTTGCAACTGGATTTAGGAGCCTTGTAGTGTTTTTATGATTCTTTCTTATAAAAAAAAATAGTCATAGGAATTTGAAAGTTGCATTAACTAAGTACTTATTGCTTTCACAGTCATTATACCTAGTATTTGAAAGTGATGTGTTAACTGCCAACAGCTTTGCTATTTAAATATTTGATGAAATTTTACAACTTCATTGTCATCAATTTGAATTCTTTGCTGCAAGGTGTCTATAAAATTAGGGGGGGGGGGGGGGAACGTCAGTCTCCCTATTCTAGTTCAAACATGGTAGTTAAACTTTTTGTTTATGATTCATTGAATTATAGTCAAAATAAGGGTTCTGACATTGGAATTAACTAATTGAAATGAACCAAAGAGAGTAATGCTCTTTTTTAGAATAATGTCCTTAATACTATTAATTTCATATGCGCATATGTATAATACAAATAAATTTGTTTCTGGATAGCAACCCTGTATTATATTACTTGGGTCAAATTGGTTCACATGGGCGCAGTAGCTTCCCAAGACGTCTTCCATAACTATAATTATTCAACTTTGATTATAATTATATGTGTTAAACTTTTAAAACAACATTGTGATTTAGTTGTTTTAAGTCTATAATAAAAATTGTTATCACAATATATATTAAAGTTTTAATTTTATAAAATTGTACAAAACAGTAATGAACCATAAATTAAGTGGAAAAATTATTAATTCTTAAAATATGATTAATAGAAATGTCCATAAGTTTTAAAATTCATGTTGATAAACTCCTTTTTAATTAGCTTATTATTTTATTAAAGAAAGACAACATGAAAATAATTTGGATTCCTTGATAAAACTAGGCCGGAGAGATGTCTTTATTTAGGATCAATATTGATAGGTCCTACATTAGTGCTCCATTAGTCCTTAATTATAGGTCTCAGTTTTTAAAATTTTTTGGTCCCTAAATACAAGTTTTTTTTAGTGTCGTAGGTATAATTAAATATTTTTCCCAAAATACCCCGATATAGAATAAAAAATAACTATAAGAAGCACCTTGCAATGACAATACTATTTTTAAAAATGGCAGTATATAATTCAGGGGAATTTTAGGGAAAAAAGCAAATGTTTTCACATTTCTTAAATTTTAATATTTTCTTGCAGGTGTTTAGAAAAACTAAGACCTATATATATTAGGGAAAATCCCATATAAAACTATTTAAAATAGGACAATTCTAAATCAGGTTGGTAAATTTAACAAATTCCTAAATGAGTCATCAACCTAATTTAGGATTTTAAAATGTGGGTAAAATAACTTTAATGTTCTCTCATCTCTCCTCTTTAAAGAGTTTCATTACTTTGTGACTTATGTTTATATATATATATATATATATATCAACATTAATATTTAATAAAACAAAATATGATTCATCTATATTTTAAATATATTAATTATCATTGTAAAAACAAAAGCTTACAATATTTTTAAGCAAGAAGTTCATTTTATTACGAACAAATTTTTCAAAAAAAAAAAAAAAGAATATATGTGACAATAAAAAATTATTTTTTAAATAAAGATATTAATTATAAATTTTATTATATTTATTTCATTTATACAGTTTTTCTTGGAAAGTTCTATCTTTCAATAAGCATTTTATGAAATTTTAAGTACATTTAATATTTTTATCTAAAATATCCTTAGAAGTATATCAAAGTTTCTCACCTTTCTAATAGAAATGAATACTTCATATTAATAATTCAAATTAAGAAATTGAAATCTTAACTAAATTATTTTTAAGAAATTCACATTTATGCATTAGGAAAAATTATTTAAAGTTTGTTTAGATTACTGTTAGTAAAAGTAGTTTTTATTTCAATTGATTTTTGTAAATTGAAGTTGGCAATTATTATCCTTTTCTTTTTCTTTTGTCAAACTTGATAAAAATAACTACATTATTTTTTGGGAAAATCCCATTTAAATCCGGCTGAAATACTAGAATCCGGATTCAGGCATACATTTTCAACAAATTCTTGATAAGGACAAAAGGATCTTTGAATTTTGTAATTTACTTCAATGCCCCTAAATTTCTACTAGCCACTTTCCTCCTTCCTAAATCAAGAATCCCTTTTTATCATTATTCTCACTCGCTCTCTCTCTTCATGGAACACCTCCTACCAAGAATAAATTCGAAACCTTCAAATGCAGTGATAGCGGCCATTCCTATATATATGATCAGACACATTTACTAATATAAAATGTAGGACATAGTATAGAGGGTTTCCTTGAGAATATGTTGAATCCTAATCAACACAAAAATTAAGAGCAGCGCGGTTCCTAAATTTAATGAAATTTCAAAATCAAAATCATAATTGTACACATGTACTATCATTTATTATGTTTATGGTTTGGTCTCATGTCTCGGTATATCTTCCATCTCTCCGAGGCAACAATAGCAGTCTATGGGCTTGAACAATTCTATTTTCTGCTTCGTGCATCGGTGATCAGATTATGATGAATAATGGAGTCTACACATTATAAAAAGCTTTCAAAAATTCATTAAATTTATGACTTTGCTAGAACGGCCATTGTTATTTATCGGTAGGTCTCGGACTTTTTTTTTCCTTTGGTATGGTAGGGGTGTTTCATGATTAGATTAGAGTGTGTGAGAGAGAGAAGAAGGGGGAGAAAGACGGATCCCTAATTAAAAGTTAGAGGAAGAGGGAAAGTAAATATTTAGGGATACTGAGGTAAATTTGTAGAATTCAGAAATTCATAATTAGTTCTTTATGTTTGATTAGAAATTTATTGAAAGTGTAGGCCTGAATCCGGATTCTAGTATTTCAGCCGGATTTAAATGGGATTTTCCCTTATTTTCTTAAGAAAACTCAAAATTTTTATTTTTAATATCAATTGAATGATTTTTGGTTGAAAAAAGCACTTTTTTTAATTGATTTTTAATATCAATTAAATTATTTTTAGTAGGTATGTATCATGGTTCCTTTTTTTTTTGCTTGAATTATTTTTTATGATCCTTTTAGAGAATAAAAAATTCCTTTGATTTAGAAAAATTATATTTTGTTTGATTATATATTAATGTTGATATATATAGAGCAATACAGTCATATAGCAATAAAACTCTTTTAAGAAGGAAGAGAAAAAAGGGGAGGGCATTAAAGTTATTTTACTTATATTTTAAAACCCTAAATTAGGTTAATGACTTAATTAAGGATTTGTTCAGTTTACTAACCTAATTTTAAATTTCCCTATTTTAAGTAGCTTTATATGGATTAGGGACATATGGATTATGTGGTATAAAAATCCTCTATGTTTACTATTTGGGCCCATTATATTGAATAATGATTATTGCAGGCTTCTGAAGCCCATAATTATCATTATGCAATGCGCCCAAATATAAATGAAGAGCCCAAATTCAAGGCAAACAAAAGGATCAAAGTAATGAGAACTATATGAGCCCATTGATCTTCATTTGGATCTCTTCAATACAATCCCACAAATAAAATCTAGGGTAAAGGTGGAAATTTATCAACGAAGTTATATGTAAGGGGCATCTGCCACAATAAAATTTTTGAAGGGGTAAAATTATATATAAAGTTTAAAGTGAGGAGCAACTTTCCCATACCGTTAACTTAGCCTTCAACTTCCGTTAAATCACTATTACTTGGGTGCCACAATGTGTCCACATGTCATGGTTTTAGTAGAGGAAATAGAGAGAGACATTAATGAAGACATTCTTTTCCAATTTGACCGGAGATGGATGTCTCTATTGATTCCTCTTTCCATTTTCTTTTAATTGAATGTCTCCACCATTATATTAAGTTTCAATGGTTGGGATTTAATGCTATATAAAAATATTAATATAACATTAAATATAATATTAAATCTCAACCATTGAAACTTGATCCAATGGTGGAGACATTTAATAGAGAGAAAATGGAAAGAGACATCAATGGAGACATTATTTTCCGATATTCCATAGGTTGAATAAACTGAGCAGCCATCTCCTTCCTCCTGCCTTTTTCAGATGCAGAACGCTAAGCCTGAGATTTTCCAACCCAACAATGGCTCTCACCAATTGGCCCTACCTTTTTCTGCATCGAATCTTCGAGTTTCAAGTTCACAGGCGTCTGAATCATCATCACCTTTATAATCTCTGCTTCCTTCATCTCTTCTTCTTCCCCACTACACTTCACTTCTCCTTCTTCGCAGCTAAGTGACGATGGTTTCACAGTCGCTCCTCCATAAGAACATCCAACCTCCTCGTTCTTTCTAATCCTCTTCTTTCACTGGCAATTGGATCTCGAAAAAGTCGTGTGTGAGTGTGACACAGCTTTCAAGTTCTTTTGCTTGGATTTGGGTCTCCAATCAAGGTATGTAAGCCTTTTCTTCCCATGGTAAATAGAGGACGAACAACTTATTCAACCTGTCAAATATGGAATAAAACCATGACATGAGAACACATTTTGGGGCCAGCTAACAGTGATTTAGCCAAAGTTGAAGCCCAAGTTAACGTTATGGGAAAGTTGCTCCTCATTTCAAACTCTATATGTACTTTTGCTCCTTCAAAAATTTTATGGTGCCAGATATCCCTTACATATAACTTTGTTGTTAAATTTGCATATTTGATCTAAAATCTATTGCAAGTTATAGTATTCACAAGTCATGGATAAAAACGGTATGTTTCATTTTTTAAATTAAAGTCAATGTGATACATGGAGAAGCAAGTCTAGTTTAATATATGATTAATACCCACCTTTTATTTTCATGAAGGAAATGCTGTCGTTTACTGGTTTTTCAATTGAGTATGATGAATGATTTTTTTTTATCCAATGAGAGTCATTGCTTTGATTTTCTTGTCAGCCACATGTGACATTTTGGAAGCAACTAAGTTGAAAGTCGTAACCAATTATAGGAAAAATTATTTTGAGGTCTTAGAGAATAAATGTAATCACACAAAAAGTCCTGTATGAAATGACAAGTAGTAATAAGAAATGTCTCATTCACAAACTTTGGTCAATTTGTTTTATCACTACTACAAAAAAGGTCTTTTATAATAATTATTATCCACCATATATAACGGTTTCGAACTGTCATATATGTGGGCATTATATATTATCTACGCAAGATAAATTATAGTTTCGAACTGTTATATATTCTAGACCTATTATAGCGGTTATAATATAACAACCCTTATGTATTAAGGCTTGGTGATGTCATAATATATGCATTGATGTGATAATAATTAATGGGCACACGTAAAAACCATCATAATATATGGTAATGTTTGCATAATACATAGCAGTTCTTTCAAAACAACCGTTATATATTGATAGTAATGCTAACATATTTATTTAATCAACTGTTATATATAGTTAACATAAATAATGGTTGTTAGGTAACAACTGTAATTTATCGAAGCTAATTTTTTTAAAAAAAATGGGGGGGGGGTTCGGTATTCCCCTTACATATACATTTGTACAGAACAAATAAGAATAAATATTTTCATTTATTCATATACAAAACAATATAACAAATCAGAATATATTTACAATCATTCATGGACATGTATACATAATTAAAACTAAAACTTTAAAACAAACAAATCAGTATCTAGAAATTTACAGTTATTCGGAGGTTTCACTCTCCCACTGATGTTGCAGAGATGTCACCAACTCTTTAGCCACTTCTTCCATTTGTGATTTGCTAAATATCGTGCAAGAAGCATTAAAATACTGTGCACAAAAGGAAACAATAGATTGAAGTTAGATATTGTAATATATAATAGACTGAATGTAAATATGAACAAATTGAGCATATAATATACCTTATTTGGATCAATATTTTCATGACCATGAGTGTTTTTGTCCTTCATGTACTGCATCACACAATACCCACAATTATTCCTCTTGTCTGGTTGCTTTGGGCATTATAAAGAGATGAGAAGAAAAATTTGTTGGTTAGTCATTTATATAAAATATATGTGTACTTCAATTTAATATTATAGTCATCGGTGAATAATATATATACTTTCAAACTCAACTATTGAAAGATCGGTGAATAATATATACACCTTCAAACTCAGCTATTGCAAGATGCATCTGTAGTGGCTCCCAGTGGGGTTGTTTTTGGTGTAGTAAAGACCATTTTGCGTGCAATAATTGTGCATAGCTCTAAGAAGATACAATAAAAAATTACGTATATAGAAAAATGCAAAATGAAATGAATTATAAGAGATGATGAATGGATAACTTATTGGTTAAATGTCTCTTGCATGTATAGTCTAGTATCTGGAACCCCACTCATAGAGTCATAATACCAAATCTTTTTGCGCAATGGGTTTAAAACTATTAGCATCCATTAGAACAATAGATCACATCATCAGGACAATGGTGCAATTTTACCAACAAAGTTTTTCTTGAGTAGCGTTTGGTACAAATAAGTTTTGGAATTGACAAAAATACCAATAAACAATTTAAAAGGGTGCAAATTCACTAAAACTAATAAATTTGACCAAACGGTCGTTAAATTATATGAGAAGAAAACCCTAGTGACGTTAATGATTTTGGTGAATTTACATCATTTTAAATTGTTTATTGGTATTTTTGCCTCTTCCAAAACTTATTTGTGCTAGACGCCTATCGGAAAAAACTTTGTTGGTAAAATTGTACCTTAACCCTAAAAACTAATTTGAGCAGAGTTAATAATGTATCCACCCTTGAATGTAAGGCATCAAGAAGTGTCCCTTTTGTCTGTTGACCTCCTACTGAATTCATCTCTTAGAAACCTCACTTGAGCTTGTTTAACATATTCCTTCATGCCCTCACCTTGGTTATTGAGATTGTCAAGGTAGATGAACTTGATCTTTATCCTGGAAGCTGTGAGGAGGATGTAAGTAAGGTACAAGTACTTGAAATACCGAAACCAACATATCAAAATGTATTCAAAGTTCTAAGCAGCCAACTATTTAATTACAGTTGATGAAGAAATACCTCATAAAGAAGTTGGCAGAGTTTGTACTTGTCATTTCCTTGTTCAAGATCTCAAAAACAAGCTCTTGGCTTATAGCTTTCTATTGGTCTGGTAGGTAGAAGTCCTGTCTCTTAAATTTGATCATTGGAAATGGGTTTAAAGTGAAGAATATTTCAGCAAGCTCTTAGTGGGACTTCTAAGTAGATTGACCAACGGGCTTTCTCTGTAAGAATTACTTCTTCCTGGATTAATCATTGAGGGTGGGATGCTTCCTTTTCTTGGACTAAATGAGGTTCTTAAATTAAGTGGGGGGCTTGGACTGATTGGCAAGTCTTATGAATTGTGAATAACTATTACTTGGAATGACGGGTCGCGAGATGACAAATTCTCTCCACTCATCTGGTTTGATCGTGGACCGAAGATCCTGAGGAACTTATGTCTCTTTAGAATTCTACAAATACACCTTCATCAATATATGACAGAATGCACGTAGTGCTTGCACACCCTTCTTGAGGACAAATTTCTTGTAAGTTTCATCTACTTCATATGTATACTACCAAGTACATAATTTAAGTTAACATTTTTTACACGTACATAGCAAGTAATTAGTAGGCATATATACCTTACCCAGATTTTGTCCCAAATAATGTATGTGTACTTGTTCTATACCCAACGCCAGTTACCCAATGTGATAGGAATGTTGGTCCTTGCCGTTAAGCTGATGTAGCTGATAAAGTGTGACGTCTTAAGAGCTTGACCCTTATTGTTCCATGTCACAAAAAATTTTCTCCTAAAAGACTTCACTTCATTCATAAAAGTCAAGGCGCAACGGCCCTTCCTTAAATATCCCATACTCGTTCTAACATTTGTTCCAGGGACAAGTTTCTAGTTTGGCTAGGGGCAATATCAGTACTAGGGGGATACCAGTACAAGTGGCATTATAAGTGTTGGAGGAACTAGAATTGGCCATTTTAAATGAAAAACAAAACTCATTCAGTCAGCTACAGGAATAGAGGATTGGGTTTTCCAAAAGAAAATGATGCACAACTAAGGTCAAAACCTAGCTAGGCAACACGAATTGGAAAATAAGTAGAATGCAGAAGAGAAATCATACCTAAAAATAAGGAGAACAGAGCATGTGAAGGAATGCAACCTAGCTAGGGATTCGAAATGAAAAGCAAGTTAGTGCAATCAAACAACCCACATAGCTATCGGACCAAAGTTCAAAGAAAGAAGTAGAGGATATGGTTCGCCTGCAAGTAATTATCGATAGCCAAAAAAGTCAACCGGAGTTATGGGTTCCAAGGATGGTGGTTAACATTCGACTAAAGACAAGTGTAATAACTTGATAATGTGAATAGGCGCAAGATAGTGTTATAAGTTTAGCACCATTATGAAAAGTAGCCTTTTCTTAATGTTCTTAATTTACGACTATAATGAACCTCTGAACATAAGTTCATAGTTTTACATTACAATCATTAGATTTTGTAAATGGTGATGGTTTTTTCTCAATAACTGTTAGGTTTTTGACATGACATTATAAAAAGTGACAGGTTTTACTTCATAACAATTACTTATTTGAATTTTTTTAATAATTTTTGAAGTTGATTATTCAATCCATAATACAAACAAAAAATTAAAAAATAAAATGATGTTGTGAAAAACAAACAAAAAATAAACAGTTATGAGGATGAAGGATCTACTACATCTCATCAGATTCATCCTTCTCTAGTAATTTGGCCACCGTCTTGATCAGAGAGCGAACGAGAGATATCAGTACCTTCAAGCACTTTTCCATGTGTCCTTGCTTTGCAATTTAATCATTGATCTTATATTGGAGGTCAAAGTTCACATCGATTAGCCCTTTAGTGCTTGTCAGTAGATGGTGATCATCTTTTGGTCTTACCCCAGGGAGATCAAAAGATGATGAACCAGAAGATCTCTTGTGTTTGTCCATAATATCAATAGAGAAAACAGTCAAAAGTTGGATATGAGAAGTTGAAATAAAAGTGGATAAATGGATTTTATATTTCAGATGTCTAATATAAAGGGTTTTGTGGATTATCTTACTGCTAAATGCGTCCTTTAGTATTAAAGATTATTTCTTATTAATTAAATAGAAGTGAAATGAAAAGGGTTTCGTTATAGAGCCGAACATGTCCTTAAAAATTGCCACAGTTACTAACATAAGTAACAGTTATTTACTAATAACCATGAACATCCCTTGTAAAATGCCTAAGAGTAGTAACAATTGTTTACTAATAACCATAAAGAAACAATTATTTTTTAAAAATATTTTTGGGCTACTTTGCCCTAATGATTAATTTTTTAATATTAAAAAAATAAAATAAAAAAGTAGTAGTGTTTTCAGTCATCACCACTACTGTTGTCCTCCTCCTGCCACTCCCCTGCGCTCGACACATCATCAATGTTAGAGGAAGGAGATGAAGGGTCTGATTGGAATTGATCGTATACAACCTGATTGTTATGAAGGATAAGGTTCAACTTCTTATTTAGATTGTGGGTGTGTGCAACGAGATGCCTTGTAGAGTGGACAAGGATGGCCAACATTTGCAGCATAGCCTCCATTGAAGGATGAGGCAAAAGAGGTGGAGGAGGAAGGGGAGCTTGTAGAGGTGGTAATGGTGGAGGTGGTGGTTGTAGAGGAGGAGGGTGAGTAGGAGGAGCATGTGGAGAAGGAGGGGGTGAATGAAAAGAGCTCTCCAGCGTCTGCCCATGATGAGGGAGATAAGGACAAGGTTATGAAAATATGGTTTTTATAAAAGTACTAAAAGCAAAAGAAATAGGTCAATATAAATAGAGTTGAATACTTTGCTCTAAAGTATTTAACTTAGGAGAACTAGTGGACTAAATGAAGTTATAAAAAATGTTATTTTTAGATTTGTTCTTTACATGACGGTTGTTTATTCTGAAAGGTCATTTTAGTTGTTCATACTTTACAGTCAATTGATATAACCGTTATGTTTCTGTTTTCACTAAAATAAGGTTGGAAGACGAATCGTTTGTAAGTGTTGAATCATGATTCTGCTTTAAGAACCATTTGTAACCCCTACCTTAATAGCTGAAATTATAGTTTGGAAATGCGTCATTATATTGAATTTGATGCAATCTCACATTTACATTTTGAATATATTTTGCCTATGCAGTTCGGTTTCATTCATATATATATCAGAGTGTAACAAAAAACTTCCGACAATACTTGGGTTTCATTCACTACTTGGAGGGTTTACCGGGCATATTTTCCCATGTCAAGTTTCCCATATAGGGGATTACACAAAACTACCCATATTTACAACACTTACAACATATACAATAATCCAAAATATGATAACCAACTACCCAAAACTAAAACTCCTAGCTAGGAGCTCTAGCCGCCCTTCGTCACATGCTTCTCCTTTGAACCGCTTGCCCTGGCTACGAGTTAGTTAATGGAATGAATGAGATTCAAAAGAATCCCAATAGTAACACTTCACTTATAACATGTACAACCACAAAGCATGTAAGCAAATCACATAGTAGCAACACTTCAACGGCATTTCTACGATAGCTTTCACTGTCTTCACAACAGCATGTTTCACAACGACATGCTTCACACAGCATGTTTCACAATGGCATGTTTCCCAAAGTTCATCACAATTCAATGATAAGACATGCATATAATGCATTATACATAATAAAAGGGAAGGGTCACTACCTTGTTCTTTCCGCTCGTGCTCTAGCACCGATATATCGCGTGTAGGTCAAATGTCAAATCCTATTAACCATAATTAAGGATAAAGAGTTATTCTTTATTCCAATACTTAACTCCAACCCACTTAGGGTTGGTTATTATTTGAGACCTTTATGTGGCTACTAGAAGCCCAAACAAATGCCTAAAGGGTTGAAAAAAATTATACCAAAAACCACCTTTCATAAGTGCAACATGTTGATTTTTGGGGGTTAGCCGCTGCCAAGAAATTATTTGGCTATAACCAAAAATAGGTCAGAAGCTTTTAGGCTGCAGCCAAGAATCCTCTGGCTGCAACCAAAAGCAAGTCAGAAGCTTTTGAGTTGCGGCCAAGAACTTTTGGCTACGGCCAAGAAAATTTCTGTTTCTTAACTGAACTTTCAAAAATCATAACTATATCTAAAAAAATTAAAATGGAGTGATCCTAAGTCCTTCTTAAATATTTTTAAGTCCTATTTATAGAAAAAATATGAATCACTACCATCTACAACCACAAAAATACAGAATCCAATGAATTCCCATACTGTTCCAGAATTGATCCGAGTTTCAACCTCAAATTTTGGAAATTCATAACTCCCAAAATACTCATCAAAATGACTGCCATAATATATCAATTTAAAGCTTACAATGTCTACTACAAAAATGGAAAGTTTCATAGCTTTTTGACATCATTTTTTATTTCAAAACACTATGCAAATTTGGTCCCTTGCATAGAATTTTATACTTAACAGTTTTCCAAAATTTCTAGTTTTTCACCAAGTGTTTTCAAATGTCAGATTTTCACAACTAACACCATTCCCACACAATTTTCCACAAGGAATCCAATGGCAATATCAAAACACCCAAATTCAAATCCCATCTACATGTTCTATTTTGAGACACATTTCAACCCAAAACCACCAATTTGCCAAACTCAACATTCAAAATTCCAAACCAATTTCAATGTTCAAATGACACAACAACACACCATTTCCATCACAAAACACCATGCAATTCATTCAATCCTATATCACACAAAAATCAAGGCAAAATTCCAGAATTCAAAGCCTCAATCAATGGCTATAACATATATGTCGAAATGTAGCTTTCACTCACCTCTTTCACTTTCCCAAACTTGTTCCTTGATTCTTCAACCTGCATATTTTCTTAAGCTCTCAAACACCTCCTCTTGAAAATATAAACCTATAGGAATGAAGCTCTCATCAAGGTGGTCAAGATTAATGAAGAGGATTTCAGCCAAAGGAGTCATCTTCAAGGTCAAAATGGCTCACTACCTTGATTTTTCTTCTTTCTCTTTCCTTCTTGCGTGGACGAAAATGGAGCTTGGAGAGAGAGTGAGAAAGATGATGAAATGATCAATCTTTATCTTTCCCGTGCCTTAACAACCGAACAAGAGAGGAGAGAGGGAGAGAAATGAATTAAAAAATTGCATTGGACTTTTTGACTCTACCAACTTTTGCCAAGTGTCAATTTTCTATGGTTCTTTATAAAGCATGTAGCCATATGGTTACACTAACTAATTTCATTAGCCATTTAATCACACCATTCATTTCTATAGCTATTACTCAATTTCTTCTTTGGTTGCTAACTAATTGGCTGGTAAATTTTATTCTTCCTTTTTTGCCCATGACTATGGCAAATTCACTTGAATTGCCACTTGACAAATGATTTAACTTCTTTTCCCTTCTCCATGCGTCATTCCCCTTCTAATTTAGTCCAATAACAACTTTGTCACATAATTAAACTAAAATATAGGGTTTAGACATTTTCTACTGCTAATTCGGTCATAACACATACTTTATTTCCCAAAAGAATTCATCAAACATTCTTTACAGTTTCATATGAGTCCATTAACCCTTAAACAAAATTTGAGGCATTACACCATCATTTTTGTAACTAAATAAATAATGGTTATTAACTACAATCGTTATTTTTGTGAATTTCGCATCGTAATTTATTACGATGTGCATAAATAACCAATACTTTTAAACGTTATATATCCTTGTACGACCTTCGCCTCGACATACATGATGTTTATTTGATGTAACCGTTATTTATTAAGCGTTATATATGCCCAAATTTGTAGTAGTAATAGCCAACATTTAGAAGAGGAACTTGATCTAACAGCACCATTTTCCTTAGCATATGAAAATGTGTTGAAAAATAAGTAATATCAATGAAAAATTCATATTAGTTATAAAATTAGCTTTATAATTATTGTACTTCTATCAAAATTGTATTCCCGAATTATAAATTACCTATACACTTACTCGGACAGAAGAATAATTGCACACAAATGTTGAAAAATGGACTGAAAGACAATTATGATCTTCTATACATCAGTTTTTCTACAACTCAAAGTCAACCGGCCATGACTTTAAATAGCTCTATAAATGCACGTGTGCATGCGCATACTCATGCGTGCACACACACGCACATATCAGATAGAAATATACAAGCTACTACAAAAAAAAGTAGATTAACAACAGAATTAGATCGTTAAAATGACTGTCACTAATTAATTAGTGGCGGAATTATAAATGCAAGCAATAGGAGAAGAGGAGTCTCTAATTCGGTTCAATCAAGACAGGCATGGTGGGTCTCCTATTATCTAACAAGTGATTCCCTTGGGACTCGGACTTGAACTCGAACTTGAGACTCTAGAGGGATCTAGTGAAGCCTTACACCACTAAATCAACTCTATGTTGGTACCAAAGGGACTATATCTTAAAGTAGAGAACTCTAAAAATTAGGGAGAATTGTTCTAAATCCTACATAAATAATTTAATTACTAAAAAGTCTTACAAGTGAGCAGTATGCAATAACATAATCTAGTGTAGGAAATAACAAGTTAGAAGTTGCACACTTGTTATGTTTTTTTAGTGATTAGATTGTTTATGTAGAATGACTTATTAATTCTCCCAAAAATGTTGACTAGTATAAATAGAATCAAGTTCCCTCAACAAGAGACTTCTGAAGAGGGCGTGTGAACTTTATGCCTTGGTAACCTCCTCAAAATTAGACCAAGGATTGCAATATAGGGTGCAATCCTGAATCGTCTCTCAAAGATATTTTTATTAATTACCTAGAAACTAAGTATGATGATTGGCATAAAACAAGTTAAAAATGATTTTTGAGCTTTTTATCTAGCATCTAAATTACAATTAAACTAAAATGCTTTTTAAAACTAATAGTTTTAGATTTTTGGAATAAAAGTGAAAGGGAATGGAAATTGGTTTTAAAAGGTATTATACAAACTTCCTAGAACAATGGATTTCATCTATCCTTTGATTCAAAATATTTGGGAGTGTGCTAGTTTAACAAAAAAAAGCCCAAAAGACCTTTGAGCTAGTTTGAGTTAAGTGAATTAAATATTTCACACCGGTCAAGACTCAATCCCTCTAACTGAAACTCAATACAAAATACTAGTAATAGCAACCAAAGTCCCTCAAAATACCAAACCTCAAACACTGTTGAGTCTAGTGCATTAATCAATGATTATTCCTAAACCTGTAAAATAATCACTTCTTAAAACACTAATAGAAACCACTTTGTATGCAATTTATGAAATCACAAAGTTTTCTAAAATATAAAACCCCATCAACCGATGAGTCTAACACCAAAAGAGAGGAAACCCTACTTTAGAGATGCTATTAAGCATTCTTAGTGTGTAATTATGAATTAGTTAATGCACTTGGTTCCAATACAATAAAATATCAACTTAATATCCAAACAATACCATGCAAAAATAGAGAGAATCAAGAGAATTACAATGAAATATATATGTAACCACATCTATTGATGAGAACAATGTTCAACTTAAACTAATTCAAATCACAAATTGGTTCAAACAAAGATTAAACCAAACATATTAGTCTTAACTACAAATTACAACCCCTAAAACCAAGGAAATCATTAATATATAGTCAAGCTAATGAACTAAAACTACCCTTTTGTAGCTCCAAGCATCAAGATTCAAACTATTGCTCTAGGAAAAGATAAACTCAGCCACTGCAAACTATTATCACAGCTTCACCAAACAGTTCCACAATTTTTAACGTTGAAGCTCACCAATTAATTAATTGATTAACAGTGATTTGGAGAAAATTTGTGACTAAATATGAGCCAAAATCAGAGAATTAGGGCTGTGATGATATGGGAATAGAGTAGGCTTTAGTATGGAATAATGAAGGGTGTCGGAGGATGAAACTTATCGAAATACTGGAGAATTAAAGCTCACTGATGGTAAAAAGGGAAAAAGTTCACTGGAAATTGTAGATAAGGGCGAGATAGTCACCGGCGACGGTGGTCTTGGTGAAGAAGGTCACTACCACTATCTCTCTCCATGTCACCCAAGCTTACCACTGAGCTTCGCGGCGTCTTTGTAGTCGAGGAAGAAATAGAAGAAACTCCGGTGAAGAACGGTGGTGGTTGACGACAGATAAAGCTCTCAGCTTCTTTCCCAGATCCTTGCGGCAGCTCCTCGCACACACCTCATGTAACCCCCTGCCGTAATTATATCCGAAATACGCGATTAAAATGAATTAGAGACCAATAATAATCAAATAACATTTACTAACCCATCACATGCGGGGTTTTCACAAATACCTTTCGAAATCATTTATAAACTTGGTATCATATTCACATTTCAAATACAATTACTACGTGAAGATAAATCACATTCATATAAATATCAGAGTGCACAACATAATCATCCCGGCAATCCTGGATACATACCTTCGCTAAAGATACACAGGGCATAATTGCCCATTACAATTCTTCAAATGGGGATTACACAATCTCTCTCAAATTCATAACCCTATATTCAACCAAATCATATACAGTCTTCACAACTCATTGATAACCAACTACCAACTCTTATCTCGAAGGAGTCCTAGCCGCTCCCTCCACGAGCCACTTGCCCTGTCAAATTGTTGGTAGGGGAGGGTGAGATTCAAGAGAATCTCAGTAGGGAAACATTATCAATATACAGGCAAGATAAGTGTTTAATGCATGACATGCTTGCATCACATAACTCATGCACACAGACAATGACAAATCTGTGTCTAAATTGTTGGTAGGGGAGGGTGAGATTCGAGAGAATCTCAGTAGGGAAAAATTATCAATATGTAGGCAAGATAAGTATTTAATGCATAACATACTTGCATCACATAACTCATGCACATATACAATGACAAATCTATAAGCTTAATACTTCGAACGATACACATATGGCCATAACATATATTGAAACATAGCTTCAAATCATTCATACATGTTCCACATAATCAAGCAAAGCAATAACATGCATCAACACATTAATACAGTTATCAGAGCATGCAGGAGAGATAAGTTCCCTACCTTAACCCTATTATGCCTTGAAACGTGTGCCTCAATCTACGTGCAAACAGCTCGGGGCTTCATATTCGATCCTACAATGTCAAATATACTATTTAGACACTTCCATAGTGTTTCTAGGGGTTATATGAGGCTATATTGAAAATTTACTAAAATGGCCCCGGGGACCCGACCCGGCCCAGCCCCACCATACCCAGTTCGGCTGTAATTTTCCCAAAATTTTGACATTGGCTATTCTAACATATTTCCACCCAAGGAATCCATTTCCAAACTTGAAATTATCAAATTCAATGTCAATTACAAAATTACCCTTGGCAGCCCCACTTTAAGGGTTTCAGGGGTGTTTTCGTAATTATGCTTTTTCGGCCTTTTCCGAAAAAGTACCCAACTGTAACCCCACCTAATTTTTTCTCTTGAACTCAATGGAATCATTAAATCATTGAAAATCCAACTCAAAGACCCATTTCTAGAGCTGGCCGAAATTCTCAAGTATTCCGGGAAAAATTGGGGTTTTTCGGTTTCGGCTCCGTCAATGCGTTCCTTTCTACTCCTAACCACTTTATTGACTATTCCATTAGGTTACAACTACCATTTGGTACCAATTTGGCCAGCATAACAGCCCCACACACCCATTTTCCATTTTTGAAACGAATGACAATCCGGCGAAATTTTACCGATTAAATTGTCCACAGCAGACAGAATAGTCAATACACAAGAGTTTGGAAGTTACCTCAAGCTTCCACTAGCTTTTCTCAAGAGTGGCTGAAACCCTAGCCCTTCTTAACCATGAAAATTGAGCTTCCAACTCCTTAGAGAACATAAAAGAGAAGCTTAGGAGCAAGGTTATACGCGTTAGGAGCTAGATCGTCGGAGAAATCGGCTTACCTTATGAGATTTCTCCTCTTTCTCTCTCTAAGAGCTCTACACTTTCTCTCACTAGTTTCAGCTTGTTCAGCACGTCAGAAATGAGAGCTGAAGATCATGAGAAAATATTTAATTCCATGCTGATGTCATCTTTTATTTCGATGATGTCATAATTCTCATTTTCGGATTTTCTGGCAGATTTTCTGCCCAAACTTTGAAAAATCATAACTAATTCTAGAAAAATCGAAATAGGTGATTCTAAAGCCAAATGAAAGGTATTTAAGTCTTATTTATAGGAAAAATATGGGCCATCACCCAAAATTACCATAAAATTCCAGAATTACATAAAACTTATTGCTGCCCCAAAATAGAGTTCAGTTTCTATCCTAAACTTTGGACAGTCATATCTCCTAGCTCACAAAACGAAATGGCACAAATTATATGTCCATTTTGAAGCTTGGGATGTGAACTTTAATAATAGAAAGTTTCAGAATTTTTAGACGTCATTTGATCATTCAATTTTGTTCACACAAATTGACTGCCCAGAATAGAGTTTCACTGGACAGAATTTCAAATTTTACACCTTTGCTTCCAATGGTCCCATTTTCATATCAAACATCATTCCCACGTAAATTTTCACAAGGAATCCATTGGAAACACCAAATCAATCAAATTCACATCACATTGACATGTTTTCACAACAATCTCAACATGTCAACATAATTCATATTTCAAAACCTAACATTGCAACTTTTCCATTTCAAAGTTCCAAACCAATTTCAATGACATCAAAACACACTATGACACCATTTCCAACACAATACCCTATTCAATTCTTCCCTTTATTCTAAGTTAATTTGGATGTTAATCCACAATTGAACTCAAATACAGGGTTTCGGCACTGCTCACAACACACACGAATCACATTCGAGTGCCAAATCACATCATATTCTCCAAAAGGGTTATTTATCACTAACCATATCCACTTTTGGAGTCATTAACCCTTAATCACAATTTGGGATCTTGCTAAACCGGGGCTTAGCAATCCACTAATCCCAGGCTTATTCTCTAAGCTCAAGTCTCAAAAGTCGGGGTATTACACCTCACCTCTCAGCTTCTCTATTGTGATTGTGGTAGTTGATTAAACTTGCTGGCGGCTGTGGTGGTAGATAGTACCGCCAGCGAAAGAGGAAGACGAAGGTGACGAAGATAGAGATCGAAGCTTTTAGAGGTTCTCGGTGTTCTATCTATCGCGGCTATGATCTCTATCTTAATGGTCTTCAACTTTAGTTGCAAAATCTGACCTAAAGAAAAGAAGCAAAATGATGTGTTTTCACTTGGACTAAACTGTAATTCCTCAAATTCGTGGTACCGATCTGACATTTTTTAAATTCGAGTCCCAAATAGTCATTTTCAGTTTTAATCCCATTTTCCAAGTACCTATAGTTGAAAACAATTACACCAATATCAAATCCTCTCAAGAACCAATGATTAAGACTAATTACAATTATTTTGACAATTTTGCCTTTTTTAGTACTAATTTAATGTATTTACTCTTAATATCTATTTATAACAAATAAGTCATTTTAATCTCAATTATTATGACTAAATCCTTAAATAAAATGCAAAAATATATAATAAAATTAGGGATTTTTCAATTCCCCCACACTTTGCCTTTTGCACTCCTAGGCAAAATAAAACCAATGTTTTCGAAAATATGCCCAATCATGTAATCATCAAGTAGTTCAAGAATGCAATTACATCAAGATTGAATAACCACAATCCCAAATCAATTAAAGCTCATGGAATTTTTAATGCAAAGAAATCAACTTGAACATATAAAGAAACCAAGAAAGATAGATATGGTAGAGCTCCCAAGGGAACAATTGTTTCTCTCACTATCAAATTATAGGGAATTTCACTCAATTCACCTATTCTAGCATCTACCATACCATAGGCTTATAAAGGTTCTACTTCTCTACCACTAAGCTGCCATGTATCAATAGTTAAGGGGACTTCTTAGGGTTGTAATGTTGAGAAGGCTAAATGGAATGGAAAATGTAATAAAACACTATGCTTGTACCCAAGCAATTGTTAGATCACTTAGCACTATACAACTAAATTTAATTCACATATTTTAACATAGTGCCTTATTTGTTTCTTTTTGTTTAAATTGTTTTTTCTTTTTTCTTTTTTTTAGTACTATTCACAATTTTTCTCTTCTTTTCTTTTTATTTTTTTTTACGTTTCTTTCTTTTGACTATTCACATAGCACTTTTCTTTTCATATATACAATAGTACTCTTTTTTTTTAAATATCATAGTGCTAGCAAGAATTTGATAAAGGATACAAACATAGCATTTGTATAATGAAATAGAAATGAAAGTGAAGGGCTCAAGGGGGTAATCAAAGACAAATGATTAGTGGTTTGTGTTTAGGTAAATGGGTTTAAAAATGAATGCCCCTATCATACTACAAATCCAAGGCATTAATATAGCTTTGAAAAAGAACCTAGACAAGTTCTAGAGATTAACTAGAGAATAGGTGAATACACACACAATGATAAAATAGAATCAAGGCTCAAGAATCTTCCAACAAGGCTTTTCTCTACCATATCAACTTCCCAAAATCAAGCTAGGCATCCAAATTAATAAATTGCATTAATGATACTCCAATAGCTCAATTGAATCAAGCAAAGGGATTACACAAGATTAATGCAATCATACTTAGAAATGTTTGACTTTCACAATCACCATGCATTTAAATTTTCACAAAATCATGCCAAGGAGTTGTATTAAGAAAGTGTAAATAGGGGTCCATTAAGCACTTCACAAAATCAATTCTCAAGTTCATTTTTTTTAATTTCTCTCAAATTTCATGAACCAATTGTGGCTACACACATTGTGACTAGAGCAATCCCTCCCCCCCCACTTAATCTTTACATTGTCCTCAATGTAAATAACAAATGAAAAACTAATTTGACTTGTTTCTTGGGCGAAGTGGTAAGTTGTGAAGTCCAATTCAAGATTGAAGCACAACACCTCAACAATCACCATGAGAAGAAGAAGAAAGAAACAAGCGAAGTGAGGTTAACAATGAAGTTCAAAATATTGTAAAGATTAAATGAAAAGTGATAATGATATATGAACATGGAGCATTTATTCACTTCTTAGAAAAAGAAAAACAAAGAAATATACCTTTTACTAATGGTTTTGTCTCCCTCACACTTATTCGCTTCACATAACAATTAAGCTCAAGATACATATAAAACTAAGAAGAAAGCAAGTGAGGAAAGAGACAACCTGATGCTTAAATCTCTCTAGACTCTTGTAGGAGAAGTTCTCATCTCAGATGAGAAACATGAATTTCCTCTTTGTAACCACTTCTCCTAGAATGTACCCTCTTGGTCGTGTATATTCCTACAAAAGAAACACCAAACCAGTAGCAGTATCTAGTCCAAAAATAAATACATAGAGAGATCTAAAATAAAACATAGGCATTATAGGAACTAGATTCTCCAAGCAAATTTCAAAACCAAGAAAGTCAATTTGGTTCCCTGTAGTAAGAACTGAATAAGTAGTCACATTTTCAAAATTCTCTTGTGTTTGTAATGGGGAAGATGCGGAATCCAACTTAATGTTGGGGTACATCACATCACTTTTGCAATCATAAGAGTTGGAAGATAAAAGAGTGGAAGAAGAAAGAGAATTAAACAAGCTATCACCATATACACTTTCAAAACAAGTATTTTCATTTTCTATATCAGGTGGCAAATTGCAAGAAAGAACTAAATGGAAGGATTCATTTCATTTACAATTTTATCATTCAAAATCATTGAATATTTTCTTATTGAACTACTTAAAACATGTAATTCAGAGGGATCAAAAGTTGAGCAATTATCAAAGTTTTTATCAAGTGTAGCATGCATTTGGATGTTACCAATTGAACTAGATGAAGAATTAAGGTCATGTGAAGAAGAAAGCCAATTATCAATTTTCAAACAATTAACACATGTCATTTCCCTTTCACATGAACAAACAAAAGAAGAGTCTAAATAAGAGGAAAAAATGAATTCTCCTTCAAGTTCAATAGTATAATAAAAATCCACATAATGCTTGCTAATACTTGAAAGAGAGGAAGAATCATATAAGAAAGCATCACTCAGACAATCATTTGAGCTATCATCAGGTTCACACTTTACCATAATTTGAGCATCCAAGCATAATTCATCATTTTCCACAATGTCATGCTTAATGTGTTCATCACTCCTAGAACTAGGGAAAAGAACATATGCATCACACACAGAAGCATAGACTGTGCAAATAACATCATCACTCACAACATCAAGAATAGTAGTAAGAGGAGGGTCAACCTCTTCAAGAAGAGGAAGAATCGTACCATTGTTTGGAAATAGCTCCTCTGGAAGTTGAAAACATATTTGCTTCTTTACATATTTTGTGGGAGTAGGCACTAGAGGTATGAAATGTTCCACTTATGAAGTGGCATTTAGCTTTTTCTCTTTGGTTCCCTCATTATTGAAGTCATAAGTCCATGGAGCTCTTTCTTCTCCTTTGGTCTTTATCCATAGCACATGATCAACAAACGCCTTGACAAAGCCTTCGATCTCCTCCATTCGCTCTTTTATGCTGCTTGGAAATCACATTTGCCTCATTCAACATGAATAACTTAAAGTGTTCAACCTTGAGCTCATCATACATTCTTCTTAATGCACGAGTTCTGTCATCCATGTTTGGCAAGGTGACGAAAGCATTAAGTCCACTAGGTTGAGGTGTAGGAGATTGTGGTGGACGTTCATAGAATGATGAAGAAGGTGATTCATAGAAAGTTCTATATGGTATGTGATAAGTAAAATATTTGCATATTTATTTTCCTTTATATGATGATTTTATGGACGATATTTGTGTTTAATATAATAAATTTGGGTGTGATTGATATATAAATATTGTTTTTGGAATAAACAGCATTTAAAAAAAAAATAAATAAATAAATAAAAGTACTGTAGCAGTCAATGGCACTGTAGCAGCCATCGGGAACTGTAGCAGGTCAACAGCACTGTAGCAGCCATCGGGAACTGTAGCAGGTCAACAGCACTGTAGCAGCCATCAGGACTGTAGCAGGTCAACGGTACTGTAGCAACCGCCAGGGCACTGTAGCACCCGCCAGATCACTGTAGCAGTACTGTAGCACACGTTTTTTTTCCCCTATAAATAGAGATCAATGCCAAGCTCAAAGGGGGAAGAGAGGAAGAGAATCAGAGGTCCTTTTCTGACAATTAGAGGCCCTTCTCTGACAAGGAGAGATCCTTTCTCTGACAGTTCTGAGAAAAAGTGTGTTACTTTCTAGATTTTATTTCATACATTGTATCAATTCTTGCATGCCTCTATCTTGGAAGGCTTAGGATTTTATTTTGCATACCGCCTACATGGAAGGTTTTACCTCCTAAATGGACGGATAGATTTTTGCATGCCTCTATCTTGGAAGGCTTAGGATTTTATTACATTTTGCATACCGCCTACATGGAAGGTTTTACCTCCTAAATGGACGGATAGATTTCTTCATGCCTCTATCTTGGAAGGCTTAGGATTTTATTTTGCATACCGCCTACATGGAAGGTTTTACCTCCTAAATGGACGGCTAGATTTCTTCATCTTTCATTCATCTTTTGGTTGTATATTTATGTTTGAGAATTTAATATTCAAGTTTATGCAGTATTTCTGAGGATTTCATTCTAGTTTTATATAATGTCAATTTATTTTGGTTTTGTTTTTAATTTCATCATGTTCTAAATTTTCATTTTCTTAGGGTGATGACGTAGCTTACTAATGACGGATTGAATCCTAACTTATTAAATCTAGTTTGAATTTCTCCTTCATGATTGAGTTTTAATTATTATTCTTAATGCTTTTGATTGACTGGCCATCTTTTGAATGATTTCAATATGCATGTTGAGACCGGAAGGAGATACATGTGTGTAAACCCTATAATTAAAACCATGACTTGCATATGAAATAGGAATATATTCATATGAGTTGTGTAGTCTTACTGAGTTCCATAAATCTTAATGCATGATTAATTGCTTAAATCCATATAGGAATATATTGGATTAGCAATTGATTATAGAATTGCTTGACCTTGGAAGAGGCTAGTAATTAAATTAGGGAAACTCGACTATCAATCATGTGGAATAAATTGGGCTAGAATAGATAAGTGATTCAATCCGGAATTTGTTAAGTGAAATCTAATCCCTAGGGTTTTTTCTCATATTTGCTTTCATATCATCTGCAATCATATTTAATTGTCTTTCTTTTATTTTGTACTCTCAATCACCAACTAATCGATCGACTAAATAGAGTTAAAATTGCTCATTTTGGTACTTAGTGATCAATCTTCGTGGGAACGATACTCTACTCACTTCTATATTACTTGATTACGACAGTGTATACTTGCACTATTTAATTGATCATCTGAAATCGTATCAAGTTTTTGGCGCCGTTGCCGGGGATTGTTGTCACTAATATCAATACCAAGTAATTTTAATACTAATTTGGTCTTCATATTACATTTGTTTTTCTTCTTGGTGTCTTGTGTTTCTTTTCAGGTTTTTGCTTAGTGTATGACCAGATCGAAGGAGACTGAACTATTGCCTTTTGATTCAGAGATCGAAAGAACTTGTCGAAGAAATCGAAGAGTTCGGAAGCAATCTACTTCAATCCTAAGCGATCCGATGGCAGATCCAGGGGGAGGAACAACAGATACCAAAACACTCCGTGACTATGCAACACCAACTGTCATGGGGACAAATTCTGGAATCACGAGACCACCAGTAGCAGCTAACAACTTTGAAATCAAGCCAGCAATTATCCAGATGATGCAAGCAAACCAGTTTGGTGGTTCACCAATAGAAGATCCTAATGCACACATATCCAACTTCCTAGAAATCTGCGACACATTCAAGCATAATGGTGTTACTGACGATGCCATTAGACTTAGACTTTTCCCTTTCTCACTCAGGGATAAGGCTAAGAATTGGCTACAATCATTACCAGTGGGAAGCATAACTACATGGGAGATCATGGCGCAGAAATTTTTGGAGAAATACTTTCCTTCAGCAAAAACTGCTAAATTGAGGAATGAAATTGCCTCATTTACCCAGCATGAACAAGAAAGCCTCTATGAAGCATGGGAAAGATACAAGGAGTTGCTGCAGAGATGTCCTCATCATGGGTTACCAGATTGGTGGCAACTACAAACTTTCTATAGTGGGATGACGCACATCTCCAGAATTCTTGTAGATGCTGCAGCTGGAGGATCTTTAATGGGAAAAAATAAAGATGATGCTTACAATCTACTTGAGGAGATGGCATCCAATGCATATCAATGGCCTTCTGAACGTAGCAATTCAAAGAAAGTACTTGGAGTTCACGAGCTAGATGTCCTTACAACTTTGTCTTCTCAAGTTGCATCTATATCCAAGCAAGTAGGATCATTGACAACCCAATCAAATGTAATCAACACTCCTACGGAAGCTTGTGATCAATATGGAGGACCTCATGTGGGTACACAATGTCAAGAAGGACACTCATTCATGCCGGAGCAAGCTCAGTTCATCGGAAATCAAAGGAATGACCCATTTTCAAACACCTATAATCCAGGTTGGCGAAATCATCCAAACTTTAGTTGGAGGAATAATCAAAATGCATTCAAGCCACAAGGGAACTACCAGCAGCAAGCTTTTCAACAACCAAATCCACCACAACAGAAAGTGAATTTGGAGGATGCACTGGCTCAACTAACCATGAATACATCTCAATTCATGGCTAGGACTGATGCAACAATCAAAAGCCAAGATGCCTCAATAAAGAACTTGGAGATCCAGATGGGCCAAATTGCAAATATGCTGAATTCCAGGCAACCAGGAACTCTACCAAGTGACACTGAAAGAAACCCAAAAGAACATGTGAAGGCCGTTACACTAAGAAGTGGGAAAGAATTGAAAGATCCTTTAAAGAAGGATGATGGAGAAAAGAAAGAAGGTGAAGAAGAACAAAAGGAGGAAGTACAACAACAGAAGGAGGATGATGTGATACCAGGAAGAATCAGCTTCCCAGACAATCCTCCTCCATATGTACCACCAGTTCCATACCCTCAGAGACTCGCGAAGGCAAAGCTAGACAAGCAATTTGCAAAGTTTCTAGAGGTTTTCAAGAAGTTGCACATCAACATTCCTTTTGCAGACGCTCTTGCCCAAATGCCCAGTTATGCAAAATTCATGAAGGACATTCTTTCAAATAAGCGTAAGCTTGAGGAATTTGAAACAGTTGCACTTACTGAGGAGTGCAGCGCTATTCTCCAAAAGAAATTACCTCCAAAGCTTAAAGATCCAGGAAGCTTTTGCATACCTTGCACCATAGGTCAATGTCACTTTGAAAGAGCACTTTGTGATCTTGGAGCAAGTGTAAACCTCATGCCTCTATCTGTCTACAACAAACTTGGTCTTGGAGAGGTGAAGCCAACCACAGTTTCGTTACTTCTGGCGGACCGATCAATAAAGCATCCGAGGGGTGTCTTAGAAGATGTTCTGGTGAAGGTGGACAAACTCATATTCCCAGCTGATTTCATAATACTCGACATGGAAGAAGACCAAGAAATTCCTATCATTCTTGGGAGGCCATTCCTAGCAACTGGGAGAACGTTAATAGATGTGCAACAGGGGAAGTTAACCTTGCGAGTTCAAGATAATCAAGTATCCTTCAACATTTTCAAGGCTTTATCCTTCCCAGATGAAGGTGACACTTGCTACAGAATTGATACATTGTCCAGTTGCACAAAAGACGTGATGAACGAAATCTGCATGGATCAACCATTAGCAATAGGAATGGTAGATGTATCAAAATCTACTAATCCTGAAGTCTTAAAGCAGATTAAGTACCTGGAAGCAAATTCCCCGATTTTTATCAAGAAACCATTTGAAGACCTGGGGGAAAGGTCGAGTAAGCCGGTACCATCAACGGAGAAACCACCAGAACTGGAGTTGAAAGTACTGCCATCCCACTTGAAGTATGCTTATCTGGGAGAAAATTCAACATTACCAGTAATTGTCTCAGCAGCTCTTATTCCCGAAGAAGAAGAAAAGTTATTAAGAGTTCTAAGGGAGTATAAAGCAGCGTTTGGATGGTCAATAGCTGATATAAGAGGGATTAGTCCTTCAATTTGTATGCATAAGATCTTGATGGAGGACAACTACAAGCCAACAGTTGAGCACCAAAGAAGACTCAATCCAAATATGAAGGAGGTGGTGAGAAAAGAGGTAATAAAGTGGCTAGATGCTGGCATAATCTACCCAATCTCTGACAGTCAATGGGTAAGTCCAGTTCAAGTTGTGCCAAAGAAAGGTGGAATGACAGTAGTCCCCAACGAGAAAAATGAACTGATTCCACAACGCACGGTAACTGGATGGAGAGTGTGCATCGACTACAGAAAGCTCAACAAAGCCACCAGAAAAGATCACTTTCCTCTTCCATTTATAGATCAGATGCTTGACAGACTGGCTGGAAAAGCCTATTATTGTTTCTTGGATGGGTACACAGGATATAATCAAATTACAATTGCACCGGAGGATCAAGAGAAAACAACTTTTACATGTCCATATGGTACCTTTGCCTTCAGAAAGATGCCATTTGGTCTATGTAATGCACCAGCAACATTTCAAAGGAGTATGATGGCGATCTTCTCAGACATGGTGGAAAGGTTCATTGAGGTGTTCATGGATGATTTTTCAGTTTTTGGAGAATCATTTGATAATTGTCTTTCAAATCTGGCAAAAGTCTTACAACGTTGTGTGGAGACAAACTTGGTTCTAAATTGGGAGAAATGCCATTTTATGGTGAAAGAAGGAATTGTGCTGGGCCATAAGGTATCTGATCGAGGCATTGAAGTGGACCGAGCTAAGATTGAAACAATTCAAAAGCTACCACCTCCTTCTTCAATCAAGGGCATTCGGAGTTTTTTAGGACATGCTGGTTTTTATAGAAGATTCATCAAGGACTTCTCAAAAATCACAAAGCCACTTTGCATGCTGTTGGAGAAAAACACTCCCTTTGTGTTTAATAAGGAGTGCTTATCAGCCTTCCAAACTCTAAAAAGTGCCTTAACTACTGCACCAGTTATCATAGCTCCAGATTGGAATCTTCCATTTGAGATGATGTGTGATGCAAGTGATTATGCAGTTGGAGCTGTTTTAGGCCAAAGAAGAGATAAGATCTTTCATGCTAGCAGAACACTCTCAGAAGCACAGCTGAATTATGCAACACAGAAAAAGAGCTCCTAGCAGTAGTATTTGCATTTGACAAATTTAGAGCATACTTGATCGGGTCAAAGGTCATTGTCTGGACGGACCACTCAGCAATCAAATACCTGATTGAGAAGAAAGATGCTAAGCCCAGACTGATCAGATGGGTGCTTCTATTGCAAGAATTTGACTTGGAGATCAAAGACAAAAAAGGGACCGAGAATCTCATTGCAGATCATCTTTCTCGGTTAGAACCACCTGAACAGAAGAGTGAATCACCAATCCAGGAGAATTTTCCAGATGAGCAGCTTTTTATCATGCAGTCACAACCTACTCCGTGGTATGCTGATCTTGTGAATTATTTGGCAAGCAGAGTAATGCCTTATGAACTTTCTAAAGTGCAAAAGAAGAAGTTTCTGGCTGATGTAAGGCATTACTTTTGGGAGGATCCGTTCTTATACAAACAATGCCCAGATCGAATTATCAGGCGATGTGTTCCTGAAGAAGAAATGGTCAGCATCTTAAATCACTGCCATTCATCCTCATATGGTGGTCATTTTGGAGCAAATAGAACAGCTACTAAAGTCCTTCAATCAGGATTTTACTGGCCTACACTCTTCAAGGACGCTCACAAAATTGTGGCAACTTGTGACAGATGTCAAAGAACGGGAAATATCTCAAGGAGACATGAAGCCCCTTTAACTAACATCTTAGAAGTTGAGCTTTTTGATGTATGGGGGATCGATTTTATGGGGCCTTTTCCATCTTCATTTAGCAATCAGTTCATTTTAGTAGCTGTTGATTATGTCTCCAAGTGGGTTGAAGCAGCTGCCTTTCCTACAAATGATTCTCGTGTGGTTGTGAAGTTCTTGAGGAAGAATATTTTTACAAGATTTGGAGTGCCTAGAGCTATTATCAGTGATGGAGGAAGGCATTTTTGCAATCAGCAGCTTCAGTCAGTATTGGCTAAATATGGAGTAACTCACAAGGTTGCAACTCCATATCATCCACAAACCAGCGGGCAGGTGGAAATCTCAAACAGAGAACTCAAGTGGATCTTAGAGAAGACAGTGAATTCCAACCGGAAGGATTGGGCTCAAAAGTTAGATGATGCACTCTGGGCTTATAGAACTGCCTTCAAGACACCAATTGGTACATCCCCGTATCAATTGGTCTATGGAAAAGCATGCCATCTTCCAGTAGAAATGGAGCACAAAGCATATTGGGCGGTAAAAGCATTAAATTTTGACTTAAAGGTAGCTGGTGAAAAAAGGCTTCTCCAACTCAATGAGCTTGAAGAATTCAGACAACAAGCTTATGAAAATGCAAAGTTATACAAGGAGAAGACAAAAATGTGGCATGACAGAAGAATTTTGAGGAGAGAGTTTTCACCAGGACAAAAGGTGCTTTTATACAACTCAAGGTTAAAGCTCTTTCCAGGAAAGCTGAGATCAAGATGGTCAAGTCCTTTTACAGTGATTCAAGTATGGCCATATGGAACTGTGGAGATTCAAGATGGTGATCGAAAATTCAAAGTGAATGGGCAAAGGCTAAAAGAATACAATGAAGGTGCACTCAACACTTTGAAATCTGTCATCACGTTTGAAGAACCAACAGGTAAGTCCTCAATCTAGTAATTTTTTTTTGTTTTTGTTTTTTAAAAAAAAAAAAAGAAAAAAAATTTTGGTTTAATCTTTGTCTAGCTAAAGACGTTAAAGAAGGGCGGCTTTTTGGGAGGCAACCCAAAACTTCTTTCCTACTCTCTCAAAACTTCTTTCCCACTCTCTCAATTTTCTTTCCTACTCACTTATTTCTTTCCTACTCTCATTTTTCTTTCCTACTCACTCATTTCTTTCCTACTCTCATTTTTCTTTCCTACTCACTCATTTCTTTCCTACTCTCATTTTTCTTTCCTACTCACCGAAACACACTACACTGCATTGAGCATTTTAGTTTTCATCATTTACATTTTAAGTTGCCATGGAGGAATCTCTTGCAAAGCTTAAGAACAGGTTCCCCACTCTTCCCAAAGATGTGCTCAGGAAGATCTATAGCTGTCGACTTGAAAGGATGAAAGTATTCAATCGTTTGGGCCTTCCTGTGGATATACGTTGGATCATTGAAGCTAAGGTACGTTTAGCAGGTGAGATTCATAATTCATTTGTTAAACCTTTGCCAGGAATGGGAAGAAGTTCTTACTCCAAAAAGAGAAGAGCTAAAAGAATGAAGGTCTGCTATAAATGTGCAAGGTGGACATGTGATCAGCGCTGTAGGAGTAACGGTATGGTTTCTGTAAATCGAGAAGATAAAATCAAATTTATAAAGGATGGACTGAGTAAGGAGTCACTGGATGATATCATTCAAACTCTTGAGACGCATCCAAGTGGTGATGTTCATCGTATTCTTCTCGATTTAGCAGCCATATTTAACAGAGAAAAAGAGCGTTATTGTCTTGGGAATCTGACGTTAAAAGACCCTGTTTGCCAGTTTATAAGAAAACTGGATGGGAAGCAAATCCTCGATTCATAGAAAGCGTTTAAGCCGTTTCTGGACGTAAAACCAGAGGAAGATGTGAGCCAAAATCACAACTACTGTACATAATCATGCGTGTGTTTAATTTGTTTTGTTTTTTCCGTAGCTTTTGTCTAATCTTTCTTATCTTTTTGGCAGTTTTTTCCTACTCTACTGTATCTTTTGACTTTCTTTCCTCTTTTTGTTTAATTTCTTCACGCAGTGGCCCACCGGTCATTTGTGTCAAAATTTTTTTCAAACTTCTTTGAAAAATGTGTGATTTGTGTGATTTTGTTGTCGTTGTTTTAGTATTATATATATGTACTCTTTCATTTGTAAATATGCACACTTCCATTTGTAAAAAATGAATACTTTCTCTTGTAAGCGTACATGGTCCGAGAGAAACAAAGAGAAAGAGGTTATTTCACAAAAATGTAGATTTACATCTATTTGCATTTTTGGTGAAACTGATGTGGGCAAGAAAGGAGAGTTTATAACAGCAGCAAATGAACTTGGAGTTGCATTAGCTGCCAGAAAAATCAACTTTGTGTACGGGGGAGGCATCCAGGGCCTAAAGGGAAGTGTGGCCGTTTCTGCATCCATGAATGGAAGTAAGGGTTTAAGTGTAAGAGTGAAAGGGATGCAAGATCATGTTTTTTCCTTAGGACAAGTTTTACAGGTTTCGAGCTTGCCTGAACAGATGGGAGTAATGTTCCACCATGCTCAAGCTTTTATTGCTCTACCCGGTGGTTTGGAGACATTGGATGGCATTTCTAGTGTTGTATATTGGGCTAAGCTAAACTGTCACAAAAAACCATTAGGATTGTTAAATGTTAATGGTTTTTATGATAATCTGTTGTCTTTTCTTGATCATGCTGTGGAAACAGGATTTATACCCCAAGCGACTCGCCACTCCATAATTGCTGCACCAACTGCTGATCAGCTGCTCGATCAAATGCAAACCTATGAACCTAAACCAGATCTGCTCGTCAAGCAAATAGGTGGGCCATCTTCAGATAGCAGTCAGAAGCAGAACCCAGATACCGCTCTTAGGTTGTAACTTTCCTTAATCTTTTGATTTTACTTTATTGTGTGTTTATGTTAAAAAAAAAAAAAAACACCTTCTCTAAGTTCTAGAAGACATTGGGGACAATGTCTGATTTAGGTTGGGGGAGGAGAAAAAAAATTTTTTGTTTTTCTTTTGTTAGTTAGTAAAACCATTAGATGCAAGGGGTGTGGAAAAAGATGGCAGAGTAAGGAGTTACTCTTAACTCCTGAGACGCATTTCATTAGTTGCATTTTAGTAGTTGCATGATTTTTTTTTATCTTTTTCAAACAAAAAAAAAAAAACTTTTTCAAGTGCTTTGTAATGATCTTAAGAAGTATATAAGTTTTAAGTATGGATCAATTGAATTTAGAGATTTTATAGCATGAATGAACAACTGATTGTTGCAATTGGTGATGAATTTTGAGATTGAATGAACTGAGTTTAAAAATTCCTAGCCGTGAGCTTCTGAGCCTATAATGATTATTTCTCTTGTGTGAGATATTCACCTATTAAGTTGTCACTCTAGAACTTGCTTTAAATCTGGTTGAAATTACATCTCACATGCTCATTCAAAAATGATAAAGGCATTCATTTTCTTTTGCCAGAGCCAAATAGCCAACCTTGCAATTATACCGTTGATAAGCCCCTTTGAGCCTAATTGACTATTTCTTTGTTTTCAACCCAGTAACATATGCTTTAATGATATATCAAGTGCTTTTACCTTATTCGAAAGATTAGTGGAGCATTTGAAATTTTTGTGAAATGGGCTTTTGACAAAGTGTGGGGGTGTATCTATCATCAACTTTATAGTTGCAATTCAAAAAAAAATGAAAAAAAAAATAATAAAAAAAATGAAAAAAAAAATTTATGAAAAAAAAAGAAGAAAAAAGAAAAAAAATGTTAAGTGTTTGAATTGTGGGTTGTTGTGATGAGATAAATTTATAAGTAGCCCATTTTTCAATTGTTCTATTTCTTTAGCCTTTCATATCATACTTTACATTCCTTTACCTTAACCCCATTACAACCCTTAATAAGTCCTTTTGATTTGAATTACGCATGTGAATTAGGTAGTGGAGATTGAGATTTTTAGCAAGCCTATGGTAGTGCGATTTTTTCGGTTGAATTTGAGCAAAACACTTACCCTTGAACACTTGAGAGATTGAGAGAGTGAGCTACAAGTACGAACTCAGTTTATTCATTTTCAATTAAAGTTACCAGTTTATATTTTCATTGATTCATTAATACTATGATTTCTTTATTTTTCAATTGTGTTCTTACTTATGACTTGACACTTCTGATTTTGTTGGAAGCATTTATTATTTACTTCTTGTCCGAGGACGTCCAAGAGTCAAGTGTGGGGGAATTTGATAAGTAAAATATTTGCATATTTATTTTCTTTTATATGATGATTTTATGGACGATATTTGTGTTTAATATAATAAATTTGGGTGTGATTGATATATAAATATTGTTTTTGGAATAAACAGCATTTAAAAAAAAAAATAAATAAATAAATAAAAGTACTGTAGCAGTCAATGGCACTGTAGCAGCCATCGGGAACTGTAGCAGGTCAACAGCACTGTAGCAGCCATCGGGAACTGTAGCAGGTCAACAGCACTGTAGCAGGTCAACGGTACTGTAGCAACCGCCAGGGCACTGTAGCACCCGCCAGATCACTGTAGCAGTACTGTAGCACACGTTTTTTTTCCCCTATAAATAGAGATCAATGCCAAGCTCAAAGGGGGAAGAGAGGAAGAGAATCAGAGGTCCTTTTCTGACAATTAGAGGCCCTTCTCTGACAAGGAGAGATCCTTTCTCTGACAGTTCTGAGAAAAAGTGTGTTACTTTCTAGATTTTATTTCATACATTGTATCAATTCTTGCATGCCTCTATCTTGGAAGGCTTAGGATTTTATTTTGCATACCGCCTACATGGAAGGTTTTACCTCCTAAATGGACGGATAGATTTTTGCATGCCTCTATCTTGGAAGGCTTAGGATTTTATTACATTTTGCATACCGCCTACATGGAAGGTTTTACCTCCTAAATGGACGGATAGATTTCTTCATGCCTCTATCTTGGAAGGCTTAGGATTTTATTTTGCATACCGCCTACATGGAAGGTTTTACCTCCTAAATGGACGGCTAGATTTCTTCATCTTTCATTCATCTTTTGGTTGTATATTTATGTTTGAGAATTTAATATTCAAGTTTATGCAGTATTTCTGAGGATTTCATTCTAGTTTTATATAATGTCAATTTATTTTGGTTTTGTTTTTAATTTCATCATGTTCTAAATTTTCATTTTCTTAGGGATATGACGTAGCTTACTAATGACGGATTGAATCCTAACTTATTAAATCTAGTTTGAATTTCTCCTTCATGATTGAGTTTTAATTATTATTCTTAATGCTTTTGATTGACTGGCCATCTTTTGAATGATTTCAATATGCATGTTGAGACCGGAAGGAGATACATGTGTGTAAACCCTATAATTAAAACCATGACTTGCATATGAAATAGGAATATATTCATATGAGTTGTGTAGTCTTACTGAGTTCCATAAATCTTAATGCATGATTAATTGCTTAAATCCATATAGGAATATATTGGATTAGCAATTGATTATAGAATTGCTTGACCTTGGAAGAGGCTAGTAATTAAATTAGGGAAACTCGACTATCAATCATGTGGAATAAATTGGGCTAGAATAGATAAGTGATTCAATCCGGAATTTGTTAAGTGAAATCTAATCCCTAGGGCTTTTTCTCATATTTGCTTTCATATCATCTGCAATCATATTTAATTGTCTTTCTTTTATTTTGTACTCTCAATCACCAACTAATCGATCGACTAAATAGAGTTAAAATTGCTCATTTTGGTACTTAGTGATCAATCCTCGTGGGAACGATACTCTACTCACTTCTATATTACTTGATTACGACAGTGTATACTTGCACTATTTAATTGATCATCTGAAATCGTATCAGTATGGAAGTAGGGGGAAATGAGGGAAGATGAAATGGAGATATTGGTTATTGGTAAAGTGGAGTGGATGATTCTTGATGGAATGGATAGGATGAAGAAGTATAGTTGAAGTGGGATTGAGGTAGCTGGAAGGTGGGTTCATGGTCAAAATAAAGGGTTTATGGACAAGTTGATTCACAATGTTGATGGAGATATTGAGACGGTTGAGATTCAAAGGCCCATCCTTGATAATTTATTTCTGCTCGGAGGGAATCCAATTCATGTTGAAGCACATCAAGCTTTTGAGAATATGTGAGATTATAAGGTGCTCCATGTCTCCAAGTGCCACAAGGTTCATCCAAGAATTGAGAGCTTGAGGTTCCATCATTCCCTAAAAAGGAATACATAGGAGGATTAGTGTAGAACCTAAACTCATGATCTTCATTAAACCAAGCCATTGAAATTGCAATCAATGAAATCCCAATGAATTCTAAGTTCTAAAAAGTCCTATATGCAAATGAAACCTAAAAATTGAAAGAAATCAAAGAAGAAAATTAAAAAACTAACCTAAAGAAAAATCTGGAAAACTTTCAGAAAATAAAGAAAAATTCAAAAAGTGGTCCAAGCGATGGAATTTGGCTAAAATTCACCACACCCAATAGCAAGCTATTGGTCTTGCTTAGAATGGCCCAAAACCTTAGAAAATGAAGCTTGTAATTTTCTGGGCAAAATTTTCAAAAACTGACAACAAGCTCAAATGTAGGCGTAACCAAATTTTAACCGAACTCCAATCGATTTACGAGTGTATAACATTAAGTTTCAGCCACAAATAAGGTGTATGCAAGACAAAATGCAACAATGCAAATGCAAAAACAAAGAAAAATCAAGAAATTTGTTGGTTTTTCTTTAAAATTTTCTATGCAAAGATGCAATATGCCATGAAAAACATGCAAAACTACTTAAACTAACTAAAATGGCTTAAGGTACCAATCAATCAAAGATTGACACTTAGTTACTAAAAAACTAATTACTTGGCTTCCTGGTAACATGAAGAAGGCGTGTGTGCTTTGTGCCTTGGTAACCTCCTCAAAATTAGACCAAGGATTGCAATATAGGGTGCAATCACATATCATCTCTCGAAAAGCCTTTTATTAATTACCTAGAAACTAAGTGTGATGATTGGCATAAAATAAGTTAAAAATGATTTTTGAGCTTTTTATCTAACAATTAAATTGCAATTAAACTAACATGCTTTTAAAACTAATATTTTTAGATTTTTGGAATAAAAGTGAAATGGAATGGAAATTGGTTTTAAAAGGTATGATACAAACTTCCTAAAACAATTGATTTCATCTATTCTTTGCTTCAAAATATTTGGGAGTGTGCTAGTTTAACAAAAATAAATGCCTAAAAGACCCTTTAAGTTAGCTTGAGTTAAGTGAATTAAATATTCCACACCAGGAAAAACTTAATCCCTCTAACCGAAACTCAATACAAAACACTAGCAATTGCAACCAAAGTCCCTTAAAATACCAAACCTCAAACACCGTTGAGTCTAGTGCATTAATCAATGATTATTCCTAAACCTATAAAATACTCACTTCTTAAAACACTATTAGAAACCATTTTGTATGCAATTTATGAAATCACTAAGCTTTCTAAAATACCAAACCCCATCAACTGATGAGTCTAACACCAAAAGAGAGGAACCCCTACTCTAGAGATGCTATTAAGCACTCTTAGTGTGTGATTATGAATTAGTTAATGCAATTGGTTCCAATACAATCAAAAATCAACTTAATATCCAAACAATATCATGTAAGAATAGAGAGAATCAAGAAAATTACAATGAAACATATATGTAACCACATATATTAATGAGCACAATTTTCAAATTAAAATGATTCAAATCACAAATTGGTTCAAACAAAGATTAAACCATATTAGTCTTAACTATAAATTACAACCCCTAAAACTAAGGAAATCATAAATATATAGTCAAGCTAATGAATTAAAACTCCCCTTTTATAGCTCCAAGCATCAAGACTCAAACCATTACTCCCCTTTTATACTCCAAGCATCAAGACTCAAACCATTACTCTAGGAAAAGATAAACTCACCCACTGCAAACCATCATCACAGCTTCACCAAACAGTTCCACAACTTCTAACACCATCATCACATCTTTACCAAACAGTTTCACAATTTCTGACATTGAAGCTCACCAATTAATTAACTGATTAACACTGATTTAGAGAAGAATTGTGACTAAATATGAGCCAAAATCAGAGAATCAGGGCTGTGATGATATGGGAAATAGAGGAGGCTTCGGTATGGAATAATGAAGGGCGTCAGAGGATGAAACTCGCTGGAATACTGAAGAATTGAAGCTTACTAGTGGTAAAAAGGGAAAAGGTTCACCAGAAATTGCAGATAAGGGTGAGATGGTCACCGGCGACTGTGGTCTTGGTGAAGGTCACAGCCACTATCTCCCTCAGTTTCACCCAAGCTCACCACTGAGCTTCACGGCGTCTGTGTAGTCCGAGGAAGAAATAGAAGAAACTCCGGTGAAGGACGGTGGTGGTTGACGACTGATGAAGCTCTCAGCTTCTTTCCCAGATCCTTGTGGCAGCTCCTCACACACACCTCACCTCTCAGCTTCTTTGCTGCAATTGTGGTGGTGGATTAAGCTCGACGGTGGCTATGGTAGTGGATGGTGCCGTTAGCGAGAGAGGAAGATGAAGGTGATGAAGATAGAAATCAAAGCTTTTGGAGGTTCTCACTATTCTATCTGTCGCGGCTATGATCTCTGTCTTAATGGTCTTCAGCTTCAGCTACAAAATCTGATCTAAAGAGAAGAAGCAAAACGTTGTGCTTTCACTTGGACTAAATTGGAATTCCTCAAATTCGTGGGACCGATCTGACATTTTTTTAAATTTGAGTCCTAAACTGCCATTTTCTATTTTAATCCCATTTTCCAATTACCTACCGTTGAAAACAATTACACCAATATCAAATTCTCTCAAGAATCAATGATTAAGAGTAATTACAATTATTTTGACAATTTTACCTCTTTTAGTATTAATTTAATGTATTAACTGTTAATATCTATTTATAACAAATAAATCATTTTAATCTCAATTATTATGACAAAATCCTTAAATAAAGTGCAAAAATATATAATAAAATTAGGGATTTGTCAATTTCCCTCCAATATAATTGGTCCAAGGGTCTAGATAAAGTGAGATGTGGGGCTTACAATATCTCTCTTCGCAATATAATGGTGGAGATGAGAAAGGAGGGTAGAGATGAGAAGGTTAGAGGAGAAGATCTCCTCTTCCTTGTTTTTAACAGGGAAAAATTCATTTAACCCAAGGATGTGACTTAATTTTAGTCAACCCCAAAAGATTCTAAAATTTTATTGTACCCATTTGGTCCAAAACGAAATTAAGTATTATAGATAAAAAGACAATGATGCCCTTCTTTTATTTTTTTTTTAGAAGAGCATTTACAAGACAAATGAAGACTTCTACAAGATAAATAAAGAGATTCGAAAGAAGCAAGAGAATTAAAAATATTTTGACTATTTACAAGATAAATATGAAAATTCACAAGATAAATATGGGCATTTATAAGACAAATATAAAGGGATTCAAAAGAATCTAGGGAATTAAAAATATTTTGGTCATTTATAAGACAAATACGAAAATGCACAAGATAAATATGGGTATTTGTAAGACAAATAAAGGGATTGGAAAAAACTAGGGAATCAAAAACATTTTGCCTATTTATAAGATAAATATGAAAATTCACAAAACAAATATAGGCATTTACAAAACAAATAAGACAATTCACAAAACAAATAAAGTAAGGGCATTATTGTCTTTTCATCTACAAAACTTAATTTCATTTTGATTTAAGAAGATGCAGTGAGGTTTTAGAATCTTTTGAAGGTTTATTGAAATTAAGTCATTGATTAGGACTTTTCTCGTATGTTAGCCTTGGGGTCCAGAATAAAAAATTAATCAAGGATTGTGTATAGGCAAACCAAGGATCATTATCTCTTCTCGATGAGCCTTTTATTGAATCCTAAGTAATATAAATGTCATGCAAATACAATAAAAGAAAACAAGGAGAAATTAAGTTTTATTTTTTCAAATTAATAGCTAAAGGAATAATGCAAATTAATTAAAAGCTAGACTAATAATTTTGGTACTTTTAATTAAAAAATGGGATGGATAAACGAAGTGAATTCTCTTGAGCAATTGATTCATTGGCTATCCTAGTTCACTAAATAATATGTTTGAAATCCATCAAGTCTTAATTAAAAACCTCAAGCAAATGTGTTGAGTCTAATTTACCTAATTAATGACTAATCCTACGATCGCATTCATAGTCATCTCTTGGATAAATTGTTAAAAACCACTTGATGTGTGAAATGAATTAAATTAATGCAATGATTTCCTCTAATATGAATGCACAAACACGCCACTCAAATTAACTCAAATTAATTACACAAACTAGTGACCATATAGCAAGCATAATCTCATTGAATTAATAGGAGATAGTTAGCTAAAAATCATCCAATCACAATAATTCAAATCCAAACACAAAATAAGCAATCTTAATTCAACAATATGGAGTCCAAATAGCTCATAACAAAATCCTACTGCAACTACTTTAGAACATAACTAGGAATTATACTAACAATAGGAAATTTATAATCGAACTAAGAAAAACTCCCCTTTGAAACTCTTTAAACTCAAGAAAAATTCCCAATCCTCAAGAATTGAATGCTTAGCTACTCATTGCCTTAGAATAATCACAACTTAGAATCTTAGCACTCGCCGGAAAAATCATGATCTCGCCAAAATCTGGAATTAGCTTGCCGGAAAATTAATGAAATTCCAATCTGAATTCAGTGGTGAGAATGTGATTGTCTTCCTCCTGCTCTTATCTACTGTCAAAATAGTGTCCCCAGGTCTGAGCTTTCAAGGACGTGGCTCAGTGGTGAAAATAGAGGGAAGAAGAACACTGCCATTAATTTCAGAGGTCAACGGTGGTAGACGAGGACAGAGGTGGGTTCCGGCAACAATGTGATCTCTCCCCTCATTCTATGAAATGCTCACCAGTGAATAAAGAAGATGACAAAAAAAATTCCGGCGAGGATGGAGAAAGAAAAGCACGCCGGAGTAAGGCGAAGGTGGCTGTGAAAGTGGTGCTTCGACGCAGAACAGAGGACGGTAGTTTGGTGGTGAGCTTTGACGGTGGCGTTGTTAGTCTATGGTGGTGCTGATGGTCAGTGAAGGCCTCTCCTCTTTCTCCTGAAGGTCAGATCCAAAACCGCGGCTCTTTCTGGTGGAAAGTAAAACGCCGGCAGTGATGCTGCTGACTCCAGCGGTGCTTATGGTGAAGAGGAGTATCTCGCCGCCGCCTGTGATCTCTGCTCCCTCTCTCTTTTTCCTCTCTCAATTCCCAGCTCAACTCTCTGTTCCTCTCCGTCTCTCTCGACCAACTGCCAGCTCCCCCTCAAGCTCTCGGCGGTGGCTTTCTTGGTGGACAACTGAGGTGAGTCGCCGGCGGCAACGGTGAGGAAGATGAAAGCCGTTGGCGACACAAGGAAGGAAGGAAGAGGAAGAAGATGAAGGCAATCCGATGAAGATCTCCCGCTCCCAAGCTTGCGCGGCGCTCAACTCCAAACTCTCAGCTTTGGATATCTTTTCTTTCGGGTCTTAATGTCTGATGAAGGCACTGAATAGTAACCCTTGTCAAAAGGTCAGTTTTGACCAGGGACTTACAGGAAATTTTTAAAAATTTTGTATAGGGACTGTAGTGTAAATTTTTGAAATATTTATAGGGCAGAATCATAATTTCTGAAATTTCTAGGTCTTTTTTGTAATTTTCCCCTGTCTTTTTCTTCAGTAATTTCCAGAAATTTTAGGGACCTTTTCTGTAATTTTTTTCAGACCTCAAAATATTAATTCTAACCCTAAAAAATCTTCAATTTTCTTCTCTAACACCTACAATGCAAGATTAAGTATAAGGTAGCATCAAAAATCCAAGAAAACATTTGTATGAATAATTAATAAATTTATGACAATTTTGCCTCTAATGGCAATTAATTCAAAACAATTGTCCCTAACTAAAATTAATGTTTAATCATACAATAATGTCCTAAAAAATGAATCAAAATCCCAATTTAATTATGAAAAATCATACATAAAATAAAATATGGTTCAATCAGTCATATCCTTAGGGACTAACTGAAATTCTCTCTTTTTAATATATCTAATGTCGTAATTGATTACCTCATTAGTCTAGAATGACTAAAACATCATTTCTTAAAAAATCATAAAAATACAAAACAACACTATTCGATAACTACAAATATCATAGTATCCTTCATTTTCTCTATAAGCTAATAATAAAAAGAAAATACAAAAAAAAAATTCGGAAGATGAGACATTATGAAGTATATTTTTTAGCCAAAGTTTCTGCTCCCCCTCGTTTCTCTGCTTTTTATACAATAAATTATACCATGTCTGATAATATCTCAACGTCGCAATAGTTGACCCAAAGAAATAATATCGCAATTATATCTGATTGGAAGCTATAAAAATATACTAACATTTAAAAAGCCAAACATGGCTTTCGATCAAAAAAAAAAAAAAAGAAGTCAAACATTGATGGCGATTGGTTGTAACTGATGAAGCAGCCATCGTACACGGCAAGGGCAGAGGAGGGCTTGGAGGCGGTGCAGCTGCGGATTTGGCGGGTGGTAATTTCGAAGCACGTGAGACAGCCGGCGATGGACATATAGTTTCTGCGCTGAAAAATAGTGTAAACCGGTACTCCATTGGCCTCCTTCGCCATGGTGGCGAAGTGCTTGTTTTGGTCACTGATTTGCCGTCTGATATCTTGGAATGTTACGTTTATGTTTTCTTCGACCATGGAGGCGTTGGTAACCACGCCGTCGTATGGGTTGCACCGGATCTTAAGAAAATTGGCCTGTGGATCTGAAACGACACCGTTAGGAGTACAGCATGACCAGAATACGAAGGTAAATAATGGAAGCAGATGATTATCAGGAGGTTGAAGCATGTCTCGCTGAGAGAATGAAGAAGCGAAGGCAAATCATAAATTTTGGTGTATCCTCTCTACGTGTCAAAGACAACACTTTTACAATAATTTAAAGGGTGGAAAAATAAAGAGGGACCAGCGGATCATGGCTCAATCTTAGTAGAGATTCAAAATAAAATCTTAGAATTGGACCGACCCAAGTAATTTACAAGCCTATAATTCAACTTAGGATCCGACCCGAGCAAAATATATGATGGTGGTTCAGGGAATGAGTATATGTAAGACTTAGCTTGCTTACTGGGATTGGTTTTTGTCTGAAGATCATGAAGAAGGAAGCCAATATAATAAAGGATCGTATGGGGTACGAAGAAGATGGACCTAATTGGGTTTTAATATCGGATTAAGGGTCTGTTTGGGAACCCATTTGGGTCAAAAAAAGCCCATCTGGGGGCTAAAAATTCTAAAAGCTCATTTGATGTGTTTGTGAAAACTTTTAAGATGACTGGGCTTATAAAGCAAATGGAGCTTTTATGAGAAGCTCATCCAAGTTACTTCTCTCAACTTTTATGAAAAAAAAGTCACTTCTGACACCGCCAATACAAATACAAATCACATTTACAAAGCTCCTTTTTTTCTATATGACTTTTCCAAAAACCCATCTATAAAAAAAGCTCCTTCTCCACCGCTAATCCAAACAGGCACTGATACTGATGGACATGTACATAAAAATACATACATACATATATATATATATACCACTTGAGTGAAGGAGCAAGTTTAACCTTCAACAATTTCGCTAGAAGCACCTATAAGACTTGTCTATTTTCAGTTGCAAAAATAGCTATAAACTATTTTTTTTTTGGAGCAGATTTAGCAACGCCATTAAATATGCTTAACTGCCTTTAGTTTTTGAAATGTGGGTCCCAAAAATTTTCTCTCTCTATATTATTTTAATATTTTTTTAGTGGAAAAATATCACTTAGGCCACATGGAAAAAAATTCATTTCAGTTAATACCTAAAAGATTCTGAAATTTCAATATAAAATTTAATTTATTTTTACTGACAGAGCTTAATGTCATTTTAACCCAAGGGGTGTAGTGATATTTCATAATCTTTTGGGCATTATCTGAAATGAAATTTTTTTATGTGGTCTAAGTGATATTTTTCCATTAAAAAAATATTAAAGTAATACAGAGAGAGAAGACTGGTGGGACCCACATTTCAAAAACTAACGGCATTGCTAAATCTGCTCCCAAAAAAATAGTTTATGACTATTTTTGCACCCGAAAATAGATAAGTTTTATGGATGTTCCTAGTGAAATTGTTGAAGGCTAAATTTGCACCTTCGCCCTATAGCACTCCGGTTTTATTTATCAGTCGTTTTTGCCTAAAAAATTTGGTTCTATTTATAAATTAATATTCAGGGTAATAAATGCAATTTATACTTTTTTTATCCCTATTAATTGCAATAAACAAAAGAAATTTATTCATGTTGACTTTTGGAACCAATCATAGATAAGGGCGAAATTGGAGATTTAACCTATAGTTAATGATTGGAGATTTAATCATAGATAAGGGCGAAATTGAAAATTTAACCTATAGTTAATGATTGAAGATTTAACCCATAGTTAATGAGTTAACTAACTCTACTTAGTATGTGAGAATCAGTTAAATACCAAGTTATCTGACCTGGACCGGACTAGCTCGGAAACCGGTGACCCGGGCACTAAACCGGTCCGGTTTGGTGACCCGGTCCGGGTCAATTTTTTTTTTTTTTTTTTAAATTTTTCATTTAAAATTTCATATTATAAGCCTAAAATACTACATTTCTCATCGGTTTGGTCCCAGTTTAGCTCCAGTTTGACTCCAATCTAACCCACTGACCCTTAACCCAGTACCTCAATCAGTTCACTTACCGGTCCAAATTTAATTTACTTGATTAAATAAAACCAGAGTAGTAGAGGGGGGAGAGAGAGAGAGAATGCATGTTTAACGTACGGGAGCCAGGCAGAAAGAAGTTGGGAAGGGGCCACCCAAATATTAATTTCGCCCCTTTAAAATTTTAAAGTCTCTTGCAGACTTTTTTTTGTTTTCATTCACACTAACTTGAATTTGTACTAAAACCTCGCGCTTCAGCAGCCAGAACCCTTCACAAGAGAATCAACATCTATTAGTATATCTGGTTACAACTAATTTATTTAAAGTTGACTTTTCAAATTTTAATTGAAATAATATTTATAAATTGGAGTGTCAGAAGGTTGTCTATATATGAACATGGTGCTCTGCCTCTAAGCCTCTGAACATGGAAGCTGTCTCCAAAGGGTGTGCCCTGTGACTGCAGTGATGGGATTAATTTTTCTCCATCCCCACGGGTTGACGATCGATGCTGTGAATTTTTCATGTATTTTAATTGTCCCAATGAAATGTATCATGACCATAACTAGAATTAACCAGTGCGCTTAATTGGAAAAGCAAAGGAGAGAAGGGGGAAAGATAAATTTAATTACGACAATAAAAATCAAATATAATAGAAGGCCATTCTACGTAACACACAATCCATAAGAGAAACACTTTTATAATGAAGATCCTACAATTTTTTCAAGTTTCCCTTTTTTTCATTGCATATAATTAATTATGTGTATTAATGGGAGAAAAGTAATTCTTTTTTTTAATACGAGGAGACAAGTAATTCTGACATATTCTGAAGGGCATTATAGGTAAAAAGAAATTAATTGCATTGATAATTTAGTAATGCATGACTGGCTCCTTCTAGTTCTATTTATAATACATTGTAGAATATAATTAGTGTTGTGGTCCTTTTTATATTATTTTTTTTATATTTAATATAAGATCTAGTTTGTAGTCCTTTTTTTTTATTGAAGTAAATCTGATACTATTCCTCCCACTTTTAATATAAGACATTTGGGGATTGATCTTATTCTTAAATATAAGACATAATTTTCATATTTGTTAATCTTATCATAATTTACCTATTGATGCTTCCTCAATAATAATCAAGGAGGAGAGGGAATGAGAGAATTAAGGAAGATGATTAGAGTGTTTTAGGAAATATATGCTATATTAACTAGTTCAACCTAACTTTTTTAACCTAGTCAAATTACACAAATATATCTTACATTTACATTTAGTACTGGAGAAGTATTAAGGGCCCGTTTGGTACGCTGGAATTGGAGGAGGTGGAAATGGAATTGGGTCTCAATTCCATGAAGGGGGTTGTTTGGTATGATGGAATTGTCTCTCAATTCCAATTCCACATGGAAGCCAAATTAGCTAATTCCACCCAAATGAATTCCATCTTAGAAGCTAAGATTTGTAATTCCACCTCCACATTTCCCTCAATTAGCCTCCTCACTCTATCGACAGGGTATATTAGTAATTTCATATTTTAAATATAAATATTAAATAAAAATAATATCTGAATTCCATGTACATACCAAATACATTTTTAAACTCAATTTCCATATCCATGTCCATTTTTATTTTCATTTTCATATCCATATCCATTTTCATTTCCATCAAAATCAATTCCAGTATACCAAACCACCCTTAAGGTAGGAGGGAGTATAACGCTATAATGCTTGCAAGCTTCCATCTCAATCATTTTGTTTCTTTTTTTGGTGTAAATAACAGCACAAAACAACTAGCCACTGCCAGGTCTCATCTCCCTATCAATATTTAGTGATCTTCTTTTTATCAGCGTGAAAATCTGTACGCCATGGTTGCACGCTTATATAATGATCAAACATGAGCCACGGACCCCCTGTTAAAGCTAACTCATACGTCGCCTTGCTCTTGCAATTAACCAAAAAAATATCCAGAGCCTAAGTCCATTGTGTCTACATCACCACCCCATAATTGTACCAGCTTCTTTGCTAATATCTCTTCTCTAACCATCATCCCTAGAACTGAAACAATGAGGGACTTTCTCCAACGCTTAGCTAACTGGTTTTTGAAAGCCGGTAGAACTATAATATTATGCACTCTTCCTGACGTATCCACCGAGACTCTCTCTTTCCACCCATCATCGCACCACCAATTTACAAGCTCGTTCTCCTTATCGTCGTCCGATGCTGTTTCATTAGTACAGGCATCTTTATAGGATCGGCTGTTTCTCCCAATGCCTCCAATGCCTCTCTCTTCCACCGGCGACATCTCATCCTCATCCTCCATCCAGTCCTCAACGCGAGGTACAACAGGTCATCCCCTGGAGCACTCGCCATCTCCACTACGCACCTTTTTCCTGCTCCGCTCTACCGCGTCCGCTTCCTCACTAGAAGGGAGAGTATCCCAAGCTCCGGCTCCTACCTCCTTGCCTCCAGATTCCTCCGTTCGCCCTTCCTGGCTATGTGACCTCGCTCTCTGGCTATCGCTCTCCATCTCAATTTCAAACGATAAGCACTTTTATTTGTTAAAGGTATACTCTGTTTGACTCTGTTTCTAACATAAAAAACAGAACCAAGGGCAATGCCGCCGACTACCGCTTTTGTCCCTCGTCGCTCCCAACGCTGTGATCTTGTCCTTTCTGTCTCTTACTCATAGAAGTTCCATTCCGAAGATGGGTGATCCCATCTCAATCTTTAAAATGTATGAAAAAGGATCTTGGAACTCAGCCGTGCTCGCTAGGGTGGCACTCTGGAGCAAGTGAAAGAGATTTTAGCTAAGAAAATACCCGAGTTAAATCCTCTTGTCATTTTTGTTGTATTTGGGGAGATATTTGGAGTAACTCCCAAATATGTGTCAACTTTAGTGAAAAGAAATGTTTGGGCTTGTTTAGGAGTAATTTAATATTTTGAAATTTATAATTAATTATGTAGTCAATTAAATAATTATAATTTTTAAAATTTTCTCTAAATATCATTCGTTCCAATTTCTTCCCTCTAAGTTTTTCCCAAAAAAAAAACAAAACAGTAGCTAGGGGCCGGCCGGTCAGGTGATTGCAAACATATCTACATGATTTTTTAAATATTTTTTATTGTATATTTTAATATTATGCATTATCTCAATGAAATAAGACATATAAGTTATTCTTATTTTAATAGAATTTTCTTTATTGTTGTTGTTTCTTTATCTTTTAATATTATATTTGATTTGAATTATTATTATTTTAATATTTAATTGATTAAATAAAGTATTTTATATATTGTTCAAAGGAAGAATGAAATCGCTAAAAAGTTTTATAATAATTGAGCTACATACAAGGATAAATTATTGGGTAGAAAATAACAATAACTTTATAGATCACATTTTTTAAGACTTCATAGTTATTTTTACTATATTTTTCACCTTCCCTCCTTCGTCTCCCTCCTTCTCCCTCCATGTTTAGCATCACGTGGTTGTAGACATTATGCATCTAGAAGGGATCTAGCTTGTCAGAAGTTAGGTAGCCGCCGCCATGCATCTAACTGGTTTTGCCCCTTGTTAATTCTTAACTTTGTTTCCGTTAAAATAATATAGCTAGAGAAAATTAAGTCTTAAACAAGAAATGTTATTATCAAAAAATCTAGTAATAAATGAAAACCTATGTTTATTTTTAATATTGAAATTTGTCATTAAAGGCTACTCAATTGCAATAGGACTTTTTTTATGATTATATTCTATACTTGATACTTAATTATAATAATTCTCCCAATAACGTTTATTGTTTCTTTTTTTTTTTTGCCAACTTTATGCATGATTGGATGAAACAATGAGATTTGAATTGTATTTAATTTCTATTACTGTATTTTCGGTGACTCTTAAAATTTTAACTTATATAATAATATTTTTATGTGAATTACTCTTTCTATTTTAAATATATATAAAAAATTTTCACCCATAGTGCACACTTATCAAGAAAAACAGTTAGGTAGTTAAATTTAATTTTTTGTTAATTTTACCTTCTTTAATTTTAATATATTCTTATGGGCTTTTTTTTTTTTGTAGGCAAAAGTATCTTTCTATTTAAGATATTGTTGAGCATTAGATATGAGCACCTCTTATAGCATAAATTTGAATATTGGTTCACCAACACATGAATTCTTATGGGAATTTTAAAAAAATATATTAACTGTCAATAAAAACCTACAAGTTATTTGTTGTTATAACTAATGTGACAAAACACCCATAAACAAGTTGCTAAATCAAAACTTCCATTGGCCAAGTCCAGTCAAAGGAATCTTGACTAAGATTAAATTTCGCAAGGTAATTTGCACATTTTTTTCCTTAACTATATAAATGCTCAAAATTAAACTCACAATCTGTAAATCAGACATCTCCTTCTGCTGCAGAAATTGAATATGGTTTTGTGGAGAATCTAGAAATTATTATTTTATATCCTAAAATATGAGACTTTCGAAAACAATCCTTGTATATACAAGTTACATGTAAATGTGATACTAACATAATTTAACAAGCTGTCTCCAAAGGGGCAATTTACCAAACAACCCATAACAGGGAACTTTTGGTATCACGTTCAAAAGGTCACATTACGTACAAATATTTACTTCATCAATTAAAGAATAAAATTGTATTCTTGATGTCACATTTAAAATAAACTTCAAATTAAAGAATTTTAATGTAGCTTTCCAAGTCACACAAATATTGAATAATGTACAATTGGATTCTCAATTCAAAATTCCAAAATCACACTTAAGTGGTTCTTTACATAAAACACAATTATCCTGCTAGCTATCAAATAGTAATGTAGAAACGAAGGCAGTAACATTGAGTTTTGAGTTAAAAGAAGTACAAGACTATCAAGTTGTTAGTTAAGGTGATAAGAAATATCTCCCCAGTAAAAAAGAGAGCACAAATTTGAATCCTAAGAAGCTTATTTCATGAGAGAGGCAAAAATCTTTTGTGCTCTAAGCCTCAAGGGGATTAGTCTCCATTGATCAAATGAAAAAACGGAAGCAGTACAAGTAGAGGAGAAAGCCATGGACTACTGCTAATTAGTTTCAATCAAGATGGGCATAGTGGGACACATGTTCTGTAATAAGTCCTTGTTTTGGAGCATAACAATTATTTCAGACATCAATGGCCTCATATCAGCAGATGCTTGGATGCAAAGCAAACCAATCTCTATGATTTTCTTCACTTCTTCTGCATCATACTCATTAGGATCTAAGGTCTTGTCGACCAAATCCAAGTGCTTGTCTTTCTCATAAAGTTCCCAAGCCTATCAAGTTGGATAAGAGGGAAGTGAAACAGAGGGGTACAAAAGACAAGTGAACAATTATGTGAATTTATTTTGGATAATTCTTAGATTCATTGGCAATAGTGAAAGAATGGATTTTCCAAAAGCAAAGAAAAAATAACTTAGGCTGTATTATTAAAAGCAGATTCTATGCTGTATTATTAAAAACAGATTCTATAATCTAAATTTTCTCAAAAAGAAAAAAAAGGAGAGACTGCAATTTTAGATATTAATGGGAAGTTTCTCACTTTCTGAAGGAGGTGTGCTTCCGCCTCCTCATCATCCAGCTTTATTAGATCCGTGCTTTTTTGGCCACTGATAACTTCTAAGATGACAACACCATAGCTATAGATATCTGCCTTTTCTGATAATTGGCCATAAATTATATACTCCGGTGCCGTGTATCCTCTAACAAAACATATATTATAATATTTATGATTAAAACGATAATGACTCCAGAAGAAATAAAACATATATAAACACCAATAACTTAAATATGCACAAGTCATGTAACTTATTGTGTCATGTTTGACATAGATATGGATTCTTTTAAGTATTAAAGTTAATAGATGTAGAAGGAGTATTGTTCAATTGACTTGTATGCATGTGTAATATATATAAATTTATTATCAATACCTTAGACAATTCATGTGCTATAATAGAAGTGAAGAAAATTAATCAAAAATAGTTCTCTTGACTTACAATGTTCCTGCAAATTTTGTGCTTAAATGAGATTTGTCCTCAGGTAATAGCTTTGCTAGTCCAAAATCAGCAATTTTAGGTTGCAAATCATCATCTAAGAGAATGTTGTGGGTCTTTATATCTCTATGTATGATACGTACATGAAATTCCTCATGCAAATAAGCCAAACCTCTTGCTATTCCTAACAATACATCATATCGCTGCTTCCACTTGAGAGAACCTTTGTTTCTACCTATTTTTTAACAGAAAACTATGAAGGGTGAACCTTAAAAAATATCTGTTTGTTATTATGTTCTCCAATAATATTATGACATAAGATTGGGCTCTTTTTTTTTCTTTTGAGAAAGTCGGTATTGTGTTGCTGACTTAAAAATATAAACTCATGCCATAATGTTATTGAGGAGAATAATAGCTGATGCACGTGTAATTAAAAAAGTCATTGGTCGATATAAAGAGATATACCAAATACAAATCTGTCTAGGCTGCCGTTTTTCATGTATTCATAAATAAGGATTCTATCATGGCCACTACTACAACATCCCAGAAGCCGAACAAGATTCCGATGATGAACGTTACTTATAAGCTTTACTTCACTTACAAATTCCACCTCCATCTTCCTGGATTTGAGTGAAGTTAATTTTTTGATTGCAACAACTTTACCACTCTTCAAAGTTCCCTGCGCGATGATAAAGAATTTCAATTGTGATAGTTTTCTAAGTATCACCTTGAATAATTTGTCCTTTTGAAAACATATTTTTTTACAACATTATATAAAACTCATTTAGTGACTTCCAACATGGTCAATATTTAAAAATTGAATATAAGATTAAAGTTACCTTGTATACAGCCCCAAATCCTCCTTGCCCTATTTTGTTTTCTTTACTGAAATTCTTTGTTGCAAATATCAAATCATTATAATTATAAGTAGTAAGACCTTCCAACTTGCTTGCTCCAATTATGTCTCCTGTTGAGAAAATGCAAGTCAAAGTCATCTCATAAGTTAATGAAACAAATTAGGGATTTGACCAAGCCCTCTAGGATGATTTTCCTTTCATAGCACAGTGCTAATTGACCTTATTTCAAGGAAAATCAGAGGAAATTGAATAAAACTGAGATGGGAGAGAGCCAAGTTTGGAAGTGCAACAAATTAACCTCGCAACTCTTGACAGAAAATAAAGGTCAAGGCGCATCATTAACTTGGTGACACAAGATTTATATCGTTGGTCAAAATACTTGTTATGGATAAAATTAAAGAATGATGATTGAACAAGATCTAAAATCCAACAATCTATAGGAGAATCCTCTGATCCCCTATGCTTAAGTTGATTGAGTTCATCATGTTAGTCACTTGTTACCAAGGTTCTGAAACCCGGACCGGTCACTGGACCGGTCGGGGTACTGGGTCAAGAGTCAGTGGGTCAGATCGGAGTCAAACCGGAGCTAAACCGGGACTAAACCGGTGAAAAATTGAATATTTTAGGTTTATTAATATGAAATTATAAGGAAAAATATTAAAAAATTAATTTAAAAATAAAAAAATAAAAATGGTGAACCGGTTCGGTCACCGGACTGGACCGGTTTATGGTCCGGTTCACCGGTTCCCGGTCCGGCCCGGGTTCCAAAACAATGCTTGTTACACATTGACCATGGAATTGGAAGACTTGTTCCATATATGACTTTGTGATTTCAAAATGTACTACAACTAGAACCCTATATCATATGATAATCTTATACCCAAGTACTATTCGTCCTTCATAGATATGAAAACCAAAGCATCACATTAAGTAATTACCAAATTTATAAACCTTTCAAGTAATTTACCTTTAGGAATCCTCTTATTCCTTCTTAATCGTCTCCTCCAAGCAAACAATGCAAGGAGGATTAAAAAAAGAGCTACACTACCCCCAACTAACCCTCCAATTTTGACCCCCTTTTTGCTTGATCCTGCAAAATATATAGGAAACAAAAGTAATTCATTTTCAAACTAGTCACTCATTTTGAATTATACACAATAATTAAGTAACTACAAGCATCTAAGATAAAAGGGGCTATATTCAAATCCTTGAATGACTTGTACCTTTTTTGATGATGGGTGTGATATCAATTGTGAGGCTATCATTAAAGAAGGAAGTGGTGGAGTATCTCACGAAGCAACCAGCATCAAAAGCCCTGCCATCTGAAAGTGGAAGACAAATCTCCAAACTATTGTACCGACCCTTCAAACAATCAAGGCAATCATTCTCTGTAATAGTCTCAGTACATTGAGCAAACGCATAAATAGTTGCACCATTATTATTATTTGGAACATTCATCTTCGTGGCTGCAAAGAAACCAGGGATTTTAGGTGTTGTTATTTGGAGATTCATTAGAACTTGTTCAACTGTTGTGGTAAATGGAGTGGCTTCTCCTATAGTCTGATTCCCACATAATACGAAATTGAAAGGCTGCGTCGTCTCGTCGAAGAAACCATTAGAGTTGTACCTAAAACACCAAAAATTATAATGCACTTTGTTGCGTATAAATCAAGCTAATAATGATCATTAGCTATTTAGATATATATGCGTGTTTGCGAATTTTGCTTTTCATTATAAATTAAAATTAACTAATTTTGGTAGATAAGCAGGCTAGCTAAATTATTTAATTATAATGGGATTAAACAACGCAAACTCATGGCATAATGACCCATTACATAGCCAGGAAAAACGGATCAGGGGTGCCTAATGTGCACTTCCCTGATGCGCACTTGCTGCGCGGCCCATTTAGGGTCCTTCCCAAATGTATTTTTTATGGTTCTTTGGATCATTATATTCTACATGAAATAGGTGACATTTTGATTTTTTATGGGTAAAAAATGGAGTTGTTTTCAATTTTTTATGATTTTTTAAAGATTCAGTGTTCAAAGTGAGAAAAAAAAATTTGTACCACTTTAAAAAAAAAACACCAAATCTTTGAAAAATTATAAAAAATTGAAAACAATTCCATTTTTTGCCCATAAAAAATCAAAATGTCACCCATTTCATGTAGAATATAATGATCCAAAGAATCATAAAAAATACATTTGGGAAGGACCCCAAATGGGCCGCACAGCAGGTGCACATCAGGGAAGTGCACATTAGGCACCCCTGATCCAGGAAAAACCTCTAGGATGGAAGACTCTTGGTACCTGAGGAAGCAGCCGTCGTAGACAACATGGGCACCAGGGGCTACAGCGGTGACGCAGCTACGGATTTGTACGGCGGCAGCGTCGTAGCAGGCAAGACAGTCAGCGATTGGAAGGTAGTTTCTGCATTGAAAAAGAGTGATAACGGGACTTTCTCCGCTGCGTTGCTCTTGTGCGGTGGCGAAGTGCTTGTTTTGGTCTCTGATCTGTTCTCTGATGTCTCTAAACGTTGCGTTTAGGTTGTCATTGAAGACGGGGATGTTGGTGACGAAGGACAGCTCGGTTGGGTTACATTGGATCGTCAGAAGGTTGGTCTGTGGATCTGAAACGACGCCGTTAAGAGTGCAGCATGACCAGAATATGAAGGTAAGTAAGGGAAGGAGATTAGAAGGTTGAAGCATGTTTAGTTGAGAGGATGAGGATGGAGAGGAGAAGAGAAGAGAAAATAGTGAAAGGAAGGTATGATGGTAATTTAAATATATAGACAGCAACGAAAATGGTGTGAGAATAAAAAGGAATATTATTCCAACTCCGTTGACTTTTCTAATTGTTGAAACATACCTAGTCACCTGTGGTATATTAGGCTCAAGCCCCATACTAAGTGGGGTTCTAATAAGACTAATAATTATGAGACAATTTAGATACGTAGTTTTCCCTTTAAAATTTGAAGTTGTTTGTATGTGATATGTATGGAATATGGGATCGAGAGAGTCGATTATGCAACTTACAATTAGGGGTGGAAACATGTCAAACAGTCTATAAGGGGCTTGCGGCCTGGCTTGTGTCCGACCTGAACAGGTCTAGTCTGTTAGAATAAAGGCCAGGCCTAGGCCCAAAGGCCTATCAGGCCGGCCTATTCATATATATATATATATATATAATTGGGCCGCCCCTAAGTCCCAAAGTCTCACGCCCAACTGCCCAACTGCCCAACACCCACTCTCAGACTCAGTCACCCATTCTCTTCTAAATTCCAATCTCACTCTCTCGTCTAACTCTCAACCTCAGTCTCTCACTCTTATCTTGCTCTCAGTCGACTCTCTCACTCTCTCACTCTTACTCCGATCTAACTCTCACTCAATGATCTCGTCTAACTCTCACTGTCTCCGTCAACTCGACGATCACTCAACACCCATTTTCGCCTTGAGCCGTTGATTCTTGAACAATCAAACCCAAGCCCTAACCTGTCACCCGTCCTTCCTTCGAGAGTCACCGTCGCCTACTCGCTTCGTGGTCGTCCTTCCTCCGACTTGATCTCTCTCTTCCTCGGTAATCGATGGGAGTAGTCGCAAATCTGAAAAATTAGTAAGTCCACTCTTCTCTTTCGATTGTTTATTTCTTTTCTTTTTTCGTCTATCTCCAGATCTCGTGCTATGTCTATTTGTTGTTTCAATTTGCTAGCCAATTTGTTGTTATTTCTATTCTTCTTTCAGGTTTCACTTTATTGTTATTTGCTGCCCAATCTCGTGTTATTTCTCTTATCTTGTTTTCATTTGATAGTTTCAATTTGAAAGAGAACAAAATAGCCTTTGTTGCTAATGCATTATCGGAATTCATGAACTATAATGAACTTAATTCTAAGACTTGAATTGAATAATATTATGGTTAAGCTTTTGCTGCTAAGACTTTTTTTCACTGGGCTAAAGCGAAATTGGACGCGTGAAACTTTTTGACCCAATCTAGCTATTATCTATATTAAATTGGTGCCATAGATGCACAATTATTTTCCTATGCAAGAGTTTCTACCAGAAAAGGGCATTAGGATATGCAGAAACTAATTACAAGGTCAAAAAATATATGCAGAAACTAATTACAAAATGTATGGGGATAAAAAGACAAGAAGAAATGGCAGGGGAGGCAGCTTTAATTTGCGGGAATTGGGGCGTGAAATGAGGATGTTCATTGGCATGCGTCCAAAGTGGTGTAAAAATTTTTTTGGTCAAAAAGTGGTGTGAAATGGATATGCAGTGTTGTTGATTGACACTGAGTAGCTTCTTTTTTCCTCTTATTAAGGTTAAAATAATTATACTTTAAGTAACGTAAGTTAGATGTTTTATTAACTATGAATATGATTGCCTAATTTATTATTTAATACAAATTATATCAAGATATATTTCTATTATATTGAAGAAGAATATATTAAAGATTTTTTTCAAGGTCTTTGAAGAAGAAGAAGAAATAATATTGAAGATTTGATGTAAAGGCAAGAAGGTCCATTGGCTTCATATTGATTTGGTCTAAATTGGTGAATTTGTAATAAAAATTGTTATGCTGTTGTATTTGGTCTTATATTTCATGATGTATATTGGATCATTATTATAATTGGGCCTGTTTTCGTCCTGTTTGAAGTTGGCTTGTTAGACGTAGGCCTATGGTTTGTTTCCAATCCAAGCCTCCTAAACAAGCCACAGGCTAAGCCAGGCTTGTGTATAAGCCAGGTTTAGGCTCAAAAAAAAGCCTCTAATAGATCACAAGTCAGGATCGGGCCATTCTGTCACAAATCAGGCTTAGCTTGTTAGGGCAGAAGCCTGACCTGGTCTGGCCTATTTCCAACCCTACTTACAATAGACTTCTCTCTCTTGGGAAAAAAAAAAATACTCTTTTAACTCTGTGTAAGGAACTGTCTGTCTTCTCTTCTTCTCTATGGTGCATTTTCTTTATAACATGATTAAAGTTCAGATTGGTGCTCTTGTTTTATGTGGGTATTTTAGTAAGTCAATTGGATTTCTAGTACACTCAAGATCCTGCAGTAATTAACTTGTGTAAACCTGCATCTGCATTTTTTCATTTTATGGGTATGAAAATTGTTTAAAAACTCAAAAGAAAAAAGTGAAACTACCTATTCCCTCCACTTCTTATTATAAGGCGTCCAGTATGTTTCGTAATATAAGATATTTTGTTTTAAGTATTACTTTTCCCGCAGAGTATCACTAACTAACTATAAAACTTCTTAATCAATTAGCCAGACTCTTCTAAATGACTTTTTGATACAATTCTAAGTGACTTTTATTCAAGGTAATTTTGTTATTAGATCGCACTATGCAATTCGTAAGATGCAAATGGATGTGTATTTATGGAAAAAGTAAAAATGTAGATGTACAAGCAAGAGGTTAATAAACATTCTCCCCAGAAAGCTATTCTTCATTTTTTTTATTCATTGAGACAGCGTCTATCGTAGTCATGATCATTCCTAAACAGGAATTTAACCTATATTGTCTTATAATATTACGCATTAAATATATAGAAATGACTCTTTCATGAGTTCATATGACGGCTCCATAAGTAGAAAGTAATCAAATAGGAAATTACACTAGTTGAACTTTTTTATTCATGCAACTTGTAGGAGGAAATTAAATAAGATAAGGCCATTACTGGTGTGTAGTAGCAGAGGGGGAGAATATTTTATTTTGATTCTGCTTGCATAATTTATTTGCTAAATTATACAAAACCCTTTAAACTTTAGGTCAGTTGCATATAACCCTTTGATATTTTAAAGTTTAAATTTAACCCTTGACCTTTTTTTTTTTTTTTAAATTTTTAAACTCATGCTATTAACTCACCATTACCTTTTTAAAGGAAATTGCCATGTCAAATTAACAGAAGACATATGACATCCTATGTGGCATCCTATTTAAATTACTAATTTCATAAAACTCTCTGAACTTTGACTTGTTATAGATAACCCTTTGAACTTTGATTAGTCACAAATAACCCACTTGACATTTCAAAATTTAATTTTTCTTGGCTTGATCAAAATTTAAATTTAACTCCCTTAAAATTTTGATTTATAATATTAAACCCCTATGTCATTACTTTTATCATTTTGATAAATATATTAATTTTTTTTTCTATCATTTGTCAATTAAAATACCTTTTTTGTGTGAAAAAAATAGGATAATATTTAGAAAAATATAAAAATAAATGTTGATTCTCTAATTGCAAAAAATGCATTAATAATAAAGAATTAATAAGGGAAAAAGCTATCCTCTAACACAAATGTAATATGCAAACTATCAATGCCAATTATCCAATGAGTTTATTTAACACAAATGATAGCATTTTTATACTATGAATGTTCAGTTATCCCAATAAAATAAGTAAATGTTATACAAATGATGACATTTTTATTTTTATATTTTTTAACTATCATTCTTCTAGTTTTTGCCATATAAAAAAGCTATTTTAATTGACAAATGATAGTAAAAATATTAATAAATCTAATAAAATGATAAAATTAACAACGTAGAGTTTCATATTATAAATTAAAATTTTAAGGGAGTTAAATTTAAATTTTCAAATTTCATTGGGTTATTTGTAACTAATCAATGTTCGAAAGGTTATCTGTGCAATGTCCTGAATTTCTAAGCTTTGAGTTCATTATTTATTTAATATTAAGGAGGCTAGAAGGCATTAATTAAGGCCTCAAGAAAATAAATTTATTGGGATAAGCTTAATTTCGAATAGAAGAATTGAGAAAAATAAGGAAAGGAATTATTATTAAATATATAAAGGCCCATAATAATTAAGAAAAAGTTGAGGATAATTTTTAAAAGCTGATTCCTAGAATCAAGGCTTATTTCCTAGGCCAAATTTTAATTAGGAAATAATAGCTTATAAGGCTTATTGAGCAAGCTTGGGAATTAAAAAATAATAATGTATACTTTTATTCAATTTCTGGCACACATGTAACCTTTCTCTTTTGCTTCAGCCCTCAATTATCCTTTATGCGACACAATCACGACCATGCTCAACCGTTGCCGCCTCTTCTCTCCATCTTCTTCGACAAGCCTCAGGGGAGGCTTGTGTGTCATGATTTCATCCTACTTGTCCGACACGCACCTTGCTAAGGAAGCAAGGAAGTATCATAAATAGAGGGGGAGGTTGTGGAGGATGTTTGCTCCAGAACTTTAAGAGGAGAAGATCATGTTAGATTCAGAGTTTTGATGATAACAAACTTAGGTTTATTTGAATAGGGGTTCAACAACTGAATTAAGGAAATTCATTAATACTGTGACTTATTTGAATAGGAATAGTGTTATTCGAATAAATGAATTTGTTTGCAATGTAGAGCTATTCGAGTAAACTGTGGCTAATTCGAATAAGAATGGTGTTATTCGAATAAACAGCATGTTATTCAAATAAGGATACATAGTTTAAAAAGAAAATTACTCAGAATACACAAAGCTCTATTCAAATAAAGGTAAGCCATGCCTGTTTTTCAAATTGACTTATGACAAAATTTATTTGAATAAGGAATTAACTATTCAAATAACAATCTTACATATTTCAACTTTGTTTCTAAAATGTTATTTGAATAATAAGGTGACTATTCGAATAAGCTGAGAAAGTTTAAAAAGATAAAGGTAGAGTTTATTCGAATAAAGAGAAAGTTATTTGAATAAAGAATTTATTTACTCAGAGTCAAATTCAAATGCTTATTCTAATAAAATCCAATGTATTCGAATAAGAATGTTCAAAGAAAGCTTATTTAAATAACAAGCCATTGCATCATAATAAAATCACTTGCTGATATTCAAAACATAACTTTACCAAGTTTTGAAAATGTATACAAATAATAAGAGTTGTATTTGAATTCTCAATAGCATAAAATTGTATTCGAATACTGACTTTTATATTTGACTAAGCTTCCCTTAGTTTCAAAAGAGATTATTCGAATATGGGACAAGGCTATTCCAATACTTTTATTCTAAATAGTAAATGTTATTTGAATAAACAAAAGAGTATTCAAATATATTGTAATAGAAAAAGAGATATTCTATTTGAATACAAAAGATCATGATTGAATAACTTGCTATCCAGAAAAGCAGAGCATGATATCTAAGTTTTTGGAAATCAAAGAAAACTTTGTTAAATACTTTAATTGTAATCATCAAGTTATTTTTTTTTTTGGGTCAAATAATCATCAAGTTATTCAAGAATACCATTACACAAATATTGAATAACCACAATCCCAAATCACTTAAAGCTCATGAAATTTTTTAATGCAAAGAAACCAACTTGAACAAGTAACAAAACCATGAAAGATAGACATGATAGAGCCCTCAAAGGAATAAGTGTTTATCTCATCTCTCAAATCACAAGGAATTTCACTCAATTCACCTATTCTAGCATCTACCATAGGTTTGTAGAGGTTCTACTATCTCTAACACTAGTGTGCCATAAATCCAAAGTCAAGAGGACTTCTTAGGGTTGTAATGTTGAAAAGGCTAAATGTAATAGAAAATGTAACAAAACACTATGTTTGCATCAAATAAATTGCTAGATCACTTAGCACTATTCAACTAAATGTAATTCAAATATTTGTCTTAATGCCTCATTTGTTTCTTTCTTTCTTTGCATTTTCTCCTTTTTTTTCTTTTCCTATTTTCCTTTTGGTTTTCTTTCTTTTAACTATTCATGTGGCACTTGTCTTTTCACATATACCAATCGTACTTTTTTTTAATCATAGTGCTAGGAAAAACTTGATAAAGGATACAAATATAAATGAACATGAAGGACTCAAAGGGGTAAACAAAGGTAAATGATGAATGGTTTGTGTTTGGGATAGAAGGTGATGAAATGAATGCCCCTATCATATTACAAATCCAAAGCATTAATGTAGTTTTGAAAAAGAACCTAGACAAGTTCTAAAGATTAACTAGAGAATAGATGAACACACACACATGATGAAAAAAAAGAATCAAGGATCAACAATCTTCCAACAAGGCTTTTCTCTACCATATCAAGTTAGCTTGGCATCCAAATTAATAAAATTATTCAAAGACACTCCAATCACTCAATTGAATCAAGCAAAGGGATTACTCAAGCTTAATGCAATCACACTTGGAAATGCTTGACTTTCACAATCATCGTGCATTTAACTTTTCATAAAAACATTCCAAGGAGTTGCATTAGGAAAGTGAAGATAAGGGTACATTAAACACTTCACAAAATCAATTCTCAAGTTCAAAAATTTTTCAATTTTTCTCAAATTCATAAACCAAAACATTTTGACTAGAGCAATCACTCCCCCACACTTAATCTTTATATTGTCCTCAATGTAAATAACAAATAGAAATTAACTTGCCTTGTTTCTTGGGTGCAGTAGTAACACTACAAAAAAATTGACTTTCAGCGGCGACAGAAGTCGCTACTAAAAGTAAAAAAGTCACCAAAAAGTCGTCGCCAAGTCGTCGCCATAGTGACTATGGCTGAACGTTTTGGCGGCGATAATATAATTGCCACCAAAGAGGTATTTTTTGAGGGGACTTTAAATGTCGCTGCTGAAAGTCAACATTCATTTGTTGCTGCCGAAAGTGGGAAAAAATAATAAATAAAGCCACATCGGCATATATGTCACCGATCGCCTATCATGTTAGACCACGCCACCACCCACCTGCCATCTTATTATATGCCACGCCATCACCACATGCCACGCCATCACCACACGCCACGCCACGCCACATCATCACCACATATTTTCACCTCCCAAATGTGCTTCCACCAAGTTCGAACCCCCAACCTCTTGATTGTTGTCTTCATCCTCTACCATGTGAGCTATGATGAAATCCCATCATGTAAATGCATAATTAAATACACACACACATAATTAAATATTATTTATATATGTATATGATATTCATATTTAAAATTACGTATAAAAAAGATATTCATATCAATATAATATAATATAATATAAATATCTATTAATATAATATTTCCATACACATAAAAATGTTGGTTAATGAATATAATATTTTTAATTTCATAAATTTTGTTTTTATATTGAGTGTATAATATTATATAATAAATCAATAAATGAGTTTACATTTAATTTTTATACAAAAAAATAACAAATTATATAAAAATAAATAAAAATAAAAAATAAAAATAAATATGAGAGTTTAATATTATATAACAAATTATTATATAATATTTACATTTAATATTATTTTATTTCTTCATAATAAGTATCATATTTAATATTATATTTAAAAAATAAAAAAAATTATATTTTTGGTGAGAAAAAAATTAATCCAAAAAACGGATACTTTCAGCAGCAATAATGAATGTCGCCACTGAAAGTCACCAAAAATGAATGTTGTGTTGAAAGTCACACTTTCAGCGGCGACAATGAAAAGTCACCGCCGAAAGTGTGACTTTCAACGGTGAAAATAAAAGTCGTTGCTGAAAGAGCCACTTTTAGTGACGACCCTTTTTGTCGCCATTGAAAGTCAAGTTTCGGCGGTGACTTTGAAAGTGGTCTCCGAAAGCCAATTTTTGTGTAGTGTAAGTTGTGAAGTCCAATTCAATATTAAAGCACAACACTTCAACAATCACCATGAGAGGAAGAAGAAAGAAACAAGTGAAGTGATATTAACAATGAAGTTCAAAATGTAGTAAATATTAAGTGCAAAGTGAAAATGGCATATGAACATAGAGCATTTATTTACTTCCTAGAAAAAGAAAAACAAAGAAATCTACCTTTCACTAATAGTTTTGTCTCACCCACACTTATCTTCCTTATACAACAATTGAGATAAAAAAAATCATAAAAATTAGGAAGAAAACAAGTGAGGAAAGAGAAAACCGGAGGCTTAAATCTCCATAAACTCTTGTAGGAGAAGTTCTCATCCCGGATGAGGAACATGCATTTCCTTTTTGTAACCACTTCTGCTAGAATATGCCCTCTTGGTAGTGTAAGTTTCTACAAAAGAAACACTAGACCTATGTAGTATCTAATCCAGAAATAAATACATGAAGAGATCTAAAATATAACATAGGCATTGTATGAATGAAATTTTTCAAGTAAACTTCACAACCAATAATGTCAATTTAGTTCCCTTCAGTAGGAACTGAATAAGTGGTCATATTTGAATATCCTCTTGTGCTTGCACCAGGGAAAATGCAGAATCCAACTTAGTGTTGGACTGCATTACATCACTTTTGCAATCACAAGCGTTGGGAGGTAAAAGAGTGGAAGAAGAAAGAGAATTGATCAAGCTATCACCACCTAAAACTTCAAAATAAGTATTTGCAATTTCTATATCATGTGGCAAATCACAAGAAAGAACTAAATGGGAAGATTCATTTTCATTTACAATTTTATCATTCAAAATCATTGAATCTTTCCTTATTGAACTACCTAAAATATGTAATTCAAAGGGATCAAAAGGTGCACAATTTTCAAAGCTTGTAGCAAGTACAACATGCACTTTGATGTTATTAATTGAACTAGATGAAGAATCAAGGTCATGCGAAGTAAAAAGCCAATTATCAATTTAAGCACAAACAGCACATGACATTCCACCCTCACATGAATAAACAAAAGAAGAATGTAAGCAAGAGGGAAAAATGATTTCTTCATCTTGTTTAAGAGCATTATAAAATTCCAAATCCTGATTGCCAACACTTGAAACAAAGGAAGAATCATGTAAACAATCATCATTTAGAAAATTATTTGAGCTATCATCAGGTTCACACTTTACCACCATTTGAGCATCTCCATAATGTCATGCTTAATACATTCATCACTCCTAGAACTAAGGAAAAGAACATGTTCATCACACATAGAAGTGTTGATAGTTCAAGCAACCTTATCAACTATACGACTACTATTAGAAATATCATAGTGAGCATTATCAACATTAAAAATTTGAGGGGATTCAACCACAATTTCTTCATCGACCTCATCATCACTCACAACATCAAGAATAGTAGTAAGAGGAGGGTCAACCTCTTCAAGAAGAGGAGGAATAATACCATTGTTTGGAAGTGGCTCCTCTAGTAGTTGAAAATGTACTTGCTTCTTCTTGACATATTTTGTGGGAATGGGGATTGGAGGTATAGAATCTTCCACTTGTGAAGTGGTATTGACTCTCTTTAGTTCCCTTATCATTGGAGTCATAGGTCCAAGGAGCTCCTTCTTCTCCTCCAGTTCTTAGCCATATCACATGGTCAACAAATGCCTTCATAAAGCTTTTAATCTCCTCAAGTCGCTCTTCCTCCTCCTTGGAAAACACATTCGCTTATTTCAACATGAACAACATAAAATGTTCAACCTTGAGCTCATCATACATTCTTTTCAATATACAAGTTCTATCATCTATGTTTGGCAAGGTGAGGAAAGAATCAAGTCTACTAGGTTGAGGTGTAAGGGATTGTGGTGGAGGTTCATAGAATGATGGAAAAGGTAGTTCATAGTTCTACATGTCATAGAAGTAAGGGGAAATGGGGAAAGATGAAATGGAGATGATGGTTCTTGGTAGAGTGGAGTGGGTGATTCTTGATGGAATGGATAGGGTGAAGAAGTATGGTTGAAATGGGATTGAGGTGATTGGAGGGTGGGTTCATAGTCAAAATAGGGGGCTTGTGGACAAGATGGTGCACAATATTGATGGAGATATTGAAGCGGTTGAGATTCAAAGAATCCTCCTTGATAATTTATTTGTGCTCGGAGGGAATCCACTTCTTTTTGAAGCACATCAAGCTTTTGAGAATATGTGAAATCATAAAGTACTTCATGTCTCCAAGTACCGTAAGATTCATCCAAGAATTGAGAGCTTAAAGCTCTTTCTTCCCTAAAAAGGAATGCATGAGAGGATTAGTGTAGAACATAAACTCATGATTTTCATTAAACCAAGCAATTCAAATTGCAATCAATTAAATCCGAATGAATCCTAAGTCCTAAAAATTCCTAGACATGCAAATAAATACTAAAAATTGGAAGAAATCAAAGAAGAAAACTCAAAAACTAACCTAGTGAAAAATCTGAAAAAATTCCAGAAAATAAAGAAAAATAAATAAAAGTAGCCAAAACGATGGAATTTGGCTAAAATTCACCAAACCCAATAGCAAAGCTATTGGTCTTACTTAGAATGACCCAAAACCTTAGGAACCGAAGCTTGTAATTTTCTGGGTAAAAGTTTTGAAAAATTCTAGCAAGCTCAAGTGAAGGTGTAACTGAATTTCAACCAAACTCCAATAAATTTGCAAGTGTATAACACTGAGTTTCAGCCACAAATTAAGTTTATGAAAGAAAAATGTAAGAATGCAAATGTAAAAACAAAGGAAAATCAATATATTTGTTGGTATTTTTGTAAAATTTTCTATGGAAAGAGGGAGATGTCAAGAAATACGTTGTGAACAAGTAAATACAATCTATACTAAATGCAATACAAAATTACCTAAATGCAAAAACTATTCTAAATGCAAGTCTAAAGTGTCAAGGTACCAATCAATCAAATATTGACACTTAGTTACTAGAAAACCAATTACTTGGCTCCCTGGCAACAACGCCACATGAAGATAGCATGTCAGCTTTGAGCCTTGGTATCCTCTTCAAAAATAACCAAGGATTGCAATAAAAGGTGCAATCCTGTATTGTCTCTTGAGGAGCCTTTTATTAATTAACTAGAAAATAAGTGCAATGATTGTCATGAAATGATAAACAGGAAGAATTTGATCTTTTGATTTTTTTTTTTTGCAATTCAAAATTAACTTGTTCTAAGCTAATTCTTTTTTTGGACTTTTCTTTACAAAATTGATTGGAATGATGATGAAAATAATGAAATGAAAGAAACAAGAATTTCAACAATGGAATAAGTAATCCCTCATAGCAATGGCGCAAGCAATCCTCACTTAAAATAATTATGGGAGAATTAATCATGCTAGTTCCAAAATGACTCTAACGGCCACCCCTTAGACTAGGCCTAACTTAGATTGAGAGCCACCTTACATATTAATCTCTCTTAATGAGGTTGATTAAGCATTCTAGCAATTAAATGCACTTAAAAATCATAATCAGCTTTTAATCCAATAACCGAGCCACCTCACATTATCATCTAATTTTCTCATTAATCTTAATTTAACAATGGCCACCCATATGAAAAATCAAGATTAATGATGCTAAAACACAACGCTAGATACAATTCATAAATTCACATTCAATTAACTAATACAAACATCAGACACCATTGATCCACTAACCAAGCCACCTTGAAATTAACATAAAATGTTCACAAAATCATCAATTCAATGACTGACCAGTACAAAGAAATGATATTTAAGCTAATTAACTATAATGTCAAGTGTCTAATAAAGATTCAAGCCACATCTAATCTCCAAACACATGAAAATAAATCAGTCTAACGTTATAAAATTCATCCTAAGACCTAGAAATCACAATTACAATATAGAATTATAGAAATGGAAGAGCAAAAACTCCCCTATTGAAGCTCCAAGTTCATGCCATTGCCCTTGCTATAAAGGATTGAGAGGTTTTAGCCACTGCCAGCCATCATAACGACCTCGCCACACACTTCCAAAGTTCCAGATATTGGAGACTACTAATTAAATTACAAATTAACACTTAATTAGCAAAAATTGGTGGCTGAATATAAACATTAGAAACAGGGGAATCTTCAATATAGAATAATGAAGGGATGTAGGAGGATGATGGAAAAAGTGGAAGAAGCCAGTAGTCAAGGACGGTGAAGGCAAAGTGCCGTGGTGAATGATGATGGCCTCTTCCTTCAGCTCCCTTATGACAGATCCAACCCCAGGCCGCTCTCTCATTCTGATCTGTCTCCCTTTCTGAGAAGCTTGCCGATGTTTCTGGTGGAAGAGCTACAGTGAGGATAAGATGATAGTGGATGCGAGGTGATGAGTGGCGGAGATGAGGTATATGGTGTTCAGTGAACAGAACCTGAAGCTTGCGGCAGATTTCAGTCATCCCTGACCCCTCAACTCTAATTCTTCTTTGCTCCACGGGTCTGTTCAGAATAGAGAGATAGCTCCACCGCTAGCAACAATGGTGATGAGAGTGATAGTCACTGACGACAGAGAAGATGATGCTTGGTGATCAAGACGAAGGGAATGAGATGTTAGAGGAGGAAGGTCCGAAGGTTCTCTATGTTGCGGCTCTAGTTCATGAATATCTCTTGAGCTGCTCCTCTAAATTAGACCTAAAGACCTAATGCCAAAACACTGTGTTGTACTCATGGACCAAACTGCCGTTTTAAATATTCCTGGGACTAAATTGTCATTTCTGCAATTGGAGCCCAAAATTGTCATTTTCAATTTTAATCCAATTTTTCAAGTACCTGTAATTAAAACAATTCAACTAACCATCAATTCTTCTCAAGAATTCATGATTAAGAGTAATTATAATTTTTTTGTGATAATTTTGCTCTTTTTAATCCCAATTTAATATATTTACTCTTAATATCTATTTATCACAATTAAGGCATTTTAAACTCAATTAATATGACAAAATCTCCAAATAAAGTGTAAAAATATATAATAAAATTAGGGATTTGTCATTAATCTTACTTGTTATCATTCTTTTGCAAGATTAATATCTTTCTTAAGCAAGTTTCAAAGATTTCCAAAGTCAGAAGATTTGAATATCACAAAAAGCAAGTTTTGTGTTAGAAGCATTAAATGTTGGAAGAACTTCAACCTAGACATTCTCTCTAGTCCAACGGCTATATTCCTACACTCAAAGAATTTCCAGAGAAGCAACAGCATTGTAACAGACAAATGGAATGCTCATAACAATCATTAAATACACTCTAACTACAAATACAGAAGCTTTCAAAGCAAAGCAAGTACCGAACTGCAAAACTTTTAAGTCTGCTATTAGTGCTCTGTTTATTTCATCATTCTCTTTGTATCTTGTACTTTAGTGATTATTTACTCACTCTTAGAGAGAGTTACATCAAACCCCAATATTTCTTATTGAGACAACTAAAGGTTGTGGAACCTTAAGTATGTTATTGGTAGCGAGTTTTTGGGGAACGAACTTGTTGTGTACTGAGATGCTAAGAATCCACTGAATCTTGGAAGCTACAGTGAAAATCTTAGAGGCGCTCTAAGGAGTGGACATAAGTCAGATAAGTTGTGACTGGATCAATATAATCCATGGTATACACTTCGGTGATATTTCTCCAACTCTTAAACTCAGGTTTAATTTCTTGTAATTGCTAATTTTGATTATATTTTTATTATCACCCTATTCACCCCCTCTTAGGTGAAACACTTGCACTAATAGATTGGTGGAAGGGATAGAGGAAGTCAGTTCCCACATACAGCCACAGATTTAGATTAGGGTGGGTCCCAAATCCTTATTCCTCTCTAGTATCTCCAATTGCTGCTATTTGGAAATTGAGAAATTAAAAGATTAAATTCTGGTTTTAGTTTGGAAAAGTGCCGAATATGAGAGGAATTGATAGATAGAGAGGTAAATTAATGTTGTGAACACTCTATTTTGTCTGGGCCCCACATAAAAAAATTTTAAAAAAAATTAAAAATAAAATATCTTGCTTGATGCTTACACATCTAAATTAATAAGAAAATAACATTGATAGCGATTGGATTATAATTGAAATTTGAAAAATGATCATCATCAATGGTGATTGTCTTGCAATTAAGGTTTGTAGTAAATGGCAACAGATTTCAAAATAATTCATCTAATTGATGGTGATTGATATTTGGATTAGGAAATTTAGTGTAAAGTCATTGTGGAAGAGGAAAAAAATAGAAATTAAAAAATACAAACATATCTCTCATTTATATTGATAGGTTTAAATAAGAAAATTGGCTATGGGGAAAAATATAAAAAATATAAAAAATTAAAATTAAAACAAATCGCTGTCAATGATGGTGAGTAGTTTTAAAATTAGGAAGTTTCACTAAACAAAAAAATAAAAAAAATAAAAAAGTCTCTCATTGATAGTGATTGGGTCAAGTTATGAAGTTTTTATCAACAGAAAATACATAAAAATAAAAAAATAAAATAAAAAAATACATTTATGAGAAAAACCTTACTTTGAGGGTATAAATAGGAGAGTAAGAATTGAGGCAAGACACAAAAATTTTGGGATAAAAAGGAGGCAAGATATGAGGTAGAGAATTTTATTTTATTTCATTTCTTCCCATGACTAGAAAGGTTCAAGAATAGGACGAAGGTTCAAGAATAGGACGAGGTGCTTGAGATAGGGTGATATCCATTACTACGTCTTCTTTATGTCCCCAAGGAAAAGCTATGTTTGGTTGTTGTCATATATGTGAATATTGACACCAACACCTTGAGGGGAATCTAATATGATTTGAATTTGATTATTTTTCTCTCACTTTCCCTCTTCCATTATAACTTTGCTTTTTTTTATTTTTGTTCTCATCACGATATGCTCACCCATTCCACCATACATATTGCAATTGTCTTATCATTGCTTACTAATACTTGCTCAATTCATTAGCAATGGACACACAAGCATTAGACATGGCATGTGCACCGCCATTAGCTATTGGATTGGTATGACTTTTGTTCCTGGCTATATTTGTCAAATGATGCTCATTGGTGATTAAAAAAATTGCTTCATACCTTCTCTCTCTTTTGATTTGATTAAATGACATTGATGGTATAAGCAAGTGATTCAGGTATGTGCTCTTCATGCTTTTGGATCTTTTGTTATAAATAATATGTTGATTACATGATTAATGCTTGTCTTTCCTTGCTTAATACTTGTGAAAGTACTTTTGTTATAAAGCTAAAAAAGATATTTCTTTTCTCAAAATAAATGATTTGATTTCAAAAAGGGATTTATGTCATGTGAGGTTATAGGAACCTCCTCAGGAAGTTTAATCCAAAAAATATTTATTTAGAAAAAGAACATAAAGAAATTTCCTTTTTTTAAAAAAAATAAAAGATACAAACAAAACAAGGAAAATATTTTTCTCCAATAAATTAAGAAAAATTTTCCTAAAAGACACCCGTTGTAACCCCTTTCACGACATAGGCTGAGATTATTAGTTCATAAATATGTAATTATGTGAAATTAGAGACCGTAAGATGATTTGGGACTTTTTCAAAATTAAACTTCCCAAAATCAAGGTTTACAAAAACTTTTACAAAACCTGTTCACAGCGGTCTCATATTTACATTTCAATACATAATGGCCTGTAAAGGTTGATTTTATTTATACATATCAGAGTATAATGCAAATTCCCGACACACTCGGGTTCCATTAATTAGTAAAGGGATTATACAAAGGCACAAAGCCAATATTTCTTTTCCCTTATCTTGGGGATTACACAAAACTACACTATACTTCCAAAATATACAACTATTTACCACAAATTATCCAATGAATTTTACATTGATAACCATTAACCAAAATAAACTCTTAAACTAGAGCTCTAACTGCTCTTCGTCTCTCGCTTTCCTTTAGATCCTTCGACCCTGTCTAAAATTTGTTTTTGGGAGAGTGAGATTCTAAAGAATCCCCGTAGTAACAAATCACTCATAATATGCACAACATCAAAGCATGGAAGTAAATCATTTACACATCACACAGCAATCACAACAACAGTTGCAACAGCCGGGGTAGATATCATGGGCATTGCCCCCTACGACTGCTCACACTGAACTGCTTGCTGTATTACGCATCCACATGAACATATCACATATATCACCACAGCTGGGATCCATATAAAACATTTCACAACACGCAGCCCCACGGGCTGGATACTCAAACAGGAATCCACGATTCCATAACGCAGCCTTGGCACTTACAGCAGCAGATACAACGGCCGGGGTAGGTATCATGAGGATTGCCCCCTACAACGTCTCACGTTGAACTACTCGCGCTGTAATGCCCTCTGGCCGATAACACATTCACAATGATAAACATGCATACCAAGTATCATACACAACATGAGATAAGAGTCACTACCTTGATCCTTCCGGACGTGTCATGGTGCCGGTTTCTAGCAAATAAGGCAAATGTCAAATCCTATATTCATAATTAGGGACGAAGAGTCAATTCTCTATTCCAATTATCAATGACTTCTTAACACTTAATTTGGTTATCAATATTACTCTTTTAGAGTCATTAAATACCCCTAACAGACTCCTAAAGGCTTGGAAGAACTATCCCAAAGATCCCCTTTTGGAAGCACAAAAACTTATTTTTCACTGTTGCACTCGAGTGAAGATGGCCTCACTTGAGTGTTGGTACGGACACTCGAGTGAAGAAGTCCTCACTCGAGTGATGGTACGGTCTGTACTTCAAGTGCTAGAAAGTGAGGACAGAAAGTGTTTGTCCGAGAGCACAAGAACTTTCAAAGAAGAGGAGCACTCGAGCGAAGAAGACCTCACTCGAGTGACAACTTTACAATCGCAAGTGTTAAAGCACACTCTTGAAACTTGGCCACGAGTGACAACTCGGGATGAGAGTTCATGGCGTCAAATACACCCGCACTTGAGTGAGAGAAGGCCCACTCGAGTGAGAACTCACAACACTTGCAAGTGAGGCTACACTCTTGCCTCAACATAAGGAAGTGCACCAAGAACACAGAGACCAGAAAGGGAAAATGTACTACCGCACTCGAGTGAACTCACCCTCACCCAAGTGATGTTCATCCCTCATTCGAGTGAACTCACCCTCACTCGAGTGATTTTATCAGAAATCAGAAAATGTAGCAAAACTGACCACATTTTCTAATACTTGCCCAATTGATCCCAATGGACCCAAAACTTCTACCAAAGCTACTCCCACACAAAAATACCCAAGGAATCCAATGGAATCATCAGAATTATCCAAATCCTACTCCATTATCATGCTTTAGTTTTGGGCAACATAATCATCCAAATTCCAAAATCATCCAAACATACCATTCCCATCCCCTATCAATCTATCTATCCAAAACTCATACCAAAACACCCATTTCTATACCAATAACATGCCAAACTACCAATGACCCTATTCCAACAAAAATAGGCCAAAAATCCCAGAAATTCAAATCTTATTCATTTGGCATAAAACATAGATAGAAGGATTGGTTTCATTTACCTTATCAACTTTCTCAAAGACACTTCTTGATTCTCCGACATCCAAAATTTCGTGTGGGCACAAATCAACACCAATAGGCACTCTATAAAAATCAAAATGAAGCTCTCACTCCAAGGATCAACATTAATGAAGTGAGTTTGAGCAATAGAGTCCATTTGCTTACCTTAATCACATGCTTTTTCTTCTTCTTCCTTGGCCAAAAATGGCTGCCAAATGAAGAGAGAGAGATGGAGTGAAGAGATGAAGGAAATGATTATCTTTTTCCCATGCCTCTCTCATCACATTTACTTGACACATGTCATGTTGCTATTGGCTCCCCCAATATAAGTCACCAATTAGCTACTCTAATCCTTCCATTAGCCATTTAATCACACATCTCATTTTTCTCTTAGTTAGTAATTAACCTTAATCACTAACTTATGACCAATAATTCCATTCTTTCAATTTTCCACCACTTATGGCATATTAATTTATATTTCCATAAAACACATAATAATTTCAATTAAATTCATAATTATCCACAATAATCATGATTAGCCCTTAATCAAAAATTGGGATATTACACCCACCAAGTGCCATGCCTTTATAGCCCTGAAGAACTTAGGCTTTGATCTTTCTAAAAGGTACATAGGCCCTAGGCTCTCTTCTTAAGTCAAGTCCATTTTGTAAATAAACAATTTTCCCTTTACTAATTTCTTTTTTTTTTGTAAATATTTTCTTAATTACTTTTCTTATTTGGGTAATTATAATAAAATTAAAGGTGATATTCATTTTTTTAAATAATTGACTTTGTTAACCGTTTTTATGAACGGCTATTATGAGGTGCCTAACACCTTCCTCGCACACAATCGACTATCGAATCCTATCAAATTTTCATTTTTCAAAAAAGATTTCCAAAATTATCCTTCTTTTAAATTTTGGAGGCGGCTCCATATTTTCCAAGTTTCAGGCGCTACAACTTGGCAACTCCACTAGGGAGGGTTTGAGAGTCAAGCCCATTTGAGTTAAGTGTTTAACAATAATATGGCCTTAATTTTATTCTAATTACCCTATGTTTTATTATTTATTTTTATTTATTAAATTCTTTATTCATTCATTTATTTTTTTATTCTTTTTTTATATCTATCTTATAATCTACTTAACAGATGAAGGTTAGGTAAAATCTAGACCAATAGGCTATTATGCTCTCCACATGCACTGAACATATACACTATTTTCCTCACAAATATTTTGGGCCATATACCAAGGTCTGTGAGTTTCTTAAGTGAGCGAAAGTTTCTAGCGGTCTCCTTGTAGGGTTTTCAGAACCCCCTAAGGTTACTGTGAATACTTCTTCCTAGTTGTTAGTCATTTGGCGAGGTTGATGCCTGTGGGGTATTCAGAACCCCCTCGAGGTCAATTTCTTCAAATGGGGTTTTTATATTTACAGTGGGAATAGTTAGGAGACATTTATCTATGAGAATTAGAACCACCTTGAAACTATGGTACATATTAGTGGAAATTATTGACCTACCCAATTAATTAGTACTTACCTTTCTTAGGTTAGATATTACTAACCTAGGGTTATTCCTAAAATAAGACATTGGAGGGCATTTATTTATTGTTGACAGTATTATTTATCATCCATGCATAATCAATGAAACCCTTAGGGTCAAGTGGCTAATTGTCACTTTACCTGATATGTATCTAAAGAACTAAAAAAAATTGACAATTCATAGTAATGCATTTGTAGCGGTTAAAATAAGCCGCTACAAATATCAGGATTTGTAGCGATTTTAAGTAGAACCACTACAAATTTGCAATGATATGACTTACGCATAGTGGCGTGTGGGTTAGGGAACGTCGTTTGTAGCTGTTTACATGACATAACAACTACAAATTATGGCAGCAAGCTAGTACCAAATTTGTAACTATTTATTTATAGCGGTTTGGCATATAAACTGCCATAAATGTGGCACCAGATAGGCGGCAAAAGGTGTGAAGCTGGCGTGACTATTGTGGTGATTATTTTGTAGTGGTTTTTATGACATGAACTACTACATAATGCAAAGGACCACCTTGTTGTTAGAGTTACGTAGAAACGTTATAAAGTTTATGTATATTTGTAGCGATTTTGGAGTATAGCCGCTATAGCATGCAAAGGGGCCACATTTTTATAGCAATTATGCCTAACCGCTACAAATGTTTATGTTACCCTAGCAAAAACTGCTACAAAGTCCAGCACTATAAAGGTGCCTCTACCCCTTATTTTACTAATTTTGCCAATTTCATTTCTCACGTGCCCTTTAAGGTTCTGCTCAAGATATGAGGTTCTACTCAAGCATTTTATAGATTTTAGCACTTGAGGTTAGTAAAGTTAAGTCCTTTATTTCATTTTTGCCTATCATTCTATAATTTTGATATAAATGTTGCTATTTTTTTTGCAGTTATATGTTATGACTTCCGAGAGAAACAAGGGGAAAGGGAAGGAGGCTAAGTTTGCCCCTAGACCTATTATGCAAGGGAGAAGTAGTAGAGGGGGCAATGGGAGGGGCACAAAGGGCAGCGCAGAGTTAGGCATGTTCCCATGCTATCATAGGAGTTGATCGAGCCACAACAACCACAACAGATGGCCCTACAGCAGATGCCACCAAAACATATGGCCATACAGAAGGTGACCGCACTAGAGATGCCTGTTCAGTCAGAAAAGAGGTAACCTTAGTGTATGAGCTTATGACAAGAATGAGGAATTTGACTTCAATATTCCAACTCTTTGTGACATGCATGGACCAATTTCTGGATTAGAAGGAGGCGCAGGACCATAATAACCCATAACAGTCATCTTTACGGTCGACAGGGTTTGAAGTGCATGTTCAATATAAATTAAATTATGTTTTAATAAATTTAATAGTGCAATTCCATAGGTTAAATATGGATTTAAATTTAATTAACGTATGTGGTAAATTGTGCAGATGAGCAGGGGAACATTTCTATTAAGAGGCTGGACATGGCCGGTCTCAATAGCCTGGATCAGATATTATGTGTGATAGTTTCATGGAATGAGGCTATGGATTAGGCGATTGAGAATGGTGGTCACCTATTCAACTGATATTTGAACGAGCTGGGCTCAAATTGCATGCGGTTCCCCATGCACTTCAAGACATGGAAGAATGTTCCCAAGACGCCAAAGGATCTAGCATGGGATGATATAATGACCCAATTTGGGATTAAGGGCTAATGACTCTGATATTGATTGTAATTAGTGTAATTAAACACTTTTGTAGAAATGTGATGTAAATTTGATATAAGTGTAATTGGTGATTAAAGATCAAGGGTGGAGATTTGTTACATATGGGTCGGAATCATGTGCATTAAGCTTGTGTGAGCTCATAGAGGGAGTGAGCAAGATGGTGACATGTGGGATTGTGTGGACCATTGGATTATAGTATGAGACAAAAATCCACTTTTCCTCTTCCCTTGCTTCAAGGTCGCCGAAAATGGGAGAAGGAAGAGAGAGAATATGAGATATGGATATGATGATGATGATGTGTGATCTTTCCCTCTTGGCCGATACTCTACCGAAAAGAAATTGTAATGACTAATTTGGGATTAAGGGCTAATGACTCTGATATTGATTGTAATTAGTGTAATTAAACGCTTTTGTAAAATGTGATGTAAATTTGATATAAGTGTATTTGGTGATTAAAGATCAAGGGTGGAGATTTGTTGCATATGGGTCGGAATCCTGTGCATTAAGCTTGTGTGAGCTCATAGAGGGAATGAGCAAGATGGTGAAATGTGGCATTGTGTGGACTATTGGATTATGCTATGAGACAAAAATCCACTTTTTCTCTCTCCCTTCTCTCTCTTTTCGGTGGAGTATGGGCCAAGAGTGAAAGATCACACATCATCATCATCATATCCATCTCTCATATTCTCTCTCTTCCTTCTCCCATTTCCGACGACCTTGAAGCAAGGGAAGAGGAAAAGAAAAGCTTGATCTTTGGTGAGTAAAGGTTCTCCTTTGCTCAAATCCTCTTCACTAAATTTGTTCATAGTATTAAGAGCTCCATTGTGGTAATTTCAGAATCTTGAAAGGTGGTGATTTGAGTGTTGGACGAAATTGAAAGTTGGAGAATCAAGATTCTGGATTTGGCAAAGTGAAGAGGTAAGCATTTAATGCTTTTTCATATATATGTTATGAGTTTTGGATAAGTCTGAGAAATTTTGGAAATTTGACCTGGTTTATGGTCATTTTGGAATGTGTGAATTTCATAGTGATTGATGTTTGGATTAGTTCATTGTGAGGTTCTTTGAGTATTGGATATGGTTTTGGAGTTTGGAATTAAGTTGAATGAAATTTGGGTGTTGTGTGTCATAGAGACTCAAGGGCATAGATTGTGATTAAAATGGTATTTGGGTGTTTTTGAGGTTACCAATAGGTTCCCTATGTCATTTTGAGTGAGTTTGGGCTTTGTGTGGAGTTTGGGAACCATTTGGGTGTGATTTTGACCAATATGGGAAATTCTGTCAATTGCTGCGATCTGGCAATCTGATAGCCTCACTTGAGTGAGGGAGGAACTCACTTGAGTATTGCCTTATGTTTTGTCTTTCTGCTTTGTGTTTCGCCTGGGTTCTCATGAAGGGGGCTCGAGTGCACTTCCTTCACCGCGAGTGATGTTGGTGATCACTCAAGTGAGCATGGGATCACTCGAGTGATGGTGTGAGTTCTTGGTTAGGATTGCTCTCAGGTTGTCACTCGCTAGTTGATGTTCAAGAGTGTGTTCCGACACTCGTAAGTCAAACCTTCTCACCCGAGCATTGAGGGTATGCTCGAGTGAGCTTTTCCTTCTGATGTTGCATGTGCTCTCGGGTTGTCACTCTTTGTGTTGCACTTTCAGGGACTCGAGTAGATTTAGAGTCATCACCCGAGTGCAAAGCCTTATGCTCGAGTGATGTGAGCACTTTCTAGCCGAAGTAGCTGCTCACTGTCAAATACTCGTGAGTGAGAGCCGTTCTCACTCGAGCATGAGTCTTTCATCACTCGAGTGAGCCAGCCAAAAATCAATGTTTTGTCTTTCGAAAAAGGGGTCTTCAGGGTAATTTCTCCTAACCCTTTAGGCATATGTTTAGGCCTCTATTAGCTACCTAAAGAGTCCTAAATGATAACCAACTTAGAGTATTATGAAAATATGCATTTGGAAAAGAGATTAATCGATTGTCCCTAAATTGGTATAGGATTTGATATCTGTCAGACGCGTGAGCCCACTATACCAAAGAACGTCAGGAAAGATACAGGTAGTGGCTTCTCTCATATACTTTGTGTAAATGTATTGTATGTTTGCCTATCATGCATCGTGATGCTGCTGCTTTGAGATGCATTGAGATATCTTGTGGAGCTTTGTGCCTTATAGAGCTTTGTGCATTGTGGAGCATTGTGCCTTGTGATACATTATGCTTTAAGATACTTTGTGCTTTGTGATGCTGCCGCATAGTGATTACGTACCGCGTAAGTTGGCATTATGATTACAGCGAAAGCTGGCATAGTGATTATCGTGAAAGCTGGCATAGTGTTTGCAACGAAAGCTGTCATTGTGATTACCGCGAAAGCGGGCGTAGTGCATTGCGATACAACCGTAAGTGCTGTCGTCTGTGGCGTGAGCCATGGATCATTGTGTTGCTGATGATGCTGGTGAACATGATAACATTACATGCTTTGTGTTTATATATTGTATGAGTGATTTGTTACTACTGGGATTCTTTAGAATCTCACTCTTTCCAAATGACTAACATTTTCAGATAGGGCAAGTAGCTCGAAAGAGAATCGGCCAACCAGGAGTAGTTAGGGCTAGTAGGGATATATTGCATTTTGGATGTTGGTTATCTAGTTGGTTTTTGGGATTACTGTATGTATATGAGATGTATATAACAATTTTGGATATGTAATCCCCATTTTGTGAAACCTTTAAACCCATTATATATATATAAGTAACCCGGGGTTGCCGGGATTTTGGTTACGCACTCTGATATTTATTATGTGATATAACTGCACATGTAATTGTATTCGAAAGTGAATGTGAGACCAGATGAATCCTGTTTTTAAACGTTTTATTTGGACACCCCATCTCTTGGAGATGAGTGATTATAAATGTGATTTTTGTCTTATTGGTCTCTATTTCACTTAAATTTCATAATCCAGATATAATTACCATGAGGGGGTTACAGATAATGTTGTTAAGGTAACTAATTGAATTTAATTATATTATATATTTTGTAATTAATTATATTTAATTATTATTTATTAATTGTATCATTTGTAATTAATTGTATTTAATTATTATTTATTCAATTGTGTTACAAGATAGGTTTGTCATCCGAAACAGTAGGAAGAGGTACCAGCTGATGAAGATAGGGAATAGCTAGAAGAATAGGAGGAATCGTCTCTTCCACAGCTTGAGTGAAGATGGGATAATACCTCTGAAGTAGTTGATTGAGAATGTGCCTGATGGTGTCCCACTGAATAATTGGGTGAGTGTTGTCCAGTACAGGAGGAGCCTAGAGGAACAGGTAATTTTTTTATAATTATAATGTTAATGTAATTTTAATAATTTTTATCTTTTTACTCATTATAATTTTTTTACATTTTTCTAATAATTACAAATTTTGTATTTTTTCTATAGGCTCTTTCTCAGAGAAATACTAGGTGCATAGGAAGAAGAGGATCCATCACACGGCAAGATCGAAGACATTTGCTGTCACTTATAGTGAACTGGTAATTTTTAACAATGTCAATTAATTTTAGGTTTATATTATAAATTTATTTTTTTATTGTTTATAATACTAATTTAATGTTTTAATTGTTTTAGGAGAGGAAGGCTTAGCAGGAGAACCGTCAAATGGACTACAGGGAGTTATTCACTATCACCTATAGACATCGTGATGGGACTCCAACCTCTCAACGGTAGAGGAAGCATTGTAAGATAATTTATTGTTTTATAATAATAATAATTTATTATTTTATTATTTATACAACAATTTATTGTAAATAATAATCTATTGTTTCATAAAATCGCAGAAGTGGATTCGGCAGCGAGAGACCTAAACCTAGGAGTCACTGGGGTTTGTGGACCCTACTGTGCCATTAAAAGCTGGTATGGGCCCAGTTGAGCTCCCTAGACATGTGAGGGGTATAGGGCTAGGTGCCAAACCTAGCATGGTTTATGACAAAAATGGCGCCTCTGAGGCTGGCACCTCTCAAGCACGGACCTCCAGGGTCAGAAGGTCAAGGGAGGAGATTGTTCAGGAGATCCATTTGGGATGGCCAAGTAGATTTAAGAGCAAGCCAATTTCTTCTACGCTCAGCAGACCCAGTAGCGGGATATCACAAACTCTATGATGTCTAAGTTGTGGAGTCGATTGTTTCCTGATGAGGAGTATCCATAGGTCCCACGAATCCCGAGGTTCATTATCTAGCCACTTCCTCCTGTTGATGATGATACTACTATTGACTTTGATCAACCCCATGATCCTACCCCATGAGAGAGGACCTAATTGTCATCCATATAATCCTACCACCTTGAGAAAGGACTTGATGATTGGGCTTCGGATAGTTAGGTTTATTTATCTTAGTTATTTTTATTTATGATTTAGGACAATGGTATTTTGATTTCTAACAGTTGTACAATTTTTTTAGACATTTGTATTTTCATTTATGTAATTTCTTGTTTCCATTAGATCGATTCAAACAAATTTGAAAAATAAATAAATAAATAAACAAACAATTGCACTTTGTAGCGGTTCTTATTTTTGAACCACTATAAAGTCTGAATCTTTGTAGTAGTTACATGGCATAAACTACTACAAAGTATGTTTCATTTGAAATTTGTAACGGTTCTATCAAAAGTACCTCTACAAATATTAATGACCGTTGGCGGGATTTGACACATTCAAATTTCAAATGTGCCTCACTTTGTAGCAGTTATCTTATAGTAACTGCTACAACTATTTATGAACATTTATAGCGGTTTCTTAACTATAATCACTACAAAGTGTGACACATTTGAAATTTGAATATATGAAATGTTGCCAATGGTCATGTACATTTGTAGCAATTTCTTCAAGGTAACCACTACAAAGTACACATGAATCGTTATAAATTGCACATTTTATGATCGCCTTCCCATGGTCAATTGTAGGGAATTCAAAAGTTATGTGAAGCGTCAGCTTAGGATATATATACAAGCATCCTTTGAAGTTAACAAAAAGGTCCATAAAGAATTCCCAAGTTGGTTTATGCACAGAATACTAAATGACTACAACCCACACTCACCAGGTTTAAGAGCTTTCACAATCGACCCTCTTAACCATGTAAAAAGGTTTACAGCATACAAAGTCAATGGTTTCAAGTTTTGCATGATTTCATGAGATCAAGGATTGCAAACTCAAAATTTGGGTGTTAATGGCACCTTTGGGACAAGAAGTTATGCAAGCAGCAATGATGCCAACATACAATTTAGAGGCATCCCTTACTATAGAAAGCTTCTTTATGTCATCAAAATAAATTACCATGGTCATTTCATTGTGATGTTATTCAAGTGTTTGTAGTAAAAAAACAACAACTTTTCGGGGACTCACAACTGATGATTTAGGCATCACATTAATAAAATTCTCCCGACTAATTCGCACTACTAAATCTGAAGATAATGAGCCATATATTCTTGTCTCAGAGGTACACCAAGTTTATTATGTCGAGGATGAAAGGCATAGGGATTGGAACATGGCGGTTCACTTAAAGCCTTAAGACCTTTACGACATAGGTGATGGTGATAACATCGCCTACAAGAGTAAGCTATTCCAACCTGCCAATTTTGAACATTTCTTCCTTGAAGGCGATGACAATTTATATATAGTTTAGTTTGTTTTTATGAGTTCACATCATTTAAATTTAATTTTTCTACAAAATAATACCATACTAACATTTTATCCACACAATTTTTGTAGGGATGGCAACAAAGAATGATTAAACAAATTATGCTTTTATTCTTTTAAATCTTAATTTATATTTTTTTTTAAAAAATTCAAACCAATATTGGTAGTTGTTACAAAACCGCTACAAAATAAATTAAAAAAATCACTACAAATGTGGAACTGCTATAAAGAATGTCATGTAAACCACTACAAATATCAACCTCTACAAAAATAGTCACATTAACACTACAAGCATTATGTAGATCCTTATAAATACGTGAAGAAGGCATGTGCTTTGTGCCTTGGTAACCTTTTCAAAATTAAACCAAGGATTGCAATAAAGGGTGCAATCTCGGAACATCTCTTGAAGAGCCTTTTATTAATTACCTAGGAACTAAGTGCAATGATTGACATAAAATGATTAAAAGGGGAAGCTTTGATATTTTAAAACTACTTTTTGCAATTCAAAGAGTAATTGTTCTATGCTATTTCTTTTTGGGATTTTCTTCTTTAAAATATGAAATGGAATGATGATGAAGTTAATGAAACGAGAAAAACAAGAAGATCAACAATGGAATAAGCAATCCCTCATAGCAATGGCGCAAGAAATCCTCACTTCAAATGATTATGGGAGATTAATTATGCTAGCTTTAAGAGACTCTAAGGGCTACCCCTTAGACTAGCCCTAACTTAGATCATATTAATCTCTTAAATTAGGTTGATTAAGCATTCTAGCAATTAAATAAACTTAAAAAACATATTTAGCTTTTGATCCAATAGTCGAGCCACCTCGCATTACCACATGATTTTCTCATTAATCATAATTTGACAAAGGCCACTCATATGAAAAATCAATATTAATGATGCTAAAACCCAATGCTAAATACAATTAATAAATTCACATTCAATTAACCAATGCAAACACAAGACACCGTTGATCTACTAACCGAGCCACCTTGAAATTATCACAAAATCATCAATCAAATGACTAACCAGTGCAAAGAAATGATAATTAAGCTAATCAAACATAATGTCAAGTATCTAACAAAAGTTCAAGCCACATCCAATTCTCCAAATACATCAAAATAAATCAATTCAACAATAAAAAATTCATCTTAAGACTTAGGAATCACAATTACAACGTAGAATTAGAGAAAATGAAGAGCAAAAACTCTCCTATTTAAGCTTTAAGTTCATGCCATTGCCTCTTGCTACAAAGGATTAGGAGAATTAGTCACTGCCAATCATTAACATAGCTACACCATACACTTCCAAAATTCCAAACATATAGAACACCAATTTAAGTAACCAATTAATACTGAAATAAGATTTGTTGGTGTTGAATATGAATCAAGAGACAGAGAAGCCATGGCCTATGGTGATTTCAAAAATAGGGAAAGCTACAGTCTGGAACAATCAAGGCTTAGAAGGGTGAGACTCATTGGAAAAATAAAGGAGTCTCGTGATGAACAATCTTTCTTGTCTCTTTGGCCTTCTCGCGAGATTTTGTGGGTAGCTAGCGAGAGTAGTTCACTGGAGAAGGAAGGTCTGGAGGTGGTGCAGGTAACGACCGATGATGGATAGAAGGCCGGTGACGAGGAAAGTGAAGAACGATGGTGTCTCTGTTTTTCCGTGGTAGCTCCCTTTGCTCTCTCTTCTTCACTGAAGCTCAAACTTGGAGGGTGGAATGGTTGTAGGTCACCGACGGTGGGGAGTCGGTAGTGAGATGGTGGTGGACGGCTACCGATGAGGATGAGGATGCCTAGTAATGGAACGCAATGAGGGCCGGAGATGTGGTGATTGGCGAATAAAGCTTGTAGCTACTCCCCCCTTGAATCCCGACTCCCAGCTCTACAATTGAAGATCTAACCTAAGGCTGCCAAAACGCATGAATTTTGGCCAAACTAAATTGTCATTTTCCAAATTTATGGAACAAACTGTTATTTCTAAAATTATAGCTGCTCCCCCCTTGAATCCCGACTCCCAGCTTTGCAACTGAAGTCTGAAATTAATTGAAGATCTAACCTAAGGCTGCCAAAACGCATGAATTTTGGCCAAATTGAATTGTCATTTTCCAAATTTATGGAACAAACTGTTATTTCTAAAATTCAAACCCCAAACTGTCATTTTCAGATTTAATCTAAATTTTCAAGGACTTTCAATTGAAAACAATTAAACCAATAACAAATCAAATCAATGATTAAGAGTAATTACAATTATTTTAATAATTTTGCCCTTTTTAGTCCTAATTTAATGTATTTACTCTTAATATCTGTTTATCACAATTAAAGCATTTTAAACTCAATTAATATAGCAAAATCCCCAAATAAAGTGTAAAAATATATAATAAAATTAGGGATTTGTCAATTCCCCCACACTTAGCCTTTTGCACTCCTGGGCAAAATAGAACCAATGATTTCAAAAATATGCCCAATGTTGTAATAACTTCCAAGTAATTCAAGAATACAATTACGTAAAGATTGAATGACCATATTCCCAAATCCATCAAAACTCATGGAATATTTTTTTAATGCAAAGAAACCAACTTGAACACGTAACAAAACCAAGAAAGATAGATATGATAGAGCTCTCAAGGGAATAATAAGTGTTTCTCTCATCTCTCAAATCATAGGGAATTTCACTCAATTCACCTATTCTAGTATCTACCATAGGTTTGTAAAGGTTCTACTATCTCTACCACTAGCTTTGCCATGAATCCATAGTCAAGGGGACTTCTTAGGGTTGTAATGTTGAAAAGGTTAAATGGAATCACTAGTACAAAAAAGGCCTTTTAGACCTGCACATTTAGACGTTTTATAGCGGATAAGGTCTAAAAGGTATAGGTGGCGGTAGTTTCACAATTATGCAAAACTTGTGAGACCGGTTCCCCTAAAATAAGATCTAAAAATATATTATTTAGACAGGTTATGATAAGAACCAGTCTAAAAACAAATAAAATAAAAAATATATATATGCAATACATTTTTTAGACGGTTGTAATATAATAGGTATAATATATGTTCTGAATTAAAAAAATAAAATATTCATTATTTTTTAGACCGGTTGTCGTTCAAAACTGGTTTAAAATGTTAAAAGTTTTAGACATGTTGTTATTAAGAACAGGTCTAAAACGTTTAGGACTGAAAAAAAAACTTTTAAGACCGGTTATTGGAAACAACCGGTCTAAAAAGTTGTATATTTTAGACCGGTTGTTCCCTTGAACCGGTCTAAAAAGTTTAGCATTAAAAAATAAAAATGTGGCCTACTTTTAAGACCGGTTGTTAAGAACAACCGGTCTAAAAAGTTTGCTATTTTAGACTGGTTGTTCCCTTGAACCAGTCTAAAACGTTGAGCATTAAAAAATAAAAATGTCGCTTACTTTTAAGACTGGTTATTGGGAACAACCGGTCTAAAAAGTTTGATATTTTAGACCAGTTGTTCCCTTGAATCGGTCTAAAAAGTTTATTAGCTACTTTTAAGACCGGTTATTGGGAACAACCGGTCTAAAATTATCAAATTTTAGACCATTTGTTCCCAATAACCAGTCTTAAAAGTGCTATCATAAACTACCCTAAAATCTCTATCGCTTGCGCTTTTTTTCATACTTGAATATGAAACTTTCCCCTTCTTCTTCTAAATTCCTCCTCTGCCCAGCCGTTCCTCCTGCACACATCCCTCCTCCATCCTTAATGCTCCTCGCCATTCCTCCTGAACACGAAGACCACCAGTGGACGCAAATCTAGATTGCATTACGGTGCTCCTTGCCATTTCTCCTTCGGTGTCTTCCTAAAGCTCCTCACCATTTTTCCTTTGGTGTCTTCCTGAAGCTCCTCACCTTTTATCATTCGGTGTCTTCTATGTCTTCCTGCAGGTAATTAGAATATACATAGAGTTTTTTTCTTTGATAAATTCATCAAGGCATTGTTCGCCTTTTTCCCCTTCTTTTTCTTCATTTTGTTGTTTGAATTTGAGATACAGATACATGAGAAATGTTGAACCTAACAACGAGTGAAATTTCTGATGAACTTGGTGTTAGCAAACTATACTTTTTGGTTGTTTATAAGAAACTTTGTACCATGAACAATGAGTAAGCTAAGTTGTCTTTCTTTGTTGGTGATCAGTAGTGAATTAGATACAAGTTCCATCTTTCATGGATTCCAATCAGCTAATTTAAGCATGGATGGTCTTGCTTCTGTTGCCTCTTATGGCCTCCTTCGACTCACTAATAAAACAAAAAAATCTGCAAATAGGTCATGCGTTTTACCCTAATCCACTTGTTTTAACAAACACTTGTTCTTTCTCTACCACTTTTGTTTTGGCCATTCAACCTTTATATTCCACTCAGAGTGATCATGAATATCTTTTGTAATATCTCCAACAAAAGCATCCAGGTGCTCATCCCAGTCAATCCCTTGGCCTCTTCAATGAAACTACCAACGATAACCCAACAAATCATGTGTTTGATGTAGAACTTGACATCATTCAAGCCAATAAGTTTAAGGATATCAATGATAACCAGGTCAGAATTGATATTAATGGTTTGAATTCAAAGAAATAAGCTCCTGATGGATATTATGATTATTAGAGAAGAAAATTAGGGATCTCAACCTATGAATCTAGAAACGCTAGTAATGTAGGAATCTCATAATGCTCATAACATTTAGGAAATGTTTCTTCAGATGTATATAAATATACTTGTACATTACAATTAAACATACATAAGATTATGTTGATTGGTCTCAAATGGGCACGCTGAAGGCAATGTACATAATGTTCATACCACTATGGAAAATGACCATTTTGAGACTATTCAACTGCTTCACTGTCATTTTTAGATGTCTACTTTTAAAGTTTCATTGACATATACCCTTAATGCCCTATTTAGTTCACTGAGGAAGAGCCAAAGAGGGATTCACTCATCTGCCTCCTTGACTGATGTTTAATTTTTTCCCCCTGTAATCATTACTTGGGAAGGCCATTTTTATCACTAAAACTACTTTATTTCATTTCATTTTTCAATTCTATTCCTTTTGATTTTGTAAATATCATTGTTTATACTTAGGTGTGTTAGGTTTGTGAGACCAAGGGTTATGGTCAAGTTAAAAATTAAATTGTATTAATTTTACTAGTATTATTGGTTAGGGCATTGTCTTGCCATTTTATTGGCATCTTCCTTGCTTTGCATGCTATTGGGTGTAATGATTGCATGCTCTCATCATACTCCTACCTTTTCCAGGGAAAAAAGTAGAAAACAAAAAAAGGTGTTAGAATATATGAATGTAGTTGGATACAAGCTAAACGGATGAGTGTTGAATATGATGTTGGGGTGAGGGGGTTTTTTAGACTTTGCAAAAAGAAATGTCGATGATGATAGTGGGATGTTTTATTGCCCTTGTGTAAAATATTTGAATGAGAAGCGACTAAGGGCTGCAGATATATATACACATATTTAATTTTTGAAGGGTTTTGTAAGACGTATATAGTATGGGTATGGCATAGTGAAAAATTAGAAATGCTAAGTGCATCTCAATAGGGGGAGTGACTTGTTATGATAATGACACAGATCTAGATGATCGGATAGAGGATATTATTCGTGATGTAGGAGAAGAGGCTTTTAAACAATCACATGCATATGGTAATATGTGCAGTGATGCTGAGAAGCCGCTGTACACAGGGTGTAAAAAATACCAATTGCTAAAAGCTGTATTGAAATTGGTAAGCTTGAAAGCACCGCATGGATGGAGCGATCAGAGTTTTTCAGAAATGCTTAAGGCCTTTAAAGACATGCTTCCTGATGATAATGTGTTGCCTTGTCGATACTATGATGCTAAGAAAATATTGTGTCCACTAGGGATGAAGTATACAAAGATCCATGCATGCCCTAATGATTGCATATTGCACAGAAAAGAGCATGAAGAGAAGGAGCAATGTCTGATATGTGAAACTCCGAGGTATAAATCAAACAAGGCCCCTTCAAAAGTGTTGTGGTATCTTCCAATCATACCAACGTTCAAGCGCTTGTTTGCTAATAAAATTGATGCCAAAAATTTGAGATGGCATGTGGATGAGAGGATTTCTGATAGAAAGCTTTGACATCCAGTTGATTCTTCTCAATGGCAAAAACTTGATCAATTATTTTCTAGCTTCGATGAAGAACCTAGGAATCTCAGGCTTGGGCTTTACACAGATGGCATGAATCCTTATAGTAGTTTAAGCAGTATACATAGTTCATGGCCTGTTCTATTGATAATTTACAACTTATCTCCTTTATTATGTATGAAATGAAAGTACATTATATTGTCTATGTTGATTTCGAGACCAAAGCAACTCAGAAATGACATAAATGTTTACCTAGAACCCTTGATTGAAGACTTGAAAGAGTTGTGGGATGAAGGTGTCGATGTTTTTTATGCGAACAAGAGGGAGATTTTTAATATGCGAGCAATGATCTTTTATATTATAAATGACTTCCCTGCATATGGGAACTTGTCAGGATATAGCGTTAATGGCCACAAAGCATGTCCGATTTATGCAAAAGGCACATGCTACTATCAACTTCAATATGGAAGAAAAATAGTTTACCTTGGCCATAGGAGATTTCTTTGATGAAGCCACCCATATCGTAGATTAAAAAAACCTTTTTTTGGTGGCCATTCGGAGGCATTGACTGGGGAGAAAATTTATAAAAATGTGAAAAATATCAATACTATCTTTGGTATGTCATTAAAGAGTAGAAATGAGAAAAATATATGGAAAAAAAGGTCTGTCTTCTTCGATCTTTCATATTGACGTAATCTTGATGTAAGTTACTATATTGATTTCATGCATATAAAGAAAAACGTATGTGATAGTATTGTAGGGACACTGCTCAACATACAAGGAAGTTCTAAGGATGGCGTAAAAGCAAGATTAGATTTGTAAGAAATAGGAATACGAGAAGACTTACTTCTAAGGCCATATAGTAATAGAACTTTTTGTCCTCCAGCTGCTTATACTTTATCTAAGGATGTGAAAAGAAGTTTTGTGAGTGTTTACATGGCATCAAAGTTCCCTCAAGGTATTCTTCAAATTTTAAAAAGCTTGTATCGATGAAAGACTTGAAGTTAATAAGGCTAAAGTCTCATGATTGTCATGTCTTAATGCAACAACTACTCCTAGTAGTTATTCGAGGTATTGTGGAATATGATCCTCAACACATATTGACTAGACTTTGTTTCTTCTTCAATGCTATTTGTAGTAAAGTCATTGACATGGAAAGATTAGAGGAATTGGAAAATGAAGGATATATGATCTTGTGCCAGCTTGAGAAGCTTTTTCTTCCTTCTTTTTTTGACATCACGATACACCTAATTGTTCATCTAGTGAGGGAGATAAAGTTGTGTGGCCCTATCTATTTTCGGTGGATGTACCCAATCGAAAGAACAATGAAAATCCTAAAAGGGTATGTGAAGAACCCCAACTGGTCTAAAGCATCTGTTGTTTAGAAATATGTTTCTAAAGAAGCTATGGAATTTTGTCAACATTATTTGTCAAATGTAGGACATATTGAACTTCCTAAATGTCATGATCAAGAAGGGGGTAGACGCAGGGCAACAGTAAAGAGAGTAGATCCAGATGAATTGCAACAAGTCCACTTGTACATCTTGAATAATGTTGATGAAGTTCAATAATACATGAATGCCCATAAAGAAATTGTACAGAAACAAAATAGTCAAATGACTGAACAAAGGTTAATTAGGTAGGGAGTATAACAGAACTTTCGCACATTGGTTCAAACAAAAGGTTTATGAAGAAGATTGTGTTTCTGATACAATAAATTGGTTATCACATGGTCTTGAAGTTAATGTCATAAGTTGGACTTCATTTGTGATCAATGGTTATACCTTTTACATGAAGTTCCTAGATGATAAGAGCATCGTTCAGAATAGTTGTGTTGTATTAGTGGCTGAATCTATGCACTTCTCTAGTTTGAAAGCTAAGAACCCTAAGTTGGCTGCCATACTTTATTATGGGGTTATTGAAGAGATTTGGGTAGTTGATTAAGTTAAAATTAGATTTACATTTTCAAATGCAAGTGGGTTGATGTCAATAATGGTGTGAAGGTCGATAGGTTAGGATTTACATTAGTAGATCTGAATAGTAGAAGTTTTGGGGATGAACCTTTCATTATGGAAAATTAGGCTCAACAAGTGTTCTATATTACTAATCAAGCAAATAAAATGTGGTCTGTAGCTCTCCAAGGAAAAAGGGTAGTTGATATTGATGAGAAAAGTCACTCAAATTATGATCTTCTTGAGACTCCTTTTTCTAGGGGTCTACCAGAATTGAACGAAGAAGATGAAGCATATAATAAGCACGACACAAGAAATAATCATCATGAGGGAATATGGGAGGATATCTCTTTATTATACTACTTTGAAGTTAACTAACTAAAGTAATTATGATTATGATTTTTATCCGAATAATGTATATATTTTTTTATAGATATAGTCTTCTCATGTTATAACTTAATGATTGATTTATCTTTCTTTGTTGTCGTTACAGGTAAATGATGGATCCTCGGCATCTTAGTATAGAAGATTAGCCACCTAGTGCACCTTAGAGTCAGCCACCTATTGCTCAGCAGAGTCAGCTACCTAGTGCTCAGCAGAGTCAGCCATCTAGTATTAATCAGAGTGAGCCTAGCAATGCTAGAAGCCAAAATCATAGTGAGCCTAGTAGCCAGTCTGTACGAAGGGTTAGACGTGGCACACAGTTGAGAGACATTTCCCTCAGTCGAAGTGTAAGGCAAAAGATACCGATTAGGTTTAATAGATATTGGAAACCAATCGGGCCTAATACAAGCCGATATAGGAGTTTTGTAGGCCTCCTTACACGCAACAAGCCTAGCATCTTGATAGAGGAGTGGAGAAATGTCAATGAAAAGGTGCAACAACATATTTGGGACACTATCCAGGTATACAATTCTCTTCTGCATGTAATAATTATCAAATATGTCATAAATATGTCACTTACTCCCTCAATTCATGCATTCCAACTCACCTACAACGTTCCTCAGAGTAAGATCTTGTACAACAAGACAATGACGTATTATTTTGAGTGCTAGAGCAAGTTTAAGACAAATTTGGCCAACAATTACATCCATATCGAAGTGAAAGATGGTCAGCCTCATTATAATCCGTGCGACAAGTATACATTTATTGATCAAGTGACTTGGCATGCATTTGTTAGGCTTCGAACTACTCCATAATCTTTGGTTAGTTGACTTATTTTTCATTTTATGTACTTATCAATTATCATAAATGATTGTAACCTTTTTCTTTTGTTTAATCTCTTAATTGCAAGCAAAGAGGCAAAAAGCACAAGAGAATAGTGGAAAGAATGATTGCCCTCGTATAATGTCTCATGGGGGTTATGCAAAGGCTAAAAAAGACTTGTTGGCTGCCAAATGGAAGAGATTGGAATAAGCATCTCAATCTGATCCTTTTGTTCTTCTTTCTCTGCTATCTCCGATTCGTCGCAAAGAAAAACGGTTGTTTGCTCACCAAAAGAGGAGTCGGTCTTATACGAGTGAACAATCTCGTATAGTAGGTGAAAAAATTGTAAGTATATATCGTTGCTGTTATTAATTACATAAGAAACATAATTCATTACTTATGTTTGTTATTTTGTATTATCTTAAAGGAGGAACTTAGAAAAAAACAAGCTGAGGGATCTTTTAAGTTGGAGGTCAGGAATGATATTCTGACTATTGCTACTAGCAAACATGAGCAACCAGGCCATGTCACGAGAGTTGGAGGAAGGGTAGGAATACAGGATTACTTTAGAGCCCCCGTACACCATTCCTCAAGCATCGTGACTAGGGAGGAATTGGAGGCTATGTTGGCCACTACAAGAGCAGAAGTAAGGGCCGAGGCTGAAGCATTATTTGATCCACTACTAGAAACTCAGATGAGCGAGATGAAAGAGGAAATGATAGTGTTTATGAGCTTAAGACAAGATACTGGTGCTCCCCAAGCACAATCTCTTGATCCTAATAAGCAGAGCACTAAAGGGAGTTGTTGCAACATCGGGCAGTTATCAGAAGGTCCTACAGGAGAAATTACTGAGCCTTGTGTCAATTTTGTCGAGGATCCTTTGAGACGGTTAGTTGTATAGGGTAGTGTTCATAACCTGGGATCAACTGTTCACCACCAATAAATGAAAGTTGATCAAGTCAAAGTATCAGTTGAAGAGGTGATCATTGTAGATGCACCTGTCCCTATCCCTTCTGATGATTTCAAGATCGTAAGCGATGTCTTGGGTACATTCATCTTGTGGCCAAAGAACCTTGTTTCTGTTCGAGCTGAGGAAACTCCATCAAAGCCCCACCAAGTCCAGCTCCCTTCACTCAAGAAGTTTCATAGCCTCCATTGAATATCATGTAACAAGTTATTCTAATGGCATATGATACAACCTTTAAAACAAGAGATTGGCCTGCAGAATCAGTTGTTGGCAAGTCAGGGGTGACATGCTATCTTAAGAGGGATGATTTCATGTCCCTGGTAGCTTCTACACAAAATCTTACGATTGGGATTGTCCAACTGTTCTTAATATAAGTATCTTCTTTAATTCAAAGTAAATATTTTAAAAATTTCACTGTTTACCTTTGATTTGTGTGCTTGCATTATTGTAGGTACATGCATCGTAGGTTGTTCTCCTCTGGTAAAAGCGATAAATTTGGATTCTTATGCCCAGCTCAAATCCAAGAGAAAGGGACCACTACTGCTATCAGACATACATACTTATCAGAGAGGCTTAGTGAAACCAGAACTGAGTGTTTCTTAGCTCCATATGTGCATGGGTAAGAAAAAAACTTATATTTTAATATATATATATATATATATAATGCTTTACATTTGCTATCATTGCTTCTATGAAATCTGTGTTACGTTGCTTCTGTGGAATTTGGGATAGAAATGGCTTGTTAGGTAGGGTATATAAAAGGGATGTTTTTAAAAAAAAAAGGACTTTTAAGATCGGTTGTAGGAACAACCGGTCTTAAAGTAAATTTTAAGACCTGTTGATCCTACAATCAGTCTTAAACGTCATACTTTTAATTCAATCGGTCTAAAACATAACACACTTTTTAGACCTGCTGTAACAAGACCTGATACACAACCGGTCTAAAAAGTCATTTTTAACCAGTCTAAATAGTCATTTTTCTACTAGTGAATGGAAAATGTAACAAAATACTATACTTGCACCAAATACATTGATAGATCACTTAGCACTACACAACTAAAATTAATTCACATATTTTATCATAGTGCCTTATTTATTTATTTTTCTTTGAATTTTTTTTATTATTCACACTTTCTTTCTTTTTTTTTCTTTCTAATATTCACACGGCATTTTTTTCCATATATACCATAGTACTTTTTTTTCATAAATCATAGTGCTAGGAATAACTTAATGAACGATGCAAATATAACATTTATATAATGAAATAGAAATGAAAGTGAAAGGCTCAACGGGTAATCAAAGGTAAGTGATTAATGGTTTGTGTTTGGGTTAATGGGTTTAGAAATGAATGCCCCTATCATACTATAAATCCAAGGCATTAATGTAGCTTTGAAAAAGAACCTAGACAAGTTCTAGAGGTTAACTAAAGCATAAGTGAATACACACACATGATGAAAAAATAGAATTAAGGCTCAAGAATCTTCTAACAAGGCTTTTATCTACCATATTAACTTCCTAAAATCAGGCTAGGCATCCAATTAATAAAATTGCATTAAAGACACTCTAATCGCTCAATTGAATCAAGCAAAGAGATTACTCAAACTTAATGCAATTATACTTGGAAATGCTTGACTTTCACAATTATTATGCATTTAAATTTTCATAAAAACATGCTAAGGAGTTGTATTAAGAAAGTGAAAATAAGGTCCATTAAGCACTTGACAAAGCCAATTCTCATGTTAAAAAATTTTTCAATTTTTGTCAAATTTTATGAACCCAAAACATTGTGACTAGAGCTATCCCTCCCTCACACTTAATTTTTACATTCTCCTCAATGTAAACAACAAATAGAAACTAACTTGACTTGTTTCTTAGGGTGAAGTGGTAAGTTGTGAAGCCCAATTTAAGACTGAAGAACAACACTTCAACAATCACATGAGGGGAAGAAGAAGAAACAAGTGAAATGAGTCTAACAATTAAGTTCAAAATGTAGTAAAGATTAAGTGCAATGTAATCCCCTTACTTAAAATCCTTGACAACAGTTCGAAAACGTGTCATAAAGTTAAACTAGAGACCAGAGAATAATTTATAACTCATTTGACGTTCTGACTTTAATACAGGGTTCGATCCTGTGATAAAGTGGGTTTTTAAAAACTATTCAAAACATGTTTGATGAGCTCACATTTCCACTTTTCAAATCTATTTGGCTTGTTTGGTTCTGTTCCATTCATTAATATCAAAGTACTCAACAAAATTTCTCGACAGACTATCGGGTTACATTCATTCACTAATAGGGTTCATAGGGCCTAATCGCCTATTCTTGATTCCATTACCGAGGTTTCATACAAATACTCAGTACATCTACTTTTACTAGGTGTACTAGTCTTACAGTGTACTTATATATACACATCAAGTGCCACATATACAATTTCTCCAAAAGTTTGATAACCAACAAAAGTTCTAATCCTTTATCAGCGTGCACTAGCCACCCTTGTTTACCTGCTTGTCCTTCGAGCCTCTTGCCCTGGCTGTAGATTAGTCATTGGAAAGAGTGAGATTCATATGAATCTCAGTAGTAACAATTCACTTATATGACATACAATTTCACAGAGCATGTAAGCAATCATCACATAGCAGCATCCACAACATTCATGCATTCTTGACATTCTTGACAAGCATAATATTCATAACACTTCTTGGCATTCATAACATCGTAACATTCTTTATTTATAACAGATGATGATATGCACATACATACAAAGCATTATATATGATATAAGAGAAAGAGTCACTACCTTGGTCTTTCCGATCTAGTTCTTGCACTAACCTCTTGCGCTCAAGGCAGATATCAAATCCTATAAATTAAAATTAAGGACGACGAGTTATTACCCATTTCAATTCCTTGATAACTCCAAAATATTTGGGTTGGTTAACATTTGAGTCCTTTAAATAGCTACTAGAAGCTCAAACATATGCCTAAAAGGGTTATGAAAAGCTATACCTAACACCGCTCTTTAAAAATATAAAACACTGAAATTGGGTGTTGCCCGCAGCAAAGGAATTCTCTGGCGGCGGCCAAGAAATTGTCCTGTTTCTTGTCTGAATTTCCAAAAATCATAACTAAATCTACAAAAATTGAAATGAAGTGGTTCAAAGTCTTACTTGAAGATTTTTAAGTCTTCTATATAGGAAAAATATTAACCACTACCTCTTGTAACCACAGAAATGCAAAATTCCACGAATTCCCACACTATTCCAAAATGAATTCCAGTTTCAACCTCAAAATTTGAAAATGCTTACCTTCCATTACACATATCCAAATGACAGCCATTGTATATCAATTTAAAGATAAAAATGTCTACTATTAGACTAGAAAGTTTCACAATTATTGGATGTCATTTACTTATTAAAAAATGTCATGCAAACCAACTACCCTGCATAGAACCTACATTGCAAGCATTTTTAGTTTTGCAATATATGTTTCCAATGGTCTAGAGTTTACAACTAGTGCTATTCCCACATAGTTTTTCATGTAGAACATAATGGAAACATCAAAACAACTAAATTCCCACTCCTTTATGTGTCCTGTTTTGGAAGAATTTAGACACAAAATCTAACAATTACCAAACTTCCCATTCAAGTCTAACACTAGTTTCATATACACAATACACACCACAAGACACCATTTGTATAAGCAAAACACCATGAAACTTCAAACCCTAATTTAATTTGAAAATATGGAAAAATTACACAAACCAAAGTTCTCAACAAATCATCACAATATATACACCAAAAGGTTGCTCTTACTCACCTTTAGCACTTCCTCTAGGTTGTTCTTTGATTTTCAGCCTTTAGCTCTTCTTAGAACACACAAAACACCTCCTTTTGAAAAACTAAAACCATAGAAATGAAGCTCTCATCAAGAAGAACAATTTTTGGGAAGGATTTTTAAGCAATAGAAGTGGTTTATAAGGTCATAATCTAGGAGAAAGGGCTTACCTTCACCTTAGCTTCTTTCTCTTTCTTCTTCCCTAGCTTGGACGTCTTTGAGAGCTTGGAGAGAGTGTGAAGTATGGTGAAATGAATTATCTTCAGCCCTCTAACCCATTTGACTGAATGTGAGAGGAAAGAGGGAGTGTTTATTGTTTAACCTTATCTATTTCCTACTACTTTGCTCAAGTGGTGTCAAGTGTCACAATCTCATAGTTCCTAGAGAAGTAAGTAACTACTTAGTTACTTTAACTAGCTTTATTAGCCATTTTGTCATCCCTCTTGTTGTTTTGGTTAATGACTAATTTCTTCTTCTAAGAGGAGAAAAAATTGCTGACCAATAATTTATTTCTTTCCTTTTTGCCCCTTACTATGGCAATTTTGGTTAGATTGCCATTTGGTGTATTATCTTATTCCTTTTTCTCTTGCTATGAGCCATTCCCTTTTCTTTTAGTCCAATTTAGACTTTGTTACCATAATTAAACTTAACTACTAGATTTGAGCATTTTCTACTGCTAATTCGAGTCATAATTCACACTTTATTCCCTGAAAGTTTTTTTCTAACATTCGTTACATTCTTTTTTGGAGTCATTGAGCCCTTATACATATTTTGGGAAATTACATGCAAAGTGAGGATGGCATATGAAAATCAAGCATTTATAAACTACATAAGAAAAGAAAAGCAAACTAATTATTTTTCCTAATGGTCATGTTCCCTCCCCCACACTTACTCTTAACTATCTATCACAACAAACAGATATCACCGGCTATTGAAACAATAGAAAAAGAAAAGGGTAGAAGGGAACAACCAAGCAATTATGGAGGCCTCTGATTCTCTTGGTAGTGCTTGAGGAGGTGACAATTGACTTTGGAGGTAATATCAGTCACCTCATCCACAAGTTCCACATTCCCAAATGTAAGGACCTTAGTCACAATGAAAGGACCCTCCCATGTTTTGAATTTCCCAGGTATCAACTTGAGGTGGGCTTTAAATTTTAACACTTTCTCTCCCTCATAAAACTCCTTCCTCAAGATGTGCTTATCATGGATCATCTTCAACTTGTTCTTGTACATTTCTGCATTTTCACCGGACTCAAGTCGCATTTCTTCAAGTTATTGGAGTTGCATCCTCTGATTAGCCAAAGAAGCTTACAAGTCGGCATTGCAAGCTTTGATGGCCCAATAAGACTTGTATTCAAGCTCCATAGGAATATGGCAAGACTTGCCATAAAGCAATCTAAATGATGACATGCCTATCGGTGTTTTGTAGGTAGTCCTATATGCCTAAAGAGCTTCCTCCAATCTTTCACTCCAATCCTTGCAAGATGGCTTCACAATCTTCTCTAGTATTTGCTTGACCTCCTGATTAGAAACTTCTACCAAACTATTGGTTTGAGGATAATAAGGTGTTGCAAGCTTATAAGTGACTCAAAACTTAACAAGCAATGACTTGATAGTCCTATTGCAAAAATGTGGCCCTTGATCACTGATAACTGCTCTTGGAATGCCATACCTACAAAACATATAAGAACGTAAGAACTTGGCATAGTAGAAGCATTATCTTTTCTAGTTGGAATAACCTTTACCCATCTAGATGCATAGTCCACTACAAGAAATATATAAGTATATCCAAAGAATAGAGGAAAGGGCCCCATAAAATCCATACCCCATACATCAAAGATTTTCACAAAAATGCATAGGCCTCAGAGGCATCTCATGCCTCTTACCTCTATTCCCAAACTTTCGACAAGTATCACAAGATTTGTAGTAAACATATGAATCATGAAACAAAGTAGGCCAATAAAATACACACTCCAACACCCTCCTAGTAATCCTGTTCCCACTAAAACGCCCACCACAAAAAGAAGAATAAGCAAGTGAAAGGATAGAGTGAATCTCATTATTTGCAACACAATGGCGGATGATTTGGTCACTACATTGCCTTCAAAAGATAGGTGGATCCCAAACATAGTAGTTAGCCTCCCTCTTCAGCTTGTACGCTTGAACCTAGACATAGAAGGAGGAACTGCATGTAAAACAAGATAATTCACAATGTTGAAGTACTATGGCTCTTGTACAACTAGAGCAAACAAAACAGAATCAAGGAAAGAGTCAATAAAAAGATCAGAAGGATCAAATCCTTGTGTATCAGGAGGTAGGTGACTAAGTGTGTATTTGGAACAGCGATTACAACAATAACTTTTTCCGATTTAACTTTTTGCAATATTACTTTTGGTAAAAGCCAGATTGTATAATGTGATTTATGTTTGGATTGGCGGTTGTAAAAATGACTTTTACAAAAGTAAAACTTGTTTGGATTGGCTCAAGCATAAGTGGCTTTTGTGATAATGGCTAGAGAGAAATTAAATTAAAAATTATAAAAAATTTATAAATGTTAAAGTTGGGAAATTTGGCAATAAAAAAATACATAATTTGATGAAATAATATTACATAGTTAATTAGATTACATATCCCATACAATTTGGTCTCTAATTGAGTCACGAATATGATTGATTTAGAAGGAAAATTTTATATGAAAATTGTATATTGAATTATATATATTGGTATTATAACTAAAAAAGATTAGAAGATTAGACTAACTTCAAGATAATGAGCATGGTTAAATGCCAAACAAATTTTAAAAATTTCTCAAGAATTAACATTGAACAAAATTCCATTTTAGTGTAATAACATTTGAGAGATACACTTTATGACATGAAAATAATCTTAAATCCTAAAACCCATTCAACAAGAATCAATAATGTATATTTTCAACTTGGGCATTATAAAGCCTCTAAAATAAACTTGCACCACTGCATGATAGAATGATGGATGCAATAAATTAATGAAATCAACTTTCAGCTAGATATCAATGAACACTCAATAATCAATATCAAATTGTCTACAACTAGCTGAGCTCTAGTCAATTCCATGACTGGACATTTGGTTTAGCACAAGTCTAACACAAGCTAACCTTTTTTCAGAATATAAACGATAATCATGGTTGAAAGAGTTAACTGTATCTACAATATTGAGGTATGGATTTCTCCATTCCACAATGAAACCATAAAATTAAACTGCACCAAATACATAGGAAAGCCTTAAACAAGGCTTCAACTCAGTCCAAAGTCATGCAACAATAGTATCATTTAATAGCCCAATTATATGTACAGCACAGGGAAAGCTCAGCCTATAAAAAAAAGTACTCAATATTGAAAAAATGAATTATCTGTAAAGGAACTTCAACTTCAATACAAAGTGGAGGAACTCCCTATATTCCTCTTCAGCACCATCGGGCTTCCTCTTAGTCTGTAAAGCTGTAGAACCAGGAGGCTCCTAGTATAAATATCATTTCCCCTTGGCAAAAAGTTGCAGTCGACAAGGACCTCGAGGACATTGGACTTACTACTACTCTGGTTACCAACGATGTCAACTTGGGGAAGATCGATGGTGGATTGGCTTCTCACCAAAGCGAAGATGCCCTGGAGCTTGTTGACTATGGAGATCACGGGGGAGCCAAGAGGAGCAAAAGAGGAAGATGAAGATAGAGGCATTGCAACTAAGTCTTCCGCCATAATTGAGATCAGAAAAACCCCTAAACGAAGAATAGGAAATAAAGAAGAGAAGGAGAGAAGTAGAAAAGGAATGAGCAATTCAAAATCCAGAAGGAAAAAGCTCCAATTGGGGCTTATGCTGAATTCATTCTGCCAATCGCCATTTTAGGTCCCAATCGGGCTTATAAGGTTGAAAAAAGCGCTCCTAAACACACACTCAAATGATCTGCCACATGATTCTCGGCACCCGCTCGATCTCGAATCTCAATATTGAACTCTTGCAGCAATAAAGCCTATCTCAGCAGTCTAGCTTTAGACTGAGGTTTTTTGAACAGATAACGAATTGATGCATGATTAGTAAACACCACTACACAAGAAGTAATCAAATATTGCCTAAATTTGTCTAAGGCAAACACAATAGCAAACAACTCCTTATCTGTAGTGGTATAGTTTACTTGAGTAGAGTCAAGTGTCTTGTATGTATAAGCTATTACTCAAGATAACTTATCCTCTCTTTGACCAATCATAGCACCTACAGCATTATTAGAAGCATCACAAGATAACTTAAAACGCAACTTCCAATTAGGTGCAACTAAAATAGGAGGTGTTACTAACTTTGATTTGAGAATGTCAAAGGCTTGTCTACATTTGTCATCAAAATGGAAATTATTTTCTTTTTTAAGCAAAGTAGAAAGGGGAAGGGCAATTTTACTAAAATCTTTAATAAAATGCCTATAGAATCCCGTATGTCCAAGAAAAGATCTCACTTCTTTCAGATTGGTAGGATAGGGAAGTAATGAAATAACTTCAATTTTAGCTCTATCAACCTCTATTCGTTTAGGGGAAACAAGGTGACCTAAAACAATACCACTATCCACCATGAAGTGATACTTTTTGTAATTCAAAATAAGATTCTTTTTCAAACATATTTTCAAAGCAAGTTTAAGACTAGCAAGACACTCATCAAAATCATTGCCATAGACGGTGAAATCGTCCATAAAAACCTCCATGTTATGCTCCTATAAATCACTAAAGATCAATATCATACACTTTTGAAAGGTGCCTAGCGCATTACATAATCCAAATCCTTCAATATGCAAAGGAACCAAAAGGACATGTAAAAGTAGTCCTTTCTTGGTCCTCAGGTGAGATAGTGATTTGAAAATATCCAGAGAAACCATCCTAGAAACAATAATGAGACTTTTCTAGAAATCCTTTCTAACAATTGATCAATAAAAGGTAAAGGAAAATGATATTTTCGAGTGGTAGTATTCAGCTTTCTAAAGTCAATACACACTCTTCAAGAATTCTGGATTCTTGTAGGAATAAGCTTAACATTGTCATTTTTCACAACAGTAATGCCACTTTTCTTTGGCATCACCTGAATGGGAGACGCCTACTCTCTATCAGAAATGGGATAAATAATTCTAGCACTCAACAACTTAGATGCGTCTTTCTTAACCACATCCAAAATCAAAGGAGCAAGTATCCTCTGTGGTTGCCTAATTAGCTTAGACCCCTCATACAACAAGATCTTGTATGTGCAAATTGAAGGATTAATCCCTAGTATATTAGCAAGTGACCACCCAATAGCCCCTCTACACCTTTTCAAAATAGACTCTAGCCTAGATTCCTCACTATGATTCAAAACATTAGACACAATAACAAGCAATTTATCATTATAAACAAGGAAAACATATTTCAGATTAGAGGGTAAGGGTTTAAGATCCAAATCTGAGGGTTTGATAATGGAAGGAATTAGCTCCGTTGTCTCGAGTACTCCAAGTAAAAGAGTGGTGTCCATAATGCTTGGGGAAGGAGGTATTAGTGCATCTCCACATGCTGTAAGTTCTCCACTTCCCTTATTAGAGCAAGTTGTAATCCCCTCCGTAATTATATCCGAAATAAGCGATTAAGATGAAATAGAGACCAATAATAATCAAATAACATTTACTAACCCATCACATGACGAGGTTTTCACAAATACCTTTTGAAATCATTTATAAACTTAGTCTCATATTCACATTTCAAATACAATTACTACGCGAAGACAAATCACATTCATATAAATATCAGATTGCACAACATAATCATCCCGGCAATCCCGGGTACATACCTTCGCTAAAGATACACAGGGCACAATTGCCCATTACAATTCTTCAAATGGGGATTACACAATCTCATCTCAAATTCATAACCTTATATTCAACTGATTCATGTACAGTCTTCACAACTCATTGATAACCAACTACCAACTCTCATCTCGAAGGAGTCCTAGCCACTCCCTCCACGAGCCACTTGCCCTGTCTAAATTGTTGGTAGGGGAGGGTGAGATTCGAGAGAATCTCAATAGGGAAATATTATCAATATGCAGGCAAGATAAGTGTTTAATGTATGACATGCTTGTATCACATAACTCATTCACACATACAATGACAAATCTATAAGCTCAATGCTTCAAACGATACACAAATGGCCATAGCATATATTGAAACATAGCTTCAAATCATTCATACATGTTCCACATAATCAAGCAAAGCAATAACATGCATCAACACATTAATACAGTTATCAGAGCATGCAGTAGAGATAAGTTCCCTACCTTAACCCTTTTATGCCTTGAAACGTGTGCCTCAATCTATATACAAACAGCTCGGAGCTTCATATTCGATCCTAAAATGTAAAATGTACTATTTAGACACTTCCATAGTGTTTCTGGGGGTTATATGAGGCTACATTGAAAATTTACTAAAATGCCCTCGGGACCCGGCCGGCCTCACCGTACCCGGTCCGGCTGTACTTTTCCTGAAATTTTGACATGGGCTATTCTAACATATTTCCGCCTAAGGAATCCATTTCCTAACTTGAAATTATCAAATTCAATGTTAATTACAAAATTACCCTTAGCAGCCCCACTTTAAGGGTTTCAGGGGCGTTTTCGTAATTATGCTTTTCGGCCTTTTCTGAAAAAGTGCCCAACTATAACCCCACCTAATTTTTGCTCCTGAACTCAATGGAATCATCAAATCATTGAAAATCCAACTCTAAGACCCATTTCTAGAGCTGGCCGAAATTCTCAAGTATTCTGGGGAAAATTGGGGATTTTCGGTTTCGGCTCTGTAAACGCGTTCCTTTCTACTCCTAACCACTTTATTGACTATTCCATTAGGTTACAACTACCATTTAGTACCAATTTGGGCAACATAACAGCCCCATACACCCATTTTCCATTTTTGAAACCAATGACAATCCAGCAAAATTTCACTAATTAAATTGTCCACAACAGCCAGAATAGTCAATACACAAGAGTTTGGAAGTTACCTCAAGCTCCCACTAGCTTTTCTCAAGAGTGGCTGAAAACCTGGCCCTTCTTAACCATGAAAATTAAGCTTCCAACACCTTAAAGAAAATGAAAGAGAAGCTTAGGAGCAAGGTTATACACGTTAGGAGCTAGATCGTCGAAGAAATCGGCTTACCTTATGAGATTTCTCCTCTTTATCTCTCTAAGAGCTCTCAACACACACACACTCTCTCTCTCCTTGGCTGCTGAACCTCACGACAGAAATGGGAGGAAGAAGAAGATGGGAAATATTTTAATTCCATGCCGATGTCATCTTTTATTTTGATGATGTCATAATTCCCATTTTGGGATTTTCTGGCAGATTTTCTGCCCAAACTTTTAAAACTCATAACTAATTCTAGCAAAATCGAAATGAGGTGATTCCAAAGCCAAATGAAAGATATTTAAGTCATATTTATAGGAAAAATATGGGCCATTATCCAAAATTATCACAAAATTCCAGAATTACATAAAACTCATTGCTGCCCCAAAACAGAGTTCAGTTTCCATCCCAAACTTTGGACAGTCATATATGCTAGCTCACAAAATGAAATGGCACAAATTATATGTCCATTTTGAAGCTTGGGATGTGAAATTTAAGACTGGAAAGTTTCCGAATTTTTAGACACCATTTGGTCATTTAAAACGTTCACACAAACTGACTGCCCAGAATAGAGATTCACTGGACAGAATTTCAGATTTTGCATCTTTGCTTCCAATGGTCCCATTTTCATACCAAACATCATTCCCACATAAATTTTCACAAGGAATCCATTGAAAACACCAAATCAATCAACTTCACATCATATTGACATGTTTTCACAAAAATCTCAATATGTCAACACAATTCACATTTCAAAACCTAACATTGCAACTTTTCCATTCCAAAGTTCCAAACCAATTTCAATGACATCAAAACACACTATGGTACCATTTCCCACACAATACCCCCATTCAATTCTTCCCTTTATTCTAAGTCAATTTGGATGTTAATCCACAATTGAACTCAAATACAAGGTTTTGGCGCTACTCACAACACACACGAATCACATTCGAGTGCCAAATCACATCATATTCTCCAAAAGGGTTATTTATCACTAACCACATTCACTTTTGGAGTCATTAACCCTTAATCACAATTTGGGATCTTGCTAAACCGGGGCTTTGCAATCCACTAATCTCAGGCTTATTCTCTAAGCTCAAGTCTCAAAATTCGGGTTATTACACAAGTACTCTCCAAGGAAGATGCATTAGTTGTAGCTTCTATCACAGCTCCTTGGGAATCATCATTGCCTGAAACTATGCAACAAACACCTTTCTCAAGGCTATTAAGTGAAGACTGCATAAGGCTATTATAAGGAAAATCAGATGAAGCATCAAAAACATGTGAAGAGGAAAGCAAGTCATCAATCTCAAGACAATTGATACATGACACGTCACCTTCACATGTACAAAACAAAGAAGTATGAGAGGAGGAAAGGACAATGGATACAACATCAGCATGCTCAACCATATCAAACTAAGCATCATCAACCAAATCATGCAAATCATCATCTAGACAATCAATCATGTTAATGCCTAAGTAGGAACAATCAGAGAAAAAATGATTCATGGCCTCAAAGATATTGAATTGCACCTCTAGGTCTCTAATCCCTATAGTAATGGTACCATACTTCATATTGATAATTTCTAAGTTGTCCTAAGGAAAGGTCTTCCTAGGTTCAAAGTACTATCACTATTATTTTCTAGTTGTCATATCTAGCACATAAAAATTAGCAAGAAATAAAAGGCCTTTCACTTGCACTAAAATGTCTTCTAAAATGCCTTTAGGGTATCGAATGGTTCTATCAGTGAGCTGAAGAACTACACTTGTGTCTTTCAAAGCTTGGATACTAAGATACTCATAGATAGAAGAAGGCATGACATTAATAGCACCACCTAAAATCAAGCAACACATACGAAATGGTAGTCTTAGCTATTATACAAGGAATAGTATAAGAACCCAGATCTTTACATTTAATTGGCAATTGAGACTTAAAAAAAGAACTCACACTAAACCCTAGTTGGATTCTTTAATTATGCATATACTTCCTTTTGTTTGTGCAAACATCTTTCAAAAACTTAAGCCGACTTTGGCATTTTCTTAATCAATTCAAGCAATGGTAAATTCACCTCAACTTTACTAAACATTTCAAACATTTCTTTATCAAACTTAACATCAACAACCTTTCTACTAGCTAAATAGGAATGAAGAATAGGTAGGTCATGAATGTTTACCTCATTACCTTTGAGTGAAAGATCATGGTTGGATGACTTCTTAGCCCTTTCATCTTCTTATACAATCACTACTCCCTTTTGCCTTTAATCTTGCTTCTTTGAAGCCTTCTCAAGGAGTTTCTTCTGTTGCTTGCTCTTAGAATGAGGAGCTTGCTCTTGAGGAATGGAAGAAGATGCATCAGTTTCTTGCAATTGGAAGGGTTGAGGAATCTCATCATTACTTGGAGGAGCATCCACTATGATCTCCTTATCTACTTCCTCATCATCATCGTCCTTAAACCCTATTGTTTTTCTACTTCTCAAGGTCAAAGCATTGAGAGACTTAGGATTGCAAGCCGTATTAGAAGGCATAGCACCACTAGACTTAGCTTACTTGTCATTGATGCTATCCAAAATTTGAGTGACAAAGGAATTCAAGTTAGTAGTCTTAGTTTCTCATCGCTCCATCTTATATTCTAAACTTGCAAACCTTTCTTCAGTTTTAGCCTCTTTCTTGTTCATATCATCATGCATGGATTGAATACTCTTGATAAGTTGTGAGATATGGTTATCATCATTTAGAACATAGTGGTGAGGCTGCAAAGCTTGAGAAGTGGAAGCCTTGTTATGAGTAGGTTTATCATTACTCTACCAAAAGTTTTGATGAGCTTTCCAACCTTCATTGTAGGTGTTAGAATTAGGATCCCACTTAGAGCTTAGTCTCCCTTGATACATAGCATGAACTTCCTCATGGTGGTTAGGATATAAACTTGTAATATGCATCACCAAACCATAATTACCACAATTGGGTGCAACAAGAGCTTGTGAATGAGGAAGAGGAGTGGCTTGTTGAACACTCAAATTCTAGAGCTTAGATGTAATGAAAGAAAATTGTGAAGTAACTGTGTCCATCTTAAACTCAAGTGAGTTCATCCTCTTGTTAGACCCGAAATCATAGACTCCCCGTAGCTCTGTAACATTATATTGTTGAGTGTTTCTGGCTCTTGTTTGAATTTGAACCCATGCCTCTTCAGCAATACAACCTTCTAAAGAACCTCCAGCTGCAGCATCTAGAATACCCTTCTTGTTAGGTAAAAGGCTATCATGAAAATACTTAATTAACTACTTATTATTGATTTGATGGTGTGGGAACTTAGCTAAAAGCTCTTGAAACATGCTTTAATATTCATAAAATCACTACAAAGGATCTTGTTTAATAGAATAGATCTCCTTTTTAAAGTTTTGCAATCCTTACATCAGAAAAGTATTTGTCCAAGAAGGCTTTCTTCAAATTAGCCCATGAATGAAGAGCATCATTAATAGGTCTTGGTAGCATCAAGTACCACTCTTTGGCCTTCCCTTCCAAAGTGAAACAGAACACCTTTAACAATACATCATCTAAGCGAGTACCAATGGGCTTCATATTGGAGCAAGCCAAGTATAAAAGCATTGAGATGGTTGTAAGGGTTTTCCTTTTCAAGTCTATAGAAATGAGGTAATGAAGCAAGCAAAGGTCCCTTAAGCTCAAAATTAACCTCAAAGTTAGGGCATGCAACACTGAAAGGATCATAAGTCATGTCAGATCTTGTGACATCCCTTACGGTTCTTCTCCTTAGTTGACTATTACTATCACTGTCCATAGTTGAACCTTAAAAAACACAATCATTTAGATCAATGCAAAAGTCAAGGGAAGTGGAGCGATCACTTTTCCTATCAAAATGGTCGGACATATAAAGCGATTAAGCAATCAATGCAACAATGGAGTGCCAAAATTGTCTTACACACAAATTCAAGTAAAAAATATGAAATGGAATGAGTGCAAGTGTGTATGAGTACGAATAATATGTATAGACAAGAAGAAAATCAAGAAAATTGGCAATTGTATTGTCAGAATGCTCACTATTCACTTTGAAAACTATATCACTAACATTGCAACTTGGAAATTGAAATCATGCACTCAAATAGCATCAAAAGCAAGTTATCCACAGGCAATTCAAAGGCAATGACACCACTTTACATCAACCAAGCACAAGTCATGCAAAATTCAAGTGAGAGAATGAAATGCAAGAATGCAAATGCAAAAACAAAGGCAAATCAAGATATTTGTTTGTATTTCTTCAAAATTTTCTATGCAAAGATGCAATATGCTATAAAAACATGCAAAACTACCCAAACTAACTAAAAGGGAAAAGTATACTAAAGTCCCATGGAAGGAAAAATACAAAGAAATGGTCCCGGGAAATGTCCAAATTACTGTCAAATCCTATGGGACCATTTTGTAATAAATTCTGGTTCAAAAAAGTCAGAAATACCCCTGTCAGATAAATAGAAAAAAGGAATGAAAAATGATGTCAAATTAGAAGGGAACAACTCTGGATATGGCAGGAAAAACGGAATGAAGATCATCAGTCATGGTTGAAGAGTAAGGTAGGGAATTGATGCCATCAACTCTCTTGTCTTCATTATTCTATTTGATTCATGTTTTTTGTTGAGTAGCTAAACATATGTTTAGGTTTTCTTGATTTATCTTCATTTTGGTTCTGAAAAATGGAAAACACTGTCTACTTTTTGTGGGTATAGTCCTTCATATGCTTGTAAACTATAAAGGCAGACCTAGGTAAAAGGGAAAAATAATTATATATAGTTTTTGTATTGGATATAAATTGAAATTGTAGCCTACTGTACAAATATTATTCCCTCATATATTTTTTAATTTTCTTGTTTATTTTTTAAAAAGGTAAATTTGAATTTCACATATCATGGGATAAAAAAATTGATGTATATATAGACACAGGAAATGTCGACATTCTAATGTATATGTTGTTGAATGAATTGAACATTTAGTTTAATTCTGCCAAAAGAAAATTTAGTTTAAGTATTTTATTTGATATTCAAGAGTATTTTTTGAAAATTAAATTAATTTGTTTTTTTCTTATTTTCTCTGTCAAAATTTTTTCTCTATAAAGTCCAAATCACATTGTTTTTATCAAAACTTTTATGTTTATCATTTATAAAACATAACAAATTATTATTTCATTAAAAAAATTCAGATTTATAAATTTAGCGTGAATTAAATTTTCATTTTTCAATAAAACAAAAAAAATATTAAATTTAAATATTGAAATTAATTTGTGATAGAATTTACTAAACGTAAAGCCCATTCAGTTCAAAAAGCAAATTATTTTGTTATTTTAAAAAGAACTTATAATTTTGTATGGTATCATACAAGATTTGAACACGTTAATGATAACCTAAACACTTTAGATAAGTTAAATAAAGATCAGATCTAAGACAGTAGTACTAGTTAATGCGATATTTAGCATTAAATTTTGGTTAAGTTAGCCCTTTATTTTTGAAAAAAAATAAAGACATTTTTCACAAGGGTTATTTAAAAAAAATTGCACCACCTTGTATGGCACTTGACGGGCAAGCGCCATGCAAGGAGATAATAAAATATCCCATTTAATGGGATACAGAGCCCTTGAATGCAAGCGCCATACAATGCCAGTAATTCAAATGGCCTGCCATTCAAGGCCATTTGAATTAATGGCAAGGCGCTCTTTTCTAGCATCTCCTTGACAAGCACCATACAACGGGAGTAATTTGTTTTTTAAAATATCTCCTTGTATGGTGCTTTCCTAGGTATTAGGAAGCTATGGCTCTTCCCTAGTCAAGCGCCATAGCTGCCATATGTATTTTTTTAAAAAAAAATAGAAGTCTCCTCCGGCACTTGTTTAAAAAAGTGTCATGAGATTAGCTCTACTAAATCCATATTTTGTAGTAGTGTTGTAAGGCTGCTCTCTTTTGGATATTTTAAAGTTTGAAAAGTGGCTAAAAATAATGAAAAACAAAGAAATAGTTGAAAAAAGAAAGGAAAAAAGAGAAGGAAAGAAAGAAAAAAAGCTCACTAAGTTGAAAACCCAAAAAGGCTGTTTAGGAAAAAGTTAGAGCAACAAAAAATGAAGAAGAAAGGGAAAAAAAGAAAAATAAATAAAAGAGATAGGAACAAATACATAAAACATAAGAATAGGATTTGGATATTCTTCATCTCCTTTTTACTCTTTGTTTGTATCTCATGCCTACATAAAAAGTCCTTGTGAGCTATGTTAGCATATAGCTCCTTTAGTGATGGAGAACTTAAATTATTGCCAAGCGTATAGAATGGGAACTAGATAATTTGCATATAGAGAGCAAACACTAACCCTCAAAACACTGAGTGGTGAAAGTAAACACTATACCTGGTGAGGAAATCATTGGGGCATTGCATTCTTGTCAAACATTTTACCTTAATACTAGCTAACTTGAGGTGTGACATGATTTAAATAATGATGCATTGATATATCTCTTAATCCTCTATTCTTATGACAAGGATATTGTCGTCTATGTTTCAATTTCTAAGATTTCATAATAGGATGTTAACACCTTGTTAAGTTTCTTGAGTTATGCTTAGAGGTCTTTCCTCAAGAATTTGAGTATATATAAGGAATTTTTTCCATTTCAATAATCCTTTTATATTCCTACTATGGCATGTGAACCTTTCCCAATTTTATCACTTCACATGTAGGACATTATCTTCCTTCTATTTTCCTTTCAATAAAGGGTACTAAGTTAGAATTTGGGGCTTCTCCTCAATTTTGTTGCCCCCATCCATTTCTCAAGACAACATTGATATTGTTAAATGAAGTTTAAAAAAAAAGCTTTGTCTATGCAAGCATTAAAGATGACAATAGATAGGGGGAAAATTCTTAGCTAAGCAAAATAAAGTTGAATATTTTATTACTCAAAAGTTCTTTCTTTTATCAAGAGTTAACACTAAGTTATGCCCAACGAGAAATTGTAATGTCTTGTCAAATTGGGCAAACCTTTCTTGTATTAGGATTTGCATCAATCATACCTCACCCTACTTAACATGTATTGCATGCCATTTTATATATTGGGGGCAAATTTGGAATTAATTTTTCAACCAAAGAGACTTTTATTAATGTTATGTCATGCATTTCCTCAAAATGTGCTTTTGCTAAGATTGAGGAATACCTAAAAGCTTTTCAACAAGAGTTATAATGGCCAAAACAAGAATGGTATCTTACATGAACCGATAAGTGAAGGGGTTTTAAATAAGATTGAGGCCAAAACGGAGGCAACATTATTGGCCAGGTAGCTCTTCATAATTTTCATCATCAATACTTCATAATTTTCATTATCATCTTCATCATGATCATTGTCAACTCCTTATCATCATCCTCATTCTTATCCTCATTATCTCTTCATCATTTCTATCATCAACATCCTCATTTTATGATTTCCTTATCATTATCATAATCTCCTTATCACATTATCATCATCATCCTCATTAGCATTTCACTGTCATCATTGTTGCCATATTCTCATTAGGATTTTCTCATCACTATATCATCATTTAACATACTGCATATCTGAGCGCCACATGATTAGTGTTACAATACCTCCACCATTATTATTGTCATTTACACACGCACTTCATCTTTATAATTGTGTACATCATCCTCATTAGGATTTCATTATCACTACTATCATCATTATCAGTGTCATCACCTTCATCATGATCATCTTCACCATTATCATAATCTCCTCATTATCATGGCTATCATCATCTTTTTTATCATCATTGTTGTCATCCTCATTAGTATTTCATCATCACTACCATCATCATTATCAGTGCCATCACCTTTATCATGATCATCTTCACCATTATCATAATCTCCTTGTAATCATGGCCATCATCATCCTCTTCATTATCATCGCCATCATCAGTGTCATTATCATGTTTGGGGGTACCACATAGTTAGTGTCATTTCATCACCACCATTGTCATCATCATGTATGACTTCCCCATTAGGACTTCATCTTCATCATCATTAGTGTTATTATCATATTACATGTTTGGATCGTCACGTACTTAGTGTTACACCATTACTACCATTACTACCATTGTCACCATCACTTATGATTTCCTTGATAGAACTTCATCTTCACCAATATTTCCATCATCATCAAAAACCTCATTATATGGGTCATCACATGTAATATCCCAATTTTTGATTAAGGGCAAATCATGATTATTGTGGATAATTATGAATCTAATTTGAATTATTACATGTTTTATGGCAATATTAATTAATATGTCATAATTATTGGAAAATTTATAGAATGGGATTATTGGCCTTGAGTTGGTGATTGATGAGAAATTAATTACTAACTATGGGAAAATGAGAAGTGAGATTGAATGGCTAATGGATGGATTAGAGAAGCTAATTAGGGATTTAGTGAGTAAGCGCCAATGAGGAGTGGACACATGGCAAGCTCACATGTGGGGAGGGATATGAGAAAAGTTAAAGGTATTTTAAAATATATTTTCTCTTTCTTCTTCCCCCTTGGGCGCTGAAATGGTATGGGGGAGGGATAGAATTACCACTTTCTCTCTTTCTTCACTCCTCCTCACTCTCATCTCTCTCGTTCTCTCTCTCCTTCTCTCTCTTGGCGCCATTGTTGCAGAAATAAGGGGGGAAAGCTTGCAAAAAGGTAAGGGAAATGATCCCAAATGCTCAACCTCATTGTATTAATATTGTTCCTTGCATTAAGAGCTTCATTTTGATGTTTATAGTGTGCCCATTGGTGTTGGTTTGTGGCCACACGAAATTTTGGGAAGTGGTGAATCAAGAACTCCCTTTGAGAAAGTTGATAAGGTGAGTGAAACCTATCTATCTATCTATGTTTTGTGCCAAATGGATTAGCTTGGAAATTCTGGAAATTTGGCTTGAAATTTCAAAAATTAGGGTCTTGTGGTGTTTGAATTGTTGTTGTCATGGATTTGATGCTTTGAGATGTATCTTGGGTAGATAGAATTTGATTGAAGCTTAAATGTAAGGTTTGGCACATTTGTGTTGGTTTTGTGCATTGGGCAAAAACAGGGCATGTAATTGGGTTGTGATTTTGGCCATTTTAAGGTTACCATTGTGTTCTTTGTGAAAATTTATGTGGGAATAAGCTTGATTGTTAATTTTGGAGCCATTGGACACTTTGGTAGAAAATTGGAAAATCTGTCTTGTGTGAACTCTGTCTGGGCAGTCAGTTTCCACTAGCGTTTTGAATGACCAAATGGTGTTGGAAAATTATGAAACTTTCCAGTCTTAAGGTTCACATCCCAAGCTTCAAAATGGATATATATTTTGGGTCATTTCGTTTAGTATTCTAGGAGATATGATTGTCCAAAGTTTGGGATGGAAACAGAACTCTGTTTTGGAGTAGTGTTGAGTTTTTGGTGATTCTGTATTTGTGTGATGCTTTGAAGTAATGATCCATATTTTTCCTAGAAATAGGACTTAAATACCTTTCATTTGGCTTTGGAATCACCTCGTTTTGATTTTTCTAGAATTAGTTATGAATTTTGGAAGTTCAGCCAAGAATCAGGGAATTTCTTGGCCACGGCCCAAGGTGGCTGGCCGTGGCCCATGGGTAGCTGGCCGCGGCTAGTGACCTTCTGACCATATTTTGGCCACGGCCCAACGAAGGGCTGGCCGCGGCCAACCCCTGTGTTTCAACACTTTGAGTTTTCGAAAGGAGATCTCTAACCTATTGTTTCCCAACCTTTTAGGGCTTTTATTAGAGGTATTTGTGGCCTCTTAAGGGTCAATTATGATAACCAAATTTAAGTGTTTCAAGTTAATTAAGTCTTGGAATAGAATATAACTCTTCATCCCTAATCATGATTCTAGGATACGACATTTTCCCTAGGCGGGAGAGACCGGTGTCAGAGTACGCCCGGAAGGATCAAGTAGTGACTCTTCTCTCATGTTGTGTATGATGTTTTGGTATGCATAACTTATCATTGAACTTTGTGAACTGTGTGCCATGGTCCATTACGGCGTGAGCACTTCAGCGTGAGCCGTATAGGGGTTGACGCTGGTCATCTCTAGGTCGGTCGTTGAACTGCCGTCGTAATTGACATGGATATTTATGTATCCGACCCGTGGGGTGGTGTTTGTGAATCCAGCCGTGGGCTGTGTGTTGATCTTGCCTGTATGGCTTGTGTTATGAAATGCTTTATATGAATCCCAGCTGTGGTGAAATATATTGTGTGGATTATTGTGATGCAATGTAGTGTGAGCAATCGTAAGGGATGACATGTGTCATACTAACCATTGCCGTTGTAACTGCCGTTGTAGTTGCTTTGTGTGGATAATGATTTGATTTCATGCCTTATTGTTGTACATACTATGATTGATTTGATACTACAGGGATTCCTTAGAATCTCACTCTCCCAAAAACCATGTTTTAGACAGGGCAGAAGGATCAAAGGGAATGCGGGCGACGAAGAGCGGATAGAGCTCCGGTTTAGAAGTATATTTTGGGTTATTGGTTATCATGTATATCATTTGGATGTTTTTGGGATACAATTGTATATAATGGGATTGGTGGTATAGTTTTGTGTAATCCCCAAGTTAAGGGTAATGAATTGTGGGCTTTGTACCTTTGTAAAACCCTTATTAATGAATGGAACCGGAGTGTGTCAGAAGTTTGCTTTATACTCTGATATTTGTGAATGAAATCAACCTGTATAGGGCATTTAGTATTGAAATGTGAATATAAGACTATCATAAACAGGTTTTGTAAAAGTTTTTGTAAGCCATGATTTTGGGAAGTTTGATTTTGTTTAAGTCCCAAAATCATCTAAGGTCTCTAATTCTACATCAATTACGTGTTTATGAACTAAATCTCGGCCTTAATCGTGAAGGGGGTTACATTTCTGATATCAAAGCTGTAGTTCCTGGCAAGGTGAGGATTTGCTAGGATAGCTCCTTAGTTGACCTTAATCCTTTGAGTTTAGGGTAGCTTAATGATTGATAAGTGCTTGTTGCGTATACACACGAGTATTTCATCTAATTGTGGATTGAGATGAATTTTATGGATTATGTGTATACATTAGCTAAGGTACTGACATGGTGAATCATTTGTAGTGATAAAGACAAAATGGTTCGCCCTCTTACTAGAGTCAGGCAACAGGACCCAGAGGTGGAGGAACTTAATGACAATCCTCCTGATCCAATGCGAGAGATGATGGATATCGTACGGGAACAAAGGGACATGATAGCTGAGCTGAGAGAAGAGCTCAGAGAGGAAAGGGCCAAGCGAAATGAGGGAAGGGCCCAGTCAACTCATGAGGAGACTCAACTAGAGACTCATCATGAGGAGACAGCTGAGGGGTCCAATGGATCTCATTAATCCCCACCTCACACAGTACCTAATCAAGAGTCTCAAGGGGTGCCAGTTCGTGAGGGAAGAGACTTGCATTCGTGGGTCTCAAAGTTTTGCAAGCATATGCCTCTGGTGTTCAGGGGGAGGTTTGATCCCCAAGCTGCTGAGGACTGGTTGAACCCGTTAGAGAAGATTTTTGAAGTCCTCAAGTGCCCTACAGAGGTGAATGCAAAACTAGCTGTGTATAAGCTAGAAGGGGATGCAGACCGGTGGTAGAGGAACATCACTACTTCATTGAAAAACCAGAATATATCATTGACTTGGGAGGTATTTCAAGAGCAATTCAACGAGAAGTATTTCCCCAAGTCGGAGAGGCTTGAGAAAGAGTCTGAGTTCCTGGCTATCAAACAGGGAGATACGGAGAGTTTTGACGATTATCTTTCCCATTTCACTCGATTGTCCCGGTATTCTGCCTATCTTCGGGATAGAGATAATGAGGAGTGGAGTTCCGCTATGCTAATCTGGGGATTGAGGCGAGCATTGAAGAAGAGGTTAGCTGCTCATCAATTTACTAACTTCAATAAGGCCATGGAGGAGTGTAGGATTGTTGAGTATAACTTGAGGGAATTGTACCCATCTAAGGGTAGTGGTAGCTGGAATGAGCCTAGTAAGGCCAATACTTCCCAGAAGCGAAAAGGGCAAGGGTCCTCATCTGGGGGCGGTAACAAAAGGCCCTACCAATCTGAGGGTCGTGGTAACCAGAGACCTCCAGCGGGACCAGTGTGCAATCGATGTAAAAAGTACCATCCCAGTAGAACCTGCTCGGGGGATGTGATTTGTTACAATTGCAAATAGCCGGGTCACATTTCCACCAACTGCCCACGACTACAGACAGAACAAAGGCCCAAGAATCAGGGTTGAGTGTTTACAATGACACATGAGGAAGCCTGGAAGTCGCCTGAATTGATCCAAGGTAAAATTCTTCTTAGTGATAAATGAGTAAGATACTTTGTTTGATTCGGGTGCAAGTCACTCTTTATTTCCTATGACTGTGTAAAGCGCCTAGGATTGCATGTGCATAGACTACCATTTGATTTGGTTGTGTCAACGCTGATGGGTGTCAAGGCTGTGACGGCCGAAGCCTGTTTAAATTGTGTGATAGTTGTTGAGGGTCGTGAGTCTACAGTAGATTTAATTTGTTTGCCACTCCAACAATTAGAAGTTATTTTGGGCTTTGACTGGTTGACAGTAAATGATGTACTGCTGGATTGCGACAATAAGAAGATCACTTTTCATAATATACAGCGGGGGAATAATGTGAATGCTAGTTTGAATTTACTTTCAACGGCTAAAGCTGAGAGATATCTTGAGAAAGGATGCCAAGGGTATATGTTGTTTTTCTCCGTTCAGGGAGAGTCAAGTGAAGCTCTAGAGAGTATACCTGTGGTAAATGAATTCCCTGAGGTATTTCCAGACGATCTTAGTGGATTGCCTCCAGAAAGGGAAGTGGAATTTCCAATTGAGATTGTGCCTGGAGCTGGTTCGATATCGAAAGCCCCATATCGTATGGCCCCGAATGAAATGGCGGAGTTGAAGAAGAAAATTGAAGAATTGCTTGAGAAAGGATTCATCCAACCCAGTGTATCACCGTGGGGAGCTCCAGTGTTATTTGTGAAAAAAGAAAGATGGAAGCTTGAGGCTTTGTATCGATTATCGAGAACTTAACAAGGTAACTGTTAAGAATAAGTATCCACTCCCGAGGATTGATGACCTGTTAGATCAATTGTTTGGCTCGTGCGTATTCTCCAAAATTGATCTAAGGTCGGGATATCATCAGTTGCATGTGAAGGCAGCGGACATTCCGAAGACTGCTTTCAGAACGAGATATGGGCACTATGAGTTCCTTGTGATGCCCTTCGGTTTGACGAATGCACCGGCGGTATTCATGGATTATATGAATTGCATCTTCCGACAGTATCTTGACCAGTTCATGGTGGTGTTTATCGACGACATCTTGATCTATTCCAAGAGTAGGAAGGATCATGAGCAGCATCTGAGAATTGTGCTGGGAGTTTTGAGGGAAAAGCAACTCTATGCCAAACTGAGCAAATGTGAGTTTTGGCTTTCGGAAGTGAAGTTCCTTGGCCATGTGATCTCTCGAGACGGGGTATCGGTGGATCCCAGTAAGGTGGAAGCAGTACTTGATTGGAAAAGACCAGAAACTGTTTCTGAAATTCACAGCTTTCTGGGTCTTGCTGGTTATTACCGGAGGTTCATTCAGAACTTCTCGCATATTGCATTGCCGATGACCAAGCTCACGAGGAAGGATCAATCATTTTTGAGGGATGAACATTGTGAGCGGAGTTTCACTGAGCTGAAGGAGAGATTGACTACGGCACCAGTGTTTATTATACCTGATCCTAGTGAGGCTTACGTCATGTACAGTGATGCGAGTAAGCAAGGGTTAGGGTGTGTCCTGATGCAGCAAGGACGTGTGGTGGCCTATGCCTCTCGACAGCTGAAACCGCATGAGATGAACTACCCCACTCATGATCTGGAGCTTGCGGCAATTGTGTTTGCATTGAAAATTTGGCGTCACTACCTATACGGTGTGACGGTGGAATTGTACTGCGACCACAAGAGTTTAAAGTATCTGTATGGTCAGAAGAGTTGAACATGAGACAGCGTCGGTGGATGGAGTTGCTGAAAGATTACAACCTGGAGATCAAATATCACCCGGGTAAGGCTAATGTTGTCGCGGATGCTTTGAGTCGGAAGGCGGTGCTAGTGGCAATGATGATGATCCAAGAGAAGAAACTGATAGAGGATTTTCAGGATTTGAATCTCTTGAATGATATCCTGTGTGCCAGTTATGGTGTGGTCCAAGGGGAGAATGACCTGAGGACTGAGATTGAAGAGGCTCAAATGCATGATGAGCGAGCCCAGTCGATCCGAGCTATGATTGAGCGAGGAGAGACTCGAGACTATGACTTGTCACCAAATGGACTGGTGCGTTATCAGAAGAGAATCTATGTACCACTGAAGGCGGAGTTGAGATTGAGAATTCTTGATGAGGCTCATAAGAGTCAGTTTACTCTTCACCCCGGTATGACCAAGATGTATCACAATTTGAAATCTATGTATTGGTGGCCAGGGTTGAAGAGTGATGTGATGAAGTATATGGCACGGTGTCTTACCTGTCAAAAGGTGAAGATTGAACATCAGAGACCGCCAGGTTTGCTTCAAAGTCCAGAAATTCCAGAATGGAAGTGGGAGAGTGTGACCATGGATCTAGTGGTGGGTCTTCCCAGGATCAAGAATTATGATGCGATCTGGGTGATTGTTGATCGACTCACGAAGTCTGCGCACTTCATACCTATCAACGCTAGCTATTCTCCTGATAGGTTGGCTGAGATCTATATCAAAGAGGTTATGAGACTCCATGGTACACCGAAGAATATTATCTCTGATAGAGATCCTCGGTTTACTTCGAGATTCTGGAGGGCTCTACACGAAGCTATGGGTACTCAATTGAGGTTTAGCATGACCTACCATCCTCAGACAGACGCACAGTCAGAGAGGACTATCCAGACTTTAGAAGATATGCTGAGAGCGTGTGTCCTAGACTTCAAAGGAAAGTGGGACTACTATCTTCCATTGGCTGAGTTTGCTTATAACAACAGTTACCATGCGAGCATTCAAATGGCTTCGTATGAAGCATTATATGGGAGAAAGTACCTGTCACTGTTGTGCTGGTCAGAGTTGTCTGAGAGGAAGTTGTATAGGCCGGATCTTGTTGACCAAACCGCTGAGCAGATTCAAGTTATCAGGAAGAGACTCCTTACAGCACAGAGTCGTCAGAAGAGCTATGCTGACAAGAGGAGAAGACCTCTTGAGTTTGAAGTGGGGGATCATGTTTTCTTGAGAGTGTCTCCAGTCACAGGCATCAGGAGAGCGATCAAGCGGAAGAAGCTGAGTTTGAGATACATTGGTCCATTTGAGATTCTGGCACAAATCGGACCTGTAGCAAACTGGATAGCCCTACCCCCGAGTTTGAGTAGACTGCATGATGTATTCCATGTCTCACAGCTCAAGAAGTACCAACCAGACCCTGAGCATATCATTGAGTATGAAGAGGTTGAGTTGCAAGATAATTTCACTTATGTGGTAGAGCCAGAGCGTATCATTGATCGAGAAGAGCGGCGGCTCAAGCATCAAAGCTTACCATTTGTGAAGGTGGTCTGGAAGGGTATGTCTCCAAGAGAAGCGACTTGGGAGGCGGAAGCGGACATGAGGAAAAGATTTCCTGATTTTATGCCCCATGATGTGTAAGAAATTTCGAGGGCGAAATTTATTGAATGGGGGGAGAATTGTAATATCCCAATTTTTGATTAAGGGCAAATCATGATTATTGTGGATAATTATGAATCTAATTTGAATTATTACATGTTTTATGGCAATATTAATTAATATGTCATAATTATTGGAAAATTTATAGAATGGGATTATTGGCCTTGAGTTGGTGATTAATGAGAAAATTAATTACTAACTATGGAAAAATGAGAAGTGAGATTGAATGGCTAATGGATGGATTAGAGAAGCTAATTGGGGATTTAGTGAGTGAGAGCCAATAAGGAGTGGACACATGGCAAGCTCACATGTGGGGAGGGATATGAGAAAAGTCAAAGGTATTTTAAAATATATTTTCTCTTTCTTCTTCCCTCTTGGGCGCTGAAATGGTATAGGGGAGGGATAGAATTACCACTTTCTCTCTTTCTTCACTCCTCCTCACTCTCATCTCTCTCGTCTCTCTCTCTCCTTCTCTCTCTTGGCGCCATTGTTGCAGAAATAAGGGGGAAAGCTTGCAAAAAGGTAAGGGAAATGATCCCAAATGCTCAACCTCATTGTATTAATGTTGTTCCTTGTATTAAGAGCTTCATTTTGATGTTTATAGTGTGCCCATTGGTGTTGGTTTGTGGCCACACGAAATTTTGGGAAGTGGTGAATCAAGAACTCCCTTTGAGAAAGTTGATAAGGTGAGTGAAACCTATCTATCTATCTATGTTTTGTGCCAAATGGATTAGCTTGGAAATTCTGGAAATTTGGCTTGAAATTTCAAAAATTAGGGTCTTGTGGTGTTTGAATTGTTGTTGTCATGGATATGATGCTTTGAGATGTATCTTGGGTAGATAGAATTTGATTGAAGCTTAAATGTAAGGTTTGGCACATTTGTGTTGGTTTTGTGCATTGGGCAAAAATAGGGCATGTAATTGGGTTGTGATTTTGGTCATTTTGAGGTTACCATTGTGTTCTTTGTGAAAATTTATGTGGGAATAGGCTTGATTGTTAATTTTGGAGCCATTGGACACTTTGGTAGAAAATTGGAAAATCTGTCTTGTGTGAATTCTGTCTGGGCAGTCAGTTTCCACTAGCGTTTTGAATGACCAAATGGTGTTGGAAAATTATGAAACTTTCCAGTCTTAAGGTTCACATCCCAAGCTTCAAAATGGATATATATTTTGGGTCATTTCGTTTAGTATTCTAGGAGATATGATTGTCCAAAGTTTGGGATGGAAACAGAACTCTGTTTTGGAGTAGTGTTGAGTTTTTGGTGATTCTGTATTTGTGTGATGCTTTGAAGTAATGATCCATATTTTGCCTAGAAATAGGACTTAAATACCTTTCATTTGGCTTTGGAATCAACTCGTTTTGATTTTTCTAGAATTAGTTATGAATTTTGGAAGTTCAGCCAAGAATCAGGGAATTTCTTGGCCGCGGCCCAAGGTGGCTGGCCGCGGCCCAAACCTTTCTGGCCTGATTTTGGCCGCAGCCCATGGGTGGCTGGCTGCGGCTAGTGACCTTCTGACCATATTTTGGCCGCCCATAGGTGGCTGGCTGCGGCTAGTGACCTTCTGACCATATTTTGGCCGCGGCCAACCCCTGTGTTCCAACACTTTGAGTTTTCGAAAGGAGATCTCTAACCTATTGTTTCCCAACCTTTTAGGGCTTTTATTAGAGGCATTTGTGGCCTCTTAAGGGTCAATTATGATAACCAAATTTAAGTGTTTCAAGTTAATTAAGTCTTGGAATAGAATATAACTCTTCATCCCTAATCATGATTCTAGGATACGACATTTGCTCTAGGTGGGAGAGACCGGTGTCAGAGTACGCCCGGAAGGATCAAGTAGTGACTCTTCTCTCATGTTGTGTATGATGTTTTGGTATGCATAACTTATCATTGAACTTTGTGAACTGTGTGCCATGGTCCATTACGGCGTGAGCACTTCAGCGTGAGCCGTATAGGGGTTGACGCTGGTCATCTCTAGGTCGGCCGTTGAACTGCCGTCGTAATCGATATGGATATTTGTGTATCTGACCCGTGGGGCGGTGTTTGTGAATCCAGCCGTGGGCTGTGTGTTGATCCTGCATGTATGGCTTGTGTTATGAAATGCTTTATATGAATCCCAGCTGTGGTGAAATATATTGTGTGGATTATTGTGATGCAATGCAGCGTAAGCAATTCAGCGTGAGCAATCATAAGGTATGACATGTGTCATACTAACCACTGCCGTTGTAACTGCCGTTGTAGTTGCTTCGTGTGGATAATGATTTGATTTCATGCCTTATTGTTGTACATACTATGATTGATTTGACACTAGGGGGATTCCTTAGAATCTCACTCTCCCAAAAATCATGTTTTAAACAGGGCAGAAGGATCAAAGGGAAAGCGGGCGACGAAGAGCGGATAGAGCTCCGGTTTAGAAATCAACTTGCTTTGTAAAACCCTTATTAATGAATGGAACCGGAGTGTGTCGAGAGTTTGCTTTATACTCTGATATTTGTGAATGAAATCAACTTATACAGGGCATTTAGTATTGAAATGTGAATATGAGACTGTCATGAACAGGTTTTGTAAAAGTTTTTACACTACTACAGAATATATATTTTACGTCCCTAAAGGACGTCCCTTTTTAAAAAAGGGAGGTAAAAAATAAAGGTGGTAGCATTTTTGTAATTATGGATAAGAACTGAATAGCTTTAGACGTCCCAATTTAAATAGGGATGTCTAAAATGTGACTTTACAAATTTTAGACGTCCCTATTTGAATTAGGGACGCCTAAAGTAAAAAAAAAAATTCTTTTACTTTAGACGTCCCCAATTCAGATTAAGGACGTCTAAAGTCATACTTTAGACGTCCCCATATACATTGGGGACGTCTAAAGTTTTTTAAAGTTTTTTTTTTTTTTTTGAATGAGGGACGCCCTTTGGCGTCCCTCATATATATATAGGGACGCCATTTTGGCGTCCCTAATACTATTATTAGGGATGCCAAAATGGCGTCCCTGATGATACATCAGGGACACCCTTTGGTGTCCCTATATATTTTGGCGTCCCTCATTCAAAAAAAAAAATTTTAAAAACTTTAGACGTCCCCAATGTATATGGGGACGTCTAAAGTATGACTTTAGACGTCCTTAATCTGAATTAGGGATGTCTAAAATAAAAAAAAATTTAAAAAAAAAACTGAACAACTTTAGGCGTCCCTAAATTAAATTGGGGACGTCAAAAACAATTCAAATTTTTACTGACAGTCTTTATTTGTCAGTCTTATACTACTTTTACACTTATCTTTCTTTTCCCATAGCCGCAAACATAAGAAAAGCCATTACCACCACGCGTTTTAACTCTTGCTTCTTCTTCTTTATATGCTCATTTTACTTTTGCTTCTTCCTTTCTCTCTCTTTTTTTCACCTCCAGATCTGTTATGCTTTCTTACTATTGTTTATTATTTTATCCTCTTTCTCTTTTTTCTTTGGGTTTTCCTTCTATTTTATTTTCTAACTCGTGTTGTTATGGTTTGTAGATCAGGACTCTGAAACATGCTTCATGGCTACATTCCACTGAGAAAACAAGGTTCATCTCTCCCTGTCACTCTTCTCTATTCATTATTATGAGAAAATGAATTTCAATAATAGAAGGAGATAAGTTTTTTGCAACTGATTCCTCTTATTGTTTTCATCTTCTCCCTATGAGATTTCAGCTTTGGAGTTATTATTGTGTAGATTTGGATTTCAGACACTAGATCTGTAATTTTATTGACGATGATCTGTAATTTCTGGTTTTAAATACTGTTCAGTTCAGATCTGTAATATAAACGATTTTTTTTTAAAAAAAAAAAGCACTTTAGATGTCCCCATTTTAAATTGGGGACTTCTAAAGTCCCACTTTAGAAGTCCCCAATTTAAATTGGGGACGTCTAAAGTGCCACAGTGACACTTTAGACGTCCCCATTTTAAAATGGGGACGTCTAAAGTGTCACTGTGGCACTTTAGACGTCCCTTCTTAAAACGGGGACGTCTAAAGTCCAGACTTTAGACGTCCTTTTATCTACGGACGTTATTGCCATTTTTTACTACGTCGCTCACATAGACCTCCCCTTATTTTCAGACATTAAAAGGCCTAAAAAAGGGACGTTAAAAACGTTTTTTGTAGTAGTGTTGTAAGAAATGATTTTGGGAAGTTTGATTTTGTTTAAGTCCTAAAATCATCTAAGGTCTCTAATTCTACATCAATTACGTGTTTATGAACTAAATCTCGGCCTTAATCGTGAAGGGGGTTACATCACACACTTAGTGTCATATAATGACTATCATCAAAATCATTCATGACATCATTATTAATACTTCATCATCATCTTATCACTTTCATCTTTATTATAAATGACATCATCTTCATTGGCATTATCACAAACACTACTTCAAGAGGCATCACATGTTCAAGTACCGACACCCCTTTCAAGCCCAGTGACAGATGGCACCCTTTCAAAGCCCTGTATCAGCATGCACCCTCAAAGCCCAGTAAAGGCTGACAACCTTTCAAATCCCTTTATCGGCAGGCACTCTCAAAGCCTAGTAACGATTAGCACCCTTTCAAAGCCCTATATCGACAGGCATCCTCATAGCCCAGTAATGGCTGGCACCTTTTCAAAGCTCTGTATCCACAAGCATCCTCATAGCCCAATAACGGCTAGCACCCTTTCAAAACCCTATATCGGCAAGCACCCTCAAAGCCTAATAATAGCTAGCACCCTTTTAAAGCCTGTATCAGTATACAACCTCATAGCCCAATAATGGTTGGCACCCCTTCAAGCCCTATAGCAGCAAGCACCCTTTTCAAAGCCCAGTAACAGCTGGCACCCCTTTAAAACCCTATAGCAGCAGGCACCCTCAAGACCAGTAATGGTTGGCACCTATTTCAAGCCCTGTATCTGCAAGCACCCTTAAAGTCCAGTAATAGCTGGCACCCCTTTCAAAGCCCTGTATTTGTGGGCACCCCTTAAAGCCTATTAACGGCTCGCACAATTCTTTTAAAGCCCTTTTTTTTTTGCAAGAACTATTCTTTAAAAGCCCTGTTCCAGCAGGCACTAATTTTTTTCAAGCCCAGTAACGGTTGGTACAATTCTTTTACGTCCCACCAATGTCCTATATAATTAGGCGCTTCACTTCCATTCCAAGTGGTTAGCTAGTTCCACCGGCGTTCTTCTCCCCTCTGAACCAAGTAAAGAGGGGCATGAGCACTATATTTTTTTCAAAGCCACTTTGGTTCTAAGGGGCACTTTATTCTATTTGACCTGATAAAATACTTGTTCTTATCTTTACTTGCTTCATAGGTGAGAATGTCACTTTTCTCAACTATGCAACAAGTAAAGAGAGGCAACTGTGAACACTCTATTTTGTCTGGGCCCCACACAAAAAAAATTAAAAAAAGAAAAATATCATGCTTGATGCTTACACATCTAAATTAATAAGAAAATAACATTGATGGCAATTGGATTATAATTGAAATTTGAAAAATGATCATCATTAATGGTGATTGTCTTGCAATTGAGGTTTGTAGTAAATGGCAACAACTTTCAAAATAATTCATCTCATTGATGTTGATTGATATTCAAATTAGAAAATTTAGTGTAAAGTCATTATCAAGGAGAAAAAAAATAGATATTAAAAAATACAAACATGTCTCTCATTTATGTTGATATGTTTAAATTAGGAAATTGCTTATAGGGAAAAATATAAAAAATTTAAAAAAAAAATTTAAAAAATTCTCTCTCAATGATGGTGATTAGGTTTAAAATTAGGAAGTTTCACTAAAAAAAATTTAAAAAACAAAAATAAAAAAATATTGGGTCAAGTTAGGAAGTTTTATCAACAAAAAATACATAAAAAAATAAAAAATGCATTTATGAGAAAACCCCTACTTTGAGGTTATAAATAGAAGCGCAAGGGTTGAGGCAAGGCACAAAAATTTTGGGAGACAAAGGAGCCAAGATAGGAGGTAGGGAATTTTCTTTTATTTTATTTCTTCTCATGACTACAAGGGTTGAAGAATGGGAGGAGGTGCTTGTGATAGGGTGATATCCATTACTTTATCTTTTTCATGTCCCCAAGGAAAGCTATGTTTGGTTGTTGTCACATGTGTATCTCGACACCAACAACTTGAGAGGAATCTAATATGATTCGGATTTGATTATTTTGCTCTCACTTTCTCTCTTCCATTATGCCTTTGCTTTTTTTTATTTTTTTTTATTTTTGTTCTCATCACGATATGCTCACCCATTCCACCCTACATATTGCAATTGTCTTATCATTGCTTACTAATACTTGTTCCTTTCCTCAGCAATGGACACACAAGCATTGGACATGGCATGTGCACCGCCATTAGCTTTTGGATTGGTATGACTTTTGTTCCTGACTATATTTGTTGGATGATATGCTCATTGGTGATTAACAAATTGCATCATACCTTCTCTCTCTCTCTCTTTTAATTTGAATAAATGGACTTGATGGTATAAGCAAGTGATTCAGGTATGTGCTAGCTCTACATGCTTTTGGATCTTTTGTTATAAATATTATGTTGATCACATGATTAGTGCTTGTCTTTGCTTGCTTAATACCTGTGAATCCACTTTTCTTATAAACCTAAAAAAATATTTCTTTTCTCAAAATAAATGAATTTGATTTTAAAAAGGGATTTATGTCATGTGAGGTTATGTGAGAACCTCCTCAGAAATTTTAATCCAAAATATTTTTCAGAAAAAACAATAAAGAAATTGCAAAAAAATTAAAAGATATGAACCAAACAAGGAAAATATTTTTCTCCAATAAATTAAGTAAAATTTTTCTAAAAGACACCCACCAAGTTGCATGCTTTTCTACCCCTAAACTACGTGGACTTTAATCCCTCTAAAAGGTATATGGCCTTAGGCTCTCTTCCTAAGTTAAGTCCAACTTTATAAATAAACAATTTTCTCTTTATTAATTTCTCTTTTTTTGTAAATATTTTCTTAATTTCTTTGCTTCTTTAGGTAATTATAATACAATTAAAGGTCATATTCATTTTTAAATAATTGACTTTGAGTAACCATTCTTATGAACGGGTGTTGTGGGGTGCCTAAACCTTCTTCATGCACAATCGACTCTTGAACCCTATCTAGTTTTCATTTTTCAAAAAAGTTTCTAAAATTATCCTTTTTTAAAATGTTGGTAGCGGCTCCATATTTTTCAAATTTCAGGCGCTAGAAATATTGTTGCATGTAAGAGATTCATCTGTTTTAAAGTAATTTGAGGAAGAGCAATTTGAAGCTTATTTCTTTTTGTGGTTACGGGTTCTCTAAAATCATTGGTAAGGAAACAAAGCTTGCCTAATAATATAAGAGAATAATGTTATATGGTTATGTGGATGCTCTATAAGTGGCTGTCTGACTGATTAGGCCACGAATAGAAGTGACTTGTTTGAACCAATCCTCTGTTCTGTATTGCATCGGGTATATGTGTGTGTCTGGATATGCAAAATTGGGAATTATAAACATTCGCTTAGTGTTGTGTGATCCTGAAGCAGGATTTTAAATCATTAATATGCCATTAGATTGCTCGAAGGAAACCAGTGAAACATTGTGATTTCAAATCTCAAGGGGATTTAATGGCGGGTTTAGCTAAGGGAAATAAAGAACAGTGAACTAAGTTATATAAATCACTGTATAATAGCTATTCATCCTAAATGGTTATAATAGATAGTTGGTGGGTTACTTGAATGTATAAGGGCTTACACATTGCTGTACAAGTGGGTGACTGAATTATTTAAATGATGAAAGGTATTTGTTCATGGAACCGCAGGATTGCTTATTAAAATTGTGGAATTGGGATCAAAAGTTGCTGATTGGCATTTTAAATAAGTTATGGGAATATTTGTGCAGCTGTTTGATCCAGCCGTGTGAAGCCTAGTATAGGTAAACATATATTGCATTGCTACTGCTATGGAACAGATTTTAGGGCAGCAAATTGCTATCCTGTCTTATTGGTTGCTGATTTGGCTTGTTGAGTCAATATTCTTGATTATTAAGGATGTGTTTCGAAACTCTAAAATGTTGGTGCTAAAGCTGTATTCCAAAGTTAGAAATTTGGGAGGAAACTTTAGGTGCTGACCGAAATGTTATGGGGCTAAGGTGGTCCTTAATTGGCATTGGCATGATTATATAAGCGATAAGATGGGCAGTATAATTTTATCCAAGAAAGAAAAGTTTAAGTGTTAATATTAATGCTCAAAGTTGAGGCTTTTAGAGAATGTAATTATGCAGTTAAAGTGTACCAAATATGTATGTTCATATGCTTTTGTACACATATAACTTATAGGTTTTGATTTGTGTCCAAATCCACCAATGAGAAATCAAGGAGCAAAAGAAAGGGAGCAGGGCAAAGGCAGCTTTAATCATTAATTTCGTATATTATGTTTTGATTCCATGCTTGTTGATAACTCTCCATTGTTATTATATTTAAAGTATATTTTGAAGAATTTTGGAAAGTTGTCTAAACAATTTTTGAGAGATTTTTATAACATTTTATGAGATATCAATTGATGTATTATTTGTGGGATTTCAATTTAAAATATAAGTTTTTAAGTTTAAAAATAAATAATAATAATGGGAAGCTTTTCAAATTTTTTTTAAAAAAAATCAGCTTTTATTATTGTTGTTGTTATTATTATTCCTCCTCTTATATAATATTTCATTTCTCTTCTTTTATCACAGTTGGGTAGCACGTTTAGGCTTAGGAATTTTTAATCACTTGCCAAATAAAGAAAACAAAAAGCCTTGGTGGAAGGTACACATGCAGGGCCAGATGTAGTGGTTTTGGGCTTGGGCTTTCGATTTCCAACTTAAGATATGAAGAGGAGGACCAATTGTTAGAGTGGACCGAGGAGCTATGTGATATAGAGCTGGAAATTGGGGGCTCCTGGGGGTTAAAAAAAGAAAGGAAGCCATGGAGTTTTGGAAAGCAGAGTTAGAGGGCAGCGGCAATATTCATTGAAAAAATCAGAGGAGGGAAACAGTGAAGGAGAGGCAGACGACTGGAAAGAGAAAAGAAAATCACAGTTCGTCACTGTTCATCCGTCACTCTTCACGTGTTACTGTTCATTGCTACTATTCATCGAAACCAGGTCGGACAGCTGAGAGATCTCTGCATTTCATTCTTTTTATCCTTGTTTCAATTTGATTCCCAGTATGATTTTGGATCCTGGACTTACTGTGGCTGTAATGGCATTTATTTTGAATATGTGTGGCTAATTATTTTTGAGCGTAGAGTAGTTATGAATTAATTTAGGGATTTTGAGCATGTATGAACTAGTTATTTGTGTTTATTGTTATTTTGTTTACTTAATCTTATATTATTTTATCTATGTTGTGCTTGATCACCACTAAATAGAGAATTGGGGAATTTAGATTAGCCGTAGAAGAGGATTTTAATTAGACCATAGGATTAAATAATGTGGTATTAGAATTTATTTTAATTTGCCAATAGGATAGAAATATACCTATTAGACCCATATAATCATATTAGAGTGAAATTGAATATTTATTATCTCTTGAGTAAATTAATTAGGAATAACAATTTTAACTTGAGAGAGGAGTATAAGTGATTGGGAGATTCTTTTATCCATCAATACTCTGGATCAGCAAATTAATATTAAGTGCATTTATTTTGGGTGATTACATGCTCCTAGACTTGAGAAAGCGATTGGCTACTCTAGGTTATTTTTCTCAATTGAAATCTTAAAAATATTAAATTTAGCACTTTTGATTTTCTTCCATCTGTTTTCAATATCCTTATTAGATTTGCTCAACTTAAATGAAAATAGAAAATTTAATTTCTAATCACTAGTTCACTTAAATCTCTATGGGACGACCTTAATTTGCTATTATACTATTTTCACAGCCTGTGCACTTGCGATGCTTACTTAAAATTTAGTAGCATCAAGTTTTTGGCGTCGTTGCCAGGAATTTTAAGGCAATTGGTGATTAGAATTAGAAATCTTTTAGTAATTTAAGCTTGAGTTTTGTGAATATTTTTATTTTGTTTTTATGTGTGCGTAATTTGCTTTATTTTCATTGTTTCTTATTTATCTTTGAAAAAAAAATGAAAAAAATGGATTATTCAAGCATTCATTTAGTTCAATCAGTGATAAATTGTTATATCTTGGTTCTTTATTAGGAATGCATGTGGATGGAATGAGATAAGAAAACATAAATGCTGGTTGGATTGAAAGTTCTTCTTATAATTTCTTTTCTTGTGCTTATTGTGAAGAGAGTCATTTATGTGACAATTGTCCATTGAACACTACCGGTCATTATGTGAGAGATGATTTCAATAGGAACCAAATTTGTTTTGATCATTCTTTTTATCCTAGTGAAAGTTTTGAGCAACATGAGCCTTGGAATCCACATTTAAATTTCAATTCAAAAGAAATTTCCGCATCTTTTCACTCTTATCCACATTTTGAAGAAAATACTCTTGAATATAAAAGAAAAGTCTAATTTAGAAAAGTTATTTGAGGTGTATGTAGACTCATCAGAGAGATTTAATAGAGAGCAAAAGGAATTAGCCACTAGAGTTGAGTCAAGGGTTCAAAATATTAGAGTTTATGTAAATCAAATTATTTCGTGCCTTGAAATTATGAGGTAAGATAATTCCTTAAGAATGACGACCACTTCTTGTGTTGTTGATTATTCTAAGGAATTTGAGGATGTGGAATTGTATGAAAATTTAGCTCCGTGGAATGTGATAATGAACTTAAAATCATTTTATAAGAGAATAGTGAGTATAGTCTAGAAGAAGTTCCAGTTGTGGAACCTAATTCCTGTCATTTTGATGTTGAAATTGATGTAGATATCCCAAAAGCTATTATTCATAACTCTCCTATTGACTCTTTGACCCTTATTGATGAGAGTTAAATAGATTTTGTGATGTGCTCTAAATTTTTATGTCATTTTGATGTTTTGGTTGCATGCTTGTTTATGCCATTGTTGTTGCAGTTGAGCATGAGAACATGTAAACAACTTACTTCTGTTATTGCCATAGCCATGTGTACTAATAGTTTCACTTATTCAGTTTTATAGATATTGAGTTTTTGTAAGATATTGTTTTCTGTGGCTTGTTTTCCATGTTCAATTATTTACCATGCATTATATACTGAAACATGATTACTGCTACTGAAATTTCCCCAATCTCACCTCTCTCTCTATGTATTAACCATAGGAGCAAGTACATCTCATGGAAAGGAGAAGTTGGTGGATGCCTTGCTAAGGTGGACAAGATGGAGCATTTGGCATATTTACTCTGCACTTAGTTTAAGCTGATATAGCATACCCCGTTTGATTATTTGGGGTTGTATATATATCTCCATAAGGAGAATAGTAGCTAAGACTCCAAATATGGTGGAAGCCCTAGGTATAACTAAGTTATATACTCAGTAAAAACGTTTTTATGGCGTCTGACATTATGTAAGGTAAGCATTTGGATTGTTCCCTGATATTTGGCAGGTTAATAGTACACACCCTAAACTTTAAAATGAGTACTAATTTGTAATATTTGGATGTGTAGATAAAAAAATATGAATTTCCTAAATTGGGTCAGAAATCTGGAATTTTCAATGAAAATTCCCATGAACAGTATGAGTTCCAAGAAAATATGGACGTAATTGGACCCTATTGAGCCCAGGTCATTCTATTCTATTATTATGAAAAGCATTAAAAGAGCTTAGGTATGAGCTTTGAACCACTATTATCAAAGTTATATTAAATTAGTTATGAAATTTTAAATTTATCAGAAAATCTCATTCCAACAATAAGTGTTAAAACTTGTCATGTTTGAGAAAAAGTTTTTAATTATTGGTGATTTCTAGGATTTCTAAAAAATAGTAGTGGTTCATTCTCAACTAGATAGCTCTAATAAATGACCCTAGAGCAAGATATGAAAATCTGTAATTGGTTAAAATTTAGAGAGTTTTATAAAATTAGTAATTTACATAGGACACCACAAAGAATGCCATGTGTCATATATTAATATGTTGTAACAATTCCCGTTAAAAAGATAAGGGTTAGTTAACAACAGGGAGTTAATAATAAAAAAAATAAAAGGTCAGGAGAGTTAACTTTAAACTTTAAAATGTCAGGAGTACAGTTTTTTATAATTTAGCTTAATTTATTTTGTATGGGCGGTCAAAGTTGTCCAATTAGGGATGCTAGAGGTGAGATTATATTAGGAAAGTCTTTGATTTATTATTCAATTTGAAATTATCTTTACATGATTAATTATTCAAAGTCCATGTAATACACATGGAGAAGCAAGGTCTCTGTTTTAATATCTGTGCTTTAATACCCACGTTATATTTTCATAAAAGGAAATGTGTGTGTGTGTGTGTGTGTGTGTGTGTGTGTGTGTGTGTGTGTGTGTGTGTGTGTGTGTGTGTGTGTGTAATGCTGTGGTTTTTCTATTGTCAATGATGAAAGTAACCTGACTGCTTTTTTAATTCATTGAGAGAGATTTTACTTTGATTATTTATGTGAAGTTTTCACTATTTGAATTTATTTATTTCATTATTTTAAATTTTAATATTAATATTATATAGTGTTAAATCCTAACCACTCAAAACTTGATCTAAGGTTTGGGATGCGAATTGGGGAGGAAAAGAAATGGAGAAAAATCAATTCTCGTTTTCAAAGGTGCAATTAATTATACGTCTATGAGTCTAACTTCTTTGACAAAAAATTCAGTGAGGAAAATATTCCGGCTAGGAGGAGGACATCTTAGGGTGTGTTTGGTTTGAGGGGAGGGTAGGGGAGGAAGGGGAGGGGAGGGTGGAGAAATTACCATTTTGGATAAAACAAACTTAAAATTTACCCTCTCATTTTTTTAAATTTTGGTTTCCCACCCAAAATTTACTTTCTTATTCTTTTTAAATTTTGGTTTCCCGCCTAAAATTTAAATTCTTTCAACCCAAAAAGCTCATGTTTACAAGTTTTCTTTTTTTAATCAAATAGTTGACAAGTTAAACCGTCTAAAATTTATCTTCAATATTATAATTGATCGAGTAAATAATAAGCCAATTATATCTTTGTTTTATTTAAATTACAAAAATATTTTTATTTTTAAAAACACATATAAATATTTCTTAAAATTAAAATGTCTGTTACACATATCTTCTTTTTATATTTGGCCTTTAAGTTAAAGTCTTAAACTTTTGCTTTGACTAAAACATATCTCATTAACAAAAGAATTATTTAAACTTTCAAATTTTTCAAAACAATGAAACCAATACATAATTCCAATACATATTTTTTTAAACTAGGTAATATGTTATAAAATTTATTAATTTTCATTGTATTATAAAATTTTATAATTTAAATTTTTCATAACATTTAAACACATTTTTATTACGAAAGTTCATACACATATTTAGTCAAGTATATATTTATTGAAATAATTAATCAACTTTGCAATCAACTTTTTTCAGTCGACACATGAACAGATTTACTAAGCTTCTGTCCTACTATGAAAAATACATTAAAAAATAAGTCTTTGCAAAGAAAAATATGAAAATTCTTAAATTTTTTAAAAAAAATTTACCTACCTAAAATTAAGGATTTAGTGTGATGAATAATAAATTAGTGAATAAAATTAAATTTTAATTAAGAAAATATCATTTTAGAATATTCTTAATGGAGTGAATAGTCTGAACTTAAATGTGTGTTTTTAAAATATGGGGAGATCACTGTAATTAAGTTGAAATATAAGGGAGATTGGATTAGATTTTACTCTAATTGATATTATTTCAAAACGGATGCTTTTCTTGTGGATGTGTTTGTTTGGTTTTATCTGAAGGGAGGAGAAGGGATTTTTAATAACCCTTTGTACATGTTTGGTTCAAGTAGGGGTGTTCATAAGACGAGACGGAAAAAGGGACATACCTATTCCGCTTCCCATCCCGCAAAGGTATAGAACAATAAAATTGTTCTGTGTCCCATCATTTAATTTTGGTCCCTATAATTTTAATGCTCTACAATATGTTTGCTTTATAACAGGGTCAAATCCACTTGAATCAGTTTTAATATAATTTTGGTCCCTATAATTTTAACGAGTTTTAGTTTTTGTCCCAATAAAGTAAGCCACATCAGTCTTAATTACCAATTCACATCAACCTACTAAATGATATTAATGCCACATTAACAAAATTAACACCATTAAGCTCCTATTCAAGTCCTTATAAAATTATAGAGACCAACATTTTGGACGATTTAAAATATAGGGACAAATAACCAACAAATAAAAAAGAATCAAAATCAAAACTCATTAAAAGTATAGCACATGAAGTGGGTTTGACCCTACTTTAAATATTAAAAAAATAAATACAATATTTTTAGAAACTTTAAAATATTATTTCCGCATGTCACACAAAACATTATCTGGTGTGTGTGTTCGTGCACAGAAACACAAAAAAGAAAAAAGAAAAACTTATTCTCATACAATGTGTGTGTGTGTGTGTTTACACCAAGGATAAGTCATAAGTATAATCTTGTGTATGTAAGTATGTGCGGAGAGGAGGTTATATATTTATGTAAAACTCAAAATATTAACTCCTATATGTTAAGAAGGGCGCAGCGGATGTTAAATCTTATCATTACTTGTAAGAGTATATGAAGAAACAACTAAATAAATATATGATAAAAATTAAATCACACAAGAGACATCAGAATTATTAATGTAGAAAACCCCTTAATTCAAGGGGTAAAAGCCATGGGTTGTCCAAACCAAAGTAAAATGATCTACTATTATAAAAACAAGGTACAAGAAAATGTCAACATGATGCTGGAACACATCCAATCACCCAGCCAAACAACCAAAACTAGAAGCTTACAATAATAGAGAATAATAAAACAGCTAAAATACTAGAAAAACGTCTCTGACCACAAATATGTTTCTCTCTCACACCAAGCCTTCAAACGACGATCCCACCATTGAAACAAAACAAACCATATGTACTGAACCTTTGACCAAATTCAGTTTGATCCAATAGCCAACGAGTGTGTAAACACAAATTTACTATTACTGACATGTGAAGCTATGTTTTCCGTTTTCTCTCTTCTTTTCACTCCCTCATGTCCTTAATATAAATATAAGATCCGCTTTAATAAATAAATTGAATTACATGTTAAACACCGGAGGTAGCATTTACCTAACTAGGAAACCTCTTATTACTTTTTGATCGCCCAATCCATGCAAACAATGCAAGGAGGATTAAAACAAGAGCTACACCTCCAACAACCCCTCCAATTATGAACCCCTTTTTGGCTGATCCTGCAAAATTTATAGGAAACAAAGGTAATTTAGGGTTTGTTTAATTTCATGTTTTTATAACAGTTTTTCTTAAAAAAAAATAATAACCTGCTTGAAAATATATTTTTTGTTGCATGTTCCCAAAACAAAAAAAAAAAGTTGTTCCAAAAATCAAAAAAGAAAAACAGAACATCTATTACACGTTTTGTTATTTTTGTACTACAAACTTAGAGAAGGTGCAGATAACATTTTATTTCCATTAAATAAAATCCTTCTAATAAATCAAACTATTCTTTCACCCTTCACTTCACCATTTTAGATATATTTTAATTATCAAAAAACTGATTCAAACACATTTAAAAAAAAAAATTGTTTCCAAAACTTATTTTAAAAATTTACTCTACAGAATTGTTCTAAAACACATAAAAAATAGAGAATAAAATTAAACAAGCCCCCATTTTCCAACCAGTCACTCATTTAGATCTACACATTAAGAAACCAAAATATGATGTTGCCGTTATAAATCTATGGGATCACCAATATCTTGCTAAGTAACTACATGCATGTAATTAAGGGGCTATAATCAAATTTTTGAATGTTTTGTACCTTTTTTTGTCATGGGTGTGATATCAATTGTGTAGCTATCGTTAAAGAAGGAAGTGGTGGAGTATCTCAAGAAACAACCAGCATCAGAAGCCCTTCCATCTGAAAAGGGAAAACAAATCTTCATACTATTGTATCGACCCTCCAAGCAATCATTGCAACCGTTTGCTGAGATAGTCTCAGTACACTGAGCAAACGCATAAATAGTTGTTCCATTATTGTTATTTGGAACATTAATCATTGTGGCGGCTGAGAAACTAGGGATTTTAGGTGTTGTTATTTGGAGATTCTTTAGCACTTGTCGCACCGTTGTAGTAAATATAGTGGCTTCTCCTGTAGTTTGATTCCCACATGATACGAAATTGAAAGGCTGCGTCGTCTCGTCAAAGAAACCATTGCAGTTGTACCTTAAAACCATGAAGTATCTCGTATCATTTTCCAAGGTGCACAATTGGAACTAAGAGATTAACTTTTGTAATAACGTCGCAATATCATGGCAATAAAGAAACCTTTAAGTTTGTAGACTAGTGGGGCAAGGGGGTGTCAGCTGCCGCTCAAAATTTCCCCACTTCCCCAATGTTTTTCTTTATCGTTAGATTCTGAAATCTTATGGGCAAAAAATGGTGAAGTTTTGAATTTTTATGATTTTTTCTTAAAAAAATCAAATTACACAAATTTAGAGTATTTTTTTCTTTGAAAAATTGTAAAAAAGTTTAGAAGTGTGCCATTTTTTCTCCATAAAATATCAAACTGTCACTTATTTTTATTTTATGTAAAATCTAATAATAAAATAAATGGGAAATGACAGAAAAATACCATGTAAACTTCAAAATACCACTGATAAGAAGAGTAATGAGATTGACAAGAATAATAATGGGATTGACAACGCAAATATTTGTCAAAGAACTAATTTGAGATTTTAAAATTCAAATGGTATTTTTCTGTCATTCTCTCTAAAACAAACACAACAAAATATTGAGCAAAAAAAACAAACAAACACAACAAAACATTTGGAAAGTGGGGAAATTTTGAGGGGCAACTAACACCCCCAAATCCAGACTAGCCAGTGGTACCTAAGGAAGCAGCCGTCGTAAACAACATGGGCGCCGGGGGCTACGGCCTTGATGCAGCTACGGATTTGTACAGCAGCAGCATCGAAGCAGGCGACACAGTCAGCGATTGGAAGGTAATTTCTGCATTGGAAAAGAGTGAGAATGGGGCTTTCTCCGCCACGTTCAAGCTGTGCAGTGGCGAAGTGCTTGTTTTGGCCACTGATCTGCTCTTTGATATCTTGAAACGTCGCGTTTAGATTTTCATTGAAGATGGAGGTGTTGGTAACGAAGAACGGCTCGAATGGTCTGCAGAGGATCTGAAGAAGGTTGGTCTGTGGATCTGAAACGATGCCGTTCAGAGTGCAGCATGACCAGAATATGAAGGTTAGTAAGGGAAGGAGATTAGAAAGTCCAAGCATGTTTAGTTGAACGGATGAAGATGAAGTAGAGAAGGGTGTATAATAATGGTGAAAGGAAGGCGTAATAGTGTTTGAAATATATAGACAGCAACAAAAATGATGTTATTATAATTAAAAGGACAATTAATCCAACTCCGTTGACTTTATTAATCTACCATGGCTGCTGTCTCATATGCAACATTTGACTTTTTTTTTTGTTTTAATTCATTTGATATATATATACACACACCATGGCTGCTTTCTCATATGTAACATTTGACTTTTTTTTTAATTCATTTGGTATATGCAATTTTCTTTCAGTCAGTTACTTTCAACAATTGAAGGTTAAAAAAAAACAAAGAAAAAGTTATTTTCCACTGAGCATGTAACTGCAAGCTTGAAGCCCACAATTTCATGATGCAATGGGCCCAAATATAAATGAAGACCCCAAACTCAAAGCAGACAAATGGGTCTGAGTTAAGAAAATTAAATGAGCCCATTGATCTTCATTTTGATCTCTTCAGTACAATCCCCACAGATAAAATAAAAGCTATTCAACCAATAAATTGTTAGTTAACATGGTAAGCGGCCTCATCCCATAAGGAGCAGAACATAAATTCAAATGTCGGAAAGTAAGCTTATTAGAAGAGACAAAAACCCTTAAGTCTCGTCTTAAGTCCAATCCAAAGTGGTTTGAATATGCCCTGAATCAAATAAAAAATATCTATTGTAAAGATATACTGTTCGCAAGTCATGGATAGTATGATTTATTTTTTAGAGTCCATGTCATACATGGAGAAGCAAGTCTAGTTTAATATCTGATGCTATAATGCCCACCATTCGCTTTAGCATATCCTACTTTTCAATAAAAAGCATATCAGACGCTTTATAATTAATGTATATTTTTTTAATAAAAAATGTATTCCCGAATTATAAATCACATATACACTTACTCGCATTGATGAACAATTAAATTGAGCGAATGAAATACAATCATCTTCTGTTTTTTCCATCGTCTTCTATACATTACTATTTCTATCTGGGGTTCAAAACTCAGATTCACTCACAACTATAAATTCCTATGTATGCACACTGCGTGTAGTAACAAACAAGTGCAGGCAAATAGGAGAAGAGTCTCTAATTTGTTTCAATCAAGATAGGCATAGTGGGTTTCATATTCTCCAATAAGCCATTGCCTTGGAGCAAAACAATTACTTCAGACATTGATGGCCTTAATTCAGCAGATCCTTGGATGCAAAGCAGACCAATCTCTATGATTCTCTTCACTTCTTCTGTATTATACTCATTAGGGTCCAAGGTATCGTCCACCAACTCTATGTGTGAGCCTCTCTCATATAGTTTCCAAGCCTATCAAGTGAATTAGAGGGAAATTGAATAAGAAAGCGAAACAAGACAAAGCAAGTTAAAGCAGTCTTGCATGCAAATTTTCTCAAATGAGATTGTTATTTTTAATTAATCACAGAAATTTTCTTACTGTTTGAAGGAGGAATGCGCCTTCATCACCATCACCATGCATATTCAATTTACTACTTCGTTGGCCACTGATAATTTCAAGGACGACAACGCCATAACTATAAATATCAGCTTTTTCTGATAATTGACCATGAAATATACATTCTGGTGCTGTGTATCCTCTGAAAAATATAATATTATTGGCAGATCAAATCAATGCAAGAACAATATTTTGAATATGAAATAGACATATACATTGTGAAAGTGGTTCATCACGTGTCATCAATATGAATTGTTAGAATATAACAAAAAGGCAATCATTTTGACTTACAATGTTCCTGCAAATTTTGTGCTGAGATGAGACTTTTCATCGGGTAAAAATCTTGCCAAGCCAAAATCAGCAATTCTTGGTTGGAGATCATCATCTAAGAGAATGTTATTAGTCTTTATATCTCTATGTATGATACAAACATGAAATTCTTCATGTAGATAAGCCAAACCCCTTGCTGTTCCTAAAAGTATGTCATATCGTTGCTTCCAATTGAGAGAACCTCTATTTTTACCTATTTCAAAAATTTACAAACTTTAAAGGGTTGAGGATAAATAATAGCATGTATATATTTTAAAAAAAGTTCAGATAAAACTTCGAGATTTTTGTTTATTGAGTTCTTGAATGAAATTATGACATGTGAATTAATGAACTGTTGCCAGAGGAGATAGTGATACATGTGTTGGTTGAAAATATGTCCACATGTCATAATTTTATAAAGAAACTCAATAGCTATAGATTAAAAAACTACTCCCTCTAGTTCATAATATATGGTACTTTAACATTAAATATGTCATAAATTGAAATTTTTTAACTTTTACCCTTATTAGAAAATGTGTTTGAAAATGTAAAGAGTGGGTAAAATTAAAAATGAGCATTAATTACAGGGACAAAACTAAAAAATGAACATCAATTATCTTTCAAGTAACTTATATTTTGAACCAAACCATTTTTTTAAAAGGGTTTTATATTGTGGACTGGAGGGAGTATATATAAGCTTTGTTGGCTGATAAGAACATACCGAATAAGAATTTATCAAGACTGGTGTTTTTCATATATTCATAAATAAGAATTCTCTCATCGCCTTTACTGCAACATCCAAGAAGCCGAATAAGATTCCGATGATGAACATTGCTTATAAGCTTCACTTCACTTTCAAATTCTTCATCCACCTTCTTAGACTGGCGTAAAGTTAATTTCTTTACAGCAACTACTTTCCCATTCTTCAGAGTACCCTATTTATAAATTTAAAGATTAAGAATGTCAATCCTTAAAGCGTTACTATAAGTTTTGCTTATTTAGAAAACGACATGAAAGTATTCCATTAGAAAGCTAGATCAAAATATATAGTTACCTTGTATACAGCACCAAATCCGCCTTCTCCAAGTTTATTTTCTTCACTGAAACTTTTAGTAGCAATCTTCAACTCGCTATAACTAAAAATTATTGGCCCTTTCAACTTACTTACTCCAGATATGTCTCCTGTCGAGGAAAACATAAGTCAAATTTTGTTTCTTCATATATAAATTAAGAAAAATCGGTTAGGGACTTCTTTCCTAATAGAGATGAATTGAAGTCCATAACGTTTTCTTTATAAAGAGAAAATGTGATAAAAGCATCACATTAAATCATTAGAAAATGATGCACAAAACTTTCCAAGGTCGTTTCATACCTCTAGGAACTGGTCTTTCATGCCTTTTTGGTCGTTTAATCCAAGCTAATAGTGCAAGGAGGACGAAAACAAAAGCTACACCTCCAACAACTACACCTATAATGCCCCCCTTCTTATTTGAACCTGCAAGACACACATATAATAGAGAGAACTCACTTTCAAATGAGTCAATCTTTATGTACAGCTATATATATATATTTATATATATATATATATATCCATGTCTGATCAGGCACTGAAATAAGACAGACTACCTCCGCTCTTTAATATAAGAATCAGTTGATTTTTTTGGGGAGATTAAGGAAGCTAAATAAATTACTTGAAAGTATTTATATTTATCATTTGTATATCAAACTAATTTATTTGACTTATAAAATAATGTATAATCTAATATGCATATACTATGATTAAGTAACTTATTTAACTTCCTTAATCTCTCCAAAAACAATCAACTAAATCTTGTATTAAGTATCAAAGGGAGTATAATATAACTTGATAGATTCAAAACTACACATAAGCAAACCAAATTGTCATTGATCAGTAGTAATTAAGTGCCAAATGTATCAAAAAGCAGAATGTAATATCAATGATTTGAAGAAGATAAGGTACCTTGTTTGATCAAGGGTTGTGGAATATGAAAGGACTGGTTAGGAGGAAAGAAGGAAGTGGTGGAGTATCTCATGAAGCAGGCATTAGCATAAGCCCTACCATTAGAATTGGGAAAACAAGTCTGCAAATTGCTATACGCAGCATTCAAGCAACTGAGGCACAGATTCTGAGTGATAGTTCCAATACATTGAGCAAAAGCATAAATAGTTTGATTATTATTATTAGGGACTTGCATCTTTGTGGCTGTAAAGAAACCAGTGGTTGTGGGTGTTGTAGTTTGAAGATTCGTTAGCATTTGTTGTGCTGTCGAGTTAAATGCGGTGGCTTCTCCGTCAACAGTCTGGTTTCCACATGCTACGCTGTTAATTTGCGGCGTTATCTGGAGAAAGAAAGAGCTGCTGACATCATACCTAAATACACCACAAAGCATCATATATTGGTTATATATTTAATACAAAATACTAAACGAGAATATTCAGAAGTCAAATACCATAAGAGTAAGTACAGTATAGCCTAGAGGGCACTGAATAAGAAAAAGAAAACCTCTGCTATAACGGTCATCTATCTTCGTCTTCGTCTCCAGCAGTCCGCCATTTCAGGATCGATTCTGCTCGAGATTCTGCTTACACGGTGAATCTACTTAGCAATAAGCAATCTCTTTCTCACAGGGAAAGTTCGTATCGGTGCGATTTCTTCGTGCGAGAGCATAACGGTGCGATTTCTTCGTCTTCGTCTCCAGCAGTCCGCCATTTCAGGATCGATTCTGCTCGAGCTTCTGCTTGGCACGCCTTCTGAGCAGGTGGATCTGTTCGATTCTGCGAGGCAACCTTGGACACAGACCACTTTTTTGAGTGATCGTTCTGGTTTGATTCCTCTGTTTTCTGAAACATAGATCTGCGGCCCATGCTCTGTAGATTCGCCGTCGACAATTTCAGACGCCTGGTGATCTGTTTCAGTTCCAGATCTGAGTGATATGTGGCGGAGAAGTTTTCTTCATTGAGAGGAAAATAGAAAATGGAAAATAGTGAAAAGCTAATGCGAATAAAAAAAAAGGTAAGGCATGGTTGTCCAGATGATCCGAATGACCAAGATGATGATTTTTTTAAAGGTCAGGGTCAATCCTTCAAGGAAAAACTTCTTGGATCTGAAAATGTGCAAGTCTCGAAGGACAAGAAAGGGAGCAGTGTTATTGATGATGCATGGGCTGAGTATATTGAGGGACTGCAAGGTTATTTTCAGAAAATGACTGACGAGGAGGAGATACAAGAAGATTCTGATAATGAGGATTGCCCAACTTTCAAGTTTACTAGAGAGGAATATGAGTGTTATGGTGTGCACCATGGAAGAGGTCTCTGATTATCAAACTCCTTGGTAAGAACATTCCTATTTGGGCAATGAGAGTTAGCTTGTCTCGCTTGTGGCAAACTAGTAAACCATTTACAACAAGGGATCTTGACAATGGTTTCTTCGTGGTGTCTTTTGAGGATGAGGAAGACATGTTGAGGATTTATCAAGAAGGACCATGGATGGTGGCGGATCATTATCTTGTAGTTCAGCGCTGGCGACCAAACTTCGACCCATGGAGTGCGGAAGTGCAAAGGAAAACAGCCGTTTGGGTAAGGATTCCGTTGCTTCCTCTTGAATTTTTTAATGTGGTTAGTCTGAAGAGATTGGGCTCTTTAGTGGGAAAAACATTAAAAATTGACCGTATTACCTATGCAAGTGAACGAGGAAAGTATGCTCGTATTTGTGTTGAGATAGATCTTAAGAAACGATTGAAATCAGCGATTAACATATTTGGACGTCGTCGATGTATTGAATATGAGGGCTTGCATCTGATTTGTTTTGGGTGTGGGAGATATGGTCATCATAAAGATGCTTGTCCAGATAGTGTAAAAGATCAAGCTACGGTAGAGAAGATAATGACTCCGAATTCCGAAAACGGGGTTAACTCGGCTAAAGCTATGCCACAAGTTAATGAGACTACGGGCGCAGATAGTTTTTCTGAAGTTCCTGGTGCTACAGATTTGAATCAAAAACACACTCGAACGATTATGGAAGAAACCAAAATGGTTAGTGCCGACATGAAGTCAAAGAAGGAGGGTCTGGGAACATGGAATTTGGTGCAACGACCTTGGCGACGCAAATCAGGAAACAAAGATCACAGTGGTATTGCTCATCAAGGCGGGGGGAGATTCTCGCATGTCAATGACGATTTAATGGGAGCTGATATTAAGGAGAAAAATTCAGAGTTAGAGAATGAGAAAAATCTCTCAAGTGATAATCTGGATAAGTTTTCTAGACATGCGCCAAATGTGCCGAGAAAGTCAAAAAATGTAACAGCAAAACAAGGGGGTTCCCATGTTCTTGGGAAGGGAACTAAATTTCAGAAAAGATGGATTCCTGTGGATACAGAAGCACAAGAAGGGAGACCTCATTTTCTAAAATCTCCTAACCCATTTCAAGTTTTGGTTACTGAAGGAAGGGAGGAGCCCATTGACATAATGCATTTAGAGGAAAAAACGGGGGTGGAAATGACCTCTTCTACTGAAGCTAATTGGGGATCTATAAGCAATGCATCCCCTTCCATTGGTGCTCCATGAATTGTCTCTTCTGGAATAGTAGGGGTACGGGCTCCAAATCAATGCCGGGGCTTATACAAGAGATGAAAAAGAGATATCTGGTTGATTTTATGGCCTTATTTGAAACTAAAGCTAACTTAGCTCAGATTCGCCTTCGTTGTCGTCGTTTTGGTTTTGATCATTTTGAAGTTGTTGAAGCTGAAGGGCTTCGTGGGGGTATTTGTTTTGCTTGGAATGACCTGGGTTACAGTGTTTCCACTATTACCAAAACTAATCAATTTATTCATATGAGGGTGGAGCGAGGAAATGAAAAAATTTTCATTACTTCGGTTTATGCTAGCACTAACCCGATCAGAAGAAGGCAGTTGTGGTGTGATTTAAACAATCTATGTCCTGACAACTCCTGGCCGTGGTTAATTGGTGGGGACTTTAATGCTACTCTCTATCAACATGAGCGAAGATTAAAGGCTTATCATCCTATTTCAGCTGATAAAGAGTTCTGTTGTTGGTTTGAGAATCTTGAGCTTCAAGATTTGGGCTGCCATGGTCCTTTCTTTACTTGGAAGAGAGAAGGGTGTGAGAGCCGAATTGACCGTGTATTAGTAAATAACAAGTTCATGGATATATACAATGAGGCTTGTGTCAAGCATCTTCCCTGGTTTAAATCTGATCATAGACCGATTCTCTTGCAAACTACTATCAAAGAGCCTTACGTTATAAAGGATAGGCCATTTCGGGTTATTGCTTCATGGATTCTTCATGAAGACTTTACAAGAATGGTAAAGGATACATGGGACCAAGAGCGTTGTTGGGATCTTAATGTGGAAAAGTTCACTACGAAAGTGGGCACATGGAGTTATAATGTTTTTTGTCACCTTGGTCACAAGAAAAGAAGACTTATGAATCGACTTGATGGGATTTCTAATTCTACTGCAATGACAGGGCTTACCTTTGATATGGATCAGCTTCAGAAAAAGCTTTGGCTTGAATTGGAAGAAGTCCTCATCCAAGAAGATCTTCTATGGGCTCAGAAAGCGAAGTGTAATTGGTATTCTATGGGAGATAAAAATACAAAATATTTTCATGCTCGTGCTAATGGTAGGAGGAGGAGAAACAAAATTAAAGCCATTATGAAAGACTCGGGTGAATGGACCGATGATGCAAACGAAATTAAGCATATTGCTACTGACTTCTTTGTTAATCTCTTTCGTGAGGAAAATAATGGCAGAATAACAGATTTATCTATCTATCCATTCCCAACGATTGATCCGGCAGATTTATTTCGTCTCCAGAGTAATATATCCAGCGAGGAAATCAAATCAGCGGTTTTCAACATGGGGGCTTTGAAATCTCCAGGCCCAGATGGTTTGAATGCTCTCTTCTTTCAGAGTCAATGGGATATCCTAGGTCCTTCTGTGATCAAAGTGGTCAAGAGTGCTATAGAGAATCCTGCATCAATAAAAGATATTAACCATACCTTCATTGTGCTTATTCCTAAGAGGGAGTACCCAGAAACTATTCGTGATTTTCGACCCATTAGTTTATGTAATGTAATTTATAAGATTATTACTAAAATTATTGCTAATCGTATTAAATGCCTTCTTCCTCAGGTTATTTCACCTAACCAATGTGGTTTTGTACCGGGAAGATCCAGCTCTGATAATATTGTGATTGCTTAAGAGGTGATACATTCTATGCGAAACATGAAAGGAAAGAAGGGATTTATGGCCATTAAAATAGACCTAGAGAAAGCATATGATCGAGTTCGTTGGGACTTCATTATGAGTTGCCTAGAGGAACTCCAAATTCCAAACAGTTTTATAGAGGTGGTAAAGGCCTGTATCTCCTCTCTAACTATGCAAATTCTCTGGGAAGGTAGTAGAGCGGAGGAGTTCTCTCCAACTAGAGGCATCAGACAGGGAGATCCCATTTCACCATACTTATTTGTGATATGTATGGAGAAATTGGCTTACATCATTCAACATATGATATCTACTAACCGATGGAAACCGATCAGACTAGGTAAGAATGGTCCTCCTATTACCCATTTATTTTTTGCTGACGACTTGTTACTTTTTGCAGAGGCAAATATGGACCAAGTTGAGACGATCAAGGATTGCTTGGATAAATTCTGCAATGCATCGGGTCATAAAGTGAGCGCAAACAAAACAAGAGTCTTCTTCTCAAAAAATGTTAATCATAATAGAGCACGACAAATGAGCGAGGAGTTGGGTTTCCAAATCACAGGGAATCTTGGGAAATACTTGGGTGTACCTTTGCACCATGATCGTGTTACTACTGAAACTTTCCAGCATCTGGTTGATAAAGTTAAAGATAGGCTAAGCAGTTGGCATGCCTCAAGAATTTCTCTTGCAGGCCGTGATACATTAGTTAAATCAGTCATAGCTGCGATGCCTTCTTATAACATGCAGACGACCAACCTACCAGCATATGTTTGTGAAAATATTGAAAAGAAGGCACGTAACTTCCTTTGGAGTTCATCAGATGAACAAAGACGAATGCATCTAGTGGCGTGGGATAAGGTTTGTACTGAGAAAACAAAAGGGGGTCTAGGTATGAAGCATATTAGACAACAGAATCGAGCTTATATGATGAAGCTTGGGTGGGGATTGATTAAAGAGCGAGATTCTCTATGGGCTAAAGTTATCAGAAGCAAGTATGGTTGTGGTGATGATCTCATACCACGAATTAACGCTAAAAAACCAGGATCCAACACCTGGAGTGGAATTAAACAAAACTGGCCTAAGGTACAAGAAGGTATCCAGTTAATTACAGACAGAGACGGTATAGAGAGAGCTCGTTGGAAATTTGAAAAGCATGGTTCCTTCACGGTGCGATCGGCATATAAGGTTCTCTCTCACGAAGAGGTCTCTCTAGAAGGTAGATGGAGTGATGTTTGGAAACTCAAAATTCCCCAAAGATGTAAGCTTTTTGCTTGGCTTATGTTACATGGACGACTTATCACTAATAGCTGGAAGCAACGAATGTCCCTTCATCCTAATGGCCGTTGTGACCGTTGTCAAGAGTTCATTGAAGATGAAATTCATGCAATTAGAGATTGCAAGGACATTAGGAATATCTGGGAGAAAGTCATTCACCCATCCGTCTATGACAGATTCTTCTCGGGTAATATTCATACCTGGTTCCAGGCAAATATGAGACATTCTTATGGGCTTCATATGGAGCAATGGAAATATCTCTTTGTTATAATCTGTTGGCTCATTTGGAGGGATCGCAATGAGAGAATTCACTCTTGTCCGAGCATGGATCTCAATCAAATTAATGCTAAGGCTAGGGCAATCCTAGGAAGCTTTATGGAAGCTACGAATAAGATTAAATATACGAAGCTTGCAAGCAATCAAGTTCAAGTTGAAGGCTCTACATCTCACAATGTCGATAGTTATACTACTGTAGAGGTCGATGGAGCTTATTCTCAGTGGCAAGGAAAATGTGCATGTGGAGGAATTATTATTGACCATAATGGAAGTATATTGGAAGGTTTTCGTCTCAGGCTTGAGAATGGTGAATCTCTTGAAGCAGAAATCTGGGGTTGCTTATTGGGCTTGAAGAGAGCATGGGAAGGAGGTCATAGACTGGTTCGATTGAGAAGCGACTCTCAGGAAGTGATACATCTTCTTCAGAATGATATTTCTGACCTTCACGAAGATTGGTCTCTCATTATGGAAGCGAAAGAAATGCTACGACGCGACTGGGTTGTGATAATTGAATATATTGAGAGAAATTTGAATGCTAGAGCTGATTTAATCGCCAAGACAACTTTGAACGACTACCCTGGTTTGACCATTATGGGCCCTGACACGTTGGCTAGCGTTATGCAGCTATCTTAGTTTTGTGTTTATTTTTAATTTTGTTTTATGCTTTCCTTTTGTATCAAAAAAAAATACAAAATACTATAAAAATAAATATTGGTATTATATATTTTCAATCATTTAGGTTCAGCATTCAATTCGTACGCTAGATTTTACAAGTCCACAAAGAAGAAAAATATGATGCTCCAGATCCTCAATAAATAAATAAATAAATAAAGGAGATGTCATGTTTTCGTCCCGGTCCCGCCCTGATCCCGGTCTTATCCTATCCCGGTAGGAATGGGATGGGACATAGGACAGTTTTAATGTCTCGTACCCTTTTGCGGGACGGGACACGGAATAGGCCTATCTCGTTCCCGTCCGCTAAACACCCTTACTAAATATAAAAACTCAAACCATTCTACCTTCTTAATCTGCAATTTTCCCATACAATCCATATTAATAACACATATTAAGTTTCCATCAAAGGATAATTTCAATACAAATAATTAAAAAGGGTATTTTAGAAAAACTAATATACATTTTTAACTAATAACTAATTTTCTTAATCTTTACAAATTAGTTATATCTCATACCTTAAAGACTAAAGAGAGTAGTTATGCATAATATTTTGTATTATTAATGAGTCTTATTTCAACAATGCTTGGTCCAATGGGAGGTATAGCTACCCAAAGGCACTTTCTATATTCACACTAATTCAAATCAAAAGTTGTGTTTAAACAACCATAGCTTGTTTCCTGGACTAACCCTGGTCGGTTGATTATATTTTGATATGAATAATATATAAAAAAATTAATTATATTTTTTATTAATTAATGTTAATTTATTAATCATAGTAATAAGCACATCTAATTGAACATACAATATATTGATAATGAATATATGGGTCACTTTATAAATTTATTTAAGGAATAAAACCCCATGCGAACCATATTTTATTGAAACTGATAATTTATTGATTTATATTTTTGAAAAAAAAATAAACAATTCGACGGAGAATCATAGAGAGAAATATGAAAATACTTCTCATTATTTCCAAACTTAGATCTAGATAAACAAGAAAAGTTAATCAAGATAAAGCTGTAGTATAGAACTCTTAGTCTAGAGGCTATAGAGTATAGACTACTAAACATGAAATAAATCATAAAAAAGCAATCAATATTTGGTTGTTATAGGATATTAGCATGCTATTAAATTAAAACTAGTTGTTCGTAAGAAAAATTAAAACCTAGTTGGTTATTGTTGAAAGTGTATGGAGACATTCACATGCAGTATTATATCATAATTATAATATGTATGATAATATAATCAATTGTTGGGAAAAAAAACAATATAATCAAGTACTAAGCTACTGAATCTATTTTAATTTTTAGGGTGGAAGAGTAAAAGTACCTATATATATTTATCACATATACACCTAACACCACATATAAATATTTGATATAAAATGATACAAAAAAGCCAAGGACGTTAATAGGCTAAACGTCTGTCTGCTTTAAATTATGGGCCCCACAATTTTGGAAACGTGTTAACCACAACATCTCTCGTGCCCCACAATTTTGGAAACGTGTTAACCACAACATCTCTCGTGACCTATCTTTGATTAAAGAAATACTCCATCCTATCCTAATTATAAGATAAAGTTATTATTTTTAGAGAAATTAAGGAAGTCAATTAAATTATTTTAGAGTATTTATATTTATATTTTTTTTTCCAAACTAATTAATTTGACTAATAAACTAATATATAATATAAGGATACTAAAAATATAAACACTCTAAAATAATTTAATTGGCTTTCTTAATTTCTCTAAAAAAGTCAATTTTATCTTATAATTAAGATAGGAGGGAGTAATAAACTGTGGGTGCTATATTAGTCAACACAGATACATACACACAAGGAGGCACGTCAGATGAAAATATCATCTCCCGTTCATTCGAGATTAATGTGAAGAGATCGGACGGCTTTGGAAATCTCACCCAAGGTTTCACCCAATTTGTATACTACTATCTCAAAACAACGAAGAGAAAGTTCCTTCATGGTTCATAAACACTCCCCATCGGAAGCAACAGTCGAGATTTCACTTCACCTTCATCTTTATCATCAGCCATCCTCTGCGCCGCCAAGTAAGCGTGCGTCATGCACGATCCGGTCTCCTGCTGTGCCGTCAGCAGCAACACTGTTTCGCCGTAGGATCTTGCGGCGGAGCAGATGGCGTCGACGGTGGAGAATCAACCGGGGCCGGCGCAAGCGATGAGGAGGTCACCGGCAGTGATGGGTGGTGTGGTCATGTCGAAGACGAAGTAATTGCAGAGGCCGAGAAGAGCGAGGCGCATGCAGAGGGCTTTGAGCATGAGGCCCTCGCAGCTGACGCCGTAAAGGAAAATGGTGCCGTTTCGAGCGGCGGTGGCGGCAAGCTCGGTGACGAGAGGTCTAAGGGTGGTGGGTAGAGTTTCGTGGGCTTGGAGAATATGGAGGCGATGTGACTGCAGATTTGTGAGGTTAAGGAGGAGGCACAGTTTATTATTTTTGTAGTCAAAGTCAGGTCACGAGAGATGTTGTGGCTGACACATTTACCAAACTATGGGGCCCACCATGTGCAGCAGACGGTAGTTTAGCCCATTAACAACTGTTGGTATTCTTGCTTTTTTTTTTTTTTTTTTTTTTGCGTGAGCACGGTATCCCAGGGCAAGCCATCTTTCAGGCATATCAACGGCCCCAGACTAATCCGTTCGACCCGTGATAGGCACCCTATAGGTGGGGAAGTCTGGCCAGTGGCAATTTTCCATTCCCAAGTCTCGAACTCAAGACCCTTGGTTAAGGGAGGAGGAGCCCAACCGCTCCACCCCTTGCACCTGGTTATTTTTGCATCCTTTTTAATGATCATGGTTGATACCTAAAGTTTGTATTCTTTTTCGTTCTAATTATATGATATATTTATTTAATTTTAAAAAAATTAAAGATAATGGTTAAATTAGTTAATCATATTTATTTTTCTAAAATATCCTTATTTAAAATTTAAAATGGCATCCAATTGTTAATTCTCTATTTTTGTTTGTACCTCTCCTGCCCCAATTTCTCAAAACTCTCACAAAATCCGACGTTGTCAATCTCCCTCAACAACTTTCAAACTACTTTTATTAAATTATTAATGTGTTTAATTATTATTGAGAAAATATTAATAGGGGTATTTTGGGAAGAAATTGACAAAAATTAGTACTTTATCTTATAATTAGAACTAAAATCAACTCTTATATATTATCCTATAATTAGAATAGGAGGGAGTATATGATATCAAGTGCATATATGAAAAATGTACATGGATATTTTTGTACTTTCACCCTAATTTTTAATTAATAATGTCAGTTAATTAGTACTGTACTTGCACCTACTTTGTGTAACGAAATTGGGTTCTTATCAAGGAACGAAAAACCGGACCGGGCAATGAACCGGTCACAGCACAGGTTCAAGGGTTAATGGGTCAACCGGGGTCTAACCGGTAGTTGAACCGGTCATAACCGGTCATATTAAAATATTATAATTTATTAGTGATAATATATATTAATATATTTTTAAACTTCTATAGATAAAAATAAAGATTTTTAGAAAAAAAAATGTTTAAAATCTATTAGTATTAGTTATAATACCTATACTTATACAAAGATATCTCATTTCTTATAATTATTATATCTTTTTAATTAATTTTTTTCATTATTTTCTTCATTTTTTTAGATTTGTTATTTCTTTATCTATTTTTCTCTTCATTTTAGTCTTCAACTTTCCATTTTGTCCTCAAAAAACACAAAATAAAAATTTGAAAATTTAAAAAAAAAAAAAAAAAAAGGAAGAAACCGGGTCAACCGGTTTTACCGGTTCGACCGGTCTGACCGGTTTTTGATCAAACCGGACCGGACCAGGGACCGGTTCCCGGTTCAACCGGCCGGTCCGGTCCGGTCCGGTTTTTTGAACCATGGTTCTTATACTACATCAACATGCATGCGTGTGAAGTTTCTTAGCTAGTAAAATAAATTGACTTTCTATAAACTTATTGATATATAATAACAAACAAATTAGTAAAGCAGTAATATAAAATATTCAATCAGTTCTTATTTCTTAATATAAGAGTTAAATAACTAATTCATATAAATAAATAAAATTAACTAACATGGTTGTTTGTAAAAAATTGTTTGTTAGTTTCCTTAAAATATATATAATATATATATATATTATCATTTACATTACCCTAACCCTTAATGAAAATTTCTTGATCTGTGTAATTAATAAAGATAGTGTAGATTTTCGAGACAAAATAAATTATATTTATGTTTATGACTAAAAATAAACCCTCTACCTAACTCCTGTGTTTAGAGACCAAGAGAGCAATTGGAAAAGCAATCAATCATATTATTGAACCACTATTCAATAAAAGAAAAAGTTGATCGAACTTGGTGGACTAGCTAGCTGTAAATGTACCTGAGGAAGCAGCCGTCGTAGACGACAAAACCACCGGGTGACCCAGCGCCAACGGGGCAACTGCTGAGAATTTTCACAGCAGCAGCGTCGAAGCAGGCGACACAGTCGGCGAGGGAGAGATAGTTTCTGCATTGAAAAAGAGTGGCAACAGGGTTTCCTCCATTGGCTTGCTGTGCAGTGGCAAAGTACTTGTTTTGGCCACTAATCTGATTTCTGATGCCTTGAAACGTTGCGTTTCGGTTTTCATCGAACATGGAGATGTTGGACACTAGCAGTACGTCGTATGGGTCGCAGAATCTGCTCACAAGATGGGTCTGTGGGTCTGAAACGACGACGTTAAGGGTCCAGAATGAGCAGAATATGAAGAAGGCAAATAAGAGAGGGAGATTAGTGCGTTGAAGCATGTTTTGTTGAGATTGGTTGAAGATGGAGATGAAGAAGGAGACGAAGATGAGGAAGGAAATAGTTGTGGAAGAGTTTCCTTTAATGACCAAAAAGAGACCAATGAAATATCACTTCCTTCCATCTTCTTATGTCACATCAAGTGGGGTCAAAAGTACATTTGTTTTGATAATTTAATTATGGGTATAAATATGTCCTGAGAATAAAAAAGTTTATGTTTGTTATGGTACTGATCTGTTTATAAATTATTTTTAATATAAATTGAAATAAAATTATTTTTATATATTTATCTTATATATCATAAATCATAATTAAAAAAATGTTTTTAAATATTTAAATTGTTATTCTAAAATAGGACAATTACAACCAATCACACACATTCTTGATTGGGTTAGTTAAAAAATATTATAATTTACTTGCATAGATCGTCATAACTATATATATAAATTTATATATATATATATATTATTATTTTAATATTTTATATTACTAATATTCACCGCCAGCGAATCTGGAGCCTGCAACAAGATAAGATGACTGCAAGTTGCAACTTTCGTGTGTCCCCGGACTTTCGTCCATGGGCCACACAGCTCACATGCAGAACAAGAAAATATCATCTCAGTATGAACACTGACCAACTTTTCCAGCAAACCTTTATAAATAATTAAGTTTTATTGTATTAACTTTTATGCTCCGTTCATTAAACTAAAGATGCAATAATACATCACGTGAGCTCATTATGAGTGCCAAAACGCAAGTTGAAATGTGATTTTTATCTTTATTAAAAATTTGATTTTAGAATTTAATTTTATATTAATAATTTAAACTAATTTTATTTGTGTAGTCATCTAGAATATTAGATTATTCTTATTTATTATTGTTTGCTCCCTTCATTTATTATTAATTAATATCCTCAAAACATTTCAATCTTTCCAAATAAGGTTAAATTGCATCCAATGGATTGAAGTATTTCCATGAGCTTTCAGTATCCTTAAAATAATTTTTAATTTTGTATATTCAACACCTTAAAATATATAATAACATTTAACATATTAAAGTAATTTCTGTTGGGATTTTACCGTTTAAAGTATCTTTTCAGTAACATTGAGTATTCTAAACTTATGATATTAAGTATTATTAAAAAATCATTTTAAGACGTTGAATGAACAAAAATTATTTTAGGTTATTGAGTGCAAAAAAAAAAACATTTTAAGATGTTGGAGCAAAAATTTAATAAAATTGAGTTTCTATATATGGAACGAACCAATTCAATACGTATCTTTTTTACGGGTATTTTCAAGATAAATACATTAATTATTCTTTTCAGTACACAAAAAACAAATACCTTAAGTATAAATTAAAATATAAAATCTTAAAATTATACTTTATGACAGTAAACGGAGATAGCAAAGTTTAGAGTGCGTGCAATTAATATCTTGTTTTCAAAGTCATAGGAATTTAAAAGTTACATTAACTAAGTACTTGTTGCTTTCACAGCCATTATAGTATTATACCTAGTATTTGAAAGAAATGTTAACTGCCAACAGCTTTGCTATTTAAATATTCGATGAAATTTTACCACTTCATTTTCATCAATTTGAAGGGTATTTTCAAGATAAATACATTAATTATTCTTTTCAGTACACAAAAAACAAATACCTTAAGTATAAATTAAAATATAAAATCTTAAAATTATACTTTATGACAGTAAACGGAGATAGCAAAGTTTAGAGTGCGTGCAATTAATATCTTGTTTTCAAAGTCATAGGAATTTAAAAGTTACATTAACTAAGTACTTGTTGCTTTCACAGCCATTATAGTATTATACCTAGTATTTGAAAGAAATGTTAACTGCCAACAGCTTTGCTATTTAAATATTCGATGAAATTTTACCACTTCATTTTCATCAATTTGAAGGGTATTTTCAAGATAAATACATTAATTATTCTTTTCAGTACACAAAAAACAAATACCTTAAGTATAAATTAAAATATAAAATCTTAAAATTATACTTTATGACAGTAAACGGAGATAGCAAAGTTTAGAGTGCGTGCAATTAATATCTTGTTTTCAAAGTCATAGGAATTTAAAAGTTACATTAACTAAGTACTTGTTGCTTTCACAGCCATTATAGTATTATACCTAGTATTTGAAAGAAATGTTAACTGCCAACAGCTTTGCTATTTAAATATTCGATGAAATTTTACCACTTCATTTTCATCAATTTGAATTCTTTGCTGCTAGGTGTCTACAAAATTAGGGGGGAAAAGTCTATCAAAAAAAAAAAAATTAGGGGGGAAAAGTCAGCCTCCCTATTCTAGTTCAAACAGGGTAGTTAAACTTTTTGTTTATGATTCTTTGAATTGTAGTCAAAATTAGTGTTCGGACATTGGAATTAACTAATTGTCATGAACCAAAGAGAGTAATGCTCTTTTTTAGAATAACGTCCTTAATATTATTAATTTCATATGCGCATATGTATAATACAAATAAATTTGTTTCTGGATAGCAACCCTATATTATAATAATTATTCAACTTTGATTATAATTGTATGTGTTAAAATTTTAAAACAACATTGTGATTTAGTTGTTTTAAGTCTATAAAAAAATTGTTATCACAATTGTATATATTAAAGTTTTAATTTTATTAAATTCTACAAAACTGTAATGAACCTTAAATTAAGTGAAAAAATTATTAATTCTTAAATTTTGATTAATAGTAATTTCCATAAGTTTTAAAATTCATATTGATGAACTCCTTTTTAATTAGCTTATTATTTTATTAAACACTGCTACAAAAAAGAACTTTTAACATTACTAATTAACGTCCGTTTTTAAAAAACAAACGTTGAAAAGGAGGTGGTGGGCTGGTGGCATTTTTGAAATTTTGACTACACTTTCAACGACCGTTTTTCAAAAACAGTCGTTAAAAGTGTCCCAGGTCTGTTTTAATCCCAATCGTATCTCCTCTACTAGTCGTGCCTCTCCTTCTTAGATCCACCTCTGAGCCCTAGTCCAACCTCCAATCACATCATCTAGCCCCTCTTTGACCCCAGACACAACCTCCAGCGTATTCTTAGACCCAATCGAGACCTTCACCTTCCTCTCTTATTATCGCGAACCCTCTCCTCCTCACCCTCATTTCGATAATCAGGAATATGCTCAGTCCATGCTCAAGAGTATAATGTGCGTGGATCTTTAGCACTTCCAGCCTTTTAGCAAAGTAGCAACATTTGCTTGGGTGTTAATGAGGTGGTAATGACAACCCAAAAGATTAAATATTTCCCTGAGCTTGAGAGTGTTTGCAAAGCACTTGAGGTTTTTCTCCTTGTCTTTTTATATTTAATTTTCTTGTTATCATTTTTGGAAGTTGAATTGCAATTATATTTGGGGTTTACTTCCTGAAACGAAATGTTTGAAATTTTGTTTAAATGTTTCTTGTTAGAAATTTTGTTTACATGTTGCTCGTTGGAAATTTCTATCCCAAAACTTGAGTTCTGTACAAGATTTTTTTAAAAAAAATAGAGGGATACAACAACCTTTTTTGCAAAAACGGTCGTTGTATGTCACTTACAACGACCATTTTTGCAAAAACAGTCGTTGTAAGTCGCAACATACAATGACTGTTTTTGCAAAAACAGTCGTCGTAAGTCTCTTACAATGACTGTTTTAAAACGGTCGTCTATTTTAAAACTTTTAACGACACTCATATATACGTCTCCCTAAAAATAGTCGTCTAAAGGGTATAAAAATGGACGTTAAAAGTCCCTTCTGTAGTAGTGAAAGAAAGACAACATGAAAATAATTTGGATTCCTTAATAAAACTAGGCCGGAGAGATGTCTTTATTTAGGATCTATATTGATAGGTCCTACATTAGTGCTCCATTAGTCATGAAGCATGTGCTTTGTGCCTTGATAATCTCTTTAGAATTAAACTAAGGATTGCAATAAAGGGTGCAATCTCAGATCGTTTCTTGAGGAGTCTTTTATTAATTATTTAGGAATTAAGTATAATAATTGACATGAAATGATAAAAAGGGAAAATTTGATCTTTTGAAACTACTTTATGCAATTTAAAATTAACTTATTCTAAAGTAATTCTTTTTGGGATTTTTCTTTACAAAATGAAATGGAATGATGATGCAATTAATGAAATGAAAGAAACAAGAAGATCAACAATGGAATAAACAATCTTTCATAGTAATGATGCAAGTAATGCTTACTTAAAATAATTATGGGAGATTTAATCATGCTAGTTCTAAAATGACTCTAAAGGCCACCCCTTAAACTAGGCCTAACTTAGATTGATACTACCAAGCCACCTTGCATATCAATCTCTTTAAATTAGGTTGATTAAGTATTTTAGCAATTAAATGAATTTAAAAATCATATTTAAATTTTGATCCAATAACAAAGCAACCTCATATTACCACTTGATTTTCTCATTAATCTTAATTTAACAATGGCTACCCATATGAAAAATCAAGATTAATAATGCTAAAACCCAATGCTATTCAATTCACCAATGCAAACTGTAACAGTTATAAGGGTTTTGGGCCAAGATGGAGGGCTCAATGGAAAGCCCAAGATAAGAATAAGTGAGACTTGACAGTGGAGGGTTAGAGGCATTATAATAAGGGTGAAATTGGTTACAAATGGATTGGATGAATTTGGACTTGCTCTCTCTTGTGTCTTCTCCTCTCTCTGGCCATAGTCACAACGTCTATGGATTTTCTTCGTTTCCTTCCTTTGGACCTACTTCTATCACCTTCTATTTCCCTTTTCTGTTATATTTCTACTTGCACTAGAGCAGTGCTATGATTTCCTTGTGTTATAAGCATTGTGACTGCATTATATCACTCATTTGAATCTATATTTGAGGATATTATTCTATTGTTTTTCTCATCTGTTGGTGATCATTACAATTGGTGCTTTCATTGAGAGAACCCCTTCCGCCATAATGGAGGATTTTGATGAAGTCGAATTGGATGAGCTCAAAGCTGGGATCAAGCAGTTCAACCATTGTGTTTTCAATATGGTTACAAAGATGGATGGTATTATTTCTGTTAGACCAAGCATTTCACCCAAGAGGGGGGGTGAATTGGGTGATACTGAAAAATCGTTGCAAATATAAAAACTTGACGGTGAATATAAAGCAATAAAGAGTAAGGAGAAATATCACCGAAGTGTACACCGAGAGTTATACTGGTTCGGTCACAACCACTTTGACCTACGTCCAGTCCTCAGAGCTTCTCTGAGAGTTTCACTATAACTTCCAAGATTCAGTGGGTTCTTGGCACCACAGTACAAGCAAGTTCCTTCACCTGGACACTCGCTCCCCCTTACAGGTTGTAATCTAATCCCAACTCAAGGTTCCACAACCTTAAGTTATCTCAATAACAAATATTGAGTTTGAATGAAATATCTCTCTCAAAGAGTGAATAAGAATCACTAAAGCATAGAAATACAATTTCAACGTGAAAACAGAGTAATGAACTTAATGATACGTTCGTATGTGTGCTTGGTTGTTCTTCTCTGTTTGGATGTTCCCATATATATAGATATGTTGGTGATAACCGTTGGAATGTTTCCTTTCGTCCGTTGGTGAGTGCACAGCCACTATTGACTTTTCAAGTTTTTGAAAAATATCCGTTGGCGGTGGTTGGCATTTGAACGTTTCTTTTGACTTCCATCTCTTGATATGATTTCTTCATTATTTATCTGTAAATAGACTAAGAATACTAATACAATGAAAGGTTAATCATAAAGGAAACAATATAATGAAGTTTTGAATGATTTCTAAAATTCTGGGTAAGCTTACTCGAGTAGCTCCTCGAGTAACCCTTGAAGTTTACTCGAGTAGCTCCTCGAGTATCATCGGGAAATCTTTGTTTAATTGAAAGTCAATGAAGAAAAGCAAGATTACTCGGGTAGTGCATGGAGTAAACTAAATTTCAAACCTTTGGGAATAGATATTTACTCGGGTAGCTACTCCAGTAATGCTTTTGCAAATTCATGGGTTACTGGGGTAACACCTCGAGTAATCCTTTGAAAAACTTTTGATTACTCGATGCTCTACTCCAGAAATGTTGGCAGGATTTCAAGGCCGAGAGCAATTACCTTGTTACTCGAGTAGGGACTCGAGTAATGCATTCATTTTTGCATAGGTTACTCGGGTAGCTCCTCGAGTAACTAAGACTTATGAGCATGATTTACTCTGGTAATGACTTGAAGTTTCCTTTGAAAATATTTGTGCAAACTGGGGTACATACTCGAGGAATACACTTAAAATAAACCATGAAAAACTTGTATACTAGAGTAAGTACTCGAGGAAGATGAAATAAGAAGGGATCAAGTTAATCGGGTACCAACCTCAAGTTTTCACTTACCTTAGTCTGTTACTCGAGTAGCTCCTCGAGTAACATTGGCAGTGGTACAAAGTGCCGAGAGTTACATATTTTGAGAAACAAAGTTACTCGAGTAGCTCCTCGAGTATCATGGGGAAACTTGAAGGCAACTGGAAGTTTTCACAGGGTTACTCGAGTAGCTCCTCGAGTAACATTAGCAGTGGTACAAAATGCCGAGAGGTCCACATTTTAGGAAACACAGGTACTCGAGTAGCTCCTCGAGTATCATTGGGAAAACTTGAAGGCAACTGGAAGTTTTCACTTGGTTACTCGAGTACCTCCTCGAGTAACATTTGCAGGCCGAGAGCAACTCCAAGTTTTTACCTGGTTACTCGAGTAGCTCCTCGAGTAATGGTGGCAGGTTACTGGAAGTTTTCCTTGGTTACTTCAAGTTTTGTCTCATTACTCGAGTAGCGCCTCGAGTAATGCCTTAGAAACTGCACTTCTGATCAAGTTCCTCAGCATTCTCTCATGGCTAATCTTCAATACTTCCATGCTAACTTCAAGTAAAGCTTGTTCCTGTCATTACTTAGTTCAAACTTGATTATTAAACATTTCCTTTTCAAACCATTCTTTTGTTATCATCAAAACATGAGATCTAACATTCTCCCCCTTTTTGATGATGACAAAACTTGGTGATTTTGAACATGGTTTTTCAAATTGGTTTCTTAATTAATTATTTCTTATTAAGGTTGAATATACCTTGCATACAGAACAACTTCATTAGTCCAAACATGTATCATAATTCAAAACTTAAATGATATCAAATGAAGTCATAATTTAAACATACTTGCATTAAACTTTAAGAATTTCAAATTACAAGATAAGTTCAAGAAAACTAATAACAAAATGCACCCTAGAGCCCATATACAACCAAATATCCCAAATTAAACTAGGACACATCCACAAAATCATCCTTCCCCCTTTTTGGCTTCATCAATCAAGTGGAGGGCTATGAGGCTTGGCCATGGATATTGGAGTTACTGGAAGGACCATAGAATCATTTGATTCTAAAGAATCAAATGAGCTAGAGGGTACTGGATCAGGCAGATGAAGTGGAGGGATATGAATGTCATCGCTGGGAAGAGAAGGTTGGAAGACAACCATAGTAGAGGTTTCTCCTTCCGGGGTGGTCTGAGTCTCAGGTGAAATCTCAACCTCAGGTGTATGCTTTTCAGGTGATGAAGAGGGAGATATTTCCTCAGTGTGAGTAGGAGAGGGAATAGGTTTAGAAATGGTTTCTGGCTGTGGCTTTTGAGGTGAATCATCGATGATAATGTGTGTGGTCTCGTGGGTATCAGGATCATCCACTGTAAATAAAACATCTTTCTCTTGGGGCTCAAGTGGATTAGAAACCAGAGGGGTAGATGGTTCAGCCTCAGGAATAGGTATGTCTGAAGGAAGGTCTACTGGAAGTGGTGGTGGTGCAGATGAGGAGGGACCGGTAGAGGGTCCAGGACCCAAGGAATCCAATCGTGCCAGGATCAGTCTCAATGTCTCTCCCTGGGCACGTTGCTCTGCTAGCAGTTCCTCATGCCTTCGATCCATTCTTTCAACCAACTCTCCCATTTTTGTGTTCATGTGGGTTATGAGTTCTGCATTTGTGTTGGCTATGTCCACATGAAAACCTCTGAGGATATTCTCCATAAAGTGCTGGAGAGTGGCATTGAGGAAGGATGGTGAAGATGTGGTAGCAGCTGGAGCCGATGACTGAGTGTCATCCATCCTACTGGTCTCTGCCTCAGTGGCCTTTCGCTTCTTCTTGGACCCAGACTCCAGTGGGCCTTTGAAAGGGATGTCGATGTTCAGTTTTCCAATCTGGTTCCTCCCAACCGGGGTCAGCCTCTCAATTGGCTCCTTGTTATCCAGATACCATATTTTGTTCTCTTTTAGGATAAGAGACACAATTTGGGGATATGGCATTGGAGTGGTACCCTTTCCATCCACCTTGTACCTTTTCATCTCTGAAAATATATACTCTCCCAGATCCTTTTGCTCCTTCAGGAGAAGTGAAGCAAACCATCTATAGTCCCTATCGGAGAAGTAGGTATAGTTGTTGGCTTTGTTCACTAGGGACCTAGAGTAGATATACCATAGGACCCTGTGATGATCACACATATAGCTCGGTTTAAAATTGAGGGGGCCAACTAACTCACCGGGCTTAAGGATAGTGAAAATTTGGTTTGGCTCAAGCTCAGAATATATATCATCTGGGGGGTTCTCTATTCCTAACTACAGGTTAATTCTGGATGGTGAAATTAACACCTTTTGACCTCTCACAGTTGTGGTCATCTCTTCCTCTACTGAGGTTCGGTTAGGTTCATCTATGATTTCTAGGTTGCAATAGAAATGAGTGATTACCTTTGTGCAAAAAGGCAATCTAATGGACAACCAGGGCATAAATAAATCTAGATAAGGACTAAGATCATGCTTCAATACCTCCTGAAGTAGCCTGAGATCCACATAGTGTGTCTTACACACTTTTCTTCTAGAGAATTGAGTTAAGTACTTGGGAGACTCCACCAGTTTGCCCACATTGAATCCCTTTGGAGGGGAAGTGATCTCTGCTTCAGGAACCTTAGACTTCTTGGAAGATTGACCCTTCTCCATTTGGTCAATGATCCCAGCCATTGCCTTAGCCACATTCTTGTTATATTTTGGCTTCTTGATAGGCTTTGGAGTGAAAGAGGGTGTAGAGGAGTCAGAGTGAGAAGGTGAGGGAGTTTTGGCACCTTTGCTTCTTCCAGTAGATGTGCTCTTTTTAGACTGAGCCCTAGTCACAATAGGCTCTTTGATAACCACACCTTTGGCTTTAGGTTTTGATTGAGGTTGAAGAGGAATTTTGGCTTTTGGTCTAGGGATCAACTTTCTTCTCTTTGTTGGAGGAGGAGATCAGGATTTTGTTGTGAATCAGAGGAATCAGTGAAGTTGAGATTCTTGGTTCTAACCATCTTGAAACACAGAAAATCAAGAATCTCAGAAAAACAGGGTCACTGTCGCGAGTTTAGGTCACACGGATTTTGAACAAAATAGGAAGTTTTTGGACTTGAAATCAGTTGGGTTTTGACGGAAATGAGGCAAGGAAGCGATTGAGAAAAGTTTTTGAGAGGGTGTATAGTGATTTACTCGAGGAGATTTTGTGGAAATGACCGAGTTTGCGCAAGATAAAGACCTAACACCCGACATTACTCGAGGCCTTACTCGAGTAACATTCAAGTTTACTCGAGGCCTTCCTCGAGTGATCATACAGAAAAATTCAAAATATTTCATTTAAATTGCGTACCTGGCATGAATAATATAGTAATTATCCATGGATGTTCCCTCGATCATTCATAGTCCATTTGGGTCAGATTTGAGTCATTATTCAACATTTTGAGAATCTGAACTCCGAAATTACTCGAGGCCTTCCTCGAATAAGGTTCAAGTTTACTCGAGGCCTGCCTCGGGTAACCAGCTTCTCCACTTCTGACTCTTCATTTCTTTGAAAGCTGAATCGTTATGTTTGAAAATTGAGTAACTTGATGCGTTACTTCCAGTTTTGGGGGCCATTACTCGAGTACGTACTCGAGTAAAGTACTTCTTTACTTCAAGTTGCTCCTCGGGTATTGCTTTTCTGTCACACATTACTTCAAGTTGGTACTCCAGTAAATGTGTCCTCTGATCACCTCTGTTTTTGTTTCTCAAAACAGAATTTCAACCTTCCTGCAAAACACATTTCTATATACTCCGATGCTTAAGTTAGTGATCATCAAAACATTATCAAATGACTTCATCTAATATTATGAAATGCTGAAAATACTTATAACTCATTGGGATTTACCATTCCCAATTCTCTTCTAATGAATAGAAATTGATCTTTTGCAAGGGGTTTTGTGAAGATATCAGCCAGTTGAAGATGAGTAGGAATGAATATCACTTTCACATCTTTCTTTTGGACATGATCTCTGATGAAGTGATGTCTGACATCGATATGCTTGGTTCTAGAGTGTTGAACTGGGTTCTTTGCCAAGCTTATCGTACTAGTATTGTCACAATAGATTGGTATTTCTTTGAGATAAATACCAAGATCTTGTAGTTGTTGTTTTAACCATATCACTTGTGCACAACAACTTGAGACTGCAACATATTCGGCTTCCGTTGACGAAAGAGACACTGTATTTTGTTTCTTGCTGAACCACGAGACAAGAGATCCTCCAAGAAATTGTCCTTGTCCACTGGTGCTCTTTCTGTCTGTCTTGTATCCTCCATGATCAGAATCTGAATAAGCAATTAAATATTCACTTCTTCCTTTGGGATACCACAGACCCAATTCTGGTGTGTCAGCAAGGTATCTAAAGATTCGTTTGACCGTTTCAGCATGTGATTCCTTTGGCGTCGATTGATATCTTGCACATATGCCAACACTAAATTGGATGTCTGGTCTGCTTGCCGTGAGATAGAGTAATGATCCAATCATTCCTCTATATTTTGTGATATTGTAGTCTTTCCCTTTAACATCAGCATCAAGCAACGTTGTTGAGCTCATAGGCGTGTCTGAGCCATTTGCTTCATCCATTCCATACTTCTTCAATAGCTCTCTTAAGTACTTTGTTTGAGATATGAAGATTCCATTCTTTCTTTGTCTGATTTGCAAACCGAGAAAGAAATTTAATTCTCCCATCATTGACATCTCAAACTCTCCCTGCATTATCTCAGAAAATTCCTTACACAGAGATTCATTAGTAGCACCGAAAACAATGTCATCAACATATATCTGAATAATCAAAATATCATCGTGTTTTCGTTTTATAAAGAGTGTTGTATCAACTTTTCCTCGTACAAAACCTTGATCAATAAGAAACTTACTGAGCCTTTCATACCATGCTCTAGGAGCTTGTTTTAAACCATATAAAGCCTTTTTGAGTTTGAAAACATGGTCAGGTTTGGTAACATCCTCAAAACCTGGAGGTTGTTCTACATACACTTCTTCCATGATGTAACCATTTAGAAATGCACTCTTTACATCCATTTGATAGAGTTTGAATCCTTTAATGCATGCAAAGGCTAAGAGTACACGTATAGCTTCCAATCTAGCCACTGGAGCATACGTTTCTTCATAATCAATCCCTTCTTCCTGATTATAGCCTTTGGCCACTAACCTTGCCTTGTTTCTGACAATAATTGCGGATTCATCGAGTTTATTCTTGAATACCCATTTAGTTCCAATGATCGGATGATCCTTGGGTCGGGGTACCAAATCCCAAACTTGATTTCTCTCAAATTGATTTAGTTCTTCTTGCATTGCTATAACCCAATCATTGTTTGATAGGGCTTCATCAATGTTAGAAGGTTCAATCTCAGAAATGAATGCAGAAAAACTTACTTCATTGAAAAATCTATTTCTAGTTTTGATCCCTTCATTCACATCTCCTATGACTTGATCTAAGGGATGACTTCTATTGTATTTCCAAGCTTTAGGTTGACCTAGTGATTGTTCTTCTTCCTTAGTTTCATCAACTTCTGGAATAAGAGACTTAGAAATAGATTGACCATTTTCTTGATTTAAAACAACTTCCTGTTCTTCATCAGTGGTTTTGTCAGAGGATTCAAATTCATCAAACACAATATGAATTGATTCCTCAACAACACATGTTCTTTTATTGAAAACTCTATATGCTTTACTTCAGTTAGAATATCCTAGGAAAATTCCTTCATCAGTTTTAGAATCAAATTTTCCTAAGTTATCTTTACCATTATTATGAATGAAACACTTACAACTGAAGATGTGTAGATGAGCAATGTTTGGCTTCCTTCCTTTGTATAGCTCGTATGGTGTCTTTCCAAGTTTCGTTCTGACATAGGCTCTATTTGAGATATAGCATGCTGTACTCATAGCATCAGCCCAGAAAACTTGAGACAGGTTCTTTTCATTTAACATTGCTCTAGCCATTTCAGTAAGCACTCTATTCTTGCGTTCCACAACTCCATTTTGTTGGGGCGTCCTTGGAGCAGAGAAATTGTGATCAATGCCATTAGTATCACAATATTCTTCAAAGGCTTGATTCTCAGATTCTCCACCATGATCAGTCCTAATACCTGCAATAGACATACCTTTCTCATTTTGCACTTTCTTGGCAAAAACAATAAATTCTTCAAAGGTTTCATCTTTTGATGATAGAAAGATAACCCATGTAAATCTAGAAAAATCATCAACAATGACCAATGAATATAAGTTGCCACCAAGACTCTTTACTGTTGCTGGACCAACTAAATCCATATGCAATAATTGTAACGGTCTATTTGTTGAGATCTCATTTTTCAATTTGAAAGATGATTTAGTTTGTTTACCCTTTTGACATGCGTCACAAATCAAATCGTTTTTGAAATTTACTTTGGGTAATCCAAGAACTAAATCCTTTTTGAGTAGTTTGCCTAGTTGATGCATGTTGACATGAGCCAACCTTTTATGCCATAGCCAACTTTCATCGGCATTACTCAGAAAACAGTTTTCAGATTCATTTCTACTAATATTTAAGGTATAGCAGTTACCTTCCCTTTTTGCTCTGAGCTTAGCCTTGATATTCTTCTTATCAAGTAGTAAGTCTTTCTTGTTGACAATTAGACATTCCTCTGAATCAAATATTATCCAGTTATCTTTATCTGCACTTTGACTTACGCTCAGCAAATTATGACACAAGCCTTCAACGTAATATACATCTTTGATTTGTATGCCTTTGTCATTTTTGATTTCACCAATTCCTGCTATTTTTCCGGATTGATTTCCTCCAAATTTTACCTTTCCACCTTCCTTAGGTTGCAATGTGGTAAAACTTTCGAAATCTCCGGTCATATGTCTAGAGCATCCACTGTCTATGAACCACTTGTTATTTTTGGATGCTTTAAGACATACCTGCAATCAAATGACTAAGTCTTAGGTACCCACTTCTTTTTGGGTCCTTTTGGGTTAGTATAAATGATTTTCTGAACATATGTGCCTTTAGGTACCCATTTGTAGGTTCCTATGTTTTCTCTCTTCTTATGAATGCATGAGGAGGTATAATGACCCTTTCTATTACAGTAATTACAAAATGCAAAAGGATTTGATATATGCACAGAATGCTGAAAATAATTTAAATATGACTTACCTCCTACTTTCTTTTTACCTTTCCTTTTATCTGTTTTTGGATCATATCCAATACCAGATCGGTCATTTACAAATCGTTGTTCTTTTAAAATCACACTTAGCATCTCACTTCCTTTGGTAAATTTTTCAAGAGTTTTTGTGAGATCAATGTTTTTCTTTTTCAACGAAGAACAATTTTCACAATTCTTTTCTGAACTTTCTTTAAGTTCAATTTCAAGAGCTTTGTTTTTCTTTTTGAAAACAATTAATTCTTTAACTACTTTGATGAATTCAGAATGTAAAGCATTATATTCAGAGAGTAATTCATCATAGGTAGGTTCAGAATCATTTACCTCTTCTTCTGTCTCTTCTTGAGCAACAAGACATATATTGGCTACTTCTTCCTCATCACTTTCTTCGTCTGAGGAACTATCTCCCCATATAGCAGATACAAAGGCCTTCTTTTTGTTAAAGAATTTGCCTTTTCTCTTTTCTTTGCTTTTTTGATTGAGCTCTGGACATTCTGATTTGATATGTCCTGGTTTTCCACATTCATAGCAAATGATATGGTCTTTGTTGCTAGTTCCTCCTTTTTGAAAGTGTTTGAAGCCTTGACCTTTCTTGTAGAACTTTCTGAATCGTTTTATGATTAAGCCCATTTCATCATCATCAAACTCCTCATCTTCATCTTGATTTTCTTCTTTCGCTTTTAGTGCTAGACCTTTCTTTCTTTTGTCACTGATGTCATCTAGTTCCCGTTTGAACTTTAATTTGCTTTCATATTCAGAAAGACTTCCAAATAGAGAAGCAACTGATCTCATTGATTCTCCTTTTGCCTCTTCTATCGTAGTGACTTTGGCCTCCCACTTTTTAGAAAGAATATTCAAAATCTTTCGTACTTGGATATTTTGATCATATACTTTTCCAAGTGCTGCAAGTTGATTAACAAGATGAGTATATCTAAGTTCGAATTCAGAAATTGACTCACCTGATTTCATTCGAAGTAGATCGAATTCTGTGATCAAGGTGTTGATTCGATTCTCCTTTATTCCTGAAGTTCCTTCATGAGCTATTTCCAGAGCTTCCCACATTTCCTTTGCTGTTGGGAGTGTGCAAATTCTGAAGTATTCATTTTGACTCAAAGAGCTTTGTAACATCAGAATTGCCTTGCTATTGAGAGTGATAAGTTTCTTGTCATTCTCATCATATTCCGCTGGCGTCTTTGGAATTTTCTGAGAATCTACAGTCTTTGTAGGTTGATAATTTCCACTCTCGATTACATCCCATAGCCCATATTCAGTAGCCATCACGAACACTCTGAATTTTGCTTTCCAGAAAGAAAAATGTTCTCCATTGAAACCGGGAGGTCTAGTGATGGATGCTCCGTCGGGAAGAATTCCTTCACCCATGCTTGCCATTGGATCCTTCTTAGGTTGTTATACCTTAACAAGAAGACCTACGCTCTGATACCAAATGTTAGACCAAGCGTTTCACCCAAGAGGGGGTGAATTGGGTGATACTGGAAAATCGTTGCAAATATAAAAACTTGACGGTGAATATAAAGCAATAAAGAGTAAGGAGAAATATCACCGAAGTGTACACCGAGAGTTATACTGGTTCGGTCACAACCACTTTGACCTACGTCCAGTCCTCAGAGCTTCTCTGAGAGTTTCACTATAACTTCCAAGATTCAGTGGGTTCTTGGCACCACAGTACAAGCAAGTTCCTTCACCTGGACACTCGCTCCCCCTTACAGGTTGTAATCTAATCCCAACTCAAGGTTCCACAACCTTAAGTTATCTCAATAACAAATATTGAGTTTGAATGAAATATCTCTCTCAAAGAGTGAATAAGAATCACTGAAGCATAGAAATACAATTTCAACGTGAAAACAGAGTAATGAACTTAATGATACGTTCGTATGTGTGCTTGGTTGTTCTTCTCTATTTGGATGTTCCCATATATATAGATATGTTGGTGATGACCGTTGGAACGTTTCCTTTCATCCGTTGGTGAGTGCGCAGCCACTATTGACTTTTCAAGTTTTTGAAAAATATCCGTTGGCGGTGGTTGGCATTTGAACGTTTCTTTTGACTTCCATCTCTTGATATGATTTCTTCATTGTTTATCTGTAAATAGACTAAGAATACTAATACAATGAAAGGTTAATCATATAGGAAACAATATAATGAAGGTTTGAATGATTTCTAAAATTCTGGGTAAGCTTACTCGAGTAGCTCCTCGAGTAACCCTTGAAGTTTACTCGAGTAGCTCCTCGAGTATCATCGGGAAATCTTTGTTTAATTGAAAGTCAATGAAGAAAAGCAAGATTACTCGGGTAGTGCATGGAGTAAACTAAATTTCAAACCTTTGGGAATAGATATTTACTCGGGTAGCTACTCCAGTAATGCTTTTGCAAATTCATGGGTTACTGGGGTAACACCTCGAGTAATCCTTTGAAAAACTTTTGATTACTCGATGCTCTACTCCAGAAATGTTGGCAGGATTTCAAGGCCGAGAGCAATTACCTTGTTACTCGAGTAGGGACTCGAGTAATGCATTCATTTTTGCATAGGTTACTCGGGTAGCTCCTCGAGTAACTAAGACTTATGAGCATGATTTACTCTGGTAATGACTTGAAGTTTCCTTTGAAAATATTTGTGCAAACTGGGGTACATACTCGAGGAATCCACTTAAAATAAACCATGAAAAACTTGTATACTAGAGTAAGTACTCGAGGAAGATGAAATAAGAAGGGATCAAGTTAATCGGGTACCAACCTCAAGTTTTCACTTACCTTAGTCTGTTACTCGAGTAGCTCCTCGAGTAACATTGGCAGTGGTACAAAGTGCCGAGAGTTACATATTTTGAGAAACAAAGTTACTCGAGTAGCTCCTCGAGTATCATGGGGAAACTTGAAGGCAACTGGAAGTTTTCACAGGGTTACTCGAGTAGCTCCTCGAGTAACATTAGCAGTGGTACAAAATGCCGAGAGGTCCACATTTTAGGAAACACAGGTACTCGAGTAGCTCCTCGAGTATCATTGGGAAAACTTGAAGGCAACTGGAAGTTTTCACTTGGTTACTCGAGTACCTCCTCGAGTAACATTTGCAGGCCGAGATCAACTCCAAGTTTTTACCTGGTTACTCGAGTAGCTCCTCGAGTAATGGTGGCAGGTTACTGGAAGTTTTCCTTGGTTACTTCAAGTTTTGTCTCATTACTCGAGTAGCGCCTCGAGTAATGCCTTAGAAACTGCACTTCTGATCAAGTTCCTCAGCATTCTCTCATGGCTAATCTTCAATACTTCCATGCTAACTTCAAGTAAAGCTTGTTCCTGTCATTACTTAGTTCAAGCTTGATTATTAAACATTTCCTTTTCAAACCATTCTTTTGTTATCATCAAAACATGAGATCTAACAATTTCGACAATGGAATTTCTAAGTTCTAAAGTAGAATTACTAAATTCTAAATTTAACACTATCGCTGAGTTTGATATAGTGTGTGTTTGGGTGAAGCTTTTGGGCAGCCTTAAGCCCAATTGGGTATGCAAAAGCCCAATTGTCAGTTGTGATTTTTTTTGTCATGTTTGGTTGATCAGATATCCAATTGGGCTTTTAATAAAATAGTCACTGTAGATGGACGTTTAAAACAAGCTCATGGGTGCAGCTTTAGGGTGTGTTTGGAACAGCGATTGTCAATTGGGCTTGTTGTGATATCACTTTTGATAAAAGCTAAATTATGTAATGTGATTTGTGTTTGGATTGGCGATTGTCAATTGGGCTTTTGCAAAAATGAAAAAAATGGTGTGTTTGAAACAGCGATTGTCAATTGGGCTTTTGTGATAATGATAAAAGAGAAATGTAATTAAAAATTATAAGAAATTTATAATAGTTTAAGTTGGGAAATTAGACAATTAAAAAATGCACAATCTAATTAGAAAAATATTACATAACCAATTGTATCACATGTGCCGTACAATTTGATTTCTAATTTAGTCACGAATTTGAATCATTTCAGAGGAAGATCGCCTGCCATAATTTGTCGTGGAAGATTGTTCAGCTACACTATTATTTTCCACATCAACAAGATTCCCAGCTTCACCTTGGCGAAACACTACGTCTCCAATATCATTTCGCCTAATGAAATTATGAAGGGCCATTGTTGCACAAACAATGCGGACTTATGTCTGATAGCTATACTTGCGCATGTTTTGCAACAATTGAAATCGATTCTTCCACACTCCAAAAGTCCTTTCAATTGTAGACCTTAAACTAGAATGATAATAATTAAAGGTCTCATTAGCGTTTCTAAATCCGGGTTGGCGGCTAAATTCTGGAAGATGGTAACGCTCACGTCTATAAGGACCAAGGTACCCAAGTTGTGTCGGATAACCAGCGTCAACCAAATAATATTTTCCTAATAAAAGTTTAAATCAATCCAAACTATTAGATTCATTAAAGTGTAAAATAAAAGTAATTGAATAGAAGGTGACGGAGCAATACCTGCAGGTGGATGAGGGAAGTTATAAGATGGATTAGAAACAGCAGATTCGAAGACACGAGCATCATGTGCAGTACCTTCCCAGCCCGCCATAACAAACGTAAAGCACATGTCCCAATCACATACAGCCATTACATTCTGTGTTGGATATCCCTTCCTTCCGATATATCTCTCACGGTTCGCACCAGTGATCACACACTTAATGTGGGTTCCATCTATTGCTCCAATAGCATCTTGGAAGAATGGATAATAACGGCGATCTTCTTTTATTTTGGGGTGGCATACACTGAATTCGGGATCGGACGGTCTGATATTTTCCCCCGCTAGACTAAAGCAAGCATCTAATACATTGTGCAAATGCCTACTGACCGTTTCCCCTGAATGTTGAAAGAGCTCTTGAACCACCCTATTGCCTACTCCATGGCCAACGGTGAGCAAGAACATGGCAACCATTTCCTCGATCCCAATGTTCGTTGAAATCTGTAAGCCATGTTCGACCAATTTATGACACAAGCTATAAAAGACATGTTTTTCCACTCTAAACATGTCATGACAGCGTGAACCATGTGTTGCCAATACCTCTTGCACACAGTCATGACCGGTGCGTGTACTTGTTTTTCGCGGTTCTTTACACATAAAAGGCATCCAATATGCACAGATCAACGCAGTCAATTGCTCATACTCATCTACTTCATTATTTATAAGATCTATAAGTCGAGACAGGTCATCTTCCTCCACCATGTCAGGTAAGTCTTGATTACTCGAACTTGCCATTGATTATGTACCCTGAGTGTGATTAAAAATTCAAGTATGAGTAATTGAATGAAAAAACTCCTAATAAGACAGAGTGACACAAAGCATAATGTCATAAACTCCTAATAGCATATAATAACTAGCATAACGTAGTTTACACAAAGCATAATGTCATAAACTCCTAATAGCATATAATAACTGGCTTAACGTAGTTTACACAAAGCATAATGTCATGAAGTCAAATAAAACATAGTTTAGGTACATCTACGATTCATAAATCATAAACTCCAACCACGGAACCACGAACTCCATGTTTCATTTACAGAGTGACATGAAAGTCTCCCGATGAGTCTTATTCTCGATTAGCTTGATACAGCGATGACGAAAGCTCTTATCACGTATGACTTCCTCAATGCTAAGCAGTTCACTCATAGCAGAATCGACACTAACATCGTTCATAGCATCTAATGTTGCCGTTCTGTCCTTGGATGCATTTGCCATCACACTAATTGCATCAGCGATTTGTCTTGAAGCTGGCATTTTCTGCTTCTTTCTCTGCCCAGACCCTTCACCCATCTTCCGCTTACCCCGACTTCCTGAGTCAGTACCACCATTTGATGGCGTGCTTGTTGTTAAGCCAATGCTTGCTAGCTCATCCGTCACTCCGGTACTAGGCACGGGGTTAGCACCAAACATGTCATCTTCACTATCCCCCGAGCCTTCCTCTTTATCCATAGTGGGTCGATACACATCCTCCTCCTCATCCTCCTGCTGTGTCTGAGGCTGTGTGACAGAGGGTACAACTACATCTTCGCTGCTTGCCATCGCATCCTTGAAGATTATTCTTAATTCATTCTCGAACTTAAGGCCTGTGTGCCTAAACTTTCTATATGCTGGCTTCTCCTGCATGCACACAAGAAACCCGTTTGTGACAATTACTTTACTAAAACTAATCACTTATGAGGGGGAAAATTGAAAGGTATAAGTTACAACAGTATTGTTTTACCTGTAGTTTTCGTTGCCACCACTCATTTGTTGCCATGACTTTTTTCGTCACAGGGTCTATCCCCACCCCAGTCTCTTTGATTAAGGATCCCAAGTCTTGAAATCCTTTTTCAGGATATCTAACCTATTCTTCAATTTCTTTCTGTCATAATCTTTCCCAGTCTTCGCATTAAACGTAGAGACAATAATTCCCCACGCTTTCTTTGAAAATGCCTGCCCTCGGCGTTCTTTTTTGTACACTTGCTCAACGCAGGCATTGACGAAAATCTCCGTTGTTTCATCATCCCAAATAGCTTTGTCCATATTTCTATACCACTATTTCAACACTATTTCCACCGCAAACAAATAAAAATTAAAACAACTATTGGAGCAAATGACAGTGAGCATCACAAATGTTTGATTCTTAATATGAATTAATATGAAGGCTAAAACACAACGTCATTAATAGGAATTAATATAAAGGCTAAACCACCCAATTTTGCAATCAATCTCATGCTTTTGTTCGTAGCGACACTCATCGCTGCCCTAACTAATTCTTAGAGCTTCACATTATTGATTCTTAGTACTCTCTATTTTTGTTGCCACATTACACCGTAGCATAACAAAACAGAACAGAAATATTCTAAGATTTAAGGCATCTCTGGAGGAACTCACAAAACTGGAATCAGAATTACTTCTCTTGTTTCCTAGTATTCTGTTACTAATCTCAGTGCCAGAAAGATCACTCCTCGGGCAATAGAATGGGACTCCCTCGAGTTGATTTCCTAACTGTCTTTCTATCAAATGGATGAGGGAAATTAAACATTACCGCCAATGAAGACATGTAAAATCCATACAAGAAACAGAAGCTTCCATAAATACTTCGCACAACTAAGCACTAAGGGCGTCCATTTTATACAATGAAAAACCAGTGTTAAAGAAGATCTAATGACACATAAATCATGATAACGGGGGGCAAATAAATATCATCAACAAATGTCCAGGCTTTGGAAAGCATGAGAGTGACCTAAAAACCTGTTTCAAGTAACAGAGATTCTAACTAAGCATTCAGTTTCTGCTATCCTCAGTAGGTAAGCGAAAATGTGATTGAAGAGTCTCCAAACATCTGCATTGCAGCCCCGACAGTCTATTTACAAGAAAGTTCTCCTACTAATTAAGCAAACAGTAGATAAATGATTGAGAATGAAAATTTCAGAATCAATTGTTCAAGAAAAGAAAGTAAACCTAGTGGGAGCACAACAAGAGGGGAGAGTGTAGAGTTGACTAAAACCAAGCGAACCCACCTACCCTAAAAATACTGAACTCGCTAAAGCCCCTCAACCTCCAGAAAATATTTCATCCCACAACAGCAATATCTTCATTTCCCAGCCACAACATTAGTGTGCACAAAAGTAAAAATGCCACAGAAGACCTTAACAGGGATGCGACAAAGTTCATGGTTTGTAAATTATGCGACAGAGTTCAAATATTTATACTTGAAGACTCGGAAATAAACCGTGATCAGTAGATAAACAAAGATATATATAAGATAGCCAATTGAGGGATTCACACTTATTTTTAAAGATCAAAACACCACCAGAGATCCTCAGAACAAGCAAAAGCACTACCATCCATACACACATTGACTGGAGAAAGAACTGGTAATAGTAAACCACCAACAAATTTTAGAAATCTAACTCGTTTCATTGCGAGGAAATGATAGAATGGTACATAAAGAAGATGTGAGTGAGCGTTGGAGGGGGAAAGATCAGAATTTCGCAATGATACCCAGAAATCATCAGTCAAATAAATCGCCACGCTCATTATATTCTCTCATTCCCTCTGTTCGCATCTCTTCTCTCATTATCTCCTCTGACCACATTTTGTTCTAATTAACAGAAGAAGCTAAACAAGGCAGTCAAGCAGCAGATCACGTCGACAAACCAGATCGACGAGAGGGACAGATGAAGGGAAATGAAACAAGATGAAGGTTAAATCAAATTTCAAACCTCAGCAGCCAAACAGATCGACACCGATGGACAAGATCCACAGCCGCAACACCTTGAACTGGAGATGACTTCAACGCCAGCCAAGCTCAAACAGATCACCGCCACCAGATCAGCCACCACTAGAGCCAAGCCCGACGGAAACCACCGAGAAACTCACTGGCCGAGAGAAATGGAAGCTATTCGGACCTTCTGTGCTGCAGCCGAAAACCTCTGAGAGGAAGACCCACACCCGAGACACGGCAGAAGACCGACACCACGCCGAAAAATGGGACACCGTAATTCTGGCCTTCTCGAGCTGCAGCCGCCGCCGCGAGTGGAGTGCTTCGTCGTCGTCCAAATGCAGAACCAGAGTCTCGAATGGAATAACGAGGAGAGAGAGAAGGAGAGGTTAGGTAAGGAATTTAAAACGCATTTAATGTTTTTAACGGATATATGATCAAGCTTTTGATTAAAGCTGCACCCATGAGCTTGTTTCAAACGTCCATCTACAGTGACTATTTTATCAAAAGCCCAATTGGATATCTGATCAACCAAACATGACAAAAAAAATCACAACTGACAATTGGGCTTTTGCATACCCAATTGGGCTTAAGGCTGCCCAAAAGCTTCACCCAAACACACACTTAATCAAAAGCTCGATCATATATCCGTTAAAAACATTAAATGCATTTTAAATTCCTTACCTAACCTCTCCTTCTCTCTCTCCTCGTTATTCCATTCGAGACTCTGGTTCTGCATTTGGACTACGACGAAGCACTCCACTCGCGGCGGCGGCTGCAGCTCTAGAAGGCCAGAATTGCGGTGTCCCATTTTTCGGCGTGGTGTCGGTCTTCTGCCGTGTCTCGGGTGTGGGTCTTCCTCTCGGAGGTTTTCGGCTGCAGCACAGAAGGTCCGAATAGCTTCCATTTCTCTCGGCCAGTGAGTTTCTCGGTGGTTTCCGTCGGGCTTGGCTCTGGTGGTGGCTGATCTGGTGGCGGTGATCTGTTTGAGCTTGGCTGGCGTTGAAGTCATCTCCAGTTCAAGGTGCTGCGGCTGTGGATCTTGTCCATCGGTGTCGATCTGTTTGGCTGCTGAGGTTTGAAATTTGATTTAACCTTCATCTTGTTTCATTTCCCTTCATCTGTCCCTCTCGTCGATCTGGTTTGTCGACGTGATCTACTGCTTGAATGCCTTGTTTAGCTTCTTCTGTTAATTAGAACAAAATGTGGTCAGAGGAGATAATGAGAGAAGAGATGCGAACAGAGGGAATGAGAGAATATAATGAGCGTGGCGATTTATTTGACTGATGATTTCTGGGTATCATTGCGAAATTCTGATCTTTCCCCCTCCAACGCTCACTCACATCTTCTTTGTGTACTATTCGATCATTTCCTCGCAATGATACAGTAATTACAAAATGCAAAAGGATTTGATATATGCACAGAATGTTGGAAATAATTTAAATATGGCTTTCCTCCTACTTTCTTTTTACCTTTCCTTTTATCTGTTTTTGGATCATATCCAATACCAGATCGGTCATTTACAAATCGTTGTTCTTTTAAAATCACACTTAGCATCTCACTTCCTTTGGTAAATTTTTCAAGAGTTTTTGTGAGATCAATGTTTTTCTTTTTCAACGAAGAACAATTTTCACAATTCTTTTCTGAACTTTCTTTAAGTTCAATTTCAAGAGCTTTGTTTTTCTTTTTGAAAACAATTAATTCTTTAACTACTTTGATGAATTCAGAATGTAAAGCATTATATTCAGAGAGTAATTCATCATAGGTAGGTTCAGAATCATTTACCTCTTCTTCTGTCTCTTCTTGAGCAACAAGACATATATTGGCTACTTCTTCCTCATCACTTTCTTCGTCTGAGGAACTATCTCCCCATATAGCAGATACAAAGGCCTTCTTTTTGTTAAAGAATTTGCCTTTTCTCTTTTCTTTGCTTTTTTGATTGAGCTCTGGACATTCTGATTTGATATGTCCTGGTTTTCCACATTCATAGCAAATGATATGGTCTTTGTTGCTAGTTCCTCCTTTTTGAAAGTGTTTGAAGCCTTGACCTTTCTTGTAGAACTTTCTGAATCGTTTTATGATTAAGCCCATTTCATCATCATCAAACTCCTCATCTTCATCTTGATTTTCTTCTTTCGCTTTTAGTGCTAGACCTTTCTTTCTTTTGTCACTGATGTCATCTAGTTCCCGTTTGAACTTTAATTTGCTTTCATATTCAGAAAGACTTCCAAATAGAGAAGCAACTGATCTCATTGATTCTCCTTTTGCCTCTTCTATCGTAGTGACTTTGGCCTCCCACTTTTTAGAAAGAATATTCAAAATCTTTCGTACTTGGATATTTTGATCATATACTTTTCCAAGTGCTGCAAGTTGATTAACAAGATGAGTATATCTAAGTTCGAATTCAGAAATTGACTCACCTGATTTCATTCGAAGTAGATCGAATTCTGTGATCAAGGTGTTGATTCGATTCTCCTTTATTCCTGAAGTTCCTTCATGAGCTATTTCCAGAGCTTCCCACATTTCCTTTGCTGTTGGGAGTGTGCAAATTCTGAAGTATTCATTTTGACTCAAAGAGCTTTGTAACATCAGAATTGCCTTGCTATTGAGAGTGATAAGTTTCTTGTCATTCTCATCATATTCCGCTGGCGTCTTTGGAATTTTCTGAGAATCTACAGTCTTTGTAGGTTGATAATTTCCACTCTCGATTACATCCCATAGCCCATATTCAGTAGCCATCACGAACACTCTGAATTTTGCTTTCCAGAAAGAAAAATGTTCTCCATTGAAACCGGGAGGTCTAGTGATGGATGCTCCGTCGGGAAGAATTCCTTCACCCATGCTTGCCATTGGATCCTTCTTAGGTTGTTATACCTTAACAAGAAGACCTACGCTCTGATACCAAATGTTAGACCAAGCGTTTCACCCAAGAGGGGGTGAATTGGGTGATACTGGAAAATCGTTGCAAATATAAAAACTTGACGGTGAATATAAAGCAATAAAGAGTAAGGAGAAATATCACCGAAGTGTACACCGAGAGTTATACTGGTTCGGTCACAACCACTTTGACCTACGTCCAGTCCTCAGAGCTTCTCTGAGAGTTTCACTATAACTTCCAAGATTCAGTGGGTTCTTGGCACCACAGTACAAGCAAGTTCCTTCACCTGGACACTCGCTCCCCCTTACAGGTTGTAATCTAATCCCAACTCAAGGTTCCACAACCTTAAGTTATCTCAATAACAAATATTGAGTTTGAATGAAATATCTCTCTCAAAGAGTGAATAAGAATCACTGAAGCATAGAAATACAATTTCAACGTGAAAACAGAGTAATGAACTTAATGATACGTTCGTATGTGTGCTTGGTTGTTCTTCTCTATTTGGATGTTCCCATATATATAGATATGTTGGTAATGACCGTTGGAACGTTTCCTTTCATCCGTTGGTGAGTGCGCAGCCACTATTGACTTTTCAAGTTTTTGAAAAATATCCGTTGGCGGTGGTTGGCATTTGAACGTTTCTTTTGACTTCCATCTTTTGATATGATTTCTTTATTGTTTATCTGTAAATAGACTAAGAATACTAATACAATGAAAGGTTAATCATATAGGAAACAATATAATAAAGGTTTGAATGATTTCAAAAATTCTGGGTATGCTTACTCGAGTAGCTCCTCGAGTAACCCTTGAAGTTTACTCGAGTAGCTCCTCGAGTAACATCGTGAAATCTTTGTTTAATTGAAACTCAATGAAGAAAAGTAAGATTACTCGGGTAGTGCATGGAGTAAACTAAATTTCAAACCTTTGGGAATAGTTATTTACTCGGGTAGCTACTCTAGTAATGCTTTTGCAACTTCATAGATTACTGGGGTAACACCTCGAGTAATCCTTTAAAAAACTTTTGATTACTCGATGCTCTACTCCAGTAATGTTGGCAGGATTTCAAGGCCGAGAGCAATTACCTTGTTACTCGAGTAGGGACTCGAGTAATGCATTCATTTTTGCATAGGTTACTCGGGTAGCTCCTCGAGTAACTACGACTTATGAGCATGATTTACTCTGGTAATGACTTGAAGTTTCCTTTGAAAATATTTGTGCAAACTGGGGTACATACTCGAGGAATCCACTTAAAATAAACCATGAAAAACTTGTATACTAGAGTAAGTACTCGAGGATGATAAGAAGAGATCAAGTTAATCGGGTACCAACCTCAAGTTTTCACTTACCTTAGTCTATTACTCGAGTAGCTCCTCGAGTAACATTGGCAGTGGTACAAAGTGCCGAGAGTTACATATTTTGAGAAACAAAGTTACTCGAGTAGCTCCTCGAGTATCATGGGGAAACTTGAAGGCAACTGGAAGTTTTCACAGGGTTACTCGAGTAGCTCCTCGAGTAACATTAGCAGTGGTACAAAATGCCGAGAGGTCCACATTTTAGGAAACACAGGTACTCGAGTAGCTCCTCGAGTATCATTGGGAAAACTTGAAGGCAACTGGAAGTTTTCACCTGGTTACTCGAGTACCTCCTCGAGTAACATTAGCAGGCCGAGAGCAACTCCAAGTTTTTACCTAGTTACTCGAGTAGCTCCTCGAGTAATGGTGTCAGGTTACTGGAAGTTTTCCTTGGTTACTTCAAGTTTTATCTCATTACTCGAGTAGCGCCTCGAGTAATGCCTTAGAAACTGTACTTCTGATCAAGTTCCTTAGCATTTTCTCTTGGCTAATCTTCAATACTTCCATGCTAACTTCAAGTAAACCTTGTTCCTGTCATTACTTAGCTCAAACTTGATTATTAATCATTTCTCTTTCAAACCATACTTTTGTTATCATCAAAACATGAGGTCTAACAACAACAATTTTTTTCTTTACATTTTTTGCTTGATTTCTATACATTGTGAACCCTTTTACTTTCTACAATCCTTTTTCCAATTTTTTGAAACTCTACACATTACCACATTCCCCACCCTAATCAATTATCATATATCCCAAAGCAAGGTAATCATGGTTTCACATTGGCTAAGGTAGGTAGATGTTAGGTTTTCTAAAAAGAATCGCTAATTGGTTTTTCAATTAGGCTCAAAATAAAGTTCAAAAATGGAATAACATCAATTTGATAAGCTTGAAAGGCTCAAACGCATTTTATGAAGTGCCCTAATCATTTCTCTAAATCTCATGAAATAAATCAAAAGCTTTGAAGGATTACAAAAATTATTCTGAAATTAAAAATTTGAAGTAAAGCATATAACTCAAATTGCTATAAAGCCCTTCGACAAGAACATCCAAAATAAAGTCAACTACAATAGTGCTTTCTTAGCTTAAAAATTCCTGAATAACATGATTTATCCCTACAATACATCCATCAATTCAGAGTCCACAATGAATAATAGGCTAATATCATTCTTCAACTTCAAAATAGCTAATCCCAAAGCTTCGTTAGTTCAAACCTAAGTTATATCACTTCCTAAAATTAATCAATGCTCATGGTGCCTCTTTCTCTAAACTACCCAGAACGAAACTAATTAGAGAGAGAGAGAGAAAGAGAAAGAGAGAGAGAGAATAAATACCTCAAAGTGAAAATAAGACAGAACGAAGGTGAAAGCACATTACTGAACACCAAAACTCAGTATGAATGAAGAGGAAAGAAATGGAGCTATACTACATCACAACAAGAGAAGGAGAAGACCAAGACTTGAGTGTGGCCTCTATGTGTCGATGCTAGAGAAAGGCAACTCAGAAAAGACTCAGAACTCTCGACGGAGCGGCAAAGATGCAGGTTTATGATGATGGTGGTAGTGGTGGGTGATTCTGATTGCTAGGAAATAAGGTAAGGGGGCGACAGTGGAAGGGATAAGGTTTGGGGTTTTATCGTCTACAAAAATGAGAGCGAACGTGGAAGGATGGTGTAGGTGATAGTCGCTGAGGGTTTGTTTGGCTGTGAAAAGGTGAAGGCTAATAGTGATGGTGACGGTATGGGTGGGCGATTCTGGTGACTGAAAAATAAAGCAAGTGATGGTGGTTGAGAGAGAGACCGACGGTGAAGGCGGAGGTAGAGCTAGGGTTGATTCTGCTAGGGAGAATGAAGAAGGAGGAAGTGTTAAATCTGAAACCAAATGGGAATGAGGATCGAATAAGCAAGATTAAGATTCTAGGCTTTGATTGGAATGATAGAAATTAAAATTGGGGAAGGGAAATTTGAAATTTGGGAATGAATAGGGTCCCAATTGTGGGCTAGGTTCAGCTAGGTAAATAAGGATATCATGGAAGAATGAAGGGCTGAGAGGGAATAATAAAAAAAGTTAGACACTATTGGCCGTGGCAAGTTTTGACACTTGTTGAGGCCAGTCTGACAAAGAAGGACGCTAGAACACTGGCTATGGCAAGTTTTGAAAACTTGCCGAGGCCAGTTACATAGAGAGCAATTTACCAAGAAAACAGCTAACTTGCCATGTCAAGTTATCACACTAGCCAAGGCAAGTTTTGCTGTCATGTGACAGTAAAACTTTGCACACACCAAATATTCCCAAATCACCTCAAAAATACCAAACATGCTCTGTACAAACATTTATGAGCAAAATGAAATTTGAGCAAGACTTTAAACCCTCCAAACAACAAGGCACGAACATAAGCACATTCATGGATAATGCCACAACATATCAATTTCAATACTCAAATTACATCAAATAATGGTCACAAGTGAATTTCATTATAAAGAATCAACCAAATGATCACAATAGCATCAATATTACTCAGTTGATGAATCATCATAAATGCATTCCAAAATCATATATATGAGCTTAAAGTCAAATGAACTTCCCTAAAATGTATTTCCCTTATAACTTATAAATTCCCCCTCTCTCATTGACATTCCTTCTAGCTTCAAAAGTCAAGTTCCAAGATAGGGTACCTTTCTTTCCTACAAAACAAAAAGATCAAACATAAATCTACAAAAAACACACTAAAAACCATAAAAATGAAAAGTTTTAGTTTAGAACTTGGGTTGCCTATCAAGAAGCACTTAGTTTATAGTTTTTAGCCTGACTCTTCATCTCCTCAAGTTACATCATCTATATGTAAGGTGAAAACTTGATGGTTCACCTGTCTACCATAAGTAGGCTTTGATCCAAGGCCACTAGCTTGAACTCACTTACCATCTTTATTTCTCAACCCAACTACACTAGAGGTATATGCTTGTATCTTTACAACCTTATTAGCCTATTCAATAGCCCTTTTACATGCTTTTAGAGTTTTTAAAAGTTGTTCTTCTTGTTGAATAACTAATTGTGAAAATATACCCAATGGTAGATTGTTGGCTCCCAAATAGTCATGTTGAAAGTTAGAAGGGAGCTTCTTCAAATCAGGAAACCATGCCTCTTTAATAGATGACTTTAAAGATGGTCTATCAAGGGAAGTGAACTTTAACAATTCCAATGGTACCTGACTCTTAGGACTAGTCGGTGTTGTCCTCAAGACACCCATGTCTTCTTCTACCTCTTGACCCTCTATTTGAACTTCTAATGTCATGGTTCCAACAAGCTCATTATGAATTGGTTTATGGAATTCCTCTTGCTCCACTTTCTCAACCACGTCAACTAAAAAGCACTGTTTAGCCTCGTTGGTAAGCTTTATTAGCTTGTTCATATTCAAAGTAACATGCTTATCTTCAACTCGTAAAGTAACTTCACCTTTTTCAACATCGATCAAGGTTCTAGCAGTTGCTATAAATGGTCGCCTAAAGATTAGGGGAATGTTCTAATCAACTTCATAATTTATGACTATGAAATCTACTAGAAAGATGAATTTATCCACTTTGACCAAAACATCTTCAATAACCCCTCTAGGTTGAGAAGTACTCCGATCTGTAAAGAAAAGTGTAATAGTAGTGGGTTTTGGCTCTCCCAACCCTAATTGATTGAAAATAGCAAGGAGCATCAAATTCACACTTACACCTAAGTTACAAAGAGCTTTACCACTGAAATTAGTCCCAATATTACAAGGGATGTAGAAACTCCCTGGATCCTTAAGCTTAGGAGGCAATTTCCTTTAGATAACCGCACTACATTCTTTAATTAAGGCTACAGTCTCATACTCACTGAATCTTCTCTTCTTAGATAAGATGTCTTTGAGGAACTTGGCATATTTGGGGATGCTCTCCAATGCTTATGCAAAAGGAATGTTAATATGAAGTTATTTGAATATATCCACAAACTTCTTGAACTGAGTATCCTCTTCCTTCTTCTTAAATCTCTGAGGGAATGGAAGTGAAGGTATCACAACATTAGAAGTAGGTGTCTTCCTCTTCTTCTCATCTTTCATCTCTTGATCTACCTTCTTACTATTCACCACATCATTTAAGCCCACTTCAACTTGTTTTTGCCTTTTGTTATCTTTGTCTTCTACTAAAATCTCTTCATCAACCTCCTCCTCATCAATGTCAACTACCACATGATCTTTCTTCTTGGGGCTTGGTTTGCTTGAGGTAGGCATATCGGTAACACGTTGCCACTTCTTAAGTAAATGGCATGTCATTCCTCTTTTTTATTCTATTTTGGATTAGGAATGGTATCACTAGGAAGACTACTTCTTGACATAGCATTGACTTGTGATGCTAATTGTGCCATTTACACTTCAAGATTTTTTATAGCAGTTGCATGAAGAGAGAAAGTAGCCTTATTTTTAGCCGTTGAAGATTCTATATTAGTCAATATTTGAGCTAGCATCTTGTCGGTTTTAAATTCCTCTTCCTTAATAGAAATTTGCCTTGATTGCATTTGAAAACCAGGTGGAGGAATAGGCTTAATGCTAGATGTAGACTCATGTAGTGGATTCAAGGTGTTACCTTGACTCCAAGAAAAATTAGGATGAGCTCTCTAAGCACAATTGTAGGTTTGTAAATAGGGGTTGCCTTAAGGATGTTGAAACTTCCCCATGTAGTTGACAGATGCATTACCCATGTAAAGAGGACAATGGTCAGGCATGTAGACATCATTGCAATAATCACATACAATTGGGGTGGCATGAATAGAATGCACACTTAGAGAAGTACTCTTTTGCATTTGAGATTCAAGCACATCAAAATGCTTATTCAAAGCAGTTAAGATAGTTGTAATTTGTGAAAAAGAGTCTTCTTTTGTAGTAGGTATGGCTTAGGTAGTCCTCCTATCATTGCCTTGAGTGTTATTTGCATAGAGTTGATCCAATAGCCAAATCACCTCATTAACAGGAACATTCTGGTAACCTCCATTGGTCATATAAGCAATCATTGCCTTAGATTGAGGATTAAGGCGAATATAGAAGATTTGGACCATAACCCATTTGTAAACCCCATGATTAGGGCATTGCTTTATTAACATCTTGTATCTCTCCCAAGCAACATAAAGATGCTCATCTGGATGTTGTCTAAAGCTCAAAAACTCATCCCTTGCTTCAACAGACTTATCATCAGAGAAAAATTGAGTTCTAAACTTAGCCTCAAGATCATCCTAAGAATTTATAGATCCTTTCGGAAGATTGTTGAATCAATCCCTAGTATTCCCTTGTATTTCTTGGGGAACTCTATTTTGCTTGAAAGAATCACACACTTCTAGGAAGTACATCAAGTGTTTGTTGGCATCTTCATTGTAAAGCCCATGGAACATGCCATGCATTTGAAGCATTGTGATCATCACTAGTTTGATCTCAAAATTATGTGCTTGCAATTTCGGCATCTGAATGCAAGATTAAATACCCCATATATTCTAGTTAGCAAAGTCATTAACGGTAGCTCTATCATATTCATCGTCCGCTATAGTTTTAGATGCAAAGTCAGTCTCTTTGTCAATGTGAGGCAATCCGTCAAGTACCACTATCAATCCGTTCGGATGCAAGTGTTGCATACACCAAGATGGTACCTACGAGAGAAACAAGGAAGCAAGTATCAAACTAAAACAAAAATTAACAAAGAAAAGAGATAAAGAAAAATTGTAAACCTAACTATGGGCTCAAGTGAAATTTACTAACACAAGCCTAAGGTGGACTAAAGGATTTGTTAAATCAATCCCCGGTAACGGTACCAAAAACTTGTTCGCTACCGCAAGTGTACGGATTACATCAAGTAATATAGTGATAAGTAAAGATCGTTCCCTCAAGGATATGAGTAACAAATTGGTCAAGCAATAAGCTTAGTGAATTTAATTAAGTTAAGCCAAAACATGTTGTTGAGGTGAAAGAGAAATTTAAAACTATTTTTAGACTAAAAATTTATAAAAGCAAATGATTCTTTAAATTCAAGTATTAAATGAAACATAGGATTGTTTATCCCCCTTATATTTCAAAAGCACTCACTCAAGTCCCCCCTAATATGTGCTACTTAATGAAGGATTATACTAGCCAATGATACTAAATTACCTATAAGTGCTCCCTCAAGTCTCCAAATAGGTGCATAGTTTAATTAATTCATTAATCTCTTCATTAACTAATTAAACCCTGATTTTCATTGTAAATCCTATTTTGCTACGTGAGGTCAATGAGCGTATCTCTACCTCATTAACAAAAATATCCATTTAATTAGTACATTTCAAGCTCTCACACTATTTAACTCAAGTTCTACACTCAATCTAGCCCTCTCAAGCATTAATCAAGTGAACACAACAATCTTATTGGCGGCCAATCAATAAGAAGCATTAAGTAAAGAGTAAAATCAGTATAATCTCATCATTAATTACAAATATAAAGGGGAAATGAGTACTTAATCCATACAAGGATTCAAAACAACCCTACAATGAGGAAGTCTAGCTACTCATGATCAAACATAAAGAAATTCTACACAAAGCTATTGAATAAATGAAGAAGCTAAGTGAAAAAGAGGATAAAAGAATAAGAACCAAGGTAGAAATCCCAAAATCTCCTTTGAGAAGAACACCCAAGCCTCCAAAGTCTTTCAATTCTCTCTCCCAAGCTCTTCCTTTATGTGCCTCAGCTTCCTAGAGTATAGAGTGTGAGTTTTTGATACGTTTCCCTAGGTTAAATAGTGTTTCTCAGCTTCTGACATCAAAATACGTAGCTGCGCTTTTTCAGGACTTGCTACGGCAAGTCTGTCAACTTGTCATAGCCAGTTACATAGAGAGTCAATTTTCCTTCAGATTCTTGACTTGCCATAGCAAGTTTGTCAACTTGCTATGGCCAGTTACACAGAAAGCATATAGGGATTACTTGCCACGACAAGTTTGTCAACTTGTTGTGACCAATTACACAGAGAGCAAACTTCTTGAAATTTTTTACTTGCCACGGCCAGTTGGTCAACTTGTTGAGGCAAGTTGTACAAGTTCCTTCTTCTAACTTTGTAATGCTTCACTTCCTTTGTCCTTTTATTGTTTATTGGTTCTTATAAGGCTTCAAATTTTGTCTCCATCCTCCTACAAAAGAGGGAGGATTTATCAATTCCCAATTGAATCACAAACTATATAGGCTACAACAAGAATTCCTTTAATTTTTTTATTAATACTTTGATATGCATATTTTATTCTATACACTTCTTTCAATGTATATTTTGAACCCAAAAATAGGTAAACAAAGAAGAAAATATGTTAGAATGTTATCAATTTCTAAGAGTCAACACCCCTAAATACAATAATAGATCACACCTTTATGATAATAGTGCAATTTTACCAACAAATTTTTTCTCGAGAAGTGTTTGGCATAAATAAGTTTTAAAAGGGGTAAAAATACCAATAAATAATTTAAAAGGGTGTAAATTCACTAAAACCATTAAATTTGACCAAATGGCCGTTGAATTATATGAGAAGAAAACCCTAGTGGCGTTGAAGGTTTTGGTGAATTTACACCTTTTTAAATTTTTTATTGGTATTTTTGCCCATTGCAAAACTTATTTGTACCAGATGCTCCTCAAAAAAATTTTGTTAGTAAAATTGTACCTTAACCCTAAAAACTAATTTGAGCAAAGTTAATATTGTACACATCCTTGAATGTAAGGCACCAAGAAGTAAGTGTCCCTTATGTCTGTTGCCCTCCTAATGAATTCATCTCCCAAAAACCTCGCTTGAGCTTGTTTCACATCTTCCTTCATGCCCTCACCCTAGTTATTGAGATTGTCAGGGCGAATGAACCTAATCTTATCCTGGAAGTCATGAGGAGGATGTAAGTATGGTACAGATACCTGAAATGCCAAAACCAACATATCAAAATGTATTCAAAGTTCTAAGCAGCCAACTATTTAATCACAGTTGAAAAAATACCTCATAAAGAAGTTGACAAAGCTTGTACTTGCCATTTCCTTGTTCAGGATCTCAGAAACAAGCTCTTAGCTTACATCTTACTATTGGTCTGTGTAACCCCCTTCGTAATTATGATTCAAAATACGTATTTTAAAATGAAATAGAGACCTATAATAATCAAACTCATTTACAATCCCTTCCTTACGAAAGGGTTTTCACAAATATTTTCAAAGATTCTGCCTTACCCTGGTCTCAAATTCCACAACTCGAATATAATTACCCTATGCAGTTACAACACATTTACATATCAGAGTGTACAACAAAATCCTGGCAACCCTCGGGTTTCATTCATAAACTAAAGGTTTATAAATTCCCATTAGGGGATTACACCACTGTCTCCAAAACAATATTTATAAGATATACGGTGATCTCCCAACAAAACATGATATCCAACACCAAAATATAAATCTCCCTAAGGAGCCTTATTCGCCCTTGGTTGTCTCCTTTCCCTTGGAGCCACTTGCCCTGTCTGAAGGTTTGTCAATGGAAAGAATGAGATTCAAAAGAATCCCTGTAGTAGCAAATCACTCATACCACATGTAATCACAAAGCATGCAAGAAAATCATCAAGCAGCATCACAACATAAAGCACAGCACAGGCTACCACATATGCACATAATCACATAATCTCATCCCCCATATTCCACCGCCCCAAAGGCACGGTCCTCCCACCGTCAACACCGATGGGCCGCGGGTGAAGGTTTCACAAATAGCCTTTTGGATTTCACATAGTCTCATCCCCCAGATTCCACCACCCCGAAGGTACGATCCTCCCACCGTCAACACCGATGGGCCACAGGTGATAGACTCACAAAAAATGATCAAACAAACATACCATGTATCACATATAGTATAAGGGAAAAGAGTCACTACCTTGTTCTTTCCTGACGTGCGCCAGCACAGGTTGCTTGCGATTAGGGCAAATGTCAAACCCTATAAACCAAAGTCAAAGACGACAAGTTATTCTCTATTCCAAATTCTCACATTCAGAACACTTAAAGTTGTTTATCACTTGGACTCTTTAGGTGGCTACTAGAAGCCTAGACATATGCCTAAAGGGTTGGGGAGTACTATCTCAAAGACCACCTTTTAGTGTGCATCGTAAAACGTGCTAACCACTGGGCTCACAACTTGGTCCTACAATTCCAAAATACAATTTAGACACTTCCATAGTGTTTCTGGGGGTTATATGAGGCTATTATGAAAATTTACAAAAATGCCCCCGGGGACCCGGCCCGGCCCTAGTGCCCTACTCGATCCGGCTGTACCTTTTCTGAAATTTTGACATGGGCTATTCTGACATATTTTCACCCAAGGAATCCATTTCCGAACTCAAAATTATCAAATTAAATGTCAAATTACAACATTACCCTTGGCAGCCCCACTTTAAGGGTTTTAGGGGCGTTTTCGTAATTATGCTTTTTCGGCCTTTTCCGAAAAAGTGACAAACTGTAACCCCACCTAATTTTTGCTCCTGAACTCAATGGAACCATCAAATTATTGAAAATCCAACTCTAACCCTCAGATCTAGCCCTGGCCGAAATCTTGGCATACTTTGGGAAGAATCGGTGTTTTTCGGTTTCGGCTCTGTAAACGTGTTCCTTTCTACTCCTAACCACTTTATTAATCATTACATTAGGTTACAACTAACATTAAGACCCAATTTGGGCAGCATAACCCCTAGGCCATATCATTTCCAAACTTTAAAACCAATGGCAATTCGGCGAAATTTCACCGATTAAATTGCCCACAGCAGCCAGAATAAGCAATATACGAAAGTTTGAAAGTTACCTCAAGCTCCCACTAGCTTTTCCTCAAGGTGGCTGAAATCCCTAGCCTTAGAACACCCAAATTTGTGCTCCACAAACCTTGAAGAATATAGAAGAATAGCTTAGGAGCGGAGTTATACGCGTTAGGTAAGGATTTACCGAAGAAATCGACTTACCGTACAAGTTCTCTTCTACTTCTCTCTCTAGAATTTCTCACACCTTCTCTCTCTTATTGCAGCTGAATGTCACAGTTTTGGGCTGATGGAGGAGGTGGATGATGATTTAATATGATATAATATTATTTTCTAATTATTTACTAAATTTCCATCAATTTCGGATTTTTACAAAATTATGGCAGATTTCTGCGCAAACTTTGAAAAATCATAACTAATTCTAACAAAATTCAAAATGGGGTGATCCAAAAGCCAATGGAAAGCTATTTAGTCCTCTTTATTGGAAAAATATGTATCACTGCATTTAATAACCTCAAAAATACAGAATTGCACAAAAGTCCATACTGCTCCAAAACAGATTCCAGTTTCCATCCCAAATTTTGGAAAATCATAACTCTTAGCTCAAAAATTGAAATGACACAAATTATATGTCCAGTTTGAAGCTTGTCATGTGAAATTTAAGACTGGAAAATATCAACATTTGTAGACACCATTTGCCTATTTAAAACGTCCATACAAGTCAACTGCCCTGTACAGAGTTTCAATGGACAGAGTTTCCAACTTTTGCACAATTGTTCCCAATGGTTTCAATTTCACAATAAACACTCTCCCCACACGAATTTTCACAAGGAACCCATTGGAATCATTAAAACATCCAAATTCCCATTACCCATTCTCCAAAAGTGTTTATTCAACAATAATTACAGTCACTTTTGAAGTCATTAGCCCTTAATCGCTTTTTGGGATATTACAGTCTGGTAGGTCAAAGACCTATCTCTCAAATTTGATCATTGGAAATGGGTTTAAAGCAAAAAATTTATCAATAAACTCCTGGAGGGACTTCTAAGTAGATTGACCAATGGGCTTATTTTGTAAGAATAACTTCTTCCTGGATTAATCATTGAGTGTGGGATGTTTCTCTTCTTGGACTAAATGGGGGTCTTAGACTGAGTGGGGGGCTTGGACTGATTGGCAGGTCTTATGAATTGTGAATAACTATTACTTGGAATGACAGGTTGCAAGATGACAAATTCTCTCCACTCATCTGGTTTGATTGTGGACTAAAGATCTTGAGAAACTTCTATCTCATCGGTCTCTTCAGGATTCTGCAAATATGCCTCCGTCAATACATGATGGAATGCGAATAGTGCTTACCTAGCCTTCTAGAGGACAAATTTTTTGTAAGTTTCGTTTACATCATATGTATACTATAAAGTCCATAATTCAAGTTAACATTTTTTACACGTACATAGCAAATAATTAGTAGGCATATATAGCTTACCTTGATTTTGTCCCAAATAATGTCTGTGTACTTGTTCTGAACCCAACACCAGTTACCCGATGTGATAGGAATATTGGTCTTTGCTATTAAGCTGATATAGCTTATGAAGTATGACATCTTAAGAGCTTGACCCTCATTGTTCCATGTCACATCAAATTTTATCCCCTAAAGACTTCGCTTCGTTCACAAAAGTCAAGGCGCAATGGCCCCTCCTTAAATATCCCGTACTTGTTCTAACACCTATTCCAAGATCAAGTTTCTGGTTTAGCTAGGGGCAATATCAGTACTAAGGGGAATATCAGTACAAGTGGCATTATAAGTGCTGGAGGAACTAGAACTAGCCATTTTAACTGGAAAACAAAACTCATTCAGTCAGCCACAAGAACAAAGGATTGGGTTTTCCAAGAGAAAATGATGCACTACTAAGGTTAAAACCTAGCTAAGCAAGATGAATTGAAAAATAAGTAGAATGTAGAATGCAAAATGTATAAGAGAAATCATACCTAAAAATAAGGAGAACAGAGCACATGAAGGAATGCAACCTAGCTAGGGATCCAAAATGAAAAGCAAATTATGGCAGTCAAACAACTCACACAGCTATCGGACCAAAGTTCAAAGAAAGTAGTAGAGGATGTGGTTCACTTGAAAGTAACTGCCAATGGCTACAAAAGTCAACCAAAGTTGTGGGTTTCAAGAATAGTGGGTAACGTTTGACCAAAGACAAGTGTAATACTTGGGAATGTGAAGAGGCACGAGATAGTGAGTGCTTTAAAAGACTTAGGGAAACTTGTTCATAGCTATAAGTTTAGCACAGTTATGAAAAGTGGCTTTTTCTTATGGTTCTTAATTTACAACCATAATGAACCTCTGAACATAAGTTCATGGTTTTACATTACAATCATTAGATTTTGTAAACAGTGATGGTTTTTTCTTAATAACTGTTAGGTTTTTAACATAGCATTCTAAAAAGTGATGGGTTTTACTTAATAATCATTATTTATTTGAATTTTTTTAATAATTTTTGAATTTGATTATTCAATCCCATAGTACAAACCAAAAATTAAAAAAGAAAATAAGGTTGTGAATAAGCAAACAAAAATTAAAAAGTTATGGGGATGAAGGATCTACTACATTATCAGATTCATCATTCTCTTGTAATTTGTCCACCTTCTCGATCAGAGAGCGAACGAGAGATATCAGTTCCTTCAAGCACTTGTCCATGTGTCCTTGCTTTCCAATATAATCATTGACCGTATGTTGGAGGTCATAGTTCATATGGATTAGCCCTTCAGTGCTTTTCGGTGGATAGCAATCATCTTTTGCTTTTACCTCAAGGAGATCAAAAGATAATGAACCAGAATATCTCTTGATTTTGTCCATAATATCAATTAAGAAAAAAGTCAGAAGTTGGATATCAGAAGTTGAAATAGAAGTAGATAAATGGATTTTATTTTTCGGATGTTTAAATATAAAGGGTTTTATGGATTATCTTACTATCGAACATGTCCTTTAGTATTAAAGATTATTTCATATTAATTAAATAGAAGTGGAATAGAAAGGGTTTTGTTATAGAGCTAAACGTGACCTTATAAATTGCCACAGTTACTCACATAAGTGACGGTTATTTACTAATAACCATGAACGTTTCTTGTAAAATGCCTAGAGTAGTAACAATTGTTTACTAATAACCATGAAGAAACAATTATTTTTTTAAAATATTGTTGGGCTACTTTGCCCTAACGATTAAGTTTTTTAATATTAAAAAAAAAGCAGTAGTGTTTTTAGTCATCACCACTACTTCTATCCTCCTCCTGTCCCTCCCCCTCGCTCGACTCATAATCAACGTTAGAGGAAGGAGATGAAGGGTCTGACTGGAAGTGATCATATACAACCTGATTATTATGAAGGAAGAGGTTCAACTTCCTATTCAGATTGTGACCATGTGCATCAAGACGCCTTGTAGAGCGGTTAAGGCTGGCCAATATTTACAGCATATATAGCTTCCATTGGAGGATGAGGCAGAAGAGGAGGAGGAGGTGGTGGAGGGGGAGGGGGAGGGTGGGGGAGCATATAGAGGTGGTGATGGTGGAGGAGGTGATGGTGGAGGAGGAGGCTGAGGAGGAGGAGCATGTGGAGAAGGAGGAGGGCGAATAGAGAGAGCTCTCTAGCGTTTGACCATGATGAGAGAGATAAGGATGAGGTTATGAAAATATGCTTTTTAGAAAAGTATTAAGAACAAAAGGAATAGGTTAATGTAAATAGAGTTGAATACTTCGCTCTAAAGTATTTAAGTTAGGAGAATTGGTACTTGGTGTCAGACCGAATGAGGTTATGAAAAAGGTGCTTTTTAGATTTGTTCATTACATGACAGTTGTTTATTATGAAATGTCATTTTTATTGTTTATACTTTACGGTCAATTGATATAACTATTACGTTTATGTTTTCACTAATATAAGGTTGGTAGACAAATCATTTGAAGTATTGAATGATGATTCTGCTTTAAGAACCACCATTTTTGTAACTAAATAAATGACGGTTATTAACTACAATCATTATTTTTATGTTTTAGGGAATTCTGCATCGCAATACATGACTGTACGCATAAATAACTGTTACTTTTAAACGTTATATTTCTTTGTGCGACCTCCGCCTCGACATATATAACGTTTATTCAATGTAACCATTATTTATTAAGCCTTATATATACTCGAATTTGTAGTAGTGATAGCCAGCATTTATAATAGGAACTTGATCTAACGGTACCACTTTCATTAGCATATGAAAATGTGATGAACAATAAGTAATATCAATGAAAAATTCATATTAGTTATAAAATTAGCTGTATAATTTTTGTACTTCTATCAAAATTGAATTCCCGAATTACAGACAAATGTTGAAAAATAGAATGAAAGACAATCTTCTATACATCAATTTTTCTGTAACACAGTCAACCGGCCATGACTTTAGCTCTATACACGCACGAGTGCACACACACATATAGGATAGTAATATACAAGCTACTACAAAAAAATAATGGATTAACGACATAATTATATCATTAAATAGATTGTCACTAATTAATTAAAGGCGAAATTATAAATGCAAGCAATAGGAGAAGAGGAGTCTCTAATTTGGTTCAATCAAGACAGGCATGGTGGGTCTCCTTTTCTCTAACAAGTCCTTGTTTTGGAGCAAAACAATTACTTCAGACATTGTTGGCCTTATTTCAGCGGATGCTTGGGTGCAAAGCAAACCAACCTCTATGACGTTCTTCACTTCTTCCACATCATAATCACTAGGGTCTAAGGTTTCGTCCACTAGCTCCACTTGCATACCTTTTTCATATAGCTTCCAAGCCTAACAAGTAGGATTAAAAGTGAAATTGAACAAGAGGGGTAAAAAGGTCAAAGCAAAAGTGAGGGTATTCATTTTTTTAAATATCTATAATTGGATGATATGTAATAAAGAAGGGAAAATACTGCTGAGTTGTCGAAAAAGCTATTTAAGTCCATGTTTTCTTTAAAAATTTTCTTTCTTTTTTAGTATTTAGGCATGATAAAGTTTGCTTACTTTCTGAAGGAGGAATTCGCCTTCGATATCACCATCGACTCTTAGTTCGCTACTTCTTTGGCCACCGATAATCTCCAAGATTACAACGCCATAACTATAGACATCAGTCTTCTCAGATAATTGGCCATGAATTATATATTCTGCTGCTGTGTATCCTCTGACAAATATACATAGTATTTATAACATAATCAATTAACCAAAACAATGTCACTAACATGAATACATAAACTTTAAGACATGACAAAATATGAAATACTTATGAATAATATTTATTAGTGTTATAATATTGTTCTAGTGAGGTAACTATAGGTTTTATCATATAATTTAGGGTTAAGGTGCAAACTTACTAATGAAGTTTTATCCGAGGGGCGTCTAGCACAAATATATTTTAAAAGGAGCAAAAATACCAATAAACAATTAAAAAAGGTGCACCCAGCACAAAACCGTTAATTTTGACCTAACACCATTAGGGGTTTTCTTCTTTTATAATTTAACGCTGTTAAGTCAAATTTAATGGTTTTGTGCTGGGTGCACCCTTTTTAATTGTTCATTGGTATTTTTGTCCATTTTAAAACATATTTGTGTTAGACGCTCCTCAGACAAAACTTCGTTGGCAAAATTTGCACCTTAACTCTATAATTTATACTTGTAGTATAGTAAAAGTTAAGAAAATTTCTGGCCAAAAAAATAGTTAGACAAAGGCAATTGTTTCAACTTACAATGTTCCTGCAAATTTGGTGCTAAGATGAGTTTTGTCCTCGGGTAGAAGTCTTGCCAATCCAAAGTCAGCAATTTTAGGCTGAAGATCCTCATCCAAGAGAACGTTGTTAGGCTTTATATCTCTATGTATGATGCAAACGTGGAATTCCTCATGTAAATAGGCTAGTCCCCTTGCCATGCCTAAAATTATATCATATCTTTGCTTCCAGTTGAGCGAGCCTTTCATTTTACCTATTTTCATGTTTACACACTTTGAATAGGCATACAATTATGGCAAATGAATAAAAAATGTTCATAAGTAATAGGCATAGATTTTGCTGCGTCCTTCAATAAAATTATGCCATAATTTTATGGAGAACAGTATATAAGTTTGGTTAATTAATAGAAGGTTTACCGAATAAGAACATGTCAAGACTGCCATTTCTCATGTATTCATAGACAAGGATTCTATTCTTGCCATGAATACAATATCCCATGAGCCTAACAAGATTCCGATGATGAACATTACTTATAAGCTTCACTTCATTTTCAAACTCCTCCTCCATCCTATTGAAATGGTGAAATGTTAATTTCTTGACTGCAATTTCTTTTCCAGTCTTCAAAGTGCCCTATTCAAATTTTAAATCAAGAAAGTGCTTTCAGACATTTTGCCTTTCTTTTCTTGGAAATTTAGCATTTTACAACACCATATAAACGAGACGTCCTTGCTTATCGATATTGAAATCTTGAAAATAAAATAAAGTTACCTTGTAAACAACACCAAATCCTCCTTCTCCTAGTTTATTTTCTTCATTGAAATTCTTGGTTGCAGCCTTCAAGTCATCATAAGCATAAATAACTGGACCTTGCAACTTGCTTGCTCCAATTATGTCTTCTATTAATTATATAAGGAGAATGTCAGTCAATGTCTCTTTAAAAATTATTAAAGAAAAAAAATCAATGATTCATTTCTTTAAACTACGGGGAAAATTGAAAATTAAAAGCCTCAAATTAAATCATCAAAAACTAATATTATCTCTGGTAGTTGATATAAGATCTCCGACGGGAAGTAGCTAGTATATAATAGTTCAAGACATTTTAACATGTTCACCTCTAGGAACCCTCTTAGGCCTTTTCTGTCGTCTAATCCAGACAAATAATGCAAGGAAGGTCAAAGCAAGAGCTACTACACCTCCAATAATTCCACCTATAATGACTCCTTTATTCCTTGAACCTAAAAGACAGGAAAATATAGAACAAATTTTCAAAGAAGTCATTCATCACTATGAAATAATCATCACTGCCGCATATAAAATAAGGAGTTATAATTCTTGGGTATTAAACATTCCTTTAAAAAACAGCACTAACACACAAACACATGATACTTCAAATAGTCCTTCGAATATTTGTCATATACCTTGCTTTAAGGATGGTGTGATATCAATGGTCTGATTTTTAGGAAAGAAGGAAGTGGTGGAATATCTCAAGAAACAGCCATTAGCATAAGCCCTCCCATCTGAATTGGGAAGGCAAGTCTGCATATTATTGTACTGAGCATTCAAGCAATCCTCGCAGTCACTTTGTGAGATAGTTTCAATACATTGAGCAAATCCATAAATAGTAGGACCATTATTAAGCACTTGTGTCTTTGTGGCTGCAGAGAAGCCAGTGATTTTGGGTGTTGCTTTTTGGAGATTCATTAGCATTTGTTGAACAGTTGAGGTAAATACAGGAGCAGGTTGATCTGTAGTCTGATTCCCACATGATGCACTATTGACAGACTGTGTTGTATCACCAAAGAATGCTCTACTAATGTCGTACCTTCACACAACACAAGTAAGAGAGAGGAATAGAGTAGTAATGAGAGAAAGTATGAAACAGAATGTAGTTTTAGCGAAAAAAGAAAAGAAACAGAATGTAGTAATAGAAAAAGATGAAGAGAGATAAAAGAATTAATTAAGGGCAAAAATGATAAAAACATATTAAATACTTAGAAAACCCTAAATAGGATTTTATAAAAAGGATTAAAGTAATTTAAATTTTTGGCTCTTATAAAAAAAAACCGGAGAGAGTACTACACAAGCATAGCAACCTAACTTCCTTCTTCACTTTCCGCCTCTTGAAAAAAGGAGAAGCTAGGTTAATCAAGGATACAAAATGGACTATATAGACTATGTGAAAGATTAGCTAAATAGTCAGCAATAAGGTTGGTTCTATTCCCTATACAGATGATGGAACATAACCTACCACTATCAATGAACACTAAAACAAGCATCCTCAACAATTTCTCTAAAGCCATGCTGACCATCGCAGCCCCTAGTAAATAGATTGATGGCTTCTAAAAAATCATAAACCTAAAACCTCTGTTCCAATACATGTTGAGGCCATGGATGATTACAATCGACTCAGCTATCATAGGGGGATTATTTGTAAGCTTGTAGCAATATTCGCAAATCCAGCGATTAGTTGCATCCCTAAAGACACCTCCACATCCGCTTCGATCATCTTGTAGCACTGAGCCATCAACATCGAGCTTGACCACTCCTACTGTTCTGGTTGCTTGTCCCTCAATTAGCGGTTTGCATTTATAGAAAGCACAATGATTCATTCGATCCTGGTCTAAACAAGCTCTAAAAGGACTGGTGTGGGTATTCATATGGACATGAAATATCCCGACAAATAAAACCAAAAAGTATAGACCATGGACCTTCTTAGTGTGATTCATGCCTGCTTCATGTGTAAGATACCATGTAACCCAATTAGCATCATTAATAGGGGTCAAAATTTAGGAAAATTTTACCGGAGAATCACTATAAGGTCTTAAGGAAGGAATGTAATCACAAAAAAGTTTTAATAAGAATTGAGCAACATAAACTTGTTGTCATTTAATTTCTTTTATTGAAACTTCTCATTACATACTGCTCACTTAGTTTATGCAGGAGTAAGCTAGAGTGAAGAGTTTGAGCATTGATTGTCGTGCTTAATATAAGATATAATTAAAGGTCTATTTTGGTCCTAATTTAAAATTACAATCTCATTTAGCTCTCATATTTAATTATCTTTTTAAAATTATTCTTACAATCAAATCATTAGGTTATAGGACAAATATGTCCTCAAAAGTTTAGGTTTAGTATCCTTGGATTTTGATTGGTACAATACTAATGTTCCCCTAGAAGATTAAAAAATGGTGCCATGTCACCCTATGATGATGTTTGATTGAGAGTAGCCAAATAATTCTAAATAATTCTGACTACGATTAAAGGGCCATTTTACTCCAAAAGTTTAAGCAAATGATATCCTAAACTTTAGACTGTCTCATTAGTTTTGTGTTATCAATATTTAAATTAGAAGAAGGATTTAACAACTCATTATTAAGTTAAAAAATGGTTCACATACATTCCCATATTCTAACTAGATCACCTTGCCTGAGTTTACTCGGGCGCAAAACCAAATCCACCCATGCAATCCGAGCTGGTCCATGAGTAGGTTTGGCCTTGCGCAAGCTTAACTATGAGCAATAAGTACAAACTTACCTATGGGCAACATATGGACTAGTCCAAGATGGGACGGATGAATCAAATCGATGTGGGCTGAGTGGATCGTGACAGCAACGACATTTTGCCACTTATAATACCTAGTGACATATTTAAGTTGTTTGTTCCTTGTGACTCAACCATCTCAAGGGTTTACCAACTATATGTACCGTTGGGAGCTGAGGCCCCTATAACATGTTGTTGGGTCCTTTTTAAAATTTGAATGTTAAAACAGAAAAACATTGATTCAATTGAAAGTTTAGGATTCCAATTGCTTCTTGAGACAAATTTTAGAACAAACCTTTAACCCTAATAATTGTTTAACTAATAATCTACGTTGGTCAAACGTTACTATAGGATGTGACATTGTACCATTTTTAAATCTTTCAAAGGAATGTTCTGCCAATTGGAAGTTAAAGATACACCAATTGCACTAGGCAAAAAACTTCCTTGACAAATTTACCATTTAACCCTAATTTCTTATAATACTCCAACATAAATAATTAAAATGAGAATATTTTAGGAAAATCAACATATATATATATTTTTTAAATAACTAACTTATCTAATTTTCTTAATATACATAAGTTAATTAACTAGCCGTTATATTTGGAATCAGAATAATTATACAATAATAAAGCAGGCTAATATAAAATTCTTTTTTTTTTTGGCCTACAGCTAATATAAAACTCATGCAATGAACATTGCACATATATGCATGCTACAACAATAATGTCGCAATCAATATCTTATCTCAATTAATTCTTTAGTTTCTCTCACCACGTGGGTGAGCTTTTTCTCTCTCCGTACGGGAGAGGTGATTTTACCACTTTTGGGGTGGTTCTTTTCGTGTCTCCTGCCGGAAAACTTTCCCCTGTTTTTGTGTGAAGAATGCCATCACCCACTGTGATAGCATAAACTGAGGGTTCTTGTAATTATTCCTTACGATTACGAGATTTGGAAGGGAGTGAATTTGCAACTCCGGTTGCTTCACTGTGAGGTTGAGTGACTGTGAGAAACGAAGGTCCTACGATGAGTGGAGAACAGAGCTCATCTGCAACTTCCAGGAAAACCATAATCCTGGAACGAAACCCCAAGCTAAAAACTGGTGGAGCCTTGATTGGAAGAATAGAGGCCAGGAAGGAGCTTAATCGCGGCACGGTGCTTTCAATGGCACAAAAAGGATGGCAACTTAAATCTAAGGTCGAAATCTTGGATATGGATAAGAACGTTTTTGTTTTCCAGTTCTCAGACCAAGTCGACTATATGAAGGTATTACAAGGTCGTCCGTGGTCGATTCAATCTTTCCTACTGAACCTCCAGCCATGGGATGATGATATGGTGTACAGGGAAGCAAACTTCGACAAATGCCCTTTCTAGGTACAATTCCATGGATTGCCGTTTGGATACATGAACCATTCAAATGCTATAAAACTGGGTTCACTGGTAGGAGAAGTCGTTATGGTAGAAAACCCCCGTAAGAACAGCGGTATATCTCGAAACTTCCTCAGGGCTAGGGTCTTACTTGACATTAATAACCCTCTACTAGTTGGCTTCTGGGTATCTAGGGAAGCAAAAGATGAAACATGGGCTGAGATAAAATATGAAAGACTTCCAATGGTATGCTACAGGTACGGCAAAATCGGTCATGAACAGAGGATATGCTCTAACTCAGAACTTAGAGTTGATAAAGAGGTATCATATGGAAACCACTTGAAAGGCACAACCCCAAGATTCATTGAGGAAATAGTGATGCCAGTGAAGGATGGATGGTGCGAATGGGAGCAGAGACCTTCCTCAGTGGCGCGTTGTCTCACTTTCAGGGAGGAGCGTGTCTCCGACACACATGCATGGGGTAAAGAACACCTCTCGCCTCAAAGTCCGAGTAACGGCTCTGGTTGGCAAACCACTACCTTACAAAAGCAGACAAACCCATGTGGTGTGCCAGTTGACCATGTGCAGACAGTGGTAGTGGATAGGGTGCAAGGTGGCCCACTAAAAGAAAAAGAGCAAATTCACGATATACCCATGGGCTTAAGAGACAAAGCCCAATCTGCTATGCAAGTTAAGTCTCCAACAAAATATGCAAACGGTACCAGCCCAGGGAAGAAGAAACAAGCAAATAAGACGGATAAAAACAGCACACTCAAATCTGCAGGAGGACGTCGAGGGGTAATCATAGAACTCGAAACTGAACATGCTCCCACTACAAATACAATTGTCCAGTACTTACCTGCCTCTCCAGTCTCAGAGATGGTAAGTAAGATTGGTGGAGTAAAACTTAAAAGGTCCCCACTTGAAATAGAAGATCCACGGGTAAGCAAAAAAGCAAAATTTAGTGAAGCAAGGAACCCAGATCAAGAACAGCTGAACACTACAAGGAACATAACTCCAAAGAAGAAGAATGTCAGAAGAATTAAACAGGGTATGCGAGGTAAGAATAGTCTTCTGCAAAATCCTTCTACCTACCCTTCTCTTCCTAATTTGGCTGTACTCTCAAAATCTGAAGACTTGAATCCCCAAAACAAGGACTTAGACATGACTGAGGGCATGAGTGGCTGGCCTGAAACAGCCCTCCAAGCGCCATGATGATCATCTCCTGGAACTGCCAAGGCATTGGGGTGGCCTTGACAGTTAAGAACCTGAAGGAGGTTTGCAAAAGGAATAAACCCCATTTGGTCTTCCTCATGGAAACCAAACAACAAGAAAAAGTAGTAAAAAAAATTCGAAGAAGATGTGGCTTTAATGAAGACTGGATTGTTAATCCAGTAGGATTAAGTGGAGGCCTTGCGGTATGGTGGTCAGAGCTAATAACTGTTGAAATTTTACACTCATCGAGCAACATCATCCATATAGCTGTGCACTCAAAGGCAATAGGAGTTCCTAAATATGTAACTTGTGTGTATAGCCCACCAAAAGTGAATAAGAAGAAAAAGGTATGGGAAAAGATAATATCAATCTCCAGATACATTGAGGGGCCCTGGCTCTGTGTTGGTGACTTTAATGATTTGTCCGAACAAAGTGAAAAATGGGGAGGCCGTCCAAAAGATATAAGCTAGATTTTGAATTTTCAAAGCCAAATATCGAATTGTTGTCTGATGGACATGGGATACAATAGCTCAAATTACACCTGGAATAACAGACGTTTGAACAGGGACCACATAAAAGAAAGAATAGATAGAGCCTTAGCAAACGTGGAACTCAGAGAGAGCTTCCCAAAAGCCCAAGTCTTCCATTTAGAGCCAATAGGGTCAGACCACCACATGCTCTTAATCGACCTGTGTTATTCTAGTGCTCGTACTCCTTATGTGTTTTGATTTGAGTGCAACTGGACAGAACACCCAGAATTTCCAGAAGTGGTTCGACAGGGGTGGAACGGGGTTGAGAATTTAGAGGAAGACAGAATTGCAATGTTTGTTATGAGACTTGAAAGTTGCCGAAAAGCCTTGATCTGTTGGAGTAATAAGGTATTCCCCAATTGTAAGAAGCTTATCAATTGCCTTAAAAGGGAACTAGCTGCTTATTTGGAGGGAGAATTCACAGAAGAAAAACTACAAAAAGCAGAAAAGATCCAAATAGAGATTGAGAAGACCTGGGATAGGGAGGAGAAGTATTGGTGGCAAAGATCCCGAGTTTCTTGGCTGAGAGTAGGTGATCGCAACTCCAAATTCTTTCATGTGTCAACTATTCAAAGACGCTGTAGGAATTCCATCTTGAGACTAAGGAGAAATGATGGAGTGTGGGTAGATAATGACAATGACATTGCTGAATGTATAACTGATTATTTCATGACTTTGTTTTCAGCCTCTAATGCCCGTGATTTCTCTAATGTACTGCAATATGTAGATCATAATATTTCTGATGTAGATAATACACTATTGTTGTCTCCAGTGACTGATAATGAAGTTAAACAAGCTGCTTTTCCATTGGGTGGAACAAAGGCTCCAGGGCCAGATGGATTCCATGGAAAATTCTACCAACAAGCATGGACTGAAGTGGGAAGCAGTGTTGTTGATATGGTTAAAGCTTTTTTCAGCGGGCAAAGTGATCTCAGACAACTCAATGGCACGAATATTGTACTCATTCCTAAGGTTGAAAAGGCAGAGATGATTTCCCAGTTTAGGCCAATAGGCCTGTGCAATTTCTCATATAAAATCATCTCTAAACTGCTAGCCAACCGCCTCAAATCAACACTACAGGAGTGTATTTCGGACACTCAAGGAGCTTTTGTCGCTGGACGCCTCATCCATGATAATATAGTTGTAGCTCATGAGGCTTTCCATTACCTTCGAAGAAAGAAGTCAGGTAATAAACATGAATTTGCATTGAAAATGGATATAAGCAAAGCCTATGACCGAATCAAATGGGACTTTCTAAAAGCTGTGATGTTGAGAATGGGTTTTTGTGAACAATGGGTTAATCTTATCATGGCTTGTGTATCCTCGGTTCATATGAACATATGCTTATCCGGCCGAACTATTAGCTCATTCACTCCAGGTCGAGGACTACGGCAAGGGGACCCTCTCTCCCCATACCTCTTTATCTTAGTTGCAGAGGTGTTGTCGAATATGTTTACAAAAGAGATCAACAACAACAGATTAAAGGGAATTAAGCTCTTGAACCAGGGCCCTACTCTCTCCCACACATTTTTTGCTGATGACTCGTTGTTCTTCATGAATGCTAACCCTGGTAACTATAGAAGATTGGCACAACTACTGGATATGTACTGCATAGCTTCAGGTCAATCAGCAAACCTATCCAAATCGGGATTAATTTTCTCACAAAATACCCCTGCTGATGTTAAGGACCAAGTTAGCCAAATTCTAAGAATCCCCATCTCAGAAAATCAGGGTAAGTATTTAGGAATTCCCAATGTGTGGGGTAAGTCCAAACAACAAGCTCTTGCCTATGTCAAAGAGAAAGTAGGGAAAGGTCCAAGGGTGGAAAAGAAACCTCCTATCCTTTGCTGGACGAGAAATAATGGTAAAAGCGGTAGTGAATGCAATCCCAATCTACCCAATGACATGCTTCAAATTCCCAGTAAAAGTATGTACAGATCTAGACAGATTAATTTCCAACTTTTGGTGGGGGGAAACTGGAACTGGAGGCAATATACATTGGAAATCTTGGGCTTTCATGAAGACCCCCAAATCCAAAGGAGGAATGGGCTTCAAGGATTTTATGGCGCTAAACGATGCTTTACTTGCAAAAACTGCATGGCGGCTCACTCAAGAGGAGAATTCTCTGTGGTTTAAAATATTGAAGGGGATTTACTTTCCAAATGGTACCTTTATGACAGCACAAAAGGGCTATAGAGCGTCTTGGATCTGGTCTAGCATCCTAACAGGGCGGGAGCTGCTGAAACAACAATGTCATTGGTTAATTGGAGATGGCAAATCCATCAATGTATGGCTTGATCACTGGGTCCCGGGGTTGCCAGGTAACTCATTACAAACCCATCTTAATGCTGAATCTGTTCCTGATTTGTTAGTGGAGTCCCTTATAATAGATGGACATTGGGATATTCCTTTGCTCTGTGATATTGTACCAATTGAAGTCATACCTCTTATACAGGGAATTAAAATCAGTCATCATGCACATAGAGATAAAGTGGTATGGACTTTTGCCAAAAATGGGGTATACACTGTTAAATCAGGCTACAAGAGCCAATTATTGAGTCTGAATTGCACAAATAACCGGCCGAGTGTCTCTAGGTCTGTACCACATGATTTCTGGTCAAAATTATGGAACATTAACACTGTACCCAGAATCCTTCACTTCTTATGGAGATGTTGTAATAAAGCCATAGCAACTAAATGTGCTCTATTTTCTAAACACTGCTCTGTTAATCCACTTTGCCCTATATGTTTGACTGAACCTGAGACCCTTGAACACCTATTCCTATTCTGTCCATGGGTTAGAGGAGTATGGTTTGGTAGTAAAGTAACCATGCGTGTTGAGCAGTATAATACCAAATCCTTTATGACCTGGGTCACCGAGTTGCTGTGCGAAAATGAAGAAATAGACCAGGGGAGCATCACACTAATTGCCTGGCTACTGTGGTTCATTTGGAAAGAAAGAAATGAGGTGGTTTTCCAACATAAGAGCCCTAATCCAAGACTAGTCATTGACCGCGCATCAAGGGCAGCGAATGAATTTGTCCAGGCGACTTCAATGCTCACCCCCACAAGATTAGAGCTCCCCAGCAACCCTCCTGTCACGTGGCAGGCTCCACATGGAGATTGTTTAAAGATTAATTGTGATGGATCCCTCCAACCAAAAGACAAATCAGCAGCTATTGGCTTGGTGTGTCGAGATCAGGATGGAAATTTCATCTGGGGCTTTGGAGAACTGGTTCACACCGACACACCTTTCTTAACTGAACTACTTGCTGTTAGAAAGGCTGTATTGATTAGTCTAGAATTGAAGATTCCACAAGTGATCATTGAAACGGACAACCAGGATCTATTCTTTTGTCTATCCTCAGGAAATCTCTCAAGAGGCGAATGGCGTGGCCTCCACTATTTTGAGGAAACTCTAGAGGCAGCAAAATCATGTTCGGACCTCTCTTTCTCCTTTACCACTCGAAGGGGAAATACTGCTGCTGATCATCTAGCAGGCTGTTTTCGGAGGAAGGTGTATCCTACGGGATGGGTTTCAACGCCAGCACCTTCTGTGTTACCTCTACTATCGCGTGATGCTGCTGCAGCTGGAGTCTCCTTGTCAATCAATAGATATGAACGCGTAGCACAAGACCGAGAAGGAATTGGCTGAAGAAAAGGAGATGAAAGTGTCTTTATTTAAAGTGTCTTTATTTAGTGGCTTTTATTTACATGCTTTCGGTTTGTAATCTGAATCTATGAACCAGTTTGTCTTTATCAGTTTGTCTTTATCCTTTTGAACCCATTAATGAAAGTCATATTCCAGGTCAAAAAAAAAAAATCAATATCTTATCTCTTCCCTAACCATTAAAAAAAGAAAGAAAAGTCAAAATTGAAGTTGAAGGACCAGTAGTTGTACCTGAGGTAGCGGGACTTGGCTTCCGTCCTTTTCTCTCAAAGAAAAGGATGGTCCTTTTCTCTCTGTGGGCCGTCCGATTGAGATCTCAACAGTCCAGATTTAATATATTATAAAAATATTATTATTATATTAATTTATTAAAAATATTATTATAAAAATATATTAAATCTGGACCGTTGAGATCTCAATCGGACGGCCCACAGAGAGAAAAGGACCATCCTTTTCTTTGAGAGAAAAGGACGGAAGCCATTTCCATCCGTCATAGACAACATGGCCGCCAGGGTCGCCGGGTTCACATCTGAGAATTTGAGTCGCAGCAACGTCAAAACAGGCGACACAATCGGCGGTTGAGAGGTAACTCCTACATTGAAAAAGGGTGGAAACGGTGTTTCCGCCACTGGCAGCTTCCTGTGCGGTGGCGAAGTGCTTGTTTTGGCCACTGATCTGCTCTCTGATGTCTTGCAACGTTGAGTTTATGTTTTCATTGAAGAGGGTGACGTTGGACACAAGGAATTCATAGTATGGGTTGCACCCACTGGTCAAAAAATAGATCTGGGGGTCTGAAACGACACTGTTGAGGACCCAGCATGAACAGAATATGAAGGTAAATAAGGGAAGAAGATGATGATGAGGTTGAAGCATTCTTCTGTGGAGTTTTAGATTTACTCTAAAATTTAACGACGGCTGGAGGAGGAATGAGATTTTCAACATTAAATAAGGAATATGCACGTACAGATGAAATTTATTGTTGTGCCAGAACACTCAATTACAGTAATTAGTCGAAGACTTGGAAATTTCAAAACAAGGACCACAAACGTCAAATGATTATAAAAAAGAAAGTTCATAGTAAAGTAATATTACGTACTCCTGAACTATAATTAGTATGTCATTTTTTTCTGTTTCGCTTTATCTATAACTTCTAGTTTGGATGACAAGAAAATTAGGGGGAAGATATTAGGAGAGAAAATTCCCAAAAATTTCAAAAAATAATAACTTTTTTTTTTTTACTATTTTTAAAGTTTTCCTTCCTAGTATTTACCCTATATTTTTCTCTCACTTTTCCCTCCATCCAAATATAACCCAAATATATTATGTCATATATATAAGGGAGAATAACAATTAAAAATCTTGTAAAATGATTAACGTAAAATAAAGACTTTTAAATTATAAATATAGATGTTTGAGTTGTAGATTTCCAAGTATAATTTGTGTAAATATAGGTTCACATGTATATTAATTTTTGTCTTTTATCGTCATTCTCCCTATAATTTAATATGAATATTTATTCAAATATTACTAATAAAAAGAAAATATATATCTTGAATAAAAAATTTAAAAATCTTAATTTATTTAATATAATTTTTTATTAAATATAATATATATGACCAGGATTTCGTGAGTATTGTACGTATAATTTTTTCATGTCAAGGATGATGGCCTCACTGATCACAATTGGCAAATGGTGGCTATTTCGAAGAAAACGGAAGAAGACAAAAGCTTCACGACGTTATATTGGTAGAATAACGTCCTTAATATCAATTTCATACTTGCACGTACCTAACACGCATTTATATAATACAATTAAATTTGTTTTTTGATGGCAGCCCTATATTATATTACTTGGCTTGAGTGGGGAAATTGAAAAAACTACCTGGGTCAACAGATATTTGTGTCTACATTACTTGGTTCACATGGGCAAGAGCTTTCAAGACGGTCATCTATTGCTATAATTATTCAGTTTTATTCGAAACCAGCATCAACCCCTTGCGTTTGCTTGTGGGATTTCAATTTTTTCCTTAATAATAGAGTTTGGAACCATCGCATAATGAAAACTGTGAGCTTCATGGGAACTAATTTTGGTGCCTATTCAAAACATATGCACTATGAGCTCATCTCATTTGAACCCTCCTGATTTGATCTGGATTGTTTAGATATAATTTTTTACTTTTTATTTTTGAAAAAAGTTATTTTAATAGGTAGAGAATAAAAAATAAAGATAATCTCTTAAATAATAATTTTTCAAAAAAATGATTTTTTAAATTTAAAAATCATTAGTAAAAAACAATCAAATCTAGACCATTCAAATCTAATATGGATGATTTAGATGAGATGAGCTCTTTGGATAGCCACTTACACTAGTTTTGAGCATCATGCCAGTTAGTTAAAATACTCAGCATATTCACAATATGACAAACCAAGGTTCGAATATCCTCTGGGAGGGGTACCCATATTTAGTGCCTGACAATACTTTGAACAAAATTGTTTCTATTAGAAGGATATCTATTAACAAATCCCTTTTTTATTATATATTTTCATATTTTATTTGGGGATTTTGTCATGATAATTGAGCTTTAAATGGCTTCTTTGTGCTTAATTGAGATTAAGAGTAAATATATTAAATCGGGGTTAAAAAGGACAAAAATTGTCAAAATAATCACAATTGCTCTTAATCATTGATTCTTGAGAGAATTTGACATTTATTTAATTGTTTTCAATTGAAAGTCTTTGAAATTTTGGATTAAATCTGAAAATGGCAATTTGGGGTTTAAATTTTAGAAATGACAGTTTGGTAATATCAAATTTTTAAATGCCAATTTGGTTAAGTCAAAACACAGCGTTTTTGGCAGCATATGATTAGGTCTGAATCAGCTTTGGTGAGCGGACGGGAAATACAGAGACACAGCCGCAACACAGAGGACCAGAAGACCTTCCACCATTTCTCCTTCATCGTCTTCATCACCAAGCTTTACCTTCTCCGTCGCCGGTGACTCACGCTCTCATCACCATTGTCACCGGCGGCGGAGCTGCTACTCTTCTGCACCATTGTGAACAGAGCTCACCGTTCAGGTGCCGTGGTGAGGGAGATCGAGAGCTGGGAGCGACGAGCTGTGAGAGGGGAAGAAGGAGCTGAGAGGCATAGGTGAGAGTGGGAGGCACCAAACTCAGAACAGAACGAGATAGCTGGGAGCTGGAGACAGAACAGAACGGAGGGAGCTGGGAGTCAATTCAGGACCACCACTACCATCCCTCACCATCAACAACATCCACCACCACTTCCGTTCACCAGACCACAGCGTCCCACCTTCACCAGCGCTGTCACTCTCGTCTCCAAAATTCCGGTGACTCCTTTCATTCCCAAAAAAGTTGCTCCCCTGAATTTTTATATGTTCACTTCAGCTTGTCACAGAATTCTATTTTAATTGGCATTTGATTCTATCTCCTCTGTGGTTGTTTATTCATGGCTGCTGTTTTGAAATTGAAGAGGATTTCGTTTGCTTGAAGATATTTTCATGAATGGTGAGGTAATTTTGTTTAATTGGACATGAATTGGAGATGGCGTATGCTTCAAAGTAAAGTTTATTTTAGAGAAAATTAATTTGAAGGTCCTTATAGTTTTCATCGATTTTAAATCAGGTCCCGAAACTTTTTTTCTCTTTTATTAGGTCCTTAAACTTTCAATAATTAGGGCCGTTACTCCCTAACTATTGTTAAATAATATTAACAACGTCAAAGATTGCCGTTAAAGGGCATTGTCTCACCTCTCTCTCCTCCTTCGCTTAATCCTCATCATCTTCTTTCCCATCATTCTCCCTCAACCACAAAGTCACAATGACAGTCTTCGGACAACCTAGAGGTCATGTCTCCTTGGTAGTTCAGAGTCTCTTTTAATTCTTGAGCTCCCTCTGTCTACTCCTTCTTTGGTCAATTAAAAAAAATGTTTGGTCTTCCATTTTCATTGGGTCGGTCTTCATTTTGGCTCATGAAAGACGCTTGGATCTTGGACTTCTAGGCAATGTTTGAATATGCTTATGAAAATTATGGCAATGGTGTTCACATGGTCAAAATCAGCTTGTAAAAAAAAATACACTTCTAAATTGCTTACTAGCAAAGGGAAATGAATCAAACACGTTATTTTTTTCTTTTCTTTTCAATCTTTTCATGCCCTTTGTGGTGTTATTTAAGTTCTCGTTTTTGCGCACAGAAAAAAGAATAATAAAGCATTAAGAATTAAATTATGTGTGGTACAAACAATATTTGAATAAGAAATTAGAAGTGCCTCAATATGGCTAGCCCAGTTTTTCGATTACTAAAACAGGGGATGCCCTTATGTTCTTATATTTTTTGTGCATAAATCTACGTTGAGAACATTGTTTTATCAATCCTTCATTTTTTATTTTTTAATTCATATGCATAAAAAGATGCTTCAATTTCTTCCTCAAGGTGACCATATTGAGCTTGGCGCTTATTGGTTTCATCATTCTCTAAAAGTATTCCTTACTCTAAGCTCTTCTAAGTTTCTAGACCATCCTTTTCTTTTCATGTTATTTCTGTCCTGTTACCATAATTCTTTGAATGGTTGAAGCTCGACCAAACGAGATGTGACTGCGGGGAAGGCCGAAGACAGTCACAATGACTTTACAATTGAGGAAAGTTGTTATAGAGAGGTGGGAAACAACAGTGAGCCATTTACAGATTAGGAGAATGGTGGGGAAGGAGCTGGTAAAGAATGAACAAAGGTGAGAGGAGAGCTTGTACATGGGTAACGGCGGATTGAGACCAAAGGAGGAGACGTGGGATAGCACTTTTTAACACCAATCTTTAACATCATGAGTATTATTTAACAGTTTTGAAGGTCAGGGAGTAACGGCTCTAACTGTAGAAAGTTTAAGGACCCAATAAAAAGAAAAAAAAAGTTTAAGAATCTGATTCAATATCAATCAAAACTATAAAGACCTCCATATTAATTTTTCCTTTATTTTATCTATAGCTCATTATATTTGTGATTTCTTAGGTTTAGGAATTCATTTATATAATGAGACTATGATTTTAGTTATGACTTTTATGGATTGAGTTGTTGTGATTTGGAATTTGTAATGAGGATTTATACTCATCAATATATATGGTTATATATATATATATATATATATATATATGTTTATCTATGATTTTATTGTTTCGCTCTATTTAATATGGTATTGTTGAATAGTTTGATTGAATTGAAAGTTTAGTTAAACCTAAATAAATTACTTATTCCATAGTCACTCTCTAAGGGGTTTTAATAATATTTAAATAAATGGGTTCATGAGTTTAAGCATTAGACTCAATGGTAATTGAGGTTTAGTATTTTAGGAAATTTAGAGAAACTCATTACACTAAGAGGGCTTAATAGCATTTCAAGGGTAGGGGTTCCTCTCTTGTGATGCTAGACTCATTGGTTAATGAGGTTAGTGTATGAACCCTCCAAATATTTTAATTGAGCAAGGATAGCCATTGAAAACCATTTCCAAAAGTATCTTCATCACTTACATTTTTGACCCATTTTTATTCCTCCTTATTTGAAAATCCCAAACATATATATTTTAAATTGCATTCAATTCATAGTTTTAAAAATCAATTAATCATGTTTCACCCCTATCAATTTTGCATTATAATTACTTAACTTACTAAGAATTAATTTTATAATCGGCTTCTCAAAATGAAACGACCTGAATTATGCACTATATTGCATTAATTTAGTTTTATTCTTAATAACCTCGAGTTTATTAAAAGGGCTATTTCAAGTGGCTTAGCAAAAAAACAAAAACTCAATATAAACGCTCACTTTCTCAAGCATGCATATATAGTGAAGATAGTTTAATCCTCACCAGAACTGGGAGGTTAACATGGGTTTCTTTCATTAGTTCCAAGGGGTTTGGAATTGTTTCTCTCATTAGTTTAATATTGTTCCTATTTCTTACATTTTTTAATTTACTCCTCGTTCTTGAACGTTATCACTTTTTATCCCACTTTGGATTCAAAACCCCAAATCACCCAAAACTTTACATTCCTGTAAAATTCAAATATCTTGCTGATAGCTAGTATGTATGTGAACACAATGGTATTTGATGTTAGAGGTATCCTCAATGCACCCCCTAATTAGTTACAATCAAGAGAGGCATAGAAGGTCTTAATATATTCTCTAATAGGTTACTGCTTTGGAGCAAACCAATTACTTCAGAAATCGTTGGCCTTAAGTCAGCAAATGCTTGCGTGCAAAGCAAACCGATCTCTATGACTTTCTTCACTTCTTCTGCATCATACTCATTAGGGTCTAAGGTCTTGTCCACCAACTCTAAGTGCATGCCCTTCTCATATAGTTTCCAAGCCTAACAAATGGGATTAAAGTGAAATTGAGTAAGAGGTTTGGGAAAGACAAGGCAATACTTTGGTTATTGTTTTAAAACATTAGCTTGCGGACCATAAGAGTTAACTTGAGTTGTTCAAAAAGTCCTACTTATATAAAATTTCTCAAAATAATTCATTTTCAAATAATAATATAGAATTTTTCTCACTTTTGGAAGGAGGAACTCATCTTCAGTATCACCATCATCCTTTGATGCTTTGCTTCTTTGACCACTAATGATTTCAAGGATTACAACACCATAGCTGTAGACATCAGCCTTCTCTGATAATTGACCGTGAATTGCATACTCTGGTGCTGTGTATCCTCTGAAAAATGCATAATATTTTTGTGATGTAATTAATTAAAGCAATAGTACAACTAGATATCATGTATTTGACAAAGCTATCAAATTCTTTCTTGAAGCATTCATGATATGTAGAGACAAATTTGAATAAATATGGAACTGGAGTGTTCTAAAGACATGTGTATATATTTTATCAATATGGTAGATAATTCATGTAATGTAATAAAAGTTAAAAAAATTAAAGAAATATGATTATTTTTACTTACAATGTTCCTGCAAATTTTGTGCTAAGATGAGATCTATCCTCAGGTAAAAGTCTTGCCAATCCAAAATCAGCAATTCTAGGTTGTAGATCATTGTCCAAGAGGATGTTGTTAGTTTTTATATCTCTATGTATGATACGAACATGAAATTCCTCATGGAGATAAGCCAAACCTCTTGCTATTCCTAAAATTATGTCATATCTCTGCTTCCAGTTGAGATTTCCTTTCTTTATTCCACCTGTTTCCCAAGGTCACAAACGTTGAAATATAGGGAAAAAGGAATAGTGAAACTACAAGAATTATACAAGTTTTTATTGCCAGTTGATGAAACATACCAAATAAGAATTTGTCAAGACTGTTGTTTTTCATGTACTCATAAACAAGGATTCTAACACAGCCTTTGCTACTCCATCCCAGAAGCTGAACAAGATTTGGATGATGAGCATCACTTATGAGCATCACTTCACTCTCAAAATTTTCCTCCATTCTCCTGGAGTTTTGTAAGGTTAACTTCTTGACTGCAACTTCTTTCCCATCCTTTAAAGTGCCCTATTCATGGATGATTTAGAATTTCAATCAAGAAATTGCCATGAGAAGTTTTGCTTTTAACTTGTCACTTGACACACCCTTCTTTTAAACATGATATCTATATACTAAAATGCATGAAATCAAAAGCAAATTATGCCCTGTATTAAAAAAAACAGAGTTTACCTTATATACTGCACCAAATCCTCCTTCTCCTAGTTTGTTCACTTCACTGAAATTCTCAGTTGCAAACTTCAAATCCTTATAACTATATGTTACAAGGCCTTTCAGCTTAGTTTCTCTAATTATATCTCCTAGGCCTGTTAAGTAAAGTATTTATCAAAGTCTCCTCATATTGAAAGCACCAAAAAGGGATTAATGTCCCATCATACAGAGATCAAATTCTCAGCATATTGAAAGAAAAAGTAAAAACCAGGAAATTTTCAAGTCGTTTACCTCTATGAACCCTCTTAGTGAATTTTGGCCGTCTAATACAGGCAAATAATATAAGGAGGATCAAAACAAGAACTACACCTCCAACAACTCCACCAACAATAGCCCCCTTATTGTTTGAACCTACAAAGATATGAATAGGGAACTCATTTTCAAATAAGTCATGGCTAGGAAAAACATAATACACAAAAGCAAATCAAATTGTCACGCTGCAATAATATTTATGTTAAATTATAATTAATCATTATTCAATAGTGAGCTATACCTTGTTTCCCCAAGGGAGTGAGATCAATCGTCCGGTAATCAACTGGAAAGAAGGAAGTGGTGGAGTATCTCATGAAGCATCCAGCAGCGAAGGCCTTACCATCCGAATTAGGAAGACAAATCTGCATATTAGTATTACAAGCCTTCAAGCAATCTTCGCACCCACTTTGTGTGATTGTTTGAATACATTGAGCAAAGGCGTAAATAGTTGTATCATTATTATTATGAGGCAATAATTGTGCTTTTGTAGCCACGAAATACCCTTGTTTTTTGGGTGTTGTTGTTTGGAGATTCATAAGCACTTGTTGCACAACTGACGTAAACAATGTGGCTGATTCTTTTCCACTTTGATTACCACACGATACGGCATTGAAATTCTCCGTTGTCTGGCTGAAGAAACCGTTGGCATCGTACCTCGATACACAAAAGTATATAGATATATCGTATCATTTTTCCAAGTTCAATATGAGTTGTGCACCGTACAGATCAAAGCATAAGCTAACTTGTTAACTTCTTAGTGCAAAACATATATTTAATTGGCTTAATTATACATAACCCACTGAGCTTTTGACCATGTACAAGTAATCTCCCTAATCTATGAAACTTTATACTGATAACTCCAAAACGATTATTTTGCACTTCACTTATTCGTACTCAACATAAAATTTATGGGATTATTTATATATCAATCAAAGCTTTAGGGGTTATATGCACATAAAAATAAGGCTTAAAAGAATATATAATTGATAATTGGGGGTTATCCACACATACTTTTTTTCTGTCCAGTTATCCACACATACTTGAAAGTTCAAAGAGGTTTATTATTAAGTTTTAAAGGTTAAGGGGATTATTTGTATATTTATGGTCCAAAGTTTAGAAGAGTTTTATTTAATGTAGCCTTTTTATTTTATTATTTTTTCTAATACAAATAAAATCATGTGAGGTCAAATAATTTTTTTTTTACAATGATATTTTTTATGTAAAATAATTTTTTATATACATAGAAAAAGTTTTGGTTGAAATAGAAATACAACTTCAACTTAATCAAAATTCACATATCTATGGTTACCAATTATATATATATATATATATATCATAATTAAGGACTGGAGGTACATATATATAATGGTCTCCTAAATTTATAAATTATCCAAAGTTTATTTTCTCCTTTGTCTCTACTGATATACCAACCGAATCCTGCCACTTGAGCTAGAATCAGGTGTTTTTTTTTTAATTTTGGCATCTATTACAGTTTAATTAATCAATGTAAACACTAGATAATAATGCTAGAACTAAAGTACATTATCTCTGTTAATATTCAGAAGCAAAAAGGTTAAACAACTAAATTGAAAGGTCAGACTTCAAACTTGGCGGCTGGGAAAAAACAAGAGGAAGATGATCTAATGGACTAGTCGTACCTGAGGAAGCAGCCGTCGTAGATGACACGGCCACCTGGTGCTCCGGTAGGGCAGGCGCGGACTTGTTCGGCCGCGGCGTTGAAGCAGGCAACACAATCATTAACGGAGAGGTAGTTTCTGCACTGAAAAAGTGTGAAAACGGGATTTTCTGCGTTGGCTTTCTGCGCGGTCGCAAAAGGCATGCTTTTGTTGAGAAGCTGCTCTTTGATGTCTCGAAACGTTTTGTTGACGTTGTCACTGAAGATGGAGAAGTTGGACAAGACGAATGAGTTAGATGGGGTGCACCCTTTGCTTACAAGACTGGTCTGTGGGTCGGAAACGACGCCGTTAATCGTCCCCCATGAGCAGAAGATGAAGGTGATTAAAGGAAGGAAATAAGCTTGAAGCATCCTTTTGTTGAGATCGAAGAAGATGAAGAAGAAGGAAATTAATGAGAGGTCATGTGGTCTGTGTCAATGGGGTTTATGGAGTATAATAAGAATTGCATCATCACCAGAAAATGATAAGGAAGAAGATATTGACCTGGTCTAAGAGACAGCTAGCCATGTGGCTTAAGATCAGTGGGAGGGAGGTTTTTCAATAATTTCTTCGCCTTTCGTCATTTTTCAGATTCTTGAAGGATGAAATACCGATTTGTCAAAAGGGATGACAATGTAATTTATTGAAAGTGTTGTTTTGACCACCTTTTTTTAAAAAAATAAATAAATAATTTAGGTAAGTTGGATATGGGGAGCTCGCCACGGTTAGGTATACCTCTAAGTTCCAAGAGAGTTTTGAAAGATATTTATATATCACTCATCAATAAAATTCTTGTATATATAATATTTATTCATAATTTTATAATTATGAACGGACCATTTTATTAACAGAACAATTTTTGTTCGTATCGACGCGCATTTAAAGTCTGCATGCGTGGATGGATGAAGGGTAATTGATGGAGGACTAGCCGCGAAATTTCAAAACAATGTGGCCCACAGAAAAGACTCCAACATTATTTATTCACCAGATCATAGGTCAACATCAAGAGTCACAGGCCGGCAGCTGAATAAGAAAGAAAGGGTTGAGGCAAATTTATCTTTATCTGAGAAGTATTTGACATAAATATTTTTTAGAATGGGTAAAAAATATCAATGAAATATTAAAAAGGGGCATTTACTATAAAAAATATTAATACGTACTAACGGCGTTAAATTATAAGAGAAGAAAACCCCTAACGGCGTTAGTACGGATTTAACGGTTTTTGTGGGGATGCCCCTTTTTAATTGTTCATTGGTATTTTTGCCTCTTCTAAAAGATATTTATACTAGACGCTCCACGGACAAAAATTCATTGATAAATTTGCATCTTAACCCAAAAAGAAAACACTACTCCTAGTGGTCCTAATATTAGGAGTTTTTTTATCTAATTCATTGATAGGGATAAAATATAAAGTATAATATTTCATAAGTGTCCAAGTCGTATTAAATAATAAAGAGTGTGTAAGATATTATTCTTACGATGATTTGATGCTAACAATACAGTTGATCACTGAATTTACACTTTTACTTAAGTTGAGTGAACACAATATAAATCAAGATATGAATAAAACTAACTAAAAAAGAGAAAATCAAATCTAACTACGTTTTAGGCTAAGAGTGATTCTAAATCTTAAGCGGTGACTTGAATTATTATAGCCTTGATTACTTCTTAGTGTCTAATTTATCCCCTTAACTACATTTAAAGTGATATTTGCTAGTTTAGGTCTCTTACTTACCTAAGAGTGTCTTTCGATCCACTAAAAAGCATTACAACTATGTTAATCCCTAATGTCTTAGGTGATTAGTACTTAATTGGATTAATTTAAGTGCAAGCTTAATGAGACTATGTATAGCCGGTAGGTATATGTCAATCATACAAGCAAATTAAATCCGAAAACTTAATCCTATACGATTTAATTGAAGGTTTAGTCTAAATTTCTTATGTCTAGGCTCCTTTAGAACACCAAAATAGTCACAATCAGATTCCTCTTGTTTCAGGACAATCAAACACACAATTAAATCAACAAATATAATATTAAAGCAATTAATGGAAAAAATTATCACCTACTAATTCATAATCAAACTAAATAATCCAAAACTAAGGGTTTAGTTACATAAACTGAACATTGTCATAACTAAAATAATGTCTAACCAAAGACAAAATAAAGAAGATAAAGGAAAGGAGAAACAAAAACTCAATACCAAATTTTTTTCCTTGTTGTCGCTCTTCTGCATCTTTAAACTTTAATCTTCCTCCACTAAAGCTCTTGCTTTGCCTCACCAATAAGGAAAATAGAATACACGTCCCTCCTTCTACTTCTAGCATATATATATATATATATATATATTGCCTCCTTGCGTGCGTCTCTATCACAATATCTTGATTTATCTTTTTCTTTTTATTGATTATCTTATAATATAGATATATTATATTGATATTTTGTTTTCACTTGAATTTTATAATATCCCCCGTACAATAAATTAAGATATGAGTAGATTTTATATCAAAATATTCTTTTATCCTATAATTAATTAAAAGATAGAAAAATATATCTAGAATCTATACTTATTTAATTATAAAATATATATTTATCAAACTCCCCCACACTTAAACATTTGTTTGTCTTCAAGCAAAAAAGAAAAAGAAAATTACATTATTCGAACAAGAAGAAAATTGCTTATGGAATTTCTGAATAGAGAGTAGCACACAATCACACTTAGATCATGTTATCAAATTTCACTTAATTTAATGTCTTATAAGAATGGGTTACTAAGCCAACAGCCTTAACCAATTATAATAATCTATTAATGTTCCCATGATAAAAGGATTGGCAAGTAACAAGTACAACAATAAGATTAGTAAAGGAATATTAAACTACTCAACTCCTCTAGAAAAATTCAAATGCTTCACTTAACCAAACTTTTCATTTAATTTAATAAGGATCCTTAGGTAGAAAATTGATTCATTATATATTTTTTTCCTTCTTTTTTTTTCTTCTATTTTTTTCATCTTGGATTGTTGTAGGTCCCCTTTTGACGCGACTCTGCACATGGATGATATAGCACCGGTTACTTAGTTACTCCAACAGATACCCTAAGAGGCTTTTAGCCCAACTCATAGCTCTCTTTGACTTTACCGTTTGACGAGAGTGCCAACATTGGTGATGAAGTGCCCTCTATTACTAAGTTAGGTTTAAAGAAATAATTGGAGTTGTGTTTCTTATTCTCTTTTTTTTTTTTTTGTGTCTTTTCTTCTCTATTTTTTTTCTTTTATTTTTATTTTTTATTTTTTTCACCTGAGTCATTTCTCTAAATAAAAGTTTTGCTTGGACAACAAGGATCATTATCAAATTTCTAAAGAAATTAAATGGCAAAATATTCATAAACTAATAATCTATTGGTCATATTATAAACTAATCCTATTATCATAGTCCATATCCAAATTCATACAAAAGACCAAGGTTTAGAGGCTTAATTGAAACATTCTTTTCTATTTTAATTTTTTTTCTTCAACAACATTTTCTAAAATGGGGAAGGCTCAAATTTAAGTTCAATTACAAGCAATGCAAAAATTTCAACTATGAATATCTTCCAACAAAAAAAATATTTTCAATTGCATAAAAGGACAAGTACAAAAATTTATATTTCTTCCCCCACACTTAAATCAAACATTGTTCGTAATGTTTCAAAAGTCAATAAAAGAGAAAGGGAACTAGTACTCCCCTGATTTATGTCTCTGATTCTGATGTACAGTTCTTCCTCTAACACTTTCAATGACGCTTTATTTTCCTATAATGAAACTTAGGAGGGGTGTTAATGAAAATTTTGAGGCTAAGAGACAGCAACAAAAAAAGGATAAATAAAAAAGAAAAAGCACAATAATCGAAAGCAAAATTTATTATACTGGGTTGCCTCCCAACAAGCGCTAAATTTAAAGTCTTCAGTCAGACTTCTCAACATAATCATATAATCACACGTATCAAACACCATAATCAGCTTGTCTTCCTTTCTTTTGAAGCAACAAGATTTCGAACAAAAAAGATGCTCATTCATGTTAATTACTTGTGCTTTCTCATTTATAGACAATTTCAAAGTGCAAGCATTCATTGAATTCAAAAAAGGCACAACATGAACATAATTGCAAATAGATATAGGCACTTTCAAAAATTTAGAGCATCCAGAAAAATTCACTTGACTCTCATTAGAAAGAGTCAAAACATCCATAGAAGAATCATGTATAACATCTATTGATGGGACATCCATATCAATTCGCTCATCAAAATCACGAACCTTAGGCTCCACAATCGGAACCTCTTCTAAACACCCAATATTCTCATCTACATCAATTTTAAGCTCATAGTCACCTTCTACATTATCCATAGTCTCATACAATTCCACATTTTCAACTTTCTCACAATAATCATTATCAACACAAGAAGTAGTCATCATGCTTAAGGAATTGTCTTGTCTCATAGTCTCAAATGTTGAAACAATTTGATCCACGTATAGCCCAATATTTTGGACACTTGACTCAATTCTAGTGACAAGTTCCTTTTACTCTCTACTAAATCTCTCTTATGCTTCCACACATTCCTCAAATAATCTTTCTAAATTAGATTTTTCCTTATATTCAATGGTGTGTTCTTCAATATGTGGATAAGAGTAGAAAGGAGGGGTAATTTCATTAGAACAATATTTGACATGTGGATCCAAAAACTTTTATTGCTTAAAATTGATGTAGATGAGAATATTGGATGTTTAAAAGAGGTTCCGATTGTGGAGCCTAAGGTTTGTGATTTTGATGAGTGAATTGATATGGAGTCCCATCAATAGATGTTATACATGATTCTTCTATGGATATTTTGACTCTTTCTGATGAGAGTCAAGTGAATTTTGCTGGATGCTCTAAATTTTTGAAAGTGCCTATATCTATTTGTAATTATGTGCATGTTATGCCTTCTTTGAATTCAATGAATGCTTGTATTTTGAAATTGTCTATGAATGAGAAAGCACAGATAATTAACATGAATGAGCATCTTTTTTGTTTGAAATCTTGTTGCTTCAAAAGAAAGGAAGACAAGCTGATTATGGTGTTTGATACGTGTGATTATATGATTATGTTGAGAAGTCTGGCTGAAAATTTTAAATTTAGTGCTTGTTGGGAGGCAACCCAATTTAATAAATTCTACTTTCGATTATTGTTCTTTTTCTTTTTTAGTTATCCTTTTTTTTATTGTATTAATAGAATATTGCATGTCATATCTATCTATTTAAATAACAATATTTATCTTAGGGTTAAGGTTCATAAATACCTATGGGCTTTTGCTAAAGTACACTCACCACTATATGTATTTTGAAGGTATAAAAGTACTAATTAACTTTTAAAATTAGAGCAAAAATATCAATACTATCAATCTTCCCTAACTGCTGTTAAATACTCTATGAAAAATACCAAACTGCCCCTTAACTTAAAAAAGCACCCTCTCCCTTCCAGGCTCTTGATTCATCATCCTATGTTCATTCAATATCCTCCAGCAACTTTTATCATTTCCTTCACAATCCGTTCATTTTCTCTCCTAAAATTTTTGTGAAACCCAAACATGGTTTATATTCTTTTTTTTTTTTATATTATTATCCGGTATTCAATTTAGAGTTCATGATTGCCCCTTCCAAAATAGGTATCTGAGACTTGAACTCGAGACCTTTATGTTTGGGATCTATTCACAATTTTCTCATGCGGGTAAAAAGGAATCTTGGGCAACTCTTCATAAAATACGATATAAATTTGGGAGAATTTCATTTAATGCTCAAATGCGACTTTATTTTAAATAAAGAATAAAAGTTTACTAAATTAGTTATTTGGAAGTTGGTACTATCAAATAACCAAAGTGAAATTACGTATTGATGGTAAATAGTTAAAATGCCTTCCCTTCCTTCATAGGGGCACTAATTAATTTGCTATTTTTAATTGTTAAAATGTTTATGCTTATTTGTAAATTCACCTAGGAATTTGTAAATTTTGTTATTGTTAGTTGTTAAAATACTTGTGTACTTGTAAATTTACTTTTACACACTTATAAAATTTTGTATATGCTGTTATAATGTAAATTAAGAGTTGTAAATTTTCACATATACACTTGCAAATTTTGTTAATGTTTCATGTTAAAATGTTTATGTGCACTTGTACTAAAAATAAAGGAAATGATATATTTTGGGTTTAATTTACTGTACAGAGATGTAGTTAAGGGTTAAGATGTGTCTAGCATATTAAAGTATTCTCATTTGCGTTTAGTATCCTAAAATATTTTGTAGTTTATCCAGCATCCTGAAATATTTTTCAGGTGTGTTTAACATCTTGAAGTATTTTGTGATTCTCTAACACCCTAACATATTTTTTCAACTGTGCCCAACATCCTAAATTAAATCTGCTATTAGAAAAATACTTTAAGGTGATTTAAGCACTTTCACTTAAAGGCTTTTTGCGAGTTAATGATAATGCTAAAATTGCTCCTAAAAATACTTTATGGACAAAATTTCTCTAAAAAAGAATTAATACTTTAAAGGTACAGTTGCGCCACAAAATATTTTAGATATGTTGAATGCACCTAGAAAAATACTTCAAGGTACTAGATAAATCTCAAAATATTTTAGGATATTAGATACATATAGAAAAATACTTAATGATATTAGATAGACCTTAACCTTAACCCTAAAGATAATGACAGGGCAGTTCCATTTCGTAAAAAAAAAAAATGAAGGGACTTTAGTCATCTGTCATCAAAACAAAATTTTACTTTAATTTTTTTAGTACTGCAGTATAATTTCATAATCGCCTTAATCATTAAGTGAAATAGAGTTGCATCAATAGGGTTAACTGAGCTTCTCTGTATAAATTTCGGGTGATATTTTAGCCTTGGTAAAATATATTTCTTCATTGTACCAAAAAAAAAAAAAAATTCCTTCAACCTATATGTCATGATCGTCACTTGGGACCTATTATCAATTGGTTTTCAATGTTTAGTCCCTCCAGCTTCCTTCTGAGCATGATATGTTCGTATACTCTGCATTTATTACCTCCAAGACATTTCCCCCACGTCCCTCCCAGTCTGTAATTGGGGTATGATTTCTCTCATTATTCCTTTTCTCATTATCTCGCATAATATTTAAATTATGTCTATCCAATCAATCTGAAAGATAAAAAAGGTGTCACATCATTAAGTTATCACTTATTGGACTTTCCTCTCCTCTTCCCAATTAACGATCCAGATGGGCTTCTCTTCCCAATTAACAGTTCAGATGGGCTCACGAGGGATAATAGAAAAATGAGATGATGACAGGATTTGAATCCGTCTGTAATGCCCCTGAAAATTTAATAAAATAATTAATAATTAATATTTTTATCATTTATTGTAACCTTCCTTCAACAGTGAAGGATGTGGTGGAGTTTGTGTTTTATCACTTTATGCCTACCTGTGGGTGTGGGCGCTAGGTTCGAACCCTCTGAAGGCCATCGGGTTATTATTTTTTATTCTTAAGGCAGTGAAGTTACCAAAATAGCCCCACACTTAAATGGTTTGAATGATGTAGCATGGGTGTTATTGTATTTTCCCATCAAAACCCCATTTCTTTCTTTAAGTGCCTGTTTGGATTAGCGGTGGAGAAGTGGCTTTTTTTTTCACCTGACTTTTGGAAAAGTAAGGTAGGATTAAAAGTGAAAATGTAAATGTGATTTGTGTTTGGATTAGCGGTGGCAGAAGTAACTTTTTTTTCTAACCTTGAACCTGTTTGGATTAGAGTTTGAAAAGCCTGTTTAGATGTAAAATAACTGAAAATAGTATGAATCTTATGTAATACTACATATATATATAGGGTAAAGGAGCAAAAATGCCCATGATCATTTGCAAAAGGAGCAACAGGCACCATGTAAAAAATTTTGGTTCAGAAATGCCTATGTACATAACAAAATGGATCATAAATGCCCATGATCAAAAATTGAGGTGTCGATGCTGGATGAACAGACCGATTTGGAGTGATTTCTGGATTTTTGGCCCTTAGAGTAAAATCAGACTGAAACACTACTTTATTTTGATTGAGAAAGTGAGCTTCTGGATATTTTTCTTCATACCTTGCAACTTGAAAGAAGCCTCTCATTCCATGGGTAACATAGGAAGTAGCAGCGCTAACGGCCGTCAGAGAAGCAAGAGCAGACAGAGTCATCCGCCGCCACTGCCGGCGGTTAGGCCGCAGCCAGAAATCACTCCGAATCGGTCTGTTCATCCAGCATCGACACCTCAATTTTTGATCATGGGCATTTATGATCCATTTTGTTATGTACATAGGCATTTCTGAACCAAAATTTTTTACATGGTGCCTGTTGCTCCTTTTGCAAATGATCATGGGCATTTTTGCTCCTTTGCCCATATATATATATATATATATTATTTGTATATATTGTGATTATTGAAATGAAAAAATATAAATAAAATTTGATAATAAGTTACTTAATCATATCATATATTATGTATTCTCAGATTATATGTTAGTTTATTAGTCAAACTAATTAGTTTGGAGAAAAAATAAAAATAAAAATAATCTATAGTAATTTAATTAACTTCCTTAATTTCTCTAAAAAAAGTCAATTTATCTTATAATTAAGGGCAAAGGAGCAAAAATGCCCATGATCATTTGCAAAAGGAGCAACAGGCACCATGTAAAAAATTTTGGTTCAGAAATGCCTATGTACATAACAAAATGGATCATAAATGCCCATGATCAAAAATTGAGGTGTCGATGCTGGATGAACAGACCGATTCGGAGTGATTTCTGGCTGCGGCCTAACCGCCGGCAGTGGCGGCGGATGACTCTGTCTGCTCTTGCTTCTCTGACGGCCGTTAGCGCTGCTACTTCCTATGTTACCCATGGAATGAGAGGCTTCTTTCAAGTTGCAAGGTATGAAGAAAAATATCCAGAAGCTCACTTTCTCAATCAAAATAAAGTAGTGTTTCAGTCTGATTTTACTCTAAGGGCCAAAAATCCAGAAATCACTCCAAATCGGTCTGTTCATCCAGCATCGACACCTCAATTTTTGATCATGGGCATTTATGATCCATTTTGTTATGTACATAGGCATTTCTGAACCAAAATTTTTTACATGGTGCCTGTTGCTCCTTTTGCAAATGATCATGGGCATTTTTGCTCCTTTACCCTATAATTAACATCACATATCTCTTTTCTGCAATTAACATCACCGCGCGGGGGAATGAAGCTACAAAAGGGAGCTTCTACAAAACGTAGCTTTTTTTATTAAAGCGCAATAGATACGGACGCTATGCCAAACAGTCAAAAACATACCCACTGTGCTTTTTTCTCTGAAACGTACGGTTTCCCCACGCGGACGCTATGCCAAACAGACCCTAAGTTGGCAAACACACCCGGAGAAGGGGAAGAATTTTTTTTCTAGAAGCTACAACCGTCTCACCCGATCTTGTTCCTCTAAGTCACCGTTTGTTCCGTTCTCGTTGCCTTCCTTCCTTGACCATCTGCTATTTTCCTCGGTCAAGTCTCTACTTCTTCCTCTGTTCGGATTGCCGTGAGTTGTGGGTGTGAGCTGCTGCACGTGTAGGGAAAAAAAAAAGGAAGAATGTGGGTTATAAATTGGTGGAATTCGCACTCTATGGAGCTTACTTGAAATAGGTATTTTTACTCTGAATTCTTTTGTCATTGGAAAAGGAAGAAGAGGGAATGAATTTATGTTTTATATCTATTCTAATTTAAATCCTGATAAGGGGATTTGATAGCCTTGAAACCTATTGTGGATGTTTGCAAAGTTGTTCGGTTAATAATTTGAGTTGGGAAGCTCATTATAAGCATGTTCTTTGACTTCACATTTTTCTCGCTGGAACGGAAAGAAGAAGAATTTAAATTCTGTTTGAGATTATTATTATTATTATTCGAATATTGTTTGGAGTTGAAATTAGGAATTTTGGCAATTTCATGATGAAGCTAAAAGGGTGTTTGATTGGAAAAATTTGAAGCTAAGTTTTCCTATTTATGTTAGTTTGCAGGATGCTGACCAAGTGTTTGAGAAAATGCTTGTAGAAAAGAAAACTAATTGTGCAATGGGTATGTGAAAGATAATATCGAATGGATATGATCTATTTAATTCCTATATTGCTTTAGAAATGAGGTATAATATGCTTATATGAATGTGCGTCTATATATATATTGGTTGTTAGAATTATTGTTTAAATATGTATACTGAAACGCATGAATGTTGAAAAAAAAAAAAGATGAGAAAAGTTTCTTGGGGAAATGGAAGAACTTTATTAAATGAGATTGCTATAGATTTTTGTAAGGTTACAGTTGAAGTGACAATTATGTTATTTGTATATTAGGGGAATAAGTACGAATCAGGCTGAAGACAAGACTATTAAGTCGGATAGTTTGTAACTATTGGGATTATCAGGTGAGTACATAACGTCCCACTTGGATACAGATGTAGTAGTTTGAATTGAATTCTACATCAAACATTTTTAACTATGCCATTTTCTTATAAAGGTTTTTACTTGAGTACTAGCACTTTGGAATATTACAGTTTGTATTTCTAGAAATGAGAATATGTTTTATTTGACTTTTCTATTTGAGTTTAACTTTATATACATACATGGAAGGGATCAATTTTCTTTAAGGAAACACTTATTTATTCTGTATTGTAGTGATTTGAAATCACAAGACAGTTTACTTCCTCGTATGCTGGGAAAAAATGTTTCAAGGGACTGAAAGCAAAACAGTGGTTGCTAACGGTAGTATCCATTAGCCCTTGGCGTGTCATGGCACACCCAACTAGTAGGGTGATTAGGAGGCGCTAGCCCCATGTGATGGCCAACACATGTGGATCCGCCCCCTAGGGGGGAGGAGGTTCCGTGAGTATCACTCACCCAGTTCTTCGAGGCTTCTAGCCGCGTCGGATTGGTTACTTATCCTTGTGGACACAACGTCCACGCTTGTTATCGTTCTGTCTAGGTCTTGATTAAAAAGAAAATTGTTTTTTTTTTAATTCTATTGTCAAATTTCAAATGAAAAGTTCTTTGAATCTATTTTATTATTAAATAGCAGTGATTAATTCTTTATTTGCCTTCTCATACTCTTAGTTGTTTAATTGTTTATGTGATGAATAATAATCCTTTCCTATTCAAATGCGAAGTTACTCAATTCTATTATAACTTGACCAGTTTATTAATATTGTATATTTGTATTTTGTTGTGGGGACATTATTTACTGGAAAAGTATTTTTGCATTCAGATGATATAAGTGCACTTGCTCCTTCTGTTGACTCTTGAAGCCCACCTTGGATGAGAAGTTTATGACTGCTACGTCTATCGTATAGACTACTGTAAATGTTTAATTTATACTTTTACATGATTTATTACAGTCGCTTCACGTATTCTATAGGCAAGATTCCTGAGTTCTTTTGATATTTTGAGATTTATGTATATGTAGATGTTGTGGAGTGGAGCTCCATATGCTGTACTGTACTAATAGGATGTTGTAGAAATTTCAGGAAGTTCAACTTGCATATGGGACTATATTGAAATTTCTACAAAAAGCTTTATTTTATTTTTAAGGAATATGTTTATACATGATCTAGAAATGGTATATGTATATGCAGGATTATTATTACAAATTATGCTATTATAAATGCTATTGTATATAGTATGTCAAGTATTTATATTTATATTTTAAGGCTTATGGAATATGAGTTTTCTTGTATTTTATGTTGATAACCTCTTAATTTTCAGGGTGTGACAATTTGGTATCAGAACTTAGGTGTCCTATAGTTACGTGGAGTAGGGATTCTTCTTTAGGGTCTCAATTATCAGTAGCATAATTATTATTGAGGCATCATTGAAGGCGTTATAGGAAGTCGTATTGTGTCTTCCTTCACCATGCTAGTCATGTTTCGTGCATATGACTGCTATAATGAGCTGATCATATCTTATGTTTCCTTGTATGGCGAAGATGTATCCATGATGTTGAATGTCAAGTAGAAAGACTAGTAATTGATGGGTTATGATAGGGTATATACTCAATATTATCATGCCCTAGTTTCTTTAAATTACATGTCATCTTACATATTATAAATCCTATTGAACTCAAATGACCTCTGTATTTTATTTTGACAGAGAAGATGCTTTTAAGAGATCGACTGTTTAGTAGAAGCCAACTAGAGATGAGGGGTTATTGATAGCTATATAGGCAGTCTATGTCCTCCACTATTGGAATTGTTGATTGGTTGTTGAGTTTGTTATTGAGTGCTTTTGAGAGTGGTCTAAGGTATGTATGAATTGGTTGTTTGATGAGTTTTGCTTGGAATGACTCTGCATACGTTATTTGATATATGAATCTCATGCTGAAGATTTGATTTTTTTTTTTTTTTTTTTTTTTTGGGAAACACAAAATGAAAGTAAAGGTGCTTTATGCTATTTTGCGTAAAGTCCATGGCATGTTTGTTGCATGACTTGTGATATTCTTTTCAATTAAAAATACTCCAGAATTATATTATCTAGTTTCTTTTGGATGAATATATATATATATAGAGAGAGAAGCCTTAAAATTTTAGCAATTTCATGATATTTAGTGTAGTCAGCATTTTGCGTTCACCAGGGATTCACTGTACCAAGTAGCATTAATCTATAACTCTTATTGTTAAGAATGATCTGTTGACTTGTTGTTAATGAGTTTATTATTGTTTCTTTTGATTGCTTTTGTCTATAAAATAGTCTTAATGTTTAATATTTCCTAGATTCTCTATCTCTCTAATATTTCCTTGATTTTTACCAATTGGGTTTTACTATTAACCCTGATATTATTTCTTTTTTCTCACATACAAAATACTATGTATAATTAAACAAATATTAACTTCAACGTTAACCTAGCTTCTTCCAATCATTTAATGACACCTTTCTCAATTCATTTCTTTAAATGATTATGGTCGACTTTTGGAGTTCTTAATTTCGTCAACCTTAATTAGCATAACGTGCTATAGTAGTCAAGATTCTCTTGGTTTCATTTGAGAGACATGAGACATGCGAGAAATGTTTAAGTATATATGATGAGCCTTTAATTCTTGCTTAGTTGTTAATGACTTGCTCAACAATTCTCATATAATTAACTAGATCCTCCGAGTCATGGTAGCTTCCAAAATTCTATTCCAAATAGATTTGTCTGTGGGTCTATGCCTACCTTGCTGATGATGTCACCCACCGTTTTAATCGATCATGACCATGCCACTTCTTCTACTCAACGTTGTCAGACCTGGCTCCAGCTTTCTTTCGCCTTTCAGCCAACGCCTTTAACAGCAGAAACAAGATGGGAGGCTTCTGTACTATTCAATTGTCTCCTCCTCCTTGCTGAATGTTGCCTCTCTCTTCTTTCGTAGCTGTGGTGTGGGTGTATTGGAGCTTTATTTCTTCTCTCCTTCTCCCTCTGTTTTGTGGTGTTTTGCTGTGTGGGTTCAAGTAGAATTTTATCTTCGATAGGGACCACTTAGGTAGTATGGGTTGCTAAAGTCCTACATCGAGTAGTATGAGTTGCTTAATAGGGTACTTAAGTGTCTTGGCTTTCCCACATCAATAGTTAGCTTTTGGGATGTGGTTCTCCAAGGTGCTTGGGTGTCTATCATTTGGTATCAAAGCCGGTGGTCGGCAAACTAAAAAGGGCTACTGATGAAGGGTTTTGACTGGCAAGGAGGTCGAGTAAAGTGCCGTCGAGTGAAGCCGTCAAGACGCTGCTTTCCGGGAAGGGTGTATTGATAGGGACTAAGGTAGTATGAGCTGCTAAAGGCCCATATCGAGTACCATAGGCTGCTTGATGGAGTATTTAAGTGCCTTAGTTCTCCCACCTCAATGGTTAGTTTTTAGGGTGTGATTCTCTAAGATGCTTGGGTGCCTATCAATCTTCATTTCTCTTCTTCTCTTGGGCAATGATTGTGAGGTGTATGTATAAATAGCTTAGTCTTCCTTGGAATTCCAAAATGCTTCTACATTTTTGTTGTTATCATTATGTGCAGAATAATTTTTTTCCCATTCTCTGTTATGCCGTGTGGATATATGTTTATCTTCATCTGTGTTTTTCTCTTTGGTATTGTTTGTGGGCTATATGAAATCTTTTTCTTCTTCCTCGGTCTTGCTAGGTGTGTTAGTGGTTCAACCACTTCTTCACTCCTCTCCTTTATCTTGAACGTTGTTGGTTGGAATCATTCCTTCCATATTTTAATAATATATACACACACATATATTATTTATTATTGGAATAAATTTTGAACAGTAGTAGAGGGTTTTATTTGTGAGAAAGCAAATATTTGCTGATAATCGTTGGAGTCTCCCTTGGTCTGAGGTTAATAATAAGAATATGACTAAATTTTGTTCTTAAATAGAAACCTTGGGATAGATAACTACACATATTAATTATGTCCTAAGAATTTTAAAACAAACTATATGCTTTAAAGCTCTAAACCAGAGTGATGCCTTAGATAGTGGGCAAGTTGATTCTACTTTTTGTTTTTGTTTTTTTTTAAAATTATTTGACTAAGATTTTGGTATTATTGTTGTGAATGTATGAATTCAAAGTGTCGAGCTATAGAAGCTGGTCATTATGCTTTGAGAAGTAGTAGTTTTGTTCCCTCTTACGAAAATAATCCTCTAGTGTGAAGCAATAACTTCCTTGTTTTTTTGTTTTACCAAGAGTTGTTTTTGTTGCCGTTGATGCATAAGTTTTGCTTCAGGCGTGAAGAAATCAACATTTGGCAAAAAAAAAAAAAAAGTTATTTGCTGTGTAAGATATACAAGTCCTACTATGATTAAAGAAAATAATGATTTGATCTTGATTTTTGCTTAATGTAGGTGTTTTTTTTTTAATTTTAAAAAAAGAAGGTTGTGGTAACATAGAAGTAATAACTCTTGAATTTAGAATGATAAAACAAAGTCTCTTGTTGAATGCATGGGCTTTACTTCAAACTAATGAAAATGAAAAATTTGTTTCAGTGTTGCATCATAATGTGGCATTTATGTTATAAATGCGCAAGTCCTTTAAAAGAAAATAAAAATAAAATATTAAAAATGTTGTAGCTGGTTTGAATTTGAAATTGGTTGTGGCTGTTGCTGTGGCAAACATAAAAATACAATTTGTTTGAGATACCTATCGTATATCCTTAATTTTTCATGGAAGGCTTGTCTTAGTCATCTTTCAGGTCATGTCTTGATATCATAGGGAAAACTTATGCACAAAACCCTTTCCATTTAGAGTTTAAACAGGTGGCTATTTGAATTGGTAGTTATATGATACTGAAGCTTCAACTATCCATTGTATATATCTGAAGTTTGAGACTAGTTACTACCCACATAAATTTGGCTCTAAGTTTCTGGATAAATCATATGGTCATCAATTTTTATGCCAATTATTATAGTTTGGACGTTGCAAAAGTTTGTAGTAATTTGGACTAAGAATAGTCATTGGGCCATAGTTAAATTAAAATAAAGAAGGAGACTGCGTGACAAGGTTATGCGCACTAAAGATAATGGCTGTGATGGTATGGAATGTTTGAACTCAAAATTGGGCTTATGATGATGGTCTATCATGTGAAATGATTTTGCTTTTGTTACATTACACGATTGTTTTGGTTTTTTGGTTGGAAGGTCATTTTTGATCCTGTGTGTTTGTATAAAAATGTCGTAATATATTGGGCTTTATAGTTCATGATAGCCCATGAGCCATAAGGGGATTTTATTTTCTTCGTATGATAATCAAGGAATGAAGGTTCCTTTAGTGTTTGTACAACCAGATTTGGGTTATTTAGTGTTTTCAAGCTTGGACCGATCGGTCGGTTTGACTATGAAATCGTCGGACCGGTGGTCCGACTAGTCTGATATGGCAACTGATTCCGGTTCGACCGGTTTTCTCATGGTTTGATCGGTTTTTTTTAATTTTTTTAATATTGTATTTAAAATTTCATATAAATAATTCTAAAATCTTCCCTTCCTCACCGGTCTAACCCCGATTTGACTCCGATCTGATCCACTGACCCTTGACCCAGTACCCCGACCGGTTCAGTGACCGGTTCGGATTTCAGAACCTTGGGGTTATTTGTCATTAAAATTAAAATCTATAAAGTGTTATTCTAGGAGAGAGAGGGGGCAAAAAAGAAGAAGAGAAGAAGACGGAAAAGCCACTACATAATAATTTATGTATAATTCAGATGAAAAATGATCATATGAGCATGATTTGTTATGATAAATTCTTTTCTTGATGGTTATACATGTGTATTGTTATTACAAAAAATAAATAAACTAATTAATTAATTAATTACAAAGATGTGTTTTATAGTTTCTTAAAGCTTGTTTTAGTGTTTATGTGAGTGCTCAACTCTAGCGAATTTTAAGAAAAATACTTGTCATCAGTTTTTACCCTTGTTTTAATTTGGGTCAATGATTTGGTTTGGTCATTTTGTTATCGGCCAAAAAAAATAATAAATCAAGGCATGCAAATTATATATTTAGAAAATATTTACATGTTAGATTATTGCGCATATTTATTTAGTTAAAGAAATACATATGTTTAAACACTAGTGGAAGAGGTTTGCATTTAGCATCCCTATCTAAGACTCATTTGGCTTGGTGGGGAGAGAGAGAGAGATGAGAAGCAGCAAACATCTTATGTAAAATCGATTTTGTATGTTCAACTAAGAAGTGCCACTCATAAATTATTAGAAATTAAAACTTCTAAGAAGAGAGTTCCATTGGCATAGTTTGTATTTAATGGTGAATGCTTATTTGATGTGTCAAGCTTTGGCAGTTTTTCCCCATTTTATCACTTATAAAGCCATATAGTTTCTCAATTGTATGCTAATCTTAGTGATGTGTTGTCGCACACTATCTAAACATTTAAATTCGGAGGACCGAATTTCTTAAGTGGGAAGAATGTAATACCCGTCAAAATTTAATAAAATAATTAATAATTAATATCTTTACCATTTATTATGATCTTCCATCAAAGGTGAAGGAAGGGCTAGTAGGAGTTTGTGTTTTATGCCTACCTTTGGGGACTAGGTTCGAACCCTCTCTAGGCCATGGGGTTATTCTTTTTCATTCTAAAGGCAGTGAAGTTACCAAAATAGCCCCACACTTAAATGGTTTGAATGATGTTGCATGGGTGTTATTGTATTTTCTCATCAAAACCCTCACTCCCTCATTTCTTTCTTTAAGTCGGCAAACACAGCAGCAGAAGGGGAAGAATTTTTTTTCCCCTAGAAGATACAACCGTCTCACTCGATCTTGTTCCTCTAAGTCACCGTTTGCTCTGTTCTCGTTGCCTTCCTAGTCCATCTGCTATTTCCCTAGGCCAAGTCTCTCCTCCTTCCTCTGTTTGGATTGCCGTGCGTTGTGGTTGTGAGCTGCTGCACGTGTAGGGAAAAATGGGGTATAATTTCCCTCGGTCAAGTATCACTCACGCCAGTTCTTCGTAGCCTCTAGTCGCACCGGATTGGATACTTACTCTTGTGGATTGTGTGTCCACACCTGTTATCGCCTGTCTAGGTCCTGATTAAAAAGAAAATTGTTTTTTTAATTCTATTATCAATTTTCAAATGAAAAGTTCTTTGAATCTATTCTATTACTCCCTCCGGTCCTAAATATAGGACATAGTTTGTAGTGCAATTTGCACTACAAATTATGTCCTATATTTAGGACCGGAGGTAGTATTAAATAACAATGATTAATTCTTTATTTACCTTCTTATACTCTTAGTTGTTTAATTGTTTACATGATGAATAATAATCCTTTCCTGTTCAAATGCCAAGTTACTCTATTCTATTATGACTTGATTAGTTTATTATTATTGTATATTTGTATTTTGTTGTGGGGGTATTATTTATGGGAAAAGTATTTTTGCATTTTGATGATATAAGTGCACTTGCTCCTTCTGTTGACTCCTGAAACCCACCTTGGATGAGAACTCTATGACTACTATGTTTATTGCACAGACTACTATAAATGTTTAATTTATACTTTTATATGATTTATTAGAGTCACTCCACGTATTCTATAAGTAGGATTCCTGAGCTCTTTTGATATTTTAAGATTTATGTATATGTAGATGTTGCTGTGGAGTGGAGCTCCATATGCTGTATTATCCTAACAGGATGTTGTAGAAATTTCAGGAAGTTCAGCTTGCATATGGGACCATATCGAAATTTCTGCAAAAAAATTTATTTTATTTATAAGGAATATGTTTATACATGATTTAGAAATGATATATGTATATGCAGGATTATTATTACAAATTATGCTATTATAAATGCTATTGTATATAGTATGTAAAGTATTTATATTTATATTTTAAGGCTTGTGAAATGAGTTTTCTTGTATTTCATGTCAATCACCCTTTTAATTTTCAAGACGTGACACCATCTCCCTCCAATTAACTTAACTCCGCAAACTATATTCAATGCAAATTAAAAAACAGAAAACCACTGTTATTCCCAAAAAAGCAGGAAAAAACCAACCATATGCTAACTTTTGTACCTCTTTATTTATTGGATGCATGACGGAGCAATTTTAGGGGGGGAAAAGACAAAAAAGCTTTCTGGGCGAGCTTTTTTATTCACAATAAATTCTGTCTCTTCTTTTTAGTCTTAAGTAATTTTATATTATATAAATAATACTCCTTCTTATCTTAAATACAAATCTTTTTTACCTAATTGGACTAAATTAAGGAAATTCGTTAAGATTGGTTAAGGTAGTTAATATTACATATTTTATCTAAAACACTATAATAATATTCCTTAATTTCTTTCATCCGTCTTTTACTTAATTATGATAAGAGAGCATCAATAAGGGTATATTGAGAAAATATTGATAAATGTGGAAAATATATCTTATATTTAAGACCAATATCAACTCTATAATTAAGTCCTATATTAAGAAGTGGAAGGAGTATCTAGTTAAACTAAGTATCAAATTTGCCCTAAAAGTTTTTAAATTAAAGATGATGTTTTCATAACTAATAATATGTACCCTCTATTCTTAAAATAAAATGTTAGTGAACTTTATTAGGTTAAAAGGCATTTTTGCCCCTCCAATGTTCGTGTAAAAACACCAGGTATCCCAAATTTTTTTAAAGTGTAATTTTAACCTTAAAGTTATAAAATCTTTGCAATGTTGCCATGTGGTTAAAGAAATATTAAATAAGGTATCATTATTTTTTAAAAGATTTTAGCAATTTTCACTGGGGCTAAAAGGCATTTCTGCCCCCTCAACTATTGGAACATGAAGGACCAAAATTCTTTTAAGAAAAAGACGTGATTGCTTGCGTCTCGGGAGGCTTGATAGCGTGGAGAGATAATCTCAGCCGCAATGTCACCTGTTCGAAAGGCAGCACCCGGAGTGAGAATGAGAAATCAAAGTGAGAATGAGAAATCAAAGAAAAAGGCATGTTGGCTACGGAAATAAAAAATTGTTAAGACAAGGTTGAGCTGTCTCATAGAGATTCCTAGTATTAAGTTTCAATCAAGATAGGCATGGTGGGTCTCATATTCTCTAATAAGCCCCTATTGCCTTGGAGCAAAACAATTACTTCAGACATTGAAGGCCTTAACTCAGCAGATGCTTGGGTGCAAAGCAGACCAATCTCTATGATTCTCTTCACTTCTTCTGCATGATAATCATTACGGTCCAAGGTATCGTCCACCAACTCTGTGTGTGACCCTCTCTCGTATAGTTTCCAAGCCTATGAAGTGAATCAAAGGAAATGGAATAAGAAGGCGAAACAAGACAGAAAAAAACTGTGTGTGGTTGAAGCATGCCAGCATTCAAAATTACTCAGATTAAACTATTATTTTTAATTAATCATAAAAAATTTCTTGCCTTTTGAAGAAGGAACGTGACTTCACAGTCACCATGCTTCTTCAATTCATTACTTCGTTCACCACTGATAATTTCTAGAACTACAACACCATAGCTATAAATATCAACTTTTTCTGATAATCGACCGTAAATTATATATTCTGGAGCTATGTATCCTCTGCAAAATAAAATATAGAATGTTTATGTTGTAGTTAATGTATCAAATTAATGCAAGAATTTTATTATGAATATGAATGTGTATCATCATGCAATCATTTTGACTTACAATGTTCCGGCAAATTTTGTGCTTAGATGAGATTTTTTATCAGGTAAAAATCTTGCTAAGCCAAAATCAGCAATTTTTGGTTGGAGATCATCATCTAAGAGAATGTTGTTAGTCTTTATATCTCTATGTATGATACGGACACAAAACTCTTCATGCAGATAAGCCAAACCCCTTGCTGTTCCTAGAATTATATCATACCGTTGCTTCCAATTAAGAGAACCTCTATTTTTACCTATTTCACAAATGTGCACAATTTAATGGGTTGAGGAAAAAGTGTAGCATTAAAAAAAAAGTGAATTCTGATAAGACATTGGTATGTTTATTTATTGAGTTCTTGAATGAAATTATGACACGTGAATGAATTGCTGCCAGAGGAGACAGTGATATCTTTGTTAGTTGAAAATGTACATGTCATAATTTTATAAAGAAACTCAATAGCTAAAGATTAAAGAATCTTATATAAGCTTTGTTGGTTTATAAAACTTACCAAATAAGAATTTGTCAAGACTCTTGTTTTTCATATATTCATAAATAAGAATTCTCTCATCGCCTTCACTGCAACATCCTAGAAGCCGAATAAGATTCCGATGATGAACAATGCTAATAAGCTTTACTTCACTTTCGAATTCTTCTTCCACTTTCTTAGACGGATGTAAGTTCAATTTCTTTACAGCAACGACTTTCCCATTCTTCGTAGTGCCCTAATTACAAAAGTTAAGAATGTTAATCCTGAGAGCGTTATTAGAAGTTTTGCTTATTTACTCCACTATATGAACATATTCCATTAGAAACATCGATCCTTGCCTTGGAATATGATCTATATTAAAATATTGAAAATAAAAATATATAGTTACCTTATATACAACACCAAATCCTCCTTCTCCAAGTTTATTTTCTGCACTGAAACTTTTAGTCGCAAACTTCACCTCCCTATAACTAAAATTAATTGGGCCTTTCAACCAACTTACACCAGATATGTCTCCTGTCAAGAAAAACATTAGTCAAATTGAGTCTCTTCATAAATTGAGAAAAAGCAGTTAGCGGTTCCTTTCTTCATGCATGGAAATGAATTAAAGTCCATATAACGTTTTCTTTAAAGGGAAAATGTGATCAAAGCATCACATTAAATCATTACATAATGATTCACGAGACTTTCAAGGTGTTTACCTCTAGGAACTGATCTCTCATGCCTTTTTGGTCGTTTAATCCAAGCTAATAATAGTAGAGTAAGGAGGATCAAAACAAAAGCTGCACCTCCAATAATTACACCAACAATGGCCCATTTCTTATTTGATTCTGCAAGGCACAAAAAATAGAGAACTTTCTATATGAGGATGAATCTTTGTGTACGGCTACACACACACACACACATGTCTGATTAGGAACTGAAATGATTATATTAGCTCCGGTTCTTAATATAAGATCTTATTCGTAGCACAATTTGTATTATAAACAAAATCTTATTTTAAAGACCCGATGTAGTTTTATATAACTTGAGATATTCAAAATTCGACATAAGCAAACCAGATTGTCATTTTGAGTAGCTATGTAAGGTAATTAACTAAATGTATCCAAGGCAGGGTGTGACATCAATTATTTGAAGAAGGAAGTACCTTGTTTCTCCAAGGGAGTGAGATCAATCGTCCAGTAATCAACTGGAAAGAAGGAAGTGGTGGAGTATCTCATGAAGCATCCACCAGCGAAGGCCTTACCATCCGAATTAGGAAGACAAATCTGCATATTACTATTACAAGCCTTCAAGCAATCTTCGCACCCACTTTGTGTGATTGTTTGAATACATTGAGCAAAGGCGTAAATAGTTGTATCATTATTATTATGAGGCAATAATTGTGCTTTTGTAGCCACGAAAGACCCTTGCTTTTTGGGTGTTGTTGTTTGGAGATTCATAAGCACTTGTTGCACAACTGACGTAAACAATGTGGCTGATTCTTTTCCACTTTGATTACCACACGATACGGCATTGAAATTCTCCGTTGTCTGGCTGAAGAAACCGTCGTCCTCGTACCTCGATACACAAAAGTATATAGATATATCGTATCATTTTTCCAAGTTCAATATGAGTTTTGCACCGTACAGATCAAAGCATAAGCTAACTTATTAACTTCTTAGTGCAAAACATATATTTAATTGGCTTAATTATACATAAACCACTGAGCTTTTGACCATGTACAAGTAATCTCCCTAATCTTTGAAACTTTATACTGATAACTCCAAAACGATTATTTTGCACTTCACTTATTCGCACTCAACATAAAATTTATGGGATTATTTATATATCAATCAAAGCTTTAGGGGTTATATGCACATAAAAAAATGGCTTAAAAGAATATATAATTGATAATTGGGGGTTATCCACACATACTTTTTTTCTGTCCACTTATCCACACATACTTGAAAGTTCAAAGAGGTTTATTATTAAGTTTTAAAGGTTAAGGGGATTATTTGTATATTTATGGTCCAACGTTTACGGGAGTTTTATTTAATGTAGCCTTTTTATTTTATTATTTTTTCTAATACAAATAAAATCATGTGAGGTCCAATAATTTTTTTCTTACAATTATATTTTTTATGTAAAATACTTTTTTATATAGATAGAAAAAGTTTTGGTTGAAATAGAAATACAACTTCAACTTCATCAAAATTCACATTTATATGGTTACCAATTATATATATATATATATATATTTCATAATTAAGGTCTGGAGGTACATATATATAATGGTCTCATAAATTTATAAATTAACCAAAGTTTATTTTCTCCTTTGTCCCTACTGATATACCAACCGAATCCTGCCACTTGAGCTAGGATTAGGTGGTTTTTTTTTTTGGCATCTATTACGGTTTAATTAATCAATGTAAACACTAGATAATAATGCTAGAACTAAAGTACATTATCTCTGTTAATATTCAGAAGCAAAAAGTTAAACAACTAAGTGCATGTTTGGTATCCCGTTTTGTACAGGAAATAAGCCTAATTTACGCAAGCCGAGAAAAAACTCCTCTCACATACTTACCTCGTATACCGTGAATCACGAATTATAAGCACTTATTGCCCAAAAATAAGCTCTTCCAAACACACACTAAATTGAAAGGTCAGACTTCAAACTTGGTGGCTGGGAAAAAACAAGAGGAAGATGATCTAATGGACTAGTCGTACCTGAGGAAGCAGCCGTCGTAGATGACACGGCCACCTTGTGCTCCGGCAGGGCAGTCGAGGACTTGTTCGGCAGCGGCGTTGAAGCAGGCAACACAATCATTAACGGAGAGGTAGTTTCTGCACTGAAAAAGTGTGAAAACGGGATTTTCTGCGTCGGCTTTCTGCGCGGTCGCAAAAGGCATGCTTTTGTTGAGAAGCTGCTCTTTGATGTCTCGAAACGTTTTGTTGACGTTGTCACTGAAGATGGAGAAGTTGGACAAGACGAATGAGTTAGATGGGGTGCATCGTTTGCTTACAAGACTGGTCTGTGGGTCCGAAACGACGCCGTTAATCGTTCCCCATGAGCAGAAGATGAAGGTGATTAAAGGAAGGAAATAAGCTTGAAGCATCCTTTTGTTGAGATCGAAGAAGATGAAGAAGAAGGAAATTAATGAGAGGTCATGTGGTCTGTGTCAATGGGGTTTATGGAGTATAATAAGAATTGCATCATTACCGGAAAATGATAAGGAAGAAGATATTGACCTGGTCTAAGAGACAGCTAGCCATGTGGCTTAAGATTAGTGGGAGGGAGGTGTTAAGTGTTGGGAAAACGGGCCGGCCCGTGACGGGCTCGGGCCTAAACGGGTCAGCCCGTTTAGGTCCGAGTCCAAATCCGCATCCTTTTATAGCGGTCCGGCCCGTTTAAGGTAGGCCAGTGGGCCGGCCCGAGGGCTTTTGGCCTGTTTATTTATTTATTTATTTTTTCTTATTCTTATAAAGACTAAAATACCTAATTTAAAATATAAATATCATTAACACTAATTTAAAACATAAATATTATCCAAGTTTAATAGAATACAAACACTAAAACTTAAGTTTAAACCATAATTAATGTTCATAACCAATTAAATAATTTCACAGCCACAATCAAACAAGTCTACAAGCTTCAAATGTAAGTAATAATATAACACCTGATTTGGATTTTGGCGTATACATGCAAAAAAAGAAAAAAGAAAATCAAAGAAGAGAAGCTTCAAATGAGGTCTGAGTCAGTATGAGAGCATTTCTGATATAAGGGTTATGTTAGGTTAACTCTACCTTCTGACCAATGCTTGCTGTCCATTGCCTTGTGCCCATTTTTTTTTTAAAAAAAGAAGTTAAACAGGTTTAAAAGGGCCGGCCCTACAGGACTATAGGGCCGGACCTTTTAGGCCCGCTTCCATTTTCAGCCTTTAAATCATAGATCCGGTCCTTGACGGGTCAAGCCTAAACAGGCCGGCCCGACAGATTCAGCCCGAATTCACGGCTATAGAGGTGTTTCAATAATTTCTTCGCTTTTCGTCATTTTTCAGAATCTTGAAGGATGAAATACCGATTTGTCAAACGGGATGACAATGCAATTTATTGAAAGTGTTGTTTTGACCGCGACTCACACTTTTTTTTAAAAAATATAAATAATTTAGGTAAGTCGGATATGGGGAGCTCACCACGGCTAGATATACCTCTAAGCTCTAAGAGGGTTTTGTATCACTCATCAATAAAATTCTTATATATATAAGATTTAAATTCATAATTTTATAACTATAAGCAAACCATTTTATTAACATAGCAATTTTTGTTGGTATCCACGCGCATTTAAAGTCTGCATACGTGGATGGATGAAGAGCCCAATTGATGAATGATGGAGGACTAGCCGCGAAATTTCAAAACAATGTGGCCCACAGAAAAGACTCTAACATTATCTATTCACCAGCTCCTAGGTCAACATCAAGTGTCAGAGGCCGGCAACTGAATAAAAAAGAAAACACTACTCCTAGTGGTCCTAATATTAGGAGTATTTTTTATAAATCTAATTCATTAATAGGGATAAAATATAGAGTCTCATATTTGATAAGTGTGTGGGTCATATCAAATAATAAAGAGTAAGTAAGATATCGTTTCCATGAGGATTTGATATTAACAATACAGTTGATCAATGAATTTACACTTTCACTTAAATTGAGTGCACACAATATAAATCAAGATATGAATAAAACTAACTAAAAAAGGGAAAATCAAATCTAACTATGTTTTAGGCTAAGGGTAATTCTAAATCTTAAGTGATGACTTGGATTATTATAGCCTTGATTAATTCTTAGTGTCTAATTTATCCCCTTAATTGTATTTAAAGTTATATTTGCTAATCTAGGTCTCTTACTTACCTAAGAGTGTCTTTCGATCCACTAAAAGACATTCCAACTATGTTAATTCCTAATATCTTAGGCGATTAGTACTTAATTGGATTAATTTAAATGTAAGCCTAATGAGACTATGTACGGCCAGTAGGTATATATCTATCCTATAAGCAAATTAAATCCTAAAACTTAATCCTATACAATTTAACTGAAGATATAGTCTAAATTCTCTATGTCTAGACTCATTTAGAATACCAAAAGTCCCAATCAGATTTCTCTTGTTTCAGGACAATCAAACACACAATTAAATCAACAAATATAATATTAAAGCAGTTACCAGAAAAAATTATCATCCACTAATTCATAATCAAACTAAATAATCCAAAACTAAAGGTTTAGTTACATAAACTAAACATTGTCATAGCTAAAATAATAGCTAACCAAAGACAAAATAAAAAAGATAAAGGATAAAAAAAAAAGAAGATAAAGGAAAGGAGAAACAAAAACTCAATATCAAATTTTTATCTTTGTTGTCGCTCTTCTGCATCTCCAAACTTTAATCTTCCTCCACTAAAACTCTTGTCTTGCCTCACTAATAATTAAAATAGAACACACCTCCCTCCTTCTACTCAACGCATTAAAAGGGAACCTACAACCGTCCAAGATGAAAAAAAAAGAAAAAAAAGAAGGAAAAAGAAGAAAATTGCTTATGGAATTCCTAAATAGGGAGTAGCACACCACCTAACTTAGTAACCGGGGGCACTTCATTACTAATGTTGGCACTCGCATCAAACGGTAAAGTCAAAGAGGGCTAGAGAAGTCATTGGAGTTGTGTTTCTTATTCTCTCTTTTTTTTGTCTTTTCTTCCCTATTTTTGTTTTGCTTTTATTTTTATTATGATTTTTTATTTTTTTCACCGAAGTCATTTCTCTGAATAAAAGTTTTGCTTGGCCAACATGGGTCATTATCAAATTTCTAAAGAAATTAAATGGCAAAATATTCATAAACTAATAATCTATTGGTCATATTACAAACTAATCCCATTATCATAGTTCATATCCAAATTTATACAAAAGACCAAGGTTTAGAGACTTAATTGAAACATTCTTTTCTATTTTAATTTTTCTCTCTTCAACAACATGTTCTAAAATGGGGAAAGCTCAAATTTAAGTTCAATCATAAGCAATGCAAAAATTTCAACTATGAATATCTTCCAACAAAAAAGAATATTTTCAATTGCATAAAAAGACAAGCACAAAAATTTATATTTCTCCCCCCACACTTAAATCAAACATTATTCTTAATGTTTCAAAAGTCAATAAAAGAGAAAGGGAACTAGTACTCCCCTTGTTTATGTCTCTGATTTTGATATGCAGTTTTTCCTCTAACACCTTCAATGACGCTTTATGCTTTATTTTCCTATAATGAAACTTGTGAGGGGTGTTGATGAAAATTTTAAGGCTAAGAGATGGCAACAAAAAGAGGATAAATAAAAAGAAAACGCACAATAATTGAAAGCAGAATTTATTATACTGGGTTGCCTCCCAACAAGCGTTAAATATAAATGTTAGATCTCATGTTTTGATGATAACAAAAGAATGGTATGAAAAAGAATTGATTAATAAATAAGTTTGAACAAAGTGATAACAGGGATAAGCATCACTTGAAGTAAGCATTGGAGTAATGAGGAAAGACCAAGAGAAAATGCTGAGAAACTTGTTCAGAAGCAGTTTTTCAAAGGCATTACTCGAGTACGTACTCGAGTAATGAGACAAAACTTGAAGTAACCAGAGGCACCTTCCAGTAACCTGCCAACGTTACTCGAGTAAGTACTCGAGTAATAGTGGAAATATTTTCAAGTTGCTCTCGGCCTGCCAATGTTACTCGAGTAGCCACTCGAGTAACCAGGTAAATACTTAGAGTTGCTCTCGGCCTGCCAACGTTACTCGAGTAGGTACCCGAGTAACCATGTAAAAGTTTTCAAGTTGCTCTCGACCTGCCAATGATACCCGAGTATGTACTCGAGTTACTCTGTTTCAGAAAATGTGTTACTCTCGGCGTTTAGTACTACTGCCAATGTTACTCGAGTAGCTACTCGAGTAACTCACTGTGGTAAGCAAAAACTTGAAGGTAGTACTCCAATAACTTGATCTATCTCTTATCATACTTTCCTCGAGTTATTACTCTAGTATACAAATATTTTATAATTCATTTTAAGTGGATTACTCGAGTATGTACTCGAGTATGCAGTGTTGTGATTAAAGGAAAACTTCAAGTCATTACCCGAGTAAGTGATGCACAAAAAGAAAGTATACTCCAGTATGTACTCAAGTAACAAGATAATCAAACTTGAAGTGCTCTCGGCCTTGAAATTCTGCCAACATTACTGGAGTAAAGCATCGAGTAACATAAGTTTATTTGAATATTACTCGAGTTGGTACCCGAGTAACCTATGAAGAAAATAGTTTATTACTCGAGTAGGTACCCGAGTAAACATGCATTTCCAAAGGGTTGATATTTTGTTTATTCCATGCACTACCCGAGTAATCTTATAGTTGTGTGTTGACTTGCAGTTCATCAAAATTTTCACGACAATACTCGAGTAAGTACTCGAGTAAACTTAAATGAATACTCGAGTAGCTACTCGAGTATGCAAGTCTAGAAGTTCAGATTTCATTCTAACGTTCATTGATTTGTTTCCTATATGATTAATCTTTCATTGTATTAGTATTCTTAGCATATCCACAGAGAAACAATAAGGAGATCTTACCAAATAAGGAAAGTCAAATGCAACGTTCAAATATCACCGACCGCCACCTACCGCAAACGCATGTCTTTCAAAAACTGGAAAAGTCAACAATGGCTGTGCACGCTCCAACGGGCATGAAGAAAAACGTTCCAACAATCATTACCAACGCATCTATATATATGGGAACCTCCAAACAGAGAAGGATAACAAGAACACACACGAATGCATTATCAAGTTCATTACTCTGTTTTACACTATATTTGTAATTCTATGCTTCAGTGATTCTTATTCACTCTGTAAGAGAGATATTTCATTCAAACTCAATATTTGTTATTGAGGTAACTTAAGGTTGTGGAACCTTGAGTTGGGATTGGATTACAACTTGTAAGGGGGAGCGAGTGTCCAGGCGAAGGAACTTGCTTGTACTGTGGTGCCAAGAACCCACTGAATCTTGGAAGTTATAGTGAAACTCTCAGAGAAGCTCTGAGGACTGGACGTAGGTCAAAGTGGTTGTGGCCGAACCAGTATAACTCCCGGTGTACACTTCGGTGATATTTCTCCTTACTCTTTATTGCTTTATATTCACCGTAAAGTTTTTATATTTGCAATGAAATTTTAGTATCACCCAATTCACCCCCCCTCTTGGGTGAAACGCTTGCTCTTACATTTGGTATCAGAGCCTAGGTCTTCTTGTTAAGGTATAACAACCTAAGAAGGATCCAATGGCAAGTATGGGTAAAGGAATTCTTCCTGACGGAGCATCCATCACTAGACCTCCAGGTTTCAGTGGTGAACACTTTTCTTTCTGGAAAGCAAAGTTCAGAGTGTTCGTGATGGCTACTGAATATGGGCTATGGGATGTGATTGAGAGTGGAAACTATCAACCTACAAAGATTGTAGAATCTCAGAAAATTCCCAAGATGCTAGCGGAATATGATGAGAATGACAAGAAACTTATCACTCTCAACAGCAAGGCAATTCTGATGTTACAAAGTTCTTTGAGTCAAAGTGAATATTTCAGAATTTGCACACTCCCAACAGCAAAGGAAATGTGGGAAGCTCTGGAAATAGCTCATGAAGGAACTTCGGGAATAAAGGAGAATCGAATCAACACCTTGGTCACTGAATTCGATCTACTTCGAATGAAATCAGGTGAGTTGATTTCTGAATTCGAACTTAGATATACTCATCTTGTTAATCAACTTGCAGCACTTGGGAAAGTCTATGATCAACATACCCAAGTACGAAAGATTTTGAATATTCTTTCTAAAGAGTGGGAGGCCAAAGTCACTGCGATAGAAGAAGCAAAAGGAGAATCAATGAGATCAGTTACTTCTCTATTTGGAAGCCTTTCTGAATATGAAAGCAAACTAAAGTTCAAACGGGAACTAGATGACATCGGTGACAAAAGAAAGAAAGGTCTAGCACTAAAAGCAAAAGAAGAAAAACAAGATGAGGATGAGGAGTTTGATGATGATGAAATGGGCTTAATCATAAAACGATTCAGAAAGTTCTACAAGAAAGGTCAAGGCTTCAAACACTTTCAAAAAGGAGGAACTAGCAGCAAAGATAATATCATTTGCTACGAATGTGGAAAACCAGGACATATCAAATCAGAATGTCCAGAACTGAATCAAAAGAGCAAAGAGAAGAGAAAAGGCAAATTCTTTAACAAAAAGAAGGCCTTTGTATCTGCTATATGGGGAGATAGTTCCTCTGATGAAGAAAGTGATGAAGAAGAAGTAGCCAATATATGTCTTGTTGCTCAAGAAGAGACAGAAGAAGAGGTAAATGATTCTGACCCTACCTATGATGAATTACTCTCTGAATATAATGCTTTACATTCTGAATTCATCAAAGTAGTTAAAGAATTAATTGTTTTCAAAAAGAAAAACAAAGCTCTTGAAATTGAACTTAAAGAAAGTTCAGAAAAGAATTGTGAAAATTGTTCTTCGTTGAAAAAGAAAAACATTGATCTCACAAAAACTCTTGAAAAGTTTACCAAAGGAAGTGAGATGCTAAGTGTGATTTTAAAAGAACAACGATTTGTAAATGACCGATCTGGTATTGGATATGATCCAAAATCAGATAGAAAGAAAGGTAAAAAGAAAGCAGGAGGTAAGTCATATTTGAATTATTTCCAGCATTCTGTGCATATATCAAATCCTTTTGCATTTTGTAATTATTGTAATAGAAAAGGTCATTATACCTCTTCATGCATTCATAAGAAGAAAGGAAATATAGGAACCTACAAATGGGTACCTAAAGGCTCATATGTTCAGAAAATCATTTGTACTAACCCAAAAGGACCCAAAAAGATGTGGGTACCTAAGACTTAATCATTTGATTGCAGACATGTCTCAAAGCATCCAAAAACAACAAGTGGTACATAGATAGTGGATGCTCTAGACATATGACCGGTGATTCCAAAAGTTTTACAAAATTACAACCTAAAGAAGGTGGAAAGGTAAAATTCGGAGGAAATCAAACCGGAAGAATAGCAGGAATTGGTGAAATCAAAAATGACAAAGGCATACAAGTCAAAGACGTATACTATGTTGAAGGATTATGTCATAATTTGCTGAGCGTAAGTCAAAGTGCAGACAAAAACAACTGGGTAATATTCGACTCAGAGGAATGTCTAATTATCAATAAAGATGACTTACTACTTGATAAGAAGAATATCAAGACTAAGCTCAGAGCAAAAAGGGAAGGTAACTGCTATACTCTAGATATTAGTAGAAATGAATCTGAAAACTGTTTTCTGAGTAATGCCGATGAAAGTTGGCTATGGCATAAGAGATTGGCTCATGTCAATATGCATCAACTAGGCAAACTACTCAAAAAGGATTTAGTTCTTGGATTACCCAAAGTAAATTTCAAAAATGACTTAATTTGTGATGCATGTCAAAAGGGTAAACAAACTAAATCTTCTTTCAAATTGAAAAATGAGATTTCAACAAATAGACCACTACAATTAGTACATATGGATTTTGTTGGTCCAGTAAGAGTAAAGAGTCTTGGTGGTAACTTATATTCATTGGTTATTGTTGATGACTTCTCTAGATTTTCATGGGTTATTTTTCTATCATCAAAGGATGAAACCAGTATAACTCCCGGTTACACTTCGGTGATATTTCTCCTTACTCTTTATTGCTTTATATTCACCGTAAAGTTTTTATATTTGCAACGAAATTTTAGTATCACCCAATTCACCCCCTCTTGGGTGAAACGCTTGCTCTTACAATAAAGTCTTCAGCCAAACTTCTCAACATATTCATCTAATCACACGTATCAAACACCATAATTAGCTTGTCTTCTTTCTTTTGAAGCAATAAGATTTCAAACCAAAAAGATGCTCATTTATGTCACTTACCTGTACTTTCTCAATCATAGACAATTTTAAAGTACAAGTATTCATTGAATTCAAAGAAGGCACTACATGCACATAATTGCAAATAGATATAGGCACTTTCAAAAATTTAGAGTATCCAACAAAATCCACTTGACTCTCATCAGAAAGAGTCAAAACATCCATAGAAGAATCATGCATAACATCTATTGGGACATCTATATCAATTCGCTCATCAAAATCACAAACCTTAGGCTCCACAATCGGAACCTCTTCTAAACACCCAATATTCTCATCTACATCAATTTCAAGCTCAGAGTCACCTTTTACATTATCCATAGTCTCATGCAATTCCACATCTTCAACTTTCTTACAATAATCATTATCAACACAAGAAGTGGTCATCATGTTTAAGGAATTATCTTGCCTCATAGTCTCAAGTGTTG